>CM051825.1:42968635-44381135 GCA_028451465.1 Erethizon dorsatum
TAGTACAAGCACCTGCCCGGCAAGCGCGAGGTCCTGAGTTCGACTCCCAGTACCCACATACGAAAAAAGGGCTGATGATATCGCTCAGCGGCACGGGCGCCTGCTGGCATGCAAGGTCTTGAGTTCGACCCCTGGTACCCACAAAAAAAAAAATGGTACATTAGAATTGGATTCTTTCTGTTCCTCTATGCCAGGGGCTTAGCTGGGAAGATTCAAGCAGGGGTCATTCATGCATCAAAACCTGGAATCATCTGGGGAGCCATGGCACCTTCTCTCCTATCTTTGTTCTCTGAGCTTATGATTCAGACAAGAATGCCTACACAGGGCCTCCCATGTGGCCTGGACTTCTTGGTATAGTGACCTTTGGGAGTGGACCTTGTACATGGTAGCTTAGGCCTTGTGGAAGAAATATTTCGGCAAGCAAGGTGGAGTTGCATGATTTCTGATCCAGCCCTGGAAGCCAGAGAATGCCACTTCTGCCACCTTCTACTACAAGTGGATCACTAAAACCAGCCCAGACTCACTGGGAAGAGAGTGGAAAATTGGATCTCACCTCTCAATGGATGAGTGTCAAAGATTTTGTGGCCATCTTTCAAAAACATGATGGGCCAGTGAGATAGCTCAGCGGCATAAGCACCTGCCTGGCAAGCGCAAGGTCCTGAGTTCGACTTCCGCTACCCACATACGGAAAAAGGGCCGGTGATATTGCTCAGCAGCACGAGCACCTGCTGGAACACGAGGTCCTGAGGTCGACCCCCGGTACCCACACAAAAAAAGAAAAAAACATGATTCGTTTTTCTGAATAATTCCCTTTTCTTATTTCTGGGCAACTTCTGTGATCACAGGATAAAACAGGAAAATGCTGAGACTGTTGTGTGTTTCTAGAATAACGCCATCACAGTAATCATTTTGCTGAACAACTATTCCTGCAGTACGTGAACAGAGTTTTTGAAGATATGGTATCTGGGGGTGGTGAGAGCTGCAGGCAGGAGAGAGAAGAATAGATTCATATAATCATTTTTCCATCTCCAAATTAAAAAATTTTTTTCCAGAAGTTCCTCTTTCAATCTCAAAATACATACCAAATAGAAAAATTTCCATAAGCAAGTCAATTTTTGTACAAATGTTGCATGTTTTAAATAAACCAAATGAGTTTTATCTGAAGCCAGTGTATCACTATTCAATGTGCTTAAACTTTTCCTATGATTTCCATTTTTTTTGTAATACTTTTTTTTTACAGTGTTCCAATTTTTTTCTAGGTATTTGGCATTGTATTCCTCTTTTTTCTTTTGCAGCTTTCTGCAATGAGTTTCAATAGAAATTTATTAGTAAAGCAAAGAAAAAATATAAAAACATATTTATACAGTGCTCAAAACTCTGTTCTTCCTAGGCTGAGAGGTAGCTATAGTAAACTGCCTTGTGAAGTAATTATTTTAAAATTCACTGGTAAAGAAGTAGTATTTTCTGAATTCACCTCAACTAAAGCTTTTGAGTTTATTTTAAAATTCTTGAGTTTATTTTGAAATAAAGGTTTTGTTTTCTAAATTGGTTTAATTTCAAGTATAGAAATTACATACCTTTTATTAGTTTGGATTCTTACTAAAGTCAGTCAAATTAATTAAATAACCTTTTATAAAGTAGAAAGATATTTGTAGAAAATAACAGAAATAATTACCTCTTTTGACTTTTAAGTTGTACAATCCTCTTTTTATAAATGCTTGAAGGCTATATGTAATCATTTGTAAAATGTAATTTTTTCTTCAATAAAAAGACAATTTTCTATTTTACTCTAGTTGAATGCTATGAAGAAAATAGCCACAGATTTTCAAGACTTTCTGCTCTGAGTTACTATATTATTTTCTCAGGGCTCACATATACCAAGGAAAGACGGCTCCAACAAGCACCACGGAGTAAGCAAACTTTTAGTGTTTGTAACCTGTCATCTTCCCAGTTCTCCCCCTCTACCCCTGTCAGTGAGAGCCAGAAGCTTTTTCTACATTTTCCCCCACAGCCCTCTTTTCATCTTATATCTACTCAAGCATGCCTGATTGCAGAAATTAAGTAAATGGAATTTTTTAAGTGATAATTTTTTATTTCATAAAAACAAAGGTTTTAAATAATTAATCAGTGAACTCTATTAAATGTATTATTGTTATCATGATCACAATAATAATAAATATTAAGCATTCACTGAGCACTCACCATTGACAGACATTATATATTGTAACATATAATTTCATTTGTAGAAAATTTAGGATACATAGGCACATACATATATCTGTGTATATATGTATTATGTGTTTACATATACAAGTGGATATATATGTATATGTGTACATAAGCATGTGTACAAAGAAGACCATTAAAATTATCCACAGCGCTACCACCTAGTCAGACCACCACTACTCACTTGTTGGTATGTACATTTGTTTTGTCTGTGTGTAGTGGTAACTGAAATAATGAAATCATATTTTATCTTGTTTTATAACCAGTCCTTCACTTTTCATATTGCAAATATTTTCTTTTTTATATAAAAATCCTGCCTTAGCATTATTTTCAAAAGCTGTACAGCATGCCATTTTATCAAAGTAATCAGATTTATTTAACCAATGTCCTGTTGCCAAATACTTAGATGGTTCTTGGTTCTTTGCTATGACCTATGGAGCCACAATAAACATTTCTGGAGGTATATTCTTTCATACAGCAATGATTTGATCACTAAGCTTCCACAGTTATACTAAATCTAGAAAGTCAGAGAAGACATTAACAAATCACTACTTGAGGGATGTTTTTGTATAACAAAAACCAAAGACCTTACAAAAGGATAAGAGGATTTTAACCATTAGCCTTAGAATAAGGAGAGTTTGTTTGTTTTATTGGCAGTAAGAGTATCCCAGCATCACAGAAAAACACACTGAGTGCTGAGACCAATCTATTCCAACTACTCATAAGGCCAGCCTTGGCAGGAAAAATACATCTTTGGAGGAAGCTACATTTGTGAAATACAGTGATGTAGGAGAGGCTCTGCAAAAGTTGAATTCTCTTCCCCTTCTTTGGCCATAAAATCAAATTTTAGCTGCCACCATCACTTAAATCACACCTGGGGTTTCTTCTATGCACGATCCCCTGTGAACATCTGTAAGGTTGTTCCTTTTTACACACTTGAAGATATTATGTCATATCTGAATATATACCCATATGTTTCATATTTAAAATGTAAATTTCATAATTAGGTCAAAAATTCTTAAATCATTCTGAACCAAACAAAACACGTTTATCTGATTATCGTAATGGCAAAGTTATGCTCTGTTTGCAGAAATGTTCATGAATACAGTCAAAGGAGTTCAGATTTTTTCCTCCGTTGATGGTATCTTTAATGAAGAATGTTCAACGGAACAGACAGCAAATTTGGCAAATGCGCATTAATGCTTGCACCAGAAACTGAGTGAATTCAAGGGGTGCACAAAATGTGTGTGTTTTCAGAAACTGGAGCCCAAGTACATCACTCCGGATCACGGTGTACTTCATGTTTTTATTGATACAATAGTGGTGGTTTGATATTATGGCTGGCATATTTCATAACTGGCAAAACCCTGCAATTTATGAGTGCCTCCCAAAGGTCATTAACTTGAAAATCTACAAACTCTGGCTTTAAAACTCTTTAAATCCTCTAGGAACTCGATTGTCAGTAAAATTACAGACATTTGGACAGTAGACAAATTTGTAGTTCAAAAAATTTTTAAATGGATAACATTTCCTTGTTTCTGGCCTCTCTTTTTCTTTTTAAAGGCAGTAAAAAATAGGTACTCAGTAACGTGACATAACACACACACATACACACACATGCGATAATGTTCTTAAGTTATAAAAGCATTGTTCCTGGAAACTCTAAAAATGCAAAGATGCCATTTTCTCTGATTTAAGACATTATTGCCAATTGAAAGTATGCACTATTTGAGTGCTTTTTTTTTTTTTTTTTTTTGTGGGTACCGGGGGGACGACCTCAGGACCTCGTGCACCAACAGGCACCCGTGCCGCTGAGCGATATCACCGGCCCCTTTTCGTATGTGGGTTCTGGGAGTCGAACTCGGGCCTTCGCGCTTGCAAGGCAGGCGCTTACGCCGCTGAGCCATCTCACCGGCCCTATTTGAGTGCTTTTTAAATGTACTTTTTTGCCGTTCATACTTCTCATGTATATTTTATACTATAACGTATCTGTCTACACACAATATATAGCATTATTTTGCTGCTTTTTACACTTCAAATTAATGGTATTATTGTTCTTTATTTTAGTTTTTTTTTTTTTTGTGGGTACCGGGGGGTTCGACCTCAGGACCTCGCACGCCAGCAGGCGCCGGTGCCGCTGAGCGATATCACCGGCCCTTTTTGCATATGTGGGTTCCAGGAGTCGAACTTGGGCCCTCGCGCTTGCCAGGCAGGCGCTTACGCCGCTGAGCCATCTCACCAGTCCTCTTTATTTTAGTTTTTAAAAGTTTGGTATAATGTTTTTGAGGTTAATCCGTGTTGATGCCCATGGCATCTACTTAAAGGAAAAACGTATTTGTAAACAAAATATTCACTGGTAGTTAAATATGCAAATATATGCACCTCTACCAATGTCGGTATCAAAATTACTACTAGTATAATTCAACTTAGGTGTACAACATGTTACTAAAAAGTGATTTTTCAGTATGAAGAGTTCTCCCTCTCTACCAACCTATTTATCACTGCCTTCACTCTTCCCTCTCACCACACACACCCACCCCTCATTCAAGTGTTCAAAAGAAAACACAGACACTGCTGGACATTCATTTTAATTGTAGGTATCGAAGATCCAGAATTAGGAATTTTCTGTGTTTTTCCCTTTGACTAAACCAGATAAACCTCATTAAAAAATCAGTATGTGCTGTCAAACATTCAATGTCAGGGTCATAAAGATTTCATCTTTTGTCTTCTTTTCATGTGAGCAAAAGTTTCTAGCCATAGAGTGATTAGATTTTTGATTTCATGTATTTTTAAGATGGAAAATATTTCATTTTGTATTCATAAGGTAGCTGTTTTTTAAACACAGAAAACCTTACCTATTAATCCTGCCCATAAATATGGACCTGTTTGGTCAGTCAGCTTTATGCTGTGTAAAAAGCAATAATAAAGTCTCACTGACACACAACTGAAGACTTATGGACACACACACAAAAAAGAACTTGTTTCCTGCTCGTGTGTTTTTGGGTCAACTGGGGCCCAGCTGATTTAGGATGGTCTTGCCTGGGCTGGGCTTTCTGCTATGGGCTGGAGCCCCGGTGGATTCCACATCTCTGTCATCCTTTTAGTGCTATCAACTATCTAAGTCATGTTCTTCTAATGGCAAAGACAGACATACAGCTGGCAAGCACGGTGGGAACCTCTACTTGATCACGTCCACTGCAACTGCATCAGCCAAAACAAGACTCAGTGTCAAGAGGAAAGTCAAGAGGCAGGAAACATAGTGCATGCACCCGAGGTCAAAGCAATTGTCAGGTGAATGTCAGTACAGCAGAACAGTACTTCGGAGGCAGGAGTGGGAGGATATTTGCTGAACAATAAAGAATCTGATCTATCATAGCCCTACCTGTGTATTTTGTTTTGTACTGGAAATGCAATGAACAAAACTAATTCACCCGTCTGTTTATGTTTTGGATATGAAGCAGACATCAAATCAATAAATACAGTACAAAGTCAGATGGTAATCACACTAAAGGAAATTGGGGGTGGGATACTGTCATTTAGTAGATAGTAAGTAGAAAGAAGTGCAGAACTTGGGGATCCACACAAATGTTTCCATTTCAATTAAGCCACCCTTTGTGGGTATAGAGGCCCTTTTCCAATACAAGTTGTTCATTTCATAAATTCACCCACCAATGTCTAAAACGTGAAACGTTATTTTCTGCAAGAGCGCTTATTGTCTGCTTGATTTCTATTTTGACAACACAGTGTGATATATTCTGCTTATGGATTTTTTTTTAACTCCATAATCTGAGAAATGGATCCAAATGGGAAATTGGATCCTTTTTTTAGAAATAGGGAATTTTCTGCTACTAATTGACCTTGCAGATCCCCTGAGTAGATGATGTCACAGCAGAACTGGTTTCCTGGTGTCTGCTCTTCTTCCTAAACAGCTCTATCATCCAAGGCAGTCCTGCTCCTGGGCAAGGGAGCACAGCAATGGATCAGGTTGTAGCACAAAATGAGTTTCCAAAGACCCTGCTACCTCTTTTAAAAATGCAGGCAAGGACATTCCTTAATATAGCTCTCCACAGGATTCTGGTTCCAAGCCTGTCATTCTATGTCCTTTCTTTATTTCTTTGCCATTAAGAAGGAAGCTTAATCATCTTTTACCAAATTGTTTGCCATAGCCAGGGAATTTCATAGATAGGAAAAGATAAATCCCTACTAACATAGACTCCTAACAGATGGTAGTAAACGAGCCTGAAAATATTTCAAAACCTGCCCTAATTTTCATTCCCCAAATGTTTCTCTTGCTCAGCCCTTTTTCTTGTTTATAATAGCTACTTCCTTTATTGTCTCCAATGGTCCCATTTTGGTTGTAATTTATGCTTCCTTATGCTCTACGACTCCATCCAAATTACCACAGAACATAGGCAACTCCAGAAAGAAAACTTGCAACATTTCAATATGTTTCCATTCAATTTACTGCATTGGTTGAATATTCCATTGAAGACAAAGAGAAGTGACATGCTTTTTTTTTTCGGAATATGTATTTTTCACTTGAAGAGAAAGTATTTGCATTAGAGAGAATGTTCATTCTGTGAAGAGTGAAATCTTACTTCTTTTGAAGAAGAGGGTTTTCTTAAAATCTAAGACACAAAACAAATTTATAGCTTGTCACTGAGAAGAGGCACTAAATAGCAATAAGATACTTTATACTACCATAGGAATCCTTTTGGGATAATGTCCTAATGCAGTGAAAATATTTTTGGTCTATTGATATTAGTTATATTACTGTGGAATTTCAGTGCTTTTTTATCTCATTATAAAGGCATGATTGAAAAAATGTAATACATAAGATTATATATACATAATTACATATAATATATATAGCATAAGATAATGTAATTATGTTTAATGTATATAAAATCAAAAACAATTTAACTAGAGTTAATTTAACCACTTCCTTTTAGTGAGTTGTTTTCCATTTTCTGTTTTTATGAGTGTCTTTGCCATATTAGGGCAGGGATGCCTTGGGAATATAGATTCCTGGGTATCCTCGTAAGATAAATTCCTAGAAGTAAATTTCCCAGATTGGAGGGTATCACCATTCTAAAACTTTAAATCCATACAGGTAAAAGGACCCATTATAAAGGTTATTGCTACAGACACTACATTCAGCAGGGCCTGGGATCCGTTTGTAGAACCTGCACAAACACAAGTGCTCTTTCTCCACTCCTGAAAATGAGCTGGCAAGATATTGTTTTGTCTCTGTTCTCTGGCATAACCTACAAAATTGCAAAACTGAGGAGTAATAAATAAAATGGTGATAGTAAGCATCACTTAACAAGTCATGGCCCCCTGGTATGCCATCAGCCACATATTAATGAACTCCACCTAATCTCCACAACCCTTTGAGTTAGGTTTCATTATTATTTCCATTTTTTCAGATAAGGAAACAGCCTTGGAAACCATTCTTCACCCAGTGAAGAACTGGGCCAGTGATAAATTCCAGACCTTTTTAATGCAGAGCCCCAGACCCCCATTGCTGCACTATGTTAAGCAGATTAGTGAGTAAAGTGTACCACACCTCTCTAGGAGGTGACCATTTGTGGCTACGTGTGATGCCCAGTTCTCCTCCACTCAGAAGATTCTGCTATGAATTTCGTGCCCCTACTTAAACCGTCATCATTCAACACACTAATTAGAGGGTTGGGAATTAAGATATCCTGCATTTAAAGAGATTAAAAACCTGGAAAACTGTTACTTTGCAATATGAATTCTATAGACTAATCAAGTTTGACCAAAACATTTATAAGGAAGGTAAAATACTGTTCTTTGATTGCAATTCTGTTTGTTCAAAGTTGTTTTTACAGACCTTGTACCAGTCCACAGTTTCTCTGGGTGCCCTGACCTTTGGGCTATCCAAAAGAGGAATTTCTGTTTCTAATGTGAGATTTTCAGATAAGCTTTTGGATTAAAAGGTATTGATTATTTGACATCTTTCAGAAAATTTAAAATGACACTGCCCACAGCTTGCATTGGAATAGGTGTGGTTGCCTTTGGCACTTAGGTTTTGCCTTCAGGCTGCAGCTTCTTCCCCACTGTGAAACAAGTACTTTGCTCTAACAGTGGGATTTTGGTAGGTCAGAATTAAGTGACTGATTGAAGGAGAATGTAGGATGAGGAAGTTTCTGGCATAGTGTTTTTAATTCTCCACCTTCCTTATCTCCTCAAACAAGAAAAACATGTAAGTGGTGATGGAAATAATCATGAAGAAAGGTCAAGGGTTTTAGGTATAATAACTAGCACCTGAGTCCCATGCTGGAATTCATTCTGGAGTGAGATCTCTGGGTCTTGTTTGGGTGAGGTACAGGGAGAATGTCCATGAAGTCATTCCCACTGCCTCAACCCTACATCCTATTCCTCTTCCTCTTTCAACCCCTTCACAAAGGACTTATTCAGCCTTTGTCTTTTCAAGAGAACAGACCCAGAGGATGGCTGGTCAGTCAAGATTAAAATGAAGGTCAGTTAGAGCAGTGGGGGTGGATGAAAGTCTTGGGCAGATGAATAAGCAAAACAGATGGTTCACAAATATCCCCCAGAAGAGTTAGAATGGTCCTTAACCACTGAAAGTCATGCGATCAGTCTGCAATTGTTGCATAGATATATGGGAGGTATATATTGATAAAATAGAAAACTAACTTTTTGATTAAATGAAGAAAAGTCACATGAGCACTCTCTGTGTTTGGGGAAGTAGGAGAGAAAAACTTCATCCCCATGCTACTCCCATGACCATAGTAACCTAGGGTGGGACGGAGAACACTGGTCTTCAGATTTGTACTTTATCCCACTAAACTTAAATAAAAGAAATTATCCTAAGAGCCACCATTAACTGATTATTTATTAAATCTTAGGTGTCTTACATAAGTGTAATTGTAGCCAATATGTATATACAGTGGTTCCCGGGCCAGGAATCAAGCACAGGCCTTAACTCATTTAATTCTCACAACAACTATAGGAAGAAACTGAGGTATATAACCATACTGTTAGTAAGGAACAGAGCTCAGTTTGCAACCCAGGCAGTCTGGATCCAGAGTCTATGCTCTAATATTCAAATCTACTTCTCATGGGAGACATTGTTTCTTTAAATCCTTACAGCAATCCCAGAGAAGAGCATTCATGTTCCATTTTGCAGTTGAGGAAAAAAAAAAAAAAGATTCCCATGTGACTAATAAGTGCAAAAGCTGTAATTTGAGTCTAGTTCCTGACTCCAAATAAGGCTCATACTCATTTTCCTACAACACCATCCCTCTTTTTAAATCCACATTAAGCAAACTATGCCAAGTCCTTTCCAGAGTCTGTAAGTTTCTAGTTCCCCTTGTCTGGTGCAGGCCATAGAAGAGTCTAAATTAGTCAAAAGAGTGATGTCTTCTCTCAGTCATGAGCACCTATAAAATGTAAACAAGTGCAGAGTTCCAGGAGAAGAAAGAGTGGCGGGGATGTGTAGAAGGCTCCTCCCTCTAGCCCAACCCCACCTTGTACATAATTCACTGGAGCTGTGTTTCTTTTCCAGTCTACTAGG
This sequence comes from Erethizon dorsatum, assembly GCA_028451465.1. Classification (NCBI taxonomy): domain Eukaryota; kingdom Metazoa; phylum Chordata; class Mammalia; order Rodentia; family Erethizontidae; genus Erethizon; species Erethizon dorsatum. The sequence continues at coordinate 42,978,426 of CM051825.1, forward strand.
ATTTCTAGGTGAAAAGCATATTGACGATGAGGAAAGTAAGAGCGACCTCTGCTTCAAACATCTCCTTCCTGTTGCTTTCAAACCCTTCTTCATTTTTTCTCTTCATTCAGCCAAATATTATTTAATATGTAGGCATAGTTTTAGATTCTAGAGATACAGTGGTGAGTAAAATTCTGCTAGAACTTACATTTTAGTGAGGAAGACACAGTAACCAACGAGCAAGTAAAATACAACATAATAAATGTGAGAGTGTTGCAATGAGAATTACACAGAAGGGGAGTTTCCAGAACCAAGTGGTAGTAGCTAGTGATGTAGGTTGGTGCAAAGACACTTTTGAGGATGTGACCTCTGTGTTGACACCTGGTAAGGGTGAGGGTGAGGGTCCCCTAGCCATCTGAGGGCAGAAATTCTCAGCATTGCACCAGCACACACATTTGGAGTAGCTATGTGTTGTTCATGACTTTGAACTAGAGACCAAGACTAAAATTTCATTTCATTTTGAAAAATCAATTCTTAGAAAGATAAGCAAAAGAACAAATGTCATATGGGGGGATATAAAAATTATTTCCCAGTAGTTTTTTTTTTTTTTAAATGACACAAACACATTAAGTCTCCATGCAGGACAATTCCGAGGGGATTTGCAGTTAATCATGATATTGGCTGTCCAAATCAACCCCCCACACACACATAACACATACACATAAATTCATTAATGCATTTGAAGCTTTTAGGAAGTGCACACTGGGGTGACATCAATGGGGAACAGTAGGGAAAGAAATCACCAAACACAGTGTGCATTCTGAAGGTAGAGGTGAAGCCTGTGTCCATTAATTCACTGATCCATTCATTAGCTATTTTATGTGTTCCTTTTGGGCTTGACACTGTGTTATAGACTAAGGCCACAGGGGGAAAGAGGACGTACTTCCTGGGTTCTCCTAATTACAGTCTCGAAAGAGTAGGGAAATAGGAACTCTCCGTTGAGCTCTAGTCAGTCTCACCTTGTCCTTAACTTGGTGGAAAATCAGGCTTTGTGTGTATGTGTCCTAATTTCCATCACTAAGAGGCATTACTACTCTTCATCCTGCTCGCTGCCTTACTGATTCACTTAAAAACTCCTGATGTCTGTTTCTACAGCAACGCGAGACCCTAGTTGATGGTCTTAATTTCTATCTCTCAAGAGTGTGTGCTTGCTATGTTGTCCTAATGAACTGGAGAAACTGTATAAACAAGTTTCATAGTTCTCCTGTCTGCCCTCATAATCCATCTCCAAGCAAGGGTAAATTTATCTTAAAATCTAGTTCTTACGGATGTTCAGTGTGTGCTCATCATATTTGCCCAGAGAGAGTAAAAAGGCACATAGTATCTTAGAGCACTAGGAATGGAAAAGATGACAAAAAAGACCTGGTCTACCCTTTTTCTGCTGTCAAAGATAGGGGCAAGGTATAGAGTCAAGTTAGTCTCACTACCTGGCCAGGGCTGAGGGAATCCAACACCCTTGTCATCTTTTATGATTCCTCCAAGGTACAGTGCCAGACGTGGAGCAGATTCCTAGGAGGGAAGCAGCAGGGACTTGGACACTGTTACTTATTTGCTGCTGAATCTCTCTGATGAGTCTTGGGCTTAGGAGGGACAAGAGATCATCTGTCCCAGCCTTGATCTTCAGACAAGCTGTGTAAACTCTCCATTTAACAACTCAACTGTGAGACCCAAAGAGGTCAATGGTTCTCCAAGGTCTTATGAGAAAGGTTGAGACGGCTGGAGTGCAGGATGAAGGGTGGGGTGAAGGGTCCTGAATGCAATAACTAGAACAGAGATTTTCCAGGAGCACTTGAAGAGCCTGAGGTTGGATGTATATAAATTAACCTTCAGAAGAAGACTGGCATGTAGATACCACATGTACCACTGTGTTCATAAATAAGACAATGATTTCTGTCGTAAAAGTACATGGTGGTGGAAAGTTAAAACAATGGGAATTTCAATTTCAGCTCTATCATCTTCTAGCTGCGTGATACTAGGCAAGCTTCTCAAATGTTCTGAGACTCCATTTCCTCTCTATCAAATAGAAAGCATTATGGCTACTTTGAGGATTGCTTAAGGATTAAATTAATGTAAAGTAAATGTAAAGTAATGCAAAGTGCTCAATAAAAGTGAGCTTTTATTACAATCTAATGACAATTATATTACCATTAATTAAATTATAATTTAATTCAATTGGGCAACGAATGCTCCTGTGACATTTTCAAGGTCAGACAGTCAGAGAATGCCAAGAGCCAGATTGAAAAATAGCTTCTCCAATCCTGGAACAGTGCTTGAGCATGTAGATGGGTATTAATCCTTTTCCAGTATATCTCTGGCCAAGTTCAGGAGTTCTTATTAAATACAATTCATTCTTCCTTATGAAACCTTAATCATTCTTCAAAGCCTGGATCAAATTGCTATTCTGATCCAGATGGGTGGTGTATTCACTGACCATTTTTGTTTGCTATAGAAGGATTTGAGGAATTTCCCTGAATCCTGTGTCCTGTAAGGAAGACAGGTCACTGGTTCAGCTGTCCTAGTCAACACCTTTATTCTCTGGTGACTTCATAACTGATGATGGTTTTTAGTGGCCAAATAAAAAGAGAGCAGCATGGTTTATCGGAAGGAAGGACCTTATTCCTTGGCCTTGGCTTTGCCACTTCTCCAACCCTAAAGTATGTTGTTTTTTCTCCCCTGGATTCCAGGGCTGCTAAATAGTCAAGGGAGGCAGGGCAGGGCGAGATATTGCCTATCCATTTTTCTGCCACGGTGCCTTGTTGCAGTAGGTCTCTTAGAAAACTGGGGAATGCTTGCCCTTAGACCTACGACCCACCTCCTTTTTGTGTTCTACTGGTCTCAGCCTCAACAGAATGCAATACTAGTGTTTCCTCACCTGATAACTGTAAGTTTTTCATGAAAATTTCTAATTCTCTTCTGTGCTTTCCAAAGAAGATAAGGTCAAATGAGTAGGTGGCCTAGGGGATCAAGACAGTGTGGGGGAGACAATATCTCTATTTTGTGCAGAAAGGACCAAAGATTCCAAGCATTTCCCTTTACAGTTCAGGAGACTAAATCCAAATAAAGGTGAAGTAATGTATTCAAGATCATATACTAGTGATAAGAAGGAACATTTCCTCTTGTCAGATACTGCTTTTTGAAATCCATGTAGAAGTACTGGAGCTATACCAATACTTTAAACAATTTTGCTCCCTGGGTCTGTAATAGTAGACCTATCAAAAGTGACTACTATAGATAAACTTTAAATTTCCTCAACAGGCTTTGTGTTAAAGGCCTGGTTGCCAGCCTATGATCCTACTGGGAGATGAAGCCTACTTGTGTCACGAAGAGCATGCCCTTGAAGGGGATAGTGGGACCCTAGCACCTTCTTCTTTCTTTTGTTCCCTAGCTTCCATGAAGTAAATAATCATTCATGGCCACACATTCCAGCCATTATATAATGTGCTAAGACAGCCCCCAAAGCAATGGGGACAAGAGACCATGGACTGAAATCTCTAAAACCATGAGCCATAATAAACTTTTCCTCCTTGTAAATTGATACTCTCCATTATTTTACTACTGTGATGGAAAGTGAACTCACAGAGTAACTTACATCAAATCTTATCTCATTTGGAAAATGTTTAGAATTCACAATGCAAAATGTGTTTCTGATCTATCTGTGGCTGCCCACCTGTCGGTCCTCCCATTGCAGCTGACTGCGGAGCCTCCTAGGACAGCATCCAGGAGCTTGGCAGGAGCTCGCAGCTCTTTGGAGTCTGACTATATATGCTGGTCGCTCAGTTTACTTACAAGTGAAGGTTTTTAATTTGACATTGGACTTCTGAAGGAAAGGAAATCCCAGTGGCTTTGCAACCTAGTGGCAAAACCAAACAATTCCTTCTGGTACCCTTTTGCATTTTATTAGTTCCATATAACATGTTCTTGCCTTGTCCCTCCACACTTACAGTCCAAAAACTGTTCTTTCCCACTGGATCTCTAATTCCACATATGGACTTCAAAAAAAAAAAAAAAAAGCATTCCATGTGTTTCTGATGGATTTATACTTAACTCCTTGGAAAATTATTATGTATGTCTGACTAAATTCTAAGCAGGCTTGTGAATCTCCTCTCCTACCTCCACACTTCTCAGCCATTTAAAACAGGAAGTCCAACAGTTGCCAAGACCACATTAAAGAACAGGCCCAGAGTTTCTAAGCCTGCTTCCAGAATGGTCAGTCCATTTGCACCATCTCACTCCCATGTGAGTCTTGCTTCCACTCACTCAGATGAAATTACGAAGACGGTGCAACACAGCTCAGGCATCTGTTCATTCCAAGCCACCCCAAGCAGGGCACCATTAATCCAGAGACTCTGGGGAGGAATTGTGCATTTATTGTCTGCTGCCTCTTGCTCCAGCTTCTCTGTCAGTGCTGTTCAGCTGTGTTTCTGTGAAAACAAGGGCGCCAGAAAAAGAGAAAAACACTGTTTATGAGGCTGCCTAGATTGGTGAGTCATAGCATTTCAATAGCCCTGAGATACACACAGCTGACTACTTATGCAAATTTCAGACATTGTGTTTGAACAAAAGGTTACCCAGTAACATAACCTGGAGCTTTTATTACTAATGAGGCACTTATTTCCATTTGAATACAGAAGTGCATATTTTTTCGTTTTATGGTTTCTCATAATTGTATCTAATAATACAAAAATAACATTGAATCTTTATCTCCAGGAGGCATAGGCATCAGACAGATTTCATGTCATTCCAGGCATTGGGAGAATGACATCGTTCAGATTTCTACCTGTTTGTAGTACTCTTAGAAGGTGCTAAGCCCCAGGTGCATCTTTGGAAAGAGAACTTCCATTAACTTTCTTCACTTCTGAGAGCTGCCTGTTCTTTAGGCATGTTTTAAAAATTAATAGTATAATAAGAAGAAAAATAAAAGAAGATGATTAAAAATAGCCATGTTTGGCTTTATTATCAATTAGGAAAGGCAAACTTGGCACAGATTAATAGCAGCTTTCTGTCTGCTGGAGTCGTTTTATTTTGGTATGATACAGAGCATTGGAACTACCAAAAGGAAGATTTCTTAACATGATCTATATTCTATAGGTTGGCCATAGTGAATTTGGTTTTAATGAATAAACAAAATGAAAGACAACTGAGTATATACATGTGTAGATAAATGACTTGACTAAGCTATGAGAATGAAAACTGGAGTAGGCACCAATATATTTATTTACACACACACACACACATACTTACTTGAATTAGCCACTGTCAAAGATTCAAAGAGGAGAACAGATCAAATTAGAAACAGAATTTAGTACCAACCTGGCCTCCACCCCTCAAATATCAATTTAGCTTTTCATCTTATGCCTTTGAGATATGTAGACTTTGGACAATTGAGAATCAACCTCTCAGATGTAGAACTCTTGGGAGGGTGAGAGATTTTGAAGAGCATTTATCAGGTAATGATGATGCAAGTCACTACAGACATTTGCAAGAGGCTCTGATCCCAGCTGATGGCAGGAAAATAGCATGTTGTATTTGGGTTGATAGGTTTGTAATAAAAATTTGGGGGATTCCCCAAAATGCCAGTGGGTTGAAAGTCTTCAGTGTACATTGCCTGAGCTGTCCACTTCCATGATCAGCTGGTAACCCTAGTCATCTAGTTTTCTTCTCAGCACCCTCTTTCAACTCTGAAAAAGGCTCTGGTATAGAATTTATGAGCACTCCAGTATTCTCTACCCAGACCTCATACCCAAACAGGAACCCAAGACCCTTAACATAGAAGGAAATAGGAAAAATAAGCTGCTTTCTCAGCCTCTGGCAAGTTGTCTTAAATATAGGTGCTGTGATGGTTAATTTTATATGTCAACTAGGCTGGGCCACATCTTGTCTATGCCAAGATGTTTGGTAAAATGTTATTCTGGGTGGTGAGGGTGATTTTGGCTGAGATTGGTATTGAAATTGGTAGATTCAGTAAAGCACATTGCCCTCCCCAATGTGGGTGTGGGCCTCATCCAACCAGTTGAAGACCTGACTAGAACAGAAAGGCTGAATAAGAAATGATTCTTTCTCTGAGTACCTTTGATCATTTTCCTGCCCTCAGACTCAAACTGAAGCATCAGCTTTTATGTTTCCAGCCTGGGGCCTTCAGTTGGAAACATGTGCCCTGAGCTCTTCTTGTTGCAGAACCTGGTACTGGACCAAAAGGAAGAAGCTCCACACCAAGGAGTACTAAGGCAACTTTTATTACACTAGTGGGCTGGTGCGAACTGAGTCAAAATCGCCAGCACTGACTCAGAGTAATGCAGAAACTTATATACATTTTGTAAGCAGGAAGTACATAGCCCATATCAGGTTATTTTATAATTGTTTACATAGGCTGAGTCACACATCAGGTGAATTTGTTCTAGGCAGGTTTAGTCAGAAAGGATTGTTTATCATAAGGCGGGAGAGTTTAGGGAGGGAGCTGAGCTAAACAGGTGAGTGAAATCAAGCATGTCTTTGACTAGGCTAGTCTATGTTGGGCAGAAAGTCCTTGAAACAGGCTAGCAAGACAGGATATACTATGGGTTTGGGAGTGCAGGTGGAGCAGCTGGGTGCAGTCAGACAGAGCCAGGTCAGACTCTCTCTGAGTTGTAGCTGGCAAGATCAGGCAAGGCTAACTGAGTCTAACTATGTGGTGGGCTGAGTGAGCATATTCTGTCACATTACTCCCTTTGTTTTTACGGGAAAGATTCATCTTCCTCATTTTCCTCAGTTTTAAGAAATTGTTATGTGGGGGTTGCCTTTAAGGGGTGTTGGTGGTATATGTCCTTGAAGCACTCAGACAGAAATTGGGTCAGGATGCGGATCACACATGAACCCAGAATGAGGACTGATAGTAGGGCCATTTAAGGTCCAAGTAAGGCTCCCTTCCATGAGGGGAGAAAGTTTAGGGAATCCCACAAGGAAGAATCACCCATGAGATTCTTGGCCCTTTATTTAAGGCACTTACACAACTGGCAGGAGTTTTCTCTTATTATCCCTGATTTCTTGGCATAGTAGCAACATTTTGTTTTTCTAGGAAAAGGTAAGTGCCTCCATGCTGGGCTGTCAGGAGGTCTAAAGCTCTGTGATTTTGAAGAATGGTGGCCAGGGAATCTATTTGGCCTGTAGAGTGTCTATTGAGCTTTGTTGTCAAAATCCCTTATCTGGGTGCTCAACTACGAGTACTGTTGCCAGCTTACACCCATGGCTGTGGCACAGAGGGTTAAATTTTTGTTATTGTTATTTCAGCCAAAATGGGCAGTATTATGGGGTCATGTTTTTGGCGTGACTGATGGGCATATATAGGGCCTCGTAGACCTCAGTAAACAGAAAGGTCGGGTACCAGATAAGAAAGTATACAAAGACTCATCTTGGCACTGGTAAACACATGAAGAACCCTATCAGAGCAAATAAAGTTCCATGAGGGGCCACCAGGGAACCTGAGGTGACAGTTAAAACATCTATACAGTCAGCAGAGACATTTAGGCCTGTAGAAAGACCCAGGTAGCAGGAGGTGTTTCCCCATGCCATTGTGGGACAGGGCTGAAGTAAGCAATTGGGAACATTAATAGAATTGAGGTTAGAGTTATTTTGGGTTAGACCTAGAGCTCAGTAAGAAAGAACTGGAAAAGGAACACAGAGCCAACAGTCATTGACCGACTCTGAGTTTACAGCTTGAAGGACCTGGTGTGTGTCGTTGACCAGGCACAAGAGATCAGGAGTTGGGAGTCCCATGTGATTAAAAATTATTACAGGGCTAATGCCATAAATTTGAATTTGGAATTTCCAGTGTCCTGAATTTGCCTGACAAGTATAGGAGTCAAGCAGCATGAGCAGGAATGAGCACAGGAGGAAAATAATAGCCATTTTAAAACTTGGAGAGACAGTTTAAGGTACCCAGCCCAATAGTTACACCAACATAGAAAAGGACAAAGGCAACATTGTGTGGAACTTTCCAGTCCTCTGGGGATACAGCTCAGAGTCTTATGTCAAGTACCAAGGTTAACAAGAGAAGGGGAACTAATAGCCAAACTGGGTAACAGAACATGAGTCAATTAGGACAGGTACTCCAGTGTACGATGTCCATTTAATCTTCAGTGGTGCATGGACCCACCAGCTCCCAGAGTGGTAAGGGCAGGGCTTTGAGTGCATTGTCTCTTCAGCGTGGTCTTCAGGGGTCCGACTTATCAGGGTAGGCCTTCCAGCAGTTGTCAGGATGAGCCTGCTTGATTTTGGAGTGATGAATCCAGGGGTGGATCTCTGCCACTTTTATTGCAGTGGGAGTGGTCAAAATAATTAAATAAGGGCCCCTCAAGGCCGGGGATGGGGGGGTCCTTTTTTTCCATCTTTAATCCAGACCATGTCACCTGGACCATGAGTATGAGCAGGGGTGTCAGGGGGAAGCGTTGCCCTTTCTGTTATATTTTTATGTATCTGGGAGAAAGTCTTAGTTCTAACTGAATGAACAGTTCTTATAAGGTGATATTTCCCAACTAGCACAGGTCCCCCTGGAGGCCCTTTATTATGGGTGGGGGTCCACCAAACAGGACTTTAAAAGGAGTGTATCCAGTGGGTCCTGGTGATGTTCTGACTTTCAGGAGGGCCATGGGGAGCAAGTCCACCCATAGCACTTAAGTCTCTTGGTAATACTTAGTTAATATTTATTTCAGAGTTCTGTCATCTGTTTAACCTTGCCAGAATTCTGGGGACTATAGGCAGTGTGAAGATTCTGTTTAATTTTTAATTTTTTAGCTAGGTTTTGGGTCTTTTTTGTCACAAATGACAGTCCATTGTCATTGCCTATAGTTAGGGGCAGCCCACACTGGGGATAATTTTTTTAATAGTACCCTGCATATTTTAGAAGTTTTTCAGTCCTGGTAGGAAATGCCTCTGGCCACCCAGAATAAGTACAGACAAGAACCAGTAAATATTTGTAGCCCCAGCATGGTTTGATTTCAGTGAAGTCTACTTGGAGGTCCTTGAAAAAAGAGTACTGTATGTTGAATTTCAGGTGGGGGTTGAGGGCCTGTTAAGGCCTCAGTTTTTGCACAGATTTGCAATCTCTGGCTGGCACTGGCACAGATCACTGTTAACTTTGGGATATAATAATAGTGACTGAGGAGCTGGGCCATGGCAGTCTTTCCCCCATGGGTGATGTCATGGTGGCGTTTCATCCAGGTGTAAGCTAACTCCTTTGGAATGATTATTTGATCATCTGGCAGGGCCCAGACATCATTTGGGTCAGTATGAGCTCTTTTTTGTTGTGCCCATTTTATTTCTCCTTGAGTATAGTAAGAAGTCCTTGCTGGAGACTGAGAACAGTTTTTGGTGGCATTTCATGTAGAGCTTCCAAATTCTGGACCAAGTCATTGTCTCTCCAAGTAGAGCCCTCAGCGACCATCTTAGTGTCTTCATCTGCTTTTTGGCTTCCCAGAGTGATGGAGTCCTTTACTTTTTGATGTCCTCTGCAATGGATGACAGCTATCTTTCTGGGCTTCCATACAACAGACAAAAGTTGTAAGATTTTATCTCTATTTTTATTTTTGGCCCAATCGAGGGCCTGTATGAGTGTTCAGAGCTTGGCTTGTTGAGTGGACCAGTTCTGGGGAAGAGACCCTGGCAGGAGCACCTCTTTGGTGGTGACAATGGCATAACCAGCCTTACGTTATCTATTTTTACCAGAACTACTTCCATCTGTGAACAGGGTGTACTCAGCATCTGTTAAAGGCTCCATCTGGAGGTCGGGCTGACTTGCATAGAATCCATCAGTTAGTGCAAGGCAATCATGGTTGGGCTGTCTCAGCTCTGTGGGCAGATAGGTGGCTGGATTCAGAGCTTTAAATGGCTGGAAGGAGAGTCGGGGATTTCTGACAAGCAGTCCTTGGTACTGAGCGATGGGGCTGTTTGAGAGCCAATGATATATCTGACTGTTGAGAAGCTCAAGGACAGCATGTGACACCTGGATAGTCAGGTTTTGTCCCAAAGTCAATTTGTCTGCCTCCTTAATCAGGAGGGCAGTTGCTGCAAGTGTCCACAAACAGGGAGGCCATTCTTTGGATACTGAGTCTAGTGTCTTATGTAGGTGACTGGTCTTTCCCAGGGTCCCACTCTTTGGCTTAGTACTCCTGAGGCAACATGTTGTCTCTTGTCCACAAACAGGTTGAAGGGGCGAGTCACATCTGGGATTCCTAAGGCTGGAGCTGAGACCAGAGCTCTTCTGATTTGTTTGAATGCTTTAGTTTTTTTTTTTTTTTTTTTTTTTTTTTGTTTTCTTTAAAGTCCGTTTGATCATCTCTCTTTCGGTTGTGGGTTTTGTCAACATGTCGTAGAGTGGTTTTGTCTTTTTAGTATACACAGGTATCCAGATCTGGCAGAATCCAGCCACTATCAGAAATTTTTTAAAATTCCTTTTTACAATTGGGCCATGGGATGGAACAAGTGACTTTTTTTTCTTGGTTTGTAAAAGCCTTCTGGGCTGTCTGGATTAACTGGGTGGTATTTATGCCAGCAAATCTGTCAGTCTTTTGGATTTTTCTCTGAATGTCAGCTTATCAATTATGGTTGTCCTAGTAGTTGAATCTTTGTAGAATGTTAACAGATAGCAGTTATATGGTTTTACAAAGAAAACTTGAGATCAAGAGCCATACATAATATTTCAGCATGACAATCATGATGACATTATTTTTTGTAACACATTTAAATGTCCATCTTAGTATTGAATAGAGTAATATATAGCAACATTACAGAATAGAATAATATACATCACATAAGTTTTTTAAAATGGCTATTATATGCATGTTAGTCTCATGTTGATTTGACCATTTTTTTCATGGGAGTTTTAGAAAGAACAACCTAAGCTCCATCAAATTAACAAGTAACCATACATGTATTTTTTTTAATAAACTACTTCCACAAGCTTTCTTCAACATACATAAACTTTCTAGTTTTGTCATTATCTCTCTTTTTGTCTCTTTAGCAGGACAAGACTTTTATCATATAGAATCCTCGCATATCAAAAGTATACCTCTTACGTTTATAGCCTTCTCAATATTTTTTTCCATTTACTATAACCTTATAACAAAATTGACTATAGCCATTTGAATTTTAAACTGTCCCTTTTTTCCTCAGATAGTAATCTTAACCAACTTCCAAAAGACCTCTGAGTAACCTTGAAACAGTGTTTTTATTTTCAAACAACAGAGTAAAGAGCAAGTTAACCCTGTAAATTCAAAACTTTGCAATGTACAAGAAATGTTTTATGCACATCAACTCAAACTGAAAACCAAAAGTATATTTACCAATTAGTTAAAATTTGTAATTTGATTTCTCCTGTAAACCTTTTTCTTATAAGCTTGATAGAATGTTGGCCATTTACCCCAGGCTGGTGCTGTTCCAGCTTTTAGATGCCTGCAGGTAACACCAGGCTGGTCATGTCAAGAAGGGTTGGCCTTGGGGCTCCCAAAGCCAGGAGGAGAGCTTGGGCTCTGGGTTTTTTTTTTTCCTTGCTCACTTTGAAATGAAAAGATAACCCCTGTTTTGTCCCTCTAATCTCAGCATGTACAGCTGGGCCTAAGTCTCTTGGCCTTGTGGTGAGTGTTTATCTCTTTCCCCTCTGGCAGCAGCTGATTTTTAGTAGCTGATTTTTGCAGGTCCTTGGAGCTTTTAGAAACATTTTTCACATGATAAAAGAACCCAGAACTCCTTATTTTACATGCTTGTTAATGTTCTGTCAAGATTGGCAATAAAGTCTTTTAGCTCTTTTGTGTCTCCTAATTTGGCTTTCCGAGGGGTGATGAATGGAGAGAGTGGAGCTGAGGCAGAGTCTGTCTGTGAATTCAGTTTCTCATCACTGAAGCTGAAGCTGTTTCTGTAAAGTGAATCGGCACTCTCTGAGTCACTGAAGTAGCTGCTGTCACTGACGCTAGTGTTGTTCTACTGTTTTATGTTTCAGATTTTTTTTGTAGTGGAAGTGGTGCTGATGAAAGGTTGACTCAAAGTCGGCCAGCACCGCATCAGATTCACACAGAGCATCTGTCAGGTCGGCGGCGGCTGCAGAGTCCAAGGCTGGGGCTGCAGTCTCGGCAGCCACAGTGTTGCCTGCACCATGTGGGGGTCTTCATGGGGCAGCTGGGCTCAGCCCCCAGGAGGTGCTGGTGAGGATCAGGGCAACGCTCACATGGAGGCCTGGCAGTGGGGTTTGTCCTCCACGCACATTTGCACTCTTTGCTTCTCCACCTGGCAGTGCCCACATTGTAGACCCGCTCCTGACCTGTGAGCTCTCGGTGGTGCTGGTGGTCCCGGCGAGTTTGGGTGGTCGCCCACATATGGGGGAGGGAAGCTCTCAGCGGGATCATCTGGCAGAATGGATAAATCTTTTTCATTTCTGGGGCCCTCTTCTTGACAGGCACAGGTACAGAGCTGGGGGTGGGGGCGGTTGGACACAGTTTGAGCCAGGAGTCAATGTAGGGGAATGGGTCAGGGCGACTGTTCGGCTGGGAGTCTGTCATTTTGTCCCAGACTCAGTGAATGATTTTTGTATTCAGGGTTCCCTCTAGCAGCCAAGAGGGACACAGGCGACCAATCAACCTCACAGAGGGTGTAGAGTCAGGGTTTTATTTTTACTTCATAGTCATCTGAAAAGCCCTTCCTGCTTGGCTTAGCCTCAGGTCCCAGCAGAGTAGCAATGCCAGCAGCAATGCTCTCTGTGCTCTGCTCTGGGCCCACATGCTCCCGCAGCCTGGCTCAGATGCCTCTCCCTTAAGGATCTCTCCCTGGCTTCAGCCTCATCATCCTCCCCGGTGCCTGGCTGCACCAGCCCATACCCTCTGTGGGGGCAGCAGCAGCTAGGCTATGCTGAGGGCCCCCAGTGCTTGGAACATGGTGGATGCTTGGTGCCTGCTCTGGATCCAGGCTCCAGCATGCTTCTACTCTGTGTTCTTCAGGCTGCAGGGCTCTGAGTGTTCCCTGTGCACTTGCACCCTGCCTCCGAAGTTGTGTGACCAAAGGTGAGTGCACTCAGTGGTGCATGCAGTGGCCAGTGCTGTGCCATACAAGTCTGGGTATGTGCCTCTCCACACGTGCCTCTCCATTCCCTGTGGCTCCCAAGCCCTTAAACAGTGTCATGACAGAAAAAGTGTGGGTGTCCCTCCTGAAGGAGAGACCACACAAACACCTGTCTGGTTACTTGCCTCTTGACAATGTTGGGACTGTCTGGACTAGAGGAGAAGCATCAGTAGGCTCTCCACTCTGTCACCTTAAGCGTCCGAGGAGAGCCCACTGGAAGTGTCCATTCAGACACGTCCATGGAAATGCAGGCCAGGGCCCAATCAAGCTCCACAGCTCTGAGTCCCCATGGGGGACCTCCACCATGGAACACAGATGGAACAACCCATTGCCCACCTTATCCACTCATAATTAGTCCACACATTCACACACAGGCACATAGAAGCTAATATTTTCCAGCCCCCAAACCCCAGGGGCAAAGGTTTGACTGAAAATGAAACAGAGACAGAAACTGAAATTGACTATCTTGAGTCAGGCAGGGAATGATCAGTCCTCTTTTATCCACCAAGGATGGAAACACAATACTGACTGAAACTCACAGACTGACTGAGGGACATTCCAGGGGCAATCCTACCTTGTCATGTTTCATCTCCTTTTATTGGTCCAGTGAGGTTTCTTCTTCTGTGCAGGGGCTCCCCCAACCAACGGCCAAGGAATCTCTGAGAAAGAGACCGGAGGGCATTCCTTCCCATCCACAGGTCACACAGAGAGTCCCCACAGCCACCCGCAGGCCTCCACCAGTGACCTAAGTGGTCAGCATAGTGTCTTCCCGCCCCAATGCACCAAGAATATTGCAGAACCCAGTACTGGACCGAAAGGAAGACGCTCTGCACCAAGGAGTAAGAAGGCAACTTTTATTACACTAGTGGGCTGGTGCGAACTAAGTCAAAATCACCAGCACTGACTCAGAGTAATGCAGAAACTTATATACATTTTGTAAGCAGGAAGTACATAGCCCATATCAGGTTATTTTATAATTGTTCACATAGGCTGAGTCACACATCAGGTGAATTTGTTCTAGGCAGGTTTAGTCAGAGAGGATTGTTTCTCATAAGGTAGGAGAGTTTAGGGAGGGAGCTGAGCTAAACAGGTGAGTAAAATCAAGCATGTCTTTGACTAGGCTAGTCTATGTTGGGCAGAAAGTCCTTGAAACAGGCTAGCAAGACAGGATATACTATGGGTTTGGGAGTGCAGGTGGAGCAGCTGGGTGCAGTCAGACAGAGCCAGGTCAGACTCTCTCTGAGTTGTAGCGGGCAAGATCAGGCAAGGCTAACTGAGTCTAACTATGTGGTGGGCTGAGTGAGCATATTCTGTCCCAACTGGGTCTCCAGCTTGCTATCTGCATATTTTGGGACTTGTCAGCCTTCATAACTGTGGAAAGCAATTCTTTAAAGTAGATCTCTTTCTTTATATATGCATATACGCAAACATGCAAGGACTTGTGCATGCTAATGATTTTGTTTTCTTAAAGAACCCTGACTAATATGGGTGCCCAAATAACAAAATGAAAAGCGTATGATCTCTTCAATTCAAAAATTAGGAGCCGCCGGTGAGATGGCTCAGCGGTCTCAGTGCCTGCCTTGCAAGCGTGAGGGCCCAAGTTCGACTCCCGGAACCCCCATACAAAAAAAGGGCTGGTGATATCGCTCAGCGGCACAGGCACCTGCTGGCGCGCGAGGTCCTGAGGTTGACCACTGGTACCCACAAAAAAAAAAAAAATTAGGAGCCCATCTATGTTACTCATAGCAAACGAGTCCTTTCCCACAGTCCTGAAGACTCAGCAGCCCTCTCCAGTGTGAAGATAAGAAGCAGAACCATGGAAGCCTGACACATTGGGAAAAGATTTTCAGAACAAATTTTCACATTTTCCCTCTCAGGAGACCCTCCACAGAGAAATCTCTTCTTCTAAGCCTTTCACACGGTGTCACATCAATGTTACCAAGCAGGCGGAATAATGAGAATCAAACAGGCAGCCAGCTGCCCAAAGCAGAGGCTCCTGGGAGCAGCCCTGGCTGCCTTAGTAGAAACTCCACCCTGGCACCGGCAGAGGTGGCCTCCATGGAAGAGTTGGCCCTCTAGTCCGTGACAGCAGAGTGGGGGACTCGCTTGCTTCAGTTGACACATACCTATGTCTGGCCAGAGGAGTTCCATAGTAGCTGCTGACAAGACATCAGTTAGCTGTCATGGAATGATTTGATTTCCAGTAAGAAGGAAGAAAAGAAGAAATGGAAGAAGGAATGAAAGGAGAGAGGAAAGAAGGAAGGAGTATAAGAAAAAAGATTCTGCTTACAAACGTATGAACACACACACCAATCTTTCAAACATATTTAAAGCGCATTTCTAAAAGTTTAGTTAAAATGAGAAATCCTGGACTGTGATACTCATCCAAATATCACTTACATTTGTTGATTCCAGCATGGGCATGCAAATTACCAGGACCACCAATTAACTAATTTCTTAATTATTTGCTTTTTCTAATTTTAAAAATTTAACATAGAAACATCAGTTTGGGAGCCAATAGGGAAGATCTCATTTCCTTGAAAGAGGCTGATGTGATACGGTATCTTTAGCAATCCCTTCCTCGCCCATTTAACTCTGCTTCTAACTACAATTATGGTTTCTCCAGTTTCCCAGTATTCTGTCTCTCCAGCCCCTCATCCCAGAATTAAGCCAAAAAAGGTGACATCCTTTCTGTGGCAACCTAAACCCACTTTTCACAAGGGCCTTGTTCTACAACCATCAATAGGACATTTGGTGACCACCAGCTTGGAGACCCCAGCTGCAGCAAAGCCCACTGTCTCCATGGCTTTTAAGATGTTTGTATTTCCCACAATATTCCTAACACCTGGTTGTAAGCTCCAGCACAACAGAAAGAGCATCAGGGCTGAAAATGACCTGCTATGATATTTTCTCTAAATCCTTTACCCTAATTTCCTTTACTGGGGAGAACCCAAGAGTCAAAAGATCATGGGATTTTTCTCAGACTGTGCTAGCTGGCAAGTGTCAAAGTTAGGACTAGAAACCCCATCCACTGGTTCTCAGTCCCCTCCTTTTACTGTAATGCCAAATATATATGTCTGTGTCCCCCATGTTGTCCCAAGGAAATGGACTGAGGCCAGGGGTTAAATGGATGGAGGATTAGTGCTAAGACTGGTGGTTTTAAAACTCTGGGTGAGAGATTTATTCTGAGCTGTCTCTTGCAAGCTTATTAGAGTCATCTCAGTTTTCAGAGTGAAGATGAAGTTCTGGGAACAAAGGACTGAAAAGTCACAAGGGACTCAGCCGTGCCTTTCTGTAAGGGGCTCTGGGCAGGCAGGGTCCAGCCCGGGGGTAGCATGCGGACCCTGAGACCAATACAGTGAGGTAAACAACTGTTAGGATCCTGCCTTTAGCTCACAGCAACATTTCCAAGAAATGAAACTGGATCAGAAGAAATGAGTTTGTAAGCTTAAGGGAAATTTAATAGCCAGCTCTCCTTTCTGTCCCACCTTTACTAGGCTTTCCTAGATATTTGTGCTGGCAAGGAGACTTGGATATTTTCCCTTGCCACTGACAGTGGGCAAGGAAGGTCATGGTGAGTAAAGGCAAATGGTGCCAATTAGTGAAACGGTGTTGAATCCAGAGCTTGTGGTTAATCTGCTTGCCCTGTTCCTTTGAGCCTGGCAATTACTTCTCTCTTTGTTAATATTTCTTTAAATTGGTAGAGATAATTTCACTAGCCAGGAACTGTACACATTAGCAATATATTTTCTTCTCCCCCAAAACAAATGTATACACACACACACACACACACACACACACACACACACACTCACCCTGTGTTTGGAATTGGGAGAGGTTGAGGGAAGCAAATATCTCCCCTCTGGCCCCGTGGACAAGTGAACCTGGGAAAGGCCCTCAGCCATTCTCAGGCATCATTTATCACACTTTCTTTTCCTGGGCTTCTTTGCACTGATTTAGGGATATCTCTAATTACTTGTATAACTTTGTAAGACAGCTCATTCCCTGAGCTTTTCTTTTTGTTTGTGTTGCCTTAGTTGTTGGTTGTCACCTGCTCTGTTTTTAAACCAGAGAACCTATGAAATAGATGTTGGGGCCTGGGGTAAATTTACCCCCCATGGGTGATTTTAGTTTGAGTGAAAAGCAGGTACTGCACTGGATCCTCCCCTGCCTGGACATCTTTGAGCTTGGAAGTTAGAAGCACCCTTTCACAACACAAGAGTGAGATAAAGGGTCCAGACCTCATCTCCCTGACTCTGCTCATCTCTTTTTGCCTTTCCATTTCTCTTCTAATAGGATTGGAAAGCCCACTGAGCTCCTGCTTTGCCTCCTAGACAGTGGGGGTATCCTGTGGACTCCTGCACTCTGTCCATCTGGCTTGACACTCCTCAACCAGACTGTGGGATCTCGGTCCGCTGCTCTGGCAGCCTTTGCCACATGCTGTGGCAGTATCACTAGCATACCCAACTCATCAAGTAGGCACTAAAGTGTGGAAAGTCTCACTGTAGCCCTTTCCTCAATCAAGGAGCTTAGCTCCAGTCCAGAGCTCATTTGGTTCCTATCAATTCACAGAAGAAGTTTCTTGGCTACTACTGCATGCTTCCTCCTCCAGTCCAGCCAGACTACACCTTCAGCCTTCCTCACTCTAGTTTTTGATCTATTTCCCGTCCAGCCAGATGTGTCCTTACTGATGAACCAGTGATCTTTCTTTGTTTTCTTTCTTTTTCTCGCTTTTAATTGAATCTATCCTTGCTAGCAGGAAGAGTGTATCCAGGTCTACACCACTGGCCCAGAATTCTTTGCTTTTCTGTTTGCTTCTGGACTGTGACTTGAAAGCAAGGATTGTATTAGTTATTTACTTTCCAATCCTGAGCACCTGACACTTGAGAGGGCTTATTCCTGAGATTCTAGAAAGATAGGAATCACTGACAGAAAATGGAGACAGCGGCCCCTTGAGAAAGAGAATGAGCTCAGTTTGGCATAGGCCATTGTTGGTGATGGAGGCTTATTCAAGTGGACATGTGGAATTGCCATGGGCTATTGTTAATGTGAGTCCAGTACTGGAGTGGGGGCAACAAGGTGAAGATGGGAAAAATCAATGAAATATTATTCAGCTTTGAAAAAGAAGGAAATTCTGACCCATACTATAATGTGGATGAAACTTGAAGACATTATGTCAATCACCAAAGGACATACATGATTCTACTTATATGAAGTACCTAGGGACTTAGTGAAGGAGGGGGGAGAGTTCTGTTTAGAGTTTCTGCAGAAGTTCTGGGAATCTAACTGCAAATGGTTAAAATCATGCATGTGTATATTTTTAACACAGTAATAAAAAGGAAGTCCCTATCACATGGTAAAAATGTATTCGTCTCTTCCCTTTGCATTAAGAATAATTTGCTCCTGGGACTTCTAGTCTGTCTTAAAGTAAGGATCAATAGAGAACGGACTGGAAGTAAGGAATGGGTATATGTGAACACAGATTTGGTCATGAAAAAGCACTTTGCTTTTTTCTTCTTTTTGAACTTCTAACTCAGTACAAGACTCTCCCCAAAAGTTTTCCAGAAATTGGAAGCCCAAGGCATTTTGTTTCAAGATGTGTTCTTATACAAACTAAAGCAGCACAAAACTAGAAATGAAAGTATTGCCAGTTCAGTCTGAAAATTATTCTTTATTGATCTGTTCTACCAAAGTTTTATCCAGAGAAAAGTTTAATCCATCAACCTGTTTTCCTCTTGGGCACTGGTGATAAATTACATTGGACAAAGGGCAAATGACCCAAAGAAAAAGCCAGAGAGCAAATATTTACTGATCAATGTCTTAAAAATTGCAGACAATTCCTTACTAACCGGAGTAAACATTCATTAAAGTCTATGGTGTGTCCACACTGCTCTTCGCATAGTATTCCTTTTAATGACCAGGACAACCCAACATAGAGGGACTATTTTGTGTACTTTCTACAGGTAAAAAATGTGAAGCCCAGGAAAGTAAGGGACTTGTTTTGAAACAATAGCTGATGAGCAAGAGGGTGGAGCTAGAAGCTGAACTTGGGAACCGCCACACTACACAGCTTCCTGCTGTCTCCAGATGCATTCATTGTCTGTTTAGAACAATGCCTACAGATCCTCTAGACCACAAGCTCTGTAAGGTTATAACTCATGGCTTAGGGAGTTCTCCAAAAGTGTTTGCGGAATCACGGTGTATTATTCGTTATTACTCCACTCATGCTATGGACTGTAGTGTATATAGGCATCCAAAAGACTGATCTTAGTGGCATAAAAAAAAACCAGGAATCTTTAGCCCTTGAATAGGCATCTGTCTGTGTTATGAAGCCTAATCTAGATCTCTAGACCTTGGCAATGTCTATGCACCACCTTCTACCAAAGCACTACCTTAGAAGTCTTTTGGGATTTATAAGAATGAGAATCAATTATTTTTTCAGCTCACTGCTGGGGACATTTCCCCATGACCCCCCAGCACCACCCCATCTCAACCTTGGAATCGCATGCAATTTCTTTCTTTTCTTCCCGGCCTCCCTGTATGTGCTCAGCTAAAACACAAAGCTCTTTCTCTCCAAAGGGTAGGAACAATTAAGAGCCATAACTCAGTTCAGATAATGAGAAGGCCCAAATTCTTGTTTTAACCACCAATACTGATGATTTATATGAACAGAGGGAAGATTCTTGTCTCATCAGTGTCTCATTTTCCACTCTGAAAATTGGAATTTTAGCATAAACTGCTATTAATCCAAAACCTAACCAACCAGAGAATTCATTACCAAAATGTTTCTTAAATCAGCAGTCAAGAAGAGCGATCAGCCATAAGACCCAAGAGCAAGCCAAGTGCTGGGGTGATAAGAAATATTATGATTGCCTGATTTCATAGCTGATTTTTAAAATATTAAACAAAAGAAAATTCCTCTTATTCCAGGGGAATGGGATGAAAGCAGGAGGCTGATGTGAAGAGAACACAGAAAAAAATGAAGCAGCCCTAGGAGTAAGGAAAGTATTAACATGAAAGAAAAGAAAAATAAAGGGAGAAACAAGGTTTATAGCAGCAAATTGAAGAAAATGGAGTGGGAATTAAGAAACTGCAGACAAGACAAAAGAATCAATAATAATAATCTAAATGTTCAATAGGCAAATGAGAGCTGGATAATATATTATGAGACAAAGCATATGCATTCTAAATTATGTATAATGGAAAGCAAACAACAGCAGCTTAAGTGGGAAGCATGGGCTCTACATGAGTGTAAATCTCAGTGTATATTCAACAGGGTGGAAATAGCAGCGCTCTGATTACAGACTGCTGGTATTTTATCCCTGATCACTGGCATCAAGACTCATATAGAAATATTCATTGGGTGGGCTCTCACTTTGAAATGGGATGATGGAATGGGTTTGAGGTTGACCATAAAAGCTTAAGTCCAACTCTGCCTCTTTTTAGTTGTGTGATCTTGGACAAGTTATTTAACTTCAGATTCAGTGGCTTTGTTTGTAAAATCACTATAACAATACCTACTTCACTAGAGTTGTTGTGGAAGCCAAATTACAAAATAAATGAAAAATATTGCATTATAGGTGGCACCAAGGGCACTCAAGGAAATGTCAACTCCATCAGGCTAATGGTTTGCATGTACTTAACTTAACTGTTGTCAAACAGTGTTCAATACACATGGCTTTCAGTTAGCAATCAGTGTGTCCCTGGTATTTGACACAAGCAAAAGATTTACATTAGGGAATGCAATAGAGTGACTGGCCATGTGTGCTTTTTGAAGAATATTTTAAAATTGGAACAAGTATATTACATGCAAGATACAACGAGTGAAAAAATATTTAGACTAGAAACTACAAAAAAAGCTCGTGAATTTTTTAGAAATGTAATTGCAAAACATGGCCTATCTCCAAAACAATTTGAAATGCAGATAAAAACAGTATGTTTTGGCGATACTTGCTAAAATCCAGTCAATGAATTTCACATGAACACTGTGCCTTGTCTCAATGCTATGGGCTCAATAAAACTGCCAGGGTGTGAAAGGGGTAAGTACCCAGGAACTGTTTAGTACACATGAACTTGTTTCTTGCAAAAGCAACTATAAACTATACCTAATCATCAAAGATATGACATATTTTTCCTGATTTGTTTTACAATGAATTTTTATTTCCAGTGATTCTTACTGAAATTATAATTTTAAAACATAGGTTTGAGTCAAGCAGAATGCAACATAAAATTTACACTGGGAAGTAAAATTAGTATCTGTAAATACTTTTTTAATCCTCCTACCTGGCAGTAATGTATATCATTGATCCATACTCAGATATTATTCAAACTATGTGATTTCTGATTATAGAAAATATAGCATAGGAAAGTCAATCAATTAGAAGACTTTTAATTTTGTTTTAACACAGAGTAGGTGGTTTTAAAACATTTTTTGAGACTGGAATTGTTTTAGAAGGAACGTAAAAATTCGGTATTAGTTTGCACAGTGTGTTCTAATAAAGAATTTGAAGACTTTCACCTTTTGACAAATTCCTAAAATGAATTTAATTAATGAAGTAATTTCAAATGAAGAAAAGTTTAGTGGAGCATGTTTTTGCAAATTTTTCCTATTTTTTCTGAGCAGTCAGCACAACTGCAAGCTAATTTCTTATGGTAATATGTTAGTTTTAAAATAGATCTTATTTGCAGTACATTAGCAAGCAAGTAAAACTATGCACCTTATCGAGTTGCATTGTAAAAGGAAGCCAGCTTACCAGTTATTTCCAGCTGTGAGAAGCTATTAATCTAATTTCCAACCTGCTCTTTGAGAGTCCAAAGCTGAATATATATATATATATATATATATATATATATATATATATATATGCTTGAATATTTCCCTCATGTAAAATATATTACATTGAAAATGTGGTAGGACCTGGACCTTATTAAATAATGCTTTCTGACTTCAGAGGGGATTAACAAATAAATTCTTTTTAATTGAAGTTTAGTTTTATGTCATGAAATACTCGTATTTGCCTGACTTGAAATATTATCATCGGAAGTGAAAATTCATAATGAAAAAAGTAAAATGAAATTCCTTGGATAATTCATTAATTATATTGTTCTTTGTAAAACAACAGGGAAATACATATAGAACTTATGAGAGCTCTGAGATAATTACACTTTCCAATTAGGAGAGTTTTATTTTTTTGAGTCTTTGACGTTAGAATATTTAAGAATAACTTCTCAGTTTAGAGCCTCGTTATTATATTCTGTTTATAATGTATTACTTTGTATCTGTTTCTATGTTGTTTTGAAGGATCCAGAGGAAGTTTTTAGCATATACCATGTATTTTTTCTTTACTGTGTCTGACTTACCCTGACTCCTGCCCTCCCCTTGTCTGGTTCTAAAGAGCACATGCCTTTGGCTTTTCTCTAGACTGTCTTTGAAAAATGAGAGGGAAAAAATATTGGAAATCATGTCCTATTCAGAGATAGAGACAGACAGACAGATAAAGTCAATCAATCCAATTTCCCAATATTTTAGTCTTTTGCTTAACAATTACTAAGAATCGATTACATGCCTCACATAGTTAATACTGAATGTAGAAATAATTTAGGAAAGTTAACGGCAATCCAATCCCTCATGGGTTAGAGTCAGATTCCAGTGCCTGCATGCCCCTTACCAAATTTTCCATTCCCTTGCAGCCCTAGCAGAGTCCTTGGTCCCTACCCCTATTCTCATCCCCACCTTCACAGGACTGCAAATTATTTATGCAGCTGAGTCAAGATGCTGAGTTCAGTACTGTAAAGCAGCAAGGAGGGATTCTGAGCACAAGGGACTGCCTTGCTGACAGTTTTATAAGCTTAAGTAAATGGCAACAGCTCCCTCCTCTTTTCTTCGTGCGGCTCCCATTTTGGGGTCTTGCAGGCTCAAAAGCAGCTGCCCTGTGGTCCCACTCCATGACACTCGCTGAAGGACCTGCCCAAATTAATGAAAACGTCCTGGAAAGCCACTATCACCATGTATTGGATCACATCAGAGCTACTTCAGCACCAGCATGGGAACCACATTTAAATAAAGGTTGAAGGATAGGCCTGGGGTTCCTGCTATTTTCTTTTCTTTAAACATCATTGACTCCAAGGAACAGAGTGTCCAGTTTCATACCGTAATAGAAACAGAGGTAAAGGCATGATGCAGAATCTTGGAGAGGGAAATATTTCCCTCACTGCTCACAATCAACTTAGAATAACATGCACTGGTGTGTGCATGCTCACAGACACGCACACACGTGTACACACATGCACATTCTCTCAGGTTGTAAACTTTCAACACATGGAAGTTAATTCCATTGAAAGGGCACGTCCATTCAGTTATACCATGTTACCTTGTAAATTCTGCAGACTACAGAACCCACTGTAGGCGCCTGTCTGCCACGAAGCTGTCAGCACCCAATACAGATGCCTGCACAGCCATTTCCATGCCCCTGGCCCGGGGCCACCACTCCAAGCACTAACAGGACACGACTTATGCCAGGTGCTGTACTAGTACTCTAACACCATTATCTCATTGAATCAACATGAGGAAATTCAAACAATTTCTGAGTAGACTTTTCTGGTGGCCAACATTGTAGTGTAGAAACATTTAATAATGCCAAATGCTAGTCAGTGACAGAAGTCAATTTGAGGCCATATCTCTCAACTCAAACACTCTTTGTTTCCCTTAGCTATTGCCATAAAAATACCCCCAAACGCATGGCTCAAAACAAGAATGATTTCTTGCTGCATATATGTGAGCTGGCTGGTCATGGCTGAGTGCCGCTGGAGGTGTCTCTGCTCCTTGTTCCACGGGATGCTCATCCTTTTCCTAGGACTAGTGAACTGGCAGAGGACTTCTGATTATGAGGGCAGATGTACAAATATACAGGAGGAAACGCGCAAGTCCTCGGTCTAGCCTGGGAACTGGTGCGCCTTCGCTGCCTCCTCACTCTGCTGAGTAAAATGTCACGTGACGAAACATGGAGCCCTGGAATGGGAAAATACATTCGCTCCTTTTATAAGAGGGATTATAAAACTGCTAGGCAAGGGGCATGAGGTAGGAAAGGGTGAAGAATTGGGGCCCATAGGCAACATACCTCCTCATACTCTTGGCCTCTGTGCTGTCCCCCTAGAATTCTTCATGTAAGGTTGACATTTCTGGGAACTTTATAAGTTCATTCTAGTGCATATAAATGTGGGGGAGGGCCGCCACCCTTGACCAAGTTCCTTAACCTTGACCAAGTTCTTTAACTCTTTAAGCCTTATTTTCCTAGTATATCAGAAATGCTACCTGCTCAGCATGGTGGGGTCAGTGCTTCTGCTGTCTTAGAATTTGCAACTCAGCAGGAGGCTGATTTAATATTCTTTAACAACTATCTATGATATGCGATTGAATGAAGTAATTTTTGTCTGGAAGGACAAGCTAACAACAGCTCCCTTTTCCTAAGCTTGGCCTCTTTCCTACTAGGAGGCAGAGGTAAATAGACGCAGGTGCTGCTACTTCACCCCATCCAAAGCTACTGCAGGTAAGGTATGCTCATCCTATCTGGGCATTGGAAACTGGCTCTGTTCTCCAGTACTTCAGGAGAGGCTCCAAGACATTCTGTGGCAATAGTGGGTACCTGGGCTGGGCCCGGCCCCTCCCACTCTACAGAAGGATGGCTGTAGTCCACATCTGGCTAGCACAGCTGGAAAAGAGAATAGCAGTGAGCTGCTCAGTTCACCATCTAGTCTTCCTTTAAGGCCCTAATCTAGAACCTAGAGCAGTGGTTAGGTACACAGGTCTAGGTTCAAGTCCCAGTTGTGGTATTAAGTCTCTGACCTAAGACAAATTACTTAATCCTCATGCTTCAATTCACCCATCAATAAAATGCAGGAAGTCTCAGGTAAGTCAATGAGCTGACCATTCCCCTCTGTCTCCCTATTTGAGTACATTACATGCTTCCCTGGAGCTGCTTGCAAAATACCCCTGAGACAAGATATGACACTGATTCAGTGACCTTGCTGGTGCTGGCTGGGTTCCCTCCCCTCTGTAGTCTGTTTACTGGTCATTGTCCAATATTTCTGCTGGATATCTGTTGAGGTGTGTTCTCTTCTTATGGTAGAAGTCCTCTATGACTAAGTAGACTGCCACCCCTGGGGAAGAGAGAGGGCCACAGTGTACCCACACTTCTGCTAGGTTAGCTGAGTATCCTGTGTACAGCAGACACACAGTGATCATCAATGGGCTGAATGAATGATCAAAGGGATCATCAATCAATTGGGAATGAATGCATGTTACTAAGGGAAGGCAACAGTGAGCATGTGTTTAACTCAGAGGGATGAGTCACGGTTGTAAGATTTCAGGTGAGCGGGTAACAAGGTGGGGTGGGAACTGACAGAGACCACACTGAGGCGGCACTGAGCAGGCTTTAGAATCAATCAACTGGCTTTCTATGCTAATTTATGAGTCTGTCCCAGGCCTAAGTGACTTACCTGATGAGCCAGCAGCTGGCATGCAGAAACAGAACTCTTCACGCCAATGGTCATGTACTGGCCTGTGATACCATGACATCTCTGAAGGCAAGGTGACACCACAGCCGAGGACACTAACTCACTCAGAATTCAAGGGCAGTAACTGCCAACCTTAAAGATAAAATGGATCTCTTATTAAGCAAAGATTTACTGCTTGGAATGTCTTTGATACATTCTCACAAGGCCTTGCTCACTTGCACTCCCTTTTGCCTCGGCTATTCCCTGCAATTTCCTGCACACTCCCGATATGTTATACTCAATAAATAGTGGCCAGTTTGGAGAAGTCGGCCTCTGAGCCACAAGAGCTCTGACCTTCCTGGACCTCTATATACCGTATTACTTTTGTCTATTGTATTTTATCCTTTGCTGTACACTTGCCTAGAAGATCGGGAGACTGGCCAGCTCCAGATAGGAACATGCCCTTTTGGGCATTCTTTACACCTTCTAAAGACTCCCATGCAACCCTGAAGAAGCATCCCACTCACCTGGCAAATTCTCAAAAAATGCAGATTACAGGGCCTGGGCCTTCCTCACTGACTCTGGATTCTGAGCCTCTGAATTCTCAAGTGAGCCCAGTGATGATTTTTGTCTTTTAAAAAATTCTGTCATTTGAAACAACATGGATGAATTCAGAGGCTGTTATGCTAAGTAAAATAAGCCAGAAACAGAAAGAAAAACACTTCATGGTCTCAACTACATGTGAAATCTACAAAGGTGGAACTCAGAAGTAGAGCATTAAATGGTGGTACGTGTGTCCAGGGAGTGATGGGGATACTACATGGTGATGGTGACGGTTCATCAAACGGTAGAAACTTTAAGCTAAGTGGAGTAAGTTTTTGAGATCATTAGTACAGCATGATGAATATAATTAATAATAATTTAATGCTGCCAACATGGTGGTGCACACCTGTAATCCCAACACTTAGGAGACTGAGGCAGGAGGATTGCTGTGCTTTCAAAGCCAACCTGAGCTCCATAAGCAAGTTTAAGACCAGCCCACACTACGTAGTGAGATCCTGTCTCAAAAAAAAAAACCCCAAAATAATAACGTAATGTATATTTCTACGTTGCTAAGAGAGTAGATTTTACATGTTTGTACCACAAAAAATTAAGTATTTGACATGATGTTTCTATTAATTGGCTTGAATTATTCATTTTATTATATATGTCACTTTGTATCCCATAATATATACAAGCTTTGTCGATTAAAAATGAAAAGAATTAAAAGGACAGAGTTCTGGTTAGGCCACTGTTTCGGTATGCAGAAGAGACACCCCACAATGTAGTGACTCAGGGGTTCAGCCTTCTCTACGTGGATGAGTAGGGAGGGGTCTTGGGAGGCTGAGTTCCTCATTCATCAGTTCCTAAATCAGAGATCGATAAGATGAGGGGCAAAGCAGTGGAACCAGGATCAAGGGATCCTTAGTTCAATGACATCTGAGAAAGAAAGCAAGCTCATAAACATCTGGGAACAAATGTGCCTCAGTGGTAGCACAAGCTGGCCTGATGCTTCTAGCTAAGCTACATGCCCTCCTGTTGGACAGAAATAATCCAAACGCATCCACTCAGGCTGGGTCACACTGAATATCATATACCTCATCTCTTGCTGAATAAGTGACTGCTATGCTTTTATCAAGCCCAGCATTATCTTTGCTCTAGTCTGTCTTCTGTGGATGTAAGATTTGTGGAACTACTCACTTATAGAATTGCCCCTGCTCTCTCGCAGCACCGAACCTAAAATAAAGCTCTGCTTCCTTGGCTCCTCCACAAGTCACCCAAGGAAAGCCCAAATCCTGCGTGAGACTCTGTCATCCATCAATTCTCTCTTAGGGCCATTGGCAGGATGCATTAACAAAAAGGTAATTATTTATTAATGGCTACTTGAAACCTGGGGTTTCCCCACCTGATTTTAAAACACACAAGGCCATTTATTTTAAGTGGTTTCCAGACTTTGATAGATTGACTATTCTTCCATGTTGGCAAAGGCATAAATGCAGTGATGCTGACTAGAGTAACTATAGAAACTATCCCACCCTGCTGCAGCCTTAGAACATCTCTGAACAATCATCACCATGAAGGAATCATCAAAGGGATAGAAAAACCATCTGGTTGCTATAGCTAGGACACTTGAACAACTTGTAAAGGGGAAGAAATTAAACCTCACAACAAAAATCTGGCAGACGATAAACACAAGATTTTCAAATTTTCTCAGCCAATTGCTATAGACCCAGATCAATGTACCAGGAAGTACACTGTCAGAACCCAGGGCCTCTGGTTGGAATGAAAAGACAAGCAGAAAAAAAAAAAAAAAAAAAAAAGGAAAGAACTGAAGCTGATTATAGTTACACTACCCCAAACACACTACTTAACAAGAAAGTTATTTTCTTTACAAATGATGGGAAATCCAAATAGAATAAAATCATACAGAATGTTGCAAGACAAGGCATTTCCTTGGCGTTTACAGCCCAGCTGCAGGCAGAATGTAATGACAACCCCATGAGAAAAGTCTGTTCTTCTGGAACGTCTAAGTCAATTTTGTAGATCAGAAGGTAGGGCCAATCCAAAGATGATTTCAACCTAAGCTCTGTAGTGAAATAAGCAAATTTTCAAAACAACTCACAGCCCTTCAAGCCCAATCAAGTCCTTCTGAAATATTTCCACTTGCTCTGTCTCTCTTTGCTCACCTCTTTGGCAGTCTCAGGCAGCTCTCAGTTCAGAGTTTGACTCAACAAATACAACGTCCTGAGCCAAACCATGCTTAAGTGTCATTTTCCATGGGTGTCACACATGCACACAATCATTGTGCCACGGGCATCCTCTGAAACCTGAACTGAAACTGCCAAGATCTTGACTTGCTTTGGGTCACCACTTTGCTGCCAAGCCATTTTCCATGGCATTTCCATCTGCCTCTCTGCAACAACCATCAGGAGAGCTTAAAACATAAAATAACAGTAACTTTATGAAATAGGGTATTTTAATTTTTTCAAGCCTTCTAAATGCTGTGTGTTTGTGTGTGTGTGTGTGTGTGTGTGTCTCCTTCTTGCCAAAAGTACAATATTCTACAAATGTATAAGGAAAAATAGGGAGAAGAGCTCCCTCCATGTGCCTCCTAAACCCATCATCCAAGTGTAACTGTTAGTAGTTTTGTATGAATCTCTTTATGCTCATCAAACATTTGCTTATTTTTTAAGCAAAATTGTATATCTCAAATCATATTCTGCAACTTGCTATTTTATTTTGCAGTTATTATGAATGTCCCTGTAGCTCATTAATTGCAGGGATATTTTCTTCTTATGACAGGTTGCACAGCCTTCCCTTGAATGAAGATATCCTCACTTATCCATTTACTCCCTAATTCCTTCAAATGACAGTGTATTGTAAAATGTCTTTGAACATGAAAAAATACAATGTTCTAGCAAGCTCGTAACTACTCTTTTATCTCCAAGACTTTCAGATAAGTGTGGGAGATTCTGTACCTAAAACTCTTGACTTTTCCCACACATAACCCAATGAGTACCCTCTAGTTAAGAGGCTGGGCTAGTGTGCAGATTTTCCTGAGATGGCCACCCTAGCCTCTTGTTGCAAGTACAAGAATTAGAGACATTTTTTATTTTTTACTTTTTATTAGTACATGTTTGCAGTATATAATGTTTATATCCTTTGTGGGGAGTTGGTACATGTACATAACACATTTTAATTTGTTTCTCCATCCCCTTTTCCTTCCCTCACCCCTCATCTCTTGATTGCCTTCACATTTGAGAAAGACCTGTCTTCCTACTTCCTATTATCTATCTTTTATTTTGCTCTTTATTTGTAATTTGAATTTCTCTTATAAGAGAAACCATGTGATATTTAAGCTTGTGTGTCTGATTTACTTCACTTAACATTATTATCTCAAGTTGCATCCATTTTCCTACATGAAAAACGTTCAACATCACTGGTCATTAGAGAAATGCTAATTAAAACAACACTGAGACTCTGTCTAAATCCAGAAAGACTAGCCATCATCAAGAAATCAAATAATAAGTACTGGCAAGGCTGCGGAGGAAAAAAGAACACTTCTGCACTGTTGGTGGGAATGTAAACTAGGACAACCACTTTGGAAATTAGTATGGGGATTCCTCAAAAAACTGTAACTAGAAATTCCATTTGAACCAGCTATTCCCCTTTTAAGTATCTCCCCCAAAGAGTTAAAAATATCATATTATGTGATACATATATACACATGTTTATAGCAGCATAATTTATAATAGCTAAACCTTGGAAGTGGCCTATCTGTTCATCAACAGATGAATGGATAAAGAAAATGTGGTATTTACACAATGAAGTACTACTCTGCCACAAAGGAAGATAGACATTTTTAAAACTCCTTCCTTTCTTTCATCTTCACATTGAGCACCCGGTGCCATCATTTTTGTTTTTCAACATTTTGCAAGTGAATCCACTCTTTTTCCATCTCTTTTTCCATTCCAGGGAAAGAATCAGAATTGCTACTGAGTTATCAGAGTCACTCAGTTATCTGAGTTACCACAACATCCTACAAGTCGGCCTATCTACTCTTTTCTTTCCTGCCTCTAATCCAGGCACTTGTCCATATTTATAATGTCCAGTTCACATACCATTATCCCCTACTGAAACCCTTCCCAATGGTCTCATTGTCCACAGGATAATGTAAACAAACACTTCTCAACATTCAAGTTCCCTAGGCTTTCCTCCTGAGTCTCCTCATCTGCCTCTTCCTATCCTGCTGCTCATGGTCCAGGAAGGCATGCCAAACAGCTCTCAGCATCACTTTCACTCTTGCCTTTCAGGCTGTGCGCCTGCCTTGCCCTGAGCGTGGATCAATTTGCTATATTTTTGCCCTTTCCACCAGGTCTCTGGGACTCCAGCTTTACATGGAGTCAGTTCAAATACATATTCCTTTCTCTGGGAAGTCTTTCCTGATCTCCTTCTCTCTCAAGTCCAGGTTAGAACCTCTCTCCTCTCCTCTCTCCATCAGTCTATATCTCCCCCATCATTTATCACATTCTTAATAGGTGCATACTAACTTACGCATTCACCTTACAGGGGCCACTCTTGGAAAGCCCTTTCCACATGACACTCTGATCCCCAGAGACACCCGTATGTACAGACTTCTCATGAGAGTGGCAGACTTTGATTATTGTCCTGGTATTTGATTATCATTCTTACATTTGGTACAAGGAACATATACCTTTTCCTTAAGATAAACTGTCACCTACCTCATGAGCTCTCAAAACAAAACTATTTCCTGTGAAAAGTCCATCTTTATTTTAAAATAATGCTTCTTTCTTCTTCTTGTGGCTGTTTTTAATGTTTCTGTTAGAGACGTCATATGGTGATGCCAGCCCCATAAAAGGTAAGGGAGTTGGGAATGGATGCTATTGAGTGTTTTTTTGTTTTTTGTTTTTTGTTTCCATGCGTAGTATCCATCTGGAACCAAACTCTCATGGGAGAAGTCACCTGATTGGTCCTATTGGGATACCACTACTATCAAGCAGGACAGGCCCATTCTAGGGTTCCAAACTATTTGGACCAAAGCAAACCAACCAACAAACACAAATACATAAAACATAACAAAGTACTGAAATCAAGTTGATTTAATACCTACAAGTTGGTTCACAGTGAACTTTGATAGAGATAAAGGGATCATGAATCTCTTTGGTCTCTGCAACTTAGAGTCCTGAAGGAGGAGTCCTATTGCTGCTTTGACTCTTGACTTGGGCAGATCTCAGAAGATGCCTTCACTGCAAGCTCTGTAAATTGAGGGCTCTGTCTGTCTTGTTTATCATGAAACTCTACCGCATAGCACAGTGACAGTACAAGGTACAGTGCAGGCTCTTGAAAAATATTGCAGGAATGGGGGATGAACTGAATGAGGAGAGATCATAAGAACCATCCAGGAAAGAAGCTGTCTCCTCTTTCTTCCCACAAATAACATACACCTTAGCAATTCATAACTAGGAACTCCTGTGGGTCCTTTTTTTTCTGAGACAGTCTTGCCATGTAGTTCAGGCTGGCCTCGAACTGGCAGTGATCCTCCTGCCTCAGCCTCCCAAGTGCTACAGGCATGCACCACCACACCTGGCTGGATCCTTCCTGAAGTAGCAGAAAGCAGAAAAAAGAGTGGGCCAAAAAGTAAAGGAAGAGATGGAAAAATGTGGTGCAGTAGAGATGAGGGTCTCATCTGGGTTTCAGAGGTAGGGCATCACTGTGTATCACTGATAGAAGTTGGAGGGAAAGGATAGCTTCCTGGTGGAGAATACAAGGAAGGAAAATCACTGGCTGGATGGTAGTCATTCAGATGCAAAGGCACTGTGTTAGGATGGGGAAATATACTATAGTAGCCAAACACTCTGATAGTTATTTCAGTTCTACATTGGCCTTGAATATCGCAAGAGATGCTACAGCACCATGGGAAAGCTACACCTAGAGAGCTACACCAGCACACTTAGCCCCAAGTCTCTGGTCTCTCTCCAGACCAGTGTGCCCTGCCAGTGTCCCACTCACACCTCTGTGTAAACAGGGAAGAGCCCATTTAATAAAGACTTGGATCAGTGTTTTCCATATTGCGTTTCACAGAGCACTCTTTGGAAAAAAAAATCATGTAAATCAAAAATTCATTTAGCCCTTAAAAAGGAAGGAAATTCTGACACACTACAACATAGATGAACCTGGAGGATATTACGGTAAGTGAAATAAACCAGACACAAAAAGACAAATAGTTCATGATCTCACTTGTATGTCGTCCCTAGAATACTTAAATTCATGGACACAGAAAATATGCAGAATGGTGTTTGCCAGGGGCTGGCAATAGGGAGAGGGAATGTGGAGTTACTGTTTAATGGAGACAAATTTTCAGCTTGGGATGATGCAAAATTTCTGCAGATGGATGGTAGTGATGGTGAACTTGGATAACACTCCTCAACCATACATTTAAAAATTGTTTAAGATGGCAAATTTTATGTGTATTTTACCACAATTTTTAAAAAATTAAACCC
Organism: Erethizon dorsatum; assembly: GCA_028451465.1. Taxonomy (NCBI): domain Eukaryota; kingdom Metazoa; phylum Chordata; class Mammalia; order Rodentia; family Erethizontidae; genus Erethizon; species Erethizon dorsatum. Next base: position 43,011,095 of record CM051825.1, read on the forward strand.
TAATATTAACCTGGGGTCACACTAAATTTTCACTCATGAGACAGACATACACTAAATTTTCACTCATGAGACAGACTCCTTTTAAAAATTATTCTAAACTATCATTCCCCACCCCCAACTGCTATTGCAATGGGATATGTCATGTAGCCTATAGCTTGGACGTGCAATTTGAAGCTTGAGGCCTTGGGTGCAGGGTGCTGGCAGGTGGAGACCAATGGCCATAGACAACCAAGTTGAGTCTCTTTTGAGCTATGGTAAGCCTAAGAAAATGGACTTACAGCCCCTGTCTATATTCCATGTACTATGATTTGAATGTCCACAACAAAACTTGTGTTGAAATTTGATCCTCATTTTGAGGTAAAGAGAGGTAAGATCAGGTTGAGCCTTTAAGAGAAAATTAGATCACAAGGACACCTCCAGTCATGCATTAATAGGTTTTCTTGAGGATGATCCTGTTATAAAAGCCATTCCAGCTCCGTTTTCACTAATGATGCCCAGCATGGACTCAGAAATCTGCAGTCACCACCATCAAGAAGGTCTTCACCATATGGAGCCAGTAGACTTTAGAAATCCCAGCTGCCAGAACTACAGGCTGAATAAACCTCCTTTCTTCATAAATTACCCAGTGTATGGTGTTCAGTTATAAGAACAGAAAACAGAATAAGATACGAGATTAATGTACTGATTTGAGAGCAGACCATAGTCCATAGGGAGGCAGCTGCCTGGATCACAGAGAAAAAGTTCCAAGACCAAATCATTGCACCCAGATCTCTAGAGATCCTGTTGCTGGCTCCTCTGAGGTTTCTGCTCTCCTTTTTTACCTCTTTGAACCGGTTTCCAACTCACAAAAAGATCACTTGCTCTATTACAATGCCCTTGGCCAAATGTTGCCCTTACTCAAAGGAAAGAAAAAATGTCTTCTTTGTGTCACATGCAGGGTCCCACATTCACTATTACATCAGGACTAGTTTTTATCAATAAGCTTGTACCGTATGAAATTGCCAAATTTGACTCTTTGACCTACGAAAATTGCAATATCAAATGGTGTCACCTAAATTGTTATATGCTGGAGGAAATGTCATCTTAGAGCACACACTTTTCAATCCAAATCTCCTCTTCTAAACTTCAGCCATGACCTTGTTTCCAATCATAAATCTCCCCTCACACTTCACCACCAACCATCCCCTCCCTCCCACTTCCCTCTAACAGTGATCACTCAGAATTTAAGTAAAGTACAAGGCAGGCATAGGAATCACTAAGCCTTTCATGCCTGATGCTCCCTAGGTCTATTGAACTAGGTCTATTGTCCCACATGCTCTGGTCTCAAAAATGTCTTATCCTTCTTCCTTTAAAATACCTAATATTAAATACACACATACACACACACCCCTACCTATCTTCATCCCGATTGTCCTCTACCATGCTTAATTCATCTGCTAATATACTCCTTTCCCTAGTTTCCTATACTCCTTTCCTTTCTTCTTGTTCTAATTCCTCACTAGAATTATTCAGTGTTGGCACAGTGCTTCCCTTTGTCACTTCTAGTGCTTTACTATACCTGCTCTATTTGAAATATCTCCTTACTTCCAACCTGAACCCCAATGGAGATGTTATTTGTATTTCTGAACTCCCTTCACCTGTGTGCTTTCCAGAACACCTTACTCTTGTTTCCAACATCAGCAAGATTTTGCTTGTACACATGAATGGAAATATATGATTTCTTATTAAGCATCTTATGCTGACTATAGATTTTTTTAGGCAACTCCTTTAGGTGTACTTATTTCAAATGTCTGCTCATGTATATAGTTTTCCTACACCATTTGAAAAGTTTCTGTAGCGATATATACATATATGAAGTGTGATAAAAATATGGTGAATATTTAAATTTTAAAAATGTTACTACTGAAGACTCATTACCATTAATCCTCCTCAAAATACTCCGCCTCCCTTTGAGCACAGTAATCCCATAATTTTTGCCACTTTCTGAAGCAGTTTTGGAAGTCCTCTTGTGTGTCTTTAGTTGCACTGTCCTAGTTGCCTTGATGTCCTTAATTGATTCAATGTTTACTTTTCATAGTCATTTTGTCTTGGAGAAGTGCCAGAAGTCACACAGTACCAGATCCAGGGAATAATGTGGATAAGAACACATTTTAATATTTTTATTTGATAGAAATTGCCATAAACAGTTGATCAATGGGGGTGGTCAAAATATACAGTGAATGTTTAATTTTAAAAGATTTATTACAATAAAAGTCACATTGCCATAAATTCCCATCAAAACACCCTCCTCACTTTGAACACATCTATCCCATCATTCTTGGTAATGTGTCTCTTACCGTAATAGTATTTTTTAAATTTAAGCCATCACAATATGTTTTGACTACCCCTTGCAGGATAAATCAAATATTAAAGTACCTAACCAATACTACATGAACTACTAAAGTGTCAATACAGAACAGAAATGCTCAGGAAATAAACTGATAGACAAAATTACATTTTTCTCTTAAAAGAGATGATGAAATAATAACCCAGTTACATTAAATGATGCTGAACTAATGCAAACTTTTCACTCAATTTCTTAGTCATGATGGCTGATGTAACAATCTCAAAGTGTCGGTGGCATAGTTCAGTGAAGGTTTATTTATTCATTATTTGTGTCATTGTCTGACATGGGCCAGAGAACTTTCTTGGGTGGTTCTTCTCAATGGTTCAGGAATCCATTTTCCTACCTCCTCCAACTCACGATGTCAGTAGTCTCCACAGGGATTCATGTTACGTCACTTCCTTCCACATTCCCTTGGCCAGAAACAGGCCCCAAACTAACCACAGAGAGATTTATAAATTTGGTTTTTCTTATAACCAGGAATCGGCACAGAACCAGTGGTCATTTAGCCATATTAAAATGCATTTGAAAAAACTTTGAAATCTACTGTGTGCTGGTATTGAAGAGATCCTGCCCTCAAATAATTTACTATCAAAAAAAAAAAAAAAAGATTCAAGATTTACATTGGAGCTGGAAAGTTGTTTTAATGAAAGGTATATGTGAGTTTATGGTCTGCAGTAAAAGAACAATTAATTCTATACAAGTGGATTTCCCCATGCCTTTGGTTCCCACGAAAACATCAGTGAAGCCTCATTCCTTGTCTTACTTTCCATACCACATCCCCACGCCTGCCTCCAAGCAGCTTACCACTGTGTATTTTTGGCACTGGTATTTGAATTTCCTTAGGTTTCGATTGTTACCCAATGTCTTAGTTCTTTCAGGCTGCAATACCAAAATGGAAAAAAAGAAAAAGAAAGCACCTGGGGGATTTATGAGGAACAGAAACTTACTTTCACAGTGCTGAAGCTGACAAGTCCAACATCAAGATGCCGCTGATGGTGAGGGCCTGGTCAGAAGACACTGACAGGTGTCTTCTCCCCTAACTTCACAGGCAGAAGGGTAAGCAAGCTCCCTCCAGCCCCTTTTCTAAGTACACTAATTCCATTCCTGGGGCGCCACTCTCATGTTCTAATCACTCTCCAGACGCCCCACCTCTTAATAACTGGGGGTCAGTATTTCAACAATAAATTTGTTCAGAAGAAAGAAACATTCAGACCACAGCACCCAGTGAACCATCTAGCCTTAGACCCCGATCTCTCCTCCTCTTAACCAAATCAGAAAGAGAAAACCCTTTACTGATAATATGCTTCACTATCTTAGGCAGATTCACCATAAACTATGACTCCTGTAGCACTTAAACTTCCTGGCCCCTCATTTACTCCCTTCATTTTTAAGGTTCTATAGCTAGTTTTTAAATCACCAAGTTATATTTTCTTAAGAAGAGATGACCCCCCCACACACACCCCATCCTATAAACTCCTGACCGCACAAACCTTGTTCCTCCCTTCTGGCCACCGAATGACATCACTAAGCTTTACCTAATCATTGTTTGCTTTCCTCTGAAGCCTTTGTCTACCATAGTATTTTACTGTCACCTTTTGCAATCCCGCAATTTCCTCTTCTACAGATCAGCGAATTGATATTTTCCCCAGGTGGATCCCATTTTGTTCCTTCCTTCCTCTATCTCCACACTTCTAACCTCTTTGGTTGCCTGTCTCCCTAGGCCTTGACGCTCTGTGCTTTTTGGAACACTAGCTAATTTAGTATTCCTGGCAGAATACATGTGCATCCTGTTAACTAGTTCTTCCAACCCATTGATAAAGATTTTAATAAACTCAGCTCTCATGGTAACCTCTGGAACATTTTGCTAAAAATCTCCTTGCAACTAGATCTGCTGTGATTTGTTCATCAGTTCCATGACCTTAGGTTTACGGTTTTGGAGCCAGTATTCAGTGTGCACTGGAGTTTTCCTCTTCCAGCCAATTTGAACTTATTTTGCAAGTAAAATTTCCTGGGACATTTTTATCAAGTGCTTTTGTAAAGCCCAAATAGATAACATCTGTTGTGTTCCTTTTAACCATTCATGCAGTAGATTGTGTATGTACATGTGTGTGTGCACAGACATTTCTTTTCAAGAAGCAAGCTATTAAATTTCTCTGGCACTATTGGTCGATAACAAACCCTTGCTGTTTTTGTCCTGGATTTCATTAGTCTCTGGTTCAGTGCTAGTTAGTTTTCATAGGTTAGCATTTTTCTTCCCTCCTAATATTTGTCTTATACTATAAACAATTATTTTAGCTGAACAGTGGAGCTGAGCTTATAGGACTATATTTCACAAGATCGCCTTATCCTTCACTCTAGGTCTTTGGGGGTTTGCTCTCTGCTCCCAGCTGCTTCTAATCAAAGCTAATGCCTTCCCACCACCTTCCCCCACTCCAAGTGCCGACACCAATCTTCCCATTAAATAAGATGACTCAGGGTACTTGGGAAGCAGATTCTCATTTCCTCCACTTTCCCAGCACTTGCCGCTGGCCTCCCTATGGTAAATTTTGCTTATTTTACATGCAGCTCAGAATCCCCCCTGCCCTTCTCTCTTCATATCCTGTACGTCAGTATTTTCTCAGGGAAGACTGCTTCCCCACCTTTTAAAGGAGACTGGGAGGTGCGGATAATTCAGGGAAAGATCCTTAGGTCCACGGAGATCCTGACAGGCAAGACTGATGCTGGCCCATAGGTTTCATGAGGGGTGGGGCTGAGGGGAATAAAAGAGAACTGAAGCTGAAAAGAACCTGCCAAACTTAAGGGAATTTGTACTAGTGGTGATGTGTGGGAGACAGGAGAAAAAGACTGAAAAAATAAAGATTGCACAAAGGTGAGCATGCAATGATCAGTGCTCCAGAGAAATGAAGGCTTTGCTCAGAACAGTTAGCTAATGGTAAATTTCTTCCCTGCTCAGTGAGCACAGGAGGTATTAAAGTCTCTGGAATAAAAGGAGTTAGCACTCTGAAAGTAGGAAGTATGGAAGTTTCTTTCACTTAACCAATCCTGTCCTCGCAGAGGACGGTGGACAGGAAGAAATCCTGATCCCTAACTAAGAATGAAAGAAGTCCAGGACCTCGGAGTAGCTGCTCCAGCTTTGCCTCCTGCATTTCCTTTGGGGTGAGGCAAGGAGGGAGTCAAAGGACCACAGAGGCAATGGTATTCTAGTTCTACATTTTTGACTCCCAGAATCACAAGGTCCATCTCTTGATCCATTTCTGATGTGGTATGTAGGACATCCTGTCCTTCAAAAGCGAACCAGGAAATAAATGTTTTGATTCCAGGGATCAGATCATTCTTGGGTCCTAAAATCTGTTACCTACTGCAACAAGGGATATGCTGTTACTCTGAGCTCTGGTTTCTGATTTATTATTGTTACTACTAAGGATAACCTTAAAATTATTCTATGAGTGCCTAAAGAAAAAAGAATTCATAATACATTTGGTGGTTTGCTATCAGAACTTTCATTCCATTTTTCTATTGTTAAAATGAGCATCATAAATTTGTATCTAAGAGTCTAATACCAGTGTCACTAAAATTTTACTCCTCTCTGTTTGAGACTCATCGTGATCACTCAAATACTATCCACTCACTTATTCAACACATATTTGTTAAGCTGGGCACTACTTGTCAGACACTGTGCTAGGCATCAGGAGATTCATTTCAGGGTACTATTTGTTTGAGTTCAGCTCTCCATTAATTTTGTTCTTTCTCATCTCCTGCTCATCTTTCTATGCCTCCTCACCTTCCAAACCTACCATCATGGCTCCCTGTTGAAAAGGTTAAAAGTAGTTTAGACCAAGGAAGTTAAAGCTTGCCTGGCCTTTCATGAGCCTACAATAAAAGATACAGACAAAGCCAGCTACAGTGTTAACAAGGAAATAGTATTTATTTCACCGTGGACATTCAGCAACTCTAATGTGCCACTTCTCAGAGGGACCCATTGGGGAGCTTTCTTCTCTAAAATCACAGACTCTCACAAACTTTGCTGCTTGGAACTGTACCAGTAAGTATGAAACCTCCACTTTTGCCTGGAAGACCTGGTCATTTTTTGACACTGAGAAGTTTTGCTGTATCTCAGATGCAGACCTTCAGATAATGGATTCCTATATGTACCTTAATTGTTTCCACAGAAGCAGGGCCTTGGGTCTACTTTTCAGTCCAGATCTGACACTGCCCCTTTATGCTACCCTACTTTGTTACGAGCCCTTCAAAACATGGCTTTATCCAAATTTCATCTAAACTCCATCCTTCACCAGAGTTCTAAAGTGCCTCTGTTTTTCTTTGCTCTCCGAGATCCTCTTGGATGCCATCTCCTTCACTGCATTGGGTTGATAAGCCCAAATGCATCTTGGTATCAGTTTTCCCAGTGGTCTTAGAACACCAAGCACCTAATGTTTATTCTGCCACAAACAGAATAAATTTCTCCAAATGTATGCAGAACAGCTACAAGACTTGTCGCCTACTATACTTACATATGGTTTTATATATTTTTAAGGTATTTAGAAGATGTAACTTCTGCTTTTGTTAGGAATATCATACATGAAATGGCATATTTGAATTACACAAATTGTGAGCTCAAAGAGCCAAGATAAGTCAACACTTCTATGTAAACTTGGAAATAATTACCCTGAACCAGGAAACAAACTTTCTTTCTGTAAAGGGACAGACAGTAAATATTGGAGATTTTGTCACAACAATTTATCTCTGCTGTTGTGGCACAAAAGTGGACATAGATTATATGTACATGGCTGTGTACCAATAAAACTTTATTTACCAAAGTAAGCAGTAGGCTGGATTGGTCTAAAAGGTAAAGGTTTGTCTGTGAATTTGTTACTATCTTGTCCATTATGAATAAATATCCAATATCATTTGAGTGCTAGACACAGAAGGCAGATACCAAATGTCCTTGTCCTTAAAATTAGACATATTTGTTATCAAAGGTGAGATGAAGGACAATAGGAGTTAACCCATATTTGGTACCTACACTGTGCTTGGTAAATTATAAAAGGTTATAATTCCTCACCATACTGTCAGGTGGGAATTTAAATTCTTATTTTAAATGTCTTAAAATCTGAGATCCAGGGTAATTTTACTTCTTTCTTAGAGTCATTAAACTGTTAAATATTAACACTAAATTCAAAACCAACTCCACCTTCCTCCAAAGCTCCTGTTTCTCATATACACCCTTTAAGAATTTAAGCAAGACAAGTCTCTTTTGCCTTTCTTATCTGTTATCACAGATCATTGCTAGCAGAGGTGTAATAGTCACCTGTGTTCATTTAATCAGAGATGTCTCTGGTGACTCTCAGTAAAAGAAAAGTTTTAAAACAGTGAGCCACCAACTCCCCAGCCAAGAACCTCCAGACAGCACCTTTCCAGAATGATGAAAAGCAATTGAAACCACAAAGCAGGCCAGGAAAGCCAGATCAGCTTAGCCCGCCAATGGAAAAATAAGCAACAACAGCCCCTGAGAGTCACAGAACAGAAAGATAGAGGTGATGTCACCCCGGTGCATGTTTGAGGGGATTCTGATGCAAACAGCATTGGGTTTAATTCCTCTAAGCCTCTCAAGGAAAAAACACACATCAACGCAAATTCTTGAAAAAACATGGTATCTTCCAAAAGTGTCATCTGAAGAAAACTGCACAATATCTAAGGGATGAGCACTTACTCACTTTTGAGACCTCAATAAAATAAGCTATTTTGGTAGAAACTTGGAAAAGCTTTTCCTTTGAGTGTCACACAACAAAATTTGACTCAATTTTTAGACTAGAATAGGCTGTCTTTTTGCCTCCTGTAAAGGTATACTTGCCTTACCTTTAACAACAAAGAATAAAGAGCCCTTCTTTGTATACCACATAGATAGCTCAAATACCCATTTTAGGAAATGCTAAAAATCTGGCTTCTTTAAAGAATAAACTGGTGGTGATTACCACCCTATCCCACTACATCTTAACGTCATTTTATTTTCTTTGTAGGGGGGTGAGTGAGAAGGATTAGCTGAAAGTGACAAGAAGAGGATTAACTGACTTTTACACTGAAGTTCATGGCATCCTGGAAATAAGTCCACAGTATGATACAAGCAGCTAGCGTGCAGCTAAGGTAGGATAGCCAGTGTCTGAAGGTGGATTGTTTCTGACTAAACAATTCAGAGTGCTTCGTGGGAGGCAAGTCTCATCGCAGCCCATTTGATAAGCTATTTCTTATTCTACCCGCAAATGGCCCACCACTATTATTATCTATTCAGTCTAGACAAGAGCCACACGGTATCTCAGAGAGGCTAGGTAGATTGAAGTTGCCACAGAATTCCCAGGAGTTGATCAGAATAAAAATTCTCATATCTGGGCTATCAGGCTGCATCCAGTTCCTAGATAAGTCTAAATTTTGTGGAGAAGTTCTGACAGGAAAACCTCGTAGCAAATGACCACTTTGAAAAAAATTAGAGCTCGTTTTTCTCCTATGACATGCTAGAAATAGGTTGTCATAAACCCAGCAAGGTTTTACCCTAGTTAAGCAAATATGCTAGATATCGTCCATCAGATACCAAACCAAAGGACTCGGTGTATTCATGTTTTGCAGTAGAACAAACATCAGACTAAAGTGTACATTCTTGCAGTTACTAGTTATTTAAGTGTGGTGACTCGTTAAATTCAACAGGCTCCTGAATTTTCACACCACTAAAGTGAATGTCTTTACCATAAAAATCTACCAATTAGACTGTCACGAGAACAAATGTGCTGTGTAGACTTAGAAGTTATATCTACAACCAAGTTGTTGTTAGCATCCTTTCTATTTCTGATCAAAATGGTGGGAAAAAGGATGAAGGGATCAGGCTCAAGTCATTTGTCATAGGTCAGGTAAACTTTGCCAAGTTACTGAACATCTTTGCTCTCCCTTTGCATGATAGTAGAATAGGGACACTGATACCTACCTTGAAGTGTTATTGTGAGGGATATGAAAAGGCAGTAGCATGTACCAAGCATCTGGTGAATATTCCACCTTCATTAGCATAAAAAAAAGATGAAAAAAAAAATCTCCTGCCACAGCTTCTACTTTGACAAAAACGAATCTATATCCCATTGTTTTAATGTAGGAAGGGGGTGGCATCAGAATCAGTGGTCACTCTACAAAACTAATAGGTCGGAACTTCTAATAAAATTGAACAAAGGAGCTGCTTATGTTTGCTTCCCCACCTGTGTTATAAAATTCATTACAGCTGGAGTTGGGGGCTGCTACGCTCTCAGTATCTGTCATGTGCTCAACTTCTAAAACAAATTCATAGTGATGACTGCTTCTCTTCTTTCCAAAATTGTGTGGGAGCTTCATAAGTGTGTGACCACATTTATTCAGAGTGGAAACCCTTTTAGATATGTGTATCTAGAATAAAAAGGAGGAAGGCCTACACACTTGAAAATAACAATATATACTGGCTAATTAACACATGTATTGCCTCTAGATATGGAACAAATCCCAGTTAAAATCCCTTTAATGTATCCAGTAAGCAGGCACTAGAAAGATAGTATTTTCTCTATTAACTATCTTGGAGGTGGGTAGCTAACAATTATCAAAGGTGAATTAAAAACTGAAGATCCATAATAAGTAAACATCTTCAAATAGGAAGGAACCTCTAAGGGCCATCTAACTGACAAGCCAGGCTTCCTAGACACCACACCTAAGTCATTAGGAGTGAAGGAGAAAAGAGCAGAATTCAGCTCTCTTGGCTCTCAGCCTTTCCTTCCGAACCCTGAAATGAATTTCCCCTTCAACCACAGAGTAAAAAATAATCGGATTTCTCTAAGGTTTATTTAAGGTGTAACTTGCAATTCAGAAGAATCAGTATATTTAACTTCATTCCTCATCTACCTCGGGGAATTAAAATGAAATAAAAAACTAGAACAACAATGCTGGAACAGGGCTCCCATCATCCCCTGCACCCTCCTCTCCTCCCTGCACTGTAATTGCTCCGCTGAAGCAGATAAAGGGACGAGAGCGCTGCAGAGCCCTGCTGAATACAAAACCCAAGCCGACTCTCCTCCTCCTCCTCCGGTAATTAATCTTTTCTGCTTTCCGCAGGAGCCATCTTCTGCAGTGTTCAGCATTTGGCTGGGACTTTGACTTCTTGTTATCACCATCACTCTCTTTGTTTTTGGGAAAGAAAAAAACACATCTGTGGCACATGACCATATAGTGAGGGCAGCTAAGGCTTTGAATACCAGGCTTCACATATAAAATTAATGTAGTCTCTCTCTCTATCCATCTGAGCATAATTTCTCTCCCTAAAGAACTTGGGAAAGGCATTGCCAACCTGTATTCTTTTTAAGATTTTAGTCCCAATGTTTTTACTGATTAATAAGTAAGCTCACTCTCCAATGAGTGGAAGGCTTTTTAAAGCCACCAAAAACATCATATGAATGTAGATATCCCACTTAAACACCAAAAAAACCAATATTTCTAACAGCCTTTACCTTTCTCTGATGTAGTTTCCATGGAAACCATACCATTAAGTCAGGCAGTTATTTCCATGTTACATAATATTATCTAATGCTTAGTTACTCCTGAACAAACGTGTTTATTCAGTAGCTTTTTGTCCACGTAATCAACCATATCTACTTTGATTTGATTAAACAAGGAGCAGCAGCCTAAAATCATTTATTGCGATGTCCCTTGTGCCTGTTACTCATCCAGAAAATGATATGCTCTGTATTTGCCAAAGAGGACTACGTATGTGAGCCTGTGGGAAAAGATTTTAGCATTGCTGAGACAACATTGGTTATGGATTAGAGCCATTAAGATGGAGAGTATATGAAGTTGGAAACTAGAGCAGACATATTGAAGATACAACTGCAAGTGTTTTCATCCTCTTCGTATTTCTCTTCTTTCCTTTTATAAAAAAAGAGGAAAGGGAAGCTTAGATTCTCAGGAAGTCTGTATGTATTGGTAAAATACCTGGGGAAAAGATGTTTGCTATGTAAATTCTTGTTTAATTAGGAGCATTTTCCTCATATTAGGAGTGGGCTTTGTTGTGTGATTACTATTGACTTAGAAGTTATTTCTAGAACATAATGGATGACCAATTTTCCATGAGGCAGGGGCTTCTTTTTCTTTAGTTACAGCAGTCCCATTATTCTGCTTTCAACTCCTTGCTAACACAAAACTTGGTAAAAATTTCTATTCCCCCATGTTTATTGAGTATAACTTACAATTTAAAAATTGTATGTATTTAAGAGGAACAAATTGATGGTTAGATATATGTATTATACATTATGAAATAATCATCATGCTCAAGAGAATTACCATATTCATCATCTGAAATAGCTATGATCTCTTTTGGAGTGTGTGTGTGAACACCTGAATGCTTTATCCATTGTGTTCCACAAATTTTGGTTAGCTTTCAACAAATGAAAATAATAGTGTACTCAGACATAAATACCCTTCAGAAATAAAGCATGTACCGAGTACTCGTTGCTCACAGGTAGGACCTCCCATCCACACATAGTAAGACCTCAAGGAATTAATTTAATTTTCTCCCTCCCTCCCTTCCTTTTCCTCTCACTTTTCTATCTTTTAAAAATAATTAGTACTTTAGATGAATGTTAAAAGCATATATTAAGAAATGAATTGAATCCATAAGCTAGTTCTAAAAGTCATTTAACTAAACATTTTTATAACTGTATAACCAATTTAATGGTTTTCTACTTTGACATTTACAAGCATATTCTTATTAAAGATAGGGTGATAGTGTGGATAATTTTTTTAAAAAGATAGATAAACTACACATCCATTAGAATGTTCCCCACAATTCCACAGTAATTTGTGCCATTTTTTATGCAAAAGGTAGTGACATTTAGAGTTACTAAAGGAAGATCCTCCGTTCTTATTCAGTCGGTAACTCCTTTCTCCCTGCGTCTTCTTTTTTGTGTTGCTTTCTCCCATCCTGCAGTCATGCTGTTTCTTATTTCAGAGTCCTGATCTTTTTTGCATGTAGTCCTTGGTCTTTGCATAGGAAAAGCTGGAAGATGACTTCTAGGGGCTTCATTTCCTTGCAGTAGTGGCCCTTTTCTCCTCTGGCTATTCCAGACCACTTTGTGCTGGCCCTCACAAGCCAGTTTTGCATAGCTTCCTTTGTTAGATTCCTTTGCCCTCCCTCCCTTTCTCATTTTCTGGGCATAACATCTTCCAACCCCATTCACTTGTTAGTAGAAGGTTTAGCTCATGCATCATATTCTAAATCTAGCCCCACTGCCTGACTCCCCTCATCCCCATCCCCACCAAGCTGGATTTTCTCCTCCTTGCTTCCAACACACATTCTAGTTTGTACATTTATATCACAGTACATGTAAAATATTACCCTCTCAGTTATATTAATCAGTCTATTTTTATTCATTTATTGAACAAATAGTTATAAGGTCCCGTTCTGTCAATTCAGGGCACAGGTCTACAAAGGTAAACAGACTACTGGTTCCAGTTCTTAATGTTTCCACTCTTCTGCCCTGAATATCTTTATATCCTAGGTGCCTGGCAAAGACTCTGACCCTCAGTACACAGCTGATATGTGTTTGTTGAATTGCTTTTTCAAATTTCTCATTTTATTACAAAACATTACTTAAATTTTAGAAAAACTAAAAATATAAATTAACAGGAAAGAAAATGTACTCATACTCTCACTAACCAGAAATCAACAGTGCCACATTTTTAGGTACATGTTTTTCCAACAAAATTTTCTTACATACTATTGTAAATTGTCTTTTGAAAAGAGAATCATATGACATCTGGCTTTTATACAATCCATAAGCATCACCATGGACACTGAGTGATTTCATGTTGTGCTGGAATAAATGTTTGTGAATGAGGAGACAGTCAAATGGGCCCAATGACTCAAGCAAAGTTGCCCTTAGGTCCAGTTTTATGTTTTTTATAAATGTACCATGAGTGAAGTCTTCGCTGACTTTTCACACTTGTCTGCAAGAAAGGACTTAGGAACATGATTCCCTACAGACAGAGCTCAATTTCAAGAAAATAGAGATCAGTCATGCTTTGTTTGTGGTTTCTAATGCAGGGTTTTCATTTCAGTAACTCTGGCATCGTGAGGGTCTAAGAGATAACTTCTTTATTTGAATATCAGATTTTGTACTCAGAGGATTCGTATAAAAACAAATTTCAGAGTGTACAATCTGGCGTCAAACACCTTGACTTTCAAATGGTGATCTTTCTGTTCGGGAAATGTTAAATATATCCCAGTGTAGTAGTTCATGCCTGTAATCCCAGCAATCTGGGATGCTGGGGCAGGAGGACTGCAAATTGGAGCCCATCCTGAGTTACACAGTGATTTAGGGAGACCCTATCTCAAAATAAAAAATAAAAAAGGGCTGTGGATGTAGCTTAGTCCAAGCCCCTGGATTCAATCCTCAGTAAGGAAAAAATAAATCTTTTCTGTGAAATAAGAGCAGTAATAGAAGATTAATTAAAGTAAATAAATATATAGTATTTAGCAAATATTAATGTTGTAATTAAATCCTTTTCCCCTCTCTCTCCCTACACATGCCAGTATACACACACACACACACACACACACACACACACACCCCAAATACACAAAAATCACTCACTGATCTCTTTTGAAAAAAATTTAGGTATTTTCCCCTAAAGTAATGCAAGATTTACTACCTTTATACTTTGTGCCCCACCCCTATCACCTTCTATTAAAATGTTTTCTGCTGGCTGGAGATCTAATCAACATACTCTTTTCTCTGTAATTCTCAGTAATTTACTTGTCTTCTAGTATAAGTGATTTCCTCCCCTTTAAGCCTCATTATTCATCACACTTACAATTCTGGTAGCATCCATTTTGCCATTGTTCAGTTGTACAAATCACATAGGAGAAAATTGTGACCCTTAATAGTTCCAAATGATTCTACTTCTTTGACACTTTTATGATAAATTTTATCTGGAGAGTTGAATTGCAACTATTTCATAAAATGAAATTTAACATGGAGAATTGCAAAGTAACAATGTAAAAATTGTGACCACTATTACCATTACCCCAGTTCTCTTCAACTATTCAGAATTGCACAATTTACTTTGCTTGGGAAACACAATATGTGCTATGAAAGCATAAAGACCACGTTATTGGAAATTCCAAAAATCATAAGGTAGAAAGATCTAGTCTTCATATACTCCAGTAGGAAACCCCTAAATAAGAACCAAAAAAGCTGACCCTTCAAAATGTGGGGATTCCACAGTATAAAAACCTCCATCAAGCAACCCACTTGCATCAAATGGAAAAGACAATGAAGCTTATGAAGGAGACATAACAAAGGAGAATCTGTCTAAATTCCCTTTTCTTCTTCATCGTGGCTGCACTATAATTCAAATAGCCTCTGCTCTGTGCTCTAAAAGGAAAGCCTTATCTTTATTCTGCTCTCATCAAATAGGGAGACCTTGCTGAAATTTTGGCTTTAGCCCAAGCAAAAATTGGTTGGTAGATTAAGCAAGTATACTTTGTATTGTGGTGACATTTTTTGGAAGGGGATGGAAGAATACTACTGCTCTGCAACTAGGTGCCTGAATTTATCTAAATACTTGTACATTCTCCTAAACATGTTTTTAAGGTAAATGGTTCATAAAGTATTTTGCCTGCTATATTTAGCCTCAAAATATCTCTTGTAGTATAATATACAAAATCACTTACATTTCTCTTTCTACAGTTTAAGTCCACATCTAATCTTTGACTAATTAAGGCCTATTACCCTTACTTTATAGGTAAGGCAGCAAAAGCTCAGAGAACTGAAATTACAGACCCAAAGTCCAACAGTAAATCCATGATACTTCATGTTCTAAATGAAAGCTGTAGAGCCTAACCCCAGAAAAATGCAGAGACACACAAAATTGCCTTTTGAATTGTAGATTCCCCCAAAGCCCATCCATGAATTCCAGTTTGGGGATTTCTGTAATAAATGAAAGACCTCTACGGTGTGAGCCCATTTGTTCCAGACTTGAGTTGTGCATACCCTCCCCATCCTAGGATGTGCCAACATATAAATCCAGGTTCACTTGGTCTGCGTCTTCCTGCTAGGATTTTAATGATATCACTTCTTCATCTTTTTCTTTTTTGTGGGGGGTAAACATTTCCAGAAAGAAACAACTTCTTGTCTTCCTCATAGAAGAGCCTCTCCACCCTGAGGAGGCTCAGATCTCCTCTGCGCAGCACCCGGCAGGATCCATGAGAATTCTTGTGGAAAGAACACAGGGCTTTGTGCACAGGATGCCCAGGGTCCCCCCTGCTAATTCTAGACAGGAGCACATTGAGTCCACATCGTTTGTGCGTGGGAGCATCACTTGGCCTTTGGGTATTCCTCCTTTACGTCCACTAACTTTTTCGTGTAGTGGTTACCAATTGCTGCCTCTGATGTACTAGTGTTCAGCCTATTTTAGATGTAATTTATAGGTCACTTATTTGAACATAGATGCCAAAATCCTAAACAAATTATGACCTGATTAAACCCAGTGGAATATTACATAGAAAAAATATGGATTTACCCTAGGGAGACAAATATTGTACCATATTAATAATGCAATTGACTTAAATTAACAAATTAAAAAAAATTAACATGATCCATTCCATTGAGGTTGAAGGCATTGGATAAAGTCAGTACCCATTCATAATGCAAATGTTCTATGAGCAAGAAACACAGAGAAAGCTTCTGTATATAACACTTGAAAATGAAACACATATTCCCCTTAGCATTTTAAAAGGCAAGATATTTGCTTGCTATAGCTACTGCTACTCAACATCACCCCACGATCTTGGTTAATGCAATGCAATAAAAAGAAACAGAAAGCATAAAGACTCTAAAGGAAGAGACCAAACAAATTTTCTTCTCACAAATTGTCTACCCTAAAGAATGTGTTGACCTTCCCATCCTCACAACAGTTTTGTGGAGTACGTGTTAACATTGTTTTCCCTTACTGAGGTCTCAGAGCTCCTGAGATGTGAAACCAGGACTGACCTTAGGTAGTCTGATGCCAGGCCCGTGGGCTTGGCTCCCATCTGTTACCTTCTTTGTGCTGGCTGGAAATAGAAAACTGAAACCAAGTACTAACTTTAAAATGATCGTGGTTATGAAAGCAGTCATCCAACATTCCTAGCCATTTCTCATAGATGTCTTATTAGAAAACAAAGAGGCTGGGATGTTTGCTTAAAAGTAAAAGCTCTTAGCTGGGTATCGTGTTGGTGCACATATTAATCTTAGCTACTTGGGAGGCTACAACAGGAGTATTGAAAGTTTGAGGCCTTGTGGGCAGCTCAGAGAGACCCTGCCTTAAAATAAAAGTGGTAGGCCGGTGAGACGGCTCAGGGGCTTAAGCGCCTGCCTTGCAAGCGCGAAGGCCCGAGTTCGACTCCCGGAACCCACATACGAAAAAGGGGCCGGTGATATCGCTCAGCGGCACGGGTGCCTGTTGGCGCGTGAGGTCCTAAGGTCGTCCCCCCGGTACCCACAAAAAATAAATAAATAAAAAAAATAAAAGTGGTGTGGGGCTGCAGGTCAGTGATAGAGTGCTTGGCCGACATGCATGAGGTCCTGGAGTCAATCTCCCGTACTACCCAAAAAAAAAAAAAAAAAAAACCCAGGAAAAAGAAAATTTTAAAAGAAAGTACTAAAGCAATAGAATGGCAATGAGTATCAAGTTCTTACCGGCACCTATCACAGAATTCAGACTAAGGATGTGCCTTTATTGTTATTTTTTCATAAGACCACAAGAGTCAAGGGAATTGAAATGTGTTATGTGCATATACTGATTCCCTACAGTGAATGTAATCATTACGTACTGTCAAAAATTTAAAAAAAAATTTTAAAAGACAATAAAAGTCAGTTTGTGCTGTAACTAACAAGCATAATATGTGTGCCCTCCCTCAAAGGGTATGGGGGAGCCTAGCAAGTCACATCCCCGAGCCTGACACATGATCAGATCCTGGAAGGGCTAGAGGAGACCTGCAGGAACAGCCTGCTCTAGCTGCCTTCACTTCCCTGTCACTTTCTACCCAGCTGGGCAACATTTGTTTTCACACTTCTAATAGAAAATACATCAGATGGAGAGAAAGAAAACATGAAATCGGTTTACTTGCTAAAATTTTAATGTTTCAAATCACTGTCCCAAGTTAATGTCATTACACTCAGCTTAAAGAACTGTTGAATTTTTTCCCTTTGCATGTGGTTAGTTACACTTCCTTTCCCCCTACTGGTAAAAAGCAGTGGTAAGCCTCAGTTTTGCTGGGTCCCCAGTAAAGAAATTGCATCACCCAAACTTGGTGCTTATTGAATAGGCTTTGAAGTAGTCAGAGAAATCTACAGCTATATTTCAGAGGGAAAAGTGTTTTCAGTATTTTATTTAAATGTTTAGTAAATGTCATGGGAATATTATTAATATTGGATTGTATAGGCTTTTCTTGGCTTCAGCATGTTTCTTTATGGTCTTTTATATTATTAACCATTGCAATGTAACATCAACATAGGACTATTCCAAGTGATTTAAAAGCACATAGTTTTATTTTCACCCTAAACTATCATGTTGAGGTGAATCTTGTCTAAACACCTATTGAGGTTAAATATGAGATTTCAAATTGTGCAAGATAGTTCAAGGAGCCCAGACTAGAATATAGTGAATCACAGAATTATATTTATAAAATGCATAATTTTAACAAAATGTAATTATATATGTTTTAGAAAGACCATCCTCAGTTTCATGGTTTCATCACAAATTGTGGATGAAGATTTCTTCTATTGTAATTGATTTCTTAAAGCTCAAGGTCGAGGTGGATATGATAGAGACCTCAAAAATACACGTGCCCTTCACTGTGTATTCTCAGGCTGGTTTGCTCATTCTAAGCTGAACCCATTCAGAGAAAGACATCTTTTCTGAATATATTGATAAATAGGATGGATGCTGTCTTAGCTACTTTTCTTGTTGCTGGGACAAAATACCTGACATCCAGAATTAAAAGAGGAAAGGTTTATTTAGCTCACAGTTTATAGAGGTTGCAGTTCATAGTTGGCTGGCTCCTCAGCAGGGTGGCATGGCACAGGGGCACTGCAGATGAGAAACAGTCCATGGCAGGGCAGGTAGGAAGCAGCAGCAGCCAGCCTGCCTTCCTTCTGTCCCTTTATATTCCATCCAGGATACAAGCCTATTGATTGGTGCCACCCACACCCAGGGAGGGCTTTCCATTGTCCACATCCAGAACTATGCAAAACCCATTTAGTTATCACACATCTTCAATCCCAGTATCGCACACCCTAGATCCAGCCACCTCCCAAAATCCCCATGTGTGAGAACATGGGATTTAGGGGGGACATCTAGATACAAGCCATAACAGATGCTGTGGCAGGGAAAATGAACCGTGATGTTCTCCCACCTCTCCTGGGAATATGTGTACTTGCACAATATTTGTTGCCTGACCTGAGTGCTGGATGCAGTCCTCCAACAGGGGCAGGAAACCTAACATCAGAGGCATTTGTGTCTCACACCAACCTTGATATTTACAAGTTCACGGGAACAGATGTCTCATTGTCATCTCACTGGGCTGGGCTGTTAGAGAATGCAGGCAGCTGGAGAGTCAGGAGCTGTGTGGACCTGAAGCATTTCACACATGCTGTCATGCTGTGTACATTAGATGACAGTCTGATCTCTCAGAGGGATGTGTGGGAAAGAATGGGAACATCATGATCAAGGCCATCAGCCTCATCGGCATCATCATGGTCATAACTTCATTAATATTAGACACCTGAAAACCAGTCAAAAGCCCCAAAAAGACAAAACGAGGTGCTTGGATGGGCGTCACAGAATGTACCGTTCTATCTGCCAGCTAAAAGAGAGCAAAACAAAAGGCATCCAGCCTGTATTTAGTCTTCTTTCTGAGTGCCAGACCTTGTGCTTTTCTGCATATTTGTGACATAAATGATATTAAGCCCAGTGAAGAATTCAGTCTTGAGAAGTACGAGGAAAGATCTTTGCCCTCATGCTTGATGCAGATGGAGAGTCTGTTTGCCATTCAATCTTCATTAAGGAAACAATGCATTCTACATAAGGTTCTAGGCCCTCTCCACGGCCACAATACAATGACTAAGAGAACGTGTAGTTGAAGGTGTGGTCCAGTGCTACAGCCCTTGCCCGGCACGTGTGAGGCCTTGGGCTCCATCCTCAGCACTAGAGGGGGGGGGGAATGGAAGACTGAGAATGTGATCAAGCAAGGAGGATTCATGCTCGGGTCACCTGGGTCTAAATCCCACCTCAGACTTTAACCTAGCACTTCTTTCTCTGCCTGACATTGACCCGGTCAGCAGGTGGAGATAACAGCAGTGGAACAATTTCATAGAGTTGTTGTGGGACTTAGAGGACTTCACTTCATTGATAACTTGCAGAATGGCCAATGCTCTTTTTATTCTAAAATGGATACAGTATTCAGGATGTTTAGGCAGCACAAGGTGGCAGAGTGATGGGACCAAGCTACGTGGGATAATTAGCACCAGGTGTCATTTTCAAGGAGCATATGAAAGAAGCAACCTATTTAAAAATGCAACTGGTAAATATTCTATGCTTGTATCTGATGTTCACTTTGAGCGTAGACAGAGAGTGGAGAGTTTGATGTGATCATGTGGTACCCAAGCACAGTAGACAAAAGCGCAGAGTAGCAAGGGACAGACACAAAAGGACCAACAGAACTTGGTCCACACAAAAAGGAACAGAAAATCTGATTGGAAGGGAAGCTATTTTAAGCCACACCCTGCTAAGATGTTTTTGTTTCTTTCCTTTACTTAAGAAATTCATTTAAATCACTTTCTTAATGAAGTAGCAACGAAAATAGATAATGGCACCACCCAGGACAATATTCATTTACTCTTGAGTCAGTTGCAGAAGACAATAAATGTAGTTTTCATTCTATTTTTTGAATCCTAGGTGGTAATTGCTGAGTAATGTTTCAAATTATTTGGAGTACCATAGGCTGTGAAAGATAAGTGTAATCTAAGAATAGAATGCAACTTCTGAGAGGGATTGTCATCTCCCAGGGCACCCAGAAATGGTTGTGTAGGTTGGGTACTGCACAACTTCTGGGAGTGCCATTCACATTGTGTTCACATTGTAATCTATGTGAAAGCTACTTTTCGGGATTCTGCAGTGTGTCCCCTGAATAGACACACAAATTATACTGCTCTTTACTCAGAGTGTTGATATATCTTGAAAATTTCAGAACAGGGACTTGAGAATCAAGGGTTCCTATTAAAAGGATAAGTCAAATGCTTTGCTGAAGAGTAGAAAAGCCATGTGAAATGGAGAACTTTCACTACGGCACAATGAGTCTAAAACTGACCCCATTGCACAACTTATCAGTGTAGTCTTCAGCAAGTTACCTAACTTCTCTTAATTTCTATTTTTCAGAAATCTTTGGATCTTCTTTCTTGTCCTGATTTAGAATTGGGCTAATTTGGGGCTCATGATCTTTGCCTTTCTCTCACTGAGGGAGTTTGTAGGTCAAAGAAGACAAACAGGACAGTAACTGAGGTCTATTTCCATCCTGACCTTGGTCATGCTTTCTCATGACAAGATTTAATCACCCCCAAGACATCACTTTCTGGAAGCTTATGGCTAGGAGCCTTCCTTCTTGGGGGTCATCCAGGAAGTTAAATGGAGTCTTCCCAAGCTACCAAGATCTAAGAATATTGGTGTTTGAGAGTTTACTACATACGATTCAAAGTCTCTTTTGTCATTCACCTGTCCTAAAGGTATGCCTGGATTCTGTGTTTTGTGAATTCAATAGGCATTGATAAATGCCACATTTCACTTTGCTTCCACTGTCAGTCTGTTCAAGAAAAAAGCAATTTAGAGAAGCACAGGGGTAATCTATAAATACAGACTTAGGAGTTTGCTAAAACAGTCTCCACTGGCTCATTTTAATTTATTTACTCCCCTTGACTTAATGTGCTTATACAGAAAGTCTAGACTCAGCATAAAAAGACATTTCCAGCTTAAAGTCAGAAGATCTATAACCTATCTACATAGGATAAAAAAAAGTATAGAACTCAGCCTCCAAAATATAGAAATATAGCAAGTGGCCAAAAGCATCCTGGTTGGTTACTTAAATAAATGCCCCAAATTAAAAAGGCAAGTATACAACTTACAGTGTTGTTTATCCCATGTAGACATTGCAATTACTCTTTGTTTTTCTGCATCAGTTTTATTCTAATTCTGTGCCTGTCCTACAAGAATTACCCAGATATGAAGCCTCCACTTCCTTTGCATAGATCTGCAGAATAATCTCATTAAATGGGACTTCACAAATTTGAAATCAAAATCATTAAGACAGAGAGGATCACTAAAGTTTTCTTTGGCACTAGTCAGGGATAAAATGGTTTGCTAAATAAATTAATAGTGTCAATGAGATTTAGAGAGAAACATTTGCCTGTCTTAGAAAACAAACTCTTGTCAAGTGCATTAGAACCTACAACTATCAATTAAGTACATGCCAGACTGTGTTTAAATGGATGCAGTAGCAGAGACTGGGGCAGATGTGGGAAGCTACTCCAGCTGCTCTGCTCTGTTTGGTGGTTGAGTGACCTTGAGCAGGTTACTTCATCTTGCTAAGCCTGGTTTTCTCCTCAAAAATCACCAGAAAATGGGCTGAATGTATCTAAAGCACCAGAGAGATCTTGAGTTTCCACTATTGCCTTTTCTCTTCTATCTCTTCTGTTTATTCCAAAACAGCCGAAAAGAACATCCAGGAGTGAAAGATAGATTTAATTACCCAAAAGTAATGGTCTCCCTTGAAAATAATAAAAACTCTACTCCCTTTCAAATTTTCTATTTTGCAGAGTGCCCTTTAAAATGAATTTGTGAGATGCAATTGTACTTTTTTTTTTCTTTTTTTTCTTTTTTTTTTTTTTTGGGGGGGGGGGTACCGGGGATCGACCTCAGGACCTCGCGCGCCAGCAGGCGCCTGTGCCGCTGAGCGATATCACCGGCCCTTTTTTCGTATGTGGGTTCCAGGAGTCGAACGCAGGACCTCGTGCTTGCCAGGCAGGCGCTTACACCGCTGAACCATCTCACCGGCCCTGTACTTTCAAGATAAAATGATAAATCTAAAAATAAGATAAGTTTAGGTGTTGCCCTTCAAAGTGAGTTGTCCATGAGTATTTCTAAAATAAACCCAAATAGCTTTAAAAAATTGAATGGATTACATTATTGTGGATTTGTTTCAGAATATACAACCCTTAGGAGAGGTACTGGCAAATGTTATCTTTGTGCAGAAAAGATGGTCTCTGCGTCTCCGGAGCCCGCAATAAAGTGCATGAACCATCCGGAGGCGTATGTACGGTGCTAGTTACTGAGCTGTGAAGAACAGGGCTAACCATGCCCTGGAGGCCTGCCTCAGACACCACATTAATGATTCCTACATACACAAATTCATTAGTTGTTTAATTAAGTTAAATCATGAATTGAATTTGTTTAATCATTAATTAAGGAACAAGTAGTTCTGTGCTAAAATTTAACATCTCAGGAAAAAAAAAAAAAACAAGAATAAGAACTTTCTGGCACTCTATGCCTACCAAATTATTTCTGATTTTGCCCCATACCCCATTACACACACACACACACAAAGGCACATACACTCATGCACACATACAAACTACTTACAGAAATATTTTTACTTTTCTCTTTCTAATGCGGTACTGTCTTGAAAAGAAAAAAGTCATTTGCTTACAGATCAGATATTTGATTTTTGCTCCTTCTACAAATGGCAGTTTCCTTGCTTAAGAGAGAGGGATGGAAGATCTGCCAAGTTTCTCAAGATAAAAAAGATGCCTTTTTTTTTTTTTTTTTGCCCATGAAGAGCCAATATTCAGTGGAGGGAAATTTAAATCCCAAATGAATTCTCTGGAGACTTCTATCAATAATCTCAAATCTTTCAATAACCACTCCAAAGATTCAATAATAGTACCATTAGAATCATAAGCAAAGGTATTTTTCTTGAGAATAAAATAAAGAAGTACATTGATTCAATACCTGTAATGAAACTTCTTTTCAACAGCCACCATCAGATGTTCGGTGACACCTCGAGTTCCTAGAAGTATGAAAAAGTGAGAACATGGTCATTTGCTCTGTGAATACAAGCGATTCCCCAAATATTGCCTATGATTTCTGACTCCTCTGCACTCTCCCAAGGACCCCTGATTTGACTGCTTTTCTAATACACCGTGTCAGTTTATTGTGGTAGCTGGCACTGGTCGGGAAGTCACTCACAGTGTCTTTTACAGTTGTTTCTCCAAAGAAGGTTGCGAATTCTGCTGTGCTTGATTTTGTTTCTCACACTGCCAAGCAGAGATTCGGTGGGGTACACCCACAGTCCCCCGGGTAGAGTGACTCGGGGACTCACCGCTAAGAATCTCTGCTTTGGCGTAACTGTCCACCTCCTTGCTGAAGTGAGTGGGTTGGTTGCCATAGCAACAGACAACCAAATTATCTACCTGATTTTTCCTTCTGGCTCTTCAAAGTCATGAAGTGTGAGAACTCTCTCTTCAAGGTGCTCCTGGCTAAGGCAAGTGAGTGTTTTCACCTCTTAATCCTGAAAGCTGACTTTTGAAAATCCCGTCTTCCAAATTATGGGTCAATCAAACCATGCATAATGAGACAATGCAGCATACCTCAGGCCAGATAAATGGAGCCACTGTATTTGCTATGGGGGGTAAGAGCTGTGTGGATTGGAATAAGTAAGAAAACTTTGTGTAAGAGGAAATTTTAAAAAGGACAGAAGTGTTTGTTCTTACTGAATGGGAACAGAGTACTAGCACAGTAAATTGTATCTGCAGAATTTTGTTTTTTTAAGCAAAATAAAAGATAGAAAATAGACAGGTTTTTTTTTTTTTTTTGCAAGAGGGAAGGGGACTAAGAGGTGGGGGGAGTTGGTAGAAAGAAAAGTTTGCTCTTCATAATGAATTTAAAATGCAGAGGGAATATTCATGGGAAGAATCAATCAGCCACTTGTAAGGCGGGTCTATGGCGTGGGAAAAGAGTTGGTATTAGACAATCAGCAGGTTATAAAACATACATTGTATATGTCAAGAGACCAATTTCAAAAGAGACAAAGATTAATTAAAAGTTAATTATAAGTACATAGTACACTACTTTCTCACATACCCTAGGAAGAGCGAATGTAAAGGTACGTGGTGGGTTTTACAAATCCCAAATGTCATAGCAAATAATCCTCAACACTGTATGAGTAAAAATGAGCTAGGTTATGCAAACGTGTGGGGGGGTTAAATTTTAAACTTTTCCACTTATACTACATGGACAGCACCCACCAGCGGGGATGTTTGCTCGTCAGATTCCACTAAATGCTTCATCTTATTTAGAACTAGAACTATTAAAACTACTATTTTAAAGAGAAGAGAATGTGGAATCTATGCTCTGAATTTTAGGTCTTCTTCTCCCCAGCAGTCGTACTTCCCTTCGTCGTGCATCTCATTGAAGAAAGCAAGTCACGAGGCCACATTAGTGTTCAAAAGGAGGAGAAATGTGCAAGTTGACCAAACATCCAGGAAAGGAAATGGAATGCTTGTGAATTCCTTATAGACTGAATTGTGTCCCTCACAAATCATATATTGAAACCTTAAATCTTGATATGACTGTGTGTAGAGACAGAGCCATTAAGGATATGATTAAGGTCAAGTGAAGTAGGAAAGGTGGGGCCCTAATCCAATAGCAGTGGTGGTCTTATAAGAACAGACACCAGGGCCAGTGAGATGGCTCAGCGGCGTAAGCGCCTGCCTTGCAAGCGCGAAGGCCCGAGTTCGACTCCCGGATCCCACATACGAAAAAGGGGCCGGTGATATCGCTCAGCGGCACGGGTGCCTGTTGGCGCGCGAGGTCCTGAGGTCGTCCCCCCGGTACCCACAAAAAAAAAAAAAAAAAGAACAGACACCAGATCTTTTCCTTCTCCCTCTTCTTCTCCCTCTCCCTCTCCCACTCCCTCTCTTTCTCCTCCTGCCCTGTGAAGATACAATGAGAAGATGGCCATTTACAAGCCCAGGAAGAAAGCCTTACCAGAAACTAACAACTCCACAACTCCACAACTGTGAGATATAAATTTTTGTTATTGAAGCCACATGGTCTGTGTATATTGTTCTGGCCACCCCAGCAAACTAGGACAAATTCAAGTGACTATCACAGCCACAGTGGCTGTATTTCAGCATGAACAACTCACTCAGCATTGTGCATCTTTATTAGCTTTCCATGACGTTACACTGAAGCTTGGATTATCTATCAAATTAAATGAATCTGGTAAAAACAAATAGAAATTAAATGCAAATAAATGCTTCATTAGGGGCTCTTCCCCGTCTACAGCAAAAAATATTTTCTTAGTGTTGTTTTCATACACTTTAGATCGGGATAAATATTCTAGGCTCTCGCTTTCATCCAAACTCGCTTAAAAAGCAAAAATACTGCCAAGTCACCTACATTACTTCTTTCAACTCATCATGGAAATGACTCAGTACAGAGGCAGAATCCTACCTGCTGGTGATTACTGAGCATAAGCATAATAATCCCAGCTATTTGCCTTGTATTTCTTATCCAAGCAGCTCAGAATGTTTAGCAAACCTAATCTGACCATCCTAGAAGGGCACAACCCTTTTGTACCATTAGCTCAGCGATACGACAACCCAGGCGTGGATGTGTGGTACGTAATCGCTTTCCTGAATTGTACCAAGGCAGTTTTTTCCCATCTCTTATTCCAGCTTCATGGAACTGCTCCAGGTTTATGAAGGAGCACCCTGTCTCTCATCCAGAGCTTTTTCTCTGTGCACTGCCTGGGATTTCTGCATCCTCTTTGGGAACTTCCTTCTTGTGACTTCCAACAACTTTTCGCTGGGGTCTCCGCTTTCATGTTCCTGTCACTGGAGGTTTTATCCTCTTGGCAACTAGTCTCAGATAATCTCTCCCTGAGCGCTTGTCTGTAGGCATCATGGTATTTATTCTGTACAGCAACCCTGCCCACCTCTCGTCTGCTCTGGAAAGGGCTGCTAGAGCCACAGGACAGTTCCACACACAGGCAGCTGGTGGTGCCTGCGGCCACATGCTCGGCCGCTGCACTGTGGCAACGCGCCACCTGTAGCAGGAGGAACAAGGCACACAGCCAGACACTTGGGCTAAAGCTCTGGCTTCCATATTTATGAGCTATTAAACTAAGGAAGTTGACCACTGTTCAGATACCTTCCTCTGCAGTACAGGGCCAAAAATATCTGCTGTCTGCCTCTTAGGACTTAAGCAAAACTCAAGTTAGATCAACTATATGCAAAAACTTTATGGATTATGAATTGCTTTTTAGAAACAGACATAATATCACCTATTAAATGTGTTTGGGTTCTTTTTTTTTTTTCTGTGGGTACCGGGGGGTCGACCTCAGGACCTCGCGTACCAGCAGGCGCCCGTGCCGCTGAGCGATATCACCGGCCCCTTTTTCGTATGTGGGTTCCAGGAGTCGAACTCGGGCCCTTGCACTTGCCAGGCAGGCGCTTAAGCCGCTGAGCCATCTCACCGGCCCCGTGTTTGGGTTCTTGCAAAGAGTTTGATAAGGAATGTTTGAAAACTATGGTGCATGTTCAAATTTTAATTTTATGCAAAGATTTTTACAAGGGATGTTTGAAAACTATAGTGCATGTTTAAATTTTACAAAATTACAATAAGACACACATTGCCCTTAATCTCCCTCAAAATACTCCCCTTAATTCAAACACCCCTATCTCATCATTCTTGCAACTTTCTGAAGCACTGAATCTGAGGACCCTGAGGTCCTCTTTCTTGAGTGTCTTCACAAGTTGTGATAAAAAATACAGTGAATGCTGCTGTCAAGCGCCATCCGACAGGAAGGAAGGCTCGTAAAAACATTACGGTTCATCTTCATTCAGCGTCTTCACCAGACCTGGCACTGTGAGACTTCTGGCTCTTCTCCAAATTCAAAAGGACCGTGAAAAAGCCAGACGTGGTGGCACATGCCTATAATCCCAGCACTTGGGGAGCTGAGGCAGGAGGACTGCTGCGAGTTCAAGGCCAGCCGGAGCTACAAAGTGAGTTCAAGGCCAGCCTGAACTGCACAGTGAGATGCTGTCTCAAAAAAAAAAAAAAAAAAAAAAAAAAAGACCATGAAACATAAATATTTTGAATTGATCGAGAACATCAAGATAACCATAACAGTGCAGCTGAAGACCCATTCTGGGGACAAAAATTGGTAACAGTGAATGCAAGCAAGCCTGTATGGTGCCAGGTATGGTGGCACATGTTTTTAATACCAGCAACTTGGGAGTTTGAGGCAGGAAGATCACAAGTTTAACTTAGTAAGCCTAGGCAACTTATTAAGACCCTGTCTCAAAAAAAAAAGTTCCAAGATGATTGTTTCTGTCTTAGCCAGCTCAGGCTGCCATAATAAAATACCACAGGCTGGGTTGCTTAAACAATAGATATCTATCTTACATTTTGGTGCATGTTTACACATTCGGTTTCTCACACTAGAGAAATAGTGCGATATAATAGATACTGTGAAATAGGAAGAAATGTTCAAATGGGAAGGGGAACCAGGGAGCGAGGAGGTAGAAAGGAAGGAAGGGAAAAGATAAAAAGAGAAAAGAAAGAAAAAATGGAAGCAAAGCCTTTGTAAATAAGGAGGGGAAGAGGGGGTTAAAGGGAGGGTAGGGAAATGGTAAAAAAAGAAGAATCATTATGCAGTATGTACAGGTATGAATTCCCTATGAGGAATGTGATCTTAATGTGCTATATAATATGTACCAATGAAATTAATTAATTAAAAAAAAAACAGTATATTTTCTCACAGGCCTGGAGCTAGAAGTCCAAGATTAAGGAGCCAGCTGACTCAGGTCCTGGTGGGAGATCTATATCTGCCCCACAAATATATGTCTTCTCACTTTTGCTCACATGGAAAGGCTCTCCTTCCAAAGTTTCAATCCTATCAGATGATGGACCAACACTTCCGACCATTTAATCTTAGTTACCTCTTAAACAGTGTATCTCCAAATACAGTCACATTGAGGGTTATGGCTTCAATGTACAAATACTGAATTTTGGTGGTTGGAGAAGTACAATTTAGGTCATAGCATTTCCTCACCCCTAACACACCCATATGTTACAAGCAAACAAAGAATTAACATCTATACTACATGTGACTAGAGAGATAAGTCAAATAAATGCATATAAAATAAACAATAATTGATAAACTACTTGTATCTTACATTGGACCAAGCTACATGTTTGGCTTTGCTGTTTGTCATATCACCTAAGATTTACTGTGCTGCTCTGTTTATCTTAACTTGGGTTGGTATTCTTATTAAACTATGTTCTTTGAACATCTACCAGAGGGAAATAAGTGATGAAAAGATTTGCCAGACATAATCAACAGGATTGTGAAGAAATCACAGTGTCATTTCTCCAGTTTTTGCTTATTTTTGAAATATTTCCAGAGATTAACTTTGGGCAAGGCACCACGCTGTCTGCTGAAACCAGACCTTCAACAGCTGTCGCTCCAGTCAAAGACCCAAGTCACACAACGAAGGAGCGGCAAACATGGCAGAAAGCGATAAGGTTAGTAAGAAAGGTGTGGAAGCAATTGTTCCAGTGGCAGCTCAAAGAGGAGGGTAGCATCAAAGGAGATGAGGGGTGAGGGAGCATTTGAAATAGGACTTAAGCAGTAGGTGGATTTGCACATTTGGAGATAAGAGGCAAAGAAATGCCAGGGAAGGGAAGTAAGGTTCATTTGAAGGCAAGTTCCCTGCTCTTGAAGAAAGGAAATGCCTAAACTGCTAATTTAGAGCACTTGTGTTAGGTGCCTAAGACTCTGGGAATATGAAGGGGAAAAAAGACAGGACGATTACAAAAAATGCAAATTGTTACCTGTTTAATAATGAACTAATTCATGAGGCTATCCCTAAGAAAGGATGTCTTTTATTTATATAACTCAAAACAAAATATTGCATGGTAACAACAGAATAAACCAAGTAATTGCCCTTCCCTCCCCAACACAAAGAATGAGGCTTTCCTGTTAGTAGATTATACTTTTGGAGAATAAAACAGTAATACTTCCCTTTAGAGGGTAGCATAATTCCTTTCCAAACATTGGCTTTGTGTAGCAGACAAACATACATATATACATACTCATTATAATAATTATCTCATAATCAACATTTCTACTGAATGTATTCCTGAAGGAAAAAGAAATTCCTAATAAATGTACACACTTGAGTTGATGTAATCTTTGAAAAATGAGTACCTTTCTTGGGTGCTTTAAATGTAAAAAAAAAAAAAAATCTGCCTTTATAATTAATGCCCTTGATTAATCTGTAATGGGCCACTAAGTTAGTATATAGAAAGGAGGACCGGAAAAAACTAGCAATATGTTAATGAAGGTTTCAAAATATGCTACATTGGCATGAGGATTATTTTGAGCTGAAAGCAATTCACAAACAGCTGGCTTTCTGCCTACCCTTTCTGCCTAAAAGCAAGACTTATTTCTAAACTGTAAAGATGTCTCCCTCTCCCATACTAGGAAAAGGCAGAATAGCTCTTAATCATAGGAGATAACACTTATCACTGGAGATTTGAGTCTGCATTTTTGAAAAAACGACTAAATAACCTTAATCTTCCATTAGTGTCCCTCATATCTGTACTTTCCCACAATTTACTAGCCACAGAAACCCAGATGTTTTATTTTGTCTGGTCACTTCTCCACAATTTATTGCTCTCTGTTTAAAAGTGATGCTTGAGTTCTCACGGCTAACTGCTTCTTTGAGTTTTACACTTCTTTTCTGCAAAGTTCTCCTGTGAACTTGAAATAAACCTTCTCTCCTGTTAATTTGTCTTTTTTTTTTTTTTTTTTTTTTTTTTTTGGGTACCAGGGGGACGACCTCAGGACCTCGCGCGCCAACAGGCACCCGTGCCACTGAGCGATATCACCGGCCCCTTTTTCGTATGTGGGTTCCGGGAGTCGAACTCGGGCCCTCGCGCTTGCAAGGCAGGCGCTTACGCCGCTGAGCCATCTCACCGGCCCTTAATTTGTCTTTTGTCCGTTTAATTTGCAGACCTAGATCCAGAACAATAGAGGGCAGAGAAAGTTTTTCCTGGTGTCATTATCAGGAAGCAATAAATGTTTATGAAAGACTCTGACCAGTAGCCTTAAAATATACTTTCATAGGATCAGGTAATTATTACAACTAGGATAGGGGCCGGGGAGACCCGGTGTGCTGGAGACCATGCCAACTCTGTCTTTTACCAGTGTAAAAGCTGAGCCTGGGCACGTTTACTTGAGACACTTAGTCCAAGCTCGCACTGCAAGTTAAAATTTAAGTTACCAGTTCAAGGCATTTTCAGACGAGTCTTACACCTGCATTATAGAAGCCTTTCTACTGCTCTCTGATACCTACTCAACTTCCATGACCAGAGAAAAACAGTTTAACCTCTTTGGTTTGTCTTTGTTTTTAACATATATATGTTCTCTTATGTGATAACAGTGTGACAGAAAATAGCTAAAGATCAGGAGATGAATTGGGCACATAATAAACCCCCATTTCTTGGACCTTAGATTTCAAGGCCTTCTAAACACAGAAGCACGGCCCGCCATTAGAAGATTTGAAGATGCATACAAAAATGAGATTTTTTAAAAGGTTTTGTTTCCCAGGCAACTGCTCTCAGTTCAGGATTGAATGTGAGCATTCGAATCCCCAGAGCCACTCTCCCCCACCCACCCTTATCCTCTTTACTGCAGTGAAAATGTAAACTCTGAGAACCCAGAATCCCAGCTTCCTCTGGAGAATGAAAGGAGATTCATGGAATTGTTAAGAAATGATGCTGAATTCAAAGGAAGAATGTGCCTGCCAGCAAGCAGTGTGCTTTGGAAAATAGTCTGTGTGATGTGGGCAGAGAAAGGGTACACATTAACCAACATACTCATAGGCCAAAAAAAGACTGAAAAAGAAACATTCTATCATTATTTTTTTTGTAGACCTGGGGATGGAACCCAGCGCCTCACACTGCCAGGCAAAGCCCTGTGCTCCACTCCCAGCCCCCGTCATAATCTTTCAGTCTGTTGTTCCTGACTGTAATTCCAGCATTGGAGAAGCTGGGACAGAAGTATCATGGGTTCAAGACCAGAGAACAAAACAGAGCAAAATTTTTAAAATGTAATGATCTAAGCCAGGGATATAACTCAGCGGCACAGCGCCTGCCTGGCAAGCACAAGGTCCTGAGTTTGATTCCAGGTACCAAAAAAAAAAAAAAAAAAAAAAAAGTAGTGATATTTAGTTGGTAATGGGACAGGGAAAACTGCCTCTTTCAGCACCATAAAGTCAACGTTTGGTACCTGATTGACCACAGTGCTGTTGCTAGGAGGGTTTAGCCCCAAATAAGCCACAAGCCCACTGTTAGGACAGCTCCAGACATGTGCATTCCAAGGAGCTCCAAATCACCAGGGGATTTTGAAATCACCACGAGAGTCAATACAAACTTGAAGATTTCCTAATAGTCTCAAAATCCACTAAATTCTCTCCCTCCCTCTCTTTCTATGTATATAATTTTAATATATAATGTGTAAATATATTATACATATTTTAATCATGAGCATAAAAGCAAAAAATGCTTTTATGCTCATGATTAAAATGTGAGTGGCCACTCCTCTGGACAAGGGCACACCTTTTTTAGTCTTCCCTACCAGAATTGCTCTCAGTTTTCTGAAACAATAATGAGTTTTATGGTGGTAAAGTGGAAGGCATCTTAAACTTATTGCTTCAAAAATAGTCTTTCTTTCTCAATGCAGTCATGGCACTAAGTCTTCAGATATAAGTCACAGGGAACATATGCACAATTACACATTTGAAAACAAAACTAGACATTGAGGTCCTAGATGTTAGAACATTTTGGGGGCAAGTAAATGTTAAAAACTTCTTCTTTAAAAGAAAGATGCTGGTGAATATATTCTTTATTAAACTTTCATTCTTCCTCTGTGTGTATCTTTATCTCGTTTTTCACACACAAACACACACACACACACACATTCATTTATCACTTCTTCCACTAAGTCTTTTCTGGGAAATTTTTCTATAAATTTTAGACTATTTTACATGGCTATGACTTTTTTCTGAATTTCAAGAATTATTCTTCTGTTTTTTGATAAAATTAACCTGCATATTACAACCCTGTATTTACTATGGAGCTATGATAATAATAAGGTCCTTGAAGGGGTCATGTCCCTGTCGTTCTTCAGTTGTTGCCGCCTTCAGATGCTCCATGAGGCTGACAGAATTAGCTATTAAACTTTTTCTCAGAGATAATATTTTAAGATCAGGCAGTTTTCTCCAGTGGCAGCTAGATAACTTCCTTCCTCCAGCCAGGCCCACATTTCTGACACTAAAACTGTGCACATCCTGGCTATGCAAACCCATCTAGGTGTGTAAGGGAAAAGAGAAAGGGGAAGGGTCGCACGCTTCCTGAATCTTGGACTATCCATTGTTTGTTCTGTCTGGATTTGACCATATCAATAAAGTAATTTAAAAATCCTGGAAGCTTTTCTCCAAGCCACAGTTTGGTAGTCTAAATATCAGTCCTGAAGTAGGATAGAATGTTCACATAATGTCAGATATATTTCCAGAAGTTTTTGGGAGAAAATACAACAAAATGAGCTCTTAGCATTGGGAAGGAAAACAAGCAATGGACCCACATATTCAGAATGTCACTGTAATTTAATGGGCAGGAGCCTGTACCAACTCCCAAGCGTGTAAAGGGAATAATTTTATTCTCTGGAAAATGATGTCTTTTTTAAGCCCAAGAATGCTAGTACTTTTATGTTTATTGTATTCAAGGGACAATAATTTCACAAAACCTCAAGGAGGAATCAAGGAAAAGTAAAATACGTAAAGCAAAGAGAGAATGAACAGGACAATGAACAAAGAATGAGAAGGAAAACAAATAGGATATGGAGCATAAAATATGGATGACAAGAGACAGAAAATTCATGAATATGAGAGAGAGAGAGAGAGAGTAATTGTAAAGCTGGCTCAGAAATCTGGAACAGCATGATCCATTCTCTGTATAGGACAAAGTTAAAGAGGATAACTACTGCTAATTATTACTATTATCCATGTTAAAAACGCCAAAGGTAAAAACCACAAAATTTCATAGACTCTGACTTTCTGTTCCAGAGTTTTACTGAAGTTTTCTTGGCATGTGTATTTATGAGCAATTTCAGAATTGTATATTGCAACATAAGAACCTGAGAGTTTTGTATCTGGTAGGGGTGTTGAAAGGATTTGGTCCAAATCCCTGATTATGTAGATGAAGAAACTAAGAAATGCATTCCTAGGTCCAGAAATCTGTTTCCCCTTCATTACCATCCAACAAGAACAAATGAGAGCGTGCTAATGAAGTAACAATGAGGTGAATGGTGGAGCACTAATGGCCATGGAGACCAATTTTGATTCTGCAAGCTGGGCATTCTCCTTGCTGACCTGAAAGTCAGGGTGGTCCTCTCACCATGTTGCTCTGCATAGCATCAGCTTCAAATCGAAATACATACGTATTTTATGGCACACATTGTAGTTTGGAAAGTTGGGGTATTTGGAAATTTCATGAGTTTCTGAAGCAAAATTTCTTCTAAAATCTCAAGATTTTCCTTTACCAAGGCAACTAATTAAAAATTCTTACAAAATTATTTGAGTGTGGATTCAAAAATATTTCAGACTTTTTATGTATAAATACTATTTTAAAACAGGATCCAAATATTTTTCTTAAAAGTGTCTTCAATTTTTTTCTGTGTGTCTGCACTCTTTTTTTCAGACCATTACCTTGTTTTCAATGATTTTTTTTTTTTTTTTTTTTTTTTTTTTTTTTTTTTTTTGTGGGTACCAGGGGGACGACCTCAGGACCTCGCGCGCCAACAGGCACCCGTGCCACTGAGCGATATCACCGGCCCCTTTTTCGTATGTGGGTTCCGGGAGTCGAACTCGGGCCCTCGCGCTTGCAAGGCAGGCGCTTACGCCACTGAGCCATCTCACTGGCCCCTCAATGATTTTTTTTAAACAGAGGGAAAGTTTGATGTGTTTTTGAAACTGCAGAATGAAAAAATTTTCAAAAATGTGTGTCATCTGAGAGCTTTCGTGTTAGTGCCCACAGGTTTCCTACACACTTGCATATGCTATCTCGCACTCTAGCACATTTACTAAGCTAAGGAGGAGAAGGTGAAAAGAGGCATTACAATGTCCAAATTAAATCTTTTATTCCATTACAAATATAACATGAGCTCAATATGGAAAGTTTAAAGATATAGAAATGTAAAAAAAAAAAAATTTTTAATGTTACTCATAGATTAACTATTATCGCCATTTATATTTCCTTTAGGGATTTTTCCCCTAGACCAATTTTCTAATACCAACTGTCTAAATTTGTCATAAAATTGATTTTAAAATACATCTGAAGGACAAGAGATGTTAATCACTATGAGGTTCTTGAATTATCTGAAACAATATCTCAAATTGCTACCTCTTTAGTGTCTGTAAGTACCGCCAGTGGTTTACCTAACATTACCTACTCTCTAAATGTATTGTTCCTAAGGTTGAAATTTCTCCAAGTACTACTTTTATTCTCAAGCTCTTTATAATCAACTTTTAAAATAAGTATGTGCAATCCATAAAAATCACCGTATGTTGCTCAACTTTTGATTACTGTGACAAGTACCTGAGATGATCAACTACAAAGAAGAAAGGTTCATTTTGGCTCACAGTCTTGGAGATTTCAGTCCATGGTTGATTGACCTATTTCTTTTGGGCTTGTGGCAAGACAGTGCATCATGGTGCAGAGTAAAGCCGCTCATCTCCTGGTGCTAGGAGCAGAAGAGAGAAGGGAAGGAATGAGTCCCACCGTCCCTTCAGGGCACATCCCAAAGACAGAAGACCTCTCTTTGTTCCCCCTCTGGAAGTTTCCATCACCTCCCAGCAGTGCTAAGCTGGGGACTGAGCCTTTAACAAATAGGCCTTTGGGATACATTCCAGATCCAATCCTTTTATCTAGTCTTCTGTCTTGTTTTTTCTTATTTCTTCTATTATAGATCCATCAGAATGGTTGAACTGCCAGAGCCTCACTTCAGAAGCCCATCTTCTTTTCAGAGCAAGTCAAGTAACTACCAAGAAGAGGGCTTAAGGGAAATGACAATTGTAAAGCAGTGGTTTTCAATAAACTGCCCAAGAGGCACAGATTCATTAATACGACATTTCTTCTCTGGAATTATTCTTAGACTGTTAACTCACGTAAGAAGGATGTTGACGGTGTAATAGAATCAAAGGTGGTCCCAAAGGAAACATACATTTTAGTAGTCAGGTCACTCCTACCAGGTCTTCAGACTTGAGCGCCTCTATTTAGGAGGAAACTGTCAGGCTGTGGTGTGCCCAGGAGGACAGGCAATCTCATGAGGACAGGAGAAGGTAGGAGAAGCCCTGAGGGAGAAGTGGGAATTAGAGGAATTGTGGCTGTTAATCATTTGTAAATTTGACTAGATTAAGAAATGCCTAGCAGGTTAATAAAACACATTTCTGGGTGTCTCTGCGAGTATTTTCAGAGATATTGACATGTAGGTCACCAAATTGAGAGGGGAGAGCCCACCCTGACTGTGGGTGACACCAACCAATAGGCTTACAGCCTGAATGGAGTGGAAGGGAAGAAGGGGGAAGTAGGTCTGTACTTAAAAAAGCTCTATTCTGCTTGAGCGGGCAGATCTATTGCTACTGCCATCACCTATGCCTATGCCTATGCCTATCATAGAAACTCCAGTTTCGTCACTCTACACAGAATCATACCAGCAACTCTCCAGGAAAGCACGAGGCATTCAGTCTGGGGTTGACAGTGAATCCTTGACTGCTCTTGTTCTGAATCTTCCAAATTCTTGGACTGAACAGCAACTGGATCCTCCAGCTCTCCAGCATGCAGACAGCCATTGTGGACTCTCCTGCCTCTGATCCTATAAGCTGCCTAATAAACCCCCTTGCATAATTTGATAGATAGATGTCGGGTAGATAGATGATAGATAGATGATAGATAGATAGAGAGATAGATAGATAGGTAGGTAGATTCTAGTCCTCTAGAGAATCCTAACCAATACAGGAATGAAGGTGCTTTGGGAATGGAGGAAGAAGGCTTACGGGGGCTGCACTGGTGAACGTCAGCCAGATGCAAGGCAAGCAAAGCAAAGCAGGATGAGACCTTTTTGGTGAAGACCCAAGAAGCCCCACACATGGAATCATTAAAGGGCAGGAAACCCACTTCTAAACTCAAGATTATGTGATATTTGCAGGAGGACTTCTACACTGGGAGGGAGATCGACTCTTGATTCTTACCATCCTTTATATGCGGGATTTTGATAGGACACTGGGAATTATATGCCTGGGTCTCTATTCTGCTTGAGTGGGACGCTCTATTGCTACTGCCATCACCTGGGTGCATCAGACTCCAATTTCATCACTCTTTCTACACAGAATCATATCAGGAAGCCACTAGGCCTTCTACACTGCAGGAGTAGATTTCAGTCCATGGTTAGACTGAAATTATATGCCTGAGTCTCATCTTTCTTTTTCTAAAGTCCCATAAACACATTTTTAATCAATTAAATGCATCTGCACAAAATGATCTGTTTTTAAGTGGACTGATCCATTTCCAAGTAAGTCCACAAACCATCGAGTGGAAAACCCATAGAGCTCTACTAAAACATTAGAAAGCATATTACTGCAGTTGCATGCTAATAAGCATTGCAAAGCAATGAGCTTTTCTAATTTTCTAGTTCTTGTTTTTCATAACAACATCTGTTGACCTAAAGCTGGCATTCAGCACAGCACATATGTGCCAGAAATTGCAAAGGTAGACAGGAAGAGAAAAGGAGGGGGGCTGCTCAATAATAAGAAAGAGAAAGGGAGATGGCGGGGGTTTTGGTTTGTTTTTTGAATCACTTTTTAAGACTAGAAACAAAGCAAAAACTACCCACTACGGTATCCCATGCTTAAGAATTATTTGCTCTGTCACCTTTCCCAAACTGTCTGCAAACCGAACAGGTGATGCCGTGAACATTCAGCCAGTATGGGCAGGTGCGGCTCTCTGTGATGACTGACCAAGCCGCTACTTGGTTGACAGCGAGTGGATTCTCCCGATCATGATTGCCTCCAAACAAAACACCCTTTGCAAAACTTATTATCTTTTCCTTCCAAAAAATGGTAATATTTCCTGCTAAAGGTTTGTATTTTTGCTTGTTTTGTTTTGTGTTAAACCTGCTTAAAAAATCAGAAAAACCTAATCCTACCAACCCTTTAATTAATTCTATGCTGATATTCTTTCCAAAACACATAACAATTCCTGAATCTGCTCAGGAATCTAAACTAAGACAATCTTCTGTTTCCACAGAAGAAAAAAGAAGTTTGAAGTGTACTTTTCTCTCAGGGTATTCTGATACTTTTGGAACAAACCTTAATGATGCCTGGTGTGGCTATGTCATAATTTGAGGATGATTCCACCTCAATCATACATTTTATTTTGCCACCATAGGGCTTGTTACATCAAGCAAGAAAGGTGAGAATTATATCTCAAGACAAAAATCTTGATAAAGCTACCCTTTGCTTCAGAAATGTTTTTATTGCTATTGACATGATATTTACAGGGGAACAAGAACTTGAATAAAAAAAAAACTACGTTCGCTTAAAGATGGTTTCTTATTGCATTGTTCCAAATAGTTTTTATCGAACCACTAGTTGCTAAAATTAATGACTACCGCTGACCTCCTCTGGAAATAACCTACTCTCCAATTATGGTTTCCAGGATAGTTTTCTTCTCCTCTGTAGAGCAGAAGGCAGCAGCAGCAAAAGGTAATTAGCAAGAAATGCGAGTACAGCATATTTTCGACATTGGGTGACACTGGAGTTTGACTGAGGGAACAGAAAGTTATTTTCTCCCTTTGATGGAAATTTCAACTGTCAATGTTTCCATATATCTAAAGCATTTTGATATTGTGGAAAAATCATTGCCCCAAGGGATAGGGGAACTGAATAATCAAGAATTAAGAAGCAAGATAATTGGTGGTAACCAAAGCCAGGGAAGGTTTCCCAGACCCTGACGATGTCAGATGTCTTTGCTTTCCCAATGAACTGGGAACTAGAAGGAAACACAGACTACAACTGGAAATTTATTGAAATGTTCGATAGGAAACAAGTGATTTTCTAAAATGTCTTTTAAGTTTTAGCAGAAAACTGACATAAGGCAGATAGACCCCCAATGTAATGATGTCCTGGTGTCCACCACTGTTGTTATGTGTCTGTTCCTCAGAAAACATTCACACTTTTCATTTATTCAATAAACATTTTCAATCATGTTATACACCTCCAAGGATATGCACTCAAAACCCAGAGAGTGATGGGGGCAAGGAAATGGAGACCATCGAGAAAATAGGATTCTAGGCTTGGTAAGATCAATCTGAACTACTAGTTTGTGATCATGTGTGAAACACTAGAAACAAGTGGAAGAAAAAAAGCACACAAAAGAAAAGAGAGCATCAGATTTCTAGGGGCTGATGCCAAAAAACTTTGAACTTGGTACAAAATGCCTCAAGGTTCCGAGGCGATGAAAGGAGTACACCCTTCTCATTTCAGTACCATGCTCAGAAGGGAGTCAGAGCATCAGGGTCTGGGGGGGATTTGAAAATCCCTCCAGACTTAGCATCTATATGCATTCATGGGAGGTGGGTGGCAGGAATTGAATTTTACATGTGTTTGTGCAAAGCTGATCTGATTATATTTGAACTCTTCTACTTCTTTTCCTCTACACTTCCAACATGCCTGCATTAGCCATTCATTAAAACAGCAGAAAGAGGTAAGAGCTTACGTATTTTATACATCGGCAAAAGGAGCTACAAAAATCTGGGTTCAATTTTCTGAGAATGGCCGAGGGCTCTGCAGATGCAGATTCTAAAAATCATCCTCCCTCCAGCATCTTGGGTGCTTCTAGGGAAGTCCTCCAGAAAAAAAAATAAATGTATTGCTTTATTTTCCAAGATAATAACATTGGCAGGAAATCACTAACTCAGTACATATTGCCTGGAATGGGGGACCATGGCTTATAGTTTTCCTGACAGTCAGTTAGAATTTCTGATAATGACAATAGAAGAAAATAGTAGATGTTCATCGATGGGACAGGAATTGTATTTGTTTCACTGAAAGCTAACTCTTACCCCTTAGGGCTATTCATAAATGAATTAACCAGCAAGGTCCCATCTACATACAGTGAATGATGACATCTTTGACGTTGTTGTGTTGTTGTTGTTGTTGCTGCTGCTGTTGTTCTGGAATGGGACTCAGGGCCTTGCACAGGCTAGGCCGGCAATTTACCACCAAGGCAAACCCTGGCCCCAACATCTTTAATTTCTTCACCACATAATACTGTGGTGGATCTTTGGGTTCTATAGCAGCCCTGTTGCATCTTCTGAAACCTGCACCTTGAACTTATTTCTGAATAAGAAGGATTAGCAAAACAAAATTAAGTTTGCTTCCAGCTAAATTTTAGGCCAGGAAATCCCTTCATGGTTTAGACTGGGCCTGTAAAGATTAATTTCTTTTTAATTTTCCCCTTTGGTCCCTAATGAAAGAAATTAAATTCTTTTTTACTTTTATAATAAAAAATAATAGTTTCTTTGCTTATTCAATAGAAAAACTAATTAGGCAAACCAATCTTCAGGACAGCAGCTGTTGCTATGGCTTATTGGTCAGGATCTTTCCCATCTCCCTGGCTTCATTTTTCTCCAGCTTCTTACCCAAAGAGGTGCGAGCAGAACAGAATCCCCACTGCTGCTGTTAATACATTGAGAAACTCATGGAACCAACAGGAAGTCACACTGCCCATATAATGTACCAACTTCTTCACTATTTTAGCTAGTCCATAGGATTGCCTCAGTTTCCCTATCTAAAGATCAAGTGCACACTCAGAGGCAAAGATGTACTTTTGTTTTTCCAGTAGTGTGGATTGAAACTAGAGCTTCACACAAGCTAGGCAAGCACTCTATCCCTGAGTTAGATAGCCCCAAACAGGACTTTAAAAGTCAACTATCTTGTCCAGAACTTTCTAACCTCTTGCCCTATGAAATGGTTATAGCCCTATTATGATGTAACTGCCTCTGGCCATTTTCTACATTACTGATTGGGCCTGTCTGACATAAATGCCTGCACAAAACAGGCCTGAGCTTAGAACATCTTTTGTCTGCCATGTCTTGAAAGAAAGTTTCTTGGGCCGGTGAGATGGCTCAGCGGCTTAGGCGCCTGCCCGGCAAGCGCGAGGGCCCGAGTTCGACTCCCGGAACCCACATACGAAAAAGGGGCCGGTGATATCGCTCAGTGGCACGGGCGCCTGCTGGTGCGCGAGGTCCTGAGGTCGACCCCCCGGTACCCACAAAAAAAAAAAAAAAAAAAAAAGAAAGAAAGTTTCTTGTAGTCTACTGGTAGGTCAGTTTCCCAGTACCTGTCCTCTCAGGTCTCCGTTTCCTTCCTCTCCATCTATTTATTTAAAAAAGCAACATGGTTTACTTAAAAAGCCAAAGTACACAAAAAGCACAAGTACACAGAGCTGAAACATCTCAGCAGCTTCTAGCTTCCCATCTCTCTTGGAAAGAGTGCCAGGGAAGGGTCAGGAAACACTGTCCACGCAGAAGACAGCTCCTCAAAGATTCACTGCGTCTCCTTTACTAATGGTCCGGACATCCTTCCAGTCTGTTTGAAGTGAAAGATTGTCACCATTCCTCAACACTAACACGTTGGTAAATGACATAACTCTGGTTTTCTGAGGGAAAGGAAAACTGATAACTGTTGCCATTCTTTTCACCATGACCATTTTTAAAACTACATGATAACAAAGACATCCCCACCCCATAAGATCAGTGGTAAAAATCCTGACTTTCCAGTAGGCCTCTAGTGACACCCCAGTGAGTAGGGAGAGAGGGAGGAATCTTGTTATCACAGCATGGGGATGCAAGTTCAGGCTCTCTGTGAGGCCTCTGCAGAGGGGATTCCAGTTCCACTCTTGGCCTTTTCTCTTCCGTCCCAGTAGGGATTGAGGGTAGCCTGTGTGCAACCTGTAGAGCACAAAAATCGAAGCTGTCATTCAGTCTTCGCTGGCTAGTGGAGATTTGGGGCCATAGATCTTCCTGTGGCGTCTGGCTGAAGTACAGCATTGTCTAAGGGTTTTCTATTTTGTTAGGCTGCCTTTCCCTGGCCTTCTGAGTAGAGAGAGCAAGCTTTTCATATACTTGTGTATTTTGTCTTTGCTCATTGATGTTTCCCTTTTTCTGGTTTCTTCAGGTCCCAGCCTGTAATATATGAAGCAAAAAGAAAACAGAAAATTCACTGACAAGTCATTCTTTGGATCCTGGGGTCTCTAGAGCTCACTGACTTTATTTCTCTGCCTTTCAGAATCCTCTCATGTTTGCTTTGTATGATGTGTTCAGAATTTTTAGTTGTACTGAGCGGGAAGAATAGGGAAAAGTGTGTCTGTGCCATCGTGTTTGGGAAATCTACACCATTTGAAACTTTAAATTTGAAACAAACTATCTTCTAAAACTTAGTTATGAAACCATTATGTCATATTAAAGCATGGGCAAGACAAGGAAGCACTTTCCAGGAAAACAAGAAGTTGTTTACTGTGATCCGACCCACTGGAGCATGGATGAACATGAGTCATTTATAGCACAACCTAACAATGGGCTGCAGAGATAGAAAAAGATCCAGAAAGAAGAAAAAGAATAGAAAAGATAGTTCAGAGCCTGTTCTTGGAGAGCTTGGGATGATAGGCAGAAGTAAAACCTACTTAGGTGTCACCATGAGGTGTTGTGAATATTGAAAGTGGGCTTTGGAGCAAGCTCTGGTATTTACACATAACTCACTTATTATTACTTAACATCTCCAAGTATTTTTTATCTCCAAAATGAGGATATCATTAGAAGAATTACTGCAAGATTAAAGATAACAGGTATAAGCACCTAGCTAGGGACTGTGCTCAAGAAATGGTAGTATTAAATAGGAAAGAGGTTATAAACACTAAAAAGAACTGAAAAAAGAGCAAAAGTGGATTCGAGAACTTAATTTGATAAAGCATGAAGGAAATTTCAGAGATTAAAGATTGTAAACCTTGATGAGCTACTTAGGTGGCTGTTGCAAGTTATTTGGGAGAGATGACAAAAATCAAAAGCCAGGGAGTGGTTGAGAACCCCCCCAAAAAATGAAAAATACGAAGACATTTTGAAGAAGGAAAAGGATGTAATTTACGACTAAGTATGAGAAATGAAGATGAGTAAAATCTCACTAATTTTTGGTCAGTAGTAGGAGACCTGGTAAAGTTTTAAGCAAATTTAGTATAACTTGTTGCAATTATTATCAGTGCTTTTACCCAGGTATGTACAGTAAATTCTTGCCAACTCTACACTC
Source organism: Erethizon dorsatum (assembly GCA_028451465.1). Lineage (NCBI taxonomy): Eukaryota > Metazoa > Chordata > Mammalia > Rodentia > Erethizontidae > Erethizon > Erethizon dorsatum. The sequence goes on from CM051825.1 coordinate 43,054,052, forward strand.
TAAGATGATCTTATGACAATAAGAAAAATAGTCATAGCTTAGTTTTTTTGTTTGAATAATATTGCAATGTACTATTAAATAACTTCTGCTCTTAATATTTTAAACATGTCTTCTGGAGGTTTTTTGGCAGTTTTAATTTTTACTAGATAATAAACAAAGAATTTTCTTTATTTTTTATTTCTTTAAATTTTTATTAGTACATGTTTGTGATACATAATAAATATATTCATTGTTGGGCCAGTGAGATGGCTCAGCAGCGTAAGCGCCTGCCTGGCAAGCGCGAGGGCCTGAGTTCAACTCCCAGAACCCACATACGAAAAAAGGGCCGGTGATATCGCTCAGCGGCACAGGCGCCTGCTGGCACACAAGGTCCTGAGGTCAGCCCCCGGTACCCACAAAAAAAAAAAAAATTATATATATATATATCTATATATATATATCTATATATATATACACACACATATACATACATATGTATATATATTCATTGTTGGTAGTTGGTACATAACATATCATATCCTAGTCCTTTTTATTTTCCCTTCCCCTCCCAGCTATCTATCCCTGGATCTCTTTCCTATCTGCAAAAGGTCTACCTCCCTGATTCTTATCATCTATCTTTTACTTTGCTCTTTAAATTATTTATACTTTGGGTTTCTCATTTCAGGGAAATTATGTGATACTTAACATTTTGTGTCTGATTTATTATGCTTAGCATTATGATCCCAAGGTACATGCATGTTTCTACAAATGACTCATATTTATCCTTTTTTATGGCTGAGAAGTACTCCCTTGTGTATATACCATATTTTCTTTATGTATTCATCTGTTTATGACATATAAACTGCTTCCAAGATTCAGCAGTTCTGAGTTGTGCTGCTATAAACATGCATGTACGTGTACCGTATCACTGTAATATGATATCTTTAACTCTTCTGGGAAGATACCCAGAAGAGGTAGAGCTGGGTCACATGGAATTTCTACTTTCAGTTTTTTAAAAAATCTCCATAGTGTTTGTACTAGTTTACATTCCCATTAATAATGTACAAGGGTTTCTTTTTTCCTACACTCTCACCAGGATTTCTTGTTTTTTGAGTTTCTGATGATAATCATTCCTTCTGGAGTAGGATGGAATCTCAGTGTTGTTTTGATTTACATTTCTCTAGTGACCAAAAATGCTGAATATTTTCTCATATACTTACTGGCCATTTGTACTTCGTCTCCAGAGAAGTGTCTACTCATTTCAATTACTTATTTTTTGATTAGGTCTTTCATTCAAGGGAGTCTAATTTTTTGAGTTCTTTATATATTCTAGATATTTGTCCTCTGTCCAAAGAGTAGCCGGCAAAAATTTTTTCCCATTCTGTAGGTTGCCTCTTCACTCTGTTGGTGGTTCCCCTTGCTGTGCAGAAGCTTTTTAATTTGATATAATCTAATTTGTTAAGTCTTGGCATTATTTCTTGGGCAATTGGGGCTCTGTTCAGAACATCTTTGCCTGTGCCTATGTCTTCAAGAGTTCTACCTATTTTTTTCTTCGGCAAATTCAGTGTTTCTGCTTTAAAATCAAGGTTTTTGTCCATTTTGATTTTATTTTAGTACAGGGTGATACGCCTGGGTCTGTATTCATTCTTCTGTATGTGGATAACCAGTTTCCCAGGACAATTTATTAAAGAAGATGTCTCTTCCCATGTATGTTTTTGGCATCTTTGTCAAAAATCAGATGGTTGAATGTGCCTGGGATTTTCTCTGCATTATCTATTCTGTTCCGTAAATCTGCATACCTGTTTTTGGGCCAGCACCATGCTGTTTTTAATCACTGTAACTCTGTAATGTATCTTGAAATCTGAGATTGTGATGCCTCCTGATTTGCTCTTGTTGCCTAGGTTTGCTTTTGCCATTCTGGGTCTCTTCTAGTTCCCTATAAATTTTAGGATTGTTTTCTATAGTTCTGTGACGACTATTGTTGGTATTTTGATTAAGGTTATATTAAATCTATGTATCAGTTTTGGCAATAAGGTGTGTGGCCATGTATCTATTTAGAATTTCTTTGTCTCAGAAACACTTCATCGTTTTTAAGGCCCATTTTGCAGGACGTAGATGTATGAGTGGACAGTTGCTTGCTTTTAGGTTTTGGAAAACTTCACTCCAAGCTCTTCTGGCCTTTAAGGTTTATGCTGAGAAATCTGCTGTAATTCTAGGCTTGCTTTTGTAAGTAACTCACTGCTTTTCTCTAATAGCTTTTAGTGTTCTCTCCTTTTATTGAATTTCTAGAATTTCGATTATGGTGTGTCATGGAAAGGTTATTTCTGATTGCGGCTATTTGTGTACTTGAATATTGAATTCTTTACCTATATTTGGACAGTTTTCTGCTGTTATTTCACTGAATAAATTTTTATACCTTTTGGACATCTTCTAATTTTTCCTTTATTCCTATAATTATGATGCTTTTTCTGAAGTCATCTAGCAGCTGTTGGATCAAGCTTACATGTTGTCTTGTCAGTTTTAGGGTATCATTGAGCTCATGGTTTACATCCACCTTGTCTTCAATTTCTGATACTTTGTCTTCATATTGGTCCAATCTGTTGGCCAGGCTTTCTATTGAAATTTTTTATAGGTTGCATTTCTGCTTGCTTTCTCTTCATAATTTCTAATTCTTTACCGAATTGGTTGTTCATTATCTTGTATTCTCTTGTTTAACTCAATCAGTTTATCGTCTGTTTCTTCATTAAATTCATCAAATATTTTATTAGTAAAATCCTCTATCTGTTTAATAAAAACCTTTTTAATCTTCCTAAGCATCTTCTGAAGTTGCTTATGTGTTTCTTCTTTGAGATCTAACATTTTGACCATTTGGGGTTGGAGTTCTTTGCCTGTAACTTCCTCTACTTTGGTGTCTATGAGATCGGCTTTGGAGGGGCACAGGATTTTTGCAGGCCCATTGTTGCCTTGCTTTTTTCATATTTCTATTGTTTTTGCAAATTGAAGTTCAGTTGTGGTAGAGATACTGTCCCTCCTGTGTAGAACCCTTTAGTTAGAATCTGTCTTTCTGTGATGTGTCTTTGTACTTGCTTATGTTTTGGTATTTATACCTCTCTAAAACCTACTCATTGTAATGTTTGGGGTCTTCTTAGTGTCCAGCCTTCTTCTGAGAGCTTAAATCCCAGCACCATACAAAGAGGAGAAAACAAACTGCAGTAATGTTGATGACACAGATAGACCAGATATATTAGCATACAGTAAAAACCAACTAACAGCAACAACTATGCCACCGTTGACAATAGCAAACAAATCAGCAATAACAGAATCAGAGACAAACCAGATATTGACATACCATAAGAACCAATAGAAGAAACAACTGTACTACCCTTATCAATAGAAAAGAGATCTACAATAATATAGACACAAAGATAAGCCAAATATTGACATGTAAATAGTAAATATCTACTAAATGCAACAATTATATCTTTATTAATAATAGAAAAGATTTCAGCAATAAGAACATGTAGTCTACTAAATATCTAAAATATGAATAAAACTTAATAATAATAAAGTGGAGGGTTGGAGAAAGAACAAAATGAATGAAGCAAAATTTTGTAAAAGGAAGATAAGAAGGAGGAGAGAAAAGTGAGATAAAGAATCCAATTAAAGAATGAAAGAGGGGGTCGGTGAGATGGCTCAGCGGCATAAACACCTGCCTGGCAAGCGCGACGTCCTGAGTTCAACTCCCGGTACCCACATATGAAAAAAGAGCCGGTGATATTGCTCAGCGGCATGGGCGCCTGCTGGCACGCGAGGTCCTGAGGTGGACCCTTGGTACCCACAAAAAAAATAAATAAATAAATAAAAAGAAAAAGAAAGAATGAAAGAAAGAATAAAATCAGGTAAAAGTAAAAGAAAAAATGAGAAACAGAAGAGAAGAAAAGGAGAATAAAATGAAGAGTAAAAACAAAAAGGGAAAAAAAGAAAAGCAAAAAGAACTCTGTCCCCCCAAAAGAACCAAACCAACCAAAAAAAAAAAAATATATATATATATATATGAGTCCACAATAATCCCTCCATGTGTTGCGTGAGTGGTTTCTCCTCAGGGAATCCATCTAGTAGGGAATCCACCAGGTATGGGAGAAGGACAGTGAGTCACAACTAGGTATCTTGTTTCCGTCCCCACTTTTTGTGTGTGTGTGTCTGCTGAGTCCTGCCCCACCTTTCCTGCTGCATAGGGTCGATTGATTTTGTAGTTTCTGCCTTAGGGCAGTATTCACCTCAGGGACGCTCAGTGCCCATCCCTTTCTGTGCACCCTTGTTGCTGCTGTCTCTGCTAGCTCTGGGTCTGTGGGTTTGTGAGGTGCCCCCTTGCTCCAGAGGCCTGTGTGTCTGTACACGCCAAGATGTGGCAACCATCCAAGCCGAGCCATATCTCTGATTACATTGGCAGACGTGGGAATCAAAACAGACCACCAAGCTCTTTGCTGGATATAAGCAGCAAGGGACAGAGGGTCAAGCAGTCCACTGAACTTAATACCAGAACTGTTAGACCCAGGCCCCTCAGAAAACCATGCGACCAGCCTGGCTTCTCACCCCACTGTGAAACCACTGTCCCCTTTTGGGCCTAAACTTACTGCTACTTAAACTTCCCACCACCTCTTTAAGACTCTCTTTTGACCATCTCTCACCCCCTCACAGTGGTAGAGAGACCTCAGAAGTCCTAAAATGTAGTTGTTCCATGACTTTTGATTTCTAGAGTAGATCAGTTTTAAACAACACCTTCCCCAAGCAGATCCTGATTGTATCACTCCCAAATACACCCAGTGCTGTGGTGAATTTCTTCTCCAACTGTAGCCTGCCGTGTGGAAGCAGTCATTTTCAGAGTAAAACCTCAGACTGTATCTGAAGCTGACAAACTGTGGGTATTTATTGGGCCCAGCAGTGCTGGTCTTTTGTTTCTCTTTTGGGCTGTTGACCTTCTCTGTCTCCCTTGTGTTTTCAGAGACAGGATCCCTCCTTGCGAAAAAGAGTTAGTGCTTCAGACTGCTCTGGTCTTTTCTTCGTGTTGTCTTCAGTGTCCCCGGTTTCTCCATGATTTCTAGTCTTCCTGTAGGCTCTTTCTCAATTCCTGGAGCTCTTCCTTTTCTTTTTGCTAAGTTGTTGTTTCCCAGGTGTCAGGATTCCGGGTTCTGTAGCGGCTGTGATACATCGCCTGTTTTCATGCTGCCATTTTCTTTCTGCTGAAGAATTTTCTAAATGGCAGAGTTATCACAAGAAACTTCAATAGAATCGAGTAAATTTTATTTTAACATAAAAGACTTTTCATATTTAATACTCACATTTAAATTTTTATGGATTAGTAATTTTGTTTAATTTTGAAATGTATTTCTAACTTGGTTGACATAGATTCTTTTCCTTTTACACAAAGTAATGCTTAGCCATCAGCTCCAGATTTTTCCCAGTTACCTATCTGAGATGCAAATCATAGCTTCTGTTTTAAAAGACACATATCCCAGGGCCGGTGAGACGGCTCAGCGGCTTAAGCGCCTGCCTTGCAAGCGCGAAGGCCCGAGTTCGACTCCCGGATCCCACATACGAAAAAGGGGCCGGTGATATCGCTCAGCGGCACGGGTGCCTGTTGGCGCGCGAGGTCCTGAGGTCGTCCCCCCGGTACCCACAAAAAAAAAAAAAAAATAAATAAATAAAAGACACATATCCCAAACTCCCCCACCTAGACAGATTTATTTTTTTGTTTACCAGAAGTACATGAAAGAAGACTAGAGAAAAAATTAAGTGTAAGTGGACTAAAATGTTCAATCAAAAGATAATTGTGGCTGAATGAATACAAAGAACAAGAATCACTTATGTGCTACCTAAAGGAGACTCACATGAGCTTGAAGGACACACAGAGGTTGAAAGTGAAATGAAGGAAGAAGGTAATCCATCCAAATGGTAACTAGAACACTGCAGGGGTGGCAATACTTAGACAAAATAGACTAAGTCAAAAACTATCGCAAGGGACAAGTAAAATCATGATATAATGTTAAAATGATCAAGTTAGGGGGAAGACATAATAGTTATAAATACGTATGAGCCCCACATCAATGAATATACAAAACAAACACTGACAGATCCGAATGGAGAAACAGACAGCATAAGAGTAGCAGACTTCAGTACCCCACTTTCAACAATGAATCAACCACCCAGTCAGAAAATCACTAAGGAAACAGCCAGGAAAACTGATGGACACTACAGACCAAATAAACTTAATAGATACATACAAAACTTTCCATCCAATAGTGGAAGAATACACATTTTTTAAGTACATAGGCATCATTGTCCGGGTTGGGTTAGGTCACAAAACAAATCTTAACAGATTCAAGAAAATCAAAATCATGTCAAGTATCTTTTTTGACCACAATGGATTAAAACTAGAAACCAGTAATAGAGAAAACAAAACAAAACACAAACAGTAACAAAAATACGGAAACTAAAGCTCTGACTCAAACAATCATTGGGTCAAATTTGAGCTCAGAAGTAAATTTTAAAAATATCTCAAGACAAATGAAGATAACAATACACAATATATTAACCATTGTTAATCTCCTATTATCTTGTTTTTAAATTTTCTATCACTATTTTTATTGTTTTTCTCTTAAAAAAAAAAAAGAAAAGAAAAGACAAATGTAAATACCACATACCAAAAAGTATAGGAAATAGCAAAAGCAATACCAAGAAGGAAGTTTGAGGTAAAACTACCTACATTAAAAAAGAAGAAAGATCTCAAATAAACAACCTAACTGCACAGGTCAAGGAAGCAGAAAAAAGATTAAACAAAAGAAAGGAAATAATAGAGATCAGAGCAGACATAAATCAAATAGAGAATTTTTTTAAAATAGAAAAAATTAAAATTAACAAAACTTCAGACTAAGAAAAAAAGATTCAAATAAATAAAATCAGAAATGAAAGAGGACATGTTAGAATGGATGACTGAGAAACAAAAGATCATAAAGGACTATGATCAACAGTTACATACAAACAAATTGGATAATCTAAAAGAAATGGGTGAATTCCTAGAAATGTTCAATCTACTAAAACTGAATCAAGAAGAAATAAAACATCTGAACAGAGTTGAGTAAGGAGATTGAATTGGTAACCAAAAATTTCCCAACAAAGCAAAGCCCATAATCAAATATCCATTTGATTTTATCAAATATTCCAACAAGAATTAATACTAATCCTTTTTAGACTTTTAGAAGAGGAATAAACACTCCCAAACTAATTTTATGAGGCTAGCGTCACCCTGATACCAAAGCCATACAAAAATACCACAAAAAAGAAAATTCCAAGTCAACCTCTCTAATGCAAAAATATTCAATAAAATAATAACAAATGAAATTTAACAGAACATTAAAAGTTTTAAATATCATACCAAGTGAGATTTACTCCTGGGATGCAAAATAGTTCAGCACATGCAAATCAGTAATTGTGATATAACACGTTAATGAAATGAAAGAAAAATGATCATCTCAATAGATGCAGAAAAAGCATTTCACCAAGATCACCATCCTTGATGATTAAAACTTTTAACAAAATAGGTAGAAAGGATCTTACCTCAATTTAATACAGGACATGTACGAAAAACTCATAGCCAATATTATAATCAATAGGGGGAAAACTGAAAGCTTTCTCTGTAAAACCCAGTACAATGCAAAGATTCCCATTCTCACCACTTTTACTCAATATAGGACAGGAAGTTTTTACCAGAGCAGTCATACAAGAAAAAGAAATGTCCAATTTAGAATAGAAGCAGCAAAATGATCTGTTTTCAGATGACATGGACATACATGCAGATAACTTTAAAGACAACAAAAAACCTATCAAAACTAATAAACAATTTTAATGTACCAAACAATCATCATACAAAAATCAGTTACATTTCTCTATACAAACAATAGACTACCCAGAAAGGAAATTAAGAAAGCAGTGCTGTTCACAATGACAATAAAAGGATTATATACTTAGGAAGAAAAAGCTTAACCAAAGAGGTAAAAGACTTGTACACGGGATATTGTAAAACATTAATAAAAGAAATTACAGAATACACAGGTAAATAGAACAACATCAAGTGTTCATAGATTGGAAGAGTTAATATTATTAAAATTGTTCATGCTAGCTGAGGAGTTCTACAGATTCAACCCAATCCCCAGCAAAATCCTCAATGGCATTTTTACAGAAATAGAAAAAAAATAAAAAACCTAAAATTCACATAGAAACACAAAAGATCCCAAATAGAGAAAGTAAACTTAAGAGAGAAGGTCAAAACCAGAGGAATCACACTTTCTGATTTCAAAATATATTATAAAACTACAGTAATCCAAACAGTATAATAGCACAAAAATAGACATATATACCAATGAAAAAAAATAGAAAGCACATAACTAAAACTACGCTAAAACTTGTTCAATTGATCTTCAATATGGGTGCTGTAGGCATGAAGAGAACTAATTTTTCCACTTCTAAAGTTTGAACACATGATTCTGCTGAAATAAACTGACAATAGCCAGATTAACAAGAGAAAAGGCACGTTTATCAACTTGCACAGGATCCACATAAAATCTAAAATTCAAAGAAGGGCCACATGGTTGAGGGTAAAGTGCCCTCTTCACAGAGGACAGAGAAGTGGGGGCTTAGCAGTTTTAGAGAAAGATTAAATGATTTTTAGGGAGGATGAAAGGGCCCAAAAAACAGAAAATAGGCTGGGACAGCTTCTCAGATGAGGTGGGAACAGTTGTGAGAAAGAGCTAAACTGCACTGCAAACAAAAGCTGTCTTACTACGTAAATAAGGTCTCTCAGGTGACGGGCGTCAGAGGAACAGACGGAAGTCTGTCCTGTCCTGTGGGTATGACGTCAACCTTCAGTAACATGGTTTCAGGGAAGGAGGTCAAGACAATGGCAGAAGTACTTTCTTCAGTCAGATAAAGGAACCTCGTAAATAAAATGTGTTGGAAATAAGTGGCCTTACACATATTGCCTTAGATAAGCCTGGCAACAATTCTGTGATAGGGACCGTTAGAATGATCCCAGCTTCACAGACTCAGAAAGGCTAAGGGTTTTGTCCAAGGTTATCCAATTAGTATAAAGTTGAATTTGACTCTAAATTCATTTAACTTCTAATCTTAATATTGTAAACTCTGTGCACTGTTTTCCATAAACTCCTCCAGCAGCAAAACCAGGTATGAGTTCTCTTTCCAATATTAATAACGAACCGTTTCATAATGGAAGCATTAAACCAGTTTACTTAAATGTTTGTCCATTTAATCATAGGAAGAAAGACTGTGTGGATGACTTGAATAACAAATAAGGAGATATCTTGAGTTAATTTCTGCTTCCCTCTTGTGTCAGAGACAAGTAATGACAATACCAAGAGTTGTACACTGGCTTCTATGTCCTTTGTCTCTCTCCTTTATTCATCGGAGAATGATTCCACTTTTCCATCTAAGTTAAGGAAAAGCCTGAATTTTAAAGTTTGATCTGGTCACTAAGCATGAATCAGCTCATTTGAAGCCCTCAGTAAAATAAATCTATTTCCTTAAAAGCAATAGTTTTAGCTTGTGATAGTATAAGATTAAATCAATATAACACAACAGAATAAACCTCCTTTGTCTTGCATCTTCCATACAAACTGCCTCAAAAACAGTTTTTAATGTCAAGTAATATGCTGTTACCAAGTGATGGGCAGCTCCCTGCAGGAACCAGAAGGGATACTGTGATATACTGGGATTTGGGTTTATTTTAGAACATTACTGGTTTGTAAAATGCTGATATATTCTTGCCTTTTTCATTGCTATGTTTCTAAAAAAAAAATCTTGCCATTTATTGTATTACTAAATGCTTTAGAGGAACTTTCTACTTAAAGAAAACCTTTGGTGAATCACTTTTCTAAAGCAAATAAAGGCTCCCCAGTTTTAGCTGGCTTACAAATTTACTTTTTGTGCACAACATGTTTGCTCAGGGAAGCTCCAGAATCTTCATATAAAAGAGTTTACAGGCAGACCTGGCAAATGTTTTTTTTAGATTCTGCATTTCTTCAGTGTGGTTTTGGGGCTAACTATAGATGCCATTGGCCAGGGTACACAAGTACTAGTCCTCATTTGGCACAGCTGCTTGAATTAATATTAATATTATCTCTCATTTATGCTACAAAAATTTAGACTTGTAAAGTCCAGGATTCTGACCCTGATACGTTCTCCTTTTCCTTTTTTCATTGTTATCGGAATGTCTCACATCAGCCAGTGTCAGCACCTTTCTGTAGACTGCTACATCTAAAAAGTTTAGACCTAGCTTTATTATTTAAAGTGTGTCGAGGCAAAACTATGCCATGAAGCAGAAAATAATTATAAGCTGCCTATGCCACTGAACCATGACTTGATCTTGAAGACTTAGGTGCTGTAAGGTCCTCCAGCTGAAAGAATAAAAGGCACTTTTGCCATAGCCTGGTCCAGCTGTCTTTCTCCCTCCTTGTTCAGGAAAATTGGTAAGTCTGACTCAAATGGCAACATGCTAGTAGAACGGACACATTTGTGGGAAGAAGTCATTAGCACCCAAACTATGCTACCTAATATGGTAGCCACTAACCACATGTGACAATCTACATTTAAATTAATTAAAATTACATAAAACTAAAACTGCAGCTCCTCTGTTGCATTAGCCACATTTTAAGTACTCACTAGCCACCTGTGGCTTGTGGCTACCACATGGGATAATGCAGGTGTAGAACACTGTGCTGGTCTAGATATCCAATTTCCTGTGAAGTTGGTTTGCTCTGACAACTTCATAGGCACTGGCCCAAAAAACAGAGACTGAGAATCCCCAGAAGGCTTTCCCTTATGACTATACAGATTAAGTCTAATGTGAGTTAAGAAGAGATTTGAAAAAGCAGGATTTAAAAATCACACAGGACCAGGAGGGGGAGCTACCATCCTCTGACATTGAGATGGACTTTTCCCCTACTAGAAACTGGATTCTACACAGCTGAGACTGGATTAAGGCATCAAAATAGAAGTCTAGTTGTTCTATAATTGTAGGATATTTCACAACTCAATCTCTTGTCACATTCTTAATTTTAGGAGCATTAGAAGAAAAACAAAAACTTGACAGATTATTGATAGCAAATAAACATTGGCTTATTATACAAAATATGCAAAAATAATGCTATATAATTTTTAAGGCTGTGCACATAGCTGAATACATTTAGGAGATGTTTCTCTCTACCTTCAGTATGCAGAAGTGACTTAAGATAATGGTTATAAGACTGAATTCCAGAAAATGATTTCTCCATCTCAAACTCTTTAAATTCAGCAGTAGCTACTTGGTAATGAAGAAAATAGCAAAAAAAAAATGATCTAAGTAAGTAGCCTATCATGAGATAGATTCTGCCACTCACTCATACCACCACAATGGCTCCACTTAGTAAATCACACTATAGTTCCCTCGATGATACTTGTGGTGTCATGAAATAAACAACGCCTCTCTCCAATATATTCAGCATCTTACTCTCAGAGAAAAATATGTACCAGAGTCCTGCAACCTGAGTGTACTAGGCCCCCTACACAGGAAGCGATCCACTTAAAGAGGAATTAACTCAGTCTTGTACGTACCAGTACCACACATTTAGGAACATTTCTTAACTCTATAATCAAAAGGAAGATTCGATATCATGAGTCGACATTCATGGATCAGCCATTTGTGACCCACACATGAGGGAATTTTTAATTGTCCTTTTATGAAGGCTTGACTAGAGACAGAAGCCAATTTGTAGATTTCCAGTACCATACTATTTTCTATTTACTATATCGCTATACAGTCTCACTTTGCCCACACAGGAAATTCATCAAGTAGATATTGTCAACTTACCACATTGATGAAGAAGTAGAAAAAGATATATGTGATGGTACAGGTTAACAATGGAGTATTTAAAGGATTTCTAGACACATCACTTGTGGATTTTCCTTCCCAAATGTCAGGTGTCTACTTTATTGGCTCTTATTTGAAAAGGCCACCTGGAAAAAAAAAAGGCTTAAACCACATCAGAGCTACTTTAATTGCCTTTGTATGTCTTTTGTCTTCTTTTTTTCAAAAGCAAGTTCTTGCAAAAGGCTCTCATGAATTTTACTGTGTATTCAGCCTATCAAAAATAGGGCAACCTCAATATTTCCAATCCAAATTTACTACCTACTGAACAAGCTGACATTTTATTTGCTTTTAAGCAAATCAAATCTTCCCATTGGCACTTACATCTTGGACATCTTAAAATACATACCACCATTTTAAAAAATCATTTCACAAAAATAGACCCTCAAAATAGCTTTAGGGAAAGTAACTTATGAGAATATCAATACCATAGGTTTTTCAGAACCTGATAATAAGAAGGCAATTGGACCTTCAAAATAAACTGAAAGCTAGAAACAGTGGTGTAAGCTTGTATTCCCAAGTCCTTGGGACACTCAAGGTTGGCTTGAGCTGGGAGTTTGAGGCCAGCCTGGGCAACCTAGCAAGACATGGTCAGAAGGAAAAGACAAAACAATACAAGACTAGGACCGGGAATTGAACGAAGTCAGTATTCTGTCTCTCCTCTCTGCTCATATCTGCACATCTGATTTGTTTTTCTCTTTTGTTCTGCAGAACCACATGACAGGAAATATGGCCAACAACCTCTGTTGCACTTTGTATCCTGCACTTACAGCTTCAGGGCCAACCCTTACCAAACTGATTCTTGGTTTCAAATCTAATATCCCAAGGAAGGGACTCATAAGCTCATCAACTGTGGACATGAATCAGGTCATGTTATTTTTTAAATGAATGGCTAATTGTTAAGAGTGTGTGAATGAATGTGTGTAAGTGGGTGTAGAATCACAAGAAAGGAATTATTACTACTGGTTTTCTCAATCTATCCTTCCTCTTAAAGTTATGATCTAAAAATATCACTAATGAATTTTTCTATGTACTTGGCTAAGTAGCAAAAAATATCTCACACTTAAACACACTTTCAGGTTGTAACAACATTTAAAAATTTTTACCACTGTTTTCAAGTACATCAAAAATATAATGTTTTTCACAAATTTATATTAGGTTTATTAGGCATTCACATAATATGTAATTATTATCTGGATACAATAAACTTTTAACTTTCTGAATTAACTAATGGAATTTATGTTGATTTCCCTTCTCAAAGAATTTTTAGTTACAAAACCATAATTTAGAGAACTAAATAATATTATGGATTCATAATATTTACATTATTTATAAAAACAGTGATTAAACCATATGTTTCAAGCACTTAAAAAGGAAAATATTAGATAAGTCATTACTTGCCCAGTTTTCCAAGATTTTCCTTAATTACCTATTCACATTATAGACACGGTGTCTATATGTTTATTTTTATTCTAAATCTTAAGAATTGATATATGAAGCATAAATGGAGCCCTAGGAAAGTGTCTATTAACATTAACATCAATCTTCAGCCTAACTAATCTAGGTTCTTCCCTTCTAAACTTTCAATATTCTTTTTTTTGAAATATCTTTTTTAATTTTTATTTTAAAGAGAAAAAAATAGAACAAAATTTCAAAACAACATATTGTCAGTATTCTTATTCATCAGTCAGCAAAGTAATCACTTCAAATAACAATCAAAGGTAGTTCATTTGATAAATATTCATACCAAACTATTTCTGATTGTACTGAAAAAAAATGCAGCTGTGCAACTTTGGGTATGGAACCTTTAAATAGGAATCCAAAGACACAAGTTTTACCTGAACCTAGTCTTATGAGGCCCTAAAGAGGTTATATGTACATTGTGAGTTTCATTTTGTTTTGTTTTGTTTGTTGGTATTGAGGGATCAAACCTAGGGCTTTGTGTGTGCTAGGTGAGCCCTATATCACCACCTATACCCCTAGCCCATTGAGTCACAGCTTTTGCATGTATCAAATATTTTAAAGAATACAGTAAATGTTGTTTTTTAATAGAAGTAGAACTTCTATACAATGAAATCCACAGCTTTTGAGTGTTCCATTTGATATGCTTTTGACAAATATAGGCACCAGTGTAATCACACTGAAGTCAGAATATGGAATTATCCATTATCCCCCAACATTTTCTCATGGTGTGGAAGAATTTAAAGATCTTTTAAATTTTGCGTGTCACCTGTAAATCTAGACTTAAGTATAGGTAGCTACTAAAAAATAGGTCCATGAATCTATATATTTGCTAACTAAAACATTCATTTTAATAACATGTTTTTCTCCCTTAGCCAGTATTTCCAAGCCATGTTTTATGAAATTTTTGTGACAAGTTAACTTGTTCAGAAGACAAGTGAAAGAAAGCACCCAGTCCAGTCAGCCAGGTAAAAGGGTTAAACACTTGGGGAAAATAGTTCAATGTTAAATATGGTTATTTAACCCACTAGTGGCTTTTTTTTTACTCTTCTAATGACTTAGAACTCTATCTCATGGCAATGTAAAATACTTATTTCCAAAATTTACTGTCCACAGAGTACTTTGGTCCAAAATATCTGTATCTCAAGGGAACTCAAGTTACTGCCAAGACAGTTTGAGAAATCTTCTTTTTTTTTTTTTTTTTTTTTTTTTTTTTGTGGGTACCAGGGGTTGAACTCAGGACCTCTCATGACAGTAGACGCCCGTGCCGCTGAGCAATATCACCGGCCCTTTTTTCATATGTGGGTACTGGGAGTCGAACTCAGGACCTCGCACTTGCCAGACAGGCGCTTATGCTGCTCAGCTAGCTCACCAGCCCTGAGAAATCTTGAACTTAATCATGACAGCCTCAAAAAATATCAGCCCCAAACTTCAATTTTCATCTAGTTTTGATGAAACTAGAGATTTCCCTTGAGTCAACTCTCTTCTCCCAAGCTGACTACTACAGATATATTAATGTTATCCGATGGTATATCAGCTAGCTTTCCCATTGCTGGGACCAAATATCCAAAACACACAACTCAAGAGTTCATGGTTTGGCTCATGGTTTCAGCCTATGGTCAGTGGACTCCATGCAGAAGCATCATGGTGGAAAGGTTTGATGGGGCAACACTGCTCGATTTGTGGTGGCTGGGAAGTGGAGCACAGGAGAAGAATGTCATAAAAGATATAACCTCCAATGACAGTGACCCACCTCCTCCAACTGAACCCCACCTCCTCACAGCAAATTCAACTATGAACATTAGTGGATTAATCCACTGATGAGTATTGCACCCTGATGATCTAATCACCTTTCCAGGGGTCTTTAAGCCAGTCAAGTTGACAATATTAATTGGTACAGAAGGATAGAGTACAGATTATGAAATCTCTCCTCTTCTACAATCTTGGGAGAAATAGTACCTACTATTATATCTTTGAAAATAAAATGGTAAACTATTTTGACATCTCATATACATCTTATATGTTGTATTTAAACAACCTCAGACCCTTAAGGCTATGGGTAACTTCTAGTGTTGTTTTTAACTGTGTACTAGACTAGGACACTCTGTAAATATGCATCCAGTGTCTATTAGTATATTATTCCCTTTTCTGTGTCACATATTTTCTAAGATTTAGTCAGCAGTTATCTCTGCTGTGTACTACACATACTAAAAACACACAAACTCATGTCTACTCGTAATATCTGCGTACTGTAAAAAGACACACTGTGAGTGGTCATCACAGCTGTTGGTAGTGATCTCCAGGTGCTTTTAAACAACTATCACCCCAACCATTTTGCTTTCTCTTTTGTTTAGTTCCTATCTTTCTCATCTTTTTATTTTCCTGGCCTCCCTTCATATGATTCACCCTAATACACATGTACATATACACAGAAAAATCATGTTACTGTTTTCTTTCTGTCTGTATGTATATATTTTGCATTTATTTTGTTTGGTACCCCCAACTCAATTTCATAAAGATTTCAATCTGTGAATTTTTTCATCAAATTGCTAAATTTATTAATGAGACTATAGCTTTATTAATATTTCAACTCAAGGAAATCTCAATATAACCTTTCACATACTGAGTTGGAGGAAGATGCAGATAATTACAGAAAAATCCTGTGTTATATGTTGTTTCCAATAAAGAGAATAAACAGGGACAGATTTCAGAGAGACTTTATTGAATCATATTTTTCTAGGAAAGAACCTCAGTTATTAACCAGAAGTAGCAGAATTATGACAAGGATTTTGATTTCTTTGTGAAAAGGGACATTGTTTTTCAGGTTTTATAGGAAGGAACTTCTTGAATTGCTTGTAATGTTTTGTTATTTGCCATTAATTTGATCAATTCAAGTCTGTCATGGACTTTGCACTCTTGAAAATAAATTTCTCATTCAGAACTTGAGAGAAAAATCACTCCCTCTAACAGCTGTTTTAAAATCTATTCCTTCAGTAAATCTGCTTAAAATTATTGTAATAATTTTTGAAATAGAGATCAAACAATAATAATTTTTGTACAAATTTAAAATAAGGTTCTATTGCTTAGGAGAGGTGTATTGCAGGAAAGAAGAGGAGACAGTTTATGAACTAGTAGCTGGCCAACCTACACTCTCTACATCCTTGAAACAACAAAATTACCCTCCTAGAATTAATTAAATGCCCTCTTAGAAGAGCCGCGAGGCAGAGAGAGGCAGGAAAGGCATTGTAACAATAATTGAGGCAAGAAGATCTCTGAACACTCACCTGGGAGAAGAAGCCAGACTTCGTAGTTCTAAGTCACAACCTTAAAAAGGGATGTTTTAAAAGAGCATCATGACATATATTTGAAAGTACCCCACTATTTTTCTGGGAAGACGTTAAAGAAAGATTCTCCACCAAGTCTTCACCTGTCTCTAATAACTGATACATTGTTTTATTCCGGAGAAGTTGAGATATTCCTCATGTTATATGTTGGTGTGTAATTAGTGTCCAAGATTTCCCTAATAATTCCAGATGAAAAATAAATAAAGGAAACTCAGATCTGGTGAGAAAAGCAAAGAGCAATAACTGAAAGAGTCTTGCTTATTTGATTTATTTATGTCTGTGAAAACGACAGCCCACTTAGACCACAAATGCAGATGTGCCAGAACAAGCCTTCTGTTACCGAGTCAGATGTGACGTCTCACCGCATTAGTATGTAGGTACTCTCCCTCCACCTCTCTTGGAACACTTAAGCCTTTTTTTAAGATCTGAAACTATTTAATTGATGAGTTTGGATGTAGGAGCCAGGGAAAGTGGCGGAGACACTCTATCATCATCATTACCATCATCATCACCAAATAATACTCAGTTTCCTAAGAACCCACATGCTTAACAAAATTCGTATTTTCAAAGAATCGCTAGGTTATATTTATCAGTGTTAAATACACACATGCATAATGATCATTCACCAGCCTGACCTCTCACATGGAGTAATACAGGAAGCAAATGGATAAATGTTTTATTACTGCATTTTGTCTTTTTAACATCAACTGTGGGCTATGCTGTTTAAAGAAGCAAAATCAAATTTCCTATTTATAAGGAAATGAGAGCAGAGACTCATGCTCTCAAATGAACAAAAACTCCTAATTGCTTGATAATTTTTAAACTTAATGCAGCATCATTTACACTATTCTTAACACTTTCCCTTTTCTTTCCGAGGCTTTGCAACATAAAGCATTCAGTTCTGCACAAATTATTAAAAACACCAAAGAGCACAGCCTCTGGAGCAGACTTTCATCGGGTTAAAAACCTGACTAGGGCCGGTGACATGGCTCAGTGGCTTAAGCGCCTACGCGGCAAGCGCGAGGGCCCGAGTTCGACTCCTGGAACCCACATACGAAAAAGGGGCCGGTGATATCGCTCAGCGGCACGGGCGCCTGCTGGCGCGCGAAGTCCTGAGGTCGACCCCCCGGTACCCACAAAAAAAAAAAAAAAAAAAAAAACCTGACTAGGGCCGGTGAGATAGCTCAGCAGCATAAGTGCCTGCCTGGCAAGCACGAGGTCCTGAGTTCAACTCCCAGTACCCGCGTATAAAAAACAAACAAACAAACAAAAAACAAACCAAAAAAAGAAAACCTGACCATGCATGAAGTAGGAAAAGTCTCAGTGGGAAGAAGGTAAAATGGTTCAGAATTATGATGACCTACTACCAAAATAAACTGGGAGCTATTACTAAGCTTTATTAAATTTGTGGGGCTAGTTACAGATGGTTTTCTATAAACCAGAGGGGCCGAAAATTGCTACTTTACTTCTAGCTCAGCAGACTTCTCCAAAAGCTCAACAGGCTGAGCTAGAGATAAATTCATTAAATATAATTTACTATGCACTTACTGTGTGCCAGGCACTGTTATAAGTAGTTTATGTTTATTAACTTATATAAAATTTTTATAAAAAGCATAAAAAGCATGTCAGCAGGAATGGTTGTAAACAAACCTTTGAAAATCCACTCCCTCATGAGGGGAAGTTGTGAAATCATCATTTTCAGAATTCTGGAAATTAGCCAAAGTCTTGCAACAATTTAAGGGGTATTTATTCCAGAAAAATAGCTCAATATTGATAATAGTGAGTTTTATGTTTTTTTACTTTCCTCTATACACATTTCTTTTCCACAGTAGCTGAATATCAACAGCTTTGCAAGCATAGTGAAAACAGTCATCCTACAAGTCCTGGAGGAAGCAGACTAGGTTGTAATTCTCCAAAAGCACCTTTCTCAGACAAATGCCCTTATTTTGCCGTGCAGTTCCTTAGAAACCTCCACTCAAGGGGGTTGTCTTTATTTGACTTCAATCAGTGCTAACAGTGAACAGCCTTACTCCAGAAGTGTTTGTCAAAAACAATCTGCAGTAATTGTTTAACATTAAACCTTCCTAAAGCAGTGATAATGTGTGTAGCAAAGACGAGGCTAATAGAGCTGGGCATGCAGCTCAATGATGGAAGAATTGCCTAGCATGGGCAAGACCCTGGGTTCAATCCTGAGTGCTACAGGGGGGAAAGAAGGGCTAAAAATATCTTAAAAGGAAAATACACAGTCTACAAGAAATGTATTTTATATCTAAAGACAAAAATATATTCAAATTAAAAGAATGAAAAAGTACCATGCAAATTATGACCAAAAGAGAGCTGAATTGACTGTACTAATATCAATGAAAAGACATTAAGAAAAATATTTTTCCTAAAGCAAAGATGTTTTATAATGATGAAATGTATCAGTGCAAAACAATTTAACAATTATAAATATGCAAGCACCTAACAACAGAATTGCAAATTACATTTAGCAAAACCTAACAGAATTGAAGGGAGAAATACACAATTCACAATTGGAGATTTCAATAATCTATTTTCTATGGTAAATAGAACAACTGGAATGAAGAATAGAAAGGAAATAGAAAAATTGAACAAGACTATGAACAACTGGACTTAACAGATTTCTGTAGAACACTCAAACCTCAAAGTAATGTGAATTTTCTCAAATGCACACTGAACATTATCCAAAATAGACTACATATTGGGGAAAAAAGGATGAAAGTCATATGAAGACTTTTTTTAACTGTAGTGGAATAAAATCAGTAACAGAAGAAAATCTGAGAAATTCACAAATAAGTGGAAATCAGACAACACGTTAAATAACCAAAAGGTCAAACACCAGCAGGTATGTTGAAAAATACTTTAAGATGAACAAAAATAACAGAAATATCAAAATTAATGAGATGTAATAAAATCATAGCTCAAAGGGAGCTTCATAACTGTAAATGCCTATATTAAAAAAGAGCTCAAATAAATTACCCAATGTTACACCTTAAGAAGCTAGAAAAAGAGCATAATAAACTAAAACATATAAAGAATAAAATAAAAATTAGAGAAGAAATAAATAAAATGGAGAATAGAAAAACAATAGAGCGAAATCAGTGAAACCACGAGTTGGGTAATATTAACAAAATTGATTAACTTAGCTAAACAGATAAAAAGAGAAGATTCAAATTGTTGAAACCAAGAATGAAAGATGGCACAGTACTCCTGATTATAGACAAATAACAAGAATTATAAGAGAGGGCCGGTGAGATGGCTCAGTGGCGTAAGCGCCTGCCTTGCAAGCGCGAAGGCCGGAGTTCGACTCCCGGAACCCACATACGAAAAAGGGGCCGGTGATATCGCTCAGTGGCACGGGTGCCTGTTGGCGCGCGAGGTCCTGAGGTCGTCCCCCCGGTACCCACAAAAAAAAAAAAAAAAAAAAAAAAAAAAGAATTATAAGAGAATACTATGAACAATTTTATGCTAAGGAGTTACATAACCTAGATAAAATGGACAAATTCCTAGAAAGATACAAACTACTGAAAATGACCCAAAATGGAATAGAAAATCAGGATGGAAGTATAAATGAAACAATTGAATTAATATTCAAGATTTCCCCCAAAGAAAGCCCCAGGTCTGGATGACCTCACAGGTGAATTCTGACTGTTTAAAAAATTACTAACACAAATTCTGTGAAAGGAGAGAAGCATGGGAGAGAAAGGAAGAATTTCTAAATCATACCATGAAGCAAATATTAAGTTGAGACCAAAACCAGACACGTCACAAGTAAAGAAAACTACAGACCAATATTCCTTATGAATATAGACAAAAATAGCTTTCATAAGTATTAACAAATGGAATCCAGGAGCATGTTAAAAGGATTGTACAAGATATTTCCTTGCAAGCCTAGGAATGCAAGGTTTGTGCAGCATGTGAAAATCAATCAATGCAATAGAATATATTAATAGAAGAAAGGACAAGTAACACACTACCATCAAAATGGATGCATAAAAATATTGGAAAAACATTTTTTCATAATAAAAACCCTGAACAAAATAGAAATAGAGGGGCAACTATCTCAATCTGATAAAGAACATCTACAAAAATTCACAGCTAACAACATACTTAGGGGTGAAAGACTGGATATTTTCCATACCCTAACAAATAACAATTCATTTCAGCAAAGAAGATATACAGATGTCCAATAAGCACAGGAGAAGAGGCTCTCACCATTAGACATTAGGAAAAGCAAAGCAAAAGCAAACATCATACAACTTCACACCCACAGGATAGCTATTCCAACAAGGCTGACTATTGCAAGTGTTAAGAAAGATATGGACATAGAACTCTCATACGTAGGAATGCAAAAGGTGAATCTATTTTGGAAAACAGTCTGACTATTTTTCAAAATTTAAACATAGACTTGAGCCCATAAACTTATTCCCAGGTATATATCCAGCGGAATTGAAAAACGTCTATGTAAAAAACATGCACACAATGTTTATAGAAGCATTATTTATAAAGCTAAACAGTGGAAACTCTCCAACAGCCCATCAGTTGATGGAATGCCTAAATAAATGTGGTATATCCACCCAGTGGAATGTGATTCAGCCATAAAAAAATGAATGAGGGCCGGTGAGATGGCTCAGCGGCTTAAGCGCCTGCCCGGCAAGCGCGAGGGCCTGAGTTTGACTCCCGGAGCCCACATACGAAAAAGGGGCCGGTGATATCGCTAAGCGGCATGGGTGCCTGTTGGCACGCAAGGTCCTGAGGTCGACCCCCCCGGTACCCACAAAAAAAAAAAAAAAGAATGAAATACCATCATACACAACATGCTAAAAATACCTCAGACATAAAAGGCCATATACTGTATGATTCCTTTTATATGAAATGTTCAATTAGGCAAATCCACAGAGACAAAAATCAGATTCATGTTTGTTGGGAGCTGGAGTAAAATGGGAAATATGAAATTATTCATGTAGTGAGGCTTTTCTGGAGGATGATGGGTTGGTTTTGGAATTACAGTATGGTGATAGATCACTCAGTGTGAATACAATAAAAATCATTAAATCATACACTTTGGGGTTATGGGGATATATGAAGTTAAGTACTATTATTTTCTCTACTTTCTAGATTATTAAATAGAGGTGCTAATGATTAAGCAATTTAATCATTAGTACCACAACTATTACACAATATTTACGTGCTAAAATTAGGATTCAAACCTAGATTCTTTTTCTCAAGAATCCAAATATTAAACACTGTCATGTGGAATTCTTGCAAAGTTCTCCTTTCTAGTAAAAGTCCAACTAATAAACTGAATGGGTAGAATTATGTTGCCTTTTCAGTTGGAGACAATGATATAAAATAGAGATTTTGTGCCATTTTTGTAAATTATGTGGTATATCCAAATATTCTGCAAGATTCCAATGACATATAATGAAATCTGCAAGTACCTTTACAGAAATCGCCTCTTGGTGAATCATTTGTAAACCTGTTTCATCTTTACCATATACAGCAACTTTTCCCATAATGGCAACAGAAATAAGGCTTTTACCTGCAGAAACATTACCAGTGTGGATTTGTCATTTCCTATTTCACAATGTGAAATAAACCCTCAGTGTTCAATTTCTTTGTCTATAATATAGGGGTCAGAATTTTACTCTTTTAAAGGGTTATGCACTTAAAATTGATGCTTAGGTCCGTACCATGAGCGTAGTGATCAGGTGTAAATGCTAGCTGTTATAGTAATAATTAATATCATGCTACCCCTGATACCGTGAACGAATTGTCACTTGACCCTATTATTATAGTTGATATATTCAATAACAAAATTCATTACTTTTAACTTAAATGAGAATATGATCAATGTTCACAAGCCAGTACAATGTTTACCGGCATGGCTAATCAAATGTGGACATGGTTGTAATCAATAGTGAACTAGCAGAATGGAGTGGGGAGACTGAAAGGGAAGAGTATTCTGCAAAATGAGCAGACATTTTCCTCAAGCAGAAAGTTTGGAAATAAATGGTAATTATAGCCAATAGATCAGTGTTTTGTTTTGTTTTCTTTTGTCTTGTTTTGTTTTGCTTTGTTTTGTTTTATGGTATTGGGGATTGAACCCAGGGCCTTTTTCCTGAGCTACATTCCCAGCCCTTTTCATTTTTTATTTTGAGACAGGATCTCACTAAGGTGCCCAGGCTGTGCTTGAACTTATGATCTCCTGCCTCAGTCTCCCCAGAGTGCTGGGTTTACTGGCATGCACCACAATGCCTCTAAGAGCCACTGCAGCATAAGCACATGTACACAGAAATGCTTGGAATTTGCCATTGGACATGGAATCACCCTCATTTCCCTCCCCTTTTTACCTCATGATCTTTGAGCTTCTTTCTTATCACTTTTCAGAAATCTGGTTAACACATTTTTTATGGCTACACATAAGTAACCAGAAGACAGTGTCCTGTGGGAACTTGGAAGGATGTAGCACCAACCACAAATGTTTCCACCTCTGCTAACATTGCATGATGATCGTCTTCTAACTCACAGTTACACTCATCTCTCATGTGGTCTGAATTGTTTCCTTGCTTCTTTCCTTCCATCCTTACTTTCTTGTAAAGGCATAAAAAGGATGGCAACAAATAGGTCAAATCTAAAATCTACACCTAATCCCTTAAAAGCTGGTCCTTGGTTGAGAGAAAAGTTCCTATACTACATAAAGACAGAGGGAGACATGAATCAATACACAATTTCTCTGCAGTTGGTTTGATGTATGTTTAGTTTTGTTTTGTTTTTTTTTGTTTTTGTGGGTACCGGGGGGTCGACCTCAGGACCTCGCGCGCCAACAGGCACCCGTGCCGCTGAGCGATATCACCGGCCCCTTTTTCGTATGTGGGATCCGGGAGTCGAACTCGGGCCCTCGCGCTTGCAAGGCAGGCGCTTACGCCGCTGAGCCATCTCACCGGCCCTTGATGTATGTTTAAACGACTGCAGCAATGCAGGCTACCGTGACTTAAAAATATTTGAGAAAGACTAACAGAACTCCCAACATATAAAGAGTTCCGTGTCACAATTCTTATAGTCTAAAAGTTATGTCTAATGCATAGCCTAAGTTCCTTTTTCTGAAATCTAGAATTTAAATTCACAAAGGAAGAGATTTTTAAAATCACTTAATCCAAGTTCTAAATTTAGTAAAAATAAAAACAAAAGCATTTAAAAAGTGATGTGACCTACTTAAAGTCAAAACTGGCAAATACACATATTTGCTCCAGGCTTCTGGCTAAAATAAATTTTTATGGTCAAAGATCTATATGTAACTCTCCATGACATTTAGGGTGGAATGTCAACTCGATTGGCTTTGGGATCCACCCAAGGGATTAATGTGGCCTGCTTCTGGGTGTATCTGTGTGGGACATGGAGGTGTGGCCTTGGGGGCTGTGTCTGGTCCCTTTCCTCCTCCTCACTGGCAGCACTGCTCTGTTATGCTTCCCAGCCACCACGAATTAAGAAACTTTGCTCCACCATACCCTTCCACCATGATGCTTCTTCCCTGGAGCCAGTAAACCATAGACTTAATCCCCTTAAAACGTGAGCCAAATTAAACCTCTCCTCCTCTAAATTGTGGGTGTCAGGAATTATGTCAAGCAAAGGGGAAAGGTAACTAATATACTCTCTAGTTATTTAAATACATCATTACAGTAGTATTTTATTTATTTTATGACAATAAGAAAGGTAAGTAATGCTCATTAGAGAAAAAATACATAAATCTATTGAAATAAAATGCAAGGAAATATTATTTATACAACTTTTTTCCAGATAAATAATTGTCCTTGTCATTTAAAATAGAGAATTATCTTAAATCTTCACTAGTTTACTTTGCTTATTGGGGATCTGCATCATAGCTCCATGCTAACATCATATGTGTGTGTGTGTGTGTGTGTGTGTGTGTGTGTGTAGACATAAGTAAGAAGATTTAGTACAACCCGTCGTAGTTCTGAATCAGTTTCTTGCAGTCTGTTGGGGAGTGCTATAGTCAACATTTGATACATTGGTCGTGTATTTTCTAAGATCTTCTTATTTAACATGTTGCTGGGAAATAATTTTCTGTGAATTTCTCATGGCTCTGCATCTCTTGAGAGCTCTTTGTGTTCAATAATTTGTCAAATATATTTTTACAACACACAGTCTGGAGTACCATATAGAAACATATCTCCCTTCAGGGCAAAAGGCAGGCATACTTACTGCCTATTCCAATTTGGTTCCCTAAACTCAGATTTCTTCCTGGAATGAGCCTACTTCTTGTCCAAGTACCACCTGGCCTTCTTCGTGTTGACCTGTGAGGACAGGATTTAGAAAACAATCACAAACAATGCTCACACTTGCTACTGCTAGTGCTACTCCTGCTATTGTTGCCTTAAGGGTCTCAGCATTTCCCCAGTAGCCACATAATATTAGCAGGCAAATTTGATACCTGTGTACGGAGCAAAATCTTAAACTTTTCGTATTTCCTGATATACATACTTAAGTGATTAAACTCCAAATCCTACATGTCATGCAAGGTTCTGCATAATCTCAAACTTGCCTCACCTCTCGCTGCCCTATTGTCTCTTTTCCTCTGTGCTCATCACTCATCTTCTTTAGAGACATCTTTTACATATTTCCATTTAGCACCATTCCATTGCTCTCACTTCTTTGAAGAGAACATATTATATCACTCTACTATACTCTTTTGCTTTATTAAATATCTCTACTTCAATGGGGCTCTAACTCTTCATCTATAACATAAAAATTCTGGAAAGCCTCCATTTCTCTCACTATACCTGAAGAAATGAATTACTGTCTTTGGTCTAGTAAATTTCTACTTGCATATTTTTTTGGCTTCAATAGTATGTCCTCTAAAACCATACTCTCTCCCATTCTCCACCACTACCTCCAACCAATATACCATCAGAATGACATGATCAGGACTCCCTGATACCACTCTGATTTATAAATATTAATTACAATATTTTGCCTCAATATATTTTAATTATTTATGTATGCCAAAGCATGTCAAATAGATATGATCCCTTATTAACATGTAGTCAGGACATCAATTGCTGACAAGATTTATTTTGATTTCATAGTCACAAACCCACAGTCATATTTTGTGCTAAACCAGATCCAATACATTTAATTTAATAAAAATTCCTAAAAGGATGTATCTTCCATTTCCTGTCCACTTAGCAGTTTAATATAAATTTTGGATTTGTATTTAAATAAAATAGAATAAATCTGTTAATATATGTTTTTTTCAAAATTTTATTTTATCTTCAAATAACCCTTAAACTGGTCAATTGATTTAATATTATAATGTCTGGGGAGATTTTTTCATACAGTCACAAGACTACAAAGAAGTAAATATCCATGTGCAAATATAACAAATTCCACTTTACAGAAGGTCCCAGGTTTTCAAAAGAAGGAAATTAAATATCTTGGTTTGATAAGGAGATGCAAAATTCTATAAGAAGGAAGTAAATTATGTTGAATTGATATGCAGAAGTTGATGAAGAAAACAAAATCAAGAAAACCCTCTATATCTGCCTATGAGCAAAATCTCAGACTCTTCATATTTCCTGACACTCATACTGAACTCTTACAGCTATATTCTGGGTTAAATGTCAGGAATAAATAATTAAAGTCCAAATGCTAATGTCAAAGTTCTGCATAATCCCAAACCATTTATGCTATGAGTTTTATGTATTTCCAAGCTTTTTACATTATAGATGTCCAGGGGTTTCTCTCATTTTATAAGGAATTCAGTTTAATATCCTAACTTCGTGCAATCAGATGCCTCACCTTCCACATAAAGGGCTTGATCTACAGGCTTCTATGTTCCTTCTTCTCTAAGAAGGTCAAGCAGTAGAGCCTCAGCTTCTGCAGAAGGAACACAGGAGGAAGAGAATCAAAGAAGCAGAGGAATGGATGAAACGGACTGAAATTCTGCTCTCCAAAGGGCTAGAGTTGAAAGAGAACTCAACTGTGGATTGAGTTCCGGATAAGAGAGGTCTGGGAGCAGAATTTTCATGTTTGAGTAGATGAGTTAATTAGAAGTGTTAAACAATGAACTGAGTAGGTATGTCATCAAGGAGAAACTTAAGGTAGAGAGCTAATAAGGTGTCATGTAAAAGGGCAGAGGATTTGAACCCTAAAACCTTGTTGAATTTGGTCATTAGCTGTGTGATTGAAGGCAAGAGACCAATGTTTCTGAACCTTATTTTCTAATATAAAGTGTGAACAGTATTTATGTTGGATTTCCAAGGATTCCCAAATTATACACATGAATGATTTTTCGAAGAATACAAAATAGTAAACAATTGATACATCTTTACTTAGTTTCTGTCATAAATTTCTCATTGTGTGCAAACCCCCAAAACAATCCCTAGAGCTTTGTCCCTAGAGTTCTCTCTGAAGCTGAGCAGAGCCACAACACAGAACATTTTTGACTGCCATTTACACCTGCCCTCCCTCCTCTGCCCAGGAGCCTAACATATAAATCTACAGGATTCTCCTCAAAATTTGCAAATAGTGAAAAGCCTTACCAGTAAAACCTGTCTACTATGATAAATGGAATCTAAAAGTTTACTTTTTAAAATTCAAGTTTGTATTGTATGATGTAGATGAAATGATCTCAACTAGGCTTCTGAATATTTCACTGAGAATTCTGGTCTGTGCCACATGGTAGCTGCTGTCTTGTGCTTAAATATTGACGAGGAAGGTTCTGGGCTACATGGCTCAGCAGCCCAGCAGCTAAGCAGCTCCAAGTATTTTCTGTTCATTCTGCACTCTGAAAAGACTGGGCCAGGAAACTATGGTGAATCTGGGGAGGCCTCATGCTTCTGCTCTCTTCCCTCTCTCTGCATTGCCCTCCTACATCAGAAAATGTTAATTTGCAAGTTGTTCTTCAAGAAATGCCACTTCTGTAGCTGTGACATTACCAGTAGCACACATGTAAGGTAATATTCTTCCAGTATTGGAAACTGTCACCCACTTCAGCAGAGGAATCACTCATAGTCCTGACAGATGAGTGAAATTCCAACTATGTGTTTCTTGTTTCAATTTTGTCTTGTTAATATAAACGAAATATCAAACAACAGCTGTGCTCCTTCTTCAATTGCAACTGTATGTTGGTCAGATATAAGAGTTCAGTAAATAGCAATGAAAGCATTTCGTGAAAATCAACTGACTAAATGGAATTGACAATAGAATTTGTATAGGTATTATTATTTACCAATTGTGTGTTAAGCATTCTTTATGTTACTGAAATTTGTAATAGACCCAGGTACATATATATACACATACAATTTCTGTCAGAGAGTTAGTTATTAAACATTTACCAATACGAAACTGTACATAATCTAGTGTGGAAGAAAAAATCAGTGGAAAGTGATCAGTAACAAAAGGCAGAATGAAAGAATCCAAGTCCTAGCCTATAATAGAAAAATGTGATCATCTGCCTGGAGAACAGATTTCCCAACAAAAGAAAATTTAAGGCTCAGAGGGATTAAAAATATAGTTCAGTTCATCCAGACAAAATCTAGCAAAATCAATCAGAGCCAGCTCTCGGCAGCTATTCTCCCAGCAGCCTCCAGGGAATGACTTTTCCTCTCACTCTGCTCGTGTGCTGTGTACACACTGTGCGGTTCACTATAGACCAGTGTCACTGAGATGTGGAGGTATCCAGAAGCCTCTGAGCAACACGGTCAATGAACCAAGAACCAAGAAGAGACTTCTCCTCTTCAAGTCATTATTCTGTCTCTTCTGATATATCTCTAATTCTTGCCACAATAGTCCTCCAATTCCCGCAAACCTGAGAACTGAGGAGAGGACTATTGCACATTTTCATATACAACAGGGAGCACTCTGAGGATACACACGTCCTTGACACAGCACACACAGAAGCTGGAATGCCAACTGTGTCATCGCTACTCTTCCTACACAGAAATGGGACCAGTAATTTGAGTGAAACACAGGAATCATGACTAGATTAGAGAGTATGTAGAAATTAATCTCTAACATAAACCTTTCCTGCCTGATAATAGCTGCAACCACCAGACAGAACCACAGAATAGAAAGGTAACTGGGGAAATACTTAAGTCCCAGCTGTGCCTTTATGCAGCGGGGCGACATGGGACCACCATTTTAATCACCTATAAAATGAAAGTGTTTAACAGGATGGTTTTTATGTTCCTTTTCAGCTGTAACAATTCCTGATTCTAAGGAACAGCAGAGTAGAGATCTGTCTCTAAGGAAATTTTAGATCCAAACCGAGTTTGTTTTGCTGCAATGCATGTTTTTGCAATTCAGTTCCCTCCCTGACTGATGACTTGGGACTATCTGGAGGACAGAAGAGGCACACCGATTTGCACCCACTCTTCCCCAGCACATCACGCTTTGTGCCTCCAACTGAACAGCAGCTTTGTGCAAAGTCCACCAGCCTGGCTGCATCCAAGCAGCCCGGAGGAATCCATACAGCACTGCATGCTCTGGTTTCTCCAGCACACTATGTTGAGGGAGCTCGTCTGAAGTGCTGAATCTCAGGCCTTACCTGAGGCTTACAAATTTAGCATCTGCATATTTGAGTACTCCTGGGTTACTTGTATGCATGTTAGAGTTGGAGAAGGTTGGAGCCCTCACCATCCATTCATACCATTTTCTGCAACTCAACTCAATTTTTGCAACTGTTCTTAAGATTCCTATACTTTTTGTTTTGGTTTTAAGTGTTTAAACCATTGTTCTAGTCTCACTAGGATTGCTAATATTTTTATCAGTACTCTTGTGAAAACTTTGCACAGGTCTTGGGTTCTCTGCCTGTATCAACATCTTTTCCCAATAACCTTATTATAGACTAGCACATGACTTTGCAGAAAGCAAGGTTTTTCATGAACATGTGTGTCACCTTATATCAGAAATGCCAATATATGTGTTCAGTTCTATATTTCATAAAATAATTTGATGAAATCTAATTTTATCTTTTTTTAAAATCTCATGTGTATTACTCAAGTTAAAAAAAAATGTAATTTCCCCTTCTTTTACAGCAGCCCACTCTCATGAGACTGGTTTTCCCTCCCTTTTCCCCAAACTCTCTCACCAGCACTGAAAGTGCTTTCTGTATGCAAAGGAGGAAATTCCTCCGCTCGGGGCTCCATATGGAAACCACAGTGTACAAGAATTACTGAAGATAAGCATATTTGGGTCTGATATAGAAAACTCTGTTACATCCCCATTCTAGTACATTTCCATGAGGCCGTAAAAGGCATACTATCTGGTGTCTGTTTCCTAAGCAGGTCCAGTGTAGTTTTCAGCTTCCACCAGGGTGAACTCTACAATCTCCAAGGGGCTGGAGTCTCTAAACTTTGGGTGCACGGTTTGCCTCCCTGTCTCAAGTTCAGACTTCAGGCGGAAAGGGATAAACATCAGTTTGTTTTTCTAGCAGTGAGAATGTGGGCTGGACTTGTTTCCAGCTGACTTACTTGGGAGAGATGAGCTGCCCCAGGCTCCCACTAGGACTTCTCCACAGACCCTGTCCATGCAGCCTCCACACAGGCAGGCTTCCTGTAGATAGGAAGTGGTGCCTGGCCTGCTGGGCCCCACTTTAAACTCCCTGGGGCCTTGCTTAACTTCAGTGTGTTCTTTCTGGACTAAAGTGACTGTTCTCTACTTCCAAGCCATCCTCTGTCAAGACAGCTCCTCAGCCTATCATTCATTGTCTGAGATGTTTGCTAGCATTAAACTTACATATTTAGAGAGAGAGAGACAGAGAGAGAGAGACAGAGAGAGAGAGATAAAGGGAGGAAGGGAAGGAAGGAAGGAACATAATTTTTATTTATTTGATTGTAATCTTTATCCCTTTAATCCACCATCCTATTTTCATTCCCCTCCATTGTTAGGCATTCTTAATTTTTCTGGGACCAACCTGGGAGGCTATAACCAAGCAGTCAGTGCCTTCATTATAGAGGTGTGTGTGTAAATATATGTCCTGTATTGACCAGCTTTACATTTCCATATATCATCTTCTAAATGTCCTCAAATACATAGTCCTGTCTTATATTTTTCTACCACTATACTATAATCTGACAGAAATGCCAATAAAATAGTTGCTCAATAATTTTCTGTTAAGTGATTGACTTGCCATAAGCTTATAGTTTGTTTAGCTTGAGACTGTGACATAGCCTAGAAACTGCTGAAACAGATGGTGAAGGGCAATTGAGACAACTACTCACATGTTAGGACCTGGGGGTGGCAGTGTGTAAGAGTGACCCCATGACACTGGCCTATGTCCAAGTGTATGTATCCCCTTTGCAAATTCTGAGCTTGGACCCTAATCCAAATTGATGACATTAGGAGGTAGAGCTTTGGGGAGGTGGTTAGGTCCATGGAAGGGATTAGTGCTCTTATAAGGGACCAAAGAGACTTGAGTTCATCCCTTCTACCACGTGAGGACACAAAGTACCATCTGTGAATCAAGACACAGAATCTGCTGGCACCATGATCTTGGACTTCCAGCCTCCAGGACTATAAGAATTAAATTTCTATTGTTTATAAGCTACCTAGTCTATGGTACTCTGTTATAGTACCACTAAGATGTAGTTGTTCGTTTCTCTTTTTTTTTTTTTCAAACTTGCGACTGATGTCAAGTGTTTTTCAAACTTGTGACTGATGTCAAGTATTTTTCAAACTTGTGACCTGCTCTGTGAAGACCTCAAAACCCCTGACTTTCTTGCCCATCTCTCCATCATCCTGGTCCTCTCCCTGCCCACTTCTAAACACCACCTCTGATTCCCAGCCCTGGGAAGAGAAAATGGGGAAGTAGGTGAAAGGCAAGACATCCCTCTCATTAACCCAGACATTTCGTAGTTCATTTCCACCCTTAGCCTTCTAGTCAAAGATTAACACCATGGACCTGCCAGCCAAAAGGAGACTGGGAAATGCATGCTACTCTGGGAGCCATGTAACCATCTAGAAGATGAGGAGAGAGACTGCTAAAGAGCCACTAGCAATCTCTCCACAGCAAGCATAGACAGGAAACCCTGAATGCTCTCAGGGAGAGCTTTCAGTAGCTTTGAAGGCAGATTCAGATTCAGAAAATATTGTTTTGTGACACTTGTTTCTCTGTCAGATGACTTTTGAGTTACAGTTATTCAAAGCAAGTACAAAGAAGGCTAGTGGTGTTGGTAGATTGACTTATTTTCTGGAAATATAAGATCTTTCCAGAACTTCTTTATTAATTGATATGAGTAAAATTTTCCCCTTTTCCTATCCATCTGGCAAAAATAGTCTCGCCTCAGAATGACTAAGTGTTTTTGTAGTAAACCTCAGAAGAAGATGAGAGCCTCAGAGAAAAAACTGAGGCTCTTTCAATCGCACCCCCAATGCCTTAAGTAGATTCAGATGCTTTACCTACTGGGTCAGGGTTTGTTTTCAGGCTCTGCAATTTTCTGAGAGGTAAAATCAAATAATCAATAAATTGGGGTCCTGGAAGGTAGTATTTAGGCCTCGCCTTCTACTTGTCATGCTGTTTTCCCAAACAGTCAATTGAGAAGCCAGGTGCCCAGAAGTCTTCAACAAATGTTCTTAAAAGCATTGATTCCTTACCCCCTTTCTCCAAAGAGGTACAGTGAGTCTGGGTTAGGTTCCAGAAATCTGTATTTTTCAAATCCTTAAAACGGATTTTAGGGCCGGTGAGATGGCTCAGCGGCATAAGCGCCTGCCTGGCAAGCGCAAGGGCCCGAGTTCAACTCCCAGAACCCACATACAAAAAATAGCCGGTGATATCGCTCAGCGGCACAGGCGCCTGCTGGCACACGAGGTCCTGAGGTCGATCCCTGGTACCCACCAAAAAAAAAAAAGGGATTTTAAACCATATGTGGTGGCACATACCTATAAGCCCAGCTATTCTGGAGGCTGAACCAGGAGGATCGCAATATTCAAGACCAGCCTGGACAATTTTGTGAAACACTGTCTCAAAATAAAAAGAGCTAGCAATGTAGCTCAGAAGTACAATGCCTGCCTAGCATGTGTGAGCCCCTGGGTTCAATCCTTAGTACCACAAAAAGAAAAAGGAAAAAATTAATATACGCAAGATTTCAAGTCAACAAGCTAGTCATGGAGATACTATCCCTATGTTGTAAATAATTATATTAATAAAGCAATATATGTAGGTATACCACTATCAATTAATAACTACAGTATTTAGAAATATTTTTCATCACTGCTATTGAAAGCATTTTGACATATGTGTATTAAAATATTAGTAAACCTTAATAATCCACTTATTAAATTACTAGTAAATAACTCTTATTAGATTTAAAATATATCTGTGGAGTTGAATTTCCTTTTATGTAAAAACCAAAAGAAAACCTTGCAGGTTTTTATTGGTCACTGGCCTACCATTAGGTGTCATGATTATACTTAACCAATGTGCTATTCTAGACAATCAAAGAATAAGGCACTTTGTAAGAGATTATATCTGTTAGCACTTAACCAGGAGAACTAAAACTCTTCAAGTACTTACACTGAAAGGAATTCATTGCAGGGAAATGAGTAGTGAAGGGGCTGAGAAGTCACTCCAAGGCAGAAGGTAACCCAGGGTGAAGCAATAGTAGGAAACAAGTGTTGCCCTCAGACCAGAGCAAAAGCAAGTAGCAGTGCCACCTGGGACTTGGGACCAGCTCTACCTCACGGTGCTGGATGGTTTGTAGATAAATAAAAGAAAGGAGAAAAGAGAATAAGGAAGAAGAGAAAAACTGTCAAAGAGAGGTTCTGAATGATTTCATAATCTGTTACATGAAATGAGTGTAAATAGCATTTGTAATTTCTATATCTAGAAACAAATTTGTATCTGTGATACATAAAGAATCCTAATTCATAAATAAAAAGACAATCCATTAAAAGCATGGGCAGAGCAGCTCAAATACACACTTCACGAAGAAATTTATATTAATAGTAAATATAAGAAAAATACCTATTATGTAATCGTTTGGGAAATGCAAATTAAAATTAAGAAGAGAAGGCAGGCATGGTGGTGCATACCTGTGATCCCAGCACTCTAGGAGGCTGAGGCAGGAGGAGGATCACAAGTTTAATCCCTGCCGGGGTAACTTGCTGACTTAGTGAGGCCCTGTTTCAAAATAGAAAATAAAAAGGTGGGGTTGAAGATGTAGCTCAGGGTAAAGGTCTTGGATTCGATCTCTAGCACTGCCAAAAAAAAGTATGATGAGATACAATTGCACACCCACTAAAATGGCTAATATTTAAAATACTGAGCAATTGGAAATTGTACATGTTGCTGGTAGGAGTATAAAATTGGTACAACTACTTTGGAAAAAGTTTAACAGTTTCTTATAATGGTTTTTCCCTTATTACCCAGAAATTACACTTCTGACTATTGACCCAAGAGACATAAAACATACACTAACAAAGACTTCCAAACAAGTGTTTATAGAAACTTTATTCATAATAGCTCAGACCTGGAAACCACCTAAATGTCCATCACCTAATAAATTGATAAATCACAGAAAGATTAAAAAGTGGTGTATTCAGTCACACAAAGAACCCATTTAAGAGAATAAATACATGCTTCAGTCAAACCCAAGGGCTTCTTGGAAGCTTTAAGATGTTTTCCAACAATATCCACAGGAATAGAGATAGTAAAATGATTATCTTGAAAAGATTTGTGGGTGTGAAATGGACATCCAGTGAATTCACTTATGACCCACAGACTCCTTAAGAAAATAGTCTCAGCAAGTACACTGCCATCTTGGACTAAAATGAACAGAGTCAGATGGGAAAAGTCTTTGGACTCAAACTACTCCATTGGAAACATGAACTACCTTTCATGGAAAAGGAATAGTGGTCCAGAGGATGGAATCAGAAGTCCAGAGGGTAGACCAAAGAGTCAGGGAAAATCATTCCCCAGTCTTGAAATTTAATCAAGAAATTTCCAAGCCAGGCGTCATGGTGCACTTCTGTAATCCCAGTACACAGGAGCCTGAGATGGGAGGATCCAGAGTTCAAGGCCAGCCTGGGGTATAAAGAGAGGAAAACAAACAAGCAAATAAAAATCCAGAAATTCTCATTTGTCCAGCTGGACTTTAGAACTGCCTTCAACAGGTAGATTTTACTTCCCATTTTCCCATTTTTTAAAAACATATTGTCAAAAAAAAAAAAACACTTTGTCTACAATAGTTAATCTATACCTGCCCCACTATTGTATGTTATAAACAAATGATTTGTGGGTTTTTTTGGCTCTGTATATCCATAAATGAAGAGAAACTGCCGCAGCAGCTATATTAAATAGATTACAACTAGCAGCTGTTCTCACCTGGCATGGATATAGATTTAGATTTTAAGCTCATTAATTTAGATGAGATTTTGGATTCTGAACTGGTGCTACTATAGGATGGGACTCTTGGACCCTGGGAAAGGTAGTGTATTTTGCATTTGGGAGGCATGTATATCTTTGAGAGCCAGAGGGCAGACTGTGGAAGGGACATGGTCTGAAGGCTCCCACCTCCTGGGATATGCATCTTGTATAATTCCCCTTCCCTGGAGTCTAAGGGTGAACAGTGAACATAAGCAGATACACTGCCATCAATGCTTTGCAAACCAGTTAAGTTCCTCATAATGAGATCATCCTAATTAGCCTGATCAGTCAGGCAGCCCTAACAGAGAAGTGACGGCAGGTGTAACCCTGCAGGAAGAAAATGAATGGTCACGTTGTGAACTACCAGTGGGGACCATGGGATGCGGAGCTGTGGGTGGCCTCCAGAAGCTGGGAGTCAGCAGAAAAAGTCATATAATCTCAAGGAAATACATTTTCCCAACAAGCAGTGAGCTTTGAAGAGAACTCGGTAGCTCAGATGAGCGCAGCCTCCCTGACCAGCACTTGTTTCAGTCTGGTGAGGCCTGGAGCAGAGATCACACACGAGCCATATCCAGACTCTGAGTACACACACTGTTTTGAGCTACTACATTTCAGTAATTCGTTATGGCACAGAGAAAGGTGATACATTTTGCTTAAAGAAAATATACATGAATTTGTTGCCTTCTTCCTCAAAAGAATGTGAAATATGCAACGAAGATGGAGATGAACAGTTATTCACCCAGTATCTGCTCATTACTGAGAATGGTGACCATGTGCATAGGTGGCGCACATAGTGGCCCTTTAGCACTTTTCAAATTGTTGTATTTCCATTATAGTATTTCAGTTGTAGTGTTTCAATGGGAATTTTGAGATAGATAGGTGAATGCACAGAAGAGGAAGGCACAGAGCATGACAAGAGTTTGCCTTCTGGGTGAATAAAATGTTGCTGTCTGGAGAATTTTTTATTGTTTTCTACTTTGTAGTTATAAGAATCTCTATTTCATTCTTACTGTATTTTCCCTCAGCAGTGAGGCACTGTTTGACAATAATCAGTAGATGGAAAAAATGAAGTAATTTTTAAAAATATCTTTGCTGTAGAAAACCTAGTTTTTATCCTATATCTCTGTTCATAATATCCTAAGGGCCTACTGTTATTCCAGTGCCTTGTCTCACCCACCCAGGCTTCTGCCATGGGCTCCTGGCACCTGAATAAAGGGATGGTTCCCAACACCAGTATTGTCAACAGAAATTAAAATGTAGTCAATATGTTTCATTGAGATGTGGAAATTAATATTGACAATATTTTTAGTGGATCATTTGTTTGAAACTACAGAAGTTTGCCCATAGGGTAGTGCATCCTACCTATTAAGATTCAAGATAGATGAGAAGCTAGGCGGGGCGGCGCACACCTGTAATCCCAGAACTTGGGAGGTTGAGGCAGGAAGATTGCCCTGAGTTCTAGGCCAGCCAGGGTTACAAAGTGACTTTAAGGGCTGGCTGAATTAGATAGCAAGACCCTGCCTTAAAAAAAATAAAAATAAAAAATAAAGACAAATGGGAAGTCTACCTTTCTTTCTCTCTGTTATGGTTTATGCCTAGATGTTCCCCAGGAGCCTCATGCTTTCATAGATAGGGATTTTGCAAGGTGATTGGATTATGGGACACTATAGCCCACTTGCTATTAGGAGGTGAGGTCTGTTCTGCATAGGCAGGTTACTGGGGGTGTGACGTGAAAGGGTATATTATCTCCCTTCCCGGCTCCTCCTTCACTCTCTCTGCTTCCCTTTTACCATAAGGCGACCAGCTTTTCCTCTGTCATGCACCTAAATACATGCTATCTGGCCTTGGAGCCAGCAGACTATGGTTTGAAATGTGAGCCAAAATAAACTTCTTGTCCTTTAAATTGAAAGTGTTGGAAATTATGTCTCACTGATGAAGAAAGTGACTAAGGTCCCCACCCCTCTCTCTTTAGTACTGGGGATTGAACCCAGGACCTTGACATTGAGCTACGTCCCCAGCCCTTTTTATCAGCTATTCTCAGACAGGGTTTCACTAAGTCACTAAGTTGACTAGGCTGGGCTCAAACTTGTAGTTCTCATGACTCAGCCTCCCAGAATGCTGGAATTACAGATGTGCAATACGGTCTACCTCTCTTTTAAAAAGTAAGATGAAGAAGATTGTGAAGGGGAGATGGCAAAGAAGAACAGTATCAAGAGTTGCCCCAAGTAGATTCCCAGACAGCATTTTTAGTAAAAAGGACCCATGCACATCAAGTTAAGAAATATGGAAACCAACTCTTTTAATATTCTGTGACCGTATACTGCACGAAAAGTATTCATGAAGTCTGCATTCCCCACTTTAAAAATTGCAAATCAAGATATCCCTGAATAAAACGTCTAGAAATATAACTGCCAGGAAATACAGGCCTTCCCCA
This sequence comes from Erethizon dorsatum, assembly GCA_028451465.1. Classification (NCBI taxonomy): domain Eukaryota; kingdom Metazoa; phylum Chordata; class Mammalia; order Rodentia; family Erethizontidae; genus Erethizon; species Erethizon dorsatum. Next base: position 43,091,650 of record CM051825.1, read on the forward strand.
GTTTTCTTCGCTTGGAAGAGACACTTAAAAACAATTATTGTAAATCACCACAGAACTCAACTCAAAACAACCAAGGTTTTTGGTTGCATGTTAGCTATACCACAGAAAGCCATGTGATTTGTATGTTTGTGTTTTTCAGTGTATCTCTTTATAAATATTTTAAATAAGAAAGGAAATTGGAACTTGAATATGTTGATAATACAAATTTGAGTATTTTTGCGCTGAGTCTTGTCTAATATGGCAGTTCCATTGGTGCATCTGGAAGCAAGGATTCGGATCACAGTGATATTCAGTCAAAATAGCCCATCACCTCATCGTGAAAACCTGAACATAAGACTTGCTACTGCTTTATTCAAAATATGATGGTTCAAAATGACAAACATATCCAAGAAAATGACTTCCGTTTCATATCAGATAATTAACATCTTTACTAATTTTATTGTGTGCTTTGATTTATAGCATAATTAAAGGGAATTTTTGGTGAATGACAGAGAAATGTAAGGTATTTGCGAAACTCGGTGTGAAGCTATAAATCTCCCATTTGTGGTGATATAGACTGTAGAACTGTTGCAGAGTTTTACTAGACCAAATCTCTGTGAGGAGTTCATTAATGTTCAAGGAACTACCATTTATTACATTCAAAGACAAAGAAAATCAAAACTTAATCTGTCTCAGGGGCAGCTGAGGAAAAGAAGACAGTCAATGTTATTTTCTTCATTCTAAACATAAAATTTCATCTCTTTGATAGAAGTAAAGTAACATTCAACACAGAATAAACTTTCTATCTTATTACAACTTCCCTGGCTTGCTGGCTTGCACTGAGATGACCCAATTTCTAATAAGTAACTGGCAAGTCTGTGTAATTTAGAAAGAGTCATGACCAGGAATTCTCAGAGCAAATTTCAACATCATATTGGGGACTGGAAACTTGTCCTGGACTTGGAAGATGTTTATCAGCCAGGTTTTATTGTATTCTATGTAACTCCAACCCAACTACTAAACCCCAGTTATATTCTGAGCACCAACAATGGCAATTATCTTCCCTTTTTGAACGTCTCTTCTTCACTAAGGATCGTGCTTAACAGACATTGTTCTTTGCAATTATCACATTGACCCTAAAGATGATAATAAATCTTGCATCTTCATTTTAGGTACAGAACGAGTGAAAAAAGTGGAGGGAACTTTGGGTTATGACAAGGAATCAAGATTTACAGACGCTCTGCACAATGGTGTTATGTTCACATTGAAAGCAATTCAATTTCAGTAAAACACATTTAAATCTGTTACCTTAATGTTCTTAATTGTATCTCTTTTATACTTTCTTTCATTTAAAATTTGTAAGGTTAGTGTTTAAGAACCCTAAACATAAGGGCTTTGTACTCTATTTATGTGAGCCTAGGTTAAAATAATAAAAAACTAAATGAAATAAAAAATAAAGCCTGTGTAGTGTGTTGTGTTTTCCTTTAAGGGTTCTGCATTTTACTCAAGTTTGTGAAACACTGGTGTATGTATTTGCTATGATTTGAAAGTTTTTCACCCTCTAAACTCATATTGAATTTAATTGCTCTTGTAACACTGTTAAGAGGTGGGACTTTAAAGAAGTGATGAGGCTGTGAAGGTTTCACTCTTAGAAATGGGATCAGTACTGCTATAAAACAGGTTTCTTTCTTCCCCACTTCTCTGTCTCTGTCTCTGTCTCTGTCTCTGTCTCTGTCTCTTTCTGGCTCTGGCTCTGGCTCCCCCCCCCATTTTTTCCTCTTCCTCTTCCTGTCTTTTTGTCTTTTGCAATGTAATGACTTAGGAACAAGGCCCTCACCAGATGCCAGCACTTTAATATTAGACTTTCCAGCCTCCAGACCTGTAAGCTAATAAGTTTCTCTTCATTATAAATTACCCAGTCTGTGGTATAGCACCAAAAATATGTAATAAAACAATGTTGATAGCTACAAGAGGATAAGATGATGCTAGCCTCGGAGGAGAGAGAATTAAAGGTAAAGAAATAAAGAGTCTTCAGTTACCTAAGAGGCTGGGGCCTGATCAATGCATTTTTCTCCATTGCCCCAAGTGCTAGAATTTTAATTAGTGGGTGGAAGCCACAAACACACACATACACACATACACACACACAGCACACATGGAATCAGGGTTGTAGCCTGGTGGAATGAGCATCTTTGGGTGAAAATGCATTTTCTTCCACTGTGAGAATTCTGACCTAGAATTCCAGAGCTAATTTGAGTCATGAGTGTGAACAGGAAGGTTAGATGGAAGACTTTTAACACCCCTTTCTGAGGTGGACTTCTCTGAGCCCTCAGGAAAGTGTATTAAAACAAGGGAGACAAGATAGACTTCATTCATAAAGGTCACTGTTTTTGCCAGGACTTGGTCTTTTTTATTGAAACCTGAAAAGTAAATGGCATCTTGAGGATGCAGAGGCACTAACTAGCAGAAAGCAAGTAGTTGTTACCCTGGAGAAACAGATGAGAACAGCTGAGATGACTGAAGCTGGTGACTTGTCACCCAACATGCCAAATTTCTCTCTCTAGACTTGCAGAAGAGGTTCTCCCCATTAACACTTTTCTTTGTTATACGTGTTGACTGAGAATCTGGCTCCCCAGACTTCCCTTCCATAGCCCAGCACACTCCTACCTAAAACAAAAATAAGTAAGATTGGGTCATTCCTCACCCTAGAGGACCCCTGACTAAAGAAGTCTTTATTGGTAAAACAAAGCCACCAGACCAATAGCAGATGAACCAAATAGAAACAGCACCATCTTTCTGATTTATTTATATATCTATTGGCAGTATTGGGAATTGAACCCACACCCTCACATGTTCTACCCAAACACTTCATCCCAAACCTGTTTATTTTATTCTGAGACAAGCGGTCTCTAAATTGCCCAGGCTGGGCTTGAACTTGGTGGTACTACCGCCTCAGCTTCCCAGAGTGCTAGATTTATAGGCATGCATCACTGTGTGTCTAACACTTCAAGACCTCAAGGGAACTGAAAGCAGATGCAGAAATAAGCATCTGGAAGAGAGAATTAGCCCAAGGAACTAAAGCAGACAAACACCTAGATGAGTTTAGTGATGGTGAAATTGTTCGCGTTCGTGTCATAATCCAACATTTTACGCAAAGAAAAATTGAAAACTTAGATCTCATTGTTCTATTTTATAGCTTCAAAGAAATTGGATAAAAAGTCCCCAAATAATGCCCAAATGGTTATGTATTTCCCTAACCTAATGCTCACATATACTTCTCTCGTTGCATACCTGCTGTGTCCCAACTTTGTACTGCAGTTCGCCTCTCACTCTTCCAGATCTCATCCTTCTAACTCTGTCTACTGTTTCTTTTCTCCACGTCAAACACAAATGACACTATACTCAGTACATTTCTGTGTTTTGTTTATGATTTTCCCCTTTGCTAGGATGAGGGCTTCATTGAGGATTTGTCTCTAACTGTTGTTTTTTAAATATATTTCCCTATGTCCAAAACAAAGCTTCACTTTGGGAAGCTTCATATTAAAGGTGGTTGGCCCACATTTGTTGATGGAATATATGCCATTTGTTTCTTATCTGCCTTTCTTACTAAACTATAGATTTCTTAAGCACAAGGAGCCTCCTATGATGTAACGTGATGACCAGCACGCGATGCTGGTGTGCTCCTATCCCAGCACATGATGACCTCATAACACTGTGGAACAGATGGAGGTGGGGGCAAGAGCAGCATCAACCCTCACACGTTGGCCTGGGGTCAAAGTGACGCAGTGCCGTCTTCTTGCTACCCACAAACCACGTTAGAGAACACCAGGCTCAAGGAAGGTACTCTGGGACCACTGTGAAATGAGAAGAAGCAGGTCCAATTCATAATTCCACCTGGGCACAGACAAAAATAAGGTCACTGAGGCACCCATATATATTAAAGATTTCTTCTCTCAGTCAAAATGAGTGACTGCTATTCTTTACCAAACACAGTTTTCTCCTTGTTTTAATCTCTCCTCCCTGCAGGTGAGATTTACTGGGATCATAGGCATCACCAATTCTAGAACACACCTCTGTTTCTTTAGGCCTTTTCCCAACTCAGTCAAAGCCCATATCCTGCAATTGGTGGGAGGTTTTTATTTGTTTGTGTTATTCTTGTTGTTTTATTTTGGAACTGGGGATAAAAACCAGGACCTTTGCACTAGCTACACCCCTAACCCTTTTTAAAAATTTTTTGTTTTGAGACAGGGTCTCACTAAATTGCCAAAATTGCCCAAGCTGGGTTTGAACTTCAGATCATCCTGCCTCAATCTCCCAAAGTACCAGGATTATACGCCTGTGCCACCACACACAGCTAATTGGTTCTTTTTAAACCCTCTTACAAGGCTGTCTCCTTTTCTTCCTCACGTGTACAATCTTTCGCTACAATAAGACATAAACCCACTTTGTTTAACTAGAGGAGTGTTTGGGGTGGACTTTGGCTGAAGGTTATTAACAGAATAAATATAATAATTGATGCCAACACTTCGTGAGTTATCTGTTTAGGAATTTCTTAAGTGTATTGAGTGTTACAACTCCTGAAAGCCATTAGAAAGAAAAGAGTTTCACCTCCCTGCTTCTCCATCAAACAAGACAAATCTATCTTCAAGAAAACCTCAAGAGACTTACGTCAATGGGATTTAGTCATCTACAAGTAAATCCATAGATCAAGGATAAGATATGTGAAAGCCTTGTGTAACTTTTAAATTATAAAATCAGCTACATTATACATATGTATGTGTACTTATTCATAACCACAAAGTCATCACTTATAAAAACAGCAAATTCAAATTACCTCTCTGATCCATAGTGAACTACCTTTCCAAGACATTGATATATGGAGGATTTCAGCAGCTCATCTAAGAACAACATAATAAGTATTACTTTAAATTCCGTAAAAACCCAGAGAAATGAGGATAAAGGGAGGGCAGGGAGGAGCAGAGATTCAGAAGTCATTCTTAAAGAACATGGAGCCAAAGATAAATAATGCCAGACACTAGTTACGGGTGATAAGAGGAGATTTTAGTCTATAACAACAGGGAAGAGAATACAGCATAGACAGCTTGTTTTCTGTCCGCCCAGAAGTCCCCCGGTGTTTGAAAGGGCAAATGTGAGAATAGGACAGGGTAAGAGCAGGGGCTGAGTGGGGCCTGGGAAGTGTACATCTACAAAAAGTAGGCAGAAGTCACAGGGTTTTTTAACAGTTACTGACCCAAGATGGGCTTGTACCCTTCTGTAGAGGCTGGAAGACACAGGCCCTATCTTCCCATCTTGTCTGAGACAGAGAGTAAGTTGTTTTGGCAACTTTCAACCTTCCCAGGCAGGAGCATAGGGGGCTTGAATCTTCATCCTAGGGACACAGCCCTAGGATGTGCATTCATCTGTCTCCACACATGAGCTTAGCAACTATGTTTAAGTGTTTGTTGAAGTCTTTTAGGGTAGGGGTTGGGGTAGGCAAACGAGATTGGTTGAGAATCTGCAGTAAACATAGGCTAAGTTCAAGGCCAAGCCACAAAAAAAAACCCAAAAAACTAAAAACTAAAACCAAAACAACCTAGAAAAGCCTGAGTTTGGTCAAGAAGTTTGGTTTTTGTCAATGGTTAGATTGATCAAGCAGCTATGGGGTTGTTTGCTTGTATACAACTATTATATATGGTTTCTCCCAACACAGCGACTAGGTTAGTGGTGTAGACTATAATAGACAGCAAAATTGTCTCCACACCCTCCACTCTCCATGCCCTTCACGTGCAACATCCACACGGTTGAAGTGTCTCTGACCCCAGGATGAGCCTGTAGGAGAGGGCACTTGCTGGGGAGTTGGTGGGACAGTCCCATCCCTCTTGATTCAGGTACCCAGCTGGTCAGCCCACCGTATTTCTCCAGCTGCATGGATTCACAGGTGTGTATCATACATGGGAAGCTCGATACTTTGGTTAGGTGGTTGTTAGGGGTGACTCACACATTTTTCAGGAAGCATATTTTACATTCATCTATCTCCATACATGAGAGAAATCAGCTTGAAGACAAAACTGAGATACAGACGAAGGTAGAGTAGAGAGAACATCTGAGACTAGAGCCAGGGCTTGGGTCAAATGTTTAAGCCTGTTCTGCCACCAGCCAACTAATCTCCATTGTTTAATACAGGCTGGGTTTGCTTTTCTGTTACTTACATCCAAACCAAAATGTAAATTTTAATGTGGGGGGAGGCTGTAGTACAAATAAAATCAGAGGGCAAACTCTTCATCTGTAAGGTAACTAGAGCTGGAAACAACAAATGCAGAACTGTCTTATAACTTTATGTTCTGATGTTTCCTGCATATGAGGAGCTGAGTTTCCCAACCTGTGATTCCATGTGGGAAGATGAGTGGTAAGTGGGGCCTAGGAGGGATTATAAGATATGGTCCTTGGTACTCAGTGCATTTCTTCATGTGGGCATCTTTTATTATCCCCAGCAGTAATTGATTGCCCCTAACTATACATTAAAATAAAATTAGTTAGTGAATAATGACTTCTTTTAAATTCATGTACCATAATGATGTCAATTTATTTGAATAGTTGGCCTAAAAAGCCATTGTATTGAACTAGGCATAAGTACCTTGACATGAAAGTGCCTTTTATAACTCTGTGTTCACTACACTCTCATCCATTATCTCCTAATTAAACAACAAAGGTTCCTTGGAAATGGCCCAGTTAGACATCATTACCAAGCATTTTGCCATCATTTGCTTGATTAATGTGACTAATTATACAATCTGCATCTGTGAGTCAAGACCTTGGTGAAACAGTAGAAATGAGGTGTGCAAATCCTTTTGTAAATTGCTTTAAATCAAAATAAGTCCATCCCTTATTAGTAGACAGGATTACTTTAAATGTTAGTATCTCTCTTCTGCTCTTGGTCATAGACTCCTCTGAAAAGAGAATGGATGACTCATAACTCTTGGGAATTAGCTATCTGAGACAGCCTTGGATCTATTTTCAGCTCTAGGTTGGTGAACAGTTGAGCCGAGTCATGACACTGTATATTATATTAGGTCTTCTCTTGGCATAGACTACAAGAGGAGATAAGAAGAAAAGTCTATGAAATGTACTGAATGTGGTAAAAAGCCATTCAAGTTTAAAAGGATTGGAGGGAAGATGAACTTAGTGGTTCAAAAAGAGGGCTCTGAGAATAACTCACCAAGGTACAGATTCTGGCCCCTCTCCTTCCTAGTTATGTAACTCTAGGGAAATTATCTGACCTTTTTTGAGCCTCATTTTCCATTCTGTGGAATGGAAAGAGCAATAGTACCCCTTACATAATGCCTTGAGATCTCAGTGCTAACAAAATACTCAACCCCAATGCTTACTAACATTCAACAAATGTTACCATGCAGTTTTGCAAAAAAGGATAATGACGGTCTGTTATAAAAAAAAAAAATGAGCATTAATGTAAATAAGTTTATCTCTATTTATCCTCACTGCAGTTTTAGTAGTGTTAAAACACAAAATTACAACAAATTTTGTTCACGATCTAATTAGCTTTTATTTTCAACTCATGAATCAGAGCAGCCTCTGTTCTATGACATGGAATGACAACTCCCACTGGCAATGGTTTTGTAATGTGGGAGCAAGGAAATAGAACAATAAGAAAAAATTGTTGGTTAATGTCAGGTTACTCCAAGTTATGGTTTTTTGTAAAGATTAAAGGAGAGGAGACTTCCTTATTATGCTAACTCACATAAACTGGTACCTCCTGTTCTCAGGAAAAACTGAACTGACTGGGAATCTACCTCTTTCTTTTAAGTTTATCTTTGATTATGTGACAGTTAGCATGAGTGATTCCATTTTGACCTCGTCTACTTTACTGGGGCTTAATGTGGGAACTAAATCGAAAATAAGGCTTCCCATAATTTTTGCTTCTCAGTAGTATCTCAGAGTAAGTACTCAGGATATTTGTGAGATTTTGAAGTCAGTTTAAGGTGGGTCTTTTAATGTAGGGGCTTGATTAGGATTGGATAAATTTATAGTAGTTTAGGGTGGGCATGAACTATAATCCCAGCACTCTGGGAGGCTGAGACAGGAAGATTATAATTTTGAATCCAACATGGATAATTTAGCAACTTATTGAGACCCTGTTTCGAAATAAAAAATGAAAAAGAGCTTGAGTTGTAACTCAGGGCAAAGTCCTGGGTTCAATCCCCAGTACTTAATAAAATAAAAACATACCATAGTTTAGGAATGATGAATAAAGCAAGGCATTCTGGACAAGCAGTCTTAGAGTATAAGTTTGTTTGATGTTTTCTAATGGAGAATTGATGGACCTATTTTAGAAATGAGTAATAAGGTCACTTGTAGGTTTTATTTCCCCAGGCAAGAGTTGCCTGAATAGCAAAATTATGTTGATGAACACAGTGAAAAAATAAAGTCACATTAATAAAGACAATAAGCTGTGTGGATTTCTACTTTCAACATAAATAAGTAGTGGTTAACTCAAAATTAATTTCTATGTAAAATTTTCTATGATTAATTTTGGCAGCAAACCTCTATTTCTATTTTGTAAAAAGTGCTGCCTCTGTGTTTTCATTTAGCACTTATTATCTATGCATGAAAGAAAATGAAACATGAAGGAAAAAAGTAAGTCTTAGATTAAAATTTATCAACAGAGAATCCATATTTGCAAAATCAAGAAGGAATGTACCATAGTGAATTGCAAAGGATTTTATCAAGAATTTCATCTTTTATTTAGGATATTCTTGAGGTCTATGTTGGGGCACAGTACTGAGATCCTTTTTATTTTGGAAAGGAAGAAAAAAAACAAGACCATGGTAAAAATTCCTGTAAGTTATCAATCATTTGATTACATCATACTTTCCCAGAACCATCCTCATGGCTTTGCATCCCTCCCAACTCTGCTTATATTCTATAGACCAATAATGCAACCACTCCCATTTTTAGTACTTCAAATCTCCTGCTTCTTTCTTCCTGGGTCCCACTTACCCTGCAAAATGCCACCTGTTGATGAAACCAGCTGTTGCAAGCCAGCAGCCACGTCAATCTGTACTTCACCATGCAAAATTCTTGATTATTTTTGATACATAACAGTAATATGGAAAGTTTGAAGTGGATGAGGGTTGGCTGCCTCCTCATGAGCCTGCCACTTGGTTATAATAATAAAGCAAAGTTGCAGATCAAATATTTCCACACATATAGACATTTTCTATATAGTCATGTATTAGCAGATGGGGAAGCCTCAGTAAATTCAGTGGCATCTCAGGTCTCTGATACTTTAGACATCTGTCCACATTTGGAACAAGACACTGCAGGCTGATGCGACACTTCAGAAACAGGATTCTTTCACCCTCACGCTTACTGTCGGGCAACCAGAAAACCTCAGACTCATGTCTAGACATAGCGCCATGTAGGGACATACTTTGCTCTGATAAGTGTAAGTAAGGTCTCCAAAACATTTAAGGCCACCCATGTACCTTGAATACCATTGATTTCACCACTGAAAGTCCATTTCCAAAGATTGTGCTTAATCTATGAGCCTCTAGTTTCACAAATTGAAAAAAAAGTGTTCTTAACACTGACGGTGCTAATAAGAAAAAAGTCTAGTGTTTATCAGGTATAAAAAGAGCTAAATTTCTTGGGGTAAATGCCTATGAAGTGTGGCCTTTCTGACACCCCTAAAGGATAAATTTTAAGAAAGGCAACTAAAGATTTTTCTCAGCCTTTTCAATTTAGAGGAATCCTTTAAATGATTTTCAGGATTCAAAATTTAAACACATTATATATGTGGCATATGTTTAAGTAAGTTGAAATTTGTTTCCCTTATTTAAAACTAATAATGAGTTTTAAACCAATATTTCCTAGAGAAAAAGGAAAATTAGATAAGTAAACCTAGTTTACCTTTCTTTTTCTTTCCTAAAAATTAAAAATCTTACAAAACAGATATGATTAATTCCTATTGAATAACTAGCTTAAGCAAAAGTAGAATCTAACCTTTCTAAATTTGACCCAATAAATTTAACTCAAAGGAAGACTAAATTTTCTTAAAGTAATGTTATTTACAGGACTAAAGTTGCTCACCAACCAATAGCAAAAATTCTAAAATCTCAAGTCAAAGTAATGTGAATAAAAATATATCTTAAGACATGATTTCATATAACACTTGGGAAAAAAGTTTTTTACTGACTGATATGGTCAGACTCAAATATAGGCCTAGCAATGATAAAATATTATGTATTGATTTCTTCCTCTCGTGATGTGCATTTCAGAAGTGTTATTGTTGAAACTGAGAAAACAATGAATGAAATTTTCCTCTTTAATGTGCAACCTGTGCTTGTGTGGTGCTGCCTGAAAAATTAAGCACAAGTGGATTTCATTTTCAGCCTTTGCCCTTGGTGCTCATGAAATAACAGAAACCTTGCTCATACACACAAGAAGCTGAAACTGCAACAAAAAGTTCATTGCTTCCCTGTGGATCCCAGAACATGCTTCCTCCTCTGAAAGCCAGGACTGGTCTCTGGAGAGACCCCAGGTCCCACCAAGAAAGTATAATTGATCCAGTTCCAGCTGTCGCTCCTCCTTGGCTCTCCAAACTGCTGAGGCTGAGCCAGATTCAGAGAAAGGCTCCCTTGCCTCCTCAGGTGCTTACATCTAAAATGCAGGGAAATAAGCTTCTTCCAGATTCTTCTCAATACGAATTGAGACTTGACATTATCCACAGACTCAAGCAGTGATAGAAGCATCTCAAGTTTTCTTTTGCAACATGATTTTTCCAAAAAATTCAAGTTCTTCTAAATCCAAAAATCTTGGCATTTGTAGTGAAAACATTTTCTCCAGGGTTTTACAGGGACTTATTTAACTGTCTCTTGTCATGAAAAAAATATCTGCTGATTTGTCCATGTCAGCAAGTCATTTTTCAGTTCCAAAAATCTTTTGGAAAATCTGCTTTTATATATTTTTGGAAATACCTCTCAAACATACCAGTGACATTTTTATTTAGAAGACCAGGCAATTGAGTTTCCTTACTATTTTTTTAATTCTCAATAGAACTAATCTCTGTTTAGTAAAGCTAACCATATCCTTATAGTATCATCCAAAACTTTTGTTATGATGTTTGACCTCAGCACCTTCTTATGAACAAATCGGTGTGTTGTGACAATGTCAGGATTTCTTCTTCTGTAAAAGAAGTAAAGGAACCCACCATGGATGAAGTATCATCAGCACTGATACCAACACAACTCCTTCAAAATAGATGCTTTATTTTAAGATACAAAAACAAAATATATACTACATCTTGGCCTTTGCTTGTACTAAGCAGTTTTTTGTAGCTGAAAATATCTCTTAGTTTTGTCATTATTTACGAACTATACAAGTGATATAATTGGTGTTAAGCTAGATGAAGAAGTTACTTTCATCAGAACCTTTTCAGCAACAAGTGGTTTGCCCTTGGTGTCAACTTGTCATAGTTTGAGAGTGGAACCACCTGAATTTCATACACTACAAGTTATCTGAGCATCTAAGTCAGTAGAGTTTACGAGCTGAGGATTATTGCATTCTCACCAAAGTTGTGACTTCTCCTTTGAGGGGGCAGTAAATTCTGCTACTAAACACTAAGTGGTGTCCTGAGCAGTTTCTCTGAAAGTAACTTTTTTAAACAATAATTTATGGAGTTTCACGATTTTGATGGCTGTTTCAAATAATCAGCACCTTTACTTGTTTATTTGTGATACTTTTTTATTTTGCAGCCATTGCTGTGTTCATAATTTGTTTGCCATGAAGGACACAAAATAGGGTAAGACCTCAGATGATCCATAAAATCCACTGATGAGTGATTTCCATTGTCAATAGGAGCATATACATTTCTTGCACGTCCTCACTTGCACTTATACAATATAACGACTCAGATGATTGTAATTCTTCATCACTTCATTACTTATCAGGAACATCTGTAAGTCTACACTAAAGATTTTCCTTTCTTCTCACCTCTCATTTCCAAAAGCCACCACATAGACCTTCAGACATGTTTGAAAACATAAGTGCTAACAAATTATAACACAAAATGCAAAATGAATACCTGAACATAAATTGCAAAAAAATATTAAAATATTATAATAAAACTCTCTTCTTATGTACATACTCTTTGCCGTGCAATGCTTAAGATAGTGAAATGGCAAAAGGGGAAGCTAAGTGGCAACACATAAATAAAATAAAAATAAAATAAAATAAAAATTTCTTCTGTGGAATGCAAATTTCCCTCCAATTTTCCACAGCACTGAACACAAATGGTTTGGGTGAGGGGAGGTTGGGCAGATGAAGTGACCATGAGGAAACAGTTGGCACCTTCAGCCAAGGGTCTTCCTTATAGGCAACATGGCAGTCAGCAACTACCAGCGAATGAGGATTTCCCCAATTTGCATAGAAACCAAAATAGACCCCGCAAATAAACACAATCTCACCACTCACAACCTCACCACTCACAGAATTTCTACAGGGCGCTAAGTGTGTGTGGAATGCGAAGGTAAAAAATGGTTTTTTTCATTTCTAATCTCTCACAGAACTACTAGTGACAGCTCACAAGATTCTATTTGAAAAACACTGTCCTATAGCATACCATAAATGCACACACACACACATCACATCATACTGTTTATACTAGAGAATTTAAAAAGCAAATAATAGATAGCAACATGCTGATCACCCACTTTCTGGCTTGGGAGAAGGAGCATTATGGTTGCAAAGATCGGTTTTCTTGGCACTAGTGAAAGAAGAGGGCAGAGACATCTGCATGTCCAATGACATCACTTGGCCCTGACTTGCACAACAGAGGAATAAAAGCTGTCAGGGCAAATTTCCAGTTTATCTAGATATGGCTGAGCCAAGGCCAAGATTTTCCAGCCCTCTCCCCACTGTTACTAGCCCCAGCACTGAAAATGACACTTAGAGCACTGAATAAACTGCCCAGAAAGAGGCAAATGCTTAACTGAATTCAGCCAGGAATTCAAATACACTTATCACATCATTCTCTTCCCTTTATGCTTCCATTCCTACCCCCAACTTCCACCCAAGGCAGCCACTGCCCTCAATTTGAGAGTTAACATTTCTACTCATTTCTTTACACTTAAACTCTCTATGTATACACTCTTAAAATTGTATTGCATTGCTTACATTTTTTAAACCTCACGTAAGTTGTGTGTATTCATCTTTAGCTTACATGTGTCTTCTCAACACTACAGTGTGAAATTTGTGCACACGGGTATGTGTAGCACTGCTTCTTTCTTGATGCTTTTGACATTCCCTTGGGTGAGAGTCAGACCCCTTGTGTGGGTGTCAAATGCGACAGAAGATGACTAAAGATGTCTTCTGGGTGTTTTGTGAGACTGGTAGGAAGCAGGGGTACATTATACAGCTCTTGGCTTCTTCTCATCTTGAGCAAATGTGCATCTGGGGGTATCTGTGATTGGTTTTATTTCGAGGAGACTAAACGGAGTGCATTTCCTGAGCTTTGTTCACTTCATAAGGGATTCTATAGCCAGACAGTCTGTTGTCACCCAAGCAGGCTGAGCTAGAAGTCGGAAACCTGGATTCTTGTCCCAGTTCTGTGATCAGAACCCGTGTGACCTCTGGTAAGCAATGTCACCTTAGCACACCTCGGTTCCCACACTAAGGGTAACTTGGTTTCCCTAAGTCATGCCATCTTGAAGGAAGCCATGGGATACACTTCTAGTGGGACTTGAGGTAGTGGTGTCAGACTTCACAGAAGGACTCAGCTGTGGTTGTTTTGCCTCTACTTCCCAGATGAGGATAATCAAGCAAATTACATTCCTCATCTTCCCTTACTCACCTCCCCACACATTGAGAAAATAGTGATTAAATTACACAGAGTATTTAAAGTATTTAGCATAAGATTAGCACATAAAAAATGATCTGTATTAGTCAATAGCAGTAATATTTTTTCTGGTGATAGCATTTTCTCATTATTTAGTGTAATCTCAGCCCTCCTGGGAATTGCCCTCCTATTTGGTCCTATAAATCATCAGAGGGTGTTTTGCTATCTCCCGTGAATGCTATTGATAGAAAGAACACAAATTCCTCCAAAATAGATGCTTGTTTTAAGATATTCAAACAAAGCAATCTAGCAAAATCTGCTCTTAAGTATTTTTGAAAGTATCCCTCAAACATACCAGCCCCACCTGCACAGGCCTGGTCAACACTCTTTGTGATGCTCACCTTTTCCACAGCCAAGGCTTTCTCAATGCCTAAATGAAATGTGAAGCTCTCTGGCCCCTCTCAAGGGACATAATTAGAGGGTATGGCAGATGGAATATGACCCCTCCAAAGATGTTCTCATGATAATCCCTGGAACCTATGAATATTTACATGACAAAAGGGACTGTGCAGGTGTGGTTGCATTAATGAATTCAAGATGACTATCCTGGATTACTGCCGTGGATTCAGAGTAGCCACATGGCTTGCTTGCTCGTTCTTTCTTTCTTTCTTTCTTTCTTTCTTTCTTTCTTTCTTTCTTTCTTTCTTTCTTTCTTTCTTTCTTTTCTTCTTCTTTCTTTCTTTCTATCTTTTCTTCCTTTCTTCTTTCTTTCTTCCTTTTTATAGTACTAAAGATTGAACCCAGGAAGCACTGAGCTATGTCCTCAGTTTCTTTTTCTTTCTTTCTTTCTTTCTTTCTTTTTTTCAAAATAGACCATGCAAATAGCAACAGTAAAGACTGTCACATATCCAAAGAAATGGAAATCCTGCAATGTGAGCTCTCACACCATGCTGGAGTGACACTTAAAACTAACAGCAGAAACCTATCTTTTACTTCATATTTTATTTATATATTAACTTTTTCTTGTAAGGGTAACCATGCAATGTTCAAGCTTGTGTGTCTGATTTACTTCAGCAAAGGAAACCACCAACAAAGTGAAGAGACAACCTACAGAATGGGAAAATTTTTGCCAGCTACTCCTTAGACAAAAGACAAACATCTAGAATATATAAAGAACTCAAAAAAATTTGACCCCCCCCAAATTTAAAGACCCAATGAAAAAAACAGGCATCTAAAATGAATGGACACCTCTCAGATGAAGAAATACACTTAGCCAATAAATACATAAAAAAATGTTTAACATCACTGGCCATTTGAGAAATGCAAAGCAAAACATTAAGATCCCTGTTTATTTTTTAAATTTTGAGACGGGGTCTCACTAAATTGCCCAGTCTAGGTTCCTACTTGCAATGCTCCTGCTCAGTGTCCTGATTTTTAGATACATCAGCCTTGTGGCTTACAAAATGTAGAGATTTTTGAAAGACACAGAAGTGCCTTGATCCTTTGTTTATCAAAAACAAAAAAATTAAACCCTGAGCTTATATATTTTTAAATTAAACTTTCTGGTACAGTTAAAAACAGTTAACACTTATTCTGAATGTAGGGTATCCTTGGTGCTTTCAAACCCAATCAAGCAAGATTATACTGAACTCCTCCTTTTCCTTTTTTTCCTCTCTTTTTCTTGAGAATAGTCACAACAATGACAATTAGAGTAAAAGTTTAATTGCAGAGAATGGACTCCATTCCAGCTAGTGTACGGAAGGAAGGAAAGGTTCATATTCGGCTACTAAAAACCTTCCAAAATCATTAGGAAGGCTGCAGAAACAACTCCTGGGGTGTATTCCAAAAGTAACTTTCAGATTGTACCACAATACAGCTCTAAAGTAGAGCTATTGCTCTCATCAGGGAGCAGCCGTGAGTCACAAAAGCTACTTCTGCACTTGCTGAACCTCACTAGCTCAGCTAGGATTTGTTTCAACAGAAAGGAGTCTCATTACCATCCTCAAATTCATAGCCCAAGCAAATGTTTCTGTTCAACAGAGCCTAAACCATATCTGAAACTTTAACTCCAAGGAAGCTTAGGAGACATAATTTTTAGCATCCAGGCTCTGCTTTAAGAAGGCACATGAAGAAAACGATCTGCAGTGTTCGTGCTCCTCCCATGAGGGCTCCTTAATGAAATACCATCAGAGAGCCATCTGCAAAACCATGCAGTGAGAGTAATCAGAACCTAACAGCTGCATTGGTGAGCTCAGGACACACCAGGAATCTCTTCTTGGCAAATGAGCCAGAGCACTGAGCAGAATGCAGAGCCAGTTGTCTTGGGAATGAGGGAGACAGTTCACTCTCGGGGTAGACATCACTGCCATGAGAACTTCGAGGGGCTGGGGGACAAACTCAGTGGCAGAGTGCGTGCTTAGCATGCACAAAGCCCTGGGTTCCATCCCCAGCACACACAAAAAAGTGAACCCCAAATTGTGTTCCATTTTTATCTTTTTCTGATAATTTAGAAATATGTTTATTTTTTCCAGTTTTTATTAGTATACTTTTGCATTACACAATACTTATATTCCTTGGGAGGGGTTGGTATGTGTACATAACACATCTCAGTTCTTTTTTTCCTCTTTCCCTCCCCTACCTTCCTCCATCTCTTGATCCCCTTCCCATTTGAGAAAGATCTATCTCCTTGCTTCCTGTTATCTATCTCTTATTTTGGTCTTTATATTTTGGGTTACTTCTATAAAAGAAACTATACAATATTTAAGCTTGTATGCCAGATTTATTTCACTTAACATGTTTATAGTTACTTGTACTTTTTAAAGTTGTCTAGGGCCAGTGAGATGGCTCAGTGGCATAAGCGCCTGCCTGGCAAGCGCGAGGTCCTGAGTTCAACTCCCGGAACTCACATACAAAAAAAGGGCCGGTGATATCACTCAGCAGCACGGGTGCCTGCTAGCATGCGAGGTCCTGAGGTCGACCCCCAGTACCCACAAAAAATAAATAAATAAATAAATAAATAAAGTTGTCTAATTTTACTTCAGAATGAAGTATTCTGAAGAGATATTCAAGAGATATGTTGGGAGCAGTGAGAGGGAATTACTTCCCACCAGAGAGGAATTCCTTCCACATCTTTTGCATGGAGTAAATCTCAGTTTATGTCGAATTTGGCAAATGGGAGCCATATACACGTTGTTTTCATTTTGGAATTTGGTTCTATATAATTAACTAAGTGAAAGCTAGCACGCTGTGTGAATGCTAATTACTTACTCTTCATTTAAATAACAACAATTAAGACATTGTTCAAACTGTATGAGTTTGTATATGCAAATTGTGTTTGTCTCAGCTACTCCAAACTCACTGGTCACAGCTGTAGGAAAAATGTCCAGTTTATGAAACTTCCATCAATCTTCACACGATAATGCTTAGTTTTGCAAAATTGATTAGCATTTCCAAATTAAGAAATTTGACTTTCATTTATGTATACCTTTAGCTCCTAGGATTGTACAGTTAATTCCAAAGAGCACTTGTGAAGAATAATCATTTAATATCAAATTAAATGATAAAACATTTAAAACAGGGATGCACGTATGTGAATGAGTTTGGGAATGAGTGCAATTCCGATGACTGGAGCATATGGAACATTTTGATTGATTTAAGAAACATGACCTCTGAGAAGCCCCATGCAGTTCATGTGGGCACAGATTCAATGACTAAACCTGTCCTTTTTTTCTCCACACCTTGCTCTACTATCCCACAGCATTTTAAAATTGTGTATTGCTTTTCTACACTGAAATCATCAAAATGCCTCCAAATTTTAAAGCAGAGAAAAATCATTCTTTAATCACAGCAATAGAAACAGGATGCAGGAGCTGTTTTTGCATTTCCCTCAACCCACAGAGACAGGAACCTTTGCGCTCTCTCTGCACTCAGGAAGTTTTTTTTCAACTTACATCAAGAAAGCCTGACTTGGTCTCATTTATGTGGCTGTATATTGGAGGTTCGTATATTTTTTTAAAAAGGAAAATATCTAGGGCCCTAACCCTAAACCATGCTTTTTAAAAAATCACCCCTTTTTTCCAATTACTTGATCTAGAAGACAAATATGCTCTAGAAGTAAACCTAAGCATTTATGGAAATCCAATATGGTTAAATTGGTAAAGAAAATATCCAGTTTTTCTTTCAATTATGCAGATCTGGCTGTAAATCACATCATTCCTCTGCATCTCAAACCTTGGGTGGCTGCAGGGGACTTTCCCTAGAGTTGCAAAATCAGCACTGGCAGCTGAATATGTCACTGTGTCTCCAATTAGCAGCTTCTTTTCCTTCTTCATTGCTGTGCTGTTGATTAATTTGTAATCTACTAGTAGATCTTTCTATGCTTGTTACTGGATACATATTCCCAGAGAGGTATTTTTTGCAAAACACTTCTTTAATGATCATTTTAAGTATGGACATGCATCTTAACTTTTTTTTGAGGACAGAAGTTATTGTGAATAATCAATTTTGTTACTCACCTACTTCTCTTTTATATCTCTGGCAGATAATGTTTATCAACTGGATAATTTATCTGAAGAATCAAAGAATTGGTAGCATATACTGGTGGTATATGTTAATGAGGGAAATTTTTCCAAGACTAAGGAGAGTTGATATAAATTGTACTTGGCCAGAAAAACAGATATAAATATTTTATCAATTCTCAAAAACCATTCAAACTCATTCAGAGTTCTTGCATTCTTAAGTGCTTATCAACCACTTTCAGTGCTTGCCTGAAAATGTGACAGTGGTTTTGTATCATTTGGATCTGAAATGTACTGTAAAGGCCATGTGTTAAATGCTTGGTCACCAGCCTGTGGCACTACTGGGATAAGAAGCCTAGTGGGGGGAAGTATGGTCATTGGACCTGTGTCCTTGAAGGGGATATTGGAAGTACAGGCCCTTCTCTTTCTCTCTTTGCTTCCTGGCCACTATAAGGTGAACACCTATCCCTACCACTGATGTTTGGCCTTACCACAAGCCCAAAGTGATGGGGCCAAGTAATCATGGACTGAAACCTCTGCAACTATGAACCGAAATAAATATTTGTTCCCTACAACTTGATTATACCGAGTATTTTATCACAGTGATGGCAAGCTGAGGCACCAGTAACTTCAATGGCATCCATCTCCATAGCAAGAACACCTTTCTTGGCCTGACTTCCTTACCTGGTCCTGTAAGGGCAAAAATGTTTCTCTACTGACTTCTATGAGAAAAGATACTAACTTCTATGAGAACCTGACTAGGAAAAGCCAAAGTTTTTAAGCACCAGATTAATCACCCATGATTGATAACTTTCATATACACACATGCAAGAACTCGCTCCAACACTCTTTTTAATCATCTGCTTTAGAGATGGCAAATTGGCTAACTTCATATACAAACTCCTGTGAACCAATGATATTTCCCCAGAGCACTGCACTGAGAAGAATTTTGAGATTATATGTGAACTTACAGGAGAAGAACACGTGTCAGATATCATTTATGCCCCATCGCACACGTTCTGCTCTGGCCATTGCTTAAGCAGCCAGCTGGCACAGGTGAGCCTGACAGCACCTCATTTTAGTGGCATTGTGTATCTTCTGCTTTCTGTCCAGGGTCATCCTTATCCCTGCTGTGAAGAATGTCTGTGAGGATCAGCCCAGACATCTATCCAGTGGACAAATCACTAAGGCGATCCTTGAATAAGGGTGTGGGATTCAATGAATAAATATTAAGTTTCTTTGTCTTGGGCAGGCACGTTTAGGAACATGGTACACAACTCCTAAAATGATCCTTTCTGAGATTGAACCTTGGTTCAACAACCAGCTCAATATCACATTGGTGGACTGGCTTTCCCACTGATTTCCTTAAGAGTTCTTATCTCAAGTCCTGTTTTGTTTTGTTTTGTTTTTCCCGGGGGAGCGGGGGGAATCTGAGTTAATAAAATGATTATGCTAAATTATTATCTATCAGTGAAGGTTTTATGGGGAGTTATAAGTGTTCATAAATAGATAAATGGATAAAGAAAATGAGGAATACAGATAGTGTTTGATTTGGCTCAGCATGAAAGTAACACACATTCAAGAGAAACTGTATTTTGAATTTTTTTTTTTTAATATGTGCGTACCAGCAGTTGAACTCAGAACCTCGCACTTGCCAGGCAGGCGCTTATGCCGCTGAGCTATATCACCTGCCCCTGTATTTTAAATTTTGATTGTTTCCTAACCTAGTGACATGCAGCGTGATACCCTCTCATGATGCTGGTCCGTGACAGCAAGACACACCTCCCAGTCAGTCATGTGATCACAAGAGACGACAACCAACATTCTATTGCATCTGCATTGATAAATTATGATATTTGGTGGGTTAGGTATATTAGTACCCTTTTCAAGTTACAATATTTTCCAGTTCCAATGAGTGTATCAGAACATAACTTCATCATAACTTCACTATCATGTGTATATGCACAACAGTGTACCATGCAACCTTAAAACAGGAAGGAGTTGTGCTGTCTATGAAAACATGGATGAACATGGAGGACATTATGCTAAGTGAAATTAGCCAGTCACAGGAAGACAAATACCGTATGATCTTGCTTATATGTGGACTGTAAAAAAGTCAAACTCATACAGAGAGCAGAATGATGCTTCCCTGAGGCTGGTGGAGAGGTTAGGGAGGTACTAGTCACAGGACACAACATTTCAGTTAGACAGGAGGAATAATTTCAATAGATCCATTGAACAGTATGGTGACTCCAGCTAATAACAATGTATTATGTTCCTGAAAATTGCTGAGAGATTTTAAGCACTCTCCTCACAAAAAAATTATAAGTATGTGAAATTGTGCATGTGTATCTGTCAATTTAGCTATTCCATAATGTACATATTTCAATACATCATGTTGTCTACTATAAGCATATCCACTTCTTATTTCTCAATGTGGAAACATTTTTAAAAGAACACAGGGGAGACAAAAAGCAAGACCTTAAAATTTGAGTCTGCAGACTCCAGCCTGGACACCAGTGGATTTTCCTGAACAAAGACATTGACATTTTTGAAAGGAATCATTCTCTCTAGATTCTAAGACTTTAAAGATGCTTCTCACATGTTAACAAAACATTAAAAGCTTAACCACCAAATATATCCACATGCTAAAATGATAAAATAATTCAGCAGGCAAGGATGGAAAAAGGCTTTTAAAAACTCCATGAGAGAATGGATTCAAGTATCTGCCTCATATTTCTTTCTTTTTACTTTACATCTTTAATCCTCTAAAAATGGTATTCATTCAACATATTCTTTGAATGCTATGTACCAAGAAATGTTATCGGAAGCATAGGCTTGAAGACAAAACTTCACCCAAGTGTGTACTGTCATTAACTGGACGTGTGATTTTGACAAATTGTGTAAACTTTCTGGCTTTCAGTTTCCTTTTATGTAAAATGAGACAAATGCTACCCGTTTCATAGCCTATTGCAGGAGTCATGGCTGGAACTGGGGTTGCGGCTGAGGTACAGAGATTCTCTGGCGTGTTTGAGGACACGGATTCAGTCTCCAGCACTGGAAAAGAAACTAATCGTGCTTATAAAATTCTTTTTTTTTTTTTTTTTTTTTGTATGTGTGGGTACCAGGAGTCCAACTCAGGCCCTTGTGCTTGCCAGGCAGGTGCTTATGCTGCTGAGCCATATCACCAGCCCTAAAATTCTTATAATAAATGACCAACTACAGGAAGCTTAGATACTGAAGTTTTATTTTCCCTCTCAGCAAAACATGCTAAGAAATTAACTACCGTGTGATAGGATATGAACTACTTTCTTATAGCGAGCCCTCCTGGTCCTTGATGCAGTCTGGGAAGTTTATATTTGTAATCCCATGGAAAATTTATTAGAATTCTAGAGAGTTAATTCCAATCTACCACTTCCAGTGCAACCCAAGGAGAGAATAAAGACACTAAGGCATATTTATAGTTGTGGGGAGCCAAGGGGTCCTAAGTCCAGCCAAGATGGTGGCTACTGGAACAAAGGCCTTGACCCAGGACCAAACCTGGGTTTTATTAATTCTCAAGGAGGGGAGTGGCTTGGGGATGAGTGACTCTGAGAGTGGCAGGAAGCCCGTGAGTACCAATGAGCTGGGCTAGGTAGGTGGCCTGAAATCACCCTTGCAATATGCAGGGGGAAGGATATGCAGAAGGAGTAATCTGTGTAACACAATTCAAGATAGTATCTAATGTTTTGGGGTCGGGTCGGTGCTTCAGCACTGATGTGTAATCTTTTATGCCCTGGGAAGTCATAGCCTCTTTCTCGAGGTTTGATCCCAGCCGACAGCGTGGCGCACAGCTCTCTCCATCCCGCCAGGCTCAACCATGTATTGGGAGCAAAGGCGCAGGGAAACACAGGCCTGTCGCCTTGCTTCAAAGACTACATATCAGGACCTTGGCTGGACTGATTTGCATTGCCTAAAGCCAATTGAAGAGATAAGGAAAAGTCCTAGCCAGCTCTGTACATATCAATACATGGAAATAGGGCCAGGTTCAGCCAAAATGGGGTAATTGCTCTTCTTTCAAGGAGAGTCTTCCAGGTGGTCCTCCACACTTTCCCAGCTACGATTTCAGCAGTTGGGATAGGCTCTGCCCTCAGAAATAATTTTGAATAGAATTTAAATGTCTCAATTAAATCTTTAAATTTCTGTAAAAAGCATACATTCTGACTTATTGCTCATTTATAGATGGCCTATTTAATTTTCATGGATTTGTTTCACTGCCTTCCTTCTGACTCAAAAAGAAAATGGCAAGCAGAAAGTTATATATTTGTTTTGCATGATTCTACTCAAGTCACTTCAGATATCTGCTTTTAGCCTCACAATCATCTAAAAATTCTCTCAAATAATAATGAAATACATAGTATTGTCTTGATTTCCTTTGTCCTGATTTCCTATTCTGTTTGGAGCTTAATTCTTGAAGAGTCAGTAACTTCATTTTAGTTGCTCATTTTTTGATTGAATCTTTTTGGTGTATCTAATTTTTTGAGTTCTTTACACACATTAGATATTAGTCTTCTATCTGAGTAGGTGGCAAAATTTTTTGTCCATTCTGTAAGTTGCCTCCACTCTATTGGTTATTTGCTTTGTTGTGCAGAACCTTTTTAATTTGGTATAATCCCTTTTGTTGGTTCTTGGAATTATTCCTTATGTAATTGGGGTTCTATTCAGGAAATCCTTGCCTGGGCCAGGGCCTGGGCCTGTGCCTATGCCTGTGCCTGTGCCTGTGCCTGTGTCTTCAAGAGTTTTACCAACTTTTTTCTTGCAGATTTAGTGTTTCTGTCTTTATAGAAGGTCTTCTATCCATTCTGAAGAAGTACAAATGACCAAGAAATATAGCAAAATATATTTAACATCTTTGGCCATTAGAGAAATGCAAGTCAAAATGACACTGAGATTCCATTACTCTAGTAAGAATGGCCATTATCAAGAACTCAAAAAATAATAAATGTTGGCAAGGTTGTGGGGAAAAAAGAACACTCTACCCTTTTGATGAGAATGTAAACTAGTACAACCACTACAGAAACCAGTATGGAAATTCTTCAAAAAACTAAACATAGAAATTTCTTTCGACACAGCCATCTCTCTCCTAGGTATCTTTCAGAAAAAGCTAGAGTCATCATATTACAGTGATTCATGCATTCCTATGTGTATAGCAGCACAATTCATAATAGCCCAATCACTGAAGGGCCTACGTACCCATCATCAGATAAGTGGATAAAGAAAACGCAGTATGTATATACAATGAAGCACTTCTCAGCCATAAAGAGGGATAAATTTGATCCACTTGTAGGAAAATGAATGGACCTTTAGACCATAATGCTAAGTAAAGATGAGAAGGAGAGAGAAAGTGGAAGGGAGGGAGACAGGAAGAGCAAAAATGGTCACGATGTGATGTGTTTATGTCTCAATTCCCCAAGCTGAATGTAATCAGTATGTATCGCAAGCATACTAATAAAATTTTTAAAGAGTCAGTTACTTAAGTTTTTCATAAATCATCATAATATGATTCAATTATATCAAATCAAGAAACACATTACTGAGAGAACAGTAAATGATAAACTCACATGCCAATATACTTTTTAAAATGAATCATTGAAAAAAGCCTTTAAAGTTAGATTTCTATAGGCAGATACAATACACTTGATTAAAATTCTAGAAATGAGCAAAAATCTGTAATATTCCTTAATAAGCTTGTTGTTTGTGATGGTGGTATAGTGAGGTACCTATTGAATAGGTCCCTATTGCTTTGTGCAAGTTGGAAAAATAAGAATGACATTAGCAGATGCTATTTTTTACCTGTAAAAAATAACAACCAAAAATCAGATCAAATACATAATAACCTTATTTTCAAGAGCTGTTCGTACATGAAAATGGGAGAGAAATCTACCATGTTTATCCATAGGTGACATGCCTCCATTAGTTAGAAAGGAGACAAGGTATGTTGCAAAATGTGATTTCTATCAGTAGCTTGAGGCATCCAACAAAAATATTTTGACCTTACAATGTCTCCTTCAAAGCGTGCTGTGCAAGCAGGTATTTTCCTCACAAAAAGCAAAACCAGTCACTGTTCAAAACCAACATGGCTAGGCTGAAAATATCAGCAAAATCTGTGAATTTCTCCACAAACCCATCAGTAGAAGCAGGCGACAATTTAACAACCAAATAAGCAAAGTAAATGACTCTACAGAGAATCCCTTTGTACGCAATGGGCTATGGGGTGGATGTAATCACATTATTCAGGCTATCCCACTGAGGTTGCAGTTTTCTTCTCTCCAAATGTGCTGCCAGCCATTATTGCTGCTGCTGTCATCACCCAGGTCTCCTGCCACCCATCTGCCACTCCACTCAGCGAAGAGGTCGCCACATTTTCCAAATACTTATGAACTTCCACAGTTTATCTTCACTCATGCTGTTACCTCTCCCCCCGTGACATATCTATTTGTCCCCTTGGAGAAAGCCTGTTCATTCTTCCAGACCCTGTTTGCAATATTATGTCCATGCAAAGATATTCTAGAAACCCACCCTGTCTTTCTGAAGCACACAATAGTGTGCTTTCCCTTTTGTTATAGGATAAATTGTGCCCTCTGTCTCCACCCCCCTCAAAATTCCTAAACTGAAGTCTTAATGCCGAGTCCCTCATGATGTGATAGCATCTGGAGATGGGTCTAATATTAAATTAGGCCACTGGATGGATCCTAATCCAATATGACTGTTGTTCTTATAAGAAAAGGAGATTAGAACACAGACTCACTTAGAGGGACAACAATAGGAGGACGTAGGGAGGAGACAGTCAGCTGCAAGAAGAGGAGAGAGGTCCTCAGAAGAAACTAGCCCTGCTGACACCTTAATCTGAGAAATCTATTCTCCAGAGTAGAGAAAATCAATTTCAATTATTTAAGCCAACGATAAACACATTGTACTTTGTTGTTCTTTGTTATGGCACCAAGCTGACCGATACATGGTTCTAGCTTCCACACTAGAATGAGTTCCCCAAGATCAAGGATACACCAGTCTCATAATAGGTACTCACTATTCGCTTGTGGAATTAATACAGTGAGAGTTGAGGCGAGAAGAGAAAATGGATTTAAGAAAATAGCACAGATGATAAAAGGGAGCTTGATTCTGTTCTGTTCCAATAAAGGGAGCCGATCCCGTTCTGACAAGACTGGCGGCATAAGCTATGCAGTGCATAGACTGAATGGGGGAGCACTTATTTCTACCCTCATGTTTCCTTCCAAATGTGACTAATGTCACACTTATGCCTTCTCTCTGTCCCTTCCCTGCCTCCACCCCAACATGGCAGAACATTTATCCTGACCACCACATTTGTGAAGCATGAGTAGGTGGCCTTGCTAAGGTCCTCTTTCCCTTTGGCAGGGCGCTTGTCTACAGGCCCCACAAGTCCATGGACATCTCTTCTCCAGACCATGGACACTGACACAAATAGTAGACAGGTAAATCTCCCCAGCTCTGGGCTTTAATTAGCAAACTCATTTGGCTGACATCTTCTATCAAGTTCCCCCCTTCTAGTATTCTTGTTGCAACAGTCCTTTAACTGGACTGCAAATACAGGATCTTCTGCCCTCCACTTTACTACCTCCTTTATCTTCACTTTGTACTGTCTCTCTTCCTTTCACATCCTCTCTTTTTTCTTTGCTGTTCTTAAATGCCTCGGTTAACTTCACTATAAGCACTTCCTTACCCAAACCCTAAACCCCCTTCTCCTCTTTTTCTTTGTTGAACTTCTTTGTCTAAACAACAAACCTGAATGTTATTTGGATTCAGGATATATTTGGAAGAAATGTGGTGTGCAAGAGAAAAAGGAGAGCCAAGGATAATTCCATGATTGTGTCCTGAAGAATACAAAAAATAGTTTGAAAGTTTCAGTAATGAGGAAATCTGGTAGAAGAGCAAATATAGGCCAGTAGTATCAGAAACTTTTTGAACAGGTACCTATCAACAAAAAGGGGGTACTTATCAACATCTCAATGGGTGTATAAACTACTTGATTATTGAAGTCTGAAGTTTAGAGAAAGACCTGGTTTGGAGAAATAAATGTTGGAGTCATCAAATTCTATCTAGAAAGTATTAAGAAGTGTAATACTAGATATCATCACAAGGAAGGAATAAAAGAAGGAAGGAGGAAAAGAAGGAAAGAAGGGAGGAAAGATGGAAGGGAGGCAAGAAGAATAAATGAATAAGCAGAAGAGAGAAGTGAGTCAAGGACACTTGGGGATGTAAGCCTTTGGTACCACAATATCTTAGGGCTGGAGAGTCATCAGAAGAGACTAAAAAGCTAAGCGATGCCCAGAAGAAAGCAGAGGAAATCTACCCTGTTCAGTTCTTTGATAGTCAAGTGGCAAGAGAGTTCAAGTATGAGAGAGTGGTAGGCTAGGTCAAACACTGATGACCCATCAAGCTCCCTTTGGGTTCTTCCATTGTAACCAGTAATTCTCAAATCTCAGTGGCTCACATAACCACAAGCTCATTTCTCTTTTATAGTACATATGTATCTGCTCTATGCTGTGCATTGGCTTAATTCCAAGAGCCACGCTGAAGGAACAGCCCAATCTAGGACAGGCCCTTCTCATAGCCAAGGGAAAAGAAATCCACACGATGTGCTTGAACTTGTGGTTTGAACTGGCTTCGTGGTATTACCTCCCTCTTTCACTTAGCCATGTGGCCAAAACTAACTTTAAAGGAACTCGGAAGGTGTGTAGGCAAGTGCCCAGGAAAGCAAGACTTTTTTGGTGCATGTTTGTAGTACATAATAATTGCATTCTTTTCAGGGAGCTGGTACATGTACATAATATATTTCAATTTTTTTTCAGGAGAGGAAGACTTTGATTAACAACTGTCTGTCCCTGTCTCAGCTATGTTATTATTTTTAACAATGACCTTTTAGCTTTAATTTTGTCTTACCATTATGTGAAAATCCATTACTTTTTACATGTTGATTTTATGTATAAAATCCTTCCTAAGGTTTCAATCTTATAATTTATTTAGAGATTTATTTTAATCTTCTCATACACAATTGTCTTGTGTACTAATGATAAAAATGTTTTCGCTATGTGATTTTTATACTT
Source organism: Erethizon dorsatum (assembly GCA_028451465.1). NCBI lineage: Eukaryota > Metazoa > Chordata > Mammalia > Rodentia > Erethizontidae > Erethizon > Erethizon dorsatum. The sequence continues at coordinate 43,119,120 of CM051825.1, forward strand.
ATCTCTTTCCTTGTCTCATTCTGTAGCTAAGACTCAAGTACAGTGTTGCAGGTGAGGAAAGCAAATATTTTTCTATTCTTCCTGGTATCACAGGAAAATTGTTCAATACTTCCCCATTAAAAATGATATTTCTTAGGCCGGTGAGATAGCTCAGCAGCATAAGCGCCTGCCTGGCAAGCGTGAGGTCCTGAGTTTGACTCCCAATACCCACATACAAAAAAAGGGCCAGTGATATTGCTCAGCGGCACGGGCGCCTGCTGGCACCCGAGGTCCTGAGGTCAACCCCCGGTACCCCTCCCCCCAAAAATGATATCTCTTGTTTTTAAAAATACTCTTTATCAGATTAAAGAAGTATGGTTCTATAATTAAACTAAGAGCTTTATCTGGATGGATGTCAAAGTATATCAATTGTTTTTCTGGATCTCTTAAAATGAGGATAATTTTTCTCTTCTACTTGGTTATTGAGGTGACTTATATTAATTGATTTTTAATGTTAAAACAATCTTGCAACTTTTAGGTAAATCTTGTAAGACATGTTTAAATATCACTAGGAATTCTCTTGCTCATAACTCGTATCACTATGAGTAAGATTGAACCGTAAATTTCTGTGTGTCTTTTTCAAATTTGACAAATGAAGCAAATGTGGTCTATACATGCAATGCTGTATTATTCAGCCTTAAAAGATAAAGAAAATTCTCCACATGCAACAACATGGATGAACCTGGAGAACATTTTGCTGGGTAAGATAAACTGGTTATGGGAGTAAAATACTGCGTGGTTCTGCTTATTTGAGGTATCAAAAATAATCAGACTTACAGGAAAAGAGTAGAAAAGTGGTTGCCAGGGGCTGGGAGGGGGGAGTGGGGCATTGCTGTTCAATGATGCAAAGATTCAGCTATGAAGATGACTAGTTCTAGAGGTCTGTTGCACAGCTTTGTGTCTATAGTATTTAAAATTTCAATATCACAGGTCTCATGTTGTGTTCTTAACACAACAGAAAAGGAAACTTGAATTACCCTCCTAACATATGATTTTCCCATCTTTCCTTCTACTTAAGATTTACATTATTTCATTAATTTTATTATTTTTATCACTTGTGTTAGAGAACAGTTTGCCTACTATAGAATTCACACACTTTAATTGTATAAACCAATGATGTTTGCCAAATTCACACTGTGTAACCACCACTCCAATCAAGATGTAGAATACTATTGGGAGGAGTTAAGGAAATGTTAGTCAAAGAATACAAAATTTCGGTTAGACAGGACCAATAAACTCAAGAGAGCTAGTGTGCAATACGGTGACTCCAGTTAATAACAATGTATTGTATACTTGAAAATTGCTAAAAGAGATTTTAAGTGGTCTCATCACAAATAAATGATAAGTATATGAGATAATGCACATGTTAATTAGCTTGATTTAGTAATTCCATAATGTATACATAGTCAAAGCATCATGTTGTACACCATAAATACATACAATTTTTGTTGATCAAAGTAAATAAATAAATACATATCTTTTTTTAAAAATGTAGAACACTTTCATCTTACCATAAAGGTCTCTAGCATCTCTGTATAGTCATTTCCATCCTTCTAGACTCCCACCCCAGAAAAGCACTCATTTCTACCACCCTAAATCGACTTTACTGACCTAGTATTTCATGCATATAGAATTGTGCAGGGGACTCTCTTCTTCTATGCCCAACTCCTTTTACTCAGCATCATGTTAATGGGGCTTCTTCCTGGACCGGTTATTTACAGTATGCATGTGTGGTGGCAGCACCACAGCCATTCCCCATGTTTGTGGGCTTGCTGAGAAATTGATGTGCAGATCATGATATGAAGGAGGTCTTGTGCAAATCCCCTGAGCTGCAGCTTGCTGGACATGCTGAGGAATAAGAAGGAATGAGGCTCATGTGCCTGGAGCTGAGTGAGAAAGACAAGTTAGCTACAGATCTGAGGAGTGGAGGCTGAGGCAGGTGGGTAGGGAGAATGGAGCCCTGGAGGATTGAACCTATTTTCCAAAGAGTGGTAAGTCTGGCTCATGCTTGAACAGGATCATTCTGTCTGCTATGCAGAGAAATAGATTGCAGTGGACCAAGGAATCAGCCCTAGTACCATGCTGTGCTGGGAGAAATGCATGCTTTACCCTACCCAGCTGCGCTTGTGTATAAACACATTCTCACTGATAAGATCTTGCTCGCTGCAGATAAGAGTCTGAGAGAGGCAGAAGGGCTCACTCCTGCTTTCTTGTTCTACGCAGGCTGATGCTGATCCCTCGGAAACTGAGCCCATACTGGCGTGAGCATCATACATACATGAGCATCACTGGCTTCTCTGCCTCTTGATATACTAAACAGCTTCACTCACTATATTCTTATCTGATTGTGACCAGTAGGGGAACTGGAAGAAAAAATTAAACCACCATGTGTTTGTGACACCATAGACACATTTTTCTCTTGCAGGCTGGGCAGATGGCTTCCTGAACCAAAGCATGAGTGTTTTTGTTCCCACTGTTAGGTGCCCTATCTGAAGAGTATTTCCAAAGTTAAAATAATAGTCTCTTGTGAAAAAGGAATTTGCATAAAACTTACTTCATGTAACTTATTGGTTTTGGTGATTACTTTTTTAAAAATTCCAGAGATGTTTTTGTTTGTGTTTTGAAATTCTTGCTGATGAACTATGAAATTCAGATGCATGGTCACATAAAAAACTTAGCCCTCTGTACATATTTTTTGAAGAATTAACTAATTTCAGATAAAGAGTGAACTCAATGAGTCATGGAGCAAGGCAGAATCAGTAGCTGAAAATACCTCTGAAGGCAAACTTTGCTTCAATATGGAAACAAGTAAGACATACTAAGCACTATGTGGAAAGTGGGAAATATCACCTGGCAAGATGTTGCCCCCCATACCACCCCCATTTTCCAGAATTTGAATTAAAAGAGGAAAGAGTAGCTGCCTGGAGACATATCAGAGGATTGAAAAAGAGTCTGTGATATCGAAGCCATCGAGGCTATTCAACCACAACTCTATTACAGCTGCAACACCAGAAGCCATAAGGCCTTATTCTCCAACAAATTTTGAAAATTGTAGCAATTAACAACATTCTTCTCAAGAGAAAACTTTTCTCACATGGGTTTTTATGACTAAAGCAGAAAGGAACTCCCCACAACCACTCTTTCTGAGCTATGCTTTTTCTATTCTCTAGTGGAAATTATAACCACAAGTTACCATGTTTTCTTTCCTGTGTTTGAAAACCACATGTGTTTTAGTGAAAACATTAAGGTGAATAATGAAATGGAAGACTTGAAAATACTAGATACCTGTCACTGGAAGTGCAAATATCTTACTGTTTCTTCTGTGGCAATCAATTTTAATAAGTTCAATGCGTAATTTTTACCTACCCAATCACTCATGTTTCATTATCCAGAGATTTTAAAAATGGGGTACAAATACTTAACAGAGTTAGGTTACTTTGGAGTTTATGGATTTTCCCAAAGGAAAGGAACATTATCTAGTCCATCACTTTGTTTTGCAGCTGAGAAGCTGAGGCCCAGAGAAATGATGTGACTTCCTAAGTCCACACAGCTTCAGGAAGTAGAACCCAGACATGACAGAATCCCAAATTTGGGGTTCTGAAACTCTGAAATCCATGAACTTTCTACCACGCACTACCTCTATTCTTAATAAAGCAAAGAGTGTCAGAAGAAGGAAGAAGGGCAGGGTAGTATTAAGTATTTATTTAACTTCTACCTATTTTATTTAAACTAATTCTCACTAATAAGGTAGACAAATAGCAGAGTGTTGTTCACATAGTGAACCCTACTAGGCGAGTGGCACTACAAATGTCATTTATTTTGAAGATGTGTTGTTCCTGAAGGTGATGAAGAAAGTAGTGGTGTTTCTTCTAGGTTGAATCAGAAACCAAACCAAGTGCTTTTTACACTTTCCTAAAAGTATAGTTTGAAATTTCCACCTCCATGTCCCTGACCTTCTCAGCAACACCACCCATACTGCTAGGAGCAGAATGTAAAATGATGGCAAACCCGCCATCATAGGACACACAGACCTCCGCACTCGCAGGTAGATGCCAGAGATGCAGCAGGCATCCATTCCAAGCTGGCCACACGGAGCCTTTTCCTGTTACTTCACTCTCTGATTTGGTGCCTCTCTCCGCTCTGGACACAGCTCAGGTGGCTGCTTCTTGAAAGATTCCTCTTTCTGAATGTTGCTGTTTCCGAGGTATGGTTTTGTCTAGGTAGTCAGCACAGAGTGAAAACCCTTACGAAAGTCTGATCTCTTGTCCACCACAGGCCTGACTCAGGCCAGAGACTAAGCCACCCATACCTTGTCTGATAAACAAAGAAAAATGTGAAAAACAATAATAAAGCAAAATGAATATGATCCAAATGATATTTATATAGAGCTAATTTAGAGGCTTATTTTTCTACAGTTTGTCAACACCTTCTGTTTCTTGAACTAAATTGTACTAAAGAAGTACTGTACAATTAAATACAGGTGAATAAAGCTGGAGCCAATCTGACAAATCTTTGTCATTCAATTCCTCTTTTAAGTAATCCTTATCGATACAAGGACTAAACCTTTTCTTTACCTCAAATTAAAATTTTCTGAGGACCCTTATTCTACTTCCTTTATACTTCATACCAATTCAGTGGTGCCTCAGTTCATGAATTTAATTCTTTCCACCATTCTGGTCACAAACTGAATTGGACAAGAACTGAATCAAATTTCTCCATAAGGTTAACATTGAACCTAACCACTGAATTTGATTTGGTTCGCATCCAATTCGGTTTGTGACAGAATTGTGAAGTTCGTGAATCGAGGCACCACTGTACTTGGTGACATTTACTGTCATTGCTCTGCTACCTATAAAGAGTAGTACTGAGCAAGTCATCACTGTTACCATCTGTTCTCTATGCAGTTTTGTTGTTAGATTCCATTTAGAAATTGGCATAAACTGCCTGTTGCCCAAGTAGGGATAGACTCTGTTTTTTAATCTGCCAGACATTTACCCACCAACTATAAAGTAGAATTCAAACTTTACTGAGCTTTTGCCTCTATAGAACCAGTTTATCATTGTAGAATTCAAACTTTACTGAGGTTTTGCCTCTATAGAACCAGTTTATCATTGCTATTTGCTCTCTGTGAGGCATAAAGCTGAGAAAACAGGGGAGACACAGAGAAAAGACTAACACAAACACAAATCTGGGGGAAAAGGGATGTGGGGGAGGGGGAGAGAGAGAAAGAGAGAGAGAGAGGAGTCTAGAACAGTGGCAACAAATGGCAGAACAACTGGAAACAACATTTTATCTAACTCCTTCATTTATCAAACAAGAAAAAAGATTGAAAAAAAATCAATGACTTGTTTAAGGTCACACTGTCATTAAGCTTAACTTGTTGGCCTTGTAAATAGCAGAGAAAGGAAGAATTAACACATTTGCCACCTAATCTCCCTCACTGAGCTCCTCATGAACTTCGCATTACCTGGGAAACCAATCCTCTTTCTGACTACAGAGAAAGGGCTCTATAAATACAATAATAATATTGTCCATTTTCAAATACTTTTATTGGAAGTGACACATGTAGAAAAGTATGCAGACCACCAATGGACAGCTAAATGAATTTCTAGAAAGTGGACATGCCAATGTAATTATCCCCCAACTCAAGCAAGGAAAGTCACCTTAATCATTCTAATGCCCTTTCCAGCACCCGCCTCCTCTGACTTCACATGCTTTTGAAACTCTCATAAATGAAATCATGTAGTATGTATTCTTTTGGACCCAGCTTCTTTTGCTTGACACTATATTTGCAACATTTGTTCAGGATGCAGTGCACAGGGGTAGTTTGCAAATGTTCATTGCAATATTGTTCAGAGGATTGAAGTACAACAATTTTACTATGTGCTTGGGTTATTTCTAGTTTGGAGTGATGATGAGCAGTGATGTACATGATGAACATACCATGCATATTTTTTAGTGCTCGTGCACACGTTTCTGTGGCTTGTGTACCCGTGACATGCTTGGTTCACTGGTTATCCTTATTTTCAGCTTTAGCAGATATTGTGAAAGAATTTTCCAAAGCTGTGCTAATTTGCATGAGAATTCCACTTTCTCCACACCCTTCCCATACTGTGGATAATGGGTCTACTATGTCCAAGGAGTTACAAAGTAGAGCATGGAATTTTTGGAATTTTCTTTCAGAACTAAGAAAGAAAAGGAAGAATTTAAGTTCAGAACCATGGAAAAGATCTACATTCTATCTAAATGCAATTCAAGGAAATGAGAAAGTACAATTCTGCCAAAGAGGTTTGAGGAAATAAATAAATAAGAGGTTTTTTTGTTTTTTGTTTTTTGTTTTTTTCTTCTCTTTCAGTGCTTTGTCACTCTGTGGAGCATGGAAATGACCATAAACTCAAGAATTTGGGATTAAAGACTTTCAGTTCATTTATTATTTGGTCTCTTTGGATTAATCTCTTACTATGCTCCCAGGAAAAATGGAAGTTTGGTAGCACAGTAGTAGTGGTAGACATTGGTATACCCTGCTGAGTTTTATTCAGAAAGAGTTCTTGAATTTTTAAGTTCACTTAGCAGTATGTCACATAACTTCAAGGTCCTCAGGGAACAGAATGGCCTCTTGCTTTTTGCTTAGTGAGAAACGATCTTAATGTGATTAAATTTTAATCCCCATTTCTGCAGCCCTCTCAAATTCATCTAACACCCAAACTTATTTGCTTACTCTGGTAGTTCAGGATCAATTGCTTTAATCTTGACCAAAATCCTCCTTTTTTTTTTGTAGTTAAAAGCACATGAACAATTAGTAAATGAAGAGTCTGTGTTTTTCTTTCAGTGTGTAGTGAGAACTCTTTCAAATAAGTTTCAGTTAAAAGAAAAAAAGTCATTCTATGGAGTTATAATGGCAGACTTAAACAGTATTCATTCTTTGAAGTATTTGGTGGAGGGGTAGTAATTTTTGTCCCTCAGTAAAAAGCAGAGAATCCTATTTAGAGCAACCAGAACATTGTAATCATCTGCCTGAAAACCATATTTATAATTTCAAGAAAAATATCAACAAACAAATCAAGTAAAATCCAAACAAACAATTTTTAAAATGATGTTACAGAGTAAACCACATACTGTATGATGTAGATAATTTTAGCTTCTGTCTCAAGTTATGTGATCTAAGCCATGACTAGAATAAAATACCAAAACTCTAATAGTTATCTTCATATTTTGAGATTATCAGAGATTTGAAATTTCTTATAGATTTTTTTCAAAATTTCTATGATGATAGTCATTACTTTATTATCCAACAACCAATAAAGGTTATTTTTTAAAAACAAAACAACTCTAAAAATTGTGTATAGATAAAAATATATATGTGAGGTAATACTCCAAAATATTAAGTATCTTTGAGTTGTGGAATTTTTTTTCTCTTTTTATTTTTCTCTCATTTCTACTTTTGTATGTGTGTGTATGAATGCATAACTTTTACCATAAGAAAAAGAATAAACATTATATTTCAAAATATGTATGTGGAAATGACCCCCATTTGTAGCCTCCAGTTGGGGCTAGAATTCTCTAGACACAGCTCACCCTGGACAACTGAAGTCTACCTAGGTTTTGATTCTGGCTTTGCCACTCACTCACTTTGTGAACTTGGATCAGTTACTCAGCCTTTCTGAACCTCAGTATTCTCATCTGTAAAGTGTGAACAACACCTATATTGTAGGGTTCCCATAAGGGTTGAATAAGGTCATATATGTAAAATACTATAGTATAAACAGTATAAACACTCTATAAACGGTATTATTAATTTAAAGAACATCATTCTCTTTTTAAAGCTTATAGGGATCAAATTACTTCTAATTTCCCAATGAAATTGCCAGGACATAGTATGAACATACCTTATTAACTTTAAAATAAACAGTGGAAAACAGGGGTTGTGAAATAATACATGACATTTGTAGCCAATTAAGAAAAAAATGGATAATGGGTCTACTATGTCCAAGGAGTTACAAAGTAGAGCATGGAATTTTTGGAATTTTCTTTCAGAACTAAGAAAGAAAAGGAAGAATTTAAGTTCAGAACCATGGAAAAGATCTACATTCTATCTAAATGATATTTCTGATTTCAAATATCTTTGATCTTAAAGTTCTCGTGTGATGTATAAAAGGTTTAGTTCATTAGTTTTTCATTATTTTTAATACTGCGTAAATGTAAAAATACAAGTTTAAAATTACTAAGCATATCTACCAAATATTTCAAATAATGAAATTATGACCATTTTCCTTTTTTACCTCAGATTAAGGTTTGCGTTCGCTTTTCAGTTTTCCCTCATGGTTTACAAGCATTGGTATTGATCTTACTATCAGCAGCAAGAGAGGTTTACTTGCTCCCTGACAGGAAGGCGAATTTTTGCTTCTGGCTCTAAATCTCCCTTTTGGCAATAATGGTTTTCACTTGAAACTCTAAGTTTGGATTAAAGGGAAAAAACAACCACCTCCCTTTCCCTTGTCCAAGCAGTAACTTTAAAACACTTCTTTTTGTCTTTGCCTCTGTCAGTGTAATCCAAAGCACCTAGAATAATTTTGACATCTTCTGAGTACACTTGCACCAGACCTTGCATGTTACTCGAGCATCTGCAGAAGGAAATCACGGTCCTCCAGTTCCACGCGGATTCTTCAAGGGACTCAGGTTGATCACTTCAAAAGTGATCTCTGCCATGCTTCAGAAGAAAGGGACAGCCAGGTGGGCAAATTCCTCTTAAAATAGTCGAAACTGTTTTCCTCCATGTGTGACTTTTGCAAAGACAAAAATGTCCTTGTTACATAAAAGTATACTCACATTGTCTGTTTCTCATATCCTACTTCTCCCCCAAATACCATCCTTCCACAAACTGAGCTCAAACAAGACCATTTCCTTTGTACAGTCTATCCTAAATCCTTCATGGAAGGTTAACCCCACAGAAAGGTGCAACAGGTTGTTTCCCTGGGAGACACAGCACAATCACCAGCTAGGTCCAAAGGAAAAGCAAAATGATGTCTCAGGCTCTCTTCCAAATTCCAAGTTGAAGCAAAATGGCTTGCAATAGCTTGAGCGACAAGATGCATGGGAATTGCTCATTTCTTAGCTCTCAGGCAATCCACTGGATCCCAGGCAGGAATAAGGTATTTCCCAGATAAAGTGAATTGAACAAAGAAGCTGCCCCATACTCCTTACTCAGCACAATTCCAGGAAACCTTAGGCAGACACCGAAGGAGGGAAAAGAAGTGCACAACTGAAAATTGAGATGTTTTTAATGCAACGAGTGGAACCTCATCACCCACATGTCATCCTCTCCCGGAAATGCCATTTCCTCTTCCAGGAAACAAAGGTGTGGAGAACTTCTGAGCAGCAGCCATGTGCATAAAACAGTAAGAGAGTATCTGTTAGAAAACAGAAAAACTTGGTAGTCTATGAAAGGAGATTAGTCCTGCAGGAGGCTGGAGCCAAGAAGTCTAGAGGTTCCCACTGCACCCAACACGTGCCAAAAGGAGATTTGGATTTTTAGTTTTAAATGAAATGTTAAGATAAAAAATATCATGCTTTTAAAACATATGAAAAAGGGGCCAGTGATATTACTCAGCGGCACAAGCGCCTGCTGGCGCGCGATGTCCTGAGGTCGACCCCCCGGTACCCACAAAAATAAATAAATAAATAAAAATAAAACATATGATGAATATTGTTTTAAGACTTCCAGCTTTCAGATTAGACTACATGGTCATAGGATAGTAGAGTAGCATGTGTCTTCAGAGAGCAGATGACTAAAAGTGTGAGAAGCAGAAAACCAAGGGCAAGATTGTAAGAATGGAGGTATTATTCTACAGCACTTGAGAGGGCTGCTTTAGACTGCTTGCAGTTGAATCCTGGTTCTGGTACTTTATTAATTGTGAGATCTTGGACAAGCTACATTATTTACTGCATTATTTTCATTTGTTAAATAGTAATGATGATGTTGATGATATGAGGATGATGATGATGATGACGATGATACCTACTTCATAAGACGTATGACAATTAAATGAGTAGTTCATCAAAAGTGTTCATCACAATGCCTGGTATATAGGTATTTAGTATATAGCCAATGTTATCATTATTTGAAATTATAAAGCCACGGGCTACCAAATAAATTAGCAGCATTCACCATATTTTTTATCATACTTCATAAAGCACTTATGAAGAGGACTTCCAGAACTGTTTCAGAAATTGGAAAAAATGATGGAGTAAATGTGGTCAAAGTAGAGGGGAGTATTTTAAAGGGGATTAATGACAATGTGTCTTTCATTGTAATATTATTTAAATATTCACCATAGTCTTAAATAGCCCTTGCATGAATTTTTCCTTGAGCCCCCTATATGTACTTCCTTCTCAAACTGTCAGTGGAAATACCAGAAATGGAGAATAAGGAGTTTACTGTCTCCTGGGCACAGAAGAAATGGTCGGCTTGCCATTTCTTCTCAACACAATAGGGTCTAATAATGAAAGAGCATTGGAGAAGGAGTCAGGGAGAAGACCTACCATGATGATGATGACGCTGGTGGCGATGGTCATGGTATGGCCTCTGCCAGGTTGCAGTGATGTCATGATGCGCCAGCACCGTGTGACTCTTCCAAGAAGTGTGGCCTCTATATTGTAAGATAATCACCTATGCCATATAGATGGTAACAAATTGGGGAGAGGGCTAATTTTAACGGAGTATATCTTTATCCTTAAAAAGTGTATCTGATAGACTTTTTTTTTTTTTTTTTTTTTTTGGTGCCGGCACCGGGAGTCAAACTCAGAACCTCACGCTTGCCAGGCAGGCGTTTATAGGGCTGAGCCATATCACCGGCCCTATCTAATGGCTTTTTGAGATTCATATAAACAAAAGAGTCAAACATTTCTGAGTTTTTTCATTTGAAAATTAAATTTAGAACTGGCAGAACTCGAAGGTCCTCTGAGATGACATTCCATACCTCCAGGTGTGGACCAGGACCAGAAGCCTGGTAATCCAAGTTTTGGCTCTTTTGTACTTTTTAAATCTCTTTTTAAAAAGAAAGAAAAAAGGGTGGAAAAGGATTACTGTTTAATTTCTCAGGCTAATCTGGTCTTATTATTTATAGCAACAAAAGCCTTAACCAAGTATATTTTAATTGTTTGTGTCATCATTGAAAGGAAATCATTTTGTAACAGTATTGATTACCAGGCAATTTTCTAACCTCGATAAAAAATTAACTCAGTGAAAAATAGGAAAAACCACCCCAACTATCCTCATTATGATCATCACTAGCTACTATTACCAATAACGCATTGGGAAGTCGAAAATGACAAACGCACTGCAATGACAAAATGGTGCCGCTTCAAGGACTGCAGTTTAAAACACTTTAACTTTAGAAAATGTGTATAAAATAACGAAGTGCAAATTACAGAAAAGCAAAATAATAGGTAAGAATCTAAAAACTACTATCCTCACTGTGCCCAAATCTTCTGGGCTAGGCATTTTAAAGAACAATATTTATAAGTCCTTTAGAGTATAAAAATGACTAAACAGATACGGTTTCGCTCCCACGCAATGACCTGGCCCTTCCCGCTGGAAGATGTCTTCAGCATTCAGGTCGGTGACAGGGGACGACACGTGGTCTCGCGCCCCTTTCCTGGCGCTCGGAATGTGGCTGAGGCGGAGGCGCCTCGGCTCTGCGCTGCCCGAAGCATCGCCTCGCCCCGGGGTTGTCCCGTCCGTCTGCCGCACCCCTCTGGCCCAGGTCGCAACGGAGCGACAAGTGGCCAGTAAGGCGTGAGGATGGAGGGTGGGGACAGCGCGAGCCGGGGCAGGGCAGAAGCCGCTCGGCGGGCGCAGAGGGCGCTCGGCTGAGCCCGCGTCCGTGAGCTGGGGTCCGGGTCACCTCCTCCGGCAGGTCCGCTACCGGGAGGGTGACGAGCGCCCCCTGGCCGAGCCGCCCGCGGGAGCCCCAGCCGCGCAGGCCCTCGCCAGTCCGCGCCACCGAGCAGCTGCGGCGCCGCGCTCAGGCCGCGACCGCGCCACCAGGTAGGGACCCCGCGCCCCGCGCCATGGGTCAGGAGAGAGCGGGCTGCCAGGGGCCAGGACCTGGGCGGGAAGGGCCGCCCGGTGTCCCTTGGAGCGGCTCCAAGAAGGGGCGAGCGCTGCTGTGGGAAGCAGGGGTGAGAACGAAATCGAGAAAGAGCTGGAGCCAAAGCAAACTTCGGGGCTCCCCCTGGGTTTCTTTCTCGCTGGCAGAGACCTTGGCCGGCGGAGGCCGTGGCGGGTAGGAGGTGGGGGTGCACCCCCTCCTTCCTTCTTTTTCTTCTCACCTGCACTGATGGAAGCAGGAGGGAAGGGAAGAGGTGGAAAGTTCGTGTATCTGAGGGGAAATGTTTGCATGTTCTCGTAAGGAAAGGTGTTTTCTGGAGCTGGCAACCTGTCCACAGAAAACACCCGGTTTTCTGGGAATTCGCCTGTGTAGGGCACAGGGCTGCCGATGCTCCCTCTTCTACACAAACCAAATTTCTTTGCAAGGACCTGTGGTAGGGTGAGGTAAGACTCTGATAGATTTAAATAAATAAATAAATAAATAAATAAAAGGTCTGTGTATTCAATTCTGCAACCTTCAGTGACATTGTTTCCAGGTTGGGAGCCACATGTAAACAAAGTATAATTGTTAATTAAAATCTCTATTTTATTGGATTTTTAATAGCCACAATTATCAACCTGGAAGAGACTTAAAGGTTTGGGCATCCCCCACCATGGGCAGGCAGGGAGGTCAAAGGCTGCCTGAGCAGGGAGGTTCTGGTCGTTTCTATAAGGAGGGTGCCACAGAGTGGCGTTGTCCTCTGGCTTGTCCTGCCACTGTGTGGGCTGGACATGATGCTAATAAAAGATTATTCAGTAATGGCTAAAGCAGAGGCGGGGTGAGGTGGAAAGAACAGGCATTCTGCTCTGCCAGGCAGAGGGGAAAATGGCCATCTAGACCCAATACACAGGTCCTTCCAGTCGCAGGTGCCCTTTGAGGGCTTGTGCCGAGCCTGTGGAATTGTTTTTATGAATCACCCGCGAGATCTGAGGCGTCTGCCTGTGTGTTCTGTGAGCTCCACTTCTTTGTCCTTAACATTTGACAAAGAATCCTAAAACATCAGTGTGCTTTAGGCTCTGGTGAAAAGAGCAAGAAGTTTGGGGTTCCACTCAGTTGACCCTCGCTTTGCTTCCCTGGAAGCCATGGCCCTTTCCTGGCTGGGGATGTCCGATAGGCAAGCTCTATTCATAAGATCCTAGGGCTCTCACCCAACTCCATACCCCAACCTTGGCAATCACCATCTTCATTTTTTTCCCTAACTTATCTCTGGTAACTTGTAAAATGGCAGGCTTACTGCAGATGCTTTATCTCCTTTAAAAATGCTGTGTCTAGTGGGAAGAAGGGTGACATTCGCTAATTTGGTTGCAAATTACTTTTGAAGTTTATGCACAGCTGTTTAAAATCCCTGAGATGAGTGCCATTGTTTGATGCAGGTGTCTGCCACAGAAAGCTCTTGTTAGTCCTTTTCTTTGACTGATTTGAATGTACATATATTTGAAGACAAGGCATAGGAAGATTCTGAAACCTGCAAATCTCCTGCACATTAGCAATTAAATCTAAGGTTTTTATTTTCTCCTCTCTTATCAGCTTTCTTTTTTCAGTTCAAATGCAACCTGTTTAGCATCACTTGCTTTTGTTTCAAGTGTCCCTTGATTGTCTTTGACACTTCTATAAACTTCCAAGAAAGAGTCTTGTTACCTTCTGCTTCATAATGTTCATTTCCGCCACTGTCCTATGGTGGCTCAGGAGGGCGAGTGACTCTTTGGCAAACTTCTTCACCTGTTCCACACCCTACACCAGAGACTCCTCATAAATCTGGGCGCAGCTCCAGGATCTTTGACTTCTTGTGGTGTCGCTTCTCTCTCAGGGATTGCAGGGATGTTGCTCATTTATTCACACTTGGGCTCTTCTTAGAATCTCAAGGATCATTTCAACATTAATATTTATTTGTCTTGTTCACAGTAGACACTAGAGGTCCCCTGAAAGAGCACATTTGTCTTTGGTCATTTCTATAAAGATGAAGTTCCCATTTCATCCTAACACTGTGGAAAAGACAGAATTCTTCTGTGTAATGAATTCCCTGTGGACTGGGCCCAGGATTTTCTTTCAAGAGTGTGGGCTTACAGAACCAGCTTATAACTTCAGACACTCTGGAGTAGATCTTTGCAGATGAATATCTCCTTCTAATGCACTATTTAATTAAAGTATATTTGCCTATCTTTAAAATAGGAATTAGAGATAGTACTTCCTGTTTTTAACATATTTAATGTTTTAGAGTTACTGGTTTTGTTGTTTGCCTCTGAGAATATTTCTAATATGTTAATATGATGCGATAGTTTGTTTATGTTTGTATTTTATCGCAGATGATTCTTTTTATAGAATTCAATTTTTTAATTTTAAAATATTTTTTCCCTGAATTAAACTAATAAATTATCAGATGGTGAAAAATCCCAATGACAGGTGTATACTGTGAGAAATACACACATGACCAAAATTAAACCTGCAATTACAAGTAGAGAATTTAGTCTTATGGTGACATGTATAGCTTTAAACTCATTATTTTTGTTTCTATTCATTACTTTTAAAACTTTAAGCATTTCATTTGTGACCAATATGCACTCAACTTACTTTTTCCATACGTATTCTAGCTATTGAGGCAGGAATTGGGGAAATTTATAGAAAAACATGATGTTGAGTCAGAGAAGTGATTTAAAAGATGTTTTCTTGCATCAGCAGAAACATCTTTCATTATTGTAACACAGCAAACATGCAGAATCAAATACACACACACACAGTAAAATCTGATTTCTCTATCATCTAAACATACTTAAGGGCAAATGAGAATCAGCGGTTTCAGAAAATTAGAAATTACTCACCCGTGTCTAGAATCATACATTTATGCTCAAGGATTAAATTAACAGAAATTTAAAGCTCCTCACTTTGGCAATACATCCTTCTACAAGTTGCTGTTAATTGACATTAGCTTTTGAATAAAACTAATAATATTAATGATAATAACAACTGGAATAAACAAAAGCAATGAACTTTGGTTTTATTAAATCATTATTTTAGATTTAAGTGCTAGGTATACTCAGAATTTTATTTACAATGACAAACATTAGTGCCATAGTTAATCTTCTTAAAGCCTTTATAAGTCAAATATTATCATTTTTCACGTGTTGAAACTTAGGATCAAGAGGATTGAGTCACTATCCCAGGTTTTATAACTTGTAAGTGGTCGAGTTGGGTTTGTCATACCATCAAGTCCTTGTTATAAACTATATATGACATAAAATGTACGGCTTTAACCATTTTTTTTTTCTTTGTGGGTACCGGGGGTCGACCTCAGGACATCGCACGCCAGTAGGCACGCGTGCTGCTGAGCGATATCACCGGCCCTTTTCTCGTATGTGGGTTCTGGGAGTCGAACTCGGGCCCTCGCGCTTGCCAGGCAGGCGCTTACGCCACTGAGCCATCTCAGTGCCATTTTAAATGTGAAGTTCAGTGGCATTAAGTATATTTGTTTATGGTGCAGCCATCATCCCCATCTATCCACAGAGTTTCTGTAAAACTGAAACTCTACCCATGAACACCCAACTCTTTATTTCCCACTTTTTCTATGCCTTGGCAACCACCTTTTTTCCTTTCTGACTCTGAATGTGACTGCTCTAGGTAACCCATACAAGTGGAATCATACATAGTCCAACTCCTACTTTCATGGCAAGCTTATTTAAGGTACATTCATGCTTTAGCATGCATCAGAATATCCTTTTTTAAAGCTGAATAATGGTCTAGTGGGCAGATAGGCCACATTTTGCTTATCCATTCATCCTTCAATGGTCACATGGGTTGCTTCTGCCTTTTGACCATTGTGAATAGTGCTACTAGAAAGATGATATATGAATACTTGTTTGAGATCCTGCTCTCAGTTCTGTAGGGATACATACACACAAGTGGAGTTGGTGGATAATATGGCAATTCTATGTTTGATTTCTTTATTTCTTTTTCTTTTTTTTTTTTTGTCTCATAACCATCTTATTTCACAGTGTCTGATACAATAAAATAGTTTTCTTTTTTCTTTCCTTCCTTCCTGTGGGAGCTGCTGTTGATGCTACACAATATCCTTTGGTAACCACCATTCTCCTTTTATGGAAAAAAGGTAAAACAACATTTCATAACAATATAGTAGGAGAATAACAATAGCTTCTTGAGGAATCACCATACTGCTTTCCACAGTGGCTGGACCATTTTATATTCCCAGCAGTGGTGCACCAGTGTTCCATCCATTACTCCACATCCTCATCAACCTTTGTTATTTTCTGTCTTTTTAATTTTAATCATCCTAATAAGTGTGAAGTAGTAGCCAGTTAACTTTTAACCAATTCATTCGATGCCCTGGTCAGGCGTGAGAGGCTATTTGCTCATTGCCTGTCTAAGGAAGTGGTGTCAGCCCCACTCGCAGTACCCCTTTTCCTCAACATTTACCCAGCAAGCAAAAAATAAAAATAAAAATAAAAAAAGCTTTGGTACGCGAGGTCCTGAGGTCGACCCCTGGTACCCACAAAAAAATAAATAAATAAATAAATAAAAATAAAAAAAGCTTTGGACTCAAAGGGGTCTGGTTTCACCCTGACTTTGCCAGTTACCAGCTCCGTGACTTTGGATAAATTTCTTTACTGAGCCTTTTTACTTTCTCTGAAATGGACGGTGATGCCCACTTCCGTAGGGTTGAGCTAAGCACAGAATGGGACGTGCAGGTGTATGTCTACTGTCATCATACAGGTGGTGGCAGCATCTAATGTTCACTCTCAAATGACACCTCCTTCCCTGTCCTCTGTTACAGCTACCATGAAGGGTGTGATTTAAATAAGCCAAAAGCAGTATTTCAGGGATATGTGTGTGTTTCAACAGAATGGATGTCATAACCCGAAGGAAATATTATACTGCTGAAGTTCCATATTTTATGTAGAGATGCCAAAGATCATTTTCACCATGATAATGGGACATTATACCACTTGGCGGCCTTTTTGTTTTGTGTTACTTTGGTCAAAACTCAGAACTTCTGTATGACCAGACACACAATAAATAATGCTCAGTCACCAGCCCTAGCCCTCTGCTCTCTTGTCAGTCTCTCTCCATTTTGTTCTGGTCATATCTGTTTTTCTTCCCCAGTGTTGTATAATAGTTAAGAATGGCCAATACGGAGAGCTTTGGAGGCAGACAGACATGGGTTCAAATCCAGGCTTCCTCCTTTGTGAGTGGTGTCACCTTAGAAAAGTCATTTAAGCTTTCTGAGTTTCCCCAGTTTCTTTATCTGAAAAATAAGCATAATAAACTATCTAGAACCGATTTGCAGATTGAGTAAAATAATCTCTGTAAAGCATCATGCTTTGCAGCAGACATTAAATAAAACTGAACTATTAAATGCTTCTTCCTGTGAAGGCCTGATCTGTCCTTTATAATCTTAGAGTAAAAGAAAAATATTTTTAAGACAAAACAAAAGACAAGGAGTGAGGAAATAATTCACCGTAGTTGTCCATGGCATTCATATCCCGTAGGAGACATCCCTGATCACAACTACAGCCCAGAGCATTTTAGTGAGTTAGTTTAAAACAAAAACTAAAACATTGTGCTGTAGGCTCAACTAGCAGTGTTTAGCTGAAGGTGCGTAGAGCAGACCCTTGGCTGTCTCGACCTTGTTCCCCATATCTAGCCTTCTGAGCCATTCACACTGAGTGGATGCTAAGAGCCTAGGAAGTAGTCAGCTGCCAAAATAGGGCTGAGTTTCCAATGCAAACCAAGCACTGTGAGTTCAGGACCAGGTAAAACCACTCTTTGTGGTCTAGGTGCATGAGTTGCCAAGTCTTTCATGAAAATAAGCTGAAATGTTCTCTTGTTTGCAGTTTGGGGAGAAGTTTGTCTCAGATGTGGGTTCAGCACTTGTAAGGCAGTAGGCTTCAACATTTTCCATTCTGGGCCCATTGAGATGCTTCAGCTATACCCAAGCAGGCTTCTTTCAGGCTGTAAGACTCAGTCCATTCCTAAATTATTGTATGGTAACAAGCATGTCTTTAAAAATGAAATAGCATAGAAAAGACTAAAATAAATGTCATGTAAGAGTAATTATTTCATGAAATTTGACAATGTTTGGTTTGAAATGTAATATATCTTTCCTTACCTTACCTAAAAGCTTGAACATTATAGACATAGAGTGTCTTGTTTTTCATATCATTCCTTTAAATTATAGAATCACATAAGTTTAAGGCTAGAAGAAAAGAGGAGAAATGAAAAAGTAAGTGGCATTTGCTGAGTGTGCATAAAGCCCACGTGTTAGATGGATTGCTCGAGGTTTATAGAGGACACACTAAAGTTTCTAGACACTTGATCAAGGACCACACAAATTACTAGCATCAAACCCTGACTTTTTTTTTTTTTCAGGATGGGGGGTTTGAGAGTGTCATGCTATGTGGTCCAGGCTGGCCTTGAACTAACTCTGTGTCTCAGACTGGTTTAAAACTGTGGCAATCCTCCTGCCTCAGCATTCCAGATGCTGAGATTACCAGCATGCACTACCATGCCTGGCTCTGATCTCTTTCATCCTCACTTAATATTCTTTTTATGCTCCATCAGTTGTGTTCCCAGTGTTTGTTAAACAATTGGCTGTTTGGGGAAGATATTTTCTCAGGGAAAAGGGGGTTATGACTGAGTCCCTCATTTGTTAGGAAAAATATAAACCTTCACATATAGCCCATCAACTTCATAAAGAACTGGGTTAATTGAGAAGAAATAATATTTATTATTCAGACCAGAGGTCTTTCAGTGTGGAGTTGGCAAAGATGAAATATGGCCACCCATCCCTCCACCGAAGCTTCCCTCAGCTGTGAGGAAGACACAACTGGCACTGCCTTGCAATGTGATGGGCTTCCTTTTCCAAATCTGGGCTCACTGCTGAATCCAACTGTCTGCTTTTCCTAGCTGGTGAGTATACTGGAAAAAATTATGCAACTGTGCAAATTCACAATTCCATACATTGAACTAGGCTCTCCAACTTCCCCAGCAGTCAGGCTTTCCTTGGTCACCTTGCTTGGCTTCTGCAGCAGCCATTCAGGCTTCTGCCTCTACCATCCTTCCACTCATCCCCAGCAGGTGGCCTTGCTTCCTGCTCCACTGAGAAGATAGTTTGCCAGATGAGAACTCCCCTCATCCTGTAACCACAAGACTACCTACCTAACTTTGTCTGGATCTACCCTCTCATCCTCACCTTTCATAACAACAACAACAAAACAAAACGAAAAACCCACACTGCCTCCTGAGATGTCCCAGTGTTCTCCACTTGTCCCAGGAACCCACTGCCTCATTCTTGGGAACCTCATGTACTTGAGTGTCTCCTCCCTGAATTTCTCTGCTCCCCTCACTACTGACCCTGTTCTTAGTATTAGACATGCTTAAATTCCTTCCTTCTGTGAAAAAAGATCATCCTTCTGTGCCTTCCCTGACCTGCTTCCTTCTTTCTCTCCTTGGTGAAATTCCTTAGGTTGTTCACTGTGCTCACTGCCTCTGTTTCCTCATGCCCTGTGTCCTGGCCCGTAGACACCTGACTTCACCGCCACTGCCCTTTGGACACTGTCACACTCGCATGCCTCATTGCTGTCTATTACTGAGGTCCACCCCTGCCTTACTGCACGTTCTGCACTGGTCCATTCTACTGAGTCCTTTGCAGCAGCTTCCTTTGATTCTCCCACCCACCCTCCCGTTTTCCTTTCTTCCTCTGCTTTGCAACCTCATCCTTTCTTTTCATCAACCTGAAAGCTTAATGTTCCTCAGAATTCTCATTCTAAGGCCTACTTCATCCCTCACGGATCCCAATAGCTATCTCCTTGTGGGCCTCGACCCAGTCATTATTTACCCAAACCCATTCCCTGGTCCTCTTCCTTAGGTAGTTTGTGGGTGCACCTAACATTGCACTCCCCAGGCCAAATACACCATCTTATCCTTCCTCTCTCTTCCCATTTCCCCTCTCTGCTCATTTCTGTAGCTGGCACTGCTGCAAACCTGACATTTGGGAGCTCTTCCCTGACTCCTTTCTTCTACCTCCACAGTTCAGTCAAAACAAATTTCTGCTGGTTCCTCCCAAATATATCCTGTCCCCTCCAGCATTTCCCAACCTCAGTGTCTCTACTCTTTTTACAAGGTAGAACCATTTCCTTCCAGATTACTGCTTAGACCACCTCACTAGTCTTCATTACTCTGAATGTTTCCTTTGCTACTGCTGGAAGGGCCCTTCTAGAACCCAGATTTGAGTATGGCACTCCCCAGCTCTAAGTTCTCCTGTGACTACCCACTGCTATCTTAGGACGAAGCCCAGACTTTTCCATATAGATTAGAAGGTGCTAAGCCTTTCTTCTCCAGCCTCTTCTCTCCAGCCCTACGTATCACATTCCTCCTATTATGGCCTTCCTCCGATAGCTAGTAGCCTTCCTCAGCCTTAGTAGCTTCTTCATTCTGTGGCCTTGCCTTGCCGCCTGGACCACCCTACCCAACTTCTGAACCTCTCTTTCATTTGGCTAAATCCTATATATCTCAGCCTCTGCCCTAGGCATTTTTTCCTAAAGGCTTTTCCTGATCCTACAAATCAGGATTTGGTTTCCTTCCATGTGTTCTGAAAACCCCTGTCAGGTCATCTGTGTGATGAGCTTAGTACAGTGTGTGACCTGTAGTAACCAGTCAGTCAGCATTAGCCACAGTAGCCCTTAGAACAGATGTAACTCTGATGTTTCCTTACTTTTAGACTTCTCCAGTGGGCTGTGCACTGCATGAGGGCAGAATCCACAGTCTCTCTTTCTTTGTTGCATCCTTAGATCTGATATAACAGGTGTCATAATAGGTGTCAATACTAGTAGAAGAAATAAATAAGCCATAAAGTTTAGAATCTGTAATGTCTAAAGGATGTGTCCTATGTTAGAAGAAAGGAATCCCAATCTGATTTAACTATCTGCACAAGTCAAATCCTTATTACCCTACAGAATTTTGCCTGTGAGCCTCTGGAATTGTCTACATAAATTCTAGGAGAAATCAGAGCTGAAGGTGATGGGAAACATTTATTGCCCAAATCACATCACGACTTTCAGTTAATATGAATTTTTACATTTAAAAATTCTAGGGCCGGTGAGATGGCTCAGCGGCATAAGCGCCTGCCTGGCAAGTGCGAGGTCCTGAGTTCGACTCCCGGTACCCACATAAAGAAAAAAAGGGCCAGTGATATCGCTCAGCAGCACAAGCACTTGCTGGCAAGCACGAGGTCCTGAGGTCGACTCCCGGTACCCACATTAAAAAATATAATAATAAATAAATAAATAAAAATTCTAGGAGGTGACTTACTGCAAGAAAAAGACTCCATTTCCTTCTGAGTATCTTGTGATTTTTCTTCCCCTGTGATGCTCATGGCATCTCACTAAATTGATCATTATTATGCCAATCATAAAAGGAAAAAAGATTAAGGTAAGAATGAAATAAAAGATTATATTAAAATATTCTTAAATGTGCTACAGGCAAAAGGATAGACAATAGGTAAACATAAGGTGTAGATGTGTTAAGAACCCAAGAGTTATTTTAATAAAGGGAAAATATTAAAGAATGAAAAGGGGAAATATTTTTTGAATTAAATGATAAAAGATGCCAAAGATTCTTCAAAACAAGATCATAATTATTTTAAAATTCATTAAAGCACCTAAGAGTAAGAAAGGTAAAAAGTAAAATAGCAGATTCAAGAATTGGGATGACAGAAGTATGCCAAAGACACAATAAATAAAAGAATTCTCGAAAGGGGACTCACTAAAAGGTAGAATAATCAAAAGTATGAAACTAAAGAAAAACATCTTCTATAGAAGACTAAAAACAAATCCTAGCAATAATAAAATAAAGTGGGCACTAGTAAGGGTTCCCAACAACTGCTAAGCCAAAGCTAAAACAATATTAAAATCAATGTTTAGTTCCAGTTCATAACACAAAAGCCCACGGAAACCTCTATAGGGTATGAGAGGTGAAGTTTCCAAAGGGAAACACACTGTGACTCCATTGTGACATTTCCTTCTTGGGAAGTGTTGGGACAGCGTCGTGTAAGGGCAAGCATAAGAGTTATGTTCCTCTTTCCCTGCGCAGTAAGGGTGACACTTCTCACAGGGTGAGACTTCTACACTCTGGCCCCTAATGACATCACCACCTGAAGTATCCTGCTTTCTTTTTGGAAATAGGAAATTATTCTGGTCCCTTAAATGCCATATACCTTCCCAACTTTGTCCATGAAGTGACCTTTTCAAACAACCCTACTTCCTCCTACATAATTGGCAATTCTTTCTCTAGTATCCTTCTGTGTTATACCTTTCTGTCACGAGTCACTTGTAATGTGTTTACTCTCTGTATTCTATTTCCCATGCCTCCAGGGACTTGCCACTACTGCCCGGCTCATTACTAGAGCTCAAAAACAATATCTTAATTCAATTATTGTCTGCTGAGTAGGCTTGCCTAGGGGCACACACCAAGTCTCCTATTTCTTTTTTTCTCTTTAACTCCTGGCATAGAGTTCAGGCTGCAGTTCCATTTGAGAAAGCTCCTGGAGCCTCTACAGCCAGAGAATATATTTTATTTCCCTCCAGACTCCATTGTGAAGGGTTCTAAGCATGAATATTGTATTTCCAGGGCCTACTCATTACTATTAACAGCACTAAGCACTCCAATTTTGGTGCATAGTCTCAAAATGAGTTTTTGGAAATTTGCCTGAGGTGGCCCAGTTCATAGCAACTCTTGGTGCATTGACTTATCTTTGCCCATTGTCCGCTCAAGCATCTGCTGCTTTTTCTGTTGAGTTCTCCCTACCTCATTGCTCTCCACTCTTGCACTAATCTGGGACATTCCATAGTTGGCACCCAAGGACACTGTGAATACAAATTCAATTGTGCTTTATGGGAGATGAGACTGAATAGAAGTTACTCACTCTTGTATCATTTATCTGCCTTGACTCCTCAGCCACGATATCTCTCAAAGCTAACCAACAGCAAAAGTCTATAGAAAAATCACAGAAGTAGGAGATAAAGGACAAAGTTCCAACTTATTCCAGCTCGGCCTTACTGACTTTAGAATGAATAAGTGGGATGAGAGAGTCTCTAAGAGTCCTCCAGATCCTAATGTGTCATAGCCATTTTGGGGGTGTCATTTGAAATCCATGCATTCCAGTAGGACCACAACCTCATTCAGGTACCTGGGATGGTAGAGAAGTGGGTAAACTTCACGAATGCTGGACTGCGGTTAATCTGTCTCACTGTAACTATTGGTAGATGGCTTGTACACGTTGCAGAGCATATCCATTAGTGGCATATGCAGCTCTTCACCAATAAACTTAAATGTAGTCACCTAAGCATGGAAGTTACTCGACTCCAGTTAGTTTTGATTTGGGAAAGTAAAATTTAATACTATAACAGGAAAGTCAGCAAGGCATTGTTCCTCCTGCTGGTAATGACAGTAACATAAATAATATAACAATAACCAAGTTTCTCCAAAAAGGACATCTTGATTTCTTCAGTAGACTTTGCCTCTGAAAGATAAGGATGAATAATAGAGAGCTGGAATGTTCTCTAACAATAGGAACATGTTTAATTCTTCTGCATTAATCATTCAGAAAGAAATATAAATGAGACACATGTTATTTCAGACATTCTTGGGCAATACAGAAGGGTAATATTAACACTAGTCATAAATAGCTCTTTCAAAAGAAGTTTAGTATTCTTATATACAGTGGAGCTACTCCTAGGCAGCTTTACTAAAAACCACTTGATGTTAATGCAAATAATGCAGTGAGAAATAATGGTACAATTCCAGTTTCTGAAATGGAGGCAGCTGAAGTACTTGCCAAAGGCACAGCACAAACTCCTCCAACCATCCTCCTTCCATCCCAGTGAGAACAAGGATTTTACTACTGAGATACTTTCCTACTTCCTGGGTGTTGAGATTTTTAATATTTATAGTACACTTGACTTCTGTGACTACAAGTGTTTAAGGAGAGTAAAGCATCAGAGCAAGAGGAAAAAGGCTTTTTTTCACTTATTAAAATGAAATAAATACAACATATTTGACCCAAAAAGGCTAATATAGCCAAGTATAAATTAGCACATCATTTTAGAAATTAATGAAGCAAAACTCATCCGATAACATAGCTGGTTGGAGCTGCAGAGAGAAATGTCAACATCGAGTGTCATATCTGAGTTTTATTACTTTAGTAGGAATGGAAGACAAAAGGCAAACCCCTCCTCTTTGGAGAACAGACTTGAACAAGTCAGAACAGAGAGAATATATGTTTATGGAAATATATAAAATCAATTTTCTCCTGCAAAAGTAGTGTAGATATCTTCTCATGGAAAAATGGTCCTTACCTCTGGGTCTACATCTTTAAGCCTAGAGAGAGATCTCACTATTCATTCAAGTACAGTTCTATCTCAAGACACTTGACCATACAGCTAAGAAGGAAAAGAATAAAGAACCATCAAACATTTTTTATAGGTTCAAAAGGTGAAACACACATTTGTTTAGATATTTATCTTAAAACCACCAGTAGGAAAATTCAATCCGAATTCCAGAGGATTTTAATCCACGCGCCACACACATTTTCTTAGTCTTTTGCAAGATAGAATCAGAGGATTACATTTTCTAAGAACCCCTTTTTAAAATGCTTAAGCCCTAATCAGTTAAGTGTGACATAGGCTTCACATGGGATTTGGAATCAAGTAATTAAGAATGAAGTACAAGTTGATACTTATTGACTGTAGACAATGTTATTGCCCTGAAACTGTCCCTGCATTCTCTTACTTTTTGACATGGATTTATTTGACTCAGAGCATTGCTTTTGTGTGTTAATGTGAGACAAACTATGTGTATTTAATTGATTAAAACAGCATCATTTGATTTGTTCATGATTCTTAGGGTCAGGAATTTGGGCCAGCTCTGGCTTGGTTCTGCTCCTCACAGCATCTTTGGGGGTTGGAGATAGGATTACTCACGTCAGTGGCCCATGGTGGGCATAGCTGTTAAAGAGGACTTCATTTATTTTCTGACATCGTGTTTTTAGTTTCACTTATTATGTAGCTGACAGCCGGATCTTCCTCAAAAAAATCTGATTACCACTCTTTTGTTTTTTTTTTGTGGGTGCCGGGGGTCGACCTCAGGACCTTGCGCGCCAACAGGCGCCTGTGCCGCTGAGCGATATCACCGGCCCCTTTTTCGTATGTGGGATCCGGGAGTCGAACTCGGGCCCTCGCGCTTGCAAGGCAGGTGCTTATGCCGCTGAGCCATCTCACCGGCCCTGATTACCACTCTTCACTTTAAAACTTTGTGTTTATTCCATGTCCCCTACAAATGAGAATCCAGGCCCTTTGCAGGGTTTGCTGGTTGGGTCCTTCCTGGTCTCTGCTCCCCTGCCAGGTGCATATTCCCAAGGCCTTGGCTGCTTGAACATTTTGTAGATCTCCACATGCCCTCTGCATCAGCACAGGCCCATAAGGGATCATAGACCTAGAAAGCACTTCCTCCCATCTAGCAGCCACTTTGCTAACCTCTGAGATGTCACGTGCTCTGTGAAGGCTTCCCACAGGCTGTGCAAGCTGCCCCACCACCATGTGCCCTGGCATCCTATATGTATGGCAACAATAGCCTCCATCTATCTGTCCTTGCTCTGTTGTGGGGTCCCAGAGAGCAAGCTCCGCATCTCAGTCTCCAGTCTAGCCCTTGCCCTTGGCAGAGAGTCCCACATATCGCGAATGCTCAGTGTGTCAGTTGAGACAGACTAATGACAGAGTGACAAGTGCCTGGGGAAAGACCAGAAAACCCCAAATGGGAAGAGGACGGGTGTGATGAAAAGGAGACCCAGGGCTATAGTAGTAATAGCAAGGACCCAAACATGGGCTCCAGAGGGCAGAGTGGTGAATGAGAATGCTCTAGACAATGACAGACACAAAACAAGGATAGAGAATAAACATCATCCAACTCGGTGGAAGAGAAACCAAGACCTGTGTCATGGTCAAGTGTTAAGAGAGAAGAAGCAGGGCAAAGAGAGGGTGGCCTAACATCAGGGCGGTCATGGGCAGCCACAGGGATGCAGGAGGGAGCACCCAGCAGAGCATCCCTGACCTAGAATCAAAACGTGGGGTGCCCAGAATCCAGACTAGCAGAACTGCCCCTCCAGACACCAGTCACAGACCCACAGGTGGCCTCTCAGAACCCAGGAGAGAGGAGAGGTTGGCCAAAGTGAAATTATTGCTTCTGAGAATGGTGGCTCTCACTCTGAAACCTGAGCTGTCACCTAATCCACTTGGCTAAGTATCTTTACTCTTGGGCCATATTGACTGAATAACTGTAAAGTGAATCTGTGTGTGTGCTTGACTCTAGTTGACAAGGTCCAGGGGATATTTTCAGTTACTGGGGAACGCAAAAGTGGAGAGAGGTGGCAGCTGAGGGCCACCAAGGAAGGTCTACCTGGAAAGAACCCTTAGCTTTCTCTTGACAAAAAATTCTAAAGGAAATAATCAGCATGAGAAATTATTTTTCTATTAAATATTTGAAGAAAACATGATTATTTTTCTGCCTCTGAATATACTTAATGATAGCTAACATACATTGAGCTGTTTCTACCTCCCAGCTATTGTTTTTATCACTTCACACCTATTAACCCTTCCAGTCCTTATAACTACCTTTGAGGTTGGTACTATGGTTATCCCATTTTACAGACAAAGAAACTGAGATTAAATAACTTGCTCAAAGTCACAGAGCTGAATTTCGAACCCAGGCAGTTTGATCTCATAATTTGTGTTCTTACCATTCAACTTGGCTAAGCCTGAATTTGGCAATATACTGCATTTACCTACTGATTCATTTTTAAAAATACTACCTGAGGGGCCAGGGAGATAGCTCAGTGGCATAAGCGCCTGCTGGCAAGTGCAAGGTCCTGAGTTCAACTCCTGGAACCCACATAAAGGAGAAAAGGGGCCGGTGATATCGTTCAGTGGCACAAGCGCCTGCTGGCAAGCACAAGGTGCTGAGGTCGACTCCTGGTACCCACATAAAAAAAAAATACTACCTGATATTGTTATTAATTCTAAGAAGTGAGTTTTGAGATTTCCTTGTCTCTTTAAATCTCAGTTACTGCATGAGACATATTACCTTGGTTAGGTGTCCAGTGCGTTACTCATTTAAGTGACAGAGGAGGCATCCACTCTGGCTCAGCTTCCCATCAAGTCTGGAGCTCTGCTGAGACAACTGGATTTCTGGATCCTTCTCCAGCACTTTTCACTAAGTTCAAGCATTAGAAGATGCTTCTAAATGTTCAGACAGGTTGAAAATGCACAGAACTCCTAAAGCTTTTGTCTACTCAGAGAAAATGTGTGAGGGAGAGGAGACTGTCATTTTTTCATTTCCACTATATCCAGATACCACATTCATTGCTCTATGTATTTCCTTTCTACCCAACTGTATTTCAAATCTGTAATTTTGTAACATTATATATATATGTATTAAGTAAGCCTGTAAAATATACTTTATAATCCTAATCCATTCTTCTGGTGTTTAATTCATCTCAGTTCTGAAACTGTCATTACTCCTCCTTTGAACGTTCTTCTTTTTCTTCTTTCATTCACTATTTCATGTCTTTCATGTTATAGTATTTGACAGTAGACTAAATGTACTTAAAGTGGCAAATTTGGGGTAGAGGTGTAGCTCAGTGGTAGAGTGTGTGCTGAACATGTGCAAAACCATGGGTTCAATCCCCAGTAACCCCACCATCACACATACACACAGACACACACACACACTGACTGACTGCTGTAACTTGAAAAGAGCTATTAAGAAGAAAGTTTGCTTCATTAAAATTGAGTGAAAAATGCAACCAGATTAACATTCTTGAATAATAGGTTTGAAGTTTGAACTTCAACTTTATGGAGCTGCTCTGGGAATTAGAGAATATAATCTGTTAAACTATGAGACACACTTAAACTATTTTTTTTTTTTTGTGGGTACCAGGGGGATGACCTCAGGACCTCGCGCGCCAACAGGCACCCGTGCCTCTCTGAGCGATATCACCGGCCCCTTTTTCGTATGTGGGTTCCGGGAGTCGAACTCGGGCCCTCGCGCTTGCAAGGCAGGCGCTTATGCCGCTGAGCCATCTCACCGGCCCATACTTAAACTATTTTTAAGGTATATCTGATGTAACTATAAATTTGCTATTTACTCAATATGGTCTCATACGCATGAATCGATAATAAGTTCATAACAAGTTTCTGGCACTTTCTATGCCCATTGTTTATTATTTAACAGGTTTCTGAAACACCAGATTTCAGAGTTTTCAAAAGATACCCTTAGTCAAGAAAATTCTTTTGTCAACAATTTTAAAACCCAACTTTTCCAAAATCTGAAGAAATTTGTGCTCATCCTCTTTATTCCAAAATAAAACTAGAAATACAATGGATTTTTCATATTTGCATGAATAGACAATTTTTACAGGCTGAACAATTAGTTGAATTTAATATTAGCCCTGAAAATGAGTAAATAGAATTAAAATAACCACCAAGGTACAGAACATCCATGGTGTGCTGTCTCGGGCAGAAGCAAACTGTCCACATTTAACATGGCTTCCTTTTTTACTTTATCCCTGGATGTGCACATGTCCACTGCAAGGGCTTTTAGAGGACTTACACATTCAGTCGTAGAGGAAGAAAAGAAGCTGTGAAAACCATAGAAGAGGAAAAATTTTTGCCCTGAAGTCGACTTCCCAACAAATTGGAGGGAAGGTCTTTGGAACACTGTGCCCCACCTGATTTCAAGGATTGCAGAAAGTTTTCACTACCCTTTATTCCAATACCTGAAATGCTGCCAAGAAGGATTTTGAGGGACACAGATCCTCTTAAAAATGCAAGTGCTGCTGAGATTTCCTTCTTCCAACCTTAGAGTGGCTTAATCAGTAACAAAGAGAAAGTGGGTATTGTTATAGGGAAGGGGAAGGCTGGTTTTATTCAGCTAACAAATACTTTCTGATCAAATAGCTAACATGTCGTGCATTGTTCTGGGTGTTGGGAATACAGGAGAGAAAAGAGAAACAGGGAATACCCCTGCATTTGGAAGAAAAAGATACTAGCAAGGTAAATGGCCCACAGGTAAGATAGTGTAGGTAACAGCAGGTGCTGTGAAATACAAAGAAAGAAGGTGAAGATGCTCCAGAGAACTCCTGGGCCTGCCTTTAGATCACTAAGTGCTGTCTTTTATGAAGAGTGAGGGAGAGAAGAATATCTGATAGGTCCTCATTGCCACAAAATCTGGTAATAAAAATAAGGAGGGTGCAGAAGACTCATTAAGTGATATCAAAAAGGCCTGTTCCTCCTTTGTGGGATCCAAGTACTAGAGAAGTCTCTTCTTATCCTCTCCTACTCCAGGAGAGCTGAGAACAGCACATCCTTTTTTTTTTTTAATATTAAGGATTGAACCCAGGGCTTTCACAGTAAGCTACTTCCCCAGTTCAATTTTTTATTTTATTTTCTATTTGGATACAGGATCTCACTAAGTCACTGAGTTGCACAGGCTGGACTTAAACTTGAGATCTGCCTGCCTCAGCCTTCCAGCACTTGCCACCATACGGGGCACATGGCTTTTTCTCCACCACTGTGTTTCTCTGCTGGTACTTAGTAGGTGATCTATGAATGTTTGCTCCTAAGTGAATATAATAAGGAATCTGACTGCTATCGTTCTTATTCATAATAAGGATCTGTAAGTTTATTTTTTATCCTTAACCTTTTATCGCTGAAATTTTGGCAGTGAGGTAAATGAGCAGAATGAAGCCCAAGACCTGGCTAATTAATTGCCACTCATACAGTCCAAGCCAAAAAGTTTTTATTTCCTGTCCTCTTTTGACCTTCTGCAGGTGTCACCTCTCAAGGGACATGCGTCACTGTGCACAATCATTCACTCAGTACTCTAAACATTTCACTGGGAAAGGAAGGGGCCTTATTAATTTCTACAGTTTTCTGTGGCCCCTTTTTCTTACACCATAAGGATAAAAACCAACTCTGAGAATTTCTCCCAAATCCTCATATAGATCTACAATAGTAAAATATGGTATAAACTTCAACTTTAAAATTCTATTCCTCCTCCTGTGTGAAGGTGACCATGCTGTCACGAGTGGAAGAAACAGCCCATAGGTGACAGTATTCCAGCAAGCAGTGATTCCCTCAGCACCTGATGCCCCAGGGCTCTGTGAGGTCCACATGCAGCTTCCTAAACCAACTCTGTGTCTCAGATCTTCCTATTACACCCATGATGTTTGCTTGCTAAACCACCAGCTGAAGTTATTTACCCAGTCCCTCATCTCAGTTTTCTGGTTGTATTTTATCTAAGTCATCTTTACTTTAGTTGAGCTAAGGCTGTGGTTTTGCAAATTAAATCAAATGTGGGTTTCTGCATATGTCTCTCCCATCTGTTTACTAAGCTTTTTTTTTTCTTTAATATTATATGTCTGTTTTCACCTTTACAGTTGTGTGAAGGAAGATTTTTTTGCTTACAGTTCTTTATACAAATTCAAGCCTATTTAGAAGGACATGTTAACATCTTTTAAATTCCTTGCTTAAAATATATCTTTAGCCACAATTGACTCCCCTTAAAGTCTTGAATAATGAAGAGATCAGGTGGCTCACAAGTCTAGGCTTTACACTTTAGGTGAAGGGGCTCTGTTTCATGCTTCTAACCAAGGAAGCAATTTTTAATACAGACAGCTCATGTGGCTAATGTGCAGAAGGAATAGACAGAATGACAAGGCAAAGTGGTGGGTTTTAACTAAACATCTACTGCAATAATTTTCAATAATCTAGAGAAGACATTGAACTTCTCAGACTAAAAAAACTGAACAGTAGTGGTTGAGTACAAAAGAAATAATCAGGTAAAACCAATAGGACTTGTTGCACAGATGGATGAAGATAAAGAAAAAGGAGAAATCACGGTTGAAAAGAAGGAAATAAATTCAAAACATGGACACATTCCACAATATTTCAGTAAAGAGAGTGATACCAACAGAGTTAACTGAAAAGTGACTGAAGAGACAGAAAGACGGCAGGCAAAGAGGAGAGAGAATGGAAGAAGAGCAAGAATGAGCCAGTGGATGTGGAAATTAGCAAGTCACTAGTGTCCTTTCAGAGAGCAAGCTCAGCAATGGTGGGCAGGAGAAGCCAACTAGCAGAGGGCAGAGGAGTGAGTGGAAGATGAGGAAGTAAAGATGGTCCAGGAAGCTTGGTGGTGAAGCGTGGCGAGGCCACACCTGCTGGAGAAGCAATGTCAGAAGTCGTTAGAGAATGGAAAACATGACTATGCTTTTAACTGGGGTGAGAGAGGCCAAAACTACAAGAAGGACAAGGGATCAAAGGGAAAGAATAATTCTGAGAGTGTGGACTGGGTAGGAGTGGGCACACAGAACACTCAAGGAAGAATAGGTGGCAACCAAGAGAAGTTGAGCCAGAGACAAAGAAGTAGAGCAAATGTATGTATCGTGGCTTTCGTTTTCTCTTTAAAATAGACAAGCTCATCTACCTAGAGTGGAGAAGGCAGAGTTATGATTTTGGAGGAAAACAGCTGTGGAACAGCCTGTTTGGGGAATGAGAAAAGAAACAGGGCAGAAATTAAATAAAAATAAAGACCGTGGGCAAATTCTCAATACGTGGAATGCTTATATTAAGTATTTTTTAAAAAATTATGGCAAAAATAGACATAACACAATTTGCCATTTTACCTTTTTAGGTGTACAATTCAGTGTCATTAATTAGGTTCAGGATGCTACACACTGTCTTCATCACTTTGCCTTTGCCAAAACACAATACCCGCCACCCATAACTTAGAGAAAGATACATTTATTTGGGCTCACGGGTTTTAGAGGGTCTGGTGGA
This sequence comes from Erethizon dorsatum, assembly GCA_028451465.1. Lineage (NCBI taxonomy): Eukaryota > Metazoa > Chordata > Mammalia > Rodentia > Erethizontidae > Erethizon > Erethizon dorsatum. The sequence continues at coordinate 43,151,203 of CM051825.1, forward strand.
CGAAAGTTGCTATGCCAGGGTTGTCAAGAAGCAGCGAGGGAAGGGAGGAGAGAAGGAGTGATTTCTACTCTGACAGGTCATGACCCAAGTGACCCACCTTCTCCTACCTCCCATCAGCACGCTCAGCTATGGATTCATCAGTGTGTCACTCAGTGCCCCCATGATCCAGTTACCCTCCAAACATGTAAGTCTTGGGGGACACCCCAGACCAAAACCATAACATGCACCCATCAGCATTATCTATTTCCAGAACTGTTTCATCATCCCGAAAAGGACCTCCATACCCATGAAGCAATAACTCCCCATCACCCCACTTTCAGCCTCTGGTAAACCCACCGTACTTCATGTCTATGTGAATATGCCTCTTCTATTATTTGTGGCTTTTAAAGCACAATTCACAAAATAAGACAAAGGAGGAATAACAAGAAGAGAATCATTCTTACGGAATTGTTCTGTGGATAAAGAGGACGCTCTTAAACCACACTATTTGCTTAGTCCATTGCACAGTATCCACTCGTAAACATTTCTAGTGTTATAATTTAGTATAGTGTGTTACTTTTAAAGTGATTCAAATTAGCAACAGCCTCTGAACACCACTAAACTTTACTTTGTATTTAGTATTTTATTTATCATACATACATACCCAGCTATGAATGTCTATTTTTCCCATACGAATGATAACACAGGTTTGCACTTTGGTAAATATTTTTCTGTTTAGCAGTATATTTCAGAGGATTGGTTTATTCATCTTAGTGTACCATGTCTGAAACAGAAGTTGCCACAAATAGCTTGTCCATGCATCATTTAGAAAGTGGAGAGGTTTTGCTATTAACATATGCAAACAAATAGTTCTGCTTTATTTCAGTTGTAGGTGACACAGACAGATCTTTTTTTTGGGGGGGTACCGGGGGTCGACCTCAGGACCTTGCATGCCAGCAGGTACCCATGCCGCTGAGCGATATCACTGGCCCTTTTTCCATATGTGAGTTCCGGGAGTCGAACTCAGGCCCTTGCGCTTGCCAGGCAGGCGCTTACGCCGCTGGGTCATCTCACCAGCCCCCAGATCTTTACTTCTCAAGAGGGGATGCACAAGGATCACTGTAGGATTACATTCAGTTATTTTTTCTTTCCAATGAAAGTAAGTTGTAATAAGAGATTTACTGGAGGAAATATCTGATAATGGAATCCTCTTCCTAAGATAACTTCCATTTTCACTTTCTGTGAACCCCCAGCAAGAGCTGACAAAATTCCTGCAGTGGGATGAATGGGACGTGCCTCTTCTTGTAGCAGTATGTAGTAGACATGGCTTACAGATGCCTTCTAAATTGAGAGCAACAAATTGAATTGGTAGCAGCCACATACAGCATTAGCCTGGTCTTCACGCTAGCTGTCACCCTCTAAATATCAGTGAACTAAGCTACCAAAAAGGGAAACTATTTTCATATTGCCTCAATTCCCCAAATTTTATCCTGAATACAATTCCAGTTGCCATTTAATTTCCAGCTGTGACCTCTTCCACTCCTAAAACTACAGAACTACAATTTCATCAGTGATCTGTGGAAACTTCGGTACACCCTGGCCTTTGCTGCCTTGTGTGTGAATTCTGCATTGCAAAGAGACTTCAGCCTTTTTGAAGATAGTGTGTTTTAATTCATGGAATTGTGAAAAAGTACTGTTTTAACAGGTGAGGAAATTAGACTCAGACAAGTAAAGCAACTTGCCTAAGGTCATACAGCTGAATTTAGCCAGTAACTGAATTAGTTTTTCTTCCCTAGAACTACTTGTATGGTCTTCTTTTTCAAAAATGACTTACAAGTGGCCGAGAAGCTCATGAAAATATACCCAATATCACAAATTAGAAAAATGCAAATTATAAGCATGAGATATTACCTCATACCCATTATAATGGTTCCTATGAAAACCAGAAAATAGCAAATATTGGCAAGGATATGGAAAAATGGAAACTTTGTGCACTATTTTGGGGAATGTAAAAGCAGCTGCTATGCAAAACAGTATAGTTGTTCCTCAAAAAATTAAAAATAGAGTGATTATATGATCCAGGACTTCTCCTTCTGGGTATATACCCAAAAGAATTGAAAGCAGGGACTTGAAGAGCATTAGAAGCATTAGCCACTGTGGCCAAAAGGTGGAAGCAACCTAAATATCCATGGACAGATGCATGGGTGAACAAAGTAAAGTACATCCATGAAATGGAATATTATTCAGCCTTAAAAAGGAGGGAAATCTTTTCACATACTACAACATGGATGAACCTTGAGGACATTATGCTAAGCCAAATAAGCCAGTCATGAAAGGACAGATACTGTATGATTCTACTTATTTGAGGTACCTGAAGTAGTCAAATTCATAGAAACAGAAAGTAGAATGGTGATTGTTTGGGGCTGGGGAAGGTGCAAATGGGGAGTTACTGTTTAAAGTATATATTTTCAGATCTGCAAAATGAACTTTGGGGAGATGGGTGCAAACAATATGAATATATGTACCACAATTGAACTGTGTATTTCAAGTGATCATCCCCCAGTATTGTACAAATAATAAGATGGTGAGTTTCATGTGTTTTGTGATCACTTCAGTTATCATAAAAATGTGTTAACTATTTTTGAACTATCTAACTATCTTGCCCAGACTCCTTGCTTTAGTCAAGTCCTTGACATTGGCTCATATTAAGCATTCTTCCCTTCCAGAATGTTCCAGAAGTTCCTCTCCACCTGCATAAATCCTACCCAGAGAAACTCTAATGATCCCACTGTAGGATACCCAACTATATCCTGTTTTTTCGTGATATAGCTGGGAACCAATCCAGACCATTTGACTTCCTCTTGCCTTAAGGAGCAGGCACTGCACACTTTGTGCATAACTTATCTCTCATCGCTTGGATGACCTCATGGATTGCTTCTTCATTTTTCAGAGGGTTTTTGTTCACTTCCAGTAGAACCTAAGCCCTTGGAAGGCAGGAGCCATAATTACCATACTGTGGCTTATACGCATCTATTGGACAGCTTTGCATACAGCTGGCATACAGCAAGACTGGTAAATGAATGCATCAGTGGATGAATGGATGGATGAGTCAGGGTAATCTTTACCATGTAGCTGAGCCAAATGCACTATAAATTAAGGGTGGCATCTTCTATGAACGACTCCGGCGCCAGCAGCCCTGTGCTTTACCTACATTCCTTGCTCTACGCTGACACTTCTTTTCCTCAGCAGCCTCATCTTATCCTAGGGGCACTTGTCCCCCAGCCCAGATGGAGTGCGGGGCGAGGCAGTCCCTCCTCCCTGCCCCCACTGCCACTCCATTTTCATTGCCCTTTTTTGTTTTAACGGGCTTGCTATTAATTGATATACAAAAACAGACAGTAAGTAACAAAAATAATAAACAGCAGGTCCTGTACAACATAGTGACTAATGTCTGGTATATAATGTTAGTTCCTCATCTCTCCACTTACCAGCTGTGAGTCCTGCACAATCTGCTTTAACCCTGTTGTTGTTGATATCTATATCTATATATATATCTATGTATATACATCATAAAGTTTTCCATGTTACCTACTTTTAAGTGCTGAGTTTAGTGATAAGAACATTCGCATGGTTGGGCAACTTTCCCCACTGTCCTCCTCAACAGCTGTTTCACCTTCACAAACAGAAACTCTCAATCCATTAAACACTAACTCCCCATTTCGCCTCCCCCAAGCCCTTGGTAACCACCATTCTACTGTCTGTCTCTATGAATCTGACAACTCTAGGTAGCCTGCTTATGTGGAATCATACAGTATTTGTCCCTTTTCATGACTGCCTTGTTTTACTTAACAGTGTCCTCAGACCCATCCATATTGTAACGTGTCTCAGAATTTCCTTCCTTTTATGCCTGAGTAATATTTCACTTTAACCCTTTAAGTCTCCATTGCATTCTTTGTAAAATAGGAGAGTAGCCAATCTTTCAAATATTGTGGTGAGGACTTAATGAGATCTTGAAAAATAAGGGACAGTGCCCAACACAGTGAATACTAATTTAACTTCCTTCTCTTACCTTTCTAAATTGTAAATTCCGTGAAGACCAGAGGTGAGAAATGCACCTTTCTCATTTATCTAGCTCCGGGTGTCAGATGTTAATGGGTTCTCTGTTGTTTTTATTATTTTGTAAATTAGAGATTGGCTGCCAAAGTACCAGCTTTATGAAAATGATAATCTTTTTCATACTTCTCCACTGCTCTCTCCCCTATACACCAGTCACAAGGAAATTCACAGCAGGCCCCTATCAGGGGAGCCAGCTGGGTGGAACACATCTCGGGGTTGGACCTCTAGTAGCTTAGGCGAGAGGGAAGGCTGAGCAGGCACCGCATAAGTTCAAATAATGAAGCCCAGCCAAATGAATCAAACCAACAATCAAAGACCCAGTTTTCTGGTATAGTATGTTAATTTATTGCTACCCTCAGCCTGTCAATGAGAGCTAATCACTGTAGAGTTAATCGTAGGCTTGCTCCTTGCTGGTAACAGTATATTCTGTGGTCACTGCATTATTAGAATGGACAAATCGGTACTTCAGCTGATAGGGGGACCGAATCATTAAAGAGGCCAATCTGTCCAGTGAAGAACCTTGAGTGATGTTGATTTGGTCAGAAACATAAAGCCATATGAGAACTATCATAGTAGATGTCGTGTGGCAGGAATTAAACTTGAAATGGTGACTCTGTGATAAATAGCTTACCTGCTTTCAGATTTATTTTCCCCATTGATAAAATTTCCACAAATTAATTGTACTTCATGTAATCTCTTGATTCTATAAGCCTTCTTTTCCCCAAACCTTTTTCCCAAGACTTTTCAAAAAGATGGTAACTTTACCATAGTAAGATCAATGACATCATCAGTTTGACTTACCTGTGGGAACAGGAAAGACGGCTGCTTTGAAGCTGTGTGCAGACTGAAAAACCTCTTAGCACTATGAGAGATCACTTATCTTCTTCCTACCATGGGTGGCATTGGCAGTACTTTTCTTTTCAGTGTTGCCAGCTGCCTGCAGAGAGCATAAGTCAAATAAGACCACAATCATTTCAACCCAGGAGGATGTGCTTCTAAGGATGAGTGATGGGACATTAGTGGAAATGAGTGTGTCCAATTCCCAGATTTCCCTGAGTCCTTGTTCTCTTGCTGGTCCCCCGCCCCAGCCCTGCCCAGGGTGCCTCTCTGGAGAGCAGCACTGTGGGGCATGAGGGCCTTGTGTGCAAAGCTGCTCTCTTAGAAGGGAGTTCCTGTGATCATCGGTGACAGTGTTTTCAGCATCTGGAGGTGTGTGTTTGCTTTTCTTAAGTAACCACAAAGTAGCAGTTAGTTTCTCTTTAATAGATAAGGGTGACAGAAGCTGACATTATCTTTAAGATGATGTACAATCTCTTATTCTGTGAATGGACTTGGTAAACTTAGTTGTGACATATTTCTGTTTCTTCTCTCACCTTTTTGTCAACATCACCTTTGCGCGTTTTGTTATTTGTTTGCTTTTTCCTGCACTTGGAGACAGAAACAAAACAGATCAGGCTCAGTAGACAGTGACAGTGAAGCATGTGCCACGCTGCCAGAGCTGGGTATTTTCAGATGCCTGGGCACCACCTGTGTGACTTTTTCTTCCTTTCTTTTTAAAAGTAAACACAGCGGGATGTGAGCTCACCAATTACTGAGCACACAGAAATACAGGAACTGGGGCCTAACTAACGAGCATGACTTCAAAGGACAGTGGAGAGGAGCCCCTGCCTCCTGCTAGACATTTAAGGGCTGCGCTCTCCCTGGGAGGCCACTTGCTGGCGGGGCTCCACCAAAACAGTGACTTCCCAGCCTGTGACTTTCCTTGGAGCCTGCACAAGGAACTCTATGTAGGTAAAGGATACTCTGGTGGTGACGTTTCCTTCTAGCTTTCAGGACTTTGGAACAGAAGTAGAGAAAGAGTTATTTTATTTTGTTTGGCAGAAACAGTGCAGAATATGACCTGGACTTTGCTCTGCCTTACACCTTATAGATTATGTATTTTCCCAGCATATTCCTGGGATTATATAAAAGAAGTATGATATAGGTAGCCATATGACTTCCATAGTTTGAAACACAAAGCAGGCAAGTTTATAAAATCAAATTAAACATTAAGCTTGTCTTTTTTTTTTCTTTTTTTTTTTTTTTTTTTTTTTTGCATTTTTGAGACAGGGTCTTCCTATATAATTCAGAATGGCCTTGAACTCACTGTGTAGCCCAGGATGGCTTTGAGCTTGTGGTGATTCTCCTGCCTGAGCCTCCTGAGTGCTGGAATTACAGGCATGTACACCTGGCTTAGAGCTTATTTTCCAACATTCTAATATATAACCCTAGAAGCCAGTGTTACAAAAGGGGTGGTCAAGTGCCCCTGGCAATCCAGTCACTGCATTACACTCAAATTCTGTTCTTGTCTCAGAGGGAGAACAGGCAAATTAAAAATTGTAGATGTTGTGTTATAAGCTATTCAGGTCTCTGTAGTTTCTATCAGTGCTGTTGTAGTCATGGTTTTTTGCTTCCAGTAAAATGCGAGTATTTCGAGGGCAAACCTCCTATTTCCCAGCATCACTAGCTTATAATCCATGCTTGATGAATATTAGTGATATGAATGTTGTTACTGAACAGACCACTTATAGATTGTTCCCATAAGATGAGAAGCAAAGATATTTCTCCAAGTTGGAAGGTTTGCATTTCTAAATCCTGGACTACAACAGTAGTCCAGCTGCTAACCCTGGCAAGACACCATGCACTACAGGGTGCTGGGACTAAAACAGACTGGAGAGATTAATGTCTACTCCCTCATTTTATGGGCAAAGAAGCTGAGACTCACAGAGGTTAAGTGATTTTCCCCAAGTTTACCCAATTCCTCTTCAAACTGCACATTGGCTTTATCTTTCATAGAGAAAGCAGGAGAACTGGCTACAGTTAGGTCCATGGCCTCTCTGTGCAGTCCAGGCCCTGCCTTGGACAGAGTCAGGAACATATTAAAGTTGTGCAGTTGCTTCCTCTGACTTTAAACTTAATGGTGCTGAATTGCTTTGGGCTCAGCATTTTAATAAGTTCATGTTGAAACCAAATTCTATCCAGAGACTAGGAAAAACTCACTTGAAAATTGAATATGAAGGCACTTTGGAGGAAGAGCAAAGAGTGTATCTTACTTCATATGGAAAATAAAAGGCTCAGAGGTGATTTTAATGTTCAACACCAATATAAGAATAATTGAAAAGGGAGTGCTAACGAGCAATTTTCAAATCCTCACTCAAAAGAGGAATAGGCTTGGATTATAGCAGGAGAATTTCTATTAATTTGTCCAAAAAAGACAAAAAGTAGTCATCAGTGAGACTTGACTTAGACTTACTAACATTCATGCCAACCTCACATATAATTTCCATTTTTTGTAGAATCACTGCACTAGTGAATTATTAGGCTGATGAGAGGACATTTTTATTTCATTCAAATATTTATCTGAACGGCTCATAGCACTCCTACTTGAGGCTTGAAAATACCTAGCTAGCACCTAGAAAGCAACAGTTCATTTCAAATCTAGAAACAAACTAGTGTGGCTTGAACATGTCACAGAATTCCATCCTTGATTCTGCCCTAGTCATCAGCATTGGTTAAAAATAAATGTCTATAATGAAGACTTAAAATTCAGGCTAAATTTTCAGCTGACCACAAAAGAGTAGGAGAGTTTATAGAGTGCAGCGTAAAATGCAGATGTAGACTAAAAAACACAGCTAAGACCAAACTGAGATCTAATTTTGGTACAAGCCTTTATCTAGGTTTAACACTTTAATTGGTCATGAGCAGGGTGGGGAAAATATGACTTTAGAAAATTATGATGAACAGAATTCAGTTTTAGTTAACTGATATTTCTGCATGAGTTAACGGAATGCAGCTTCTACAAAAATCAATTCCTTCTTAGTACACATTTATGGACCTTGAGTGGATCACAGAACTCTAACTTCTTTGCGCAAATAATATCTGGAGGACACTGATTATGCCAGATATGTTTTATAACATATTGACACAAAGAAAATGTGCTCAACACCATTAGTCATTAGGGACATGCAAATCATAACCAAGTTATGCTTCACACCCACTAGGATGGCTGTTACCAGAAAGGCAGAAAATATGGATGATGCTGCAGGAACACACATGCATTGCTGGTGGAAATGTGACATGGTATAGTCACCATGGGAAACAGTATGGTTTAAAAAACGTTAAACAGAGTTGCCATAAGATCCAGCAATTCCACCCCTAAGTATACTCGAAAGAATTGAAGCAAGGGTGCAGACACTTGTACACAAATCTTCATAGCATCATTTTCACAATAGCCAAAAAATAGAAACAGCTAAGGGTCCATCAACAGGTAAATGGAAATAAAGTATGTGGCATCTCCATACAATGAAATAACATTCAGCCTTTAAAAAAGGAATGGAATTCTGATACATGTGATAACATGAGTGAACCTTGAAAAGATTTTGCCAAGTAAAATAATCCAGACAAAAAAGAGGCAAATATTATATGATTTCTAGTAATGAGATTTATAAAGTTCGAAGGTGACCTAGCGGTTACCTGGGACAGTGGGAGGGAACATTGGGGAGTTAGTGTTTAATGCGTACAGAGCTTCTCTTCGGGAAGATGAAACAGCTCTGAAAAGGGATGACAGTGATAGTTTCACCACAGTAAGAATGTGCCAAGGTCATGGAATTGTGCCCTTGAAAGTAATAGTATGATAAATTTTCTGTTTTGGTTATTTTACAAAAATAAAAATTTATTAAATATGGATTAATTATCCTGCAACAGCTTCTACAAAGAAAATACTGACAAACGTGTGTGTCTGTGTGTGTGTGTACAGAGGTAATCAAGGATCTGGAAACTTGGAGAAATAAAAGATAACTAAGAAAACTGGGCTATATACTGTCAAAAAGAATCAAATAGGCAGAAGAGCCCATTGGCTGCCCTTAACTAGCTAAAAGGATTTCCCATGGCAGGACATCACCCCTATTCAATTCATTCAGAGTAACCCTGGGGTGGAACCAGGGTCAACAGGAGAAATGTTATGTGAGAAGGTAAATTTCAGAATTTACTCTAGCCTCTAACCAATTAAAACTATATTTTTATTTAAAAATGGGGAATTCTATAGCTAAGTACACAGTGAATGATTCATACAAAATGCAGAATAATGCAGAGTGCTGCACTGAAGGATTTTTTAAAGAGTCAATATATGTAAATTTTTTTTAAAAGTCAACACCTCCCGACTTGCAGGAAAAAAAAAAACTAATTTCCTCAGAGTTCTAAGATGTGGTACCCTCCTTCACTGATCAGTCCTGAAATTACAACAAAACAAAATTAGGAACCACAGAAGGAAAAGTTGGGCCATAATGATTAAATTTACTCTTATTTCTTCCTTCGGATTAGAGAATTATTACTATTTAGTCATGTCACTTTCAAATATTAAAAATAAAAGTGTTTTCTTTCTAAGTTTGGAAACAGGCAAAAGTTAATAGTCCAGAACCTAAACAGGGAAGTTCAGTCTCATTCCAGCTCCAACTTTCCACCAAATCATGACTGGGTGGTGAGAGAGATACACTGTCAGGGACACCAGCAGAGTATCATAGCAAAGCAAGGGCAGTCTCAGTTGTTTTATGGTGACCAGATGTTCCGAAGGCAGAGGAAACCAATGGGGAGGTTCTTGCTCTACAAGAACCATTGTATATGTCCTTCAAACCTAACCCTGGCAACCAGAGATTTGAATGGCAGGCTTGAGCTTCACATTTCCCAGTGGAACTGCTTCTATCAGATATTGCCTCTCTCTTTCTGCTGAGAGGTCATTCCCATGCAGAAAGCCTGCGATCCAAAATCAGCCTGGATCCCTTAGCTTACCAGAGGCCCAGTGAAGAAGTCATGACTTGGCTGCAGACAGCGTGGGCCAGACTTGCCTGTCGCGTCCTTCATACTCTGCCCACTGAAGACTCTTCCTTCCAGCCCCAGTCAGGACAGCCCCAAGGCTGGATCCCAGCCAGCCACCATCCTGAGGCAGCTATTCCTGCCTGAGCCCAAGCAACCAAGAGGTGAGAGGAGGACAGCATCAGCCAGGAACTGAAGGCACATCTGTGGAGAAGCTGTAGGTCCAGGACCACTCCATGCTCCTGCGGGGCAGTGAGCAAATTTCTCCTGCAGAGAGAAAACCCCTCCACTTCCTTTTTTCCCCTGTTTTGTCTGAAGCCCAAATGTTCTGTTTATATCATTTGCCTCTTAGCCCCCTACATATCCCCATCAAGGAATCAAAGCATTGAGTTCCAGAGGGCCCAGGGAAGAAGTATGGGGAAGGGTGGAAACAGAACCAGAAAAGCAGCCTGTGTCCCCCTCTCCCTGAGTGTAAATATCGGAAGATAAGAGACTTCTCCTCTTCACCACTAGAGCAATGGAGGCGAAAGCCCTAGACGAGCTTGGGATAAATAATCACACGAAAGATTCAAAACATCTTTTAATCATCCCGTCCCTGCAGTGAGGACCAGCCTCAGGGAATATAGGGAGAACAGAAAGTTTCTTGACAAAAAGATCTCACTCAATCAGATATAATTAAAAATAATTACTGGGCCAGGGGTATAGCTCAGCGGCACAGAGCCTGCCTGGCAAGAGCAAGATCCTGAGTTCAATTCCTGGTATCCCTCCCCCCACAAAAAAAAATAATAATAATTACTGATAGGACAGCACTTAGCTTACAGGAGACCAAAAAACTATGTGAGCTTTCAGAGGGACTGAGGAAGGAGACTTTGCCGCACTGTACCCTTGGCTAGCTATGGCCTTTGAGTTCTAGTTCCCACTCCGCTGTGGCTAGTCGTGCGATGTTGGGTAAATAGCCTGGCCTGTCTGAGATTGTGTCCCCATCTGAAAAATAAGAACAAGAATATCATCTTGGATATAGCTCAAGATTATGGCAATAAAATGAGAGACACACGTGAAAGTGATACTGGAGTGGGGGCCCTTTGACTCGGTGATGAAAGAAATTAAAAACCAGGCCAAGAAGTATGAGACGAAGCTGATCTTACAAAAGGAAGAAAGAAAGGGAAGGGACTTCAGCTTGCACCAAAGAGGGAACAGCAAGAGAGAGAAAATCACGATGATCTTTTAACAAAGGAAGGCTGTAGCTTTTAACCAGGCTGCTAGCATGGGCTCCATCTAGCTGATTCTGAGGTGGCTGCAGAGCAGTCCTCATCGCTCGAAGGATGAGCCTGGTTCCCGTGAGAGGATTGCCCCTGCTTGGGGGCTGAGCTCATCACAGGTGGTTTGTCTGGAATCCAAGACGGCTGCAGGTTTGGGACAATGGCTAAACTTCCAGGTACCGCTGCAGGAGGTCAGGAGCAGGACATGGTAAAACCTGGCAGTTGAACGTCCCTGTAAATCTTGAAAGCAACGTAGTTATGCTTATCTTGGTGTTGTCAATCTTGAAGAAGAATGAGATAGGTTAGGTAATGTTAAGGGTGATATACCAGTCTTTAGGTAAACATTCTTTATGTGATTAATATGCTGAGCAGGAATCTGACCCAACATTTAAGATAATAAAGGAGACAGATGCAAAATGAAGGCAGTGATGCCAAGCTTTGTCCTACTTTTAGTTACCATTGGGCATCTGCAAGCCAGGTGAAGAGTCAGTGCTTTTTAGTTAAAGCAGCTTCTAAGTCCCTGTCTCGGAAGAAAACAAAACATGCTTTTAACGAGTAACAGGTTGAGGGCCAGGGAGTTAGTTTATCCTCTGTCCCTCTGTGGTGATCACTAATAGTCTTATTCTCTCATCTAGTTGATTCCTGTACGTGTTTTTAGATCAGTCAGGTTGTGCAGGAGAGTGAGGGGCTAGGGAAGGGCACAGAGCATGCTTTTAATGGGTAACAGGTCCTGAGTTAAGGCTCCAGTGGTGCACCTGTTCTTTATCCCCAGGACGGTCTCTGACTGTCTCAAAAGCACTATGCATAAATGTCAGGTGTAGTTAGTCCTTATTCTTATTCAATTCCCTAAAAGGTAATCGGAAGTACAGATTAATATTGCACATTGGTTTCAATTCTTTTAGAACAAGGTGAAGTTTTATTTTTAAAAATAAAAACAAGGAAGAAAAAGATCTCCAACCTTCATTCATGGATTCAACACATGCCCTGGGGGAGAGCCAAGAACAGAGGGTACATCTCCTCTTCTAATCCCCGCCAGCCGGGCCCTCCACTCCAACTACGCCTCAACCCCCCCGCCCCATCTCTCTGTCACTGAAACAGGAGGGTGGAGCATGTTCTTGCATCAGCTCGACCAGCGTGTGCTGCAGTCCGAGCTCCTGGGCTGGGAGACTCTGAGGATGGGGTGAAGATGGATAGCACCAACATGTCGTAGGCTTTGCTCTTCCAAAAGGGAAAGGTCGTGTCTCCAGGATCTAGCCTTTTTCCTCCCTGCAGCCCAAGGGTACGCTGACCGTGTACATGCCTACCTCCCAGGGTTCTTACTCCAGGGAAAAAAATGGATTTCAGATTTTTAGACCTCAGGAAATCACTTTTGCCAGGAAGATAGTTCGGGTTTGTTTTATGCTATCAGCTGTGTGGATGGAACAGGACATGGAACCCAGTGCCTCATTTGGTTCTCTTTATTTGTCCTTCCCTACTCCACCCTGCAAAAATGGCCAGAGAGGGTGGTGATCTCTTCCCATTCTGTGTGTATGATGAACACAGAAGAGACCCCTGTCGAGTGTGGATGATGAGCGGTTAGCCGAGCTCACTCCCTCCCTGAATGCCTGGCTACTGCATTTGAGGCTGGAGCAGTTTGAAATTAACAAAACTAGTACGATTCACAGATATGAAGTGTGAGTGGACCAAGGTGCGGCCATCTGGTTGATTAAGCTGTTCTTTCAGTCCAAGCAGGACTGAGGCTCTGTGCAGGAGCAAACCCAGTGACTCATTTAAAATCGGATTCCTGCTAAGGGATCTGCAGACCACTAAGACAATGAGACAGTGGAAAGATGACAGGCATTTGGCACCTGGTACCACTTCTACCATGAATTGAACAGGTAGCTTGGATCACGTGCCATAATTGGTCTGAGGTTCGGTTCCCTTGTCTGTTGTACAAGAGGCCAAACTATTTGATTGCTAAGGGCCATCTCAGCTTTCAAAATAGGAGAAAACTATTCTGATTGCTGGGCATCATACCAACAGCATACATCCCATGCTTTACGTATGTCTTGCCCTATTTCTTATACTTGTTTCTTTAATATTTTCAGTGTTAATATGTAATGCTTATTTAAAGAAAAGTAAATAAAATTAGTTTAATAATTCATCATTGTAACATTCTCAAATTCAAAGTGATACTAAGAGATGTCTATGTAAAATTATTTCCCTATGGAAACTTTTGTATGGATGTATCTGTTATTTCAAAAGCTAAAAGGTAACTACTTTTCCCATAGCTTTACTAAGGAGCAATTGACAAATAAAATTATACTTATTTACAGTGTAAAAAAAATGGGAAAAGAAGAGAGAGACAGAGAGGAAGGAGGAGGAGGAGAGGGGAGGAGGGGAGGGGAGGGGAGGGGAGGGAAGAGAAGGGAAGGGAAGGGAAGGGAAGGGAAGGGAAGGGAAGGGAAGGGAAGAGAAGGGAAATATCCCCAACCAATTTGCTTACTGCCTTATTATAACTGACTCGTCCATTCACTTGTTCAGGGTACTTACTGTGATCATATTACATGTCAATGTCTGTGCTACCTGTAGTCCTTAAATGAGAGAAGAATACAGGAAAGAGAAAAACAGACTCCCCCAACCTACTATTATTCCCTCTTCACTTTGGACCTAGAATTCACTAATTTTGAGGAAGTAATGGGAGATTGTGAGAAATGGACTGGGGAGGTATTCTTGGCATTGCCACATTTAATACAAATTTAGAACAAGATTTCTCAGCCTCAGCACCATGGGTATATCTGTTGGGGGAGGGGTCTGGCCTACACACTGTAGATTATCTGGCACTATCTCTGGCTTTAACCTACTAAGTGTTGGTTGCATCTCTTGCCTCTAATTTGTGACAACCAAAAATATCTCCAGACTTGACCAAATGTCTCCTGGAAGGCTTCTTTTTCCTGGCTAAGAAGCAATGATTTTGAATCACCTAAGATCCGGGTACTGTACTGGATGCTGAGCAAGCAAAGATGAGGAAGATTCAGGCCTGGCTTTGGTTTATATCTGACACAGCTTCTCTGACTAGGGTGTGCCTTCCTAAAGTTCAGATTGCTGAGCCCCACCCCACAGTTTCTGATTCAGCAGGCATGAACCAAGAAGGGCTGGAGGGTTTGCATTTCTGAAGAGTTTCCCAGGTGATGCTGATGTTGGGGGTTCCCCTAGGACCACACTTTGAGAACCAATAAGCTAGTGGCTTTATCTTACAGGGAGGTGATGCCTGTTGTAGCTGCAACTGGGAATACAATAAAGCTAATTCATATAGTAGAACAAACTCGCACAGTAAAACCAATTCATAGTTTTTAGATTCAGAAATTAGGCCCCAAATGCACTACTCAACCCAGAGTCGATCTGAAATGTCACAGGAAGAAAAACAGAATGCCATAAGTGAGAACAATACCTCTTAGGTGGTCAGTTTTATAGATTAATTTTGGCTTCCTTATAAATTAACAGATGAGTGATTAATGAATGGGCTGGTGTGAGAATCTAAATATTACCTAGCTTTACACTTGCCGTGGATTTGACTCTCCAAACTTTTGCAAACAAGCTTTTATAAGGTGCTCATTTGTAAACATGAGGCATTTCTGTGTGCAGCAACAAGATGCAGGCAATTCACAGAGACCTCAACACACATCTACCTAGATGTATCCCAGCTCTGATTTTTCACCCTGGGCCCCTTGCCTGGGCCACTCTTCCTATATTCACAGCATCCTTCACGTGATGGCAGTGACCCAGACCACCATTACCTGCTCTTGCTAGCACTTAGAGGAGTCCATGTATATTACTGCGTACAAAACTGTCAGCTTGTCTGAGGACTGAACACTGCTATTTCCGCTTGTTATGGTGATACTACTCAATACTGTATTTTCTTTGAAAAGTGCCACACACCCTCAGAAGGAAGTGGGGTGTGGTGTTAGCCCAACACAAGTGAGGAAAGGAGTGTGTTAGCTACTGTTTAACATCTAGTTTATGTTAACTGGCCGTGCTACTCTGTTCATAAGATAAAAGGCAGGAAGGTGGAGTCCAGTGTCTCAAAGCCTCCTTCTCTGACTCCACTTTAGCAGGAGAAGTGTGGCCCCTTCTGAAGTTCATGGCTTATCTAGAGCAGGGACCGTGTCACTCTATGTATCCAGCACTGTGCTTTTGTCACATGGCTACTGGGTTCAGCAAGTGCTTATTGAATAATGGCAAAAAATAAGGTGAGTGTCACCTCACCTACTTGTCCAGTACTTTAGGTTTCTTCTGGGCCATGTCAGATAATCCATGGAAGAAATTACCATTATATTTTCATTAGAACCTCTAAAGGTATTTCAAAAAACTCCGTGATCATAGTAGCTACCTTTTCCATCAAACACTGTGATAAGCATTTTCTGTGGTTTAATTCATTGAATCTTCACAATGTAAACATAGACCAATCCCTCAGAGACCCCCCTAGGAAGTAGATCTATTATACTCTGTTCACTATGGCAACATAGTCACAGAGAGATTAAGTCTGTTGTCTAAGACTATATAGTGGGTAAATGATTAAGTTGGCTTTTATCCTGTGGCTGTCCCATTTACAAATCTATGTACACCTCCACGTGTTCAGTCATTCCTGGGTCCCTGTGTGCATTCGTACACTGCCAGGAGGATGATGGAGCCCCATGACCAGGGATGCAAGCCTCCCTTTCTCAATGAAGCACCTTGGGCCCAAACCTGAAGTTGATGGCCCAGTTTTATCTGGAAAGCATTACCTCACTAAGTATCTACCTGGCGGGAAGAAGCATGCGGCTGGTATAGTAAGAAGACAGAGCACCCAAAGTCTTAGAAAGAGCTCCTGGGCCAATGAGACAATGGATTTACAGAGAAGATCATCTTTGCAGAGGAAACTTTGATGCAAAGAACAGAGCCACAAGTTAATTAAATTTGCTTCCTATGCAAGGAAGCATCTTTGTACCTACCATTTCATAGACTATGGAAATCCAAGTCTTTTCAGAGATTTCTCCAAATTTGAAGGGTGTTTTTAATCCCCTTCAGAATCTTCTCTCAATCTCCCACTTACACCATTGCCACAAAATCTGACATCATTTTCTACACAAACACACACACACATCCATTCATTCCATTGTTTTCTCTAGTTAAGTCTAAAATAACTCTGTCAATAAGGACTAAAATAAGATTTCTAGGTGCTAAGGAATTGGGTTCCCATTTAATTGACAGCATTTGATTTTGTCTGTAAAATAACATTATGTCTTGCAAGTAATGGAGACTTAGTTTAGATATACTATTATAAAAATGACGTAGGTGAGCCCACTAATAATCATGAGACTATTTAGAATATGTGTCTATAATATAGTTTTTTTAGCTTACAGAGTTTTTTCATACATTAAAAAAGTATGAAGTTCCCCAGTCTGCCCACTGCAGCTGGTCAGGCACTTTATAGGGACTAGAAATGCAGGGTGAAAGACAGGCAGGGGGCACAGAGCATGTGCAGTCCGAAGGGTCTGGTCTCTCCCTGAGGCTCTTACACCTGGCCAACCCCTCCTGCTTGCCCCTCACCTGCTGCCGCTCTTTCTTTATCACATCGACAGCAGTGATAGCGGAGATAATGGTCATAGTAGGCCTGTCCACAGGACAGTTATTGAGGAGGAAGATCTAAAGAGAGAATACATGCCAAAATGTCCTTAAGAGTTAATCACATTATGAATGTATGATCATTTAAAATATTGTTAGACAAATATCTATGAATATATTGTCTACTTCATAGGTTTTTCTAAAGTCATAAGTCATAAATCATACTTTCTTTCAAACTATGTTTTGAAATAAAATGTGATCATAACCTTTGTAATAATAAGTACACATATATTCTCATAACCATGCCAGTCTTCGTTGTTACAGTGGAATGCATCCATGTCAGAATTCCCCAAGTGTGTCCCAAGGACCATCTGCAGTAGTCACATGGGTGATTTATGAAATGCAGATCCCTGAGTCCCACCTCCCTCCCTACTACTGGAAGAGAAGCACCAGATTCTGCACTTTAACAAGCTATGTGATTCTCCCGCACACTAAAGTTTGAAAACAAATAATCTAGAAACATTACTCTTGGATCTAACACAGAATTCTTATTTTTCCCCTAAGAGATGTCGAGTTTATTCACTGAAGTTCAATAAATATTTCTTGACCATCCATATCCAGTTCTTAGTGCTAAGCGCTTCAGGGGATAGGCATGGTAAAATATTAAAAAGAGTCACAAATTCCTACAGGTCTTCTAATCAATAGAGTTTATTCCCCACCCCTTGTGGCAGAGCTGGCCTTAAAATCTGCTTCGAACAATTGAATGCAGGAGAAGTGTGTTGACTGTTCCATGCCTCGCCCTCAAAAGGCCTTGAAGTCCTCCTCTTAACTTCTAGAGTGGAGCTTCTATACAAACAAGCAGGGGATAATTCCTGGAGATAAAGACCCCATGCAGAGAGGCTTAGCTGGCCCAGCTGGCCCTGCTGAGACCTCAGACCTGTGTGACCCCAGTTGACACCTTGTGGAATAGAGATGACCCATCCAACTCAGCACAGTTCAAATTATAGACACAGAACTCTAAGCAAGTAAATGACTGACATTTAAATTTTGAGGTCACCTGTTATACTACAAGAGACAACTCAAACAGGAGCAAAGATGAGTAAGACACAGCCATTCCAAAGTAGGAACAAAAGTTCAAAGCTTCCTACTTGGCTAAATACAGTGATACCTCAGTTCGCGAACTTAATTCTTTCCATGATTTTGGTCACAGAATTTGTTCCATAGTATGCTTGCAGTTCAGTTGCAATCAGAATCATGGAAGAAATTCTGCAATGAGAATCATGGAAAAAATGAAGTTTGTGAACCAAGATACCACTGTATAAAAAGTCTTATAAGAAAGGAACCAATTGTACATTTCTTGTTTTTATCATGGGAAAAATTGGGGAAGTGATTAGTTTCAGCTGAGCAGGAGAAGGAAAGGAATTCTGAATAAGCCAATATATAAGAGGTCCATGATGGATGAGAGATTTGAAAGATGGCAAATTGTGGATGGGTGGAGATGGACAGGACATTGGGGACAAAAGGAATCCCATAAACAGAGCAACAGAGGTGTACCCCGCCGTGTACTCAGCAGGGAAGTTCAGATAGGCCGGGACTCCTTCAGAGTCCTGTGGTGTGGGAAGGGCAAGAGGAAACCAATACATGAAGGCATTTAAGTAAAAGGTTAAGATTTGTGATTTAACACCACAAAGATTGGAAAAGTTTTCTTGGAGTGAGTAGGTGGATAAGATCTCTGCTTTCATGTCACGCGTTAGTTTGTATCAGAATATTAATAGTGTCATTTCATGTGCTTTATTTTCTATATTTAGATTTGTTTGGCACTGTTGTTGTGGGTGATTTTGTTTACGGAGATCATGGTTTGGGGGAGGGGATCTTGTTAACATTTGCGGGTAGGAGGACCGTGCTCTCTCTGTCAGCAAATCCCCCTTCGTTCCAACAGAGGACTGATCGTCAGGCTCGTGTTCCTTTTGTCATTGTGTACTGTGAGGTTATCTTAAAATATTTCTTCAGTTTATATGTATTGTTTCAATTCACTTTTGAACCCATGTTTGTGGGCAAGAAGCTAATATTTAACTTGACTCTTTTTATTATATTACTTTCACAGAGGTCAGAAATAGTAAAACACTACTCAATTATGTTATTTTTCACTAGTTACCATCTTTCTTCTGTGCACTTTGTAAGGAAAATTACTTTTTATTATATGTTACTTTTAGTAGCAGTGAGTCATTTTTTACAGCAGTCACTTTTACCTAAGATGCCTTTCTGTCTCATAAAGAAATAAATATAAAAGCTATAGATGTAGCTTAATTTGCCAAAATTTACTCAGCCAGTGTTTGTCAGTTTAGCTAAGCAGATGAAACTGTAAACCAATGAATGTTTTTTTCTCATTCCCAAGATTACTACTTATTACTTTACATTCTTTCTTCTACGTATTAGAGGTTTTGATACAAGTGATTGTTTTATTGTGACACGCTCCCCTATTACTGAGACATTTCCAACTGAATTACAGCCATGAAAACACTGTCGAAGCCAGGCATGGTAGTGCATGCCTGTAAGCCCAGCGCTTGGGAAGCCGAGGCAGGAGGATCACTGCAAGTTCAAGGCCAGCCTGGCCTACATAGTGAATTCAAGGCCAATCTGAACTACATAGCAAGACCCTGTCTCAAAAAAAAAAAGAAAAGAAAATGCTGTCCAATATTTTAGCAGGCATGATGGCATACTCCTGTAATCCCAGAACTCTGGAAGCCTGAAGTAGGAGGATCATAAATTTAAGCCCAGCCTGGGGAACTCAGCAAACTTAACGAGACCCTATCTCAAAATAAAAAATAAAACATAGGCCTTGAGTTCAATCCCCAGTACCAAAGCAATAAAATAAAATAAAGAAATATGGTCATTCTTATTTCAGTTGCTACAAAAGAAGAAAAATCTTGATTTTTTTTTTCAGTTAATGAGAGCATATAGAACTTCTATTGCTTTCTAGTTCTAGGAAATTTGTCCTCATAGGGTTTGGGTGTATGAACACCCCAACCTTAACATAACCACAAAGGAGTTTGAGGGATTTGACTTGTAGAGGGTGAGTCAGCCTAGGTAAGTGGGTGAGTTGATGCCCAATGAGTCAGGAGACCAGAATTCTCAGTTGAGCTCAATCCCTGACCCAAAGCACACTGCTGAGCAGTTATACTTGATCACATACCTGTATCAAAGCCATGTGCCGAAAACAAATGAGATCACACTTAAAGGTGAAAACATTAAGCTCATAAGAGTAAAGATCTTCTGCAGGTTTCAATTACATGTTATGATAGTATTTTGCACCTGGGATAGCAAAACCACAGAAGACTGGATGGATATTCCTGATATCCATCACGCTAAGTGCCTGCGGTGAGGTGACTGTATTTGAGGGTAGTCAGCACTGTACGGGAGTTACACGTAGAGTGTTACAGGAGCTGGCTAGCAGAGCAGAGAGGAAGTTAATATAATTCACCCAGACACACCCTTGAAAGGCTATTTCTCCTCTCCTCCTGCCCTATTTGGTACATATCAACAGAGTCTAGAAAACCCATTAGAAAATATATCGGGGCTATAATACTAATAACTAACATTTATTGAATTTATTATGGCCCAGCCCCATTGTAAGCATCTTATGTGTATTTGCCCATCTAATTCTCATAGCCCTTGAGACTAGTAGTGGTAATAGTGCTTTCTATGTGAGAAAACAGGCTTAGAGAGGTTAAATAACTCCGGCAGTTGAGTTCATAAGGGCATTGATCTTCTGTCTGTAACACGTGCTGGGATGTTTCCTTTGCTGTTGACTTCCTCCACAAGGGTCTGTTGCTTAATTTGACCACTGTATATCTTTGCAGGTAAAACAAATACATGAGGTTAAGAGATTATGTGAAATGTTGCTTTTGAAAATTAACTCTTGCAGCAAAAATGCATTGAGCGTTTCAGACATATCAGACAGGGGAATTGGCTGAGGGAGCAAATGGATGATTTAAGCCATGGTCCCTGTACTCAGAATCCACGGACGCGTTAAGGCCAACAGATATAAACCAATAAATCTAATACGGCATTCTAGGGAAACATGACCGTGTAGGCACAGGCACTCTGTCTCTTTCCCCCCACCCCACAAGCTGACTGAATGCCCCAAGGGATGTGCTAGTGGAAAAAATCCTTTATCTTCCTAGGGAAGAGGGGAGTAAGGCACTGCTAGCACGCGGGGGAGGGGGTTTCTACCAAGTACATTGCAGATGAAACTAGAGAGATTCTGGAGTTGGAGTCTAGCCCCTCTTCTGAGTATATGAGGCTTCTCAGAGATTAAGTAGGAGACATCCTGATGGGGTTTTGCTAAATCCCCACATGTGATGGCTGAGAGCTGGAGATATAAGCTCAGGGCAGGAGTCGTAGGATGTATCTATTGCAGGCTTCAGAAATGGCAGCAGCAAGACACATACATATGGCAGGTTCTGCACAGCAGTGTAGCCAGGGAGCCACAGGAGCCCAGAGGGCAGAGAAAAATCCCTCCAAGATGTTTTAACAGGAAGGTGATGGAAGAGGAGGAAGAAAGGCTTCAAAGAGGAGAGACACTGAGCAGGAACTTATAGGTTGAGGAAGGCAGGCGAGCAGAGGATGGAGTCAAATAGCAAGACACTCCAGGGAGGGGTGCATTTTACGAAAACTCTAGAGCTATGGAACACGGAGAAACAGTGGCAGCTCAGCAAGATCCTAAAAAGGATCATTCAGCGTGTAGCATGGTGATGTTGGGGAAGGAGAAGTGACCAAGACTTGAGAGAGAGACAAGGTAAACTGCATAGTGCACCATGCAGGAGGCAGTGCAGAATTGAGCTGAGGCAAAACTGAAGGAAGCTGAGGAGAAGGTGGGGCAGGAAATAAAGCAAGTGGATAGTGAGGCAGGAGGGGAAGGTGCAGTGGAAACAGAGGGCCAGGCTGAGTGATGACACAGGACACTGCTAGCAAAGTAAAATAAAGGGTAGATTTGAAAGGGGTGCTGGTGCTATCCCTATGGGGCCAGGTGGGTACATGGTGGATGTATAGGGAGATGCAGGAGAGAGCTGAGGGTGTGATTTTATTGCTCAGTGAGATATATGTGGAGGGACCTGTCCCAGCCCTATTAAAAGCAGCCTGGCCAATCAGTTGTCTTATGTACATGTTCTGGGAAGTGTGAGCCTACTGTGGCTAGACAGTAAAGAGGCCACTGATGGAAATTTACAGCCCACAGAGGACAGTTCACAAGTTCAGTCCCCCAACGCATGCTGTTTCAGCACTCATAGTTTTGTATACAAGGAACTCTCCTTTCTATTTTTACACCCAGGGAAATCCCCCCTCCTACCATCAACAACATCCCAACAAGGCAGCCCACAAAAATCTTTTATGGTAATTCCATCCTCACATGCTGATTACACATCTTCTTGGCCCTTGATATATATCCACACAAATGCCACTTCTGTCTTCTAGATGTCAAAATACATATCAGATCATGACACCAAGACCAGACCTTGTACCAACTTCCCACAAAGAATATAAACATTATGCACTACAAATATGTACTAATAGAAAATAAATTAAAAAAAAAAAGAAAGAGAGACACTGACTCAGCTATCAAAGAGATACATGCATTGGTAAATTGTCGGAATGCTTATGGGGAAGAGAATCGTGCAAGTGAATCTAACGGAATGCAATTGAATCTGCATTGCTTGTTAAATGAGAAATTGTTGATACCTAAGCGAGATCTTCAGGAAGAGAGAGGGTTCCTCCACATCTCCCTCACACACTGTAATAGACACCCTGGTAATCGTAGAGGTTTCCATCTATTCCTGAGATGGATGTTTGTTGGGCTGATGCTGCCTGATTAGGGACCCAATCTGGAAATAGCAGTGACAAGTCTCCGAAGGTCAGAGTGGTTGTAACTCAGCCTCCATGAGTCAGCAATCCTTCCAGATTGAAATCAGAAGTAAATACTTTTATTCAGAAATCTTCGGAAGTCCACACATGGTTACATTCCTGTGAATGAGAAGAGATCTCAGGGACATTTCCTAATTAGTGCAGAAATAGAAACAGGCCTAAAAGATCCACGTGGCCCAGCGAAGAAGATGCTCTCAGAGGAGTCCTCTTGGAGGACTTTCGGTGGGTATCCCGGCTCCTGCCCAAGAATCCTAAACTCAGAAGGCAGGGGGTCCTCTAAAGACAAAGCCAGAAGTCATCTAGTTGCAGTTCAACAGTGCAGTCTGTACAGAAAATGTTGCAGAGATGAAGAATGCCCAAGAAGTAATGTTCACACAACCCCCTCCTTTAGACCAACCTCCCAAACCCTGCAGGAAATTAGGGTTATTAATATCTGGGAAATTACCCACACTTGTCAAAAGCTCCTATTTGCCTCTCTGCAGGCTCAAAATTTATCCAGGAAAATCAGTATTAGAAAATACTGGAGATTTCTCTTTTTTTTTTTTTTTCTGTATTTAATTTGAGAGTATTGGAGATTTCTTATGCTTTTTCTGGATTAGCTACTAGAGGCCCCAGATCTGCAGTTATGTTACTGATTCTCAGTTCTGAGTTCCTATTACTCCAAATAGTTTTTTTCTTCCTCCACACAAAGGCAAAGGAGACAGCCAGGGCTCTGCCGGTGTTAGCTTTGGTTTACTTCAGAAAGTTTGGGAAAATTCATGAGAAGAGAATGATTCAAGAAAAGAGAGGAAGCAAGGAAACTGCATGTTCACTGAATACCATCTGACAGTTTCAGGAAGTAAGATCTTGTGAAAAAGCAGGAAAAAAGGGTGTTTAGTCAAGGTAAATGCCTGCAGCAAAGAATATGGAAGAGCAGGTGAAGAATTAGACCAGATTCCTGGAATCAAGAGCAAACACTACACTACGTTTTAGGAAAACATACTTATTAGTGGGTGACTTTTTGGCACTGTATTTTGTTTATCCTCAGATAATAAGGCACTATCTTACAGTAGTCAATGCTTTAGAGTACTTTTTGGTGGTTTATAATGTCCAAAGATTTCTTGCATGCGTGTGTGTGTGTGTGTGTGTGTGTGTGCGGGTGTGTGTGTGTGCCTGTGTGACTGAAGAAAGCAGACCTTTTGAAAATATCCAGAGTAAATAAGGATCAGCTGCTAAATGCCTAGAGCCAATTCCATTACACATATAAATAGACCATGTAAGAATTTTGTGGTGTCATATTTAACTAGTGTGACTAAAATAAACCCACTCTTTATAAACTCATTTTCTCATTACTGTATGTTGTTTTTTGGGCACAAGCTGAATAATAGAAAAAATAAAATGCTGGAAAACTTCTGCCTTATTCTGCAGTGGAATTAACTCTTTAGTTCTCACTAGCAGGGTTGGAGCAGAATTCCAGAAAGCCACATCCTAGAGCCAGTCAGTCTGTGGTTTGGGGTGAGTCCTACAACATACTTTGCAGAAGAGGAAATAAAAGCATTTGTTCAGATGGATAGTTGGCCCATTTGAGGCTGTGGCTGTCGGTGATAAAATACTGGTTAAGTGGACATGAAACTCCAAAAATAATACATCGTATAGCCCCCAAACAGTATTTGCTTTCTATTGTTTTCCAGGGAGCAACCATGTCACCATTTCTTCGGATTGGTTTGTCCAACTTTGACTGTGGGTCCTGCCAGTCTTGTCAGGGAGAGGCCGTGAACCCTTACTGTGCTGTGCTTGTCAAAGAGTATGTTGAATCAGGTAAGTGTGGTGGGGGAGAGGGAGGAGGCTCAAGCAAAGCTTCCCAGAACTTTCAAGGTCATCCAGTTCAACTGAATTTTCCAGCTCGGGAGATGGTTGCCCAGTCAAGCCAAGTACTACACAAAGGATGCTTTAAGCCAGAACTTTGTGATCCATTGTACCATTTTGTCTGTATAAGCAAAGATAAGGAGAAGGTTGGGTTGAGGAAATTACATGAGGAGATAATGGAAAAGAACCCTAGTGAACTAAAGTAATATATATATATCCTATGTTCTATATATAGAATATACACAACTTACATGTATAACCTGATGGCTTTAAGTGATTATGGGTAGATTAAGACTGACTAAGCCAGATGTAGTACTGCACATCTGTATTGCTAGCACTATGAGAGACTGAGACATGAGGGTCACAAGTTCTAGTCCAGCCAGGGCAATTTAGCAATTTAATGAGACCCTGACTCAAGATCCAAAATGTACAATAGACATGGTGAATCAAAAAGAAACTGGTCAAAAGGAAAGAGAGACTGGAATAAGGGAATAGGGAAAAGAAAGAAGGGAAAGGAAAAAAATTGTATATATATATATATATATATATATATATATATATATATATATATGATGGTTAAGATAGATACACTACCAATTTCACTTAGTTCATTGAAGAGTAAGGTTTGTGCCAATAATGTTTGGACAGTTGAATGCTAATGTCTGGTATCCTGAATAACTAACTTAAAGATAATAATACGTAATGCATTAACCATTGTTACCCTCTTATTATGTTGCTTTGAAAATTTGTTCTTTTTTGATTTGTTTTGTTTTTTCTTCTCTTTAAAAAAAAAAAAGCTTTAAAAAATATAAGAAGGGGGCCGGTGAGATGGCTCAGTGGCTTAAGCACCTGGCCGGCAAGAGCGAGGGCTGGCGTTCGACTCCCGGAACCCACATACGAAAAAGGGGCCAGTGATATCGCTCAGCGGCACGGGTGCCTGCTGGCGCGCGAGGTCCTGAGGTCGACCCCCGGTACCCACAGGAAAAAAAAAAAAAAAATATATATATATATATATATATATAAGAAGGGCTGGTGATATGGCTCAGTGAGAAGGCACTGGGTTCAGTCCCGTATAACACACACACACACACACACACACACACACACACACACACACACATACACACAAACACACGACTTCCTGATTTTGGATGATCTTGGAGTCAGCTCTAAAGACTGCTTGCTGCTTCCCTGGTTAAGCATAGATGAAGGTTATGGGGAAACTATACTTATTAATTAGAATCCAAATTTTAGTAATTTGCACTAAGACTATACAAAAGAAAGAATAATCGTATTTTTTCATATGTGCATAATCAGAAGCAGTTCATACTGAGGGGGGAACGTGTGACAGCATCCAGATTCCTTGTGTGGGTTTAGAACCTGCTGTTAAAACAATCCTATTGTGCAGAGACTCTTTAGGTGATCAATTTAACTGGCTCCCACTTACTTGATCCCTACCTCTGCATTTTAAAATGCTTATGGACTTTCCAAGGAAAAGTAGGAGGAAGTTTACATCCCAAGACCTTCCCAGCCCTACTACCTTTTCCTATTTCCTTATGTAGAGACGCACTGTAGAGAAGTCTGACTCACATTAATGCAGATTTGCAGTAAGCAGAGAACCCATCACAGTTCGTTCACAAAAAAAGTATTCATGGAAAGCCTGCTCTGAGGGCCCTGGGGTTAGACCAGAGAGGAAAACAAACAAATAAACCAAACAGCTCAGAAAGAGTACCTTCCCTTTAGAGCTGTTCCCACAGAGGGAGAGAAAAAACTAAAAATATAATACAGAAAGTTATGATATGTACTGTGAAGAAAATAAAGCAAGATACAAGTGACAGAGGTATTGGGAACAGAGAGAAGCTTGTTACACTTTCTAGGATGGTCCTAAAATGGCCTCTGTGGGAGGTGGGAAATTGCCAGCTCCAAGAGAAAACTGAATCTGATGTTTAGAACCTTGAGCTGGATACTTAGAATTCTAGGGTTTTAAATCCTACCCTGCTGGATCCTGCCTGACCCAACAAGAGCCATTTCTCTGTATGGCTGACTCCAGCCCTCTGGCCCACTCTGAGTACAGCAAAGCCAAGGAGACTGAATCGTCTTGATTCCCCTTCTGCCCAGCGTTCTCTCCTGTCTAGTTAAAAATTGAGAATGCCACTTGCTCCAACCTAAACCCTTTCAAATGTCACCGACATCTTTGAAGTGTGAAATGTCTGAGTTTTTCAAAGCCGCTTTTGACTTAATGGGGCTTTTAGATCCCCTCCTCTTTACAACCACAGGTCTTACTGACATTTGCCTCCTGAGAGCCTTTTTTTTTTCCTTCTTCATCTTCTTCTTCTTCTTTTGGCCTTGCCTTTGAACTTGGTGTAATCAGCCATGTGGATCGAGAGACGTTGTCAGAAAAGAAAAAAACTGTTTTTCCAAAAGATTAAGCCTCTGGAGTTTGGAGATTTTTTTGTTTTTGTTTTTGAATTTTGTTTTGGTTGTGTTCTGAAGCGAAATTGCTTGGAACATTGTCATTCAACCATGACTTCTGTAGAATTTAAACATGCTTCAATCTTTGGGAAATGAGGCCACACTTTTCGTGATGAGTCGACAGAACAGGGACAAACAGGCCACAGCACTGTGGCCTTTTGAAAACAGTAACACTCCTTGTGCAGACAGGCTCCTGGGTCCTGAGCCTCTTTTTAGGTAATTACAAACCTAATGGGTGGAAATGTAAAACTTGCTTGACTTGGGGGTTTTTGCCCTTTCTCCTGGCATGGAGAATGGTTACAATTGGAAAGAAATATTTGATGGGGAAGCTTCAAGACTGTGGAAATAAAATGTTACTGCAATCATTAACATTACCTTTGGTTTCTAAAAAGCCCAATCTATAAAGTTTTTTTTTTTTTTTACCAAGCCATAAAAAAATCTTCCCCTTCCTATTTCATCCTTAACAGTGCCATAATTTATACTTCTACAAGCCAAGTTTACCTAAAATTTGGAGTTTCAAATTGTTCAACTCCTTGTATTCCCTCAAAATAAATATTAATTTAACAAACGCCAAACACCTGTTCTGTTTAACTTTATGCATTGTAGAGAAGGGACCGAGGGGAGATAGAGTTGCTGTATGTCCCTGCTTTTCTTCCTTTTTGCCATATCAATATCTATGAATTGCTAAGTCTGCCACTTAATGTGTTCATTATCACAAGAAGCAGGCACTTTTCTACTTCTAAAGTGATTAAGGAATAAATGCAGAGAAAATTCAATGTGGCTGAAAGATAGGACAAAACTATTTAATCCCATTAGTAAGCTCTTTCCCAGTCTGTCACTTGGTGGCTTCTAAAGGGACCGTCCTTCCCATGGCTCCTGTTCCTAACTACATCCCCTAGCCTACCTGTCCCCACATCCCACATTCAAGTAATCTGTGTCACTGACTGCGCGGTAAGGCCACCAGCTCTCTAACTTACTTGTCAGCTCTCGCTTACGGTACATGTAAAATGCATCTTCATTCAAGAGTTAGAGAAGGAAATAATGGCTCATTGTGCCTTAGAAACTGTTGTCTCTAAGTGTATTTATGTCAAGTGGAAACTTAAATATCCTTTTAAAGGAACACTTTAAATGATACCACATGTCTTTCAGGTGAACACAGTAGTTTTGTACTGACTTATTTTTTACTAGATGCCAATAAAATTAATCAATCATATAATCAAGCCATTACAGGTTAACAAAGGAGGATCTCAAAAGCAATAAAAGTTTTTGTTTTAAGTTTGTTTGCTCACTCCCAAAGTGAAACAAGGAGCTGTTGAATATGAAAGAACATTTCCAATCCAAGTATCATATGGTTAAACCCCAAATAAGCTACTGCACATTTAAGATTCAGTGCATTACCTGCCTTTTGCCCCTGGTTGTCTCAGTTTTGTGTTATTTTGTTATTCTCCAGAGCAGGATGGAGGAATAATGAAAACGTGTGTTTCTGTTTCTAGAAAATGGGCAGATGTATATCCAGAAAAAGCCAACCATGTACCCACCCTGGGACAGCACCTTTGATGCCCACATCAACAAGGGGAGAGTGATGCAGATCATCGTGAAGGGCAAAAACGTGGACCTCATCTCTGAAACCACTGTGGAGCTCTATTCGCTGGCTGAGAGATGCAGGAAGAACAATGGGAGGACAGAAATATGGGTAAATGTCAGAGCTGGGAGCTTTGTTTAAAGTGTGTGCACCATGATGATAGCTAATGACTCACTCAGAATTTCCCTGTCGTCCTGAGGTATGACTACAGTGGCTTTGGGTAAACAGATTCCCTACCACTGACTCATTGCTGATTTGGTAACACTGTTAATTATTCATTATGGACTAGAACATGTATTGACATATGCAAATCAGAATTGACACATTTGCCTATGGAATGCGAAGAAGGTCTCTTAAGCTATAAAAATTTCTATCGATTTATAACTTTTGAGGTAAGCTTGGAAATATCACAAAATCCCCTTAATTGGGTAACCTAACTACAATCTGTCAAGATATTTGAATGTGATAGGACAGAACAAAGACCTGTGTCATGTTTGGTCTTCTCTCTACATACTTTACCAATTCCTATAGATTTTATTTCAGCCAGAA
Source organism: Erethizon dorsatum (assembly GCA_028451465.1). Lineage (NCBI taxonomy): Eukaryota > Metazoa > Chordata > Mammalia > Rodentia > Erethizontidae > Erethizon > Erethizon dorsatum. The sequence continues at coordinate 43,180,354 of CM051825.1, forward strand.
TCAACTCACTTAGCTTGCTTTGTGCTAAAAAACGTCATCCACAATTCATGTTAGCACACCAAGGTTTTGAAAACTTATTTTGAACTGTTTGGGTAGCAAATGTTTAGAAATGCTAAAGGGAAAAGTAAAATATGAAAGCATAAGAAGTTCTAATAAAAATGAAACAAAATATATCAGTAAAACTTCTCTTACATTGTCAGAAACCCAGAACACAGTTTCAAACATTTGTATCATTTATGCCAAAGGAGAGAATTTTGCCTTTCTGTTTCTTGATTTCTGTAATACAGGTTTTAGAAATCTACCCAAAATATTCCCAAGTTACAGATTTCACATGGAAATGATATAAGCTGAAAATCTACACTTCTGTATTAGTTTTATATTTTTGACCTGTGAAAAAGGACTTTTTAGGAAAGTACGTGAATCTTTTCTTGTGTCACTAAAGCTATCTTAAAAGACAAATACGTGCCAAGATTTATTCTTAAAAGGTCCCCATATTTAGCTATGTCTGGGTAATGTAGCGGTATCCATTGAACATTTCTGCACACAGCTTGGGGAAAGGGATCATGGGCCCAAAGCTCCAGTTGGGTAACTGCTTAGGCAAGTAGGGAATGGTGAAAGAACCAGGCAATACCAGATGTTTAACTTAGTGTCAAGGAGTTTACACAGAGAAGGTAAAGGGGGAGGGGGTGCAGATGGGCCCAGGGTATAGAGCCTTTGGCTTGAGGAGAAGAAAAATCAGACAAGTGACAGCAAGTCTCCCCCAGTACCCACACCCCCCATTCCTATTTATTTTCTACTGTCTTACTTTTTGTTAAAAAAAATCATAAACTTCCTAATTTTTAAAATAGGATTCTATTCATGTTTCCTTCTCAATGAGGGAAGGATAGCAAGTTTCTTTTTTATCCTTTTGTTAATTAGAATTCACTGATATGCAGCTTGCTTTTCTATTTCTGTCTCTTAAAGTTGCATTTGATTCCATCCCTAGGTTTTTGCTGATTTTCTTACCAGACATTCTTTTTTTTTTTTTTTTTTTTTTTTACAGCATAGGGTGATATGTAGAAGGGACAAGGACAAAGTGCCATCATAAGCACAGGTCTTCACTAACCAACTAGCAAACTTCTCCCATTTTTAAGCTTCAGAGTTTTTTCAAAGTTATTTTTTAGTTTACTTTTATTTTAAGAGCCAACAAGTTATTCTGAATCTATATTTTCCCTTGCTTCTATTGAGATCCATTTTCCTAGGTGATTTATTTTCCAGCGTTGGGGATTAAACCCAGGGCTTCGTTCATGCTGAGCAAGTGCTCTACCACCATGCTACACCTTCAGCCCCTTGAAATCTACTTTCTTAACAATAATTTCTCTAAGAAACTTTTTTCTCAGATTTGTCCTACATCTTCATGGACACCATCCTGCTTCCAAACATTGCAGTGAGGCTTGCCTTCTACTTTCCCAAGGTTCCATCTGTTGGCGTGGTTAATTCCCATTCACTCTCAAAACATCATAAAACATCACTTCTGGAGGGTATTGTTTTCCAGAGCCTGCTTGGTTTAATTTCCTCCATCACCAAAACTTCCTGAATATAGATCATATTGTGTTCACCTGGTACTGATTTTCACCACTTCGTTTGGGAATGGGCCCCTAATTCCTTGCTCTTGTTCTATTTTTACTTCCAGTTTTACTACTTACTCCACAAACTATAGAAAAATAGTGTCTATACTTGATGTCAAGAGCACTTCTCTTTGATCTGTTTAAGCTTACATGAGAATTTATAGTTGGCTAAGCAGTTCAAGCCTATTTTATAGTAAATTATGATAGTAGAGATGCTGCAACATAGGTATTGCTATAATGTTGGTTCTTCCAAACAAAGATCTTTAAGTGACTCACACAGGATCACAGAGCCAGGAAATTAATTAGTCATGGTTCAGATTCAACCCTGGGTTCAACAAGTCTATTTGTATTATTTCTCACTTATTCTAGTTAGCCCACAGATGTGATTATCAGTAAAAACCACCATCTTTCTTATTCTTTTAGTCTACTAATGGCATAGTGTGATGGTTTCATATATTAGAGGATATTCAGGTTGTCCTGGATTTCTTCTTTTCTTTCTTTGTTGTCACATTATATGAGATCCTGCATCATTTCTTAAAATGGCAGTTTGTCCCTTCTACATAATACTCAAATATATATCATAATATACTATATAATCTCTTCTCAGACCAATCTATTTACAATTTCTTTTAGCAGACCATCCACTATTTTTTCAAGGAAATAATTTCTCCTTCTGAGAAAAAAAAAAAAAAACCTACTCCCAGTGAATACTCTGATTTACCTAGAAGTGCACCACAAGGGGAAGGGAAGGATCTGCAGACCACCCACATGGGATTTACTCTTCTTCTTAAAGTCCTACTTTCCCCCTGGGGAGCTAGTCCTGGTCCCTGGGATGCTTTGGGCACGATTAAGATCCAAGTATACATTTTATAGTTCTTCAGAGAATTAACATCACAGGGCAAGAAAACTAAATAGAATCTATTTATAATTTTGTTTCTTTATGTAAATTTTGATCTCCAAGTAAAATTAATGAATTGCCGAGGTATTATAATAAAAGAAAGGCTGTCATCACAGATGTGACACTATTCTGATGATAATGAGCATGAGTAAAGTGAAAAGAACAATGATTGTTTCTGTATCAGAAATCTCCTGCTGCACCCAAGTAGCCAGTTGTGTAGTCATTGAGCGAGCCCTGGGCTGGCTTCACATTCTGACATTTCTCTCCTTCTCTCAACCAGTTAGAGCTGAAACCTCAAGGCCGAATGCTAATGAATGCAAGATACTTTCTGGAAATGAGTGGCAAGTGACATTTCTTCTTCCGGTTTGGGGGTTAGGAGGGCATGGCCTTCTCTTCTAGTACAATTTCTTTTATTTTTGCAATAATCATAGAAAGGAATTAGAGAAAAGGCATGTTTTACTAAAATTCTCAGTGGTGCTCAGGCATGAATTGAAAATAAGTATCTAGGCCAGGTAAACAGAACAAATATAAACATATAAATATAAATGTAAATATTAAATTATGTGAATTCATATGCCTGGCACTTCTATAGTCTGTCTTTCTGTCTTTATTTTAATGTGGGGGTTTAATGTAAATGCACAAGGCTCTGCTTATGTGTTTCTGTGTATAAACACATTGTCTGTTCATAATAGTGTTCTACAACAAGCTATCACACTATCAGTAGAATACAAAATAAGAAACTGATAATGTTTTCCATAAAACTAGTGGAAAAAGCTAATGCTTAGTATTAGTCACTTCACATTTTTTTTTAGGAACAAGGAAGGGTAAAAAAAAAATGCATTGCTAAAGAGTTTCAGTTCCATGTGTCACACACAAACTTTGGTCCCAGAAGTAAAATTTACAGACACTATATGTTGGAGGTCTGTGTCCGCCTGTCAGTATTGTTTAAATGAGTCAAAAGCTGCTACTCATAAAATCCTAAACCTCAGAATAAACATGTGAACCTACTAGTGTAAACTGATTTTATTTTATTTTTCCTAAATTAGTTTTGCTACAGGTTGAATATTGCTTATCCAAAATACTTGAGACCAGAAGGGTTTCAGATTGTGGACTGTTTTGAATTTGGGGATATAATTTTGTGCATGAATAAAGTTTCATAGATGGTATTTCCTGCTTTATTCTCAAAAAGTTTCTGATTTTGAAGTATTCCAGATTTCAGATTTTTGGATTTGGGTTGCTTAACCTATACCAGTGACAACTGATTTACAGTGCTTTTGCTTAACACATATAATTTCTTATATGTCTGGATTCAAACAAATACATTGGAGAAGACAATATTATGAGGCAATCAGGGAAAACTTCAATATTCAGCAGATATTTGTTGATATGAGGCATGGTTATTAATTTCTTAGATGTGATAATGATATTGTGGTTATGTTATTAAAAAAGAATCTTACTCTTTTACACATATAAGCTGAGATACCTGTCAATAAAATAAAATGACAGCATGGACTTGCTTCAGAACAATCCATTGGCACAGGTAGGGAAGTAGACAGGGCCCATTGGAAGATAGTGGCCATAAATTGATCATCATCAAAGATGAATGATTGATACTTGGAAACTGATTATAGTATTTGCATAGTTTTTGTATATATTTAAATTTTGCCATATTAAAGTTTTTTAAAAGAAATTTAAAAATTCCTGAGGAGGGAAAATATACTCTGAATTTTTCTAAATGCCTGCCCAGTCTGTAAATATATAATGCATATAATTTACTGTTTGTGAGCTGACTAAATGAGATAGAAGGAATGAGTGGTATCTGAATAATCAGCAAAAATACTGACCAAATTATAATAGCAATGATGTTTAATTTCTTGAATAAGAAAAAGTACACTCTCCTATTAGTTCAACATATGGTCCAATGAAAATTGGAGAAAATTTCCACTGGACAGAAAGTAATCTTGGTAAATAATGTAAAAATCTCTGCTTCTGAAAAAAATTGCATAGATATTTCTTCAGTTACCATGGAATTTAAATGTTCCATTAAAATAAGAAAGCAAACTCAAATGAAGTAAAAGCAGTACTATTTCATGAACAATAATTAAATAAGCCCAGGAACATATTTAAAAACTTAGAGTATTAATTTTTTAAACTACACCCAAATTGAGACTTATCTCTAAATTTTTTTATATCCAAAAAATCTAATTTTTAATAACCACTATTGTGAAAGGACCTAACTAGAAAATTCCTTGTTGATGATAAGAAGAAAGTACAGGATATTATTAAATTTTAAGAATGCTTGTACTTACATACAAGAAATAGTTTCCTAAAGGATTCAGAAAAGCAAAATATGAGTTCTTCCACTCAGGGAACTCAGATTGGAAAGATGATGTGGATAAAACAGCTAGAAAATAATTATATCCTGTACTATATAAGTATTGATTAACCAAGAGATAAATATGGATTACCTTCATTCCACAATGTTCCATAGTATATTCACTCAAAGAGGGGCAGAATTAAGATTTCTACCTTTTCTGAGTTAAAAATGAAGACTTGAGCAAATTATGACATAGGTAGTGTGAGGAATCCAGGTAGACTAGCTGGCCCTGCTAAGAGTCACATATGATGCTGGTGGGCGTAGAAACCAGACAAGAAGCATCTGTACACTTCAGGCATGCTTCGAACAAATGGGAAGAGTATACTCTCTCTTACTCTTGGAATTAAACATTATTTGCCTATAGAATTTCCTTTAAGGTGCAGGGAAATTATGAGAATCTAGTCTAGGAGTGTGGTAACAAGAGTGAAATAAAAGAAAAGAAAGCAAGATTTTATGGTAGTCTAGATGAAAGAGAATGCTTATTATAAATACACGGTGGAGGCAATTTATAATTATTTTGAAATGAAAGAGGCATGAAGGGGAAAATGCTGAGGATATCTCCTAAAATAGCTACACTGAGGAAATGATTAAGAATGGTGGCAACGAGGATATGAAAAGAGCAGGCAAATGAATGGACAATAAGAAATTTTAACTTAGATAACATTTAAGATGATATCATGAGTCCTGAATCATTCAACAGAAGGCTGTCCTCTTCTCTAGCCCATAATGAAGTAAATGGCTCACCTCTCCATTCACAGATCACTGTAGTCTTGCTCTGTGAAAATTACCATTTGTTCATTTCTGTGCTTGAGTCACTTTTCCTCTTTTTCCCTTGTTTTCCACTTATCACTCCTGTGGCTTAAAAATTCACTGTCACCATCTGATACACCTCTTTCCTGTTTCACATCTTCCTATATATTATCCTGTCCAATATGAAACCTCATCCACATGTCTTCACTCAAACTTCTCCAACTTTAAGAACTCAGACTCAGACCTTGCTCTCAGAGCTCATTTTCCTCCCTCGTCAATTCTGTCCTTCCTCTCATTCAGTAAGTACTAGACTTTTCTCTTTCATCCCCTTTATTATTAGCCCACTTCTGGCATTAATTCCTCATTTACCTTAGTCCCAGTGAAATGTTCTTGACTATACCCAGCTCTCATCAGTTCCTTCTTCCACCAGACACACTTCAATCTCCAAGCCTTGCATTCTCCCTTCTCATTTTCTATGGATTTGTTAGAAAATATCACTCAGCTGAGTTTGTTACAAACAGATGCTGCTAGATGATGTTCCCATATTTAAGACTCATATATTTGACCTCTCCAACTAGATTTCCTGTAAGTACTTTAAATTCTGTTGAATTTAAATTACATGATTTAAAGGCAAACCAAACCATGTTAAAAGTACACTCAACCATTTTCACTAGTAATTCTTCCCTATGTATCCTCTATCTTAGTTAATTATTACATCTTCCACAAAACCTGGAAGTAATTTTTATACTTCTCTTTTTTTTACCTCCTATATTAGTCAATAATTTCTGTCCATGTTGTCAACATTTTTCAATTTTATCTTGTTTGCATCCTTACTGTGTCTCATTCATTCTCCTATGATGCTACTAGAATGGATATGTCAGCCTCCATTCTGACCACGTCATGCTCTGCTTTACTCTCTCCCTGCCCCTGCTACAGTCTTTCAGTGTTTGCAGTTTATCTACAAGAAAATATTCAAACCAATCTCGTCTCTGCACATCCTCTAAGTGTGACCACTGATCTTTTTTGCTACACACGCCACTCGAACAGTACTCCATTATTTCAGTGCCCCGCTCATATCCTGAGAACCCTTATTTCTATACCCTTACTCATTTTCTTCCACCTGGAGAGAATACCTTCGCTTTTCCCCACTGTACTTTCTCCTGCACATTAGTAGGATTATTTATTCTTCAGAACTCAGCTCAGAAATCCTCACTGCTTGTACCTTCTTTGCTAGTTTTTTCTATTTCTCACCTCCATCTGCCTTAATTGGTGCAGTTTCCTCACCTCCATGGTCCCGTAGTATCCTGGGCATATTTCTGCTCTGAGATTTGCCACATAGTTGGTAAATAGCCTTTCCTTCTAAACATTCAACTCTTGCAAGACAGCAATGATTGGATGATATTTTATTTATCCCTTTAACTCCAGCACCAGGTCGCCATTAGAAGGAACATAATCATTGTTTATTGGACCCTTCAGTTGAACTCCCCTTGACATTTAGAAGTTTCCTTCATTTCTTTTGATTGCCACACAATGCCTGTTTCAAACATGCCCATTTCTCCTTGATTTCTGAGGGTTTCTTATTTTTCTCTAACTCCTGGAGATTGACCTTGGGCAAGTATATTGTTAGAGATTCTATCTTCTGTGTAAGTTACAATGTGGTTGCTTCTTCTTGCATCCTCTTCTTGCTCCTGTGCTTCAGAGAAAGTCCCTCCCTTTTTTGACCTCAAGCTTCTCATCCCAGCAGCCCTGCTCCATCAAGTCACTTCCTCTCAACATCTTCAATTCTCCCTTCTCTGTGGCTTCCTCCTCATTGTCAAGACACACCATACCAGCCGTCTTCCCCATCATGGAAAGTTCTCTTTTTTAACCATTTTACCTCTTCTATGCAGTTCAGGCTGGCTTGAACTCAATTTGTAGTCTAGGCTGGCCTCAAACTCACAGCAATCCTCCTGCCTCAGCCTCTGGAGTGCTGGAATTACAGGCCCATGCCACCACGCCCAGCCTCCCTGACATTTCTTGAAAACATAGTTCATATTTATTAATCTCTTTTTCTTTGCTATTTTCTCAATTCTTTTTTTATATTTTTCTTTTTTTTTATGTGGGTACCGGAAGTCGACCTCAGGACCTCACACTTGCCAGCAAGCACTTGTGCTGCTGAGCGATATCCCCGGCCCTTTTTTTTCCTTTATGTGGGTTCTGGGAGTTGAACTCAGGACCTCGCGCTTGCCAGGCAGGTGCTTATGCCGCTCAGCCATCTCACCGGCCCTATTTTCTCAATTCTTAAACCCTCACAGTCTGGCTGCTATGGCCTTCTCCAAGGTTATGAATATTCTAAACAAGTTCCTGGTTCTTAGCTTTGAATTTCCTTGGCTACTTTCTATCAGTCAGTGCAGAAAGCTGCATTCTTTTTTTCACATATATGATGTAATCATATCTAAGTTTCCCCCTTAATTTTTCAGCTGCCCCCTCTTAGTGTCTCTAAGGACTCCTTTTCCTGCCTCCTAAAAGCTATGGGTGTTCACACCCCTGAGATTACCCTACACCATCATACACTGTCACATACAGTTAGCCATTCTTTGCATGGGCACCATGTCTCCCTGCTGTGATTGTAGCTGCTCAGTGGTTAGGAATAACACCTCAGATGCTGTCGGAACACTTAGCGTAGTCATTTATGCTTAGCTGCTCAGGGAAGATATGTGTTGTGTTTGACTGCAAATAAGTGATGCACTAGACTAAATAAAAAGACTTGGAGCCATTGGTTTAAAAGACATAACCGAACCTATATATATAAAACAAAAACAAGCTTATTCAAGCCATTAAATAAACAGAGGAGCAAATTACTTCAGAAATAATATAGTCGATATCAAAAGAATTAAATCCCATGTTCTTGTACATTTACCTTTTTATAATAATTGAAATGGTTAGTGGATGGAGCTACAAGGAAGGAAGAAGGGAATAAATCCATTTCTAGAATTTTCTGATATTTGTTAAATGTTTAGTAGTCCAATGCCTAGACTACTATACATGTATGTGTAATATAGTTAGGGTTCCAGACTAATTCACTTTCATTCCCTGAATTAAAAGTACTTTTATTCTTTATTTCATTTCAGTTCATTGCATCTGATCAAACCATAAGTGAAATCAAATCTTACCAAAACATAACCTATTATACCAGGCAAAATTAAGTAAGTCTGCACGTTTGTACCAGAACATGTGGAAGAAAAATTTTGACTCAGTGACCCTTAATTTAATCTCTCACTCACCAAGCCTAATTATTTCCATCCTCGTTCCAAATAAAATAACCTGAGTTACTCAACCTTAAAGTAATAGGCAAAGTATTATGGTCCATTTGCAGAACTCTTCAGAGGGTTACTGGGACAAGAGTTTGGAGTTGCCATGAAACAGACCCGTGAACCACTATAAAAAGATGTGATTCCTAAAATGAGTCTTGAGACTTGGCTAGTTTGCTCTGCGAGAGGTCTCCACCTGCACAGCCCCTCCCTTTGTCTGCCTAGTGTGTTTCTAGCCCAGAAAATATTAGAAATGTAAAAATAAAGTACCTTGGCAAGAACATTTGCCTCCAATACACTGTCAGACCTCTGTCACTGTAGCCATAATGGCTAATAATGTTAACGCTGTACCTTTGAAATCTGATGAGCCTCTTATTCTCACTAAGTTTCAATTTTTTCACATTAAAAGAAATAGAATAAGTGATCCAAAAATCTTCAAGCTATTAAATTATTATGACTTTAGACATTATAATAATTATATTTAATATCCTTTAGTGATGATAATTTTTTTTTACAATTTATCATGTTATTTTCTCTCACCTGCTGGACTGTTCATCATGCTGTTTAGCCATGATTACCCCACCATTTTTTATTCTTTGGGGTCCTGAGCCTCATGCATATTTTCAGAACCTCATGCATATTTTCAGAATTCTACCATCTTATGGCCCTTCAGCCTTTTGGGAAGATGTCATCTGAGCATCGGGCACTGTGGACAGTGACTGCTCAAAGCACTTTCACCACTATGCACAAGCCCAGGGTGGATTGAATACATGTGGATTTTATGGTTTGATGTAGATGATTAGACAATACGCAAGATTCCCTATGCATTTTAAAGAATGCGGTTATCAATTTTCTGACCCTTCCCACATTGATGAGTACAGATTGCAGCTGGTACAGTATATCTGATCACTGTGGTCATCAAAAACCAGAACATAAATACCTTCCCTTCTCAAAGTTCCTTTGTCCTCACACAAAAGGCTGGACAGCTCCCTCTGTCTGTGCCGCTGACTAAACATAGTCAGTTGTAAAGTGTCCTGGCACCTCAGAATTGCGGCTCCCAAGTTGCTGTCAGTCACCACATTATTCTCTAGAATTACATAAAGATTTGAAAGTGCAGATTTCTGGTTTTAAAAATCTGAGGGTAATCTCAGTGCAGTCAAAGAGTGCAGGATGAAACCAACGAACCAACTTCATTTCAGTCCTCTAATATACCCTGTGATAATTCCAGATTATAGAATTAAGGAAAGAAGCTTATATTTTACCCACTTTAATAAGTATCTGGAATTTTATTACTGTAGGTGATGATTCTCTGCTTCTCTTCCTCATCTAATTCCCACTGTCCCTACCCAACTGTGACCATCATATTGCAGAATCTCACTTTGCTTCCTCTTCTTTGCCTGCAGACACAAAAGACATGAGTGAATTTGAGACTGAAGGCTTCTTTGCTCTGCATCACCGCCGAGGAGCCATCAAACAGGCCAAAGTCCACCATGTCAAGTGCCATGAGTTCACCGCCACTTTTTTCCCACAACCCACCTTTTGTTCTGTCTGCCATGAGTTTGTCTGGTACAGTAACTTGGCATTTTACTCCAAGCTTCAGGCTGTGCATTTTATCTTAACCCACAAAGTGTAGTGTGTTCCACTGTGGAGGAATATGTGGGGGGAAAGTACTAGGGGAGAGCTGGCAGTGGCCTTGACAGTACCAAAGAGGTTTAAAGGGTTTGCTTCAACATGAGCATTTCATAATGTGGCTCCTATAAAACAAGGTGCCTGTATTAGCATTCCTTTACTGTGGCAAAATACCCAAGAAAAGCAATCTAAAATGAAACTTTTTTTTGCCTCATGATTTCAGAGGCTTCAGTGTGTAGTTGCTTGGCCTTGGCACTGTGGGCCTGTGGTGAGGCAGAATAGCATGGTGGAGAGCACGTGGTGGAGCAGAGCTGCTCAACTCATGGCAGCCAAGAAGCAAAAAAGAGAGATAGAGGGAAGGAGTGGGGTCCCAATATCCCTTTCAAAGGCGCTTCTCCAGTGACCTCACTTCCTTCCACTAAGCTCCACTTCCTAAAAATTTCACCATTTCCCAGTAACGCCCAAAGCTGGCAACCAACACTTTAGCCGTGGTCACTGAGGCAGAGGGGTATCTCAGATCCAAACCATAACAAAGCCATAAAGAATTTTAGTTTCTGACTAAACAGTAGGCTTCTGTGGGCAAGAGGGAAAGAACACAAGGGGTGGTGTCTCTACTATGAGTACAGTCGAAACTTCTACCACCTCAGTAGCCCCAGTGCACTGGTGTTACTGTGAGCAGCAGACAGTGCTTTCCCGTGGTAACGAGCGGTTTGAATGTGGATGATCCTCTTAGGGGAATCTTAGCCTCGAGGACCAGTTTAAGCCTCAACAACCATAGCAGAGGCTATGATAGAATCAACTTCAAACGACCCTTGTTTCTGTTCTCAGCATCTGTGTCTATTAAAGAATGTTCTCTTGGGCTCCTGCAGAATGTGTTCATGCAACTCTGATTTAACTAGGATATCCAAAGATCCAAAAGATTTCAATAGATTTTTATTAACTTGTTTTCCTCTGATTACTTGAATCTCCTTTCTTTCTAATAGTGAGTGTTACTCAAGAATTGGTCTTAGGGTTGAGCTTTATTGATTGCAAATATTCTCACCCAGAAAGAGGAAGTAAGCTATGTTACAGGTGTCTTTGTTCATCTACAAATAAAGACAGTAGATGAGTGAGACAATAAACTTTCAAATGAGACAATGAAGTTTTTAACTGTAGGACATGAACCTTTGCTGCCAGGAGCCTGTGATGCATGTTGTTTAGGCATTGTAATCTGTGTGTTTACTTGGAAAATACAAACATGAAAAAGGAAATCAATAGTTCTTCATTTATTTAATTATTACACTCAGTAAACTAGCTTAAAATTAAAACACAGTCTTGGCAAATGATACACTGGGGCTACTAATCAGCAAAAATGTTCTGTGACCTTAGGAAGCCATGAGATCTGTCTCACCTCTAAAATGATTTCTGATGCTGACATGAACATCTAAATAAATCAGTCATGTGCTTTGTTACAGGGGTCTGAACAAACAGGGCTACCAGTGTCGACGTAAGTAAGAAGGATTTCTGCTGTATTGTCACTGTTTTTTAAACTTAACTTCACCTTAACTTCTAGAAATCTTAAGTCACAATTATTTGTTTTCAGAATGTAATGCAGCAATTCACAAGAAGTGTATTGATAAAGTCATAGCTAAGTGCACAGGATCAGCTATCAATAGCCGAGAAACCATGGTATGTATGTACCTATGTTGAATCCTCTCTTTGACGTACGATTTTATCCTAATATTAAATTTTATAGCCCACTAGTTCTTTGTAATAATACCTGCCTAAACCTGAATCCTTAAACGTATCCATGAATATGAATCTCCCTAAAACCCTTCCCTTTTCAAAACTTTTTATTGAGTTACAAAATGTAGGAGACATATAAGAAAAGCACAATAAGAACTTTTTCAGAAAAAAATGTAACTGAAAGTGGTCAGAAAGCATAAGTTGGTTAAGTAAATGAAAACAGGCCTTGTGGCATGTGCAGCTGGAAATCACAATGAAAGAGTAAATAGAGGCAAGTGATTATAAAATATGGAGACATAAACATGTACCAGGTTAGTAAGAGATGCATTGTAGCAAAAGGATAACCCTAGTGCTGAGTGGAAATACCTGCTTCAGAACAAACTTTGAGATTTAGTCTAAAAATAGGTTAGATTTGACCTCATAGAGAAGGGAAACTTAGATGAAAGGCAGGCAGCCTGTCATTAAAAAATACCTTGGGGGCTGGTGAGATGGCTCAGCAGCGTAAGCGCCTGCCTGGCAAGCATGAGGGCCCAAGTTCAACTTCTGGATCCCACATACGAAAAAAGGGCCGGTGATATCGCTCAGAGGCATGGGCACCTGCTGGCATGCAAGGTCCTGAGGTCAACCCCCAGCACCCACACACACACAAAAAAACCTTGGGCCAGTTAGATGGCTCAGCGGCATAAGCGCCTGCCTGGCAAGCGTGAGGTCCTGAGTTCGACTCCCAGTACCCACATATGAAAAAAGGGCCGGTGATATCGCTCAGCGGCATGGGTGCCTGCTGACGCGTGAGGTCCTGAGGTCGACCCCCAGTACGCACAAAAAAAAAAAAAAAAAAAAAAAAAAATATATATATATATATATATATATATATCTTCTTCCTTCTCCCACCCTCTTCTTCATTCAACAGATATTTCCTAAGTATCTAATTCATGGACAATATCATGCTATGTCAGATGTACAGCACAGCACAAAACATGCATGGTCCTGCTTTCAAGGACCTTCTGCAAAGTTGGAGAAACATATAATAAACCAACTGTGATCATTTTGATTAATGTCAGGTGCTACAAAGATAGCAGACAAGGGGCAAGAATGGAAAATCACCAGGTGGCCTAAGGAGACCACGTGGTCAGAGCATCTCCCCAAGGAAGGGAGCATTTGAACTGAGACCTGAAGGTGAAAGAAGCCAGGTGTAACCAGCAGGAGGAAGAAGGCTTGCATTAGACTGATGGCCCTGAAGGGAAAGAGTCCAGCACGTTCTAGTAATTAAAATGAGACCAGTATGGCTAGATCCACAAGGAGAAAAAGGGACATAAGTTGGGGAATCTGGCTGGACATAAATCATGTGGGGATCCTTCAAACCCTGAGAAAGTGATTGGACATTATGGGACTTATAGTAACAAGCTCGTCTTGTGATGCCATAGGAGAAACAGTGAGAGTAAAGCCAGAGGACACTGGAGGAGTCATACCAGGAGAGAGGGAGGTTGTTCGTATCAGTGTGGTGACAGCAGAGATGGAGCAAAGTTGGCAGACTTTCAAGTGATTTCTACTTTAGAAATGGTTGGATCATTTTAAAGGAATGAGTATGGAGAATGAAAGAGGGATGTAAGGGAGATTCCCATGACAGTCCTGTCTGAGAAGCAAGGGGACATCTAAGTGGAAGTATCAATGGACAGCTTTGAGCTTGGGATTCATATGAGCCAGTGCACCAAGTTCTACAAGTTTGGGGGTGATGATATTACACAGATGAGCTTGAAAGCTGTCCAAGAGATCCCCTAGTAATGGAATCAAGAAAGAAGAGACTTCTGGACTAATTGCAAAGGGATCTAAAATTAGACATTAGGTAGGGGAGAGAAAGACTGATAACCCAGGTTCAAAGAAACCTGGAGACTTGGAGCATATGAGGTTCTAGAGCCAGAAAGGAAAGGGGCAAATTGTATTCCATGCAGTTGAAATGCTGAGGAAAACAAGGATCACATGGAGATATTTGCAGCCCTTGGGTCAGAGGGAGTTCAGGAGGTTTGTGGACTTGCCAGTGTGGCTGGTCTGTAGTGAAGGTGACTGCAAGATGGCACAGAAACAAGCTGTGCATCGATTTACCATTATCAAGAGGAAGATCACTGAAGGGGACCAGTCACTGGAAGGAGGGGGTTCAAAAAGCTATGGGAGACACTGCCATGCTAGGAGAGATGGATGAAGCTGGAGAAAGATGGCCAAAAAAAGCAGTTGAGTCTGCTGGCAAGAAGGAAAGGGGTCCCAGCTTCTGCGGAGATGGGTTTTGGATGCAGTGACATACCATCAATTTTAACAGGAAAGGAGTATGGCAAGATGGGAGCCAATGAGGGCAGGGTTTTTATCTGCAATAGTGGGGATTGAACCTGGGGCTTTCAAACTGAACTACATTCCCAGCACTTTTTATTTTTTATTTTGAGACAGGGTCTCACTAAGTTGCTAAGTTGCCTGGGCCGGGCTCACACTTACAGTCCTCCTGCTCAGTCTTGTTGGTGGGCAGTGAGGAAGCTCCTTTTAGCTAGTTTATATCCTCAATGGAGTCTGCGCACGGGAGGAAGGAAGCAGAGAAGGCAATAAGTAATCGGAAATGAGGAAGCAAGGCAGGATGGCAGAGCAGAGTTGAAAGTCCACTTGCGTTTGGCAGGGCCACCCTGCCCAGATGTGTGAATTTCTCTGACAAAGGGGCAGGTAGAGAAGGCAAATTGGTTGAATTTTTCCAGATAGAATGTCCATACCTGTAATCCCAGCATTCTGGGAGACTAAGGCAGGTAGTTTACAAATTCAAGCCCAGCCTGGGCAACTTAGTGACTTAGCAAGACTCTGTCTCAAAAATTTAAAATAATTTTTTAAAAAGGTTGAGGCTGCAGCTCAGTACAAAGGCCCTGAATTCAATTCCCAGTACTTGAAAAAAAAAAAAAAAAAGAAAGAAAGAAAGAAAGGAAAGGAAAAGAACACCCTCTAAAATTTAGAGCTACAGGAGCATAATCTCATATTACCAAGTGATTCTGGTAAGGCTCAGTGTGGTTAAAGTAGTTTCTAAATAGTGAGTCACCTACAAGTAGCAAACCTGGGACTAAAACTCAGACTAACTGTCTTCCAGAGTTTTTGTTTGTTTAAATCAAACTGCCACCTCCAATCCTTCTCCCTTCACTTGATGCTGTCAGCTTTTCTGAAAAATCATGAATTGTGAGCAATCATTGTTAATCTCTATGGGTAACAAAATTGCTGGCACAAGGTAAACTATTAGAAATCATTAGTTCAATGAATAAACGTCTATGTGGATAATATTATGCTCTCTGGGGATATCTTAATTTTGTGCTCATGCAAGAAGATACCATTTTTAGGGTCCTTTTATGCCCCTAAACCTGCAGTAGTATTATCTAGTAGAAACAGTCTGAGAGCTACATGTATAATTTTAAATTTTTAAGTAACTACTTTAAATAAAAGAAAAAGGCACATAGGAAATTAAGTTTAATCATATTGTATCAAGCCCAATATGCCTGAATATTATCATTTCAGCATATAATCAATATAAAAAAATAATAAGACATTTGACACTATTTTATCCTACCAAGTATTCAAAATCCAGTGTGTATTTTAAACATACATTCCCATTCCAGCTCACCACATTTTCAGTGTTCACTAACCCTATGCAGCTGTTCTGCTTTCATGTTGGAAAGATCAGATCTAGAGTCTTTATCAGGCTGATCTTGAGCCGTGTGAGCCTGCACTGGAGATTGAGATGCACGCCCTCTATCTGGAACCTTGACCTATTAAATACCGTATTCGTACTCCGTGACATGAAATGGGCTTTGAATATTACTTATTTATGGGGGGGTTTAAAAGGACTAGTGTAGGTCCTGAGCAACTTTTAAATAATTCTCAACAGCTAGCTGATGCCAACAACATCAACCACAGGATCAGTAGTATCTGTCACCGTGTTAGCAAAGAAGGCTTCTTTGCTGTGCACGTCCTCAAGCAAATGGTTTAATCAGAAACCTCTGAAGTGATTATAAGTCTTAAAGAAATAAAATTGTTTATACTGCACAAGAATATTGGCATTCTTACCAGGAATCAAGTTGTCCAATGTTGTTGTTGTCGTCGTCGTTGTTCTTTAATTGCCAAAGGCAATAACTTTGATTGAAGGAGAGAATTTAAACTCTGGGAAACTTTTAAAAGTCCTGCAATAATCTTGCACTAGCATCTCTCTCCCCATTCTACCTCTCTCCTTAAATTACATTTCTTTGGAGACTGGAAGTAGAATGGTGGGGCTCTGATTCTGACGGCCAAGCTCCTTGCTATCCAGACTCAACAGCAGGCCCTTTCTGGGCCTGCTCTCCTCACCTATCAAGTGAGGGCAGTAACAGAAGCTCCTTCAAGTGGGGTGTTCTGTGGATTACATGAGATACCACAAGTGTACCAGGTGACACATGTGACGTACTTGTCCTCTGTTCGTGGGAGGAACTCTTACCTGTCTCTTGCCACCTCTATTCAGGTCATGAATAAGGGGTGTGAAAATGCTTTGAGCTACTAGTAGGCTTTCACCCTAATTTCATCTTCTAGAAGAGGCATTTTTAGCATCTTTCCAAAGGTTAAGCACTAGTTCTGGGCTAAAAGAGAAAAGGAAATATTTATATTAAAGCAGGAAGGGTGGTTTCATCTGTTTAAACAAAAGCAGTATTTCCTTAGCTCCCATTAGATAAATAACCCCATCCTCTCTTCCTGCGATGCTTACCTGTCTGTCTGATGCCTTAGACATCTGCTGTGGGTCTCTTTGTGCTCAAAATGTGCTAACATCCAGCTCATCCTCACCTGGAAGAGACACTAGATCTCCGCCATCTTCAAACAAGACAGGAAGGCCTGACAAGTACCAGCGATCGCCAAAAGGCACATAGTGCCTATGTTTGCATTACAGTTCCTGTTAGTCTAAAGTGTCTGTAAGGACATCAAAAGTTGGGGCCCCGGGACATGTACGTAATCACACCTTCTGCCTTTCTTCCAGTTCCACAAGGAGAGATTCAAGATAGACATGCCGCACAGATTTAAAGTCTACAATTACAAGAGCCCGACCTTCTGTGAGCACTGTGGGACCCTGCTGTGGGGGCTGGCACGGCAAGGACTCAAGTGTGATGGTGAGTCCAGTGGGAGGTGAGCACGGTCCCCCTGGGACGCCGTGTGGTGTCTTAGCAGGAAGGAGGCACCGAGGGATGACTTCTACCCCCAGCCTCATGTGACTGTGACTATGAATGCCATCTTTCTGGGACAATACATCCCTGATGCTCTATTCCTTCTGCCCCACAATACTCTCATGTTCACAGCCCAGAAAAGTGCACAGGAGCTCAGGTTCAAGATCAAGTCTCTGGGCCCTGTGGCCTTATGTTATACACAGCCCTGAGGAGATACAAAGCCAGCATTTCTCCTCTGACTGGTACCTCCGCCAAGAACTCCACTTCATTCTAACCTGACCTGCTGTCTCCTTGGTAGGATCTGGGCTGACTCTTCCTAACTCTAACAAGCCTAGCTGTGCAGTGCCCCAGCCTTCTCCTTTGCACCAGCCAGTGACATTATCTCCTCCTCTCAAGGAGCAACACCCCCCCACCCCCAGTGAGAAGCCAGGTTCAGCACTGACCACTCTTCTCCCTTGTCTTATCGTCCCCCAGGGCTGGCATCATAGCAGAGCCCAAGCCTGCCATTCCCTGCTGATGGAGTTTCAGCCCTACCCGGAAAAAACAAAACAAGGCATTCTTGCTTTAAAGCTCTAAGTTGCTAAGGCAATAACCTTTAGAAACTGTGATGCTGTTGTGCCAGGATTAGGGAGTAGGGAGGAAAAACTCCCAAGGAGAACTGACAAAGCACTCTGCTTTCTGGGTGGGAGCAAGGGAGGGGCAGGGCCAGGATAATATGGTCGCCAGAGGTTTCCTGCTACAGCACAGACCTTTTTATGATGGACTTTTAAAGGTATTAGCCCTTTGATTTTTCCTTGCAGCCCTATCTTAATTAATACCACTGGCTACATATTTCTTCCCTTTTAGGTGCCAGAGGGAAAAGACAATCTTCCACAGCCCCTGTGGTATTTATGTCCCCCATGGAGTCTAGAGTGAAATCTTAGTGGAGGTAGGAAGGGTTAGGTTTCCAAAGCCTTGCCCAAGGTAGCCACAGTTAGTCAAAGTGAACCTTGAGGATTCCTTCATAGCCCCAAAGTACCACTTACTTTTCTCTATACACCTGCTCAAGAATACATGGATATGCAGGGTGTGATGTAGTGTATCATGAGTTCATAGGCCAAAAAATTTCCAGTATTCTAAGTATAAATAGAAATATGAATAAATTCTCACTGGTTGTTACTCCTGTGTTGGTCTCAAGACCAGGTGTCATTTCCAGAGAGCCTGAGTGCCCACTTCCTAAGGCAGAGCTGGTCTTGATAGCATGACTAGGAAGCTTAGAACTTCCCCAAAGAATCCTTGGCATTATTTCACACTCATATGCACTGCTTTGTTCCATTCTTTCTAACATTCTTTCCCTTCCCTTCCATTCCTTCCCCACTCTCCTACCTACTTCAAGAACTCCCTTCCCTCTTTTCTTTTATCCCTACCCCTTTCCCCTTCTCCTCCCCTCCTTTCCCTTCTCTATTTCATTTTCCATTTTTAACTCTATTACCCCAAAAACTTCCCTGATTCCTCAACTCTGTTCATATCCACATGCCTTCATCCTCAACTCCTGATTTTTCTCTTCTTCTCTAGTTCTCTTTGTCCTTTGTTTCATCTCACTCTTATCTTACCTCCTTGTAAATCATCTTCTTAAGTAAGGTCCCTATCAGCCTTTATCCTGTCTTCTTTGTCCCCTTTCTCTCTCTCTCTCTGTCTCTGTCTGTCTGTCTGTCTGTCTCTCTCTCTCTCTCTCTCTCTCTCTGTCTCCCTCCCTCTACAATAATTCTCATGAAAATAGTCATCAAAAGGGACACTTTGCACTCACAAAGATCAAGTTACCGCCTGATAGGTTAGTGACAGAGACTTACGGTATTGCAGTGGGAATGGTGGCCTTTCTTCAATACAGTGCCCATCTGAAACAAGCATAGAGCTAGCTACAATTTCAAGGAGCAAAGTAAAATACCAATTCTGTTGCACTAAATTCTCAATAAGTGTCTCACATTACATTGCGGGGATAAGTAAGAAAATGTGGCTAGGCCACCCACATTAAAACCTAACATCTGCTGAACAAGCCCAATGTCAGTCATGCTGGCCATGAAGAATTCTAAGCACCATTATCAAAACCACCCTTACTATATTAAAGATTTTAAACAGACAAAATATTTTGCTTCAGGTGGATTTTTGTGGCTATATCTATGCATATATATTGGGAATAGTAATATAATTATTTACATAGAAAATGTTGTATTGTTTTATGATGAACTATCTGAGGAAGTGTGAGCTAGGGAAAACCAAAGGAGAGTGATGCCAGAATTTCACCTAGATATTATATCAATGCAATAATTAATCGAGATGACTGAGAAGTTGCAGTTGATAAATAAGTACCTGTTCCATAACACTCATTGTGCTGAGATCTTTGCACACAAATGTGCTAATAAGCAGATGAAATTAAAATTTGCATGATTTCATAGGTCCTACTATTCTATTATAACAACCCTACTTAAATGCTTTTGTAGAAGCAAGTAGGGCTGAGACTAGAGTTCTATCAGCTAGAGTTTGGAAATCTTTATGTTAGTTTTTCTTTTTAATAGTGACATTTCAAAAGCAAAGTTTGGGTGTTCTAAAACTTGTAACATTATGTAATAGTTGTCCTTACACAAATTCACAGGCACACCCCCTCCCTCTCAATCCAAGAAAAATCCTTTGGTCACAAGAAGTAGAAGTAGAACATCGTGGCACTTCTTATTTACTTTCTCGTTGCAGAGACACAATACCTGACACCCACAATTTAAAGGAAGAAAGCTTTATTTTGGCTCACAATTTGTAGAGCTTTCAGTCCATAGTCAGCTGGCTCCAAAGCAGAGGGGCATGACGGAGGAGAAACAGCTCATAGCATGGCAGCAGGAAGCAGAGAGCAATCAAGAGAGGAAGTAGGGAGAGAAACACTGCCAGGCCATGCCCCCAGTGACCCACCTCCTCCAATCAGGCTTCACCACCTACATCACCTTTAGTGGATTAGTCCTCTGATGAGTATCACAACCCTATGATCCAATCACCTCCCCAAACCCCCACCTATGAGTGCATGAGGCTTTGGGGTGACATCTAGATATAAACCATAACAGCACTGTTTTCAGGACTCATGATTCCAAGTACTCATGGAGTCTGTACAGAGCATCAGTTCAGGGCTAGGACCCTCCTCAGAAGCCCTTGGTACTTGTGCAGGGTCATGCAGGGTCAGATCCCTGTGTAACCTGTGACCAGCATGTGTCCTCCTCCCCTACCAGTTCTTGAATATTATTTCCCACTCCTGTTTCTTTTTCTTTGGAAAAAAACAAAAATAATGTCATGACATAACAACAATGAAAGAAAACAAATTGATTTCTTTTCTCTGAGTTACTTTCTGTCGTTATGTCATAAATGCACATTTAAGCTGATAACTCATGTGTACAAGAAATACCACTTTCTTTATGACCTTGAAATCCACTTAAGTGGGATGTTAGTAATTGCAGTGGTCCTCCACCCTTCCTATAATCACACAAGATTTGGAGAAGCATGTATGTAGGGGTCCTGAAAACAGGGTAATATCTTTTAACACCCTGCTGTCAGGTCCTGTTTGTATCACATCCAAACCTACTGTGAGGACTCCTGTGGCTTACTGTTTTTGCACCACCAGGAAACTTTGTGATTTTGTAGAAGCTGAGGTCTTAATGCCGGCCCAGTCTCTCTAGATGCACACTGCTGTGACCTCTCCTGGCATTGCAAGCCAGTGAAGAGCATCCCTTTGCTCCCAGATCCACAATCACTTGCTCCTTTCTTGCAAAGTTCAACTGAGGTGAGGAGGCACCTCCCTTCTGCAGTCTCTTTCCCCTCCCACTCCCAAATATTCACCAGTCACTTCCTTCTCATGGATACCTAGCTAGGAGTCTTCACTTTCCACCCACTCAAATGTGAGACAAGCAAGGAGAGGAGCCAGGGACAGAAAACCAAAATAATATTTCAAAAGCTTGCTAATTGCAATTAAAAAGTGTAGCGATAATTCTGGAGAGGTCTGTTGGTTGGTTTCTTTTAACCAGGTCTTGATCACTTCTGACATCCTCAAGCACTAGGTTGTCTCCCCCTGGTTTGTTGCACTGGCCATGAGAAGCGTGGTAGTGTTTTCTGAAGAAGGTTAGAGGGGCATCTGTCAATCAAAGTAGAGATGTTCATGAACTTTGGGAGAGTTACATCCCAAGGATAGGACCATGAGGATGATGTGCACGGCATGGATGAAAGGGACAGGGGATAAGAGCCATGAAGAGGTGGCTTTGTTAAGTCCCATTGACAAGCTCTGGCAAGGTCACAGTATGGCTGCCTAAGGAAGCGTGGCAGTGTTCACACAGGGAACAGCTCTGCAGTGTCTCGAAGCAATAAGATGAAGAGTGAAAGGCTCTTCAGACTTACATGTTCCCCGCCTTTTCTGTTATTCTTTGTTCCAAAGAAAGGATATTACTTCAATAGGTTCAGATGAATTTTAGAAATAAAATAAGTGAAATATCTATGTTTTTCTGGGAATGCCCAGAAGTCCATTGGGTCCCAACTCACCCACACTGTCAGTTCTGTCCACAGCAGACACAGCTATCCTGGCAGTCCCCCTCCAGCTGGGGCTCAGAGCTGGGCCCTTACGTCACGGCCCCATCACCACCAATTCTTGTAGTTTATTAACTGCGGCTGTCCCCACAGTGAGCACGTGGCACAGGGCCACTCTTCCTCTTCCCACTCGCACCCCTTAACACACACATATGCCATTTCCTCCCTCTCAGTTCCATCTCACAGTCTGAGGCTGCAGCCGGGCTTCAGCCTAGAAGATGGAGAAGTTCCTCGCGTCCAACTGGGAAAAGGGACACTCAGGCTCCAGACTGGAGTGTGAGGTCACACTCCTCTGTTCCAACATTTTGTCCTGCCATCCAGGGAGAACCAACCTCAATCTGTTCCACTCAGCCATGGCCCAACCCAGAGGCACAGTGACCACAGATTTTCTTCTCCAGCAGTAAGGTTCTGAATCTATCTCAAGAGAGAGTGATTTCCCAGCATCAGTGGGTACTTTCCCTCCCGCTCACCATCCACTTTCTTCCTTTCAGCATGTGGCATGAACGTCCATCACCGATGCCAGACAAAGGTTGCCAATCTCTGTGGTATCAACCAGAAGCTAATGGCTGAAGCTCTAGCGATGATTGAAAGCACCCAGCAGGTAGGTAGGGCACTGAGTGGACAAACTCCCTACCCCGTGTCCACTCAAGTCCTCACTCTGACCTGCAGCAACCCCATAGAACGTCCTGGGATGTATTTCCAAGCACGTGCCTTGCTCCTATCTTTCATCTTCACACCCATGCTGCTTCCTTTCATGTTTTTATTTACTTAATGCATTTCTAGTGTGCTGATCTTTGTAGGGTCTTAAATTCTTTATGGAATGAGCAGAGGCAGAAACAAATTCATTAAAATTATTGAGGATTTATTGCCAGCTTTATACCTATACATTACAGCTATGTAATACCCAGGGAAAATACTTATTTACTCTAGTAAATTCATCACTACAATACTCTCGGAAGAAGAATCCATGGGAGTTTTTGCCTTGCCATTTGTACCTTAGCATTAGCTGAACTCTCATATATAAAAATAAATCCTGTTTAAGACTTGGCATTGTTCCTGTAAGCTATTTTTCCATTGTTTGTTCTTATTGGCCATGGAAGGATGTAGATAGCATGGGAGACTCCAGACAGACCCCAGAAAAGAGGGAAAGAGCTAAGTACATTCTGCTGGTGCACCAAATATAACAGACCCTTGCAAGGTGAGAAACCCTAAAAAAGTGTTGAAGAAGAACTTTTGTTGTCCTGTGCATTTAGGAGTTTTAAATGGCTTTTGTCCTCAGCAGACTGAGCTAGCCCATCCACAATGGGTGGGTGGTCTGACTCTCTGTTTGTAATTTAGGCTCGCTCCTTAAGAGATTCGGAACACATCTTTCGAGAAGGTCCAGTTGAAATCGGTCTCCCATGTTCAGTCAAAAATGAAGCAAGGCCACCATACTTACCAACAACTGGGAAAAAAGGTAATTATCGTAGTGGTCCACTGTGGGTAAATGATGAACAACTTTAACCTGAGTTCTATAGATTTAAGTTCCCAGTTCACCTGGTCAGATAAGAGATCCTTTTCCATTTAATGATTCTAGACCTGACCACCAACTAAGAAGCTCCTACTTCTTAGAAGTGAAACTGAAATATGCCTCACTGAGATGCCTTTTTTGAGGGGGTGAGAGATGGGAGGAAGAAAGTGGGATAGATCTGGAGGAAACAGCTGAAAATGTCTTCTTAGAATTTTAGAGTATTGCTTCCCATCCATGTTAAATGATTTTACAAAAATAAATCTATCATAAAGCACAATAGTGGGAATATTGCAGAAGATGTTCTTATTCTTGGAGACTTTTCTGGAAATTTTTAGGGTAGAAAAGAGAAGAATAGCCAGGCCAAAAGCTCTTAACATTTATGAAATTCTGGAATTTTATCCAGCCTGCTGTTTGAAGATGGTTTGTGGGAGGACATGAACACGTGATTCTGAGACCTGAATCAGCATACACCATGAATTACTTTCCTTGGACTTAAAAGAGAATGTGAAAGAATATTTAAAAATAAAAACAATGTTATAATGGGAGGAATCGCCTCCCCCCCTCAAATTTTTGCATACCTCTTCTGCTATTAGGCAAGAGCTAAATTGGCATAAAAATTTTTTAAAGAAAGATTTGGATTAGATTTAGGAAGGATCACCAACCAGTGAAGTAGACCTCATCTCAGCAATGATCAGTGCAGGCAGCATCTTGATGTGAAGACTACAACGAATAATGCAGTACCGATCTCCAACGATCTGCTAGATTTCATTCTCTCTGCCCTCACATTGTAATTTATAGAGATTAATGCCACTGGGGGCCTATGAACCAAGCAAACAATTAAGAATTATTTTTCCCCTCGAATTTGATTAAATTTTCTGTTTATCTATGATCTGACATTATTGAAAGTGCTCATTTATTTTCCATATGTGGTCTTTTGTTGATTGAAATATGTTTCTTAAGTTGAACTACTTCCCGGTCTGTTGGTTAAATAGAGACAGTCCACAGCCCAAAGGTTGGGCTCCCAGACAGATAGAAAGGTAATGAAGTTGCCTGAACTGTAGAAACCTCTCTGCCCTCTACCCAGTTATTCTGGATGGAGCCTCAGAATGAGAAGTGGAAAAAAAAAACAGGTGCTCTAAGTAACTATAATGACCTTCCATTACTGCATGTTCATGTTTGTCCATTGGCTTGTCTTTTTCAGAGCCTCAGGGAATCTCTTGGGACTCTCCATTGGATGGGATGGATAAAGTATGCCATCAACCAGAACCTGAACCAAACATAGAAAGACCAACTCTGCACATGAAGCTAAAAATTGATGACTTTATCTTGCACAAAATGCTAGGGAAAGGAAGTTTTGGCAAGGTATGCTACCATGCTGTAGGATTTGATGGACCAGATTCCAGGGACTATAGAACAGTGTCCCCAGTGGATGGAACTAAGCTCTTGGAACCAGAGTAGAGATATGTGGAGAGAGCATTCTTGATATGTTGTAAGAGGACTGAGGACATCTCTGAATAAATGGGGATTTAGAGGGCTCTAGGGCAACAACAGCCTTGGATTCCTACTAGTTTGCTTGGGGAGTACACACACCTCATACTCATGAGATTGATGTCTGTGGGTACCAAAGAAACAGGAAGGTTCATTGGCCACTTACTGTTTCATAAACATCTTTTGCTTGTTTGTTTTGTATAGTTTTCTTCTCTGTTGCTTCTTCCTTGAGTGTAGAATGTTAGTTTTACTTCATATGTAATTTTTCTTCTAACAAATGTCTTCAGGTTTGTATTAGTTTGCTCAGGCTGCTGTAACAAAATATTGCAGCCTGGGCAACTTAAACCACAGAAATGTATTCTCTTACAAAGGTCAAGGTGTTGGCAGGGCTATTTCTTCCAATACCCCTCTCCTTAACTTTTAAGCGGCAGCCTTATCCCTGTATTTTCATATCATTTTCTCTTTGTGCCTGTCTGTGTCTAAATTTTCTCTTTTTATATGGATGCCAGTCATATTGGATTAAGGTCCACACTAATGACCTCATTTACCCTTAATTGCTTCTTCAAATGCCTCATCTCCAAATATGTTCACATTTTTAAATACTAGCGGTTAAGACTTCAACACATGAATTAAGGGGCATGGAGAGGACGTAACTTAGGCCTATAGCTTTAGAGAGTCCTAAGAAAACTTTCATGAAAAAAGTCTTTCTTCAAAATCCTTCCTGCCACACACCCAGGTTATGAGCTGTCTCTGTTAGTTGCAGAGGATAAGTAAAGGAGGAGAGGATGGGAAGGAGAACAAGAGAGGAGATGAGAAAGAGACATAAGTTAAGAAAATATCAGTGACAGCTAAAAATTTTCAAGCTAGTGCTGTGTAAAGAAAGAGGATACAAAATGTACAGACTTTCAAGTTATTTTAGATATTAAGGGTACTTAATGTATGAATAGGGCTCCTAGTTATTTTACACTCTTAGATGCAGCTCCTCGGAAAGACTTAATCAAGGACTACGTCCCGTGAATTTATGCATCCAAAGCCAGCATTATGCTGAGCACCTGCTCACCATACTTTGGCAGGAAAACTTATTCAGTTAATTTAATTATAAACCAAAATGCGCCTGAGCATCCACCACAGCTGAATGATATCGTGCTCCAAAAGGCTTGGATTTAAACATCAGTGCATTACCTTTCAACAAAATCTACTCCACCCTCCAAACTGTAGCTGGAATCCATGAATGCTTTTAGTTCATTTCCACAGTAATGTGAACCACAACAGGCTCATTTGGTTTAATTTGGGTGTAATAGGCAATTTTACAGCCAGTCTTTATTATAATTTAGCAGCAATCAATGTGTAATTATAACCTGTTACCAAAAATTGAAAGCACATTATATAGATGAAAATTGCCTTTTCAGCTTCTTAGTTTATGGCTGGTTTCAGGGTGTTTTACTGAAAGAAGCAATTACCAAAAGAATACTTTTAATTGTTAATGAAATGTTTATCTTTCTTTTTTCCCATGTGGATTTCTACATTTGAACAAGGTTAATAAGAAATACATTAAACCTGTAATCCCAGCACTTGGGAGGCTGAGGCAGGAGCATCACTGTGAGTTCGAGGCCAGCCTAGGCTACATAGTGAGTTCAAGGCCAGTCTGAACTACATAGTGAGACTCTGTCACAGGAAAAAAAAAAAAAAAGACATTAAGTTAAACATGTAAGCCTTAGTAAATATTCCATGGGGCAGCTTGGAACTCTAGGTATCCTCCACTCTATGTCCAAAGCAGAATATATCTTTCCATGGGGACCTTGGGTCCCTGTCCACTGAGAGGAAAGAAGGAGGACACACCAAAGAAAGATAGGATGTCTCCATTTCCCTTTTCACAACACTCAATAGTCTTTTGAGAATATTCCAAAATTTGTGTTTCCTCTTTCTTTTCATTCTGTATAGGAAATATGGATCTTTACCAAAACTGTAGCCTACATACTCCTGTTCGGAATCTACTTTTAAGCCCAGGAGAACAAATTGCATGTTGTCTAGGGAAATGAACATCATTCATTTGCCCGGTGTGATCTAAGTACCTCCTATTAGTTCAGCTACCATGGATCTGCATAATACTGTTTTAAATCTACACACTCATATTTGCATTGCCGGTACTGGTTTAGTAACATTGACTTCCACACTCCCTAAAAGTCAACATTAGAGACAAATTACAAGTGTCCTATTTTTATTTTATGAAAAAACAAAACAAAATTTCATAACCAGATAATAAGAGAATGACAGTAGTTATTACACTATGTATCATTATCTTCAAAGTAGTTACTCTGTACAAGACATAAACCAAAAAGATTCTTATAAAAAAAAACAGATAATAACACACACTTTATTTTCAACAAACTAAAATAAACTAGTAGTATAAATGAAACAAAAAAGAAAGATGAACGAGGTATTCATAGGTAAATCGATGCAACTTGAGTACATAATGTTAAGTGACACACTTAAGTCAGACGCACAAGCTCAAATATCCCATGGTTTCTCTTATATGAGAACTATATATATATAAATAAAGAACAAAACAGAAGGAGATAAATAGGAAGTAGGGAGAACTTCAAATGCTTCCCCAAATTACTTACTCCACTGTTTTAAAAATATTTCAGGGCCGGTGAGATGGCTCAGCGGCGTAAGCGCCTGCCTTGCAAGCGCGAAGGCCCGAGTTCGACTCCCGGATCCCACATACGAAAAAGGGGCCGGTGATATCACTCAGCGGCACGGGTGCCTGTTGGCGCGCGAGGTCCTGAGGTCGTCCCCCCGGTACCCACAAAAAAAAATAAAAAATAAAAAAAATAAAAAAAAAAATAAATAAAAAAAATAAAAATATTTCAGTGACGAGTGTTCTTAATGAGTGTCATTTAGAGAGCATTTTTTTTTTTGTGGGTACCAGGGGGTCGACCTCAGGACCTCGCGCACCAACAGGCACCTGTGCCGCTGAGCGATATCACCGGCCCCTTTTTC
Source organism: Erethizon dorsatum (assembly GCA_028451465.1). Lineage (NCBI taxonomy): Eukaryota > Metazoa > Chordata > Mammalia > Rodentia > Erethizontidae > Erethizon > Erethizon dorsatum. Next base: position 43,208,416 of record CM051825.1, read on the forward strand.
GTATGTGGGTTCCGGGAGTCGAACTCGGGCCCTTGCGCTTGCAAGGCAGGCGCTTACGCCGCTGAGCCATCTCACCGGCCCTAGAGAGCATTTTATAGTTTACAAATCACTTTCCCATTGGTATCCCATTTGATTTTCAGGATTGTCATGTAAGTCAGAGAATCCAGTAATATTTATCTCTTCTCACGTAAGAAACTGAAGCCCAGAGAAGTCAATTGCTTTGTCCACACATCTACAGCTAGCCAATATCTGTGAAATGCTACCAGAGCTGGAATTTTCTGAGTCCAGATGCCATCTTAGCACTGCCAGGAGTTCTCTGCTGCATCATATGAAAATCTAAAGTCATTGTGTGTCATCTGGCCTCTACTGACATAAGACACGTGAAATCAAGTGGAAAAGTACACCTTAGAGTTAGTTCGTCCACTGAGTCATTCCACAATTTTGAGCTAGTTATATTACTTTCTGAACGTGGGGGGGGTTATTATTAGAAGCTAAGTGTTAAGAGCACTATCAAGAGCTAAAAATTAGACAGTAAAATTAGATAGCACACATAAGTACATAGCAGTCTGACATACAGTTGCTCTTAAAAATATTGTTTCTGGGGCCGGTGAGATGGCTCAGCGGCGCAAGTGCCTACTTGGCAAGCGCGAGGGCCTGGGTTCGACTCCCTGAATCCACATACAAAAAAAGGGCCGGTGATATCGCTCAGCAGCACGGGCACCTGCAGGTGCACGAGGTCCTGAGGTCAACCCCCAGTACCCACAGAAAAAAAAAATATATATATATATATATATATATATATATATATATATTGTTTCTGTCATCAGATGAAATGGTATCTACTTATTAGTACATAAGGAAGACTATATCCCTCAAGTTTTCTTTTCTCCTTGTGAAACTGGTTGAAATGTAAAGCTAAATTTTGTGCCCATTATCAGTGATACTTCAAGTTCAGCACTATTCTCTTCTTCCTTCAGTGTGCACTTTGTCTCTCTGAATTTCTATTACGCACGTAGGTCCCTGGACAGCCAGGGCATACCTTTTTAAATAGAATTGTTCATGTATTGAGAATAACCATCTAATCATATAATAATATCAAGAAACCCTTGAAAAGGTACAAAGACAGTATGAAACTGTTATGTAATATCCTAGACCAATTAGGTGTTCCATTCTATCTCAGTAACATCTTACCCAGGATGGAGAAAACTTGGAGAAAGCTCCCTTTCTGCCCACCCAGAACAGACCTCTCTCAAGCACTTTGCCTCGTCTTTCATGAGTGGGAATACATTTTCTAAAATAAAATTACTTCTTCCTCTTCCTTCTAGGTCTTCCTTGCAGAGTTCAAGAAAACCAACCAGTTTTTTGCAGTAAAAGCTTTAAAGAAAGACGTGGTTTTGATGGATGACGATGTCGAGTGTACCATGGTAGAGAAGAGAGTCCTGTCCTTGGCCTGGGAGCATCCATTTCTAACACACATGTTCTGTACATTCCAGACCAAGGTATGGCTTCTGCTCAGACACCCTTCCCGCCACCACTAAAGTGTCCCAAGCCTCTGTCGGTGGCCTTCCTTGTAGACATAGGCTACTGTCTCTATTTTTATCTTATTACTTTTCAGTCCACTTTCTATCCATCGATACATCCATCCATTTACCCATTCAAAAGATTTTCATCTCCTTTAAATACCATGGAAGTATTACTTAGAATTTTTTAATGTAATCTGTTGAGAGAGATTTTACTCCTAGGTCTGTTTGTTGGTTTACTTGGATTTGCAGAATTTGATTTAACATAGCAAAACCACCAGGCTTCTAAGCAGTTGGTGACTTGAAGGGAGAAATACGAACTTGTCCATTCATCTACCATATGTTTATGCAAAGAGACAAAAGTTGGAAATAGATTAAAATGCATATGCTCTGTTGCTTTCCTTTCAAATACTGGCAGAAAAAGTGGCCCATGCATGGATTTTATCACTGGATCAGCCAGTCCACTGGGCCAGGGGCCCCTTTCCTTATGCTGATCTTGTCAGAAGGTGCTATCATTCTAGGAAGACTCTCTCTTTCCTTAAGAAAATATTGTAAATTATTTTTTTCTGACTCAGTTTATTTAGAGAATTTGGAAAATGCTTGTAAGCATTTATAAGAAAAAATCATTTATAATCCCACCATTTTGGTAGACTATTAATACTTTGAAATTTATCCTTCTAGATTTTTCACTTCTATGAATTTCATCAAATAAAAATGTCAACCCACTATAAATACCTACCATTCTGTAACTTGATTTTTTTTAACCTTCTGTTATATTCATTTCCTCATATCTGTGGATAGTCTTCTACAATATAGGCTATTAATCTGAAATTGGTTTTTGTTCTGACTTAACGTTGAAATGGACATTCTCATGGATCACTCTTCATGCAGGAGCACTATAATTTTTCTTTCCTAAGTTTTCTTTGAGAAAGAGAAAGAGAGAAAGAGAAAGAGAAAGAAAGAGAAAGAGAAAGGAAAGGGAAGGGAAGGGAAGGGAACGGAAGGGAAGGGAACGGAAGGGAAGGGAGGCCAAGGGAAGGGAAAGGAAAGGAAGGGAAGGGAAGGGAAGGGAAAGGAAAGGAAAGGAAAGGAAAGGAAAGGAAAGGAAAGGAAAGGAAAGGAAAGGAAAGGAAAGGAAAGGAAAGGAAGGAAAGGAAAGGAAAGGAAGGGAAAGGAAGGGAAAGGAAAAGAAAGAAAAAGAAAGGAAAGGGGGCTTGTGTTACATGTTGCCAAGGGTTCTGCATTGTTGCTTTTGAGATGTTTTGATTTATTATTCAGACCTCTCGTGTCAAAGTAACTGATTAAATACCCCAAGTGAATGTAAAAAACAACAATATCTGAGAGTTGATCAGGTCTGGGAACATCTGAGGACAGGCTTTCTTTGAGGGGGTAGTTATCTTTGCATACTAGCAAAGGCAGTAGATAAGATAAAATAGCCATTTACTTCTCTAGGGGATTGTTTTCAGAGAAAGTTATTCATTGGCTTTCTGCCCCCAAGGAGAGCACCTGTTGAATATCAGAGTATTCAGGAGGTGTTGAGGGAGCTTATTCATTCATTGTTTGTCAAGAGCATGTAGATTAAATCATTTGAGATTTTTAAAAGTCATAGATGAGGGATGTATGACCTGTTGAGGGTGAAAATACTCAGTGAGATCAAAATATATGGTAAAGGGCTGGGGATACATACAGCTCAGCGGCACAGTGCCTACCTGGCAAGCTTGAGGTTCTCAGTTCTATTCCTGGTACCTAAATATATGGTGAATAGTTTTTTTGTTTCTTTTTTTTTTTTTTTTATGTATGGCAGTGAAAGACACATTACCATTAACCCTCCTCACTTTGAACAATTTTTTTTTTTTTGTGGGTACCAGGGGGTCGACCTCAGGACCTCGTGCGCCAGCAGGCACCCGTGCCGCTGAGCGATATCACCGGCCCCTTTTTTGTATGTGGGATCCGGGAGTCGAACTCGGGCCGTCGTGCTTGCCGGGCAGGCGCTTAAGCCGCTGAGCCATCTCACAGGCCCACTTTGAATGAATTTATCCAGTTTGTCATTTCTGAAGCAGCTATGGAAGTCCTCTTTTGGGTCTTTAGGTAAACTATAATTGCTGCCTAAATTGATGTCCTAAGTGGATGTCCTAAATTGATTCAACTTATTTACCTTTTGTGATCATTTTGACTTTGGAAAAGAGCCAGAAGTCGTACAGCACCAAATTTGGTAAATAAGGTAGATGAGGACACATCTAACGTTTTTATTTGACAGAAAATGCCATAAACAGTTGATCAATAAGGAGTGATCAAAATTGGTGAATAGTTAAATTTTAAAAATGTAGGGCCGGTGAGATGGCTCAGCGGCGTAAGCGCCTGCCTGGCAAGCGCGAGGTCCTGAGTTCGACTGCCGGAACCCACATACGAAAAAAGGGCCGGTGATATCGCTCAGCGGCACGGGCGCCTGCTGGCCCACGAGGTCCTGAGGTCGAACCCCAGTATCCACAAAAAAACAAATGTATTACAGTAAAAGACACATATCCATTGATCCCATTCAAAATATTCAGAATAACTCCTCCCTTCAAACACACTTATCCCATCATTCTTGTCAATGTCTCTTTCACAGTAGTAAGTTTTTCTTCATGTAAACATTCGTCATATTTTTCCATTGCTCTTTGTATGATAAAGAAATTTAAGAAGCTCCAAGGAGTGAAGGAGCTGTCGACTTGGGTGGTGATGTTTGGCCCCAGCTCTGCTGTTGGCCAACGGGGCTCTGAGGCTACTCTGCCTCTCCTGCCCAGGACAGAGAGGAAGAATTACGGTGCAGAGAGCTTGCAGCATGCAAACCCGATTTCCCATGGGGAAGCACAGCTCAAGCCCCAGGCATACAGACATCCCACTGAATCTGAGCCAGAACACAAGCGAAGCTCAATGGCGTCTTCCAAGTTGATTCTCTCAGAGCTACACCAAGATGACCTCTTACATCACTCAGCTCTGAGCCGAGCCACTGGCATCGGAGTCCGAAGCAGATCAGCATGTGGAGGGTCGTTATTGTCTTAGCTGGAGGAAGAATGGCTTTCTGTTCTTTATTTTCACTAACATTTCTTTGTTCTCCCTTAACATTTATAGTTTCCATGCTTCACATGAAAGTTTGCAGGCTTATAATTGCACAGTTTTTTCCCAGTGTCCACTTCAGTGTGAATGTAACTGACTGGGCACTGCAGGATTTTTAAAATGTTCAACACTTGTTTTTCATAATTTACATTTTATAAACTAAAATATAGGGGAGAAATTCACCATAAAATCTTCCTACAGGAATAAGTGTCATAAGTCTTTTTAACTGAATTTACTAACAAGGGAATTTAAAAACTGGAAAAAATTAAACATAAAATTTTGAAGCCCCACTTCACAAATTTATTTCAAAAGTTACTCTTAAATTAACAAGTTCTTCTTGGGGACCTGCTCTTTAAATTCTGTATTTTTCCCCCAAAGATGCTGGATTTAAAATTGTATTGTGTAAATTACAAAGCTATTTATTTTTATTTGTAATTCTAGTACATATAAAAGAAGTACATAGAAGTACATAGAAGAAAAAAGACCCACCTAACATGAAAAATAATGTTCTATTTTCTTGGTTTTAAGGAACTTTGAATGTATCATCTCATTTAATTTTGATAACCTTGACAAAATATACATTAGTATTCACATTTTACCCATGAAAAACAATGAAGTTCTTTGGAAATACTAACTTGCCTACAATACTACTTTGCCTAACTTGCTCAGCTGGTTGCGGGGCACAAGGAGGAGCTTTACCATTTGTCTGTGTCCAGATATCAGCCTCCTCTGTACTCTCACTATGCCAGTATCCCAATGACATGCACCACTATAGTAACTAAGTGTTCATCTACAAGAAAGAAAAGCCACTTTGAACAGTAACGTCCCTCCCTTCTTCATTATGCTAGGGTAAAAGAGAGATCAACAATTCAAACAGCCAAAGTTTCTGTACTCTATCTCTGATAAAAGTACTTCAAAGAAGAGGATTTAATTTCAAAACTAGTTTGGAAAAAAAAGATGCACCTAATGCTATGAGAATATTATGGAGTTTTTCTCAGAAATAATTTTTTCTTAAACATTAAAAGTGAACTAAGACCTTCTCTCGTTTGTGTCTCTTGAATTCTGAAAAGTCCTATATTCAAGTACTATCAAGTATATGAAACTGCAACTTAAGAAGGGTTGAATTTCACACCTAAAAGAAGCTTCTGGTCATAGGAGACCATCTCTGAGTCCTTTGTCAGGATGAATTTGAGATAAAGCAGCTGTGGGTTTTGCAGAACTCCATGCCCCCGATTCCCTTACGGGAGGCAGAATGCTGGTGTCTATAGATTTACACCATCTCGCTTGCCTTCAGCACTTCCTAGTCTGAGCCAGTTGAACATTCTTTGTCAGTATTGCTTTGAAATTTCTCTTTTATGAAAAAGAAAACTGAGTTTCACTTTCTATTTATGGGACATACAAAGCTTCACTTCCGGTGATGGCTTCAGGGCATGAGTTACTGCCCTTTGAGTAAGTCTCTCCACATTTCTTTGTGACACTGGTTCTCCTTTTATGCCTCCGGAAGGACAATGTTTAAAAAAAAAAGCACTTGCAGAGAAGTTCAAATCTTTTGTGGAGAAAGTACCATCTTAACTGCAAGATATTATCTGAAATAAAAGGAAAAACTCCCTTTTAATACCAGTATCTGGTATTTCCAATATTTGAAAAGCAAAATGCATTTAAGATTGCCAGGTGTTCAATCTGAAGCATTTTATTCAGAAAATGCCTCATCTAAAGCTCTCAAAAACACTTTAGTGCATAAACCGTCCAGTTGAGTTAGGAGCCCTAGCCATTTTTAAAATTTTAGCAAGGAAAAGAAAAAAGCCACACAAACCACATCCTTCAAAAGACTTGGCCCTGCATTAAGACCAGAGTTAACTTCACATGCTGTCCTCATTTAGAGTAACTGATAAGCCTCTTTTCTTTAAGGTGCTGTGGCGAGTTGTTATTTCAGAAATTGTGAATCACTTGGATGTACGTCAGATCCCCAGCCCCACACAGCATAATTGTGATTCAGCAGATAGATTTACAGTAAATTTATCAAAAGTAGTAGATTAGAGCCAATTTATGGTAAATTATTGTTGCACCCACAAAGTTTGCTTAAGGTGTTAGGTCCAAAGCCATAGGAGATTATGGGGCATTAGTGAACATATTCAGGAATTCTTTAGCTTGTAAGAAAAACACTCCTGGTGCATCTGAAATGTCATATGCTCCTACATGCCTGCTTTTTAAACTCAGAGGTAGTTTCTCACCTTTATATGACTCTCATGTTTCTTCAGGGTTCATGGGCCCATGTGGTTAGTCTATTTCTCTGTCAGCCCCTAAGTATTGTCACCAGCTTCCCACAGACATGAGCATTGTGCATGTCCTTTTAGAGAGTCCAAAAGGAACGTGCCTTTCTGTGGATCATGTCTCCCTCCTTTTTGAACATTCTAAAGAACTACCTCCTCCATAATCACCTTGTTAATCACCTACTATGTGATTAACAAGCAAGTTGCATAAGTATGGATATGGTGGCTAAAGAGATGATTCATATTACAGATGAGATGGAACAGGACAGTACAAGATATTATCAAGCAACTGAAGATAGTGTTGAATTAGTCAGCTTTCCCATGGCTGGGACACAATACCCAATACCCACAATTTAAAGGAGAGGCTTAACTAGATTCACAGTTTCAGGGGATTCAGTCCATGATTAGCTGAATCTAATGCAAAAACATCATGGCAGGACATAGTGGAACAAAGCTGCTTAGTCAGATGACTGGGAAGCAGAGCAGGGCAACAGCACCAAAGAGGAAGGGACCAGGAAGCAGGGTTATGCCTTCATGATCACCCAGACATACCCAGAAGTGTACTTTACTAATCCCCTAGCCATTTCTTAATCCAGTCAAGGTAGCATATCATGATTTATGGTGATGGCTACATAACTTAAAACTTACAAGTTGTTTATTTCTGGAATTTTCTACTTAACATTTTTGAACAACAATTAACCATGCATAACTGAAACCACTAAAAGTGAAAGCATAGGCAAAGGGGGACTGCTGCTGTATGATAAATAGCATAGAGCAGTTTGATATGTGTTGTTCCCAGCAGTAATTCTTCTTAACGTGGGGCAGTAAGGGCTGGGGGCATAGCTCAGTGGTAGAGCACTTGCTTCACATGTGTGAGGCTCTGGGTTCAATCTCCACTATCTCACACACACAAACACACACACACACAGACACACACACAAACACACACACACAATAATAATAATAATGATAAACACAATAAAATAAAATTGGCACTTAGAAATGCAGTTCTTTTTTAAGCCAAAGATCACATACGTTTGAGATTGTTATACTACACATTCTACCACAGAAGTAATAAGGAAGTAGTAAATGTGAGATTCTTTTGTTGAAACTGGGAATACACGAGAGTTGGAACAAACCTACTGAAGAGGTTCAAGTGGAGAACCAAGTCAAAGAAAAGCCCAACTCTTAGGACACAGACAGAAGAGGGGGAAAACTAGCAGACAGGATCTCTTAGAGAAGTAAAAGGAACACCAGAAGAGTGAGGATTATCAGAAACCAGGAGAAAAAGGCATTTCAGGAAAGAAAGGACTATGTATTCAGACCAGGGAAGAAGCTGACCGTCAAAAGTAGGGTGTTGAATATGTTGTTTGGGAGGAGGAGAATACTTCAGATGACAAAGTATAAAGGAGTGAGTTTGGGCAAGCAGATTCGGGGTTATACAGAAATCTTCCAGGTGTGTTTTAGATGATGGAAACTTGTTATACTGCCAGAGGGTTGGAGGAAAGAGAGTCATGAGAAATGCTTACTCCTGAGAAGAAAGCAGAGAAAAGGGAGGCTGGCTATCCAGTGGGCAGCCATCCCAGATTGGCTTCTTTCATTTAGGAATACACATGCAAAGTTTGCCCATTTTCTCATGGTTTAACAACCCATTTCTTTTCATTGCTGACAAATATTCCATTGTATAGTTGTACCATAGTTTGTTTACTCATTTACCTATTGAAGTACAACATGATTGCTTATAATCTTTATGAAGGTATAGTTCTGAGCATAGGGATACAGAACATATGTGATTGAGTGGTCGGTGAGTTTGATTTATGACACCATGTGAACCTCCATTTGTTCTCTTGCTGCACACCTTGTAAATGCTGGGACTGTCCTTGCTCTGACTATGATGACACTTAATGACATCTTTTCTTCTCTGTGTGATAAAATGATAGCAACACATAAATAAAGTTAATATGCAAGGAGTTCTTGCTACATGCCAGGCACAGGACTAAATATTTTATGTGGCTTACTTCTTTTAATGTTAGATATGTGTACATGGCTCCCCTTTGTTCTTCTGGGTGGGTGTCCCAGCTAGTTCTACTGGCTGTCATGGGATATGTCCCAAAGTATAGTTGAATTCTATTCTCTTGTCTCCGTATTGTTAATCTGTAATCTTATACATTATAGCATTTGTTACATACATTTAACATATGATCTTGTAAAAGGAATAATAGTGTACTTAGATATTTTGTAATAAATATATTGATCCTAATTTTATTTCTTCAGATTTATGAAGCTTCTTTTATATAAAACTTATTATAGCTGGGCATGATGGCATACACCTATAATCCAAGCTACTTGGGAGGCTGATTCAGGAGGATTTCAAATTCAAAGCCAGCCTGGACAACTTACTGAGACCATGTCTCAAAATAAAACTTCAGAAAAGGCTGAGAATGTAGCTTAGTGGTAGAACACTTGCCTAGCTTGTGTGAAGCCCTGGGTTCAATCCCCAGTATGCAATAGACATATATTATTGGTTAATATTGAGATAGAGATAGAGAGATAGAGATAGAGATGGGGGAGAGAGAGAACTGCAATATATATATATATTTGAAGAAATAAAGATACCTAGAAAAACATGACTACAATTATTCTTTTCCTTCTTTTCCTACCCTGCTTTTCTACAAATGGAGTCTATATTTCTGGCCTTAGTTCTCCCTGCATTTTCAAAATTAATTTTCATTGGCTTGAAAAAATCATTAATTTCTTTAATGCTGTAAAGTTCTCATTTATTCTATGTTCATTTGGCAACTATTCCATTGTGACTGGCTGTATTTTCTATGTTCTTCTTTCTCTCTTATCTGAAAAATACAGTCATTGTAAGAAGAGTAAAGTGTGGAAACTAAAGATTCTACACTAATATAATTTTAGATTACATTAAATAACTTTCTACTTTCAAAAATTCCTCCTTTACTAATTCTAGAATATTCACAAAATACCCTATGCCTCCTCTAAAGAAACATCTTCTGTTGGAAATATTTTGATAGCTCCGGGAACTTTATTTTATCTAAATGATATCTGTGCATGCGCCATGGTCCTGTGATAATTATACAACTTATTTTGCTGTCTGTCACTTCAGTCTTATATTTAATCATCTTTCCTTTACACTGCAATATAAATTTTTATTTTAATGATGCTTCCCTTTTTAGATCTTTCTGTTATTTTGATCCCTTTTTGGAAGAATTAGTTTATTTGTATTAGTTTGATTAAAAGCAATGAATATGTTAAAATTCAAACATTTTTAAATCTGATTTTATATCTGATTAGATGACTCTTCTGCTTTGTACCTGGTTATATTTTCTTTGCTGTATTTAAGTATGATAAGTTTCAAATTAAGTGAAATAAAAGGGATAGCATCTGAATTTACTTCAAACACAAAATCCAAGTTTCTGTGTCAGTACAACAAATGGCAATATTCATGTGAATCTATCAGTAAACCAAAACCTCATTCAGAACCCTACTTGACGTTGTCATTCACTGTAGTGTTGGGAGCTAGCATTTTCTTGTACTTTAGAGAACTTACTCTTCAGTAGCCTAAATCTGAACATGAATTACAAACCTCCTTGCAAATATTACAAATCATTTAAACATAGGGTGATAGATGACCTCACTGGAAAAAAAAAGAAAAAGAAAAAAACACTTGCTTATAATTTTAGGAAGTAAAATTTATTTAAAACTTTCTTAATTATAAAAAATAACATCAAAATATACTTAAAAATTCAAAGATATGCAAAAGTATTCTAAAGGAAAGGAGTCAATCATCGTATTCAGGGGCCCCCAGAGATAGGATTTTTGAGTATCTCCTTTCATCTTCCTTTCTTTGCAAGTTCACAGTAGTGATAATTTAGTAACTTTAAAATATTAAAAAGAGTAGGTCATTTTCACATCAAACCCGTGTTCCTGAAAACTTGCCTTTTATGTTGAAACTCAATCTGTCCCCAGGACTCTTCAGTGCTGGTGAAGACACATTACTCAATGTGCATATGCATGAATATTGTATTTAATAACTACAGTCATAAATATAATAACAACATCTGACACTTAGAGGGCACTTACTATGTGACATACCATGTCCTGGGCACATTACATATTTTAATGCATTCAATCTTCATAGTAACCTATGAAGTAGACATTGTTATTGTCCCTATTTGATGGGTAGGGTTATGGAGGGAGCCCCATGGGAATAAACAACCCCCTGAAAGTCAAACAGCTATTAAGTAGGGAAGTCAGAATTTTGCTATACTCCCTCTCCCCAGAGACCTAACCACATCAAGAACAATTTTAAAATTCATGAAAGAGTTCTATTTGTACTTTTGCTGTGAAGGAAAATAATTTGTTAGTTAAGGCATGAAAAGTCCTATGGGACAATTAAGGCAGTAAATACCAACTGAGCCCAAGTCCCTGTTGCAAGGTACAGACTTCTACAAATTCAGGAGCATTATTTCTGACACACACTAATGAATCAATAGAAGGTAGTGAATTTCACTAATTAGAGTTCACAGTGGAAATATAAACAAGCCCTAATGAATGCATCTGCTGGTTTGCAGAGAATCACTGTACTCCGAGTCCCTCTCCTTCATTCTTGTTCTCTTTCTCTCTCCTCTCTCTTTCTCTCTCTCAATATAAAAAATGCGCAAATCTGTTGTTTAACAATATATCCTTATGAAAAAGCAAAAAACCTGTTTTTCTAGGGTGATTTAATTTATAGCTCAATATATTAAGAATTTTAAAAAGATACCCCCAATTCTAAATTGCCTTCTAAATACCAGCGTACCTCAGAAACTTAGCATTAGTGTGGCCACACTAATGTGGGGCATGCAAGTACTAGGAGGACATCTGTATGCCCAGCAGGACACTGTCCCATGTGCTAAGCTAGGACTACAACCCTGTCCCCATCTAAGGCACCTGTTACCTGTCAAGCCTGTGCTTGGGCAGCCCTGTCCCAGCTCTGTGGTCCTCACCAAAGCACTGAGACCTCCCTTTTCTCACAGAGGGCAAATGTCAAAAGGGGGCCTTGCAGCTTGTTTTGGGGGACAGCCCTACCAGCCAATCTGTGCATCCTTCCTCTTTGAGAAGCAGACTTGGGAATGCAAACCTTCACTGTGGTAGTCCACACCCCAAAGGGAATCTCCATCTCCACTCACACAAATCAACCCCTGGCGTGTAGATAGCGTGATGCAGGGCAGAGTCCCAGGCAGATGCCAGGACAATGGGCTACAGTTAGCTCAGAGTGGTTGAAAGATTTGGCCCTGAAAACTACTGAAGTTTATCCTTATTAGAAAATTGACCCTTTTTTTCCTAGTTTTTGGATTCACAAACTATTTTAAACTTTTTATTCTTAACTACAATTTTAACTCTTTCCCTTACTTTCACAAGAACAGCTCACATTTACAACTAAATCGTTACATAGATCTTTAACACAGAAAATGAATATAGGCTGGGATATGGCTCAGCAGCATAGCACCTGCCTCACAAGCACGAGGTCATGAGTTCGATTCCTGGTACAAAAAAAAAAAATACAGAAGAATTTGAGTTTTAGAGTCACCCAAAGTGATATCTTGTATTTTTAGAAGTACAAAAGAAAACAAAATATACAGTTCCATCAGCCAAGTATGAAAAGTATTTGTAGAAGCTCTGAGAAATATACTACTTCATATGCAGATACACAGAATTCTCTGCAATAATACCAGGCTATTTTGACAGTGCTTCATGTATATGTTTAAATAATTTTGCAAGAATCATTTGCATTTTAAAGCACCAAGAAAATAATCAGAAAATAGCCACAGAGGTTTGAGTAGACATCTATCCACAGAATATCAACACTGATTATTCCTTTCAATCAGTTGTGGGAAAATCTCAGCAAAGCAATGAATAACTGTGGCTCTCTCATTTTCATACTTTTAGCAGACAGAGCAGCATGCATGCTGTGTGTATATTTTCGTAAACTGGAAAGTTGATAAGAAAGTGTCGGGCCGGTGAGATGGCTCAGTGGTGTAAGCGCCTGTCTGGCAAGCATGAGGGCCCTAGTTCAACTCCCAGAACCCACATACAAGAAAAGGGCCGGTGATAACTGCTGGCACGCGAGGTCCTGAAGTCAACCGCCAGTACCCACAAAAAAAAAAAAAAGAAAGTGTCATCGAACTGTGCATTGAACGTTTTCTGTTAGCCAAGGCACATGAGCGTTACCCAGTCAATCCCCGCTGCCAAGAGCCCTGATGTAACTGTACACTCAAACTCCAGCTGAAACCACTTCCGCCCCAAGACGGAAAGAGCTCAGTGTCTAATTGTTTTACTAATCAATGCAGTGGACAATGGAAGGACATTCAGAGGACACCTCCGAAGACCATACATGGTAGTAGTAGAAAGCCCCTGTAGGAATGTTCGCCTTACAAATCAGTATGTTTGACTTGACACCAACAGGGTTGGCAAAATTTTAGTGTGTTTCCTCCTGTAGGGATCTGGTTGAGCAAAGAAACCTCTCTAATGTAAAATTCACTTATCCAGGGAACCACTTGACCAAAAGCCATGTCTGTGCTACCTAAAGAAGTAGGCAAAAATCCTAGAGATCATCGATCCCTTTGTTTCCATTCCCTTGGATACCCTTCTCCAGGTACATCTGCTTGAGTTCCTTTTTAGAAAATGAGACGTGCATTTCAGAAACAAAATACCAAGACTAATCAAAAATTTCCTCTCCAGCCATCCTTTTCTACCCAAGACAGGGTGAAGACACATTCTCCTCTGACCCATTCTGCTTTTGCACCCTTTGTCCATGGTGGGATGAATTCAAATATTTAAGCAACTCACTGTCCTTGGGGCCTTATACACCTGTGTACACACAGAAGTGTCTGCACCAATCAGTAGCCCAGCTCTGTGAGCCTGCTTGGGTGCTTAAACTGAGGAAGCCCCCTGCCCTTTGTCGTGCAACTTTCTACAGCGGTTTAGTGGGCTGTGATGAGCCCAGCCATAATTCTCATTTCCTTTGAGGAAGGTTCAGAGAGAAGATTCATCTCTTAATTAACTTCAAATCCACATTATTTCTAGACAGTGATCTCTCCTAGAAGTTTGCAAACACAGCGTATCCTCTAGCCAACATTTATTTTATGATCTGGGAAGCTCTACATAAATATCAGTATAATGTTCTTAATAATCATCGTTTCACCAAGAAAAAGAGAAAACTCCATAAATGTAGTCTTTAGGCTAGGAAAAGGGAATTTACTCCAGGGTCTCATGAAGGTCCCATTTTGCGCAGGATGAAACTTAGCGACTGTCTAGTGTCTCGCTCACCGACCACTGTTCCGCTGAGTAAATGTTGTGCTGGGGGTGTTGGTAGACTCTAAGGCTGGGTAGATTTGTGGGTCTCTTCTCCCAACACTATCACAACTCCACTTCTCACCCATCAGGAAGAGTCATTGGCATCATCTAGTGTGTCACTGAGCAAACGGTCAGGTGGTCATGTAACATGAACCCAGGCACAGCCCCGTTCCCTCTTACCAGCCCTGTTCACCAGCCCTGTTCACCAGCCTTGTTCACCAGCCCTGTTCACCAGCCCTGTTCACCAGCCCTGTTCAGCAGTTTCTCTCTGCTGATGACCAGAACCCAGAAAGAAATCTACTTCTCAATTTTCTTTGTTTCAAGAGCATGGAACTATTCATTTCCATCCTCTGGGAAGTATTTAGCCCAAATTTTATCTCACAATCACCCAGAGACTTAGACTGACACACAATGCCATCGTAAATGACAAGAGATAAGCAATAGGATTTTCCAGTATCCTTGACTTCATATCAAAATGAGAACTGGAACAGGTTGTTTTGAAAGATTTACTGTGGAGTCATCAAATCTCTTAGAGGGATTAAACGTGGCATCCAACATGTGAGAAATCTCCGCTACTGTTTAATTAATAATGACAATGACAGTGTAGTCTTCTCACTCCCAGGGAAGTAAGGATATCTTATGTACCAAGCCCCAGGATATCGTGGACTCTCTTAGTGGCAGCTTCAACTCCCCAAGGCTCACCACGACGTGCAGTCTAATTTAGATGTGAGAACAGGTGGGACTGGAATGTGGAACATGTGGGATGGGGCTGAACTTATGCCTCCAATCTCCTTCCCCCGTTTTCTCCAAGTCTAAATTGACAGTGTGTTCACTGTGAAATTTCAACCTTTATAGGGCTTTGTAAGCATCCTAACACTGAAAAGAGTGGTTCCCCTGAGCACTGTTATAAGTAGTTCTTACTGTATGTGTTTAGCATTTCATTCTCCTGGGTACCTAAATGAAGATGCCACCTTGTGGCTGGGGTGGGGCCAGTATGGTTTTGAGTAAAAAGGTAAAAATTAGAAGTTGTTTGCATCGTACTTACAGGAACAAGAGCAACAGATAAGGCATGTCAAGGAAAAGGCAAGTGTGTGCAAATGAGGTAAATGATTACTCTCAAGTGATGCCTGAAATGGCAGTGTTAAGATTTATATCACCTGAAAATTTTGACTTGTCCACAGACAAGAGTGTACTCCACCGAAAAAGCATTAGAACCAGAAAATTGGATCTGAGAACAACTTTGGAAAAAGCAAATGGACACAGTTTTACCTGAATTATTGAGATAATCATCACAATATTTGTATTTCCCTACTTTGTAGAAAGCTGAGTTCAGTGCAAAGAGCAGGCAGTGAATGTCACTAAGGCCAGACCACTGTTGGTACCATTATCTCGTATGCCCCAATGCCTTGGTCAGTCTCACATCCAGAATTCTGTTAAAAAAGCAGCCCAATGAGGTTTTTAGATACAAATCCATGCACAAACATGCCAAATGCCCCCACACTTGATGGGTTACTGATTCTGTGAGTCTTAAGGACCCTGGAAAATTCAGGGTGCTCAAAGAGCTACGACTGTTTTTGTTGAAGAAATATTGTCTTGCATAGTCTGAGTAGCACAGGCTGGTTGTAAGTGCAGTGGCCTCTGACAACCCAACCGACACCCTGAAGAGCACCCGGCCTTGATTTTGATGGCTGCCTCTCAAGGACACTAGTTCTAATACCACGCATGGTGGCCTCTGCTAGGAAGAACATGCTCAAAACCACGGCTTGCCTCTGCAACAAGTGAAGTGCGGACTGGAGAGAAATAAAGAAAGCTCGATTGCAAGCTCAGAAGAGCGGGGCTCTGTCTCATCAGCTTTGATGGATGAAGTAGAACTGAACATCTTGTGCTCACTCAGCCCCCAGAATATGGTCAGTGACGACTTACTGACTATTGCATGATTAGATATTTTCATGTCCTACTTCCGGAGTCAGAGGCCCAGGTTTGACCTTGCTCCACATGGTCAATCTCAACAGCTGTCTGTTCTGCACTCACTAAAGGCTCAACCTTGTTCCAGGGTCCGGCGGGCAAGTTCAAGCTGCACCCCCCAGCACACAAGCAGGTAGTACCCAATATCCCACCTCCGTTCCCCAGCCTGCCGAGGGTTTAAAAATATACATCAGCTAAATTATTTTGACAGTCTTTTCATAAGTTATTTCAAGATAGAATAGGTTCTTCTGAAATTATCTAATCCATTTTTAAAATTTCTTTGTTTTCTTTCTGTCTCTTTTATTTTCAAGGAAATAAAAGTTAGGATTTTTTTTCCCCTAGGAAAACCTCTTTTTTGTGATGGAGTATCTCAACGGAGGAGACTTAATGTACCACATTCAAAGTTGCCACAAGTTTGACCTTCCCAGAGCCACGTAAGAGCCCTATGAACGGTTTGGGGGTTTTCCATGTTCTTAACAGTTTGTGCAAACCCAGCACCCACAGAATGTTTTTCCAGTGTGATATTTTTACCTTCTCATTCAGCATGCCTAAATCCCAGGGCCAGGTAAACCTCTGGGATTACTGTATTACCAAACAAGGCAGTTGTTTTCCCTGTTCATAAAACTGAAATTTGTGTCTGTTTTGTTTTATTTCTCCATGTTTTGAAAACAACTACTTAGTTTCATAAGGAACCACCCCAGTTGTAAATAATTGAGCACAAAAGGAAATATTTGCTTTTTGGAAAGAAGGCAGTCAAATGAAACACAAATCGTGAAAGTGACCCCAGGGATGAGGCTTTTAGATGAAGCCTTCCGTAGGAAGCCCAATGCAAAAGCATAAAGCATCTGGCTTCTGGGGTATGACAAGGAGGAAACTGGAAGAGGCATTGGCTCAATTTGAGAAGAAATCTTCCTCTTCTTTGACATCAAACAGCAATAGACACCAGTGAGAGGGAGCAGGCTGTGTCTACCTGGTCGGGCCATAGCAAAGTCTCATCAGCACCTGCCTACACTGTCCCCCATGGGTCCTTCCTGTGCCTAAACCCACTATGACATTCGAGTAAAGCAAACTGTGCCATCGGGCTCCTCTAAAAATGACAGATCCATGCTAGTGCGCTTTGCTCGATGCTGGCTAACTTTTCGCTGACCTCTGCATGAACACTTTGAGTGGCTTAAGTCGAAATGGTTTGAAAGATGGTCTTGGTCCATTGGTCCTACCAAAACCCTGGCTGAAACAGCTGTTCTGTCAAATCTAGGGGATAGCATGTGCACATTTCATTGCCTCCAGGAATCCTCAGCAAAACACCCAGAGATCATTTTACAGGATTCCAGCAGCACAGGAATCACTGGGCATTTTTGTTAGAAAGGACCCAATGATTGTCCCACTGTCCTCTTCTGGTCTCATGCATGAAGTCGGCTTGGACACATGCTGTCCATTTTGTTCTGAATGATTTCCAGGAGGAAGATCTTTGCATTCATCCATGAGACCCCGCAAGCCTCACTTCCAGGAAGCTCCCCCTTATATCTGACCTTAATGCCACTAGAGATGCTCACTCATTTCCTTTAAGCCTGTCGCCACTGAAGATCAGTAACTTATCACTTTCCATCTTCTAATATCCTTTTTTCCACCTCTCAGACTGTATTTCTTGTGCAGGCCAAATATTGCCAATATGAAAATAAACCAGCCAGATCTATTTGGAATCACTGCACATTGCAGGTCTCTTGGCTTGAAGCAGAGTTTTGAATAAAAAGCATAACTATTTTCCTATTATACTATACCATTACATTTAATGTCCGTGTACATTTTACTAGCAGAAAATGACAGTATAAACATTCTACCTTATGAATAAGCATGAGATATAGGAGAGGCTGGCTTAAGACACCAGCTCTGTTTCATACTCTCGGGGCTGTGGCTAGATGCTCTGAGCCTTCATTTTCTCAAGTGTAGAATGGATAACATCTTCCTTCTTAGGATTAAACAAAATTATGTGTGTACACCATTTAGTCAAGCACTGCACATGCATAAAACATCAGACTGGCTTTGGGGACTTTATTTTGTTCTGCTAACACATTCATATTGAACCTTGGTTCTTTCCCTTAGGTTTTATGCTGCCGAAATCATCCTTGGTCTGCAGTTCCTTCATTCCAAAGGAATTGTCTATAGGTAAGTTGTGCTCTTTGGAAACAGATACTAAGATATCTGATTTTCTAGCCCATTTAATGTAATCATTGCACTTGAGTGATGTGAAATTGCCGGTGAGTAAGATTTTATGTTAGAACCCACCCACCCCCGTCCTCCTGCCAACCATGATTGCAGGAAAGATGATTGGGCAGCAACCAGGTAAGAAATTACAGTCTCCAAAGCAAGAAGGTTCTAACCTGATTTTGTTCTTTATGCTGGTCCGTACTGTTATTCTCCCATCCACTTCCTTTCTCTCATATCTTTCCAACATGCTCCTTTCTCATATCTTATCCTATTTGCTCTCTCATTTGTCCCCTTTGTACATCTTGATTTTGTTCATATTTTCTTGGGCCACCTTGAAATACTTTTGAAATGTTCTCTTCTTGTGTTGAGGTTTTTTTCATACATACATATAACATATTTTGATCATTCCATTCCCGCTGTGAAATATTCTCCTCTTGGTTGGGGGAGGGAAGTTCTGGAACACTCACGTACCCACAAAAACGTACTGTTCTACACCTTGTAGCAGTGCACAGAACACTTCTGGTGTCCTCTTTTTTTTTTTTTTGTGGGTACCGGGGGGACGACCTCAGGACCTCGCGCTCCAACAGGCACCCGTGCCGCTGAGCGATATCACCGGCCCCTTTTTCGTATGTGGGTTCCGGAAGTCGAACTCGGGCCTTCGCGCTTGCAAGGCAGGCGCTTAAGCCGCTGAGCCGTCTCACCGGCCCGTTCTTCTGGTGTCCTCTTACATGAATCCAGAGCTTCTCCATTCTGTAATATCATTGCATGTTCTGCTGCCAAAGCCCTCAGATGAAAGCTGTTGTACTTCAGTCTTCTTTCTTTTCTCAAAACACAGTTGACGCTTACTTAACATACAAATCTTTAAAGGCTTAGTTGTCGGGTTTCCAGCTCACTGTAGATTAGAGGGGGGGAAATAGAAAAAGAAAAAGAGAGGAGCTGGAAAGGAGGCTGGCTAAGCTGCTGAAAACTCAGAGGGACCTCTTCTGTGACAGACTCATAATGACCAAGAGTCACCAATAAAGGTTCCATTGTGTCCTACTCAGATTGTTGAAACAGCAGGCTGCATAGAGAGTTGGTTAATATTAAAGCTTTGGAGCTTACAATGTATGCTGCCATTATCTGGAAAATTCCCTTAACAGGTAAGGACCCCTCCATTTCCAGGGGCTCCTGAAGTGAGCCTACTGTATTTAGCATCACAAAACTGAAGACCTAGGGAAGCTTTGGAAAGTCAGGCTTCTTAAACAGTCTTTTAAATATATATAGATTATGAAGGTGTTTTATAACTTTTTGAATCTCCAGGAAATTGAAACTCACCTTGGATCAGGATCCATGGGTTTTAAATTTTTCTCTATATATCTATAATGGCTGTGAATATCTAAAATATACTTGTACCTAGATCCTGAGCAGATGATATGAGATGGGTGGGTGGATGGACAGATGGATGGATAGATGGATGGATGGATGGAAGGGAGGGAAGAAGAGAGGAAGGGAGGCATATGAGGGTGGGAAAAATCAAGAAGATTCACAAAAAAGGCAAAAATCTAAAAGTTGGAAGGCAGCTCCCTCAACCACATCTGTTCCTCCATACCCCAGTGCTTCTTTCTATCATATCATCTTGTAAATTATTGGACACACACACAAAATGACCAGTGAAAGTCTGTAAGTAGTATCATTATCACAATCAACACATGCCCATTTTAGAGCTCTTATTCTGTCCGTGCATGGAAATCATATTCTTTACGTCTCCTCCTAACCAATAGGATACAACACCAGGTTTATTTAGCTCATAAAGTTGCAGGAGACTTTCGAAAGGTATCATCAAATAGTTAAAAATGAGGACAGTCATTGACCCTGTGTCACATGCCGATTGTTACAGACAGCGAGCTGCACGAAGTCAGGTTGAGAGCAGAACGTCAGCGCCGCTGATGTGACTGACTTGCTATAAGATGCTCAGCTGCTCATGTGCAATTTGAACTAAACTTTTAATTTGGCAACTGATCTAACAAGGGGTTTTTATTAATTTCCTTCTTTTGATTACATACAATTATGATTTTCTGGGTTTGTTCACAAAACTGATATATTAGTTTTAAAGGGCTGCTATAAAAAAAATTTACCACCAATTTAATGGCTTAAAGAAGCAAAACTTTATTCTATCACAGTTCTAGAGGCCCAAGTCTGAAATCAAGGTGCTGGCAAAGTCACGCTTCCGTCAAAGGCTCTGGGGGCCCCTTCCTTGCCTCTCCCGGCCTCTCGTAGCTCCTGGCCTCCTCGGCTGTGGCTGCATCATGCCAGTCTACTTCCCATCCTATACATGCCCTTCTCTGGGTATGTGTGTCCTCTGTGTGTCTTTTAGAACAACCCTGGACAGATTTAACCCACACACACAGCCCAGCATGATAGCCTTTTGAAATCCTTAATTACATCTGCAAAGATATTTTCTCTCAAAAAAAAGTCACATTCTCAGAGTTCTGGGGATTAGGACATAGAGATATCTTTGGGGACCACCATCCAATCCTCCACAGCAGGTATTAGAGATTGTCTACTGAATTACAGCCCTTTGTTAAGCATCATGGTGGCCACAAAATTTGTAGAGGACCTAACCCCCAAAAGCCACTTTCTGGAGTTAATATGATGTAGAATTACATGAAAAGACATAAGCAGTAGATTCTTTCTAAAAAATCCAACTGAATATGATATAATTAAAAATGTAAGTGCAGAGGGAAGAAAAGACCTCTTCAGAACTGAGTAGGGGAGAGGGATCTGCCAACAAAATTTTCCCAGCAGAAGGTAAATTTTTTAAGGGGGAGAGGCTTTGCAAATGGAGAAAGTGATTTCAGAGGAGACACAGAAATAATAAAGGGAAGAACAAATGGAAAAATATTAAACAAATGTCTCTAGGTTTAACTGAAAGCCTGTTGTTGGAGTCACAGGACCTGAGGCCCTGTGATACAGAGAAGCAGGTGCAACATCACATGTTTTCACCACCTGCTAGTGGAACTGTAAAGGCAGTGGCTTCTTCAAGGATGTCATAAGCCTTGGTTCTGGTTAAATGTAAAAACGTGGACCTGGAAAGCATTCAGATGAAAAAGAGAAGAATCTAGAACCTTAAATCTTAGACTATTAAAACTGAAAGGTAATTTAAGTTTACATTTTACTGGTGGTAAGCTGGGCCTAACCCATATATTTGAAGCCACTTCCAAATGAATGTCACAAGGGGACGAGCAAGCAGGCACCATTGACCCCATTTCATAGGGGAGTAACCAGAGACTCAGAGAGGGAAGGTGATGCAGCTGAAGGAGTCCACCATAAGGCCAATTTAGTCTCCCACGTCACCTGTCCTGAATGAAGAGCTTCGCTTATGCTGACCACACAACTGAATGAGAGGTTCCGCATAAATTTTTGTTATACGTAAGCAGACAGGTGTTCACAAGGAAAAACTAAGGCCTTGGACTCTGGATTCTTATTCAGTCCTGATGTTCCGTGGGTACAGTGAGGAATAACCAGCATGGTGTGCCTCAGAGCATTCTGGGCCTTTGGCTCCAGACATCTCCAGTATGCTAGAGAACTTGGCTGGTCTTCTTCTGTCCTCATTCTTCCCCCTGTGTGGGTCTGGCTTTGCAAGGTAACCTTTCTGGACCTTTCCTGTTCCAACTTACATCTCTCAAAGCTTCAGTGACCTTCTCTCTCACAGTCCCAAACATATCTGGCCTGCTTTGGACAGTAGACTGAAATGTCGACTTGAAGTTTATTATTCCTAGCCTGGGGCCTAAAGAACATTTATTTTTAGAATAAGTTAAAATATATACTTGTAATTTCAGCAAAACCAGTTTGATGAATAAGACCAGGTGAGCTTGGTATAAAGGGATGGAAGAGAAGATTAAGACTGGTTTTGTGTCCTGGCCCACGGACTGGCTATGTGGTCTGGGATAAATCACATCACCTCTAAGGGCTTTTGTTCTCTCATCAGAAAAAGAAAATGATGAATAAAAATAATAATTTGAGACTAAAGTTCTGTTGTAACAATCAAATAATAAAATCCACATACATACAAGAAAACAAAATACAAATATCAGATATTATGTTCATTATTTTTATGATCTCTGTGTACCACCAGAGCTAGAGAGCTGGCTCACTAGAGATGACCCCAAAACCATCCTTCAGGCAAATTTTTAGAAACATATGTACATGGCTATAAATTATGCAAAAATTTCATGTAAAAAAAACCAAAATGTTATCAATATAGCTGAGTATGTGTATCAAATAATGAACCTGAGGTTTTAGCATAAGAAATTAAACCTAACCTAGACTATGGGCTTACTGGAATGTAATTCGTAAGTCACAATGAAATTGTGTATTTAACATCTTTAGTCCTAATTATGAAGGTGTGATACCATTTGAGCTAGACAGTAGAGAAACAGAACTGACAGGAATGTGAGATACACTACAGGCCTCTCAGTAGACGACAGCTATTGGTGATGCATTGATAATGGGCTCACTGAGCTGGTCCGGATGGAAAACATCATCTCTGCCACGTCCAGTGCAGCTCTCGAATTTCCTGGGGGGCAGATGGTGGAGGATGAAGAAATAAAGACAAGAGTCAGAATACAGAAATCTCCGGATGGGAGAAAAGAACTGCTCGACGACTGCAGCACATTTATTTATACAGTCGGGAGGCTATTGTCAGTTGAAACCCCTCTGCCTAGCAACTTGATTGCTTAGCTCGCCTCTGGGCACCTCATATTCTTGCAGCTGGAACAGCTGGTTCAAGTGGTTCACCTTGGGCGCTCTGCACATGTGATCAATCTCCAGCTTCAGCCGCTCCCCATACAACTCCAAAGGAAATCTGTGAGTCTCGACGCCACCAAAACAGCTATGTTCTACTCTCAATTTCTCTGCCTAACTTACTCTCTCACAAAAAGTGGAGAAAAGAATTAAGGGGAACAGTTACTCGGGCATTCCTTGCAACTGATAATCATTGTTGGGTGGTTAATTCATTCCACAAAGATTATTAAGTGCTCAGTGGATGTGATACTGTTATTAGAGCCATCACATTATAACAAATAATAAGCAATACTTATGTCCATCCTCATTAAGCTTCCAGTGTAACAAAGGAAAAAGACAAATAGACATAGGAACTTTAGAAGAACATGAATATTGCTGACCAGTAGCATAAAACTGCATAAACAAACATTAGGTCTCATTAAGAAACTGGAAGCAAGGGCCAGTGAGATAGCTCAGCGGCTTAAGCGCCTGCCTTGCAAGCGCGAAGGCCCGAGTTCGACTCCCGGAACCCACATACGAAAAAGGGGCCGGTGATATCACTCAGTGGCACGGGTGCCTGTTGGCGCGCGAGGTCCTGAGGTCGTCCCCCTGGTACCCACAAAAAAAAAAAAAAAAAAAGGAAAAAAGGGCCGGTGATATAGCTCAGCGGCACAAGTGCCTGCTGGCAAGTGTGAGGTCCTGAGTTCGACCCCCGGTACCCACATAAAAAAAAAAAAAAAAGAAAGAAAGAAACTGGAAGCAAGAAGGTAGACCATTCAGAAACTAGGACAGCATCTTACTTGTCATCTCCATTTCTCTTAGGACTTGCATGACCTCTGTTTCTGCTCCTGGCCTGGCCAAGTCTTTTGTTTCTTCTTTTACAAGCTAGTCTTCTCCTTCTCCAAGGGCATGCTAAAATCTACAGCCACACCACCCTGAATGCACCCAATTTCATCCAAGGGCATGCTAGAGCAAGTTCCATAGCAGCTCTGGCATCTAACCAAGACACATAAGGGTGCCATATCACCCTTGAGCATCCAAAAACAGAGGAAATGAATGATCAAGTCAAGTCAATCCACTAAATATTGCTTACTTGACCCTTTGGGAGGAGAACCTTCAAGCAAGAGCCTGAGCAAGTCCTCCATCTAAGAAGTCCAGCAAGAGATAAGAACAATGGCTATTCCTACTCCTGCCCAAGTCATCTTAGCTAACCAAGAAGGGCAGTGGTCTCCATTACAGCCACATATCCTAGACTTAAAGAAATAAATCTCAGAAAGCTCAGACATCCAAAGAAAGCTGGATGTGATATGACAAACTAGAATTTGTGGAATTCCACTGACTAAAATCAACAAGATAAAAAAAAAATTTTTCATTGATGGCAAGTAAAACACTTGAATTATCTTTAAAAAGTTCATTTTGCCTGGGGCCCGTGAGACAGCTCAGCGGCATAAGCGCCTGCCTGGCAAGCGCAAGGTCCTGAGTTCGACTCCCGGTACCCACATACAAGAAAAAGGGCCGGTGATATCGCTCAGTGGCATGGGCACCTGCTGGCACGTGAGGTCCTGATGTCGACCCCCGGTACCCACAAAAAAAAAATCCATTTTGCAGATGCAGCATAAGAAACTGGGATAGTGTCAGTTTGTGTAGAAAAAATATTTGAATGTTTTGGTTTACAGTAAACTCACTATTAACCACTGTTATGATGAAGTTCCTAAAATAAGGGCAATATCTTAGGCCACAACAGCAAAAGGCCAGAGGATCCTAAGAGGAGCTGATGGCGTCACTGAGTCTGCACCAGTCAGATCATCTACTTGGAAAACATTGGTTGCATTTCGAGCAACACCTCTCAGGAAGAAAACTGAAAAATTCTAGATATTTGGAGTGTCCAAAAACTACATTATATGAGTAACAAAGTCCCTGCACTTGGTGAAGCAAAGATGAGGGAAAACTTGATGTCAGTTTCAAATACTTAGGGTATCATATGTAATAATAATACTATAAAGACCAATGGGTAAAATCACAGGAAAGCACAACATGGCTGGTTTATTTTTAAAAAGTTATGGGTTGCATTTACTTAAGAATAGAATGGGCTATTTTAAGAGGATACTGGTTGTCTAAGGAAAGAACATATTGACATGACATCCGGTTATTGGGACCTTCTGTTATTGGGGGGGTCCTGGTTCTAGAGTGGTTCTTCATTGGTTAGGAATGGCTTTTCTCAACTAGACTTGGAGTTAGGTGCAGTAAATTTATTCACAAAGAAACAAACAAAATAAAGCATGGTAGAAAATGGTATATGTAAGTATATTTTTAGGCCTTTCCCACTTTATCCTTACCTTCAGAAAATGTACCGATTGGCACTCTGCCCCCCTTATATAGAGTTTAGTCCTGGATAAATCAGAAAGAAAATCAGCAGCAGCAACCAGAGCTTGAGGAATGAGCTTCATCTGTGCCCACTTTGTAGCAATGGACCGGGGCACATGCTGTGCAGCATTAAACATTACCCTGCATCATCAGCCCAAGTGGCATTGCACTGTCAGCCTTCTCTTCACATCCAGACACTGTTTTTGAAAGCCCCCTCTTAAAACCGAAGGATGCTGCTCTGAGGAGATGACCCAAGACACGCATGCTCTCTCTCACCTGTCAGGTCACGCATACGGGAAATATGGATCGTGCTCTAGAGATCCACCAGTTGCTGAGTGAGGTATGCAGCACAGAAGTCTGTCAGAGGGTCAGGCCCGAGGCAGCTGCAGGGAAAGACCTGAGCAAGAGCTGTGGGTCCAGGAGTGAACACCAAAGAGCAGCGAGCAGAGTGCGGGCGAGCAGGGCTGTGGTCTGAGGATCAGGCGGCGGCGAGGAGGAGGAAGGGCCAGTAAATCTCCCCCTTGTGCACCCTCTCAGGCCATGATGAGACTAGCTACCTTGTCCCCATGACAATGCTCTTCTCATTGCACTTATTGAAGTGGGACTTAGCTTTGCTTTTGTTTTTCAGGGACCTGAAGCTAGATAATATCCTGCTAGACAAAGATGGACACATCAAAATAGCAGACTTTGGGATGTGCAAGGAGAACATGCTAGGAGATGCGAGGACCAACACTTTCTGCGGGACTCCCGACTACATTGCCCCGGAGGTAGGGACGCACCGCCCGGGTGACCCTGCAACTGCCTTTTCCCAGCTCAGCACACTTGTGCTGAGCTCTTTTTCCTCCCCATCAAATCAGATGGTTTTAAGTATTTGGGTTCAAATCTTGTAAGTTTTTTTTAAATATTTCCTAAATGCAGCTGCAAATATGGGTTGTTGCTTGATCTTATGGAGGATGCTACTCTAACTAACAACACCTCCAAGGGCTTGAAGAGTCCAGTACTCCCTTTCAGCTGCGGCTCTAACTCGCCTCAGGCTTAAAATATGCTCACACTGCTCAGACCAACCAGAAGGAGCAACTGATGAAGAACCAAGTGGAAACAAGTGTCCAACTAAGTAAGGCGTTTCCTCGTAGGGTGGAAACCTGCATGGCGATTTCCATGTGTTAGTGAGCTTTACTGTGTTAGTGATTTCCGCATTAGTGAGCATTGAGTGCTTGCTAGAAATTCTCTGACCTCATTTCCTCTTCAGTAAAATGGGTATAACTCTATGCCACAATTGTAACTGCAAACATTAAATAAGAAAAGCTTCTGAAAGTTAAACCCCACAGCCCTCAAGATTATAATAATAGTAAACTAATAATAATCACTATCATCTCAGCACCTTGAGGAGCAGCATTTGCTCAGAAGGTGTCTTAGTTACTTTTCTCTCATTGCTGAGACAAAATACCTGATGCCCAAAATTAAGGAAGGAAAGGTTTGTTTAGCTCACAGTTTGTAGAGGTTTCAGTGCATAATCAGCTGGCTCCAAAGCAGGGTGGGTGGCAGAGGGGCAACTGTTCAAGGAGGCAGAAGACAGCGAAAACAAGAACAAAACGGGGAGAACAAGCCTCTTTTCCTCCCTTATATTGTAAGCAGGCTACCCCCCCACATACGTGGTAGGTGTAGCACTCAGGCCATCTCCCTGCCCTCCTCTTGCACAGGAAAAGGATGTTTACAAAGTGAGGACCCTGGCCCCCTGCTGAGTTAAAGGGCTAAACTTCTCAAATTGACACAGTGTATCAACTATTACAGAAGGCATCCAGCCATTCAACTAAACCCTCTTTTTACAGAAACTTCCACAGCCTCCCACCCCAGATTAGATTGGATTAGATTAGATTGGATCAGATTGGATTAGTGACTGCCTTACCATGTGGTCCTTCCCGTAAGGTAGTTACTTGTCCTGGCTGCCTTTCCATCTTTGAATCTCCTTACACAACTAAATGTTTGCTCTAAATTTTGGTACTGCTTCTTATTCATTTTTTAAACCTTTTATTTTGAAATAATTGCAGATTTCACGGGAAATTACAAAAATAGCACAGAAACATCTCCCATATGTCCCTTCACCCAGCTTGCCCCGGGGTTGCATCCCATGTTGCTATGGTACAATATCAAAACCAGGATTTTGATACTGGTACAAAATAAATATGGCTCTATGTCATTTTCTCACACAGGTAGATTTAGGTGATCTTCGGTTTATATCCAAAGACCCAGTGCAGGGATTGGCACTAAATAGCTTCAGAAAGAATAGATGGATGGCTGAATTAATAAGCACGTGAGTGGGTGATGGTTGTCTGAGGAAGACAGTGACAGACCTCTGATTCCCAGGTAAAACAATTTAAGCAGCAAAACCCTGTCACTGCACAAGTAACGGTGACATCTTCAGTCTAAGAACCGTGTGGCTTTGCCCTGTGATTGTGGGGTGTTTAATTTTAATTTAACCTTGTTTGAAGACAAGATTTGCCTGTCCCAAAAGAAATTATGGCTTTTAATGTCAAGGAATTGTTGAGCTCACAGAGCTTGGCTCATTGATTTAATAACTTTCTGATATTAGAAATCTGTGCTTCCTTCGGGTTAGCACAAATACAGACATCAGGCCAGTAAACCATTTCCAGTTTGAAGTGAAGCCAAAGCTAATTAAGGTACAAGGGGAGGAGACCTCAGAGCAGAGATTCAGTGCAACACTGGATTTCCTTAGGGGTAATTCTCAAGTGTATTCACTTGGCACAGACCATATCCCTGACATTCCCAGCAGAGGTCTCCTTTGTCATCCTCTCAAGCTCACAGGAGCTGCCTCAGTTTCTTTCCCCTCCACTTTAAGAGAGCTTAGTATGCTTGCCTTGCTCTTATTCATCCCCATCAACAAACACTTTGTGCCTTATCCTTTCCTTGGCAAGCCTTCCTGATTCTGTTTTCTTCTGAGTCTTCCAGAATTTGTGTTCTGAAACTTCCTTTTCTCTTTGTAATTCCTCTTTCTTTTATTTTAAAGCATGCTTATCTGCATGTGATTCCGTGCTTGGCTCTCTCCTCTTCTTACTGTGTGTTCTCCAGGAGATTTATTTATGACAGTAGTTTTGGTTCCAGAACCAAAATGGCCAGCCCAGACATCTTGGCCCAGACCCATAACTCTGTGTTCCTGCTTGAGATCTCCCAGTAAATGTCAGAAACCTTCCAATAAACAGGTCCCAAACTCACTGTCTCTGTTGAACTCACCTATCCACCTTCTTTTTTTTTTTTTTTTTTTTATGTGGGTACCAGGAGTCAAACTCAGGACCTCACTCTTGCCAAGCAGGCGCTTATGCTGCTGAGCTATATCGCTGGCACCCACCTTCTTTTTTTTTTAACCTATCTTGATTAATCACATGTCATACATTCAGTTGCTCACATAGAAAACTCTAAATTTATCCAGGTTTTCTCCTTTATTACTCCCCAAGTCAAACCAAACAGTAAGACTTCCTAAAATTGGACCTCCCATGTCTATTCACTCCTCCAATCTTGTGACCAAATTAAAATTCTCCCTTTATTCTTTTTATCAAAAAGAATCCCTTTGGTTTACTACTCTAAGAATCTCCAGTTCTTTCCCATGCTTACTGCAGCTAACCTAGTCTAAGACATCTCACATGACTTCCCTCCATCCCAGTTTATCACCACACAACCGTTTACACATGTTCCCCCATTAAACAAGCACCCCAGTATTAATAGTAAAAAAAAAAGTATGCTTTATGAGAATAATGAGATTCACTAATTTTTCTTTAAAAATCTTGAAAACCTGATTTATTTATCCCAATTTTTGATTCCCGTGGCTATCATAGCTGGAAAAGATACTTTGCAGAGGTATAATATGACAAAAACTTTATAGTATGTACAATGAAGGCAAGGCTCATCACTGACAATTGTGGATTTAGCATATATTCAAAGCAATGTTTTTGACACACTCAGTTATTTTAAGTCAACCTCTTGTTGGCTAAAACTTAACTAATGAGGTCTTCGCTGTTTTTAGTTTCCTCACACATGACTGGCAAAGAGCTTGTACAAGAAGAGAGACATCAGTGATGCTATTTTCTCAGGCTCTGCTTATGTTTGCATTATTTGTTTCAGTATTATCTTTAATCCAAATATTGTTTGCATTATTATCGCCATACTACCTTCAATCCAAGCCACACTGCAGATCACTTTTTAAGTGCTTATCATATTGTGCAAACTTGTTTAGTTAAAACACAACCCAGAATAGCAACACACCTTAGGATTCATGGAAAATAACACACCACCAGATGACCACTGAGCTGCTTCTGAGATGGGGTTTCTCATCCTTCCCTCAGGGTACCCCACTTGCAACTTACATTTCTAAATGAGGGTATTAGTATCACTTGTATAGCACCTACTGGTGAAGACTACATTTTTTTTTCATTTTAGATTTTTTTTTTTTAATGTGGGTACCGGGAGTCGACCTCAGGACCTCGCGCTTGCCAGCAAGCACTTGTGCCACTGAGTGATATCACCGGCCCTTTCTTTTCCTTTATGTGGGTACCGGGAGTCAAACTCAGGACCTCACACTTGCCAGGCAGGTGCTTATGCCACTGAGCTATCTCACAGGCCCCATTTTAGATATTTTAAGTGAATATAAATACTGTTCTAATTTTCTTTCCATGTCCATGGAATAACACAGTCACCCCCAGTTGCAAACACCTCTTTGAAGGTCGTTCATCTACCAAATTTTCAGATTTGCTGGTGTAAAGTACAAACCTGTCACTCTAGCACTTTGAATCTTCAGGAAGTCTTCCTTATCAACTGAGTCTAAGCCAAAATCCTGACTATGGGTCCCTAATGATAGGTCCAGTCATATTGAAGTGTGTACCTTCCCTGACTGGGCGATTCTATGCCATCTCTGCCTTGACACATTCTGTTCCCTTGGCCACCCCTACCTCCCATTATCTCCTCCCTGAAGATGCCCCTGGCTTCTAAGAAAGGTCTGTTGTGTCCTTCTTGGTGCTTCCATAGCATGTGTGTCTCCAGTTGTCCAATACGCCGCAGACCAAGATTTATCCACCCTGTGTTCCAGTCTCTTCCCAGGGTCTTCGAGTAGCCTTCCCTGCACTGTTTGCTGAGTAATGGCCATGTGCGCATGTACCCCGGTCCACCTCAAACCTGTGCTGGGTTCTTCACCTCTGGAGCTTTGTTATCAGATAACTTCTCCAGCCTATTCTTCTCTTCCCACAAAATCCTTCCATTTTCAAGGCCCCACCCCCATGCCATCTACCATGTGAAGTTTTTCCTTAATGTCACTCCTTCACCCACTGTCCTCCCCGCTCAAAAGCAAAACACAGTTGGAGGCAAGCGGCTTCTCTCTGCAGCCTCATAGCCATCTCACCCTCTACGAGGTCCTCTGCACCCTCTGCTTTGGGCTGTCTCTCTGGGTCTCTCCTTTTTTTCTCCCCTGTTATAGTATTTGCTCTTCCGAGAAAAGACTCAGCAAGCAACCTAAGTAAGGCACAGAGTTAAAAACAAAGGAGAGTGGGCCAGTGAGGTAGCTCAGTGGCATGAGCACCTGCTGGCAAGCACAAGGTCCTGAGTTTGACTCCCGGTACCCACATAAGGGAAAAAAAGGGGCCGGTGATATTGCTCAGCGGCACAAGCACCTGCTGGCAAGCACGAGGTCCTGAGTTCGACTCCCAGTGCCCACATAAAGGAAAAGCAAGGGCCAGTGATATCGCTCAGTGGCACAAGAACCTGCTGGCAAGCATGAGGTCCTGAGTTCGACTCCCGGTACCCATATTAAAAAAAAAATACACAGGAGCACAAGATAGCTGAGACAAAGACCAAGGAGCCCATCTGGCAGACACATCTCTCCTCTCAGGAGAACTCAAAGCACAGAAATAAGTGCATTTCAGAGCACCATCAGGAACAGTGCCTGAAAAATAGACTGTGCTTCCCACAGCCCGAGTCCCCTGAGACCTAGTGCTCCTCCCCAAATATCCGCTCTTCCCCCTGTATCCCACTGCAGGAGCGACGAGGGTCTATAATGTGTGGTTTGAGGCTCAGCTTGTTTTGACAAACAGTAAGGACGCAGTCACACAGGGAAACATACAACTTCCTACTGCAGACTAGCAGCACAGTCAGTCTACATGGGATTTCAGTCATAAAAACAGTTCTTGGAAAAAGTCAGGGTCACATGGAAACCAAATCCATATACGTCCTGAGTGACTGGCCGCTTAGTGTTAGAGCAGCACTCACCCCAGTACGTGCCAATGCAGATCGGCGCAAGACTGAAGACCTTAAAGCACCCACTCCATGGACCACAGGAGCTGCAGGTATGGGTCACAGGAAGGAAAAAGAAGGAACTGTGTGGTGATGCCACTGTCGGTATTTTTCTGGGTTTCTCTAGTTTAAAGTTGTGCTTTGGAGGCTGCGTTTCTGAATTCTTAGAGTAAAGATGGAAGAGGAAAAGAGGAAGACAAAAGAAGATAAGCTGGAGAAGGCTGTCTTTCTGAGTCTACCCTGGGACACCCACCATTCTCTCCTTACTGGTACTGACCAGTGTGCACACGAGCACACTAGAGAGAGGCAGAGGCCGGGAGATGACATGAGAAAATGAAAGGAGCGTTAAAGAATAAAATCTCCAAAAACTGGAATTCGGAATCTAGCTTTCAGTACACTCACTAGCACACCTTAAGTAAGAAACATATGCCCCTGAGCCAGTCATCCTCTTCTGGGGATAATAGTACCTACTTCAGGGCATTTTTCTAAATAAAGGCACAATATCTGAAAATGCCTCTCACATATTAGTGCTCCTCCAGCTGGCATTCTGTTCTGTGTATGAATTTGCACTTTGATTTCTCCTCCTAGTGTAAGAACGAGAGTTTTATGAACATACCCTAGCCTCGAAGGTTTAATTTCTACCACAGCTGTCTCCTGTCCTCCAAATTTCTTTTCATTTTGTCTGCCAAAACTAAACTATTTACAAAGATGCGTTGCTCAGAGAGGTTATTTTGGCGCCTCCTTGTGGCGAGTCTTGGGAATTATGTGTGAACGTGGCCTCTAACTGGGCATGTCTGAACTAAGATTATTTGTGTTGTGCGGCACATGTACACTCCGCCTTCCAACAGTAAACAAATAAGTTGCTGAAAGTCAATACACCAAACCCCTTTTTTGCCAGAAATGTGAACTGGTGGAAGGATAGAAATTTTGTAGAAAGTCAAGTAGGATTTCAGACTTCAAATGTTCCCTAGCGGAGAAGGCAAACCAGGTCTTCCCAGAACCTGCTTGATAGCTACATGTAGTGTAAATAAATCTCTGATTTCTGGATTTGAACAATAGTGATTAGAAATTTGACTCCTGAACTGAATAGCTGTGACTAGCTCAGCTTTAAGGGTAGGACTTGCTCAGTGTCTTTGGAGGCTGACTTCCTACAGAGATTCTGTGCAGATTCAGGACAGTAGAAGTCTGGCTTGGTTTAGATGTTCATGTCAGAGGCACTGGAAGACTTAAGTCACATACCAGCTTCTTCAGGTCCAATATCGCCACCCAAGTCCTCACCTTAGAGATGGAATAATGAAAGTTAAGGGCATGGTTTAATTGTTTCTCTTAAAACCAGAAGCAAAGGAAAAATTGAAACTCTAAAGTGTTAACTCAGAAATTTCATCATTGTGAAGTCATTTCTATCTAGTCATCAGTTTCTCAAAAGACAGTTTCAAGTGTGATCTTTGTTGAAACCATGTATTACCATATTACCGTCACCACCCATGATTTACTGATTGCCCTTGAGAAGGCAGAAGCGTCATCTGTCATCATCTTCATCTATTAATTATGTCTTTGCCTTTTGGTCACACAGATCTTGCTGGGTCAGAAATACAACCATTCTGTTGACTGGTGGTCCTTTGGTGTTCTTCTCTATGAAATGCTGATTGGCCAATCACCTTTCCATGGGCAAGATGAAGAAGAGCTTTTCCACTCTATCCGCATGGACAATCCCTTTTACCCACGATGGCTAGAGAAGGAAGCCAAGGACCTTCTAGTAAAGGTAAGAAATGAAGTCAAGAAGATTTTTATCTGGTTAGCATTAGGTTTTTCTGTTTAATATTTCCATTAGTTTCTAGATTCTAACTTATACATGACAGGACACACACTCCTTGCACTGAACTGGATTTAAATGGGATATGCACTAGGCGTAATACCTGAGGCATAGAACCGTGGGTATGAAAGTGAGTTTAAGATAACCCCTTCTTGTGCTCCATCCATAAAAGAAATGCCCAGGAACTAGTTCCATGACTCTTGAATGTCCTTATACATGGAGATGCAGGTGGCCCATTGAGCAGTAATAGTTTGTAGCTTAAAACTCATTCTTTCGTTTCCTATATAAAAAAAATATTCACTCCAGTTCATCACTTCCCTGCCCTGGTTGAAACATTAGACAAGATGCGTGATTTTTCATCTCACTCTCGAGTAGAAAACAAACCTGTCATCCCTCTTATGTCATAAAACACTGTCTCAGTTGAGAAATTAAAACTACCCAGTCGAAGATATTAGTTGGCGTACCGATCTTAATATGAAAGCTATGAGTGCTGCTCCCTCTCTTCTGTCTGAGCAGCTACTCACCTTTGGAGAAGCGACTGTGGTCATGTTGCAGTTGAATGTGTCCTTGTTTTCTTCCTTTCTGACTCTCGAATCTGCTTCACACTGTACCAGGTTGAAGCCAAGAGAGGCTAAAAGGGTAAGAAGAAAGAAGTGTTCTTATAGGGCTTGGTGGCTTCACACTCTCTGAACCTGGCAGGTGTTAAAGCTGAGACTTTGTGAGGCAATGTATAGGTTCTTTAGAAATACTTATGCTTGAGGACATTTTTGGCTGAATCCTTTGAGATATAAGCTAGTCACCCCATTCCCTAGCATAGGTACTATACAAAACCAGTTAGGCAGCACTTTCTTCCCAGTTTGCTGTCTGCCCGGCATATTGTCTTACATACTACTTAAAATGCATGTAGACCAGCTCTGCCCTGCATGCCTACCTGTTGTGCCCTGGAAATACTGATGTATCCTTCACTGTAACAAACTCTGAGAGGGCCAGTTATTACCATCTTAGCAGCAATGCCCAGAATTTACCATCAACACAGAAATCAGACCTCCATCTGTGATAGTCCAGGCTATGTTAAGAATCCATGTACAGTGCTGTTGATAGAGACAAGGCTCTGAGAGTCACATGCTATGAACTAAGAGCTCCCAAGGCAAACAGATGTAGACCTAGGAACACCTGAGAGCCATCATTAACAATTAGCACTTTCAGTAGAACTCCAGTTTTCCTTTTCTAAGGCTACAGAACACCACCTACTTGGTAAGAGTGTAACAAGTTGTAGACGAATATAAATTATGCCAATACTGCATGCCAAATAGATATAAGAATAATAAATCCCCACATTTACTGTGCTGTCTCAGAAAACATTTGGATCAGAGAAACCCACCAGTGGGACCAAGAGCCCAACAAACCTGAATATGGACCAAGAAGTAGACCAAGAATATCTGTGCTTTGGGAAAAAACATTGTTTTGAATTCTAGAATCTCATATGTAAGCTGGTTGAAAATTATCATTTAGGGATATAATTTTCAGCCTTGCTCTCACTATATTAAAAATGGGAATAAGATTCTTCAACATCAGATATCAGTGGGTTTTAAATGAAAATTTTGAAAAATATTTCCAGGCCTATCATTTTTCACTAGTCTTTTTCTCTTGAAAAACTACTTGGAATTCAGTTTAAAGGAGATTACACATCCACCTCTCAATGCAAGTGACAACTGGTCTGAGGTATTAGAAATGTTGAGGTAACTCCAGAGCTGTCCCAGGGAATCAAGGTCTTGAATCTGAGAAGTGTTGGAAAAGTCCGCACAGTGTGCCCAGCCCAAGGGGAATGAAAGTGGGTGTTTAAAAATCTGAGCCTGTTCCATTTGGTTTTTACTTCCTATGCACCAGACAAGCAATAAACTAGGAAACTCCCTGAATGACCAATTAAATTCACTTTTAATGACTGAGCAAAATACATGTAATATGAAAGCTAATTTCAAAATTAACCAATAAAAAAGATGACAGCAGTACAAATAAGCTAGTGAGACTTGATTACTAGGTTTTACTTTATATAAAGGCAAGTCCAATCATTACTACCATTGAAACATTTACCTCACACTCGGCTCTGTGAAGGACTCATTGTGAAGTGTACGTGTCGGCTCCGGCTGCTCTAACAGGATGCTACAGGCCAAGTGACTGGAATAGCAGACATTTATTTCTAACAGTTCAGGAGGTCACAGTTCCCTCTCCAAGATCAAATTCGAACAGGGTCCCTTCCTGGTGAGGGCTGTCTTCATGGCTTAGAGATGTTCACCTTCTTTTTGTGTCTTCATGTTACCATGTAAGAATAGTGAGACAGACAGACAGATGGAGACAGAGAAAACGCTCTGATCTCTCTTCTGTATAAAGAAACTAACCCTGTTGGATCAGGGCTCCACCCATATGACCTCATGTAACCTTAATTACTTTTCTGTAGTCTCTATATGTAGTCATATTGGAGGTTAGGGCTTCAGTGTGCGAATTTTGAGAGGATGTAACTCTATCCATAGCATGAAAAGCTGGGGCCAAAAAAAGAAACCCACTGCAAAAGAAAAATGAAAGCAGTTAGGGTTGAGGGCACTTTCACACTTAGAGGCTGTCTTCAGATGAGTCCCAGAACAGAAGCCCTGGGTCTAGGTGCAGACCCCAACTCCTGCCAATACCCTGGAAAGACCAGCCTTCCTGCGCCTCTCTCCCTGTCTCAAGCACAGGATCTGGGAAGGCTTCAAGTAAGGATAGAGGAGGAAACAGGGACAGAGGCAGGTAGAGCTCACCAGAAGTCACTGTGGAAGGGAGTTACAAAGTGATGATCTCAAAGAAGAGAAAGACTGGTTAGGAGGAAAGGATTACTTCCAGTTGGGGGTGAAAAGATGAATATTTATGTGCACGGAAACCCAATCAGCAATTACAAGGAACAAAATATTGATACTCCACACCACTTGGATAGATCTCAAGAGCAAAGAACCAATTTCAAAAGCTCATGTATTCTTGAGTCCTTTGATGTGACATGATTAAAATGACAGCATTGCAGAGATGGAAATCAGGCTAGTGGTTGCCAGGGATTAGGGGAGTTGGAACAGAGGAGGGGGTAGGACTACAAAAGGGAGGCAAAAGGAAGATCTTTGTCGTGATGGAAGTGTTTGTATCTTTCCATGCATATGACAAAATGCCGTAGACAAACACATTATGCCAGTCCCAGCTCCTGGTTCTGATATTGTGCTGAGATGTAACCACTGGGAGAGACTGCATGAAGGGTACACAAGACATCTCTGTACTGGCTTCTTAACGTCCTGTAGATCTGTTATTTCAGAAAGAAAAGCTTAAGAACAAAACTAAATGTAAGGTTAACTGCCATGCAAATACAAAAAGAAGATATTTGCAAAATACCAGTGACAGAAGATAGACTTGCCACAAGAGTAGGAAATAAATTTGGTTGGGGAGAGCAGAAACCAAGATAATTAAGGATAAAGAACAAAGAAGCATTAGTAGGGGAAAGGGTTTTAACGCTACTTGGAAGAGTTGAGCTTAGTATTTCTCTTCGCTTACACGTATTCCAGCAACGAAGCTGATAAAAACTAGTTTCCACTATGCAATTTGCTGCCGACAAGACTGGTTTCCACTTTTATTTCTACTCTTCAGTTGCTTCATCACTTTGACCGACCCTCTACACATCCTTAGGTCCCTTCTCTGCAAAAAATCAAAGGTAATACCGTTTCTCAAAAATTTCCTTCAGAGACTTCACGTGATGTAGTGAAACCCAGAAGTCGTGGGTCCTTTGAAAAAGCTAAACAAGATACAATTTTGTGACACCTGTTCAAGCATCAGTGCCAGCCTGTGTCCTCTTTACCCCTCATAGGACATGGGTGTATGTAGCACAGTCAACAGTCGCTCATCAGGAGAGGCTGCAATCCACCAAGAAAACTAATGATCTTGAACAGTAATCTGTCTTCCTTCTAACAGAAGGATATATCTGAGGACTCAAGAAGGGAGAGTAGATTTCAGGGACAACCTGTCCTAGCTGCTAGTGGTCATCCTCGGTAGCTAGGAACTGCTTTCTGGCCCAAACTGTCAAGTAAACGAACTCCAGCTACATCCTGGCCATTTATGTAAGAGCATTCTACTTCCCATAAATGTCAACAATCCTTCTGCCAGCTTTTATGGAGAAAAGCAAGTCTTTCTTTGTGAACTTGATTTCCTTGTACTTTTCCTGCCATGAAGCCATTGTGCTGGGCTTCTGCAGGACCTGTCACCCTCAGGAACATGGGCAGGTCACTTTGCTGCAGACAGAAAGGATAATTCACTGTTGTGTGTAAAACTAGATAGAATATTGGACTTTGGAGCTATTTTCTCATTACTTGTTTTGCTATTTAAAATATTTTTTAAATCTCAAAGGTATGTATACCAAGCTCAGGAGGCACTCTGTTATGATTTTCTTGGTATAAATACCACATTCACTGAAAAAAGATCTAAAGTAAAACCTAGCATGGTGAACACTTAGCCTAGGGTAGTTCTAACTTAATTCCCTGAAACATTTCATTATGACATCAGCTAGTTTAGGGTCCATTCTTGAGGCACTTAAGCCTCATTTTTTGTTTACTTTTTTTATTGGTACATATTTGCCATACATAATTGTACCATTCATCATAGAG
Organism: Erethizon dorsatum; assembly: GCA_028451465.1. Taxonomy (NCBI): domain Eukaryota; kingdom Metazoa; phylum Chordata; class Mammalia; order Rodentia; family Erethizontidae; genus Erethizon; species Erethizon dorsatum. Next base: position 43,246,727 of record CM051825.1, read on the forward strand.
AATTTGTACCTGTATATAATACATCTTAATTCCTCTTTTTTCCATTCCCCTCCTCTCCCTTCAACCCTCTTTCCCCTCCCCATTTATAAAAGCTTTGTTTCCATTTATTTCCCTTCCATTCTCTTTTTTTAATCCCTTTCCCCTTCTTTTCCTTCCCCCTCCCCTCTCCCTTCTTCTCCTTCCTATTTGAACATTTTCTTCCTACTTCCCAATATCTAACCTCGATTTGCCCCTTATTTACCCTTTGGCTTTCTTACATAGGAGAAACAATGCAATACTTAAACTTGTGTGTCTGATTTATTTCACTTAAAATTGTGGTCTCAAGGTGCATCCATTTACCTACAAATAACTCAGGATTATCCTTCTTTCTGGCAGAATAGTACTCCATTATATATAAATACCACTTTGTCTTTATCTGTTCATCTGTTGATGGGCATATGGGCTCTTTCCAAAGTTTAGCTATTATAAATTGTGCTGCTATAAACATAGGTATGCATAAACTGTGTCACTGTGGTATGATGCTTTTAACTCTTTCAGGAAGATACCTAGAAGGGCAACAGCTGAGTTTAAACCTTCTATTTAATCTTGTTTCTTGGAAATGTCCTTTAGAGGCAGAGGTCAATCATTTATTGTGATCATTTCCATGGAAGAGATGTGGAGCAAGTCGCTTATTCTCTCTGCTCTTAAACAATCAGTCTGCTTTTCCATCTAGAGATTCATTGGTTTTGTTTATTGGTTTGTTTGTTTGTTTGTTTTGAGGGATGGGTCACCATGTAGTTCAGGCTGATCTTGAACTCACTATGTAGCCTCGGCTGACCTCAAACTTGTAGCGATCCTACTCCCTCAGCCTCCTGCTAGGAATACACCACCATACCCAGCTTGGTCTTTGAATCTACAGGAAAAAAAGTACATTTTACTGTGAATTTGGTTCCTTTTCTGTATGCTGAAAACAAAGATGAATGACCTGCAGGCAAAGTAGAAAGATGGCATATTCACTTATTCAGCCATTTACTGAGTATCTACTTTGTGCACGGCACTATGCTAGACTCTGTAAGAAACAGAGCTAGAAACGGCATCTGCCCTCCGAAGCTTACCATCCAGTAAAACAGACAGATTTGGGAAAACAAATCCAAGATTTCTGTAGTGGAGGATATTCTATGGAGCACAGCAGAGACACCACCCCCCACCAGAGTGGGAAGGAGGCTGTGTACCATTGAGGCTCTGCTCCTGGCTGGATTTATGATCTGAGTAAGTAACAGATACTCTGAGCCTCAGTTTCCTTAACTGTCAATCAAGATAACAATATGGTACCTGCTTTCTGCAATCCAAGTGCCCATTGACTGGTGAACGGATAAAGAAGATGTGGTTTTTTTAATACAATGGAGTACTACTCTTCCATAAAGAAGGATATGCTAGAGACATTTCTAGGAAAATGGATGCACCATGAGTCCATATTCTTAAGTGAAATAAATCAGACACACATGTGTAAACACTGCATTGTTTCTCTGATGTGAGAAACTGAAAGTGTAAATAAGGACCAAAATGTATAATAGGTAGTGTGAAATAGGAAGAAAGTGTTCAAATGGGAGGGGAACAAGTGTAAGGGGAGGGGTAAAGGAAAGAAGGGAAAAGTAAAAAAAAAAATGAGAAAAGAAGGAAAATAAATAAGTAAACGTCTTTAAAATTAGAATAAGGGCACAAAGTTTCAATTAAATAGAAGGAATAAGTTCTGAAGATCTATTGTACAGCATGGACTATAATTAGTACTATATGCTTGAAATTTGCAGAGAGAGATTTTAAATGTTCACATTACACAAAAAAGATAGGTATGTGAGATGATCAGTATGTTAATTAGCTTGATTTAATCATTCCACAATGTGCACTATATATATTTAATTAAACTAAATAAATACCACCAAAATAAATAAATAAAATCAGGATGATCACATTGAGGCATCTCGTACAATACCTGACTCTCAAAGAACAATGGTTGGAATAAATGGTGTGTAATCAGTCATTTGACCATGACTATAACTTGAAAAGGAGAAAGAGCTCACTGTCACTGGAGGAAATCAACGAAGGGAAAATATAAGTGGAGCCCTGAAAGATGGGGCAGGATTTACAGATGAGGAGAAGGAATTGTTAGTAAAATCTGAGGGGAGGTACTTCCTTGAAGATGGAAAAATCATTATGAAATTTCAAAAGGCAGGTGTTATATTCAATGAGGAGAAATGTTCAGGCAGGAGAGGATATATGTCTTAGTGTCACATTACAAAGATCCTTGCATGCCAGCCTGGGGACCCAGGGACTCAGAACTCTGGGCCTTAGAAATCACTTTGACTAAGCTCTCACTGTTCAGATGAGGACTGCTGTAGTCTGAATCAGAAATGCCCCTGAAAGTCTCATGTGTTAAAGGCTTAAGCTACAGCTTGGTCTTTTGAGAGGTAGGGGGACCTTTAAGAGGTGGTGCTGAGTGAGAGGGCTTCGGCCATTGGTAGTGCTCCCTGGAAGGGGGTTGTGGGGCCCCAGCCCCTCCTCTTCCTCCTGTTTTGCTTCCCAGCCATGAAGAGGTGAACAGCTTTGCTCCACCATATGCTTCCCACAAGATGTTTTATCTCCCTACAGACCCAAAAGCAAGAGAGCCAACTCACCATATATAAAAATAAACCTTCCCTTTTCATTAAATTGATTATCCCAAGTATTTTGTTACAATAATGGAAAGCTGACTAAAACACAAGGACACTGAGACTCAGAAACTTACCCAAGGCCATGTGTATAGTAAAGCTCTTGGATGACAGTCTTGTGTTGTTCCCACTATACACAGTTTTGGTAATCAGGCGCTTTAGAAGCCTAGGTTTGCCCAGAGAGTCCTCAGTGGCCACTATATGGTAAGGGAGAGAGATGAAGTTAGGACAATGCCAAGAATATGCCAGTCAGATATATGAGGTGGTTGCATGAGCATTGGATTTTAAAAGAGATTCTTCAACTTTAACAAAAAAAACACTACCTTGCTACAGTATCTTGTTTGGTCTTTATATTTTTGGTAGAGCAGAGCTCTGAAGGTTTTCCAGTACTAAGATAACCTAAGTAAAACAATGTTTAGAATACATAAAGTGGCTGTCCTTGTAGGTGGTAAAAACAGGAGATGGAGGTCACATCCTTGTCAGAATCTCCAGGAGAACCACTGCATTTCCCCATGGTTTCAGATCCTTAGCCTCCTTAAAACCCCCGGTAACCAGCCATTAGTCTATAAACAAACACCTAGCTGGTGTAAGAATAAGGGATAACTGCTCCAGACACCCAGGGGACCTGTTACTTCTCTAGGTTAATGTTTAGACGCTTGTGTTTCTTAATGCTCTTGACAGGTTTTATTAAAGTTTGAAAAGTTTCTGAGTTTCTTTCCTGTCTTTCTGATGTTCACTTTGACATCTTAGAGGAAAGAAACTGGAGAGAGGAAAGAGGAAAGGCATATGTACCAGTTCAGAGAGTGTAAGAGATGAACTTTGAATTAAATATTACTCATCTAGCAGGTTGGCAAGAGTCAAGAGTGATTCTCAAAACTGAGCCAAAACGATCACAAGTTCAAGCCCACCCTGGGCAACTGAGTGACTTAGCAAAACTCTGTCTCAAAATAAAAAAAGGAGCTAGAAATGTAACTCAGCGTGAAACCCCTGGGTTTAGTTCCGAGTACAAGTGGAAAAAAAGAATGATTCTCTGTACACAGATGCCTTGCAGAGTCCCAAGCTAGTATGTGGAACTACTTCATATTATACCCAAGTCCCATAGCACTGGTGTCCTAGGAAGGCAGCTTAGTAAGACAGCATACTAAATTGTCAATCAAACGATCAATAAAATTAATTACTCTATGCTGTTAGATTTTACAGATCAGGAGTCATAGTGCACAAATGTATGTGAACATGTGTGTGTGTCCACATACCTGCATGTGTGTATGCCTGTTTGTGTGCACATGTGCATACATATGTGCATGTATGTGCCTTGTCCATGTACACATATTCTTATGCATGTGTGCATACCTGTCTATTTGATGCTGTGTGTGAGTGTCTGTCCTGGTTACTTTATCCTTGCTAGGATACAATACCTGATACAACTTAAGGGGAGAGAGGTTTATCTTGGCTCATGTTTCAGAAGTCTGAGTCCATGTTTGGCAGGCTTGAACCCAGAAATGGCATGGTAGAAGGGTCTGGGCAGAGGAAAGCGACTCACATCATGGAGGCCAGGAAGCAGAGACAGAAGGGAAGAGGCAGGGAGAGATATACCCCTCAATAACCTGCCTCCAACCCGGCCCACTTCCTCACAGCAAGTCAGCTGTAATGCCCCTGTAGCCCAACCACCTTCCACAAGCCCGCCTCCGAGCATGTGGGAGTATAGCAGATCGTTCTTGATCTAAACCCCAATAGTATAATTTAAAAATGCAGTGAATGTGGCTGCCAGGTGCTATCCAAAGGAAAGTCAGGTTCATAAAAACTTTACGGTGGATCCGCATGCACCTTATTCATCAGATCTGGCACCTTGTGAGTTCCAACTTTTCCCTAAAGTCAAAATGAGCATGAAAGGTAAATATTTCGAATCAATTCAGGTCATCAAGGCTGCTACAACAGTGCAACAAAAGATACACATGGAAGAGGACTTCCAGAGCTGCTTCAGAAAGTGGCAAGAGTGATGGGACATGTGGGTCCGAAGTGAGGGGGAATATTGTGACAGCGGTTAATGTCAGTGCATCCTTTAAAGTAATAAAATTTTTTTAAATCTTAATATTCACCATGTTTTTCAATCATACCTCATATGCTGCATGTGCGCATGCTAACGGTCTCAGCGCTGGAGAGGTAAGGTGCTCCCTCTCTGCTTCTTTTCAGCTCTTCGTGAGAGAACCTGAAAAGAGGCTGGGAGTGAGGGGAGACATACGCCAACATCCTTTGTTTCAGGAGATCAACTGGGAAGAACTTGAAAGAAAGGAGATTGACCCACCTTTCAGGCCAAAAGTGGTAAGGGCCACCCCCAGGGCAGTTTGCTTTCAGCTATTCTCCCCTTACTCACAGGCTGTGGCTTGACCAGGTACTAGCAGCCCCTTCCCTTTCCCCCTACCCCAGCTCTGACCCCTCCCCCAACCCCACCCCCAGACAAGGATGTGCTGCTTCAACACCAGCCATTTGGCTGGTGGGGGAAAGAAAGGACTGTTCTTGTTTGCAAAATTTAACCTCTATAGTCAAAGGCCCCTGCACGAAGAATGGAAGCTGGATACACTTTGGTTGGATATGTATTTGTGAACAGTATGTGACTGTCAGGTGAGATGGGATTTGCCCAGGACACACACATAGTTAATGGCCATAGTCTGGGTGACCCAAACTTATCCACAAATTCTACATCCCATGTGAGGAATTTGGGACCATTTTCTCCATATGTATTCAGATTTACTTAACATCTGTAATATGTGCACACAACTACATTCCCTAGTAGGGGTTCCTCAGTTTAAGGAAGAAAAAGGAAATCAGTGTTTAGAAAAAGATAGATCTGTAAATTTCCATATGTACACATGCTAGCACAAGTCCCCAACCCACATCAGAAAGAGCAGAAAGGCCTGACTCACACAAAGTATGGGCCACTGGAAAGTGAAGACAAAAATGTAGACAAATTAAGATGAAGAAAGTTCTGGAGATGGATGGTGGCGATGGTTGCACATGAATATACTTAATTCCACTGAATCGTGCACTTAAAAATAGTTAAAGGGTAAATTTTATGTTACTTATATTACAATCTTAAAAAGTTTTTTTTTTTTTCCAATAATGCAAAGTGGTAGATTTGCTAGCTTTAACAGTTCCTGGTGATTTCTTGAAATATGATAATAATTACCTGGCTAGGAATATCTCTGCTATTACTTTGCTGAAAAGAATATGGTGCTCATAGGTATCATAATAAAAGTTTCACCCTATAAAACAGCCATAGTTGTTGGCTGTGATAGTGAATGGCTGAAAAATGCAAATGTGCCTTGTTCCCAGGGTTGGAATAGTTGTTCTCAGCATCTGTCCCAAGCACTGGAGATGTTCAGCAGATTGGCCTTTAGCACTCTGGTTAGGTGTGACAATATCATACCTAATACATGATTAATCATTTGTTTGTCATAAAACAAATTTTTGCCATATTTTAGCTTGATTCATGCCTATCCTTCCATTGCAGATTAAAAGTCACTTGATATTTCCCACATAAAAATCAGAACTTTGATCTAAGCTTACCCTAAGGGAAAATTACCAGTTCTGCCAGTAGAAAGGAATTTCCCTGGCCTGTGGTCTGAGCAGCTCTCTGTACACAAGGGTCACTGACCACTAACCGCACCAGCCCATCACCGCTCCTCAGATGGGGAGGCCTGGCCTCGTGCTTATGTGACTTCCTTTTTATAATGGTTAGTCTCATCTTCCAGAGTTTAAATATGGATATCACGTGAAACAATATTTATGAATAGGTGTTTGTTTTCACATTGCCTCTCTTTCGCTTCGCTTCTCTTCTCTTCTCTTCCTCTCTCCCTCTCCCTCTCTTCCTCTCCCTCTCCCTCTCCCTCTCCCTCTCCCTCTCCCTCTCTGTCTCTCTGTGTTTTGGTCATGAGAATCAATGGCCCAGGGCTCTGAAAGGAGTTTCTTCCATTCTGTGTTTTCTGTGGAAGACAGTCCATGAGGCGTAATAATAAAATTAACAAAGGTAGAGGAACCATCAAAACCAAGGATGTTGATAAAAGACCATGAACACATAATATCTTATGCACCTTCTTTTTCTCCCTTCCCTCTCCTCCCACTCCCACTTTTGTCCTGTGTAGAATTAAAGGAAAGAGACCAAATTTGAGCTCTCCACTTTTTCTAAAGTTGCCAATTATTCATGTAAACTCTTAACTAGGAGCTTTAGATCCTAATGGAAGTAGGTAGTGGAGTTCTTTTATATGATTTTAATCACACTAGTAAGAAACTGATGACAAGACCATAGAGCTGTTCAATACAAGCCATACCTGATAATCTAAGTATCAGTTCAGTTTTGTTTAATCTGCAAATGCCAGCTTTGTCATGCACAGATCATAGATGAAGGAACTAATGTTAAAATAATGGATTTAGTGGCTGATTTTCTTCCTTTTTTTTTTCCCTTAAATTCTGCCCAAGAAATCGCCATACGACTGTAGCAATTTTGACAAGGAATTCCTGAACGAGAAACCCCGACTGTCATTTGCTGATGGAGCATTGATCAACAGCATGGACCAGAATATGTTTAGGAACTTTTCTTTCGTGAACCCAGGGATGGAAGGGCTCACCTCCTGAACCTCACCTCTCCAGAAACTCGAAGGAATTTGCATCCTCTCTGGGAACTGGTTCAAGCAACACTTCTTGTGTCCCTTTTTCAAGTTGGAAAAGAAAAGAAACACTCAACAACAAAGGCTGAGACCTTCTAGCTCCTCACGTGACTTTTTATCTGTAGCGGAAACCAACTCTACTTCACTAAAGAAAACGCCCTCTAGGTCATCTCCTGATCTTTCCCGACTACCCTTGAAGTTAGGTCATTACCAACCCTAATTATTAACTTGAAAAACGTCTCTCCACACTGTGAAGGATTTGAAACTTAATACTTCTCTAGATTATAGCTCTTCCTTTGGGCACCAACTGCTGATCAATGAAATACTTGATAAGCGAAAGAGCAAAGAGAACAAACTTCTCAAGTCTGAAACAGCCCATTGCCTGGATCCGACTCGGCCACAGACAAATAATCACTAACTCATTTTCTTTTGCACATATCTGTGGATGTGTAAGTGGCCTGGGAGGAAGCCCTGAATAAGTTCTTATGGGATTCTTCACAATAAACCTAGCTTGTAACTTGAGATTTACAAATCAGTTCATTCTGATTAGCCATGAAATTTATGGGAAAGAGGAAAATGGAAAGAGCTCATGTCACAGATAGGGAAGGTGGTTATCTTGTCAACATAGAAATTAAGTTCAGAGTCCAACAAAGATATGATCATTTTGTTCCTGCTAATAAAACCTGTCTGCCCATCTATTCTCAGTTGATTTCAATATCAGTGCAGTCGTTCATTACTATCCTCACATCCTGACAAGAAAAGAAATGAAGTGCATAATTCTTCTAAGAGAAAAGAAAACCAATCCCTTATCAACCATTACTGGTGATTAGATGACAAGTCTCTCTTTAGGCATCATTCAAAACAAATGACCCCTGCATGCCATTTGCAATAGCCAATCTTGGCTAATTAGAGTTCTAACTATATATTTTAAAGTATTTGTGCTGTTTGTATATTTTGATAACGTTGTGACAATGACAAAGAGATGAATGTGTCAAAATAGAATAAAAGAAAGATGCCTCTTAATAGTTTAATTCCCTACATGCCTCCCCAAGAACTTGGTTTGTCATGTTGATCACCAAAATGTAGCTGGCATTGATGTTTTGCAATTTGGAAATAAAAATAAATCCCCAAGTGAGCAAGAAATTCAGATAACCCTTAATTACTGTTGTTCTATTCCTCTTTCTGCTCTCCATTTCTGAAAGGGGGGATCTACGTGTGCTTTCTCTACTTCCCTCCACCCCCTACCCCACCCCTTCAAACCTCTGCCGGCCTCACCTCTTCCACGGCTCACTCGTCTTCATTTCTCATCCACCCTTCTGCAGCTTCGTGTACAGGAATCACGCTGTCTTTGAATTCAGCCCATGGGATCCCCAGACAGGGCATTTTCCTGTGTCTTCTCCTCCACCTGTCCTTACTCCTCTGCTGGCTCCTTTTCTTCTTTCTGTCTCAATCCCTCGGAGGATATCCTTTCTTTCCCATTCCTTCCCCTTGGTGTTCTCCTTCCCGTCTTCAACGACCACTCCATGCTGACAATCCAAGTCCATGCCTCCAGCTCTAGTTTGTCTACCAGGCTTTAAGCAGACTGTGTTAATCCAGTGTGCCCCTAGTGAGCACACAGGACTTTCTCATGGTCATGGTCCCTCTTGCATTTCCTATTTCTGCTCATGGCCACACCATAGCCCACTTCATCTGGACTCAGAATGACTCATTATCAACCATTCCCTTCAAGCCCTCTAACCTTCCTGTTTTTTTGTTTTTGTTTTTTTTCCTTTATCAAATCCTTATGATTCTGCTGCTGCAATCTCCCCCTGAAATACATACTCAGCTCAACTTTGTTTACTGCTAATCATGATGAAATTGATAGCCTCCGAATCAGCTTTTCCATTCTGTCTCTCTCCATCTTAATTCTTATATGCACCTATATTGTCTTTGCAAATGGAAGTTTTTAATCATATCACACCCATGCTTAAAAGCCCGCGTAATCTTTATTCACTAAAACCCACTCAGGATCACTGTTTCTGTCCCCAGACCATCTTTCTACCTTGGCCCTCATTGTGACTTTTCACTAGTCCTGTGCTGCATACCATGTGCATTTCTCAGCACTGCCTGGAAGCACCCATCTTTGCCTGCCTCTGAGCCTCCCTGATGCTAGTGTTTTTGTCTGGACTGTCTCATCCCCACATGTTCAGAGTCCACAGTCTATAGGTCTTTTGTGTGCAGTTCAAAGTTCAGGTCTGCCATGAAATATCTCCCTGTCCTGGACGATTTCCACCCAGCTGGTATTTCCCCCACCTCTCTGAGCCCCCATACTACTGCATCCCTAGTTACCTCACTCATGACACTCGCTGTTTTCCAATAAGCTATAGCAACCCCTGAGGACAGGACCTGTGTCCAATTCTCCTTCGTACTTCCCACGTTTCCTTGCTGTATTAGTGCTCAAGAGGAAGTGTCAGGTGAATGGGTAAATAAGCGCATGATGTGTGGTATGGTTTGAATGTGCCCCCTAAAGCTCACACTTCATCTTCAATAGAGAAATGTTGGGAGGTGGGGCCTAATAAAAGGTGATTGTATCTTGAGGGCCCTGCCCTCGTCAATGGACTAGTGTCATTATTGTGGGAATGGGTTAGTTATCACAAGAGTGGGTTGTTACAAAACCAATTTGGCCCACTCTTGCTCTTCCACCATGGGATGATATACCATGAAAGCACTCACCAGATACTTTCGGACTCCCCAGCCTCCAGAACCACGAGCCACATAAATCTCTATAAATTATCCAGTCTCTGGTGTTCTGCTACAGTAGCAAAAAAATGGACTAAGACACACCATGTAGTGGGTTGAATGATGACCCCTCAAAAGATGCATGCCTGGAACCTGTGAATGTGACCTTATTTGGGATAGGGGTCTTTGCAGATATAATTAAGAATTTTAAAATGAAATCATCCTGGATTATATGGGTGGGCCTTAAATCCAATTATAGGTGTCCTTATAAGAGAAAGGAAGGGAGAGACTTGAGATAGACACAGAAGAGCAGAAGTCTTTGTGAAGACAGAAGCAGAAATAGGAGTGATGCGTTCACAAGCCTAGGAACACCTGAAGTTAGAAGTTGGAGTAATCAAGGAAAGATTCTACCCTAGAGACTCTGGTGTGAACATGGCCCTCCCAACACCTTAATTTCAGACTTCTTACCTTCCTGGATGACATTTCTCACCTGTAAAATGGAGCCCACAGTGCATACCATCGAACTCATCATCCATACCAAGGAGCCCACTGTCCATATCCTCTTGTGTTGTTTTGGGTTGTTTTCCATAAGAGATACTATGTGGAAAATTCTCAGTATGGGGGACAACTTAGTGCATGTTTCCTAAATTAGAGAGTTATTGTGATATTCTTGAGTTGGTCATGAGCCTGCCAAAGATGGGGGAGGGGGAAAGAGAAGGAGGAGGAGGAGGAGGGAAGGGAGGCAAGGGGAGGGGAAAGAAGGGAAGAGAAAGAAGAGAAGATCTAGATATGATAGGATAGATGGATGGAAGATAGATAGATAGATATAGATAGATAGATGATAGATACATGATAGAATTTAAGATGGCTCTGTGTGTCTTTTATCTTACAGCCAAATCAGTAACAAGAGAAATAAATCTAGACAGTCTCTGCTGGGTAATTTAGAACCAGCTTCTGGTTATTAACTGAGGTGCTGCGACTGGCCGTGCCTAACACATTTGGAATATGGAAGGTAAATTAGATAAAATATTGTACCAACGAAAATTTGTAAAGTTAATAGCTGAGCTATAATTATGTAACAGATTATCCCCATTCTTAGGAAATGTACACTAAGCATAACGATTCATGATTATGCTACTCAAATAGTTCAGAAAAGAAAAATATCGAGAACAAATTATAAAGCACATGGGGTAGAATGTGAATAGGTGAAATCAGTCATGGGTATGTGGGTGTTCTTTATACTCTTTTTATTTCCAAAATTTTTGCAGATTTGAAATTATTTCCATATAAAAATTTTTATTATAAGTATTTTGCTTGGGGCTGGTGAGATAACTCAGCGGCATAAGCGCCTGCCTGGCAAGCACAAGGTCCTGTGTTCGACTCCCAGAACCCACATACGAAAAAAGGGCCAGTGATATCGCTCAGAGGCATGGGCACCTGCTGGCGCATGAGGTCCTGAGGTTGACCCCCAGTACCCACAAAAAATAAATAAATAAATAAATAAATATTTTGCTTATCATACAGATTAATAGTAATAGTGGAAATTTTGCCACAAATGCTTCCTGAACTTTTTCCTCTACACTGAAAGTGGCTATGATGTGGTGAAAAGATACACTTAACACCAGGAAACATGGTTTAGATGTTTGGAAAGGTCATTTAAGATCTCTATACTATGGTTTACAGATTTATAAAGTGCAGGGAATAAGATCCACTTTAGAAGCAAGGATTTTTAAATCAAAGAGAAATAGATATTATGTAAACCCTAAAGTATCATACAAATCTCTGGGGAGATCACCATCATCTGTCTACTCTAAATTTCGTATCAGGACCTTGGGGACATCCTTAATGCTTCCCTGTCCCTTCTCACCCCACACATGCATCCACAAGTCTGTCAGTTTGCCGCAAACATGTGTTCACATCTGTCCTCTTCTCTCCATTTCCACCACCACAGTCTTAGCTCCACATCTCATTTCCACATGCCTGGATCAGGACAAGAGCCTCCTAACAGATTGCTCAATTCACCTGGTCCACCCTTATGGCCATCCAAGACCTTTCTAACATGCTAACCTAATGTGTGCTCTTCCTACTTCTCCTTCTTAGGGTCCTTTGAGCAAGGATTCTGACTTTGCTTTTTCCAGTATTGGGGATTGAACCCAGGGCCTTTGCACTGCGCTAACATATCACACTGTATCAAATAGACCCAGGACTTCTTGCAATCTCTCCCCTAAGTAGATAATCTCAGGTTTTGTGGTTCCTCACTTCCCTCAAGACAAAAATCCCAACTCCACAGCAAAAGCAGGCTTCACATCCAGGTCCTGCCTTCCTCGCCAGTCTCATTTTCCACCCTTCCTCCACCTGCTTTCTTATTTTCTGGCATTTGCAGTCTGGCATTCTTGCTCATCTCTCAGTTCCACATGCATGAAATACTTTTGCCACATTTCAGCTTGACCAATTCCTAACCATCCTGCAATCCTCATTCGAAACTATCTTGTTTGGGATGGATTTCCTGACCCTATTGGGCCAAATTTGCAGCTCACCCTTCCTGCCTTCACATGTTTCTAAGCACAGCCCTCCCATAGCCTCTCTTTCACTGAACTGTGTGTCTAGCATGACTGTGAACTCCTTGAGGATACCTTTTCTGTATCCTCAGTTTCATCACCATGCTTAGCACATCACGGGTGCTCAATAAACACATGATGAATGTGCAAATAAAATACCGAGTATTGTAGAAGTACCATTATTAGGATGCTTTTTCTCTTCCTTTTCTCCAAAATGGTCCGCTGTCAATAATCAGTGGCATAAAGACAGGAAGAGCAATATAACTAGAATGCTAAAATGATTTAACCTTCTTTTCTAGCCATTTGTTTTGGTCATTTTGCCCACTGAGGTTTTTTTTCCAGCACTTAGGGCAAGTATCATCTAGGCTAAGACTCCTGATCCTCTTCATAGGCTCTGACAGAGATGATCCTTAGAAGACAAAAAAACAAGTAGGGAACTCAAGAATCAGGAAAGACCATTATTTGCTGGCTTAAGAAAGACCCTCTGCCTAGATTGAAGAGGTCAACTTTGTGAAATATTACGCAAAGCAGAATCTCTGGTCTGAGAATTGTAAGATACTGGAAATGTCGATAGACTTCATAAATCTAAAGACAGGTTCACTTGTGGGATCAATTAGCCTTCATGAAAGCAAAGCAGTTGTCTTCACATTCATTACTGAGGAAAAAGTGATCTTAATGGGAACAAAGATGAAGTAGCTTGAGAATAGAAAACAATAGGAAAACTAGAAAGAAGCAAAGGGCACAATACTTAGCTAAATTTATAGAAGGTGAGAGCTAGAAAATACAATAGATTTAAGTGTTTTCTTTTAATATAAATGTAAGCATGAAAAGATTAAAAATGGGCTGTTTACTTCCCAACAATAAGATGAACAAAGAGAACAAAATTTAAGAAAACAATTACAAAGAGACACAGTAAATAGAAACATAATAATAGGGAGGAATAAATTCAAGTATTCATTAATGGTTAGGATGGTTAGGAATTGGTCAATGTATATGTCAATGAGTTAAATCTTTCCAATAAAAGAGTGTCAGGCTGGTTTTTAATAAAAGTCTGTGTCTATGCTATTTAAGAGTGGTAGATGAAAAACCAAATGACAGGGCCGGTGAGATGGCTCAGCGGCGTAAGCGCCTGCCTTGCAAGCGCGAGGGCCCGAGTTCGACTCCCGGAACCCACATACGAAAAAGGGGCCGGTGATATCGCTCAGTGGCACGGGTGCCTGTTGGCACGCGAGGTCCTGAGGTCGTCCCCCTGGTACCCACAAAAAAAAAAAAAAAAAAAAAAAAAAAACAAATGACAAGAAATGTTGACAATAAATGAATAAGAAAATGTATCGTAGGAAAATGTAAAAGGAAAGAAAAGGAAGGAAAAGAAGGTGGGAAAAAAGAAGAAAAGATTAGGAAGATAAAGAAACTAGAGCCACACAGTAAGTAGTTAAAGCTGTAAAAAACCTTCTGCTCAGAAACTATTGAAAGGGGAAAGAGACTCAGGATAAAAGTGGGCTCAATTCCAAATACAACACTACATAGGGAGTTCAAGGTCAGCCTGAACTACATAGTGAGACCCTGTCTCAAAAAAAAAAAAAAAAACACAATTTTTTTTACTTCAAGAAATAGGATTTTTACTAGATAAAAGGTGATATGAAAGTAGATGGGAGGGCCTGTGAGATAGCTCAGTAGTATAAGCGACCACCTGGCAAGCACGAGGTCCTGAGTTCAACTCCCAGTACCCACATAAAGGAAAAAAAGGGTTGGCAATATCGCTCAGTGGCACAAGCGCCTGCTGGCAAGCGTGACGTCCTGAGTTCAACCTCCTGGTACCCACATAAAAAAAAAAAAAGTAGAAAGGAGACTATGGGAAAAGAAGGAGTTGGGGTAAAGTGTAAGAGAGGTATAAGAGAGGGTAATGGGATGGAATTAAGCAAAGTATGTTGTATGACTACATAAAAATGCTACAATGAAACCCAATATTTTAAGAAATTAATATACACTAACAAAATATATATGTAGCTTTTTAAACCCCTAACATTTCTTTTTTTATTTTAAAGAGAAAAAAACTATAAAAACAATGATACAAAATTTCAAAACAAGATAGTAGGAGAGTAACAATGGTTAACATTGCTTATTGTTATCTTCAAAGTAGTTGCTCAGATTACAAGACATAGGCACGAAAAATTGATCAAATGATATTAGCACAAATCTTTCTTTTCAATAAACTAATAGAAATTAGTAGTATAGCTATCTTAACTATCATATATATATATATATACACACACACACACACATATAAACTTTTCCTTTTCCCTTCCTTCTTTTCTCCTTTCCCCCATTCCAGTTTCTCTTTCCTTTTGTACAGTTTCTTCCCATTTCCTAATATCTATTGTACATTTTGGATCTTATTTACTCTTCCAGCTTCTTACACTAGGGAGACAATGATTTATTTCACTTATTTCACATGCAAGACTGATTTATTTCACTTATGAATATGGTCTCAAGTTGCATTTATTTACCTATAAAAGTCTCAAGTTTATCCTTCTTTATGGCTGATTAGTACTCCACTGTATAAAAATACCACATCTTTTTTATCCATTCCTCAGTTGATGGACATTTCGGTTGTTTCCAAGATTTAGCTATTACAAATTGTGCTGCTATAAACATGGGTGCACATATATCGCTGTGGTATGATGTTTTTAATTCTTCTGCGAAGATACCCAGAAGGGGAATAGCTGGTTGGAATGGGACCTCTAATCCTAGTGTTTTTCAGGAATTTCCACACTGATTTCCACAGTGGTTGTACCAGTCGACACTCCCACCAACAGTGGAGAAGGGTTCCTTTTTCCCTACAGCCCCTCCAGCATTGGTTATTGGTTGATTTCTTGATGACAGCCATTCTTTCTGTAAAACCCTAACATTTCTGACCAAGTTGAATTTATTCCTGGAACACAAGGATGGCTCAATATTGGAAAATAAATCAGTGTAATACACTATGTCAGTAGAGGCAAACTTATGGCATGCATGTTGTTTTTCTTTTAAAATGAAAGATGTTAATGTATGAGTTGTTTTTCCTAAACTAAAACCTCAGTATTCAGGTTTAATTGCAGTTTGGGGACTTCGTGATAAATAAGTGGGTTTTGGGTTGCAGTGTGGGCACTCGTTCTCTAAAATATTCACTATCATTACATTATATTAACAGAGTAAAGGAAGGAAAAAAGCACATGATCATCTTGATTAATTCAACACCCTTTAATTAGTTAAAAAAAAAAAAAAAGAACTCAACGAACCAGCAATGGAACTAAGCTACGGTAACAAACAAATATCATACAGAATATGAAAAGCTCATAGCTGACATCATACTGAATAGTAAAAGACCAAGAGCTTTTCCCTGAGGTCAGCAGCAGCAAAGCAAGAATATCACTTTTTCCACTTGTGTACATTGTGATGTAAGACGTCCTAGCCAAACCGATCAGGCAAGAAAAAGAAATAAAGAGCATCCAAATTGAAAAGAGAAAAGTGAAAACACCTCTGTTCACAGATATTGTCTTATTCATATAAAACTCTAATAATTCCATGCACACACACAATTAGAATAATTAATTCGACCACAGTATAAAATACAAAACTAACACACAATAATCACTTGCACTTCTATACACTGACAATAAACAATTTGAAAAGGAAATTAAGAAAATAATTACATTTACAATAGCATTACAAAGAATAAAATACTTAGAAATAGCTGGGTGTGGTGGTGCATGCCCGTAATCCCAGCAATTGGGAGGCTGTGGCAGGAAGAACACTGTGAGTTTGAGGATAGCCTGGGTTACATAGTGAGTTCAAGGGCAGCCTAAACTGCACAGTGAGATCCTGTCTCAAAAAAATAGAAAGAAAGAAGTAAAGAAAAAAGAAAGAAAGAAAGAAAGAAAGAAAGAAAGAAAGAAAGAAAGAAAGAAAGAAAGAAAGAGAAAGAAAGGAAGGAAGAAGAAAGAAAAGAAAGAAAGGAAAGAAAAAAAGAAGAAAGAAAAGAAAGAAAGAAGAAAGAAAAGAAAGAAAGGAGAAAGAAAGAAATTTAATCTAGTAGAAAAGATGAGTACAATAAAAACTACAAAATATTGCTAAAACTAAAAAAGACACAAATAAATGGAAAGACATCCCATACTTATGAATCAGGAGGCTTACTCTTGTTCATATGTCAACACTACACGAAGTAATCTACAGACATAATTCAGTCCCTATCAAAATCTCACTGATGGTTTTTTACAGAAGTAGAAAAGTCCAATCTAAAATTCACATGAAATCTTGAGGGATACTGAATAGCAAAAAAAAAAAAAAAGAAAGAAAGAAAGAAAAGAAAAGAAGACTGAGGGCCAGGGATATGGCTCAGCAGCACAGCACCTGCCTGGCAAGCACGAGGTCCTGAGTTTGATTCTCAGTACCAAAAAAAAAAAAACAAAACAAAAAAAAAAAAACCTGAAAAAGAGCAAAGTTAGAGACGTTACACCTCATGATTTCAAAATTTGTTACAAAACTATAGCGATCAACGCAGGGCAGGGCTAGCATAAAAATAGATGTATAGACCATTGGAATAGATTAGAGAGCCCAGAAATAAACCCTTGCATCTAAGTCAGATCATTCTCAACGGGTGCCAATGGGAAAGGTTTCTTCAACAAATGATGCTGGAAAACTGGCTATTAACACACAAAAGAATGAAGTCAGACCCTTACCTTACATCACCCACAGAAATCAACTCAAAATGGATCAAAGATGTAAAATATAGGATCTAGAACTGTAAAACTCTTAGTAGAGAACTGGAGAAAAGCTTTATTATGTTGGATTTGGCAATGATTTCCTAGATATGGTACCAAAAGCACAGGCAACAAAAATAAAAATAGATAAACTTGACTATATTAAAATTTGAAACTTCTGCACATCAAAAGGCACAGTCAATAGAGTGGAAAGGCAGTGTATGTAATACGAGAAAACATACGCAAATAAGGAGTTAATATCGAATATATAAAGAACCCCTACAATACAAAAAATTAAAAAGTAGGCAAAGGACTTGAGATAATGCCCCAAAGACAACTTACAAGTGCCAGCAAGCAGTGAAAAAACGCTCAACATTGCTGGTTATTAGGGAGATACAAACCAAAATACCATAGCCATTAAGATGGCCATTATTTTAAAAAATAATTTTGGCAAGGATGTAGAATAATTCAAATCCTTGTGTCCTGTGGGCAGGAATTTAAAATGGCAGAGTCACTATGGAAAACAACATGCTGGTTTCTCAAACAATCAAACAAGATTATTATATGATCCTCGATATTGTCTTTTCTAAGACCACTATCTTCACATTTTAAAAATAACTTTTTAAGGAAACATTCCTTTCTACACATGCTTGTTACTTTTACCCTGATTACAAAATTTCTACCAAAAGAAAAGACCTCGAGACCCCTTAAGCCTATGCTCTTCTTTTCATTATCCATTGGCAGAGTGTAGCCCAGACCCGCGTTGCCAAGTGAGTCAGGACATACTGTCACCCATTAACCAAGCAGCCAGACACTGGATTAGCTGTTTCTTTTAGGCTCTAAAAGAAAATGACATATTTTTCAGGTTCATTTTATTTCTTTTGAGCTCAACTCAGATGGGAGTTCAGAGGCTTATTTATTTTAAAGCTTTTCTGTTTTATCAGCATTCAATTCCTTGAGCTAGATTGGTTAATCCCTTTGAAAGTTTTCAGTGTTAAAAGGGACTCAGAAAAACATTTAATTTATTAGTGACACTTGCTCCAAAGATTTAGCAAGACAGCTGCCATGGGACTTTTGCTCCTGCAATAATTAGGATCAAGAAAAGAAGTCCCAGACAAACAAAGTAACCACTCGGGACTGTGTTGGTTATGGGTCTTGCAAAAAAAAAAAAAAAAAGGTACATGTCTTGTGTATATACAAGAAGCCCAAAGAGCCTGGGGTTCAGATGTGGCCCAGCCTGCATGAGCACCTCAGTCTGCTTTTCAGTGGATGAGTTTAGTCTCCTGGCCTTCCTTGCAGACACCACAGAGGGAAACTGGGACCACAAAGCAGAGATACCTCCAGGGGAACTGGCTCTTATCCTACTAAATGTATGGGGGACTTGGACCTGGACTCTTAAAGTGCTTCATCCTACTTCCCTGGAAATGTTTAGTAGGATAGAAGGGAAGCTTCATCTCCTCTCAAAAAAACAAAGTCAGTAAGGCAATGAGCTGTTGGAGTAAAACTCTAGGGACAGGACTAATCAATAATTTTCCTACCATGTCCTTTGGAGCTGATTTTGGTGTTGGTATTTACTTACAACTGATTTGCGTTCCCACAAATGGCTCTGGGCAGCCCACTGAGCCCACTGAGCCTGTCCCTTTGCTTCTCTCTATGATAGGTTTTGCACCCAAGTGTGTCTATAACAGACAGCACTCCTTGTGTAGCACTGATTTTCAATAGGTATGCACCAACGTGTCTACCTGCCTTGTTTGTAAAGTGACATCCGTTTTGATTGGCTGGTGCCCATGCTATGGGGGTTTTAGGAGATCTTGAGTATCATTTCTAAATATGGGCAAATGGGATGAAGAAATGATATCTAGTAGGCAAAAAAATAAATAAATAAAGGCTTATCAGTTCCCTGTCTTGTAGCATCAGCATTTAGAATGTAGCAAACCATACTGAGGTAGATTGTATGGCAGGTACAATCTTAGGTCAGCTTTTGGATGATCCCAGATATTGCCCATTTGTTCACATGCACTTCTCCTCTTAGGGTGATCAGTTGGGGTTGCTTCATCAAGGGGCACTCTTTCTGGAGGTTCCAGGGCACTCTCTGCATATCTATTTCGAAAAACAAGGATAGAACCAGAGGTCTTCTAAGCAGTAGTCCTGTACTGTCTCAAACCTAATCTTACCCCCCTCCAGAACCATTGCACCATCACTCGAAGAGCACCCCACCTCGCCACCCTACCCTCCAGTCACGGACCACGTCAAAACGGGAACACATCAAACCAAGAACTCTGTGGAATATTTAACAGTGTTGGAGGACATCTTAGGCTGTTTTAAAATATTTCATATGATTACCTTCTATGTCTTCTTAAAAGTATTTCTGTAGCTCAATAATAAAAACTCTATGCCACAAAAGGATTAGTTAAAATTATTGGGTGAGGACCTATGCATTGTTTTCACTCTGCCTTTGGTTTTGGCACCAGAGTCCATAATCCAATTTTGCTATATTTTTTCCAATCAAATCTCTATTTCCTGTCACCTATGACGCCTTAGAATTTGAAATACATATGGATATGGGGTAAGATTTTATGATATAAGATGTATTTCTCACAATTTGTAGTTACTCACTTAGCTCATCAGAGAACTGGAAATACATTTGACAGTACATTTAAAATATGGTCCAGTGTTTTCCCTTCTAAATCAGATACTATTACTTAAATGTGATACAGTCAAGAAGGAAATAAGGTGAAATACCTTGCCAAGATAAAGTAACTGATCATCAAACTAAAGGAAATGAGGACATACATTTGGGGTTAGGTTACTTACCCGTAATTTCATTCTAGAATAGTAAGTGAGCCATTGATAAACATTTGCTTCCTTAGCTTAGATTCTGCAGCCCATTCTATAGCAGATAGCAGGGAAGATGAAGTTGGATAGGACACTGTGTACAATTTTACTATAGGTGTCAAAACCTGGAAATATGATTATTGTCACCTTTTCTTTGCAGGGACAAAATACTTGGTATACACAACTTAAAGGGTCAAAGATTCATTTTGGCTCATGGTTTCAGAGAGCTGGCTCCAAAGCAGAACATCATTGTAGAGCGGTGTGGCAGAAGAAAGCTGCTCACTTCATGGTGGCCAGAAGCACAGAGTTTGAAAAACCGAGAGGAAAAGATACCCTTCAAAGACCCAACCCCACTGGCCTTCCTCCTCCAGCCAGGGCTCACCTCCTAACAGCACATTTGACTATGAACTCATCTGTGGACTAATCCACTGATAGGGGTGACATCTCCATGATCTAACCACCTTCTGAGAGCTCCACCTCTGAACACAAGTGACAAGCCCAGAAGAACCATCGGGTTAAGTTAGTGTCAAACTTCAAATTCAACACCACTATGAAGCTCAGCTAAATCAGAAATGCTCCTTTTGCTTGCTTTTCACTCATGTAATTGAATTGTTCCAGACAGGAAAAGCCAGCTGAGGAAAATAAAATAGTATAGTAAGACCAGAGGACCAGGGATATTCATAAAGCAATAGTAAAAGCAATCTGGCAGTCTGACAAGTATTCTATGAATATCATGACAGTATTGAGGCTGTTTGGGTATTTTTAAAAATAAGCTTCCTGCTGGCATGAACACCCAGAGCACATCTAATGCAGGAAAGGTAGGTTCCTATCTTCAGAAGTATCTACTAAAGCATTCTGAAAATAATGCTAAGACAACAGATCTCTGGTTATGTGGAAAAGCAGTGCTTGCCTTTCCCTTCCTCCAGATGAAAATGCTCACAGATGCTTACCAAATTCACCTACTTGGAGGAGGAAGAGAATACATCCGGGGCCTGGAGTGGGCAGCCTAAGGGAAGGGGCGACCTTTGCTCTGAACATTCCTCTGTTTTGAATTTTCTGTGAAACCTTGAACAAGTCATTTCATCTTTGGGGGCCTAAAATAAGGGGGTCACCAGGATGATATCTAAATCCCTTCTATTTTGCATGCTTTCTGGTTCTAATCTGAATCAAAATCCTCAGAAGCTGAAAGGCTAGTGAGCAATACTTTCCACACATACAGGTGCTCACTGATTCCATTCTTTGCAAAGCTGGGGCCAGCCTGGGGTTTTTATTTTCCTTTCAGTTTTCCCCTCCCTCTTTTCAGGTTCCCAGCACCCCCTGCACAGGCAATTAGCATCCTCCTGCTGCCCAGCAATGCCACAGGGTCCCCATGTGGAGACAGACAAGTAAATGAAGACCTTTGGCTCTTAAAACTAATAACCTATCCACCTATTCAGTCCCCTTCACTATACCAAAAATAATGCCTTATTCATCATTTGTTCTTAATAAATGTTGCCTAGGTGAAATTGTAGGATGACTGTTAATATTTGTTTCATACTGTACAAAGTGCTTCCCCGGTTCCTCCTATTCTTACAGAAACTGTTGGAAATTCCTTATTAATATACCTACTTAATGGATGAGGAAACTGAGGCACAAGGAGATAGTGAGTTACCTAAGGTCACGCTAAAAAGTTGCCAAGCGAAGATTGGAGTACCGACCTCTTAACACCAGATCCTGCTTCACTCTGGAGTATAGGATTCCAGCTGCATCTATCAATGGCCAGTGACTGCTGCTTACTAGAGAGTTGTAAGTGGACTCCTCCAGCTCAGGGCCACACCAGACTTACCTGTTCCACTTCTAGGGAAACTAGCTCAGAGAGACAGTCTCATGGATGCTGATATTCTCACTGCATCCCAGGTGAGAATCTCACCCTACCCACATTATACTGGCACCCAGACTCGGTCTTTCCAACAGAAATGAGGAATTTGCCTTGAAGCTCAGCAAAAGATATTGAAAAGAGAGACCAGCATTTCTTTTTGGAAGACAAGGACTGAGAGTTTGGCTCTACAAACACATCCTGTACCACCTTCGCACCTGCGGACAAGGGAGGCATGGGCACTTCCTGCAGATAAGACACCTGCCACTGAGGGAACCCTACCCAGCCAGGGTCTTCTTGCTCAGATACTGTCTTGGTTACTTTTTCTCATTGACGAGACAAAATACCAACACCCAAAATTAAGGAAGGAAAGGTTTATTCAGCTCACAGTTTATGGAGGTTTCAGTCCATAATCAGCTGACTCCAAGGCAGGGTGGTATGGCAGAGAAGCAACAGTTCATGGTGGCAGGAAGACAGCAAAAACAACAAGAGCAGAAAGGGGAGGAGCACAAGAGAAGATTCTTTCTGTCCCTTATATTGTATGTAGGCTACCCACCCTAGTGTGGGTGTAGCATTCACACCCATAATCCTAGCACTAGACAATGAATCAAGCACAAACTCTAGATTCAGCCACCTCTGAAAAGCACCCCCTCATGACTACATGAGGCTTTGGGAGGACACCCAGACACAAGCCATAACATTCCACCTCTGGCCCCACAAAGACTCATGCACGTCCCTTTATGCAAAAGACATTTAGTCCATCTCCAAGAGTTGCCAAAGTCCTAACAGTTTCTGCATTGCTGAAAAGTCCAAGTCCCAAGTCTCCTCTGAGAGAAAACTCTTAGCTGTGAGCCCCTGTACAAATGAAAAGAAAGGTAAACACTTCCAACATTCAATGGCACAAGATAGATATTTCCATTCCAAAAGTTACAAACATGGGGATACAAAAGAATGGGACCAAAGCAAGTCCAACATCCAGGAGGACAAACATTAAGTCCTATAATTCCATGTGCAGCATCAGACACAACCTGTGGCAAGTTGTGAGCTCCAAAGAGCTTGTGTGACTCCACCCCATGGCACTTCCAGTGGTAGTGGTAGTAGCTCCCAGGGTTTTCTTGGGCCTGTTTTGCCCTCTCCTTGCAGATTTCCTCAGATGATCCACGTTCCTGGCTTCTCCAAACTTCTGGCATCTCCACTGCACCTTTGGCCTCACTCTCACAGCTTCACATATTTCCCTCTCAGGGGCACACTGCCTGGCCTCCCAGGCCTTCTTCTGAAATCTGGGTGGAAGTCTTTTTAACCTCAGAACTCTTGCATTCTGCATGCACCTAAAACCAGTGCCACGTGAATGATGCCTAGGTCCACTGCCAGCTGGAGCAGTAGTCAGGTTTTCTTCTCTCTTGGTTGTAGGGGTCTAGTGCCTGGATTGCTGAGCACTCTGAATCCAATTCTGAGAAAAAAATTCTCTATGCCGCTGCCATTCTGGAACACGGTGCTCTGCAGCTTTCTCCTCAAAGCAGTCTTTCACCTTTGCAGTTTTGAGGCTGCAAAGGGTGGAGACTTGCTGCTTCTTGTGATGCCCTCAGGCCATCTTTTATATTATCTTGTTCCTTCTCAGCAATTGAGTTCTCCTCAGCTCTATCTTTGCTATCCACAGCTTTACTGGAGCTTCCATTCTTGCCAAACTCACAACATTTTAAATCATCCTGCTGGGCTTTGTGCTCTTGATTCTCAACATAGATCTGGCTAAAAGCCCCAAACAGCAGCCATGCCACTGCCTCAACATTTGACTGCCTTGAAATTTTTTCTGCCAGTTTAATTAGTCCACCACCCTTAATCTTAGTCTCAGGCAAATTTTCTGGACATGAGCAAAATGCAGACAAACTTTTTGCCAAGCCATAACATACATCATCTGGAGTCCAATAGGCAGTGCAGTCCTTCTTCCTGGCAGAAACCTCCTGAGCCTGATCTTTACTGGCAGGATTTCTAATAGCCTTTTGGTCTTCTGAGCTCTGACCAGTATCTCCCATACAGTACAACTTAAGGCGTTCCAGTGCTATTCTTGTTTTTTGTTTGTTTGTTTGTTTGTTTGTTTTGTTTTGTTTTGTTTTTGGTACCGAGAATTGAACTCATGAACTAGTGCTTGCCAGGCAGGTGCTGTGCCGCTGAGCTGTACCCCCGGCCCTCCAGTGCTATTCTTTCAGGCGACATCTCAGAACCCTTCCACACTCTTCCCACAAGCCATTCCCAAAGGCTCTTGAACCACATGGTCAGGTATAGTCACAGCAATGACCCCACTTCTCTGCTACCAAATTCTGTGTTGGTTACTTTTTCCTCATTGCTGAGACAAAATACCCAACCCCCAAAATTAAGGAAGGAAAGGTTTATTTAGCTCACAGTTTGTGGAGGTTTCAGTCCATAATCAGCTGGCTCCAAGGCAGAGTGGTATGGCAGAGGAGCAACAGCTCATGGTGGCTGGAAGACAGTAAAAGCAACAAGAGCAAACAGGGAGGAGAGAGAGAACAAGCCTCTTTCCCTCCCTTATATTGTATGTAGGCTACCCACCCTAGGGTGGGTGTAGCATTCACACCCATAAACCCCACACTGTACAATGAATCAATCACAAAGTCTAGATTCAGCCCCCTCTGAAAAGCATCCCCCATGACTGCATGAGGCTTTGGGGGGACATCCAGACTCAAACCATAACAGACACCATCTAGCAAGGCTATGCTTGGGGGTGGAAGAAGTCATAAACCACCAGCCAAGGCACAAGAGATGCTTTTCCCTATATCAAAAACTGCAGGCAGAGACCTCAGCCTGCGGAGGACCCATCAAGGACCTCAAGAGAGAAAGCATCTGCTTTAACCCCCACCAGACCCAGAAATGCCAGAATCCATTCACGACGGTCCAAATTGAGGACAGCTTCTCCCCGCACCACTTTTCATTTCATTCCTCTCCTAACTAGGAGGAGGGGCTGGAGGAAGGAGCAAAAGCTATAATTATCAGTAAGAAAGCACACAGAGGCTGACTATTTATTGTTCCCACCACAAGCAGCCACCATGCAGCTTGCCTGAACTAGATGAAGGGTGATTTACTCAAAATTAATTTTGGATTATTCACGGTACTGCATGTTTCTGTTACCAAAATGAGACTTGAGGGAGAAATTAAAGGAAAATTTTAATGAAACCAGAAAAATCACGGAACCTATGATAGTTCAGTCAAAGTTTGAAAAATGAGCCCCTGTGGAGCAGGTTCGAACAGACAGTAGGAAAAATAATAAAGCTGCTTTGTTTTGCCCTAGAAGTTCTATTTGGGATTACCCAAACATATATTGAAGACAAGATCTTGTTGCATTTGGTATCACAGCATTTGTGTGAGATTTCTTATGCATAGAAGACCTTCCTCACTGATCCACTACCACACCGGAAGGTGCTCAGCAGCCGTGACTTGGCTCAGTGAGCGAAGGGACTGGACCATCTGTCCAGGTCTGGGGCTGGTGAAAGAAAACCCCTGAGATGAGTGCTTTCTCCAGCAGGCACTCCAGTGGCTAACTGGAATCTGATTCTCTGTCTAGGAAATCCTGGGCAGAGATGGAAACCAGCTGAAAAAGAGAAGAGGCATCAAGCAGAGTCAGTGGAAGCCAGGAGGTAGGGACCGATCAGGGGAGCAGTGACAGAGAGTAACCCTCTCACCATAACTTGAACCACTCAAGTAGGCCCAAGAACTAGTCATTTCTGGGGCATCTCGTGTTATGCCGACGTCCTAGAGTTGTTAAGGGATCCCCCAAGCTGCTGAGGAGATAGGCAAAAAATTCGCTAGTCAGTCTTGTCTTTGGTGTTCTTCTAACCCACCAAACTCACTCTGACCCACTTGGGGACTCATCCCAGAAGGGTAGGGAGCAGACCCCAGCCAGAAAGTCAGCAAAGAGAGGGGCAGTCTCAACTTCTGTGTTTCTCCATGTACCCTAAGCAAGCCCTGCAGCCAGAGACCTGAATGCATCTCTGGAGTGTGTGTGTGTGTGTGTGTGTGTGTGTGTGTGTGTGTGTGTGTGTGTCACTGACAGGCAGGCAGAGACAGAGACCAAGTAAACTATTGTGAAATGTAGCCCACGACTATTAGTGTCAGCAGGCTGGTTGACTCATTGCTCCCTACACATTTGATGTGTATTCCTGCCCCAGGACTTTTACTCATTCTCTTCCTACCAGCACGTCCTGTAACAGCCCCGAAGTCGACCCCACCCCCAAGGCCCAGCCCAAGTTCCCTCGTCCCACACAAGACCTTGGCTGATTGCCAGGTGATGGTGTCTGTGATGCTTCTTGCCTCAGTTTCCCCTTTAAAAAGAGAGCAGTGAAGAACACAGCCAAGCTCACAGAGCCTGCAGATAGGAATGGATAAGGCGTGTCCCAAGCATGTCGGGGGTAGCTCTCGACCCTCTCTCTCAGGAAAGCACCCTCAGAGAATGGACGACTTCCCCACAGGGTCCTGTCAGGGAGATGAAGGCCCTGACTCCGGCCAGGCAGACAGGGAAGGAATGTTCCAGGCTGGGAGCCTGTTTTCCATCTAACAGCCCTTGGTCTTCTATACTACTTTTTCATTCTGCTGATGATGAAGTTTTGACAGTAAAATACACCATAAGAAGGCAATCACATCACTAAGAGGGGTGGCCACTGGGATAGCCTCTTACTGGCTACTAGGGAGTTAAATTTCCTTTTGGAAAACCCTTCCATATGTCAGGCACCGTACCAGGTACTTCATGTGTATTATTTCATTCAATCTTTACAATCGTCCTATGAGGACAGGATAACTGCCCCTGTTATAAAAAACAAGAAGGCTGAGGTTTGGAAAGTTTAATTATCTTGCCTGAAGTCATTTTTATAAAGGTGGAATTAAAGCCCAAGCTTGTTTGATTACAAACCCTGTGCCCTCTGTCATCATAAGGGGATGTAGAAAAAAAATATCATAGCTGAGAGTGGATTCTGGAGTCGGCATGACCGTTCCAAATTCATATGCCAGCTTCACCGCCTACATGATGGTGACTTAACATCCTGTGTCTCAGTCTCCTCATTTCTGAAATGAGGGCAATAACAGTGCCTATCTCACAGAGGCCTTAGAGCAGTGAATAACACATGCAGAAGACAGCCTGGTGTATCATAAGCACCGAGTACTACATCAATATTGTTACCTTAGAGGTGTATCCCAGTAGAAATTACTTAGAGACCTCTTTTTTAGATCTATTCTATCTAATCACCAAAGGAGGGGAAATGTCCAACTTCAATGTGAGAAACTTTAAAATATATAAATTTCTAGGTTATCACTTTTATATACTCTGAAATCAAAATCAAGGGACAATTTTTAAAGTCAATACAAAAAAACTCCAAAAGTAATCAAAAACGTCAAATTAACAATGTTAATTTTATGTGCTGATGACATCGAGAGTCTAAAAGTGAACCATCACCCCCAGTGTAAGTGTTTCCTAATTCCCACAGCACACATTCTTTTGAGTTTGGCATGGTTAGATGACATTCATGGTCAATGACTCCACTCCTTTATCACTTTTCTATACTGGAGCTATCAAGAAAGTATCAGTGATGCAGTGGGTCCTGGTGTCATAAAGAGGGCCTTCGTCTTCATAAATGATTAACTACAGCTCTGCTCTTTCCTTATAGCACATGATAAGTTAATGGCATTGGTGGAAACACAGTCACAAACAAAACCCCCCACAAACTCTGGTTTTTAACAATATTAAATAGCACTTTCTGCCATGATGAAAATGACCATAGTAGCCACTAACCACATGGATCTATTGCATGCTTGAAAGGTAACTGAGATTTTAAAAATTCATTAATTATTTAATATTAACAGTATTGCACATTTAAATATTCATATATGTCATAATAGTTATCATTTTGGGCCTTTCTGTTCTAAAATCTCATAATACTACTTGGTTATAAGGAAGCCACTTGTATGATCATATACAAATGCATCAGAAACCGATGTGATGTGTTTGTATGTGTGTGTGTATACACAAAACTTTCAAATATGTGGTGAGAGCCTTCAAAGTATTCATAATCTCTGAATTTGAGGAATACTATCCTATGGTACTATGTGTTCTTTCCATTGGGAAGAGTTATTTAATTCCAACTTGTATGCCAAGTGTTGTAGTCAAGGTTTACAAGGAAAGTATTTAATACAGGATACATAATTTATAGGATTGTTTTATAATATTCACCCAAAAAGTCAAATGCAAAAGGGTGCAGATCTGTCCATACACTAGAGACCCAAAGAATCCAGCTGAGGGCCTGGATCCCATGGCAATGTCCTGCACGAGTCCAGCTGAAGACCTAGAGCCCATGGCAATGCCCCCCATGAGTCAAACTGGAAGCGTAGAGCCCATGACAATGTCTCATGCAAGTCTGTATCAAAGACCTGCTCTGGGAAGGCCCAAAGGTCAGTGGTGGAGGCTAGAAAGTCTGTGCCAGTGGGATAAAGGATCTGTGCCAGCAGGCTGAGGGATCTGCACTGGAGCCAGGAAGCGACGCTCAAAGTAAGGACCAGAGCTCCCCCAAAGCGAACTGCAGCCATCCTCAGTGACAGCGAGGACCTGAGCTCGTCCCACAGTGAAAACAGCCAAGTTCATATGAGGAAAACCAGTACAACATGCTTCTCCAGGAGAATCAACAGCACACCATCTTCCCCTCCAGGTCTCCTTTTATGCTGTTGGTCACAATTCTCAGGTGGGCCTTCCACACCCAGCACCATGCTGATTCAGTTTAGCTGCGTGTTACAAGTTGCCCATTAGTTAATCCACCACACCAAGATTTCTACCTTGGTACAGACCTGGTAGTTGGTTAAATGTAGGGAATCCAGAAATTCCATATTCTGAAATTATCGGCCTGTGCCAACAGTGTGGTGTTATATATTAAGAGACATCTGAAAGAACTAAAGCTCGCTGACCAGAAAGATAAAGGGAAATCAAATTATGCCACATCAGAAAGTTTAGAGAACTGAATATGTTTGATTTGGAGAAGAAAGAAAAAATAGCCATGATTGCTGTCATCAAATAATTGGAAGTCATCGCTATGGGAAAGAAGGATTATACTTATTTCAGTTTGCTTGAATTTAGGGAAAGCAGAGCACAGGCACAAGTAAAAATGAGATAAATTATAATTAATGTAAGAAAGATGTATGTGAATTGTACCTTAAAACAGACTCTTGTAGCTTTTATGTTGTCCAAGGGAATAAAGAAACATAGTACATTGGTGATAGGGTCAGTGACAAGCTTTTCACCCATTTCTTCCCAACTTCACTTAATTTTTTTTTTGAAGACAGATATACTATTTAAAAAGACAAAGGGAACAAGAAGAGAGATGAAAAATGTTAATAAAATTTTGGAATTCAGAAAGTGGTTGATGTAGACTCAGAACAGCAGAGATAGAAATCCTCAGCCTGAGGTCTATTTATTCTGTAGAATTTCAGAAAGGAGCAGGAATTTGAATTGTGGAGATCACAGAAGGTGAGAATGTAGAAAAGAGCCAAAGAAGAGGGGCTATAACTCTACATAAGGGGGATAAAGCACCAACTTTTATCCCAATACCTTTTCTGGAAGTACAGATGGAGTGAGAAAGGGCTAAAAATTCACTTACATTATGCCATATTTTTCTACAGTTCTGTTTGTTTCTTTGTGAATAAATTAGACCACACCTAACTCCAAGTCTAGTTTTAAAAAAGCCATTCCTAACCAATGAAGAACCACTCTAGAACCAGAAGCCCCCAATAACAGAATGTCCCAATAACAGGATGTCATGTCAATACGCTCTTCTTTCCTTAGAGAACCAAAATCCTCTTAAAATAGCCCATTCTATTCTCAGGTAAATGTAACTGATAATTTTTAAAAATAAACCAGCCAGGGGCCGGTGAGATGGCTCAGAGGCATAAGCGCCTGCCTTGCAAACGCGAGGGCCCGAGTTCGACTCCCGGATCCCACATACGAAAAAGGGGCCGGTGATATCGCTCAGCGGCACGGGTGCCTGTTGGCGCGCGAGGTCCTGAGGTCGACCCCCCGGTACCCACCAAAAAAAAAAAAAAAAAAAAAAAAAAAAAAAAAAAAACCAGCCATGTTGTGCTTTCCTATGATTTTACCCACTGGTCTTTATAGTATTATTATTACACATGATACGCTAAATATTTGAAACAGACATCAAGTTTTCTCTCATCTTTGCTTCACCAAGCTCAAGGACTTTGATACTCATATAATGTGGTTTTCAGACACTCCAAATATCTAGAATTTTTCAGTTTTCTTCCTGAGAGGTGTTGCTCGAAATGGAACTGATATTTTCCAGGTAGATAATCTGACTGGTGCAGACTCAGCGATGCCATCAACTCCTCTTAGGATCCTCTGGCTTTTTGCTGTAGTGGCCTAAGATATTGCCTCCTTGTTTTAGGAACTTCATAATAACAACAGTAGTAATGAGTTTACTGTAAACCAAAACCTTCAGATTTTTTTTCTACACAGTTTCTTATGCTGCACCAATGAAATTGAATTTTTAAAGATAATTCAGGTGTTTCACTTGACAATAATTTCTTTTAAACTTTTATCTCAGTGATTTTAGTCAATGGAATTCCACAAATTCTAGTTTGTTGTATAATGTCCAGCTTTCTTTGGACTTCTGAGCTTTCTGAGATCTAGTTCTTTAAAACTAGTATACGTGACTGTGATGGAGACCACCACACTCCTTTTTAGCTAAGATGACTTGGGTGGGAGCAGGAATAGCCATTGTTCTTATCTCTTGCTGGACTTCTTAGATGAGGACTTGCTCAGGCTCTTGCTTGAAGGTTCTCCTCCCAAAGGGTCAAATAAGCAATATTTAGTGATTGACTCAACTGGATCATTCATTTCCTCATTTTTGGAGGCTGAAGTTTTGACATAGGGCACTTATTTTAGGTGCCAGAGCTGAGAAGATATCTAGAGTTGCTATGGCCCTTGTTCTAGCATGCCCTTGGGCGAGATCAGGCACATTCAGTTGACTCTAGCATGCCCTTGCAGAAAAAGACTAGTTTGTCAAAGAAGAAATAAATGAAGTGGCCAGGTCAAGAGCACAGAGAGAGAAACCATGCAAGTCTTAAGAGAAATGGAGATGACAAGCAAGATGCTGCCCTAGTTTCTGAGTCATCTACCGTCTTGGTTCCAGTTTCTTAATGAGGCCTAACTTTTGCTTATGCAAAAGTTTGAGTAGTTTTATGATATTTGTCATCAATATTCATATTCTTCTCAGGTTTTCTCCACTATTTGACTTTCTCCCTTATTAAACTGGAAGTTTCATGAGGAGGGACATCAGTATTGTTTGTTATTTTCGCTTTATTGAGATGGCTCTGAGATGTGAAAGCAAATGATACACGGAAAGCCAAGTTTATCAATAAATTAGGTACTTATTATGCATAAAATTTGTTCCAAAATGCACAAGTAATCATAACGCATCAAGTAGATCCACTGTGAATAATAGTCACATGTCAACAACTAAGTAAATGCAAAATTAATCAAACTGAGAGCTGTAACCTAATTAAGAGAAGAGAGAGACAGTGGAAGGTGTGTCTATGGGGAAGTAGGTAAAACAAACTCACCTTGCTTAACAGGAAGCTAAAAGGTAATCTCAAAATATAAAAAGCAAGAAAGAACAGTATGCAAAACTACTTATGATATATTAAGAAGAAACAGCTAAACAATTTTTAAATTATGTGTATTTACTGCTTTGAATGCACACATCTAACATAGATACATGCATATGTACATATGAGGTGTGATCAAAATGAGGTGTTTAAGTTTTTAAAAATTATTACAGTAAAAGACATACTGCTGTTAATCCCTCTAAAATACCCCCCTTGTTTTTAACACACTTATCAACCTTGCCAATTTATGAAGCAATTCGGAAATCCCTCTTTTGTGAGTATCTTTACAAGGTGTGATAAAAAATACATTGAATGTAGTTGCCAAGTGCCACGCAATGAAACCCAGGCTCATAAAAAGATTTTGGCATGTCCTCCACCTTATTCACCAGATCTGGCACCATGTGGCTTCTGACTCTTTCCCAAAGTCAAAATGATAATGAAAAATAAACATTTTACATCAATTCAGGACATCAAGATAGCAATGATGCCACAGCTAAAGACACTCACGAAAGAGGACTTACTTCTGCACCCACTTCAGAAAGTGGCAAGAGCAACGAGATAGGTGTGTTCGAAAAGAAAAGGAGTATTTTGAGGGTGATTAATAGTGATGTGGCTTTTATCGCAATAAATTTTTAAAATTTAAACATTTATTGTATTTTGATCATTTGTCATATATAGATAGAAATAGATAGTATAGATTACATAGATTGATAGATTGGTTGACTGATAGATAAAAGAAAAAAGGAGAGAGACAGACAAGTAGGATGGATAGATGGATGGCTTATAATTTCTTTTTACTTTACAATGACACTAAAGCGATACACATTCACTAGAAACCATACTTTGAATCTTGATCTTTCCCTGAGCTAGAGATATGTGCTATAATACTCTCTCCTGATGCTGGGCAGCAGCAGCAATCCACAGCTCCCAGTCAGGCACACAGTCATGAGGGTGAACATCTGATACGCTTCAGTGTGTTGTGTTGCTAAGTTCTCGCACTCCATGTGTTAGGAGTATTACATGCATTTTCAGCGATGATAATTTCAACTTACAATAGGTTTAAGGGACTTAACCCTAAAATGTGTCAAAGAGCCTCCATATATGGATGAATGGATAGATGATAGATAGATACAGATAGATAGATAGATAGATAGATAGATAGATAGATAGATAGATGATAGATAGATAGATAGATAGATGATAGACGAACAGATAGACAGGCAGGCAGGCAGGCAGACAGACAGACAGACTCCTTGGAAAGTTGGAAGTTCCTTGGAGCCATATCTAAACGAGCACAGGAACTCTGACCACATGATCAGAAGCACGCAGAGGGGTTTCAAGCCTGAGATTGAGGTTAGAGCCAACCCATCGCAAGCCTCTCCCTAACCTCTCTGTCCCTGTGTGAGTGAAGAGGAGCCCAGTGGACTCCTGAGCTGAGGGCCAGGGCCAGAAGTGGGGATGGCGGGGAGAGAGTCCTATAAGGAGTAGCAGGTACCACAGTAACCCACAATGGCTGCAGACAAGAGAGGAGGAAAGGATGGGGGAAAAAATAAGGAGCCTAACTCTGCTCTGTTCTCTGACCTCTTGGGGAAGCCAGAGACAGAGCAGGCTGCCCTGTGACATGAGGAGGATGGATTCGCACAAATGTTCCGAGCTTTCCCACTAGCTCTTTTATGTTCATTAGTGTGCTCTGGCTAGAAACTAAGGTCCAGACATTTCAGCAATATAACGATTTCTCAAAGCCTAGATATTTTAGAGCTGCATCTTTTTCTCTCTTTTTAATAAACCCAGAGGTTCTCTGGCTGCACATGTGATATACTAAATGTAAACATGTAAATCAACTTTAAAAACAAGGATATTGTTATTTGGAAGAAGGTCCATTTTTAACTTCTTTTGTTGGTTTTTTGTTTTGTTTTTCATTTTTTATTTTTTGAAACATGGTCTCACATTGTAGCCCAGGCTGACCTCAAATTCATCATCCTCCTGTCTCAGCCTCCTGAGTGCTAAGATTAGAGTCATGCACCACCACACCTTGCTAGTTTTAAACTCATGTTGCCAGAAATGCTTTCAGGAAAAAATAGTTTTGGAGGAGCACAGGGAGGCTCATGAGACAAGAAAGGGGTTGCCTGGGAGATAGTGAAGGTGAAAGAACTCTTATCTGTGAAGCAAATAATGTTGAGAAGCCAGAAAGTGATGGTACCAAAGATCTGAAGTTACCCAAGCCACTAGAGAGCCAAGGTCCAAGGGGTGAGGGGCAGGACTTGAGCCAACTGAATATATTGTACTCTTCCCAGTATGTGTCCTGGCCACTCAGATAACCTCACATTGTCCAGCTGAGGTGACACTGGATGCCCAGGGTCTCTGCCAGGCATCAAGGAAGAGGTCAAGACAAGTATCAATGGACCAAGAGACTCTGGGCTCCCGTCTTAAAATCATTTTAAATGCGTGCATTCTAAACATCAGAGCAATCACTCAATGACCTTAACTTAAATTTTGGATCATCAAAGTAAAATCCAGAAGGAAGAGAATTTCTTTTTGGAGGCCTGTAGTAACGACCATACAGTTTTGTTTTGTTTTGTTTTGTTTTGTTTTATGTTGGTTTGGTTTTTTTTTTTTTTTTTCCAGTGCTGCAGGCTTTGAGAAGATTTGGATGTCCAACCAAAGATAGAAATTTGAAAAACAAGTGGAAAATCTAAGTCCACCAAAGCCTACTCATATTTCAGTCAGTATTTCAAAACACCAGCAGGTGACAAACACTCAACAGAAACTAGAAACCACCCACCTCAAACTGCCTCCCAAGGCACAGTTTGCCTCCTCAGACCCCTCCCTTCCGACCCCTCAGGGTCATGATACCCATCTCTGTTACTGCAATATTTGTGCTTTTGAAGGTTTCCTCTGAGCTGCATTTGTTATATAGTAAAGTGGAGACCCCTAGTGTCCCAAAATTATATTTCCTATAAGACAAAATTACAAGAGTTGTTGTTTATTGTGGTGAATTTATCAAAAGGAAAGCTGACCCTCTTGGCTGAGTCTAGTTCTAAAATGGTCAAACCCAGGGTGGGATAAAAAGAAGAATCTCTCTGTGTTCATTGTGTGCCTGGTCGACCATGTCATGAATTCAAATTGCTACGTCATGTTGAATATTTGACTCCCACACAGGCTTATTTGCCAAATTGTCTACAAACTGGGCCAATCCTTTTATGAAAGAGAAAACAGAAACAATTGCCTCAACAACTCCATCCATAATTTGGCTCCATCAATCCCCGAATACCTGAAATGGTTCCTCAGCATCAATAACAAACTACAACCATGGGAGTAGTGTGATTTGTCACCTCTCCCATGAGGGAGCCATTGGAGTGGCCTCTTGGCTTTACTTTCTTGATCTAAACTAGACACTTTTAACCTGAGGCTTGTGAAGGAGCTGAAATTTTCTGTATCTTTCAAGTGTGTGTGTACATACGTATTTTAAGATTATCTCTTCATCACTAAGTTTAAGAAATTTGATTTTGATTTGCCTTGATGTAATCTTCTTCATATTTGTTGTGCTTGGAGTGCATTGAGCTTATTGGATCAATATGCTTGAAGTTTTCACCATATTTAGAAAATCGGAAGCCATTATTTCTTTAAATACATTGTCCTTCTTCCCCCTTCCTTTGTTTCTCCAATTGTAATTTTTGTTTGGCCACTGGAAGTTATCCTAAAATTCACATATGTTTTATTGTGTTTTGTTTTCATTTCTTTTTTGTTCCTTTTATTTGTTGGGTACATTTTGTATTCTTAAAAATATTTTTTGAGCCCTGTTCTATGATGGTAAAATTGCTTGGAAACTCTTTGATCCTTTCAGATCTTCTCTTAAACTTCACTAGACACAATCAGAAAAATATTTAGTCTAAGGTAGTTTAGTTCCCACTACTTAGGATCCTCTGCAGACCTCAGAAGTTCTCCCCTTGTGCTACCCTGTGGTGATTCACTTGAGTGGCTTGAGAGCTGCTTAGGAAATTAGTAAAGCCCACATCTGCGTGGATCATGAAGGCGTGACCATGGGTAGTGTACCTGATCCCTGGCCCCTTTCCTCTCTGGCCTGTCCTTCTGCAATGCTTTCTGGCTGCCATGAAATAAGCAGCCTTGCTCCACCATATCTTTCCACCATGATGTTTTTGCCTTGGAGCTATCCAACCATAGACTGAAACCTATGCAATTGTGAGCCAAATAAACCATTTCAAAAAAATGTCCTCCTTTAAATTGTAGGTGTCAGATATTTGGTCTCAGTGATGGGAAAGCTGACTAATATGTACCCTCTCCTCTTTGGTCCACTTCTGTGAATCTAGATGCCTTGGATTCTCTGGACCCCCGGTGCCATCTACTCACCTCAGGGAGACTTCTGAGTATCCATTCACCATTACCCCAAAATGTTCTCCAGGTAAAAAGTGATGCAATGGTAGGGCTCCTCACTTCATGTATTTCTTTTCACTCAGGGATCACTGAGATCCTTTCTGACCTGGTGTCCAAATTCTTGAGAGCTGTTGTGTCATTTTTTTTTGTTGGTTTTTGGTTGTGTCAGAGATGAGGGTAAATCTAGTCCTTGTTACTCCATCTCAGACAGCCATGGAAGGTTCATATATTTTACTATATTTTCATTTAGATTATAGGTTAGTATTCCCCAATCTGTGGAGGAGTCATAACATCTTAGTTTCCCATGTCTATATATTTGAGGATTTAAAAATATTTATGTTAAAGAACAGATTGTTGCAAAAGCCCTAAGGATTGCAGGAAAGGTAATTTTCTTATTGGTAACAGTGCTATGGTTTATATTTATACATCATTCATTTGGTTTTTTAAAGTAAGTCTAACTTTTATTAAGTGGCAGCAACACATAGAAAATTACAACCTATGTACAGAAAACTAAGATATGTGAATGTGCTTATGAATAATTATGGAAAACAGTAGCCAGTTTACGCTGTGCTTAGATGCCTGTTAAGGGATCAATAACTTCAGTCACTATTAACTCATTTTCACTATACCAGTGCTAAGAGTTTGATGATCAGAATACTCTGAACTAAGAAATCAGGAATTTTAAAAATAATCTTTGTTTCATATTATTTTACCATACATGTCTGAATATTATCTACTGTGATCTATTGCTCTATCTATTCTGTGATGTTTCTCAAGAAGAACTATTGACATTTGGGAAAGGATTATGATTTACTTTACAACTCATTGTAAGACATTTTGCTTCCCTCGCCACCAAGCACTAAATATTAATAATGCCCACCACCTTCTCCCCTGGTGCCATCTTGAAAACCAAAATGTCCCTAAGCATTTCCAATCATGACTGCCCCTTAAAGCCATAGGTTGGGAAAGTCTTTGAGGTCAACTTTGGCAACTGCTGACCTCAAAGTAAAGCTCTACCCTCTGCCTTAAATTTTCTCCCAACAAGGCAGCAGTCATTGAGGTAAAGGGCATTTCTCCTCAGCTTTACTCAGCCACTGATAGGGTTCCCAACAGAAAATTGGTTGTGAACTTCATCATTTGCAATTCAAATTATGGGTTTTGTTTATCTAATTTAAGGATTTACATCACTTTAAAAGCACATATCCTGCCAAAGAAGTAATGTGGGGGACCATGAACCACGTTCTTCTGAGAAATGAAGCACCTTGCCTCCATCTTTACCTGAACTTTACCTCAACCCTATTTGCTGAGATATGTAGAGCTGGCTATATAGAAGCAAATTCTCCCTTAATTGGCTAAAAGAGTGTAATTGAGTCCAGCCAGGTGCCAATGTGTCTCATCCCAGCAAAGCAGCAATGTGCAGGCCAGAATTGCACCCCCCACCCCCTGCTGATGGCTGGAATGGAGACTCGAGCAAGAGCCTGTGAAATTCCAGGGCTAAGACATAAGATCACATCTCTGCTGAGGCCATGAGACTCAAAAAGAAATATACCTTCCCAGCAGTAAATGTGCTAGCTTTCCAAACACCAAGTTATCTGTTGCACCACTAATTGAGGCACCTCTGTGCCTGGCGCAAGAGTGCTTTGCCCCTCTTTTACAAGACATGCCTACAAAAGTTATTCTTCCCATGCACTCTGCCACAACTCCCACCTGCCTCCCTTATTAGTAATAGTGAAAGCTGTGGTCACTCTGATTTTTGGTCCTTTGTTCCACTGAGAGCAATTGGTCATCTCAGAGCCCCTTGGAACTGCAAATCTCTCTCTTCGTCGTTTTTCATTCATGTGCCACATTGCCAGGTGGGAGACTGAACACTCCGTGGGGGTTTTAGTAAAATAACTCTTGAAATGACCCCACAAGTGTTCCTTGTTTCCCCAAAAATAATAAAACCTACCAGAAAAACAAGTTCTAGCATGATTTTAGAAGAGACATCCCCTGAAAATGAGAAAATCACGCTAGAACTTGTTTTTCTGATAGG
Source organism: Erethizon dorsatum (assembly GCA_028451465.1). Classification (NCBI taxonomy): domain Eukaryota; kingdom Metazoa; phylum Chordata; class Mammalia; order Rodentia; family Erethizontidae; genus Erethizon; species Erethizon dorsatum. Next base: position 43,284,864 of record CM051825.1, read on the forward strand.
TCTTATTTTAGGGGAGACATAGTAAAAGATCATCAGAGCAAAACAGAAAATAAGAAAGTTTGAGAAGAGCGGGGTTACAACACCTCGCTTCATCCAGTGAAGCCAAATATTACTTGTCAGTGATAATTAATGGCTACGGAATGCAACAAGTGCGCAAAGACCTGTCTTGAGTAGCGAGTATGCAAGAATCATAAAGGGATGGCTTAAGGTCTGTCCCCAGCAAACTTTCCCACAGCTCAGGAGTTTCTGCCAGACTTCTGAAGTTAACAAAGTCTCTTAAATTTTGCATTTTTCATGGCATCAACCAGCCTTTTAATATATTTCACAAAAGGCATAATGAACTAATATTTCTCTGTTACAAGACTTGCAATTTTGCCACTGGTGTAATGGCATGCATAAAGAGATTGCTTCGTTTACCACCTTAATTCTAGGTATTGTTCCCCTTCCATAAAAATGATACCTTTTAGTATATCTATATTTATGCTATAATATCTCCTCCAATCCATAATATATACTACCATAGGGTTACTCACATTTAAACTAGATTGCTCTTATCAAAACTGTGGTGTTTGAAAGTTATTTCAAACTGGAGCGAAATAACTGGAGTGAATAACTGGAGTGAAATTCCAATTAGAAATTCCAGAAAGCATATGTAAAATGAAAAAGATATAAGTACTTCAACATCTAAGGAAGAAAAACACCAACATTAACTATTGTTTTATAAGATTGCAAGGAGGAGCTTGCACCTGGATTTAGTTCTTTCTTCCATCGTCCTCTTTTGGTCAGCTAATATTAGATGATGAGAAACATCCGGGATCAATTAAAATCTTTGTAATAAACTTCCTTTTACCTCTCTTCATTATGAGAAAATGAAAACTCCAACAAAATACCAGTATACGTCCACCAGAGGGCAAACATGGAAAAAATCGACAAGCATGTGAAGGGCCACAGACTTCACAGATCACTGCTGGTGGAAGTATGAATTGGAACAATCGCTTTGGAAAACAGTTTGGCATCAACTGCAAAATTTGAACCTGATCATATCTTATAACCATATCATTCTACTTCTAAGGAAATCCTTGTTCAAGTCATTACTAGGAAGCAGTCTATAGCAACATTCTTCATCTTAGCAAAAACTTTTAAACAATCCAAAAGCCTATAAAAATCTGAATGGATAAATAGTATCACCTCATGAATTAATAGACAAGTTACTAACACCTCCAAAAGAATGACAACCATATTTTATTCATCTCATGACAAAATAGGACACTGTATATAAAGCAGTCTTGCCAAAAGAAAAAAAATCCATTAATCAAATCTGAGTTTGAACACTGAGATACCATCTCACCCCAGAAAGAATGGCTGTTATCAAGAAATCAACTAATAACAAATGCTGGAGGGGCTGTGGGGAAAAGGGAACCCTTCCCCACTGTTGGTGGGAGTGCCGACTGGTGCAACCGCTGTGGAATCAATGTGGCGATTCCTCAAAAAACTAGGATTGGAGGTCCCATTTGACCCAGCTATTCCCCTTCTGGGCATCTTCCCAGAAGAATTAAAAACATCGTACCACAGCGATATATGTGCACCCATGTTTATATTTTATTTATTTTTTTTTTTGGTGGGTACCGGGGGGACGACCTCAGGACCTCGCGTGCCAACAGGCGCCCGTGCCGCTGAGCGATATCACCGGCCCCTTTTTCGTATGTGGGTTCCGGGAGTCGAACTCGGGCCTTCGCGCTTGCAAGGCAGGCGCTTACGCCGCTGAGCCATCTCACCGGCCCGCACCCATGTTTATAGCAGCACAATTTGTAATAGCCAGATCTTGGAAACAACACAAATGCCCATCAACCGAGGAATGGATAAAAAAGATGTATTTTTATACAATGGAGTACTACTCAGCCACAAAGAAGGGTAAACTGGAGACTTTTATAGGTAAATGGATGCAACTCGAGAAAATACTCATAAGTGAAATTAACCGGACACACATGTGTAAACATCGTATTGTGTCCCTAGTGTGAGAAACTGAAAGAGTAAATAAGATCCAAAATGTACAATAGATATGATGAATCAGAAAGAAACTGGTCAAAAGGAAAGAGAGTCTGGGATGGGGGAATGGGGAAAAGAAAGACGGGAAAAGAAAAAAATTGTGTTTATACATAAGATAGTTAAGATAGATACACTACTAGTTTTGCTCAGTTCATTGAAGAGAAAGGTTTATGCCAGTAATGTTTGGACAATTGAATGCTGATATCTTGTACCCTGAGTAACTAACATAACGTATTAACCATTGTTACCCTCCTACTCTGTTGTTTTGAAATTTCATTCTTTTTTGTTTTGTTTTGTTTTTTCTTCTCTTTAAAATAAATAAATAAATAAATAAATAAATAAATAAATAAATAATTGAACATCTTAAAAAAAAAAATCTGAGTTTGGTCAAACTTCTACATCCCAGTACTAATCTATAAGAAATACGAAACACAGAATAATAGGTCAAAGCTTACCCTGGAAATATATCAGCAAATATAAAACTATACAATTCTACAAAAGTGTTCTTCAATAAATAAAGTACAAGAAAATAGATGTAAAACTATGGATTTAAGACAAACTAAAAGATACATCAATCATAGCTTAAGGACATTATCTGGATTCTGATCTCAAAATATATTTTTTAAAAAGCAAAACTGACATGAGACCATTGGCTACTTGATCACTGATAGATGATTTGATGATATTAAAAATTAGTATTAATTTTCTTAGTGTAATAATGGTATTGTGTTCATGTTTAAAAACACTTTTTAAGAGAAATTTAGAGATATATACATCACGTTATACTTAAATGCATAGAAGGTTTGTACAAGTGGAATGATACGTATGAGATTCACTTAAAAGTGACACTGGGGGGAATGGATTAGGTGGGGATAAGGATGAAGCAGGATCGTCTGTGAGCTGATGACTGTTGAACCTGGGTAATGGGTAAATGAAGAATCATTCTACTATTCTCTTTTTTGTTGTCATTTATGGTTGAAATCCTTCATAATCAAAAGTTGTTTAAATAGATAAACACGTATGATATATTCAACCAATGAAATACAAATACAATAGTTAAAATGGGTAAGCATTCACCATATTAAGAAGATGGGGGCTGGTGATATAGTTCCGTGGCATAAGCACCTGCTTGGCAAGCACAAGGTCCTGAGTTTGACTCCCGGTACCCAAATATTAAAAAAAAAAAAAAAAAAGAAGAAGAAGAAGAGGGGAGGAAAAAGGAGAAGGAATAGTGGGAAGGTGAGAGGGATGGGGAGGAGAAGATGGGAGGGGAGGAGGAGCAGAATTTATCTAGCAGAAGAAATAATGAATGTGAAGATTCTAAAGTAGGAAAGAGGTTGGTGCATCCAAGAATTTTAAGAGCTAGTGTGGCTGGAGCTGTAAAGGACTACAGACCATACAAAACCATTGTTTATCATTGGAACGGGGAAGTTGTTATGAAGTCCAGACAAGAGAGGAGGCAGCCAAAGAGGTAAAGGAAAGGAACAAACTTGAATCTTATTTCGGTGATGGAATCCATAGGATCTGGTCGTAGATTATACGTGAAGGTAGAAAAGAGAAGCTTCAAGGATAACTCTCAAGATCCTGGCATAAGTAACTATTTGGTTGGATTTGTTTAAAGAACAAAGAGGTCCAGGGAGCAAAGCACATTGTCCACTTTGGACTTGGAGTGTTTAAGATGTCTGTGAGGGGCCAGTGAGATGGCTCAGTGGCGTAAGCGCCTGCCTGGCAAGCGCAAGGGCCCGAGTTCGACTCCCAGAACCACATACGAAAAATGGGCCAGTGATATCGCTCAGTGGCACGGGCGCCTGCTGGCACGCGAGGTCCTGAGGTCAACCCCCGGTACCCACAAAAAAAAAAAAAGATGTCCGTGAGACCACCAAGTGGTAGTGTTCACTGATCACATATGACCCTGCAGATTAGAAAAACTGCTGGGATTGGAAATTTAAACATTGGGACAGTTAGAATATGGATCAGGTTCAAACTCATCAGCAAGTATAATATTTCTTGCCAAGAAAGAGTTGTCCTTTGCTGCTGAAAGAGCTCATAAACTAAGAACTGAAAAGCGATTATTGTATCTGGCAACTTTGAGATTATTGGTGACTGGCCAGAGCATTTTTTCTGGAGTGATGGAAATGGAAACCAGATTAGACTAAGTGGAAGACTTTAATGGGAGCACAAGAGAATAAAACTTGTGTGGACAAAAGCCTCAAGATGCTTGGGGTTTTTTCTTCAATACAATAAAAATGAAATCTCTGTACACAGCTGTATACTCTGTATACAGTATGTATTTCTCAGTTCCTATGGAAATTTCTAATTTATTTATTTTCATGGCTGCATAATATCCTGTGCAAATAATCATAATTTTTCAACCATTGCATCACCAGTGTGCTTTCAGATTGTTTTCGGTTCTTGGCTGCTACCAACAATGAAGTAATAAATAGCCCCATATGTTTGCTTTTATTTCCATGAGTCAGATATTCAGGGGAGGTAGTGCTTGGCTGAATGTCTATTGCCAAGTTGCTTGCCAAAGACTTCGCAATTGCAACAATGGTGATTAACACAACATGTTCCCTCACATTCTCACAAGCAATCTAGTTCTTTTTCATTTTTGCCAGCCTGGTAGGTATAATGTGATAGCTCATTGTTGCTGGTACGGTTTGCCTCTCCCTAATTGCTTGTAAACTGCAACATCTTCATATGTTTCTTGTCCATTTAGATTTGCTCTTCTATGATATTTTTCTATTAATATCATTGGTCCATTCTTCTCTTGAGTCATATTATTTGTTCTGTCTTATTTTAGTCAATTTATAAGAATCTTTTGGTTTATGTAATCTTTTGTCAAACAAAATTTAATTTTATTTCTCAAACATATCTTTCTAATATAAATTCTAGGTTTCTGGTTGTGGTTATTAAAAAAACTGTAGTATATTTATATTCATTTATATGCCTGTTCATGTATATCTGAGTATGGGAAAAATATGAGAGGAAACAAATTAAACTGTTTACACAGGGTATGAGGAGTCCTGATGTGAGGGGGGAAAGGGACACCCAGAAAAAATTTAAAGATCTACACTAAGGAAAAGCATGTATATGATCACTTTAATAGACTCATTATATTTTATTCATGTATAAGGGATATATAGTAATTGCAAAACTTAACCAAACAGAAAATTCCAAAACTGAACATTTTAGGCAGTATCTTTATTTAGGTAGTTTCTATTAAAATAGTTATAACTCAGCTTTTCTATACAATGTTGTATTTTTGTCCCAGGGTGACATTAACTTTGAGCACTTGGTTAAGTTGATCTGTCAGGTTTCTCCATTGTAAAATTACTTTCTTTTTAATTTCTGGTATTTATGTGTTTTTTGCAGTATGTATTTATATAATGTGGACTTTTTGGATTGTTTTATTATTTTATGGATTAGAACCCTTTAAAAGTAGCCCCTCTTATCTGCAAGGGTTATATTCTGAGACCCCCCTCACAGGTGTCTAAAACCACAGATAGTACCAAACCCTGTATTCTATGTTTCTTCCTGTAATACATCCCTATGATAAAGTTTAATTTAAGTTAGGCATAGTATAAAATTAACAGCAATAGCCTCACAGATCTTAGCAACTTCAGCATTTTTTCCCTTATTATGTTGAGAAGTCTCACCTTTTCCCTTAAATAGAAGCACTTTATGGCTCTTTTTGACATATCCAAATTGCCCGTATGACTGCTGTTGAACTTTAGGGCCATAATTAAGTAAAATAGGGTTTTGTGAACACAAACACTGCAATACTGTGATAATCAATCTGACGATAACTGAATCTGCTATTAAATGACCAATCAGAAGGCAGCATTACAGCATGGATACGATGGACAGTGAAATGATTCATGTCCCAGTCAGGAAGGAGCAGGATAGCATGAGATTTCATCATGATACTCTGAATGGCATACAATTTAAAACTTATGCATTTTTTATTTCTGGAATTTTCCATTTCGTATTTCCAGACCATGGTTAACCATAGGTAACTGAAACTATGAAAAGTGAAACATGGATGAGGGAGGGCTACTCCACTCTAACTGTTTATATAGTTGCTCAAATTGCCCCAGACTTGGTCATTGAAAACCCCTTCAAGCTGGTTTCTGTTTTATTTTGACAGACCCCACCATTCTTTGAACATTCCTTTACTTACTGGCAAGCAAGCTATTTCAGGCTCATTATAAACTTTGCCTGCTCTAGCTCAGGAATCATATTTTTCCAAAGAGCCTTGGTTCCTTTTTATGGAGAATGACACTTAGAAACCAAGACCTGGGCAATAGGTGTATTTATTGCTACTTGGCTGTCATAACTCTAAAAGTGAGGAAGATGGAACCAGGACATATGTAATATAAATGCATGCATGTATAACTATATGTTCAGTATCTGCCTATCTATATATCTATGTCTACCTTTGTGCCTTAAAAAACATGAATTTATAACGATACTTCCAATTTCAACCTAATATCATAGTATTCCCTCTGACCCTTTCAGATATTTGTAGCTATATTCTCTAATAGTTAAAATAGTTTTTCCTGCTATATACAAGTAATTAACTTTCATCAACAATTCTACAATATACAGAAAATGGTTTTATTTTGGTACTATAATAAAAAAGACCACGAATTATAATTCATTACTTAGAATTCTCTCTCCATAAGATGTCTTTGTTTGTCCTTTGTCTAAGAGCATATATATGGCTCATGAAATTGACTTTTAATTTCATTTTCCAATGTTTAATACAAGAATACTTGAAAGGTAATTAATTTTTATATCAGTTTTGTATCCTGACAATTTACCTTACTTATATACTTATTCTAATATGGTTTTTTTGGCATATTTCTTAGAGGATTCTGCTTAAACAACATGCTATGTGGTAATAAAAACAATTTCACTTCTTTAAAATCTTTAGTTTTTGTTTTCTCTTGCTTTGCTGCACTGGCTAGAAACTCTAGTATAACACTAAATAGATTGATATTTCACCATTAAGAACGATAGTAGCGGTACATTTTTTGTTGATGCCCTTTATCAGGGTAAGGAATTTCCCTTCCAGTCCTGGTTTGCTGCTGAGATTTTCTTTTCATACATGGAATTTTAATTTTATTCAATGCTTTTACTGCCTCTATTGAAATTATCCTATACTTTTCCATTGATTTGTTCTTCAAATGCTTTAGCAACCTTGTATTCCTGGGTTAGAACCCTATTAGATCATGACAGACTCTCCCTTTATATATCGCTGGATGTATTTTTATATTCTAGCACAATAAAATGCTCAAGACTCCTCATGTACTTTACCCCTCTCAGCTCTGTATATTAGTTGCCTGGGGCTGCTATAGGACACTATCACAAATTTGGTCATTTAAATCAATAGAGGGCCAGGGTTATAGCACAGCAGCACAAGTGCCTGCCTGGCAAGCGCAAGGTCCTGGTACAAAAAACAAACAAACAAAAAAAAAACAGAGATTTGCTTTCCTGTGGTTCCAAACACCAGCTATCTGAAATCAGTGTCACACACACACACACACACACACACACACATTTTATTTGTGTAGTTCCCCACATATACCAGATGCTTTCTTTCTCCCAGTACCAGACACAAGCTACAGCCTACAATTTCTTCTCATTGAACTTCTTTTTGATTTCCACTCTGATACCCTCTCTGCCAGATGCATTTATGCCCCCACTAATCCTCTCACGCATCCCACCTCCTGCTGCACTGAGGGTGCTGCACCCTCACCGCCACATTCCAAACTGCTCGTCAACATCTGTAACCACCAGCAACAGTGGAATTTTGTCTTATCCATCTTTTACCTCCAATCTGTAACAGAATGCCAATATGAAGTAGGCACTAGTGGATATTTGTGGAATGAATGGTTGGATGGATGAATTACTGAATCGTTTAGCATGATCTATTAGAATTTACGTTTCTTCCTTTCCTGTGAAAGGAAGAAAATGATGCTGTGGTTTTTAAACTTAGTTCACTGATCTTTTCAAGCAAATAAAAGTGACAGCATATTTTGCATGTTCAACATGTATTAATTCATTTCAATTTTATGATTGTCATCTCATCAAAACTATCTTTCCAGCTTCTTATTTATTCGATTTAGAATTACACCAGGGTTTTTACATGCTAATTACATAATTAACTGTGATTAAATTGTCAATCCTAAAATAAGTAACTCTGCACTCACGGGAGACTTTCTAATGGATCTTATACTAAGTCAACCAAATATTTACATCTTGTAGTTGAAAAGTTCTGGTTTGGGGATTTTTGTTTTATTTTGTTTTGTTTTCAGTACTTGGGTTGACCCCAGAGCCTTGTACATACTACGCAAGTGCTTTACTGCTGAGTTACGTCTCCAGCCCCATTTTCTTTTATTTTGTTTTGAGATAGGGTCTTACTAAATTGCTCATGCTGAGCTCAAACTTGTAATTCTCCTGCCTCAGCTTCCTGCACAGCTGAGATTATAAGCATGTGCTACTGTGCCCATCTGGAAAATGTCCTTAAAAGTAGCTAAAACTGTAGCTCCTTGTTTGCTTTGGCAGCAATGGTAAATACCCATTCTGATAACCAGGAGCTATTAGCACCTACAGCCTCATGCCTCAGCTAGTTGGTCTTCAGAATGAACATATTATCACAAGATCTGCACAGAGAGTCTGTGTTAGTCATTTTCTCCTCTCTGGAACACAGTGCCTGACACCCACAGTTTAAAGGAGGAGAGGTTTATTTTGACTCAAGTTTCAGTCCATGACTCCAAGGCAAGATGGCATGCAGAGGGGCATAGTGGATGAAAGCTGCTCACATCATGGTGGGCAGGAAGCAGAAAGGGAAGGGAGGAGCTGGAGAGAGATAAACCCTTCCAGGTCATGCCTGCCTCTTCTGAAAATATCCTACCTCCTAAGAACAACTCAGCTACATTGCCCCCATGACTCAGTCACCTTCCAAAAGCTCTCCCTATGAGTACAGGAGGCTCTAGGGGGCCATCTAGGTATAAACCATAACCAACATAGATCAGTTTCACGATATTACTAATAACTTTTTAGGTTATAAATACAAAAGCCTTCTAGTTAAACAGGACAAATGGACTAGAAAGTGGTTGTTTTTCCTTTTTAAAAAATTCCATTAAAAGATAACACTGAAATAAACCTGGAAAGGAATTTTAAAAATAAAGTTATAATTAAAAATTACAAGAAGAAAAAGTGGGAGAGAAGCCAACAGTAGAGGAGGGGTTCATCCAGCTTGTGAAAGAGGAAGAGCAGATGGAAAGCGGCAGCTGCCTCCAGTAAACCGGTGACTTGTGCACCCAAAGCCTGGAGAAAGAGGTGAATCTGTCCTCCTGCAGAGCACAAGGCCCAGCTCTTGGAGACCAGGGAGTCTTTTCTACCAGCTGTTCTCATAAACTGTGCTAGGAAAACCCAGGAAATGTTCGATAGTTGCCTGGAAGCAGCAACTAGGGTCTGGGGAAGGAGGGAGGAAGTAGGCAAGGCTGAAGCAGGAAATTGCTGTTGTGTTGTAGACTTTTATGTAGCAATATGACACTTTTCACTTTGCTCATGTTTTTGCAGTTACCTATGTTTGTCTCTCAGCTCCAAAATCACCCTTCATTGCCCTGTGGTGTGGTACTTAAGCTGGATCTAATATCCATTCCTTCTTTAGTGGCTGGCAGATATGTTAAGCTTTGTTTGTAGACGGCACTGGAGGGGCACTATAGGAGACAGGGAGGATGAACTGTACTTCCTGATTCTGGGAAGCACAAATGTTCCTGTCAAGCGATGGGCCCCTTCACACAGACAAGCTTGGCCCATACCTATAGGTGTCCAACTACCAGCGAGCTGCACACACCTGGGACAAGCCCGTCTGCTCCCATGACGTCTGCTCCTCCACTTGGGAGAGCTGCCTTCTAAGTTCTAGTTCCTTCTGTGTCTTCTGTTCCTCTATAGTAGAGATAGTAGCTACTTCCTGCATGTGGCATTCCTGTGTTCCGCAGAGCCCTGTTTTACCCCTGTCATCACTCCTTCTACAATTAGTAATATTTCAAGTAAATACTTCTTATTCATGAGGGGAAAGTCAATGCCACAAAGATGGTAATCTCCGCAATCAGTCAATAGATTAAAGGCAACTCCATCTCAAACTCCCACCAGCTGTTTATGTGTGCTGAGATGGGGAGCATTCCTTTGCTTGGAGAACTGGGAATATTGACCTTAAAATCCATATGGAAGAATAAAAGTCAAAAACTACGAAGATAATTTTGAAGACAATGGTGAGAGACTTGTCTTATTAGATAGGTACTAATTGTGAAGCAACAATAATTAATATCATGTGGCATTATGCAGACTTGAAAAACTAGTTCTAGACCTAGACACATATAAGAAGTTGATTTATGACAGAGGTAATGCAATAAATTTGTAATAAAAACAATAATAGCAAACATTCATTGAATCTTAACTTGGTGATAGGCAGTTTTAGTTTTAACATGTCTAATCTCCCTCAACAATGCCATAACAGGGGCCGGTGAGATGGCTCAGCGGCATAAGCGCCTGCCTGGCAAGCGCGAGGGCCTGAGTTCGACTCCCAGAACCCACATACGAAAAAGGGTCCGGTGATATCGCTCAGCGGCACGGGTACCTGTTGGCGCGTGAGGTCCTGAGGTCGACCCCCCAGTACCCACAAAAAAAAAAAAAAATGCTGTAACAGAGGCACTATTATTATTCTAATTTTACAGATGAAGAAATTGAAACCCAGAGAATCTGGGTGACAGATCATACCTTAATTAAAGGTGAAGCTGCAGCTTAGGCCTGTACAATCTGAGCCCCATAGCCCATGGTCTGAGGAAGGAAAGAATCTGTTAGTCAATAACAATTGATTATCCACATAAAATTTAATTAGCTCCCTACTTTCTATCACAAAATTAGTTACAAGTAAATCGAAGATCTAGGTGATTAGAGGCTGGGTTGTAGCCCAGTGGAAGAGCTAGTGCTCAGTATGTGCAAGGCCCTGGGTTCAACACCCAGCACTCTAAAAAGGGCTGAGTTGAAAAACATTTTTTAACGTTTTTTTTTATGTTCAGATTCTTTTTTTTTTATTTTAAAGAGAAGAAAAAACAAAACAAATCCAAAAAAGAACAAATTTTCAAAACAACATAATATGAGGGTAACAATGGTCAATGCATTACTTATTATTATCTTTAAGTTAGTTATTCAGGATACCAGACATTAGCATTCAATTGTCCAAACAGTATTGGCTCAAACCTTACTCTTCAACGAACTAAGTAAAATTGGTAGTGTATCTATCTTAACCATCTTATATATATATACAATTTTTTTTCCCTTTCCCTTCTTTCTTTTCCCTATTGCAGTCTCTCTTTCTTATTGACCAGTTTCTTTTTGATTCACCGTGTCTATTGTACATTTTGGATCTTATTTACTCTTTCAGTTTCTCATACTAGAGAGACAATACGATGCTTACACATGTGCGTCTGGTTTATTTCACTTATGAGTATTTTCTCGAGTTGCATCCATTTACCTATAAAAGTCTCCAGTTTATCCTTCTTTATGGCTGAATAGTACTCCATTGTATAAAAATACCACATCTTTCTTATCCATTCCTCAGTTGATGGGCATTTGGGTTGTTTCCAAGATCTGGCTATTACAAATTGTGCTGCTATAAACATGGGTGCACATATATCACTGTGGTACGATGTTTTTAATTCTTCTGGGAAGATGCCCAGAAGGGGAATAGCTGGGTCAAATGGGACCTCCAACTCTAGTTTTTTGAGGAATCTCCACACTGACTTCCACAGTGGCTGTACCAGTTGACACTCCTACCAACAGTGAAGAACGGTTCCTTTTTCCCCACAGCCCATCCAGCATTTGTTATTAGTTGATTTCTTTATAGTAGCCATTCTTTCTGGGGTGAGATGGTATCTCAGTGTTGTTTTAATTTGCATCTCTTGAATGACTAGTGATGTTGCACATTTTTTTGTATATTTATTTGCCATTAGTATTTCTTCATCTGAAAATGTGTATTCATCTCAGATGCCCATTTTTGGAGTGGGTCTTTAAATTTGGGAGGTCTGATTTTTTTGAGTTCTTTATATGTTCTCGATAGTAATCCTTTGTCTGAGGAACAGCTGGCAAACATTTTTTCCCACGTTGTGGGTTGTCTTTTCACTCTGTTGGTGGTTTCTCTCACTGTGCAAAAGCTTTTTAATAAGATGAGATCCCAGTTATTGATTCTTTGGGATAGTTCCCGTGTGGTTGAATTTTTATTCATAAAGTCTTTGCCTACACCAATGTCTTCAAGGGATTTACCTAGCCTACCTTCCAGCAGATTTAATGTTTCTGTTTTAATAGTTAGATCTCTGATCCATTTTGAATTTAGTTTAGTGCATGGTGAAAGATATGGGTCTAGTTTTAATCTTCGGCATGTGTAGAGCCAGTTTTTACAGCACCATTTATTAAAGAGGCTATCTTTCTTCCACTGAATGTGTCTGGCACCTTTGTCAAAGATAAGGTAGCTTAGTATGTCTGGGGTTGTTTCAGCATCTTCTAATCTGTTCCATCAATCTTCAGGTCTGTTTTTTTTTGCCAGTACCACACTGTTTTTATCACAGTAGCTTTATAGTATAATTTCAAGTCGGGGATTGTGATGCCCCCTGCCTCGCCTTTGTTGCCCAGAATTGCCTTTGCTATTCTAGGTCTCTTCTGATTCCAAATGAATTTTAGGATTGTTTTCTCTAATTCTGTGAGATATGCTGTTGGAATTTTGATTGGAATTGCATTAAATCTGTATAACAATTTTGGAAGTATGGTCATTTTCACTATATTGGTTCTTCCTATCCAGGAGCAAGGGATATCTTTCCATTTTCTGATATCCTCTTCAATCTCCTTTTTCAGAGTACTGTAGTTTTCAGTGTATAGGTCTTTTACATCCTTTGTGAGGTTGATTCCTAGGTATTTCATTTTTTTGGATGTTATTGTGAAAGGTATTGTTTCCCTAATTTCTCTTTCAGTAAGTTTGTTATTTGTGTACAGGAAGCCTATTGACTTTTGAGTATTGACTTTGTATCCAGCTACACTACTGAATTTGCTTATTAAATCTAGCAGATTTTTAGTGGAGTTTTTGGGGTCTTCTGTGTAGAGTATCATGTCATCTGCAAATAATGATAATTTAACTTCTTCCTTTCCAGTCATTATTCCTTTTATTTCTTGCTCTTGTCTAATTGCTCTGGCTAAAGTTTCCAGAACTATGTTGAATAAGAGTGGGGACAGTGGACATCCTTGTCTTGTTCCTGATTTTAGAGGGAAGGCTTTCAGTTTTTGGCCATTTAGTATAATATTGGCTGTTGGTTTGTCATAGATAGTTTTTACCAGGTTGAGATAAAGACCCTCTATTCCAATTTTCTGTAGGGTTTTTATCATGAAGAGGTGCTGGACTTTGTCAAAAGCTTTTTCTGCATCTATTGAGATGATCATGTGATTTTTGTCCTTGGTTCTGTTAATATGGTGTATTACATTTATTGATTTACGTATCTTGAACCATCCCTGCATCCCAGGGATGAATCCAACTTGGTCATGGTGTATAATCTTCTTGATGATTTGTTGGATTCTGTTTGCCAGTATCTTATTAAGGATTTTTGCATCTATGTTCATTAGGGAGATTGGCCTGTAGTTTTCTTTCTTAGTTGGGTCCTTCTCTGGTTTTGGTATCAGGGTAATGCTTGCTTCCAGGAATGAATTTGGGAGTATTGCTTCCCTTTCAATTTCATTAAAAAGTTTGAGAAGTAGTGGCGTTAGGTCTTCTCTAAATTTCTTGTAGAATTCAGCAGTGAATCCGTCAGGGCCTGGGCTTTTCTTTGTTGGGAGGTTTTCAATTACATCTTCAATTTCATTGGTTGATATTGGTTTATTTAGGATTTTTAAATTTTCTTGATTCAGCTTTGGTAATTCGTACGAATCTAGGAATCTGTCCATTTCTTCTGCATTTTCCATCTTAGTAGAATATAGATTTTTAAAATAGGTATAGATGATCTTCTGGATTTCTGCAGGGTCCGTCGTGATATCACCCTTTTCATTTTCAATTGCATGGATTTGAGTCTTTTCTTTTCTTTTTTTAATAATGTTGGATAAGGGTTTGTCAAACATTTATTCTTTCAAAGAACTAACTCTTTGCTTCATTGATTCTTTGTATTGTTTTTTTAGTCTCCAATACAGTAATTTCTGCTCTGATCTTTATAATTTCCTCCCTTGTACGGGCTTTTGGCTTAACCTGCTCTTCTTTTTCTAGAAGTTCGAGGTTCGCCATTAAGTTGTTTATTTGCACTTGCTCTATTTTCCTAATATAAGTATTTAATGCTATAAATTTCCCTCTTAGGACTGCTTTCATTGTATCCCATAAGTTCTGGTATGTTGTACTGTCATTATCTTTCAGTTGTAGAAATTGTCTAATTTCTTCTTTAATTTCATCTGTGACCCATTGGTTGTTCAGGAGGGTGCTATTTAATTTCCATGTGTTTAGGGAGTTTTTGTGATTTCTTTTGCCATTGATTTCCAATTTCATTGCACTATGGTCTGATAATATGCATGGGATAATTTCAATTCCTTTGCATTTACTTAAGCAGGTTTTATGAGCTAGTATGTGGTCTATTTTGGAGAACGTCCCATGTGCAGCTGAGAAGAATGTGTATTCTGATGTTGTGGGGTGGAACACTCTGTAGACATCTACTAAGTCCATTTGTTCCAAAGTTTGGTTCAGTTCTATTATTTCACTATTGATTTTCTGTCCAGTTGATCTGTCTTTTTGTGACAGTGGAGTATTGAGTTCTCCCAATATAATTGTATTAGTGCTTATTTGATTTTTCATGTCTTTTAGTACTTGTTTTATATAGTTGGGTGCATTGGTATTTGACGCATATATATTTATGATCGTTATCTCTTCCTCTTGGATTGTTCCCTTTACAAGGATGTAATGACCGTCTTTATCTCTCTGAATCCTTCTTGGCTTGAAATTCACTTTGTCTGCAAAAAGAATAGCTACCCCTGCTTTTTTCTAGGTTCCTGTTGCATGGAGTATTGTTTTCCATCCTTTGACTTTCAGTCTATGAATTTCTTTCTGAATTAAATGTGATTCTTGTATACAGCATATTGTTGGATCTTGTTTCTTGATCCATTTTGAAAGTCTGTGACTTTTGATTGGTGAATTGAGACCGTTAACATTGATGGTTAAAACTGATATGTATTGACTTATACTTGTCATGATATTTTCCTGTTGTTGGTTCCCACTCTTTGATTTTCCCCTTTCCCGCTATTTAATTATCTGCCCTGCCTGGTGGATTCCCTCTGTTGGGGTTCCTATCTCTTTCTAGAATGTCCTTCAGAACATTTTGGAATGCTGGTTTGGTGGTCATAAATTTTCTCAGATGTTCTTTGTCATGAAAGTATTTTATTTCTCCATCAATTTTGAAAGATAGTTTTGCGGGGTACATCAATCTGGGTTGAAAATTATTTTCCTTTAGAGCTTGAAATACATCAGTACAAGCTCTTCTTGAATTGAGGGTTTGTGCTGAAAAGTCAGCCGTGATTCTGATGGGTTTTCCTTTATAGGTGATTTGTCTCTTCTCCCTAACAGCTTTTAAGATTCTGCCTTTCTGTTGAATTTCTGGGATCTTGATATGATATGTCTGGCTGAAGGTTTTTTTTGATCATGTCTAGTTGGTGTTCTAAAAGCTTCACTTATTGGGGGGTCAAATTCTTTTTCTCTTCCAGGAAAGTTCTCCCTGATAATGTCTTTGAACAAGGTTTTAATGTCATTGATGCTATCTCCTGCTTTTTCATTTATTCCAATTATTCTTAAGTTGTTTATCATTGAGTCATCTAGCAGCTGCTGAATTGATTTCTCATGGTCCCTTGCTGTTTTTAAGAATTCTTTCTTTTCATGATCATTAATTGCAAGCCTGTCTTCTATATCTGATATCCTGTCCTCACATTGGTTTAATCTGCTACAAATACTTTCAATGGAATTTTTGTTTTCTTGGATATCTGCTTGAATCTGCCTTATGGATTCCATTTCTTTCTGATGCTGAGCATTCAAGGTTTCTATAGTTTTTTTAAGCTCGTCTATTTTTTTGTCTGTGTCAGCTATAGTGTCCTTAAGCAAGGTCTTCATTGTGGACATTATCTCTGCAGTTATCTGTGAGATTATTTCTGTTTTAATTTTTTCCAGAGCCTCATTCAGTTGCTTTGTTGTTACCACTTCAGATAGGCCAGGTGGGTGGCTTTCGGATTGTCCCACCTCGTTGCCCCCTAGGCTTGCCTTTGGTGAATTGGATGTGTGGGGTTGCATCTTGTTTAAGTGTCGTCTCATTTTTTTCTTTCTTTAATTCCTGGGGTGATGTTTGTAAATTACCTATGATAGGTTACTTTATTGCTAGTGTTCAAGATCCTTAGAAGATGACTACTTCTCTGCAGTATCTTCCAAGTGGAGCTTGCTTTTGGGTTTTGAGCTTTCTGCCAGATCCTACCTCTTCAATTCTTTGGATGTGAGAAGTTGCTACCCATTTGGCCTAGTCCTTGATTCTTTGGTTCTGTGCCACTGTATTTTCTGTGTCCCTTAGTCAATATCAATCATGAAATATCAGGAAGGAAAGCTGTTTAGAACAATTATTTCACATTTGGCTATAATGGTAACTGAAGCATCAAACACAGCCTAGAAAATGACAGACTGAGCTAACCAGTTATTTACCACTTTTAGCCATATAAAGTAGAGTTGCAGTTATATAACAAAATCTAAAACACACCAGAAAAATTATATGCAGTATACAAGTCCTTAGTATGTCAATTTTTCCCCTCAGGAGTTTAAATTTAAAATGAGTTAAGGAGGAAATAGAGTATTGGGAGAAGAGGAAGGAATTAGATGTAAGGTTAGAGGACCAAGAGGGATCCCACTAACATTGGGACACTGGTGCGGAGGACTGGTGGGAAAAAGAGAAGGAAAGGATAAAAGGAAGAACAGATCACAACCACAATCACAAAGAGGTTAGAGGTGCTGTTTACACTCATATAAAAACCAGAGAGAATAATGAAGGAAAGAGCAAATAGACAAACAGAAACAAAAATGAAGACAGAAACAACAAAGCAAACAGTCAAAACAGAAATAAAACCCCACAAAAGAAAAAAATTTAAAAAATTAAAAAAATTAAATAAAAAAAATTAAAAACCCTTCACCAGAACAAAAAACTAATGAGAGAGAGGAAAAAAAAAGTAAAAATAAAAAGAATCAGTTCCAGGTGTTGACTCTGCTGTAGGCAGGCACCGTGTGATGACAGAGTCCTGTTCCGTGCAGGTCCGTCGCAGCGAGCCAAGAGCGGCCCTCTGGCGGGCGGTGATCAGAAGCGTGGTCTTTCAGGCGGAGACCGGTCTCCTTCGCCCGCCGCTGTCAGCGCACTGCTTTCGCGCCACTCTGATTTTCGCTACGCCCCCCACAATGGCGCCGGGCCAGTCGCTCTCTGGCGCGGGACAGGTGTGGCTGAGAGACCAGTCTCGTTCACCTGCCATCCTCAGCGCACTTTCGTGGGGCTGAGAGGCACCGCGCTGCCCTGTCCAGAGCACGAGTTCCCAGAGCTGTTTTGCGCCGCTCTGATTTTTGCCGCACCCCCCGCAATGGCGCCCGGCCAGTCGCTCTCTGGTGCGGGACAGCTGTGGCTGAGAGACACTCACCGCCGGCCAGTGCAGCTCTCCGCCGCTCCCCTGCCCCGCCGCTGTCTCGCGATCCTCCGTGGGGGCTCCCTGGGCGCCAGCTGTCACCGTGTGTCCGCAGCTTTGAGCTTCTGTCGCGCCGTGATTCCTGGGATGGTAGAAGATGCACGCGCGGGGTCTGCTCCTTCTTTGTTGAAAAGTCCCCTTCACTGGTGCCAGGGGTCCCAAGCTGCGCTTCAGAACTTTTCTGGGTCCCGGGGAGGCATCTCCCCCCCTCCTGCGCTCTCCCGGTCACTATATTCCCGTAGTCCAATGGCAACTTTTAGAGAGTTTCGCTGCGTGCTTCTTACTCATCTGCCATCTTTTTTCCTCCTCTAACTTTTTTACCTACATGCAATATGCACACAACAAGCCATAAAGGAAAATAATGATACACTCAGCCACCTTGAAATGCAAAATTTCTGTAGGCCAAAAACAGTTATTTTTAAAAAGAAGAAGACAAGCCATACATTGGAAGAAAGTGTATAACTACTGAAAATGTATTATGTATATGTAAAGAACTCTTATTAATAAATTTGGAAACGACTCACACCAGTAGAAAAATGCTACAAAGATGCAAACAGGCTATTCAGAGGGAAAAGTCAAATGGCAAATGAAAACATGTTTAAACTTTCCAATAATGAGACTAAAACTTAAAAAATAAAATAGGCTTTCACATCAGATTGGCAATCAGTCAAGTCAGAACTTTGCTAATATTGGGACATAGCTGAGGGAATGAGAACCCTCAGACACTGTTAGAAGGAATAAAAAGGGATAAAATTCTTCAGAGTAGTTTATACTAAAGATGCACTTAAACTGTGATTTAGCAGTTTCATTCCTAGGTTGATACATAGAACTGTAGATGATTAATTTTTACTGATCCATACTACTTCACTGAGTGAACAGGCTACTGTTCTACTGGTAGCTATTCAGGCTGTTTCTGATTTTTGCATTTATAATAGTGTGGTCAATATACTTGTCGAAGTTTCCTTTCACACTTATGTAAAAATTCTTCTAGAATACAATAAGAACAAGCTGTGTAAGGAAACAAACCTGACATTTACTGAGGGCTGTGTGCAGATCCCTGTACATGCACTATTTCATTTAAAAATGTAATTAGTATCTTTTTGGTAAAAGATAGCTTTCTCAGCACAACCAGAAATTCTGCCTTGGTATGTTCTGCAACTTAAATTTTAGACACTGGGGGGCGACTTAAAATTATTTTACTGACAAATTCTGGAACCACAAGAGCTCAAAAGAATATGGGGGTCACATTGTGCAAATTTATCCTTCAAAAGATGCCCCCCTCCAAGTATAACCTGGTTAGTTGTTGGCAGAAATTGATCTACAACACAATTCTGAATTTTAAAAAAGTCTTAGGCTGATGTTTAATATACGAGTTATATGTTATCTCCAGTTCTAACATAAATTAATTCTAAATCAAGAATTTTTCTAAAATATTGTATATTTTAAATCTGCACAACACTTTAGAGTTTGTTCTTTTACAAAGTAATCTCATTTTCAAGTAACATTACTATCCTTATGCTTTTACTCCATTTTGGTAAAATATGAAAAGCATTGATTGTCAAAACATCTGAAAAATGTGGCCAAATTGCCTTATAAGATGGGTATTCAGAATTGCAAGCTCTTGGTAGTCAAAAGCCTGACTTGAAACTACACCCAGATGAAATCATTATTCCAAGGGTGGAGGTGCTGGGAGTGTAGCTCAGTGGTATAGCACTTGCCTAACAAGGAAGGAAGGAAGGAAGGAAGGAAGGAAGGAAGGAAGGAAGGAAGGAAGGAAGGAAGGGAGGGAGGGAGGGACAGGGGGAGAGAGGGACAGAGGGACGGAGGGACTGAGGGAAGGAGGAGAGGGCAGGGGAGGGGAGCGGAGGGGAGGAGAGGAGGAGATGAGAGGAGAGGAGAGGAGAGGAGAAGAGAGGAGAGAGGAGGAAAGGAAAGGAAAGGAAAGGAAAGGAAAGGAAAGGAAAGGAAAGGAAAGGAAAGGAAAGGAAAGGAAAGGAAAGGAAAGGAAAGGAAAGGAATTCAACCAGGGGCCTCCAAACTGCATGAAAATACTTCAACACTAGTAGCAGATGATAATCTGCTCGGTTTGGAAGCTGTCATTTCCCTCTATGGGCACTTGGATAACATGAACAGTCTCTTAAAATATTCAATACACTTGCACTGCTAAGTTCACAGCCTGACACTTCCAGGAGTAGCAATCCCCACCCCACCTCCAGCCCCAGAATCATGTGACTGCCTGTTTAGAAAGAGTGGGACAAAAGATTGAGCCATCTTCCATCGTATTTTGGAAGGCACTGGGCAAATTCTCATTTCCAAAATGCCTACCTGCACCCCCGTTTCATATAACATTTTATTATTAAAAATCTATTCTTGAAATCAAAAACATATTCAGAACTCTGGAGCCCTACAGAAAAAATGCCAGTAGTTTGGAATAATTAACATTTAGGTTAGTTATTATCATATGTGATTCAAAGCGCTGCTGGCAAGGGTGCAGGTAGCTCCCTTGGTCTGAGGCAGGATCCAGAGCAAGGAGAACAGTTCAACAAAGTTGAAGCAAGACAGGGCCCAGGGCAGAGTTGCCTAATGCACAGATTTGCCCAAAGGAAAGCTACTGGCTAGAAAAAGGCAAGTCAGCTTGTGATTCAGCTATTGTTATGAAAAATGATATCATATGAAAAACATACCAATATGAAAACTGAAGAGGGTTTTTTTTTAATCTAATCATTTATGCTTGGGTTAGTACTCTAGTTGTAGTTTCCAAACAATCTCAATTCCTCTCCCTCTCCCTCTCCCTCTCCCTCTTCTTTTCCCTTCTCCTGTTCCTCTCTTTCCTCTCCTTCTCCCTCTCTCTTTATTGACACTCTCTCTTTATTGACACTTTTAATTAAGCTTGGCAAGGGGAAGATAAAACTCTGTATTATTATTATTATTATTGCTATTAAAACTCTGGCCATGTTAGCTTTTCATCACTGGGACAAAATACCTGACATATACAACTTAAAGGAGGGAAGGTTTATTTTGGCTTCCAGTTTCAGAGGTTTTAGTCCTCTGGCTCCATTTCTTTAGGCCTGTGGAGAGGCAGAAACATCATGGCAGAAAAGGCATAGCAGAGGGAAGCTGTTCACATCATGGCAGCCAGGAAGCAGAGAAGAAAACATAGTCAGAGAACAAGGGGCCAGAGACAGTTACAGTCCCTAAAGTCATACGCCCATGATCGGCTCCACTCAGCCAGGTCCCAACTGTTAAGTTTCCATTACTTCCCAGTAATGCCATCAAATTATGATCTCATTGTAGATTAATCCTCAGCTGAAGTCCGAGCCCTCATGATCCAAACACCTTCATAAAGCCCTACGTCTGAACACAAGAGACTTCAGGGAACACTTTAGATTCAAACCATCACAGTGACCATAATTCTGAAAACTATCTCTCAGTTATCCGAATCTGTTGGCACTTTTTATCAGGCAGCGTCGCACCCCTCCAGCCTTCATATCCTAGTAGCTTTGTCTTTTCTTCACATGTATCCTTCAATCTTATCTCATACCATGGAGACTACCAAATCACTGAGTCCCTCTCTGAAGTTTTCAGAGGTTCCATATCTGTTGACTTAGCAACTGTACTAAGGAGAAATTAAATTCCTGTGTCTAATTTTGAGAACAAAATATTGCTAAGGATAACCATTACTCATTCTGTTATGACTTGTATCTAGATGTCCCCCCAAAGCCTCGTACGCTCATAGGTGGGGCTTTTTGGAGGTGGCTGGATCTAGGGTGTGTGAATGTGGATTACCGGTGAGCGGTGCTGGACTAGTCCACCAGGTGGTTTAGCATAGGTCTGGGTGTGGATAATGAGAAGGACCACCCTGGGTGCGGTGTGGCCTGGGTAGAATACAAAGGGAGGCTTCGCTGCTGTTGTCACCACAGCTGCCGCTGCTGCCACTGCTGCTGCTTGCTGCTTTGATATCCCCAGCCTGTTTTGCCATGATTATTTCTACTCTATGAGGCACCTCTGCTGTGCTACCCTGCCTTGGAGCCAGCCAACTATGGACTGAAACTTCTACAAACTGTGAGCTAAAATAAACCTTCCCTCCTTTAACTTTGGGTTTGTGGAATTTTATCTCAGCAATGAGAAAAGTAATTAAGACACATTCATTCTTTCACTTATTCTTAAAACAAGAAATTATTAAGTACCCACCATGCCCAGGCCTGGATAATCCAAATATCAATTGGCATCATCCAAGCTTTTTCCACTTCTATAGGAGAGGTAAACACTTCATTGCAACACGTTGTGCCTAAGTGCAAGAATAAGAGATAAATAGATTAAAATTGTCTTATATAGTCCCTAAAGTCACACCCCCATGATTCCCTCCCTTCAGCCAGGTCCCACCAGTTAAGTGAAACCTCCATATGAAACCTTCCTAGTTATCCCTCCAACCCCTGGCATGGGGAGAAGCATTGTTTCTGTGGTTAGCAAAGGTCTCATCTGAAACCCATGAAGGTCAGGAATGCCAAGAGCTCATGATCCAGGGATGTTGGCCATATCCAAGAGGCAGCAGAGTGGTGATGAGGTCCCGGATGCTGAGCTAGACTCCCCTGGTACTGGACAACCAAATCATTCCACCCCAGCTCTTACATGAAGAGGACATTCAGAGCTCTGTTCCTCCACTCTTGGGTTCTAAGTAGAACATGGCACCTGCCCCACGGCCTTGCCTTGTTTTGACTGAGATGCTGGTGACAAACTCCTTAGTGTTTGTTGGAACGCAGGGTCACTGAGAAGCCTGACTCCTGCCCTACCCCACCTCTGAGTGTTTACTGGTGTGCAGATTGCTGGAAATGGGATGCTCTAGCACAGGGGGGAACGATGCTTCCCTCCTTCAGGCATGAGAGCAACCAACAGAACTGCGCTGAGCACCGTGCTGTGCCTGGCTGCTGAGGTGCTGATTGGCAGAGGAGATAAAACCTAAGGAGCACTGGGGGAGGAGTGGAAGAGTAGAGCGAGAGAAAAAAGAGGCAAATGGGAAGGAGAGAAAAAAAGAAGGACTAATGTGGTCGAGCTGTAAGACAGTGTGAGATACTGAATTCACGAGACTTCCCATCACAGGAGTCTCGGGAACACAGTGTTTTGCCTTATTCACACAGGAAGACTGGAGACAGCAAGAGCAGCTGCCGCCTCTCCTCTTTGAGTCTGACATCCTCTTTGTTTCTGCCAAGGCATCCTGAGTGGGAAATGCAGGGCCAGGATTTTATCTGGGTGTCCTTGGTGTTTGTACAGTGTTTCACACATGTGAAGGGTGAGGGAGGAAGGGAAGGGGGGAGCAAAGGGCAGATAAGGCTCAACTTCTTTGTATATTCTGTATTTTCTTTCAGTAATTGCCAACTGTTTCACACACACACACACACACACACACCACAGTATTTTACATAGGGTACCTTACCTGTATAATGTGTAATAGTAATTTGGAGCTGGAGTCACTAGGGGGAGACAGAGAAACATGAGAAAAGCCGGAATTGACATTAGCACAATGAACTATTTCACTGACCAGGCAAGACTGGAAATTAGAATTAGATTCTTCAGCCTTCTCCTTCACTAAAAATGTATATCCTGCCTTTAATCGGAGTGTCATCTGTATACTTGTAGGAAATAATGAGAAGAGTCAGCTTATCATAAAGCAATGCCAAATCGTGGCATGGAAGTCAGAGGGGGACGCCCATGTCATCTGCAGACCAGGTGACTCAGCAGAGCTCTCCAGCCATGCAGCCTTCAACCAGGCATTTGGCCTCTCAGAATCCCAGTCCCTTCATCAGTGCAAGGGTGACAGTGACAAAGCTACTCATCGGGAAACTGTATAGACCATATAAACTGATGAGTGGGAAAAAATCCTCTCAAACTGCCATATGGATGTAAATCCAGTTATTGTAATGAACCACGCATTCAGGTCATGAGGCTATCTACTTAGTTATGGTCTCCAGGGACAGAGTCCACAGTCAGTTCTGGAAGAGCAGGAACTGCAGCCATTGCTCAGTATCTGAGATGGCAATTGGCAAACAGGAGATAATTTTTAATGAGTTTTTTAAATGAGTGAGTAGAAAATTTACATGTAGGAGAACTATATAATTTACCAGCTAAAATGAGCCTTATTTTTAATTTTTGCTGGAGAAAAACACTGTTGGTAATTATTCCAGGAAACTTGAAAAGCAGCATTATCCTATGCCAACTGAGATGTAAGACACACAGTTACCCTACTGGTATAGCATTCACTCTGCTGTGTTGTTGTTCAGGGCCTGCTGCCCACAGCTGGGCACACCACAGTACCAAACTGTTTCCTCTTCCTAACAATCCCATTGTTAGGAAGGTTGCTAGTATTACTAACCATACCCACAAATATCTAATAACCCCCTGCTATGTGACCCAAGTCTTCTAATCTTGGACTACATCAATAACAACAACTACACAACAGACGTTTCTATTCTTTGAGAGTGCACAATGAGAAAGACAGGCAATAATTTGGAAAATCTGGAGTGTCACCGAGGAAACTTAGCTAAAGAAATGTGTAAACTGCCAACGTCTCCATCTGGTCTGTAACAGAGCTCCAAATCTAATCCAGGCTATCTGGCCCAGCTTCCTGCTTTTAACCTTGACACTGCTTTCGCTTTCCATTCTGGTGTGCATCTAACCTTGCTACCTATTCAAATTTATTTTCCCCATATGTGCCAGAGAACATGAAATCTGACAGTCTTCCCTTGAACTAAACTTGGTAACCTCCCCATTGATGCCAGACATTTCTCACAACTGATGACTTGATTCTAGTGACAGTTTAATTCACAACAGCCGCTGGGCAACCAGAATTGCTTGCCTACCCTGCAGAAATGGCCACATCCCTGTTTCACCCAGAAAACTATTTGTTCATGAGTTTGGGGAAGTGGCCAAGCCCACCAGACAGGACTAAACAAATGACTTTGAGGGGAAGGGCCAGGCTTCCCGAAAGTCTAAATTGTTTGAAGCAATGAACTGAAGCATGTTTGAGCCATTTAAACCACATGATGTCAAACTTCCTCTGTCCCTCCCCCTCTCCCCACCTCCCCACTCTGCTCTTTCTTCCATTTCTTGCCCTTCCTCATCTCATGATTCTGGCAAAACTTCTGGGGGTATATTCAACCTGTCTCAAGACATCTAGTATAAAAAAAGAGGAGGGGGAGAGGAAAGAAAGACAGGGCCAGTGCAGGCTCCAGGGCACAGGTTGCTGGGCTCAGCAAGGCTGGTGCTGCCAAAAGTCCATCAATAGCCAGAGGGGAGAAAGGGAGCACAAAGGAAGCTTTAAATGTGAAACCCTATCTGCAGAAAGGGATTGAGCATATTCTTCACATCTGAGTTTATACGTCCATGGGTAAATGCACACCGTCTAGTAAGCGAATCATGGTAAATATTTATTAAAGGCCTACTATGTGCAAGAGCCTGTGCTGACAATTATTTACTTGTGTGGATGCTATTGCTTTCACCCAAATCTCTGTCTCTCTCTAGGCTTTTTTTTTTCCTGCGTGTTTATAATGTGAAGGAATTTAAGTTGACAATCTCTAGAAATTCAACTCTAAATCTGCAGAAATTCAGCTCACAGGACTGTGAGCATCCTGAAAGCGGAGATCATGTCTCATTTCTCATTCTCCTCCAGGCATGTAACTCAGTCCATGCCAGGGAGGAAATTATGGGTGAATGCTGACTGAACAAATCACACTTCTGCAATAAGGCTCTGCAAGGTTTCAACAACCAGCCGAAGGCTGACTCGTGCCCATTACAAATGAGTATGAAAACATGTTGAACAGTTAGGCATGTAAAACTTTTTGATATCACAAAAGAATACTGGCTAACTTCTGAAACCTTTGAAAATCTAAATATATCTTCAAATACAGTCAATTTATGTGACAAACAACCTCTTACTTTTTAAAAAATCATTTAAAGAACTAAGTTGGAGGACTTACACTTCCTAATTTCAAATTTTACTGCAGCAATCAAGACAATATGGTATTGGCATAAAACTAGATGTATAGATTAATGGAATAAAATAGAGCTCACTGATTATTGTCACTGATTTTCGACAAAGATGCCAAGAGACTTCAATGGAGAAAGAAGGGTCTTTTCAGCAGAGGACGCTGTGAATCACCAGATATTCACATTCAACATAATTAATTTGGACCCCACACCATGCACAAAAGTTAACTCAAAATGGATTGCAGACCTAAATGTAAAATACAACACGATAAAATTCTTTAAAGAAAATATAAAAGTGAATTTTTATGACCTCAGGTTAGGTCAAGGATTTCTTGGACATTAAACCAAAGAAAGCAACAGATGATAAAAGAAAAAAATGATAAAGTTACTTCATCAAAATTTTAAGTTTGTGCTTCAAAGAGTACCATCAAGAAATTAAAGAAATAATCAACAGATTGGAAGATTGCATGGCTATAATAAAAATGACAATTACACGTGGACAAGGACACTGAAAAATTAGAACCATCATTCATTACTGATAGAAACGTAAACTGATGCAATGACTGAAAAGTACTTTAGTAGTTAAATGTTAAACATACACTTCCCATATGACTTGCCAATTCTTCTTATAGTTATCTACCCAATAGAAATTAAAACATTTATCTACACAAAATTTATTGCACAGTTTCATTGCAACTTAATTGTAATAGCAAAAAAATATATACGCATCCATATTCATCAATGGATGACTCAATATACAAATGTGATGTATCCATGCAACAGGCTACTACTCAGCTATAAAAAAGAATGAAGTACTAATACATGATATAATATAAATAAGCCTCAAAAATATTAAGCCAAGTGGAAGAAGAAAGTCACAAAAGATCTATTACATGATTCCATTTATATGAAATGCCTAGTGTAAGCAAATCTATTGAGATAAGATGTTTATTAGGAGTTGCAAGGGTTGGGGGCAGAGTGGGAAATGAGTGCTAATGGGACAGAGACTCTTTTGAGTGATGAAATATTCTCAAATTAGAGCATAGTGGTAATTGTACAACTTAAGCATATGAAAAACACTGAATTATGTACTTTTAAGTAGTTATTTTTATGATATGAGAATTATATATCAATAAAACTTGTTTTTAAAAATATGTCAACTCTGGAGGGAAAAAAGGACACTTTTAGGCAAGATGTTAAAATCTGGCTAAAGATAAAGGGAATTAATTGTTGGACTCTAATACTTAGAGGTGATTTTTCAAATGTACTAACCATTTTAAGTATGATAATATTAGCATTTAAGTTACCAGGCCAGAGATGATATCAACAGTAGCTATTTGCTATTGGGTAGTTTTAATTAGCTACTAATTTCTTTTGTCTCTTGAGGCAGGAGGTCTTAGTGCCTGAGAATTCCATTATGTCTGCCTGCATCTTACTGATAGAGAACATTGAGAAAACACTGCAGGCTTCTGTCACGATAGGTAAAAAAAATAGTGGGAGCAAAGAAAGCAAAAGAAAGACTGCTAAAAAATATACTCAATGTAATGCACTCGGGAATAGGAGCTCAGTGATATGAAGAGCAGCGAGACCTAGGCCATCCTCGCTTGTGGAAGACCTTCATGGACTATTCATAAAAAGGAGTGGAATATATGTGTCTGGAAAAAAATTTCTCAAATTATGCCTCTCAAACATTCTTATTCTAACACAATCAGTATTTGATTTTGAGAAAACAGATCATAAATTGCCCTGCTTCTCGGTAGCAATGTGGGTTTAATTTCTTCTCCTGGGTTTGCATCTGTAACTTGCTCTTTTCCCAATCAGCTGCTGGGCTAAACTCATCTAATTTGGCAGATTGCTCAGTGTGTATTCCGGTTCCGACAATTTGCTGCATGCATCTATGATGCGCATCTGATCAGGCAGATTCCCTGGCACATAAGACCGAGTCTGAGTTTCCAAGTTGGGCTCATCGTCAGGAGGTGGAGTGGTGCTGCTCATTGAAGCTGACAGTCAGAAAGCTGATTGTTTTCAGTCTTTCCTGCACTTTTTTGCTATCGGAGTTATGACTTTTCCCCTCTTTTGCAGGAGATGACTGGCAGATTAGCAGTGACTGATCTAGGTCAAGAACTCACGCCATATACAGTGCACTGTTTGCCCCAGGAATCAGCACACACACACCGCAGAGCCACGGTGCAGCTGACTGTGGACACCAGCAGTCCACACGGCAGGCAGCGAAGACCTAGAGTATACTAAAGTCAAAATCAAGTAGGCTCATGCTGAACCCCACTTCTCACCAAAAATAAGAAGCAGAAAGGCTCCTTCACAGAGAAACTAATAACAGAGAATTTAATAACTCTACATAAATGATATTAGCAGCTTCCTTGTCTCTAAGAAATCATTTCTTTCTGTATCTTTGTTAATTCATTTAACTAATGCATATTGATTGTCCACCCCAAGCCAGTGTGTCAAGGAAGTCACATATGGGTAAAGCATAGGCACTGCCCTAAGAGATTTTACAATCCAGAGGGAAAGACCCGAACACAAGTAAATACAATAAGAGCCGATGCATGTTACAAGTCAAATATGCTGCGGGGAAACTGATAGATTAAGGCACTTTCCAAAAGAACTTTCAGAGACAGAGCCAGTGAAATGCCCCTGAGACAACTGAACCAAGATTTTCCCTTCCTCCTGTGTTTTCAGGTTAATAGACTTTTTCTATGAAGGATGTCCTAAATCAGGAATCAACAAACTGCAGCCCAAGTACACCAGTTCAGTTCACTGCCCATTTTTTTGTAAATAAAGTTTTATTAGAACACAAATACATTCATTAATTTAAGTATGGTCCAGTCCATGGCTGCTTTTACACTACAATGGCAGAACTAAGTAGATTCTATGCCCACAAAGTGATAGATATTTATTATGCCGCCCTTTACAGAAAAAGTTTGCAAGGCATTATACTAAGAAAAAATGTTCAACAAATTAACAGGAAAGGCTTCATAGAAAGAAAACTATAAAATCTGTTTGAAGTACCTAAAACAAATTCTAAGTAAATGGAAGCATATTATATGATGAAGGAACAATAACATAAAAATATACCAATTTTCTCAACAATTAGCATACAAATTTAATGTCTTTCCATTGGAAAGTGATGGAGAGTCACTTCTGAGATTAGGTGACAAGGGCTGGGAGCGTTGGCACACACCTGTAAATCCAGCACTTGGGAGGCTGAGGCAGGAGGATCACTCAAGTTCAAGGGCAGCCTGGGCTACAAAGTCAGTTCAAGGCCAGCCTGAACTGCATTGTGAGACCATGTCTCAAAAAGTTAAAAAAAAAAAAAAAAAAAGAAAGAAAGAAAGAAAGAAAGAAAGAAGAAAGAGATTAAATGCCAAAAAGACAAACTTTCATCATAGTCTCACCCACCCACACTTGGAGAGAAGCCAGCAGCCATGCTGTGCATTACCCTAGGGAGAGGCCAGGCGGCAAGGAGTTGATATCTCTGGCCAACAGCCAGCGAGGGACCTGAGGCCTAGGGGAGCCTGGAAATGAATCTTCCCCCGCTGATCCTAAGGACCCGCGCTGGGCCAGCAGCCATCATGCAGCCTTTCCAGAGACGCTGAGCCAAAGATCCCAGCGAAGCCACACCCAGACTCCCGAGCATGGACACAGGGAGACGAAGGTGCTTATTGTCTTAGGCTGCTAAATGATGGGAGGGTCTGTCACACAAAGTAAGTAACTAATACAGTGGACTACATGGCTCAGCTTTGGATAGCTTTTACATAATTACTAAAGCAAATACAAAACATTAATCCGATCAAAACTTGGGAGGCCAAAGGGTGAGAAAGCTGTGAATGCCTGGAGGGAAGGTGGTAGGAGAGACAGAAGGAAGCCTCTGCTCCATGGAGGGAAGTCCACTAGTGGGTGGAAGACTGAAAAATAAGAAATAGCAGCAAATGACAAAAGCAATGTGGGCGAGTTTCCTCAAGGAGGGTAGGGGAAATGCTGTGGGTTTTTTTTCTTTTTTTTAATCATGAACCTTGTGTAACTAGGTGACCCTTTAAATTTGGAACATATATACCTTTGAGAAAAATTAACACTTAAAAAGATTTCTTCACTACACAATCCACGTGTGGTTCCTTTGTCTATCCTAAATTTCTTTTTCTGCTCAAAGTTTAAGCCTGAACAATTTTCCTCTATTATTTGCCTTCTGTTATGTTTTGACCCTTAAGTCTCCATTTAATCTTTTCTAGTTTTTACAATCTCAAAATTTTCACTCTGTACTGAAGCTTGTAAATTCCTAAATCTCCAACCCTTTAATTCTTTTTTCCCTTTTGGTGAGTGTTATAGTTTGAATCTGGATTGTGTCATGTATTATAGGATTGGTCACCAGCCTGTGGCACCACTGGGAGGCGGTGGAATCTTAAGGAGGAAGGTAAGTTATTGGGACATGACTTTGGAGGGGACACTGGGACCCTGACCCCTTCCTTTCTCTTTCTGCTGCTTCTTATCTAGCATGAGATTAGCAGCTTTGCCCCACTGTGCACTGCCCCTATGATGTGCAGCCTTGCTACAGGCCCAGAGCAACTAGGACAAGTGACCATGGACTGAAACCTCTGAAACTGTGAACCAAGCTAAGCCTTTCCTCCTCTGAAGTCATTTATCTCAGGTATTTTGTCACAGCAACAGAAGTGGACTAACAGTTTTTATGTGCATTTGGGTGCACGAATGTATATGTGAATGTGCGTGTGTCTGCATTGTGTAATGTGTTTATATGTGGATGTGGATGTTTGCGTGTCTCTTATCTGTCTATGAGTTATTATCTGTCTACGAGTTATTGTATGTGTGTGCTTCTGTGTGTGTGTGTGTGTGTGTGTGTGTGTACACCACACAGCGTCCTTTCCACGTCTTCCTTCTTTCTCACAAAGCAGGGAGCCCCACAGGTGCATCTGTGGATCCCATCCAGGGTCTGGCAAGAGAAGCCCTCAGTTAGTGTTGGGTAGAGGAATGAGCCTCCTGACAGTGCATACTTTCCACTATGGAGGCCTGGAAAGCACAAAAGCGGGTGAGGCTGAGAGAGAAAGCTGGAGGAATGCCTCTGGCTGAGAAACCCACTGCAGCCCTTGTGGAGATGGGGGCTGCTGGGCTCAGCATCCCACTCCATGAGGCAAGTACCAGCTAGCACCAAGCTGATGGCAGAAAAGAGGCCAGGACCAGAGCCAGAGAGCACCACATTCAGCACAGGCCAGTGACCAGCTCAGTGGACGCTCCATGGAGGAAGAAGTTCCAGTCATTAAATATTCCACCCACTCCTCCCAAACAAACAACCATCACCAGCAAGAGACAGGAAGTGAAGAAGAGGCCCCCAGCGTGACTCTGCTTTGGGTGGTTCTGTGGAGCAAAACCAGATGAAGGAAATGCTCACAGCCAGTCAGGAAAATTCCTGTGAGCTCTTGGATGCCAGGAACCAGTGAGTTTCTTCTTAACAAGTTATGAAGCTCAGAGACTGAAGAGAACGCTCTAATTTCAGAGAGCCATGGGGACCTTGGAAGTCATCCAAGTAAGCCAGAGCCTTTCAAATTGCTTGCTTAACATCCACCTGCCTCACTCAGCCATCAGTTGCAAATTTTGCTCCCCACACTGAGTGTCTGGAGCACAGCAGGCCCCGATAAACATAGGACAAACATAAGAAAGGTGATCAAGACCCCTGGAGCTGAAAGCTGTGGCCATAATCCTGGCCCTGGGAGGGCCTTTGCACTGAGCTACATCCGCACCCCATCATTCTTTCTTTCTTTTGTTTTTTCTTTCTTTCTTCCTTTCTTCTTTCCTCTCTTTCTTTCTTTCTTTCTTCTTTTTCTTTCTTACTTTGAGACAGGGTCTCACTAAATGGTTATGTTGCCAAGACTGGGCTTGCAATCCTCCTGCCTCAGCCTCCCAGAGTACTGAGGTTACAGACCTGCATCACCACATCTGGCTAGATCTTTACAAGAGTAACATTTTTGTTGTTTTCCTCACATCCATGAGCGCAGACATTGGGAAGGAGAGGAACATATTGGAGGTGTGATGTGCCCCATCCCCCACCCAACTAAAGCCTCAGCATGTCTTCAAGAGTGGCCTCCTTCTACCCACAAGCCCACAGAATCATCTGTTAGATTTGTTGGTGTAAAGTCATCCTCCATTTGTTATGATATAAATTATGCTTGTCACTAGCTTGAGGTGGCCTCGCCACAGAAAGGTCACTCAATCCCTGAGATGCCAGACCACAAAAGAGGAAAAAATGAACAAATGGCTATGGCCCTGTAAGAAGCCAGCAGGCACACACAAGGGAAATTAGACATGTCCATCCATTCTACACTGGGACAAGGGACCCTTGTGGGTATTGCCCTTTTAAGTGTTAACCACACTAGTGAGGCCATCCAGCTAGTCTGGGGTACAAAAAAATGAGAGACTTGAGTGTGACAATTCACTGTGACAGGAAGCTCTAGGTAGAATAATCGTAGCCACAGTTTCAGCTACTGAGTCGTCCTTAGTACTTGCCAGGTCCATCCCCATATGTGAGCTACTTCTGTTTCTCACCACAAAGATGGAAACGAATATTTTACCCAAACTTCAGTCTTCTGAGGCAGAACTGGAATTCAAACCAAGGGGCAAGGGGGCAACTGCGGCAGAGAGGGGTGTGGCCCTAGAGACAGATCAGCTGGTTTGAATCCCGGATCGGCCACATACTGGTGACATGGCTGAAGCAAGTCTCTTAGCCTGTGCTCCTTCTGTCTCACATTTGTGAGAAGAGAATAATGACAATGCTTCTGAGCATGAGGTGAGATAAGACAGCAGTGGTATAAGGAGAAGAACAGCTCAAGGACAACAGATGCTCCATGACTGTGACCATCTTCATGAAAGCACGGTGTTTCCACAAAGAAAACCAGGATATTCCTGTCCTCGAGCCACTTCTGCTGTCCACAGGCAGATTCAGCTCAAAGGAGAAACCAGCCTTGGTATCTCCACTCAGAAACCTGGTGTCATTTCACAACTAATCCTTAAATCACCTGTGCTCCTGAGAAAACAAAGCCAGAGGCAAACCTCAGGTACTAATGCTATGAGAGGGTGAGTACAATTGCAGGGCAGCAAGAGCACGAAGGAAAAGGATGGGAAGCAGCAATAAGGAAAAGCAAAGACATGTATGTGCCCAGCTGGCCACAGCTTCAGAAGAAACCCAGTTCAGTCACATGGGACATTTTAGAGCCAGTCAAATTGCATTACTGTAGCTGGAGCGGGTCGTAAGTGGGGGTGGGAAAGAGACAAGAAGGGAAAGAATAGGAATTTACAGTGCTCTCCATCACCTGCCTCACAGCAGGGGCATCAAGCCTAGCAGCCCAGACTTGCACCCAGGTTGTTTTCACCACACAGTGTATTGACTCGCCTGGACCTGCAGGCTGAGTCTCCAGGCCCTCTAGGTGGTAGATGGGAGCTTGGAGCCCACACCTCGCAGCGTGGCACCTCATCAAAGTCTGGGTGTGGTGGGAGCAGCTACGGCCACTAGGAGTTGGCACTAGAGATTAGGAAGCAGAGCTGCTGTGGTTCTCACTTCTGAGGACCTGGGGTGTCAGGAAGTGTGACCAAGTGACAGTGGGGAGGCACATGTATATATTTAGCTCAATATGGTCCCTTTCAGTAAAGTGATCTGAGTTGTGTGTGCATATAGTTGTTTTTTTTTTTAAGTGTAACTCAAGCAACATTATTTTTCAGTGCAAGGAATAGAATTATATTTGTAGTAATAAATTGATTATAACTTGCAAAATCAGCTCAAGTTGAAGCTTGTCACTTCACACATTCCAGCTTCAAGTTATAGCACTCTCCCATGTATCAGTAAACTTTCCCACTACTTGATATGATACCTGACACTCACATTTTCAAGGAGGGAAGGTTTAATTTAGTTGATGGTTTGGGAGAATGCAGTCCATGCTCAGCTGGCTTCAAAGCAGAAACATGGTGGAAAGGTGTGGCAGAACAAAGCTGCTTCATTCATGGTGGCCAGGGTCCAAAAGAAGGCAACTGTGCCAGAGAGAAGTGGACAAGCGCCCAAGTAGAGTACCCAAGGCCACAGCTCCAT
The DNA here is from genome assembly GCA_028451465.1 of Erethizon dorsatum. Taxonomy (NCBI): domain Eukaryota; kingdom Metazoa; phylum Chordata; class Mammalia; order Rodentia; family Erethizontidae; genus Erethizon; species Erethizon dorsatum. Next base: position 43,318,777 of record CM051825.1, read on the forward strand.
GACCCACCCAGACACACATAGGAGCGCGTTCTACTAATCTGCTAGGTGCTTCTTAATCCAGTGAAGTTGACATATCCAGATTAATGTTCGTGTCTTAGAAATCCTAAAATCATCCATTAGTCCAACATTTCTATATCCAAAGACTACATATTCCATTCAGAGACAACACATTCACAGACTATGTGCCCCAATAATATTATTAGGAAAGTATAATCACTATAGTCATCATGCTAGGGTATGTCAAAGGCAGGTGATTTCCCAGCCCTATTGCCCATGCTTTACATTCTTGTGGGGAATGCTATTGACTGGGTCTGGATGAGCTGCCTCTCCTCAGGCCCAAAAGTGAAGGGCCAACCAACTATGGACTGAAACTTCTGAAACTGTGAGCCAGAATATAACTTGTCTCTTCATAAACTGACTAAGGTATTTGCTACAGTAACAGAAAATTCACTAATACAAGGGATGTTCACCAAAACTTTATAATGCTTTTTTCCTCAGAATATTTCAAAGTACACAGCCTGGGCAATGATATGTAAAGTTGAAGGTGCTTTGCTGCATGAAGTTGAATGAGGGTTTGAATGTAAGGGAGGCCATGCATTGTGTGGGAAAATTTAGACTAGAAGTCAGGATAATAGGCTCCTCTTCCTTGCATGGGCACCAACAACCTGTATATAAAACTGGGTAGATCAGCCAACCTCCAACATCTCAGTTCCTCCCCATACAGCTAGGTCAAATTCCTGCAGCGCTAGTATCCTGTGATTCTGTTTTACATGACAAAGCAAAAGAAAGCTCTGTGCTTTCGAAGGGTGTTACTCCACCTTTCAAAAACTCAGAGTTCTTCAAGTTCAAAATTGAAAGGCATAGTGCTCACCACGCCTCTTCTTGCTGAGAGAGGATAGAGCATTCTAACAAGGCCACCAAAGCCTTGGCTTCATATAATGGTCGGCAGAGTTTCTTGTGGTTCCAGTGACTCATGTAGCTGTGTGATCAGAGGTGGAGATTCTAACCACCTGGACAGACTCCCCCCACAGTCCCACGGGCAGCCTCCTTCCAGGTGTCAGGTTATCTATCTGTAAATCAGGCTGAGTGCCCTACTGGAAACCTACAGGAGGCTTCTGATGCTCGCTCAAGCAACCCCTCACAAGTGTACGCACTGTATTTTCCTCATCCACTCATCTGTTAATGGACATTAGGTTGCCTCCATATCCTGCCTGTTGGGAATAGTACTGCACTAAACGTGGGAGTGCAGGGGTCTCACGGAAGTTGAGATAGAATAGTGGTTACCGGAGACTGGGGCGGGTAGTAAGAAGGGCACAGGGAAAAGATCCACTGATGAGTACAGTGTTACAGTCAGATGTAAGGAATAAGACCTGGCGTTGTACGGCACAGTGGGGTAAGTATAATTAACAATAATACACTGTATGTCTCAAAATAGTTAAAAGAAAGGAATTTGAACGTACTCACTATAAAGAAATGAGCAAAGTTTAAGGTGTTGCATATTCTAATTAGCCTGTGTTTCTCACTACACATCAAAACTATGTACAAGTATGATGTGTCAGTCAGAAATGTTTTTAAATTTTTAAAAAGTGTAGATACTCAGAGTTCATTTTGAAACACTTGCAAGTCTACTTTTGCTGCCCATTAGCTCCCTGTAAGAAAAACAAAACAACCAAAAAGGAAGAATCAAAGATCAAAAAGACAAGCTGTGTGGACAAGCAGATTCGTGAGTCACGTGGAAGGGATTTGATGCACACTCTTCAGAGCACGTGGAAATGAGGCCCACCCCACCTCTTTGATGCAGGAGTTGTCAGTAAGAGTCAGAATCCTAAATCTCAGGGGTGCAGGTCCATCTTTTCAAATCCCATTCAGGAAATGTAGCTTGGCAGTTTGGTGTTGGCTACGGTGTTGTTTACTTCAACGTAAGATTATGCTAATTTTACTAAGTACGAAATATATTAGATATGCACCTTGGATTGAGTTTAGATTTTCTGACAGGTAAGTGTAGCTTGGCTTTCCTACCATACCATGTAGCTCTTAAAATAGAAAGAACACTGACTAGTCTCAACAAATGACATAAAATACAAAATTTGTGCTATAAACTAATAGAAGTAATGGCAAGACTTGGGATTTCATTAGAAAATGTTAGATATTCAACAATGTGTACATATGCCAAGGTAGTGTGTGTGTGTGTGTGTGTGTGTGTGTGTGTGTGAAACTATATTGAAAGTAACATATGTATGCTTTTACTTTTCTTAACTATAGCACATTTGTCGGATTTAGAGCCTTTTAAAGTGGATGGATGATTGATTAGCTGTATTCATATTTTAAGCCCTTCCTTATGTTTTATTTATAATAGGTGGGGTTTGAGGATGAGGGATATTTCCTAAATCCTTCATTCACAAGCCTGTAATTATTCATGCAGGTGAAGTGAAGCACCATGATTTAAGGCCAGGGATTGTGGACATCTTTTGGGCCTGAAATCATGCAAGGTTTGGCCAGGTCCCAAAATAGCAGTGTGTAGAAAGTGGATTAGGGTGTGATTGTTAACAATTGAAACCAAAGTGATATTTATTATAGTGGAAATGTCACTGGGCTGGAAATTAAAAGAACTGAGTTGGAATCTTGCCCCTACCACTTTCCTTCTGTGCAACTTACATCCTGTTTCCCTATATGTAAAATAAGATACTAGGCCATATGACCTCTTTGTTCCCTTCAAGCTCTGAAATTCTATTCTGTAGAACTATATGGTGTTCCCTGGACATAAATTGGTATCTTTCATGTAGCCATAGTTACCATTTTGCAAAAGTTAGTCATAGATTATCATGTAATCCTACGGACAACATATGAAATGCACATGAGGGACTCAGGTAACCCATCCATTAGTGGGCACAATAAATACCATTTTCCGTATTATTTTATAGACGAATGACATCAGAAAAAGCAATGTGCATGACTGTATAGAAAACTAGTCAGTACCTGGGATTATATTAGAGGAAAAGTCATATAATACAGGTGAAGAAAATTTTCCACCAGAATTCACAATCGACAATGTCTGAGAGACTTTTTCCCATTTTTTCCCCACAACTTGAGAGGGATGTAGAGAGTTTAGGATCAAAAGATGACAGTGCACAAATGTCAACCATGGCAAAGGAGACCCAACGTGAAGAATAAAACTAGAGGAGGAAAAAGTCGGTGTGTGACTATATAAAATGGCAATTCCACCAGACAGCTGAGTTCCTGTCCTTCTACCTACAAAGAATAAGAGATTTGCAGTAATGTTTATCATTCCCCATTTGTATTGCAATCTCCTGGGGAGCTCTAGGATACAGACACCTGGACCCTAGAAACTCTGATTTGATCTCTCTAATGAAAAGGTGACAGTCACAGGAACAAATAACTGGCTGTGGTTATTCAGCCTAGTGCATGGCCAGGGTTTCCCAGGTATTGCTTTATACATACTCAGCCCCATCTGGAACTCTGGGTGTGCTGGAAGACAAGGGCTCCCCAAGGGCCTCCTGCAGCCCTCAAATGATCTAAGCATCTCAGAGGCCCTGGGGGTGGCTCCTAGGAAAAAGAAGACACCTCTCACCATTGCTGAGGTTTGCACATCCACATTCTCTAACAAAACTGTAGGAAAGAGCTCTACCTCCTCTTTCCTTTGTATTTTCTGGGCTCTCTCCCTTGGCTTTCAGGTCTCAGACAAACCTGTATTTCAGATATTTGCCAGTTCCTCCTACAGGTGGGAACCTCCCTAAATAGAAAGATTGTCTCATCTTCCTCCTGCTGAGACTCTAGCAGGGGGCCAGGCCACCCATGAACATTTGTTCCCTTCCTGGATGGAGAAGCGAAGCAGGGCACAGTAGCTGAAGATGGCGAATGGTGGCTCTGCACCCGTTTCCCATCCAGGAGGCCTGATTCTCACAGCCAGAGCATCAGCACTGGAGATGAAAGGCAGATTAATTTTCCCTTGGTGAAAGAAGTTATTTCCTACTTAGATCCTAAATTCAAAATGCAAGGCAGGACCCTCCTGTGCAGTATCATTAAGCAGGCCATGCACCCCACCCCATAAACCCAGGTGTTACAGCGTCACTTCACACTCAGGACCTTAATTTAAGGCACTATCAGCCCTGAGCCCAACCCTGAAGGCCCTCCTCCTTCCACCCATGCCTTAGCTTTTCCTGTGAAGGAGAAACAATGCGACAAACCAGCTCCTTCAAGGACACTAGATCAAAAATAGCAGGCTGACTTTCTCTCAACTCCTGGAGCAGCTCCACAACACCCAACGGGCTCTTCCATATCAGTCTCTTCATAGAGGAGAAGAGTCTTTCCAGGCAAAGGGGACCTGCAATCCAAAGATACCACTGGCCCAAAGCATCCCTTCCTAGATCCAACTTGCATTCTGGATACGATAGCAAATTTTGTCATGCACTGTTTTAAGACATTGTGCTAACCATTTATTAAGAAAACTAATGCACCTTGAGACCATAATATTAAACAAAATATGTCAGACACACAAGCTTAAATGGTTTCTCTTATACGAGAAACCCAAAATATAAATAAAGAGCAAAATAAAGGATAGATAATAAGAAATAGGGAGATAAATCTTTTGCAAAAGGGAAATAGACCAAGAGATGGAGGGTGGGGGAGGAAAGGGATGAAAAAAGAATTAAGATGTGTTATAGGCATGTACCAGCTCCCCATGAGGAATGTAATCATTTTGTACTACAAACATCTACCAATAAAAATTAAAATTTAATTTAAAAAAATTACATTAGTTTTTAAAGAGCTCTATTTGTTAGCTGACACAACAGCAAGGATATGTCTACTTTTTAAATTAATAATACTTTGCAATCCAGAGCAGGTCCCAAGGCCACAGGACACAGACGTCACATGTTGACCTGGGAAAGCCAGCAGGGACTGTCAGAGGCCTCGTCTTGGCAGGAGTGTGGAGTCAGAGATACAGAGGAATAGCTGTGGGGTCTGAAAGGGACTAGGGAGGCCCTGGAAGCTGGCCTGGAGGGGCACAAGGACAAATTTTGTAAACTCTTACAACTGTGCCCAGGCAGGCTCCGTCCCATGGTTACATCTCAACTCCTGACAATAAACACGAAGCCCTAGAGAATGAATGGCTTTTGTTTGCCTTTTCTGAGAGGCATCTTAATTCAAGTACTTTTGCCCAAGTGAGTCAGAGGTAGAAAAGCCTCCAGCTCCACACCAGCTGGTACTTTTCCATGCCTTCCCCTGAATTATATAACATGGCACAATTTTAGAAACTTGGTTCTAGTTGCAGAGACTGCTAAGCTAAAATTGCAGCGTCCTGGTCCTCACTCTCTCAACTTTTCAAGAGAGGAGATGCTAGGGTTTTGAGCTAGGGGCAATAGCAGTGGGAGAATAATATATTCTTATTATATGTAAAAGGAATAAGGAGTTGTACCATACGCAGTTAACTCAAAATATCTCCTTTTTATGCCTCTATTTATATAGGGACAGGGTAAGACAGCATGAGTTTTATCTTGTTGAGCTTTATAGCTGAGTTTTATCTTGTTGCACCTGGAAAAATTCCTCCCTTGGGATATTTTTAGTGTCACAGGTAGAGGTAGCATTTCTTCTAAATTTATACTTACGTGGCTAATAAAACATCCACAGAAATGTTCTATGGCAAGGAAGTTTAACGAAGACATCCTCAGACAATTGGACTCCTGAAATTAGGAGATGTTGAAGCAAGAAAAGTATATTGATAGAGACGGAAGAAATGGAGGTCAGGGTCCAAAATGGAAACTGAGGCAAAGACCATTTCAATGACTATCAAGTTCATGTTGCAAGATAAGTGATTACAAGGACTAGATTCTGGTTTCTTGTTTCTCACTTCACTTCTTAGGACGTCCAGCTTCACCCTCTTTGAACCATTTGTCCAAAGCAGCGTCTTGTTCCAAGTGACCAATTTTGACCAAATCCTGTCCTCTCTAACCACTGTGGAAGCAAAAAAAGCAAACACTTGATGCCAATTTGTCAACAACTTGACGCAAATCCATCTGCACAGTGAGAAGCAGCTTCTGCTTTTAAGTCTACTTAGCTGTAAAGATCATAAAACCTGCATCACAGCCTAAAACCTTGGTCCAAAGCCAAATAGGAACCCAAGGAAGCAAAGGCAAGGGCAGGCCAGTGTGAGCTGCAGCTGCTCATCATGCTCTGCGGCACTTGCGTCTGGTTTCCTTCCTTCCCATGCTCACAGACACCAGCGTCTTGTGTACCAACCATTCCCATGAGCCTTCAAACTAGAAAAAAAAAAAAATCACTCTCAGCTGTGCTTTTGGGCACTAGTGTCATGAACTATGCAAAGAGCCACAGCTTAACTCTGGCCTGCTATGTTTTTAGGTGCCTGATTTTTGCATCCAGTAGTCATTGCGAATTCCCCTGTATAACCTTTCCCTGTGCCAGTGGGAATCCATGGGCCACAGTCTCTGTTGTAGCTGCACTTTAGATGAATGTTAATCTCAGACCCTCAGAAACAAACTAGTGAAAGAGTGGAAGGGTCTTGATACAAAAGTTCTCAGATCCCCGTCCCTGTTCCCAGAATAAAGACAGTTATGTATCTATACTTGTCCAGCACCTACCTGGGTCATGTGGCCGTCCTTAGGGTGCTCTCACTGTGTGATGATTGTTCTAGCACAATCACAGTTGTCCACCTCTAAAGACATCGAGTTGGTCCACGGAGAGATGTAGTAACCACCCAGTCATTCATATAATAGATACCAGACAGATCTCCACTATTGTGTCAGGTAACCAAATAGGGTTCTTAACCAAAGTACTGAGTGCCACACACCAAACACAGGATTAGGCACTAGTCACCAAAGATGAGTAAGACACACTCCCTGTCTCCCTTCCCTGAATGCTTCTGTGGTCTACATGAAACCTGAACCTTGATGAGGCCAGGACTATGACTTCCAGTGGTAGCCAGAGCCTCTACCAACTTTTCACAACTAACATTAAGCATCTTTTCCCAACTTTGAGTTTAGAATTGTCACAGTATTAGCCTCACATCAGCCATGGTGGAGAGATTTACACTATAATAATTGGTAGATATGACAAATCAGGAACTTATTGTTATTGATTTGATTTGAATTTTTTGGTTCATTTGGTTGGTTGGTTGATTAGTTGGTTGATTTTTGTTATTGATGTTGTTGTGGTAGTAAGGTTTCAACCCAGGGCATTGCACATGTTAGGCAAGTGCTAATACAATCAAGGTACATCCCCAGCCCTCATTTTAAAATTTGAGGTTTTTTTGTGGGTTTTTTTTTTATTTTACTTTTTTACCATCAAGTAATTAACTAATTAATTAATTTATAAATACCAACACCACTCTGCAGTGATAGTATGACTAGAGTGCTCTAGCTGAGAACATATTTTTCTGCTTTTAGAGGTTAGAGTAATGCTTTGTGTAAGAGATGACATACTGTTTGCATACTTCAAGCTGAATGAGCTTTTACCAGACATCAAAGAATCCAGAAAAAGAAACCAACATAGTTGATGCGCTGTCCACAGAAGGTTGCGTGGGTTCTAAAGAATAGAACGGTCTGTGACAGGCAGACTACAAGGGAGAGGAGGAAGCGAGAGGGTATAGCGAGAGTGGCCACCAGCATGAAAAGTGTGAGTGAGGCTGTCCAAGTTCCCTGGGCCCGATGAGACCAGCATGACAAAGGGAGGGTCCTCTCTCTTCTGTTCTTCCCACACTGGGCGCACCCATGGTAGATTTTGCCCATTCAGAGGGACATAGAACCAAGTCATACAGAAAAAATTACAGCTTCTGTGTTTCTTCAAAAAGGACAAGGGAATCTGTCTTCAGTTCAGATTTTAAGCAGAAACTCTATTTCTCTGAGTTTACCAAAAACCATCAGTGTCTCCCTCAGGTGGGTAACTTCATCTTGAAAAGCTCTGTTCACGCCCTTCCTTTTCTTCAGTAATGTGAAAGGTGAGTGGAGGAAATTCTGTATTTTTATGGCTTAAAATTATGGTTTTAGGGTCAGTGAGATAGCTCAGGGGCATAAGCGCCTGCCTGGCAAGTGTGAGGTCCTGAGTTCGACTCCCTGTACCCACATTAAAAAATTATAGTTTTAAAAAATTAGCACAAAGGCCACCACATATTTACTAGGGTCACTGAAATCCAGGGCACTGACAACACCAATGCCGGAGAGAACGTGGAGCAACAGGAACCACTCACTCATCAATAGGAGGGAATGCAAAATGGTGGAAGACTGAGTTTTGTTTTGTGTTTTACAAAATCAAACATACTCTTACCATATGATCCAGCACTCATGCTACTTGGTATTTACTCAAATGAGTTGAAAACTTATGTCCACACAAAAAATACTCCTGGATGTTTATAGCAGCTTTATGCAGAATTGTCAAAATATGGAAGCAACCAAGATGTTCTTCAGTAGGTGAATGGATAAATAAAACTGTGGGAAATCCAGACAACAGAATATAATTCAGTACTACAAAGAAATGAGCTATCATGCTATGCATAGACATGACGGAAATACAAATGCGTATTACTAAGTGAAAGTACCCAGTCTGAAAAGGCTACATACCGTGTGATTCCAAATGTATGACATCCTGGAAAAAGAAAAATATTGAAGACAGTAAAGAGATCAATGGTTGCCAGAGGTTGAGGAGATGCAAGGATGAACAGGTGGAGCAGGGAGGATTTTTAGGGCAGTGAAACTGTTCTGTACGACACCACAATGGTAGATACATGTTCTTATGCATTTGTCTACACCCATAGAATGTTCAACACCAAGAATGAACCCTAACACAAATCGTGGAGTCTGGGTGATAACAATATGTCAGTGTGGGTTCCTCAGTGGTAGAAAATGTACTACTGTGATGCGGGATGTTGAGGATGGGAGAGGCTATGCATGAACCGGGGAAACGGGGATGTGGCAACTCTGTACTTTTAGTTTTTCTCTGAACCTAAAACTGTTCTAAAAATTAAACTATTTTTTTTTTTTAAAGACATACAAACTTATCCTAATGGAAGAGCTTGTCTTTTAAGGGGTTCTGCTCCTCCAGGCCATGGGCTCCCTTGTCCCTTGTCCGCGTGCCTAGAAGCCACTAGGTGGTGCTGCCACCGCCCCCAACCTGGGCTTGCAGGTAGACAGGTAGATAAGGCCAGGGTTCCAGGAGCCACGTCTCCAGGATCCCAGAGAGCAAGAGCCGATAGGTGGCTCCAAAGCAAAGAGAAGCCAGAGGAGTCAGAAAGTATTGGCTCCCCGGGATAGCTACAGATTAGGTCAGAACGCATCAAGCTACTTCATCACTAATTCTTCCCTATAGAAAATTGTATTTAAAATGGCGGAAAGAACGGCAGATGGGAAGGATGCATTTCTCTCCATCTTGTGCATAGATTTGGAGGGTGGTTTAAAAACCCCCACTAGGCTGTGGCACTGGTACCGGGTTCAGCTCTGAGATAAAGTTTGATGGAGCAAACTGGGTGTATGTGCCCCTCCCTGAGCCACCTTCACCAGACTGCAGAGCAGGGTGTTGGTTCCAGTCTCTGCCACACTGGGGCTTCGCCGAGCTTCAGTTGACTCATTTGTGAGATGAGGAAAACAGTACACCCACCTCCCATAGCCCACCTGAAATAATCTACATAACCCAGAAATACTTTGCATCATTATTTGTATTGCTACACTCTTCACTGCCAACTGGACTCCCACTAGGTTTTAAGCACCCCATCATCCCTGTACCCAGATCACTGCAGATACTCTTTTTTTTTTTCATGTGGCTACCTCTGGACCTTACGCTTGCCAGCAGGCGCTTGTACCGCTGAGCGTTATCACCGGCCCTTTTTTTTCCCTTTATGTGGGCTCAGGGAGTCAACCTCAGGACCTCGCGCTTGCCAGCAGGCGCCCATGCCGCTGAGCAATATCACCGGCCCTTTTTTCCTTTATGTGGGTACCAGGAGTCGAACTCAGGACCTCGCACTTGCGAGGCAGGCACTTATGCAGCTGAGCTATCTCACGGGCCCCAGATACTCTTCAGTAGTCTCCCACCTGGTGCCTCTCAAAATCCACCCTACATAGTTCTGGAATTCCGTAGCACCACATAAATCTTGCCGGCTCATGCTCAGTCACCTCTAGTTCTCCCATCATCTTCCAGAAAGAAGAAAAACTCCTTATTTTGTTGGCATTCAAAGCCCTGCAGATCCACACATCTGTCCCACAGGTTGCCAATATGTGGCTCTCAGGCACCATTCATTGTCCCTTTAATCTAACCTCCTACCTTCTTGCTTAGGTTTTCCCAGATAGTTGTCATTCCTTCTCTCCAATTTCTCCTCATGAACTCTAATGTATCTTCTAGACCCCTTCTAAAATGACTCTTCTTATTTAACAAGAACTTTTGTAACTCCTGTTCTCTGATTCCATTTGCCACTGAATGCCTGTTTTGTTTTTATCCCCACATTACCTAGCATATCCTGCAACAATAAATACTTATTGAATGATTGGGACTTAGGAGTTTCACCTACTTCTCCATCAAAGTATAAAGCTCTATAGAGAAATCATGTTGGGCTGGTTTTCTTTCAATGCCCACACTCCCAACACAATGATTGCACTAAATAGGAGATCAATAAATATGTCCTGAGTTAACATGAAGAAGTGGAGTAGAGGAGGACTTAAATGAGATTAGTGAAGATCTTAAGGCTAATTGTTCAGAATTTAAGTTCAGTATCAGATGTATTCCAACCACTCTTTAAATCATTCAGGGGACATGCTTAGCATTTGCTGGGTTGTTTTTACTTTCCGCCTGACAGTTATATTTTCTGCATTTAATTTGCCAATGATTTTACCACATATATTTATAGTGTCTTGTAAGTATAATCAATGTAAATCAAAGTTGTCCCATTTGGGGGCTTCAGTTTCTACCCATCTGCTAGTCAGCTCTCCATTAGTATAACAAAATACTTGAGAAAATCAGTTTTAAAAGAGGAAAGGTTTATTTTGGCTCACAGTTTTGGAGTTTCCAGTATAAGTCAATTGGCCCTGTTGCTTTGGGGCCTGTGGCACGCAGCACATCAAAATGGGGAGCACATGGAGGAGCAAGCTGTTCACCTCATGGAGGCCAGTAAGCAAACACAGGAAGGAAGGGGCTGGGGTCCCAATGTCCCCCTCAAGGGCAGTCCACAGAAACCTAACTTCCTCCCACTAAGCCCTACTTCCTAAATTTCCACCACCTCCCAATAGCACTGCAGGCTGGTGACCAAGCCTTTATCACAGGGCCTCAGGGGCCACTTATCCAAACCACAGCACCCAGCTACTTCTCTGCAGACATGTTCATGTTTGATGAGAGCATTTTTCTAGAGCAGCAGTTCTCCAAGTATGATCCTTGGACCCACAGGTAAGCATCACCTGGGAACTTACTACAAATAAAAATTTGAGGCCCCACACAGATTTACTGAAGTAGAGACCCATAGTGGTTGGGGGAGGGGAAATCCGTATTCAACAAACTCTCCAGGTGACCGTAATGGATTACCTGGGAGCTTGTTAGAGAGGCATAATCTGAAGCCTCACTCTAGACTACTGCATCAGAATCTACATCATAACAAGATCACCAGCTAATTCTTTTGCACATTGACATTTAAAATACATGGTTCTAGAATGCTTTGGAAGAAAGTTGCCTCCATCAGGAAACTGTTAAACAAGAAGTGTGGATGATTAAAAATGGCCACACTTTTTTGCCACTTCTTCCACTGAGAGAGGGAGGTTATTTCCCATATCCTTGCACCTGGGCCTATGAGCTGTTTTGATTAATCAATGTGGCAGCATGATGCTATGTAATCCCCATCATGTAATCCCCATGATGCTGGTCTTTCAGAGGTCTGAGGCCTCTGCGTTCACCTTTTAGAACACTCGCTCATGGGACTCAGCCACCACATTGTGAGAAGGCCTTGGAGATCCCATGGGAGGATAACTAAGACATTCTGGTCCCCCACTCCAGCCAACAGCCCCTGGGCAGCCATGGGAGTGAGCCGTCTTAGATGGTGCAGCCCAGGTGACCCCTCACGGAGCAGAATCACATTCCAGCTGAACACAGCCTACCCACAGACTTGACACAGACAACAAAGATTTCTTAAGCCACTATATTGTAGGATGATTTGTTGTATAGCAGTCTATAAGCTAATGAATGCACGAATCGTGTCTCCTGGGGAAATTACTTTGCCCAAAGCCATTTGCTAAATTATAAAATTATAAACATTGCAACCTTCATGAACTTCCCTGAAACTTTCAGAAGTGAATATTGTGGCTATATGCAAGATGAAGCAGCCTGTAAGCTAAAGACTGCACCAAGAAAAACCATGAACCTGTGATTCAGCACTGGGTAAAGCTGACATCATCCACAGATGAGAACGATGAGCACTGGCAGGAAAGAGTGCTATATCTTTGGCCAGAGGCCTCTATGCTAAGCTAACAATTTCATCTGGGGCATAAATTATTCACTTGAAAATATTTTGAAGTGTTGGTACTTCTGGGAAGGAGAAAAGTTTACATTCTAGAAAGACAAATTCAGAAATGACACTACTCATAGTTTTAGACTTACTGATACATCCATCAATTTACATGGAACTCTGAATATATGCAAAGCTCAGTCCAGGTAGATAAAGGCATTCTAAGTTAACTGTTCTTGGCCCTCAACAAATTAAAAAAAAAAAAAACTGTGGCAGGTGTATAGGACATAATAAAGTATAGTTGAAAGAATGTAAGCTGGGAGCCAAGAGACCTGGCACCTAGTTCTGTCATGTTCTAATCAGTATCCACTGGTAGAAAGAAAAAGATCCCAAAATTATGTTGAAGAATTGGGGGTGACTGGGTACAAATGGTCTTCAGCTGGAACTGGAACCGCCCCCAGAAACCACTGAATTACAAGCCAATTCCTCTGTCTCTTGCATGGGCCACATGATTTCTCCTAGAAGAATCTTTTATCTCTGAATGTACTCCATTCTCTCTCTTCTCTTTTAGCAGTTTGTTCTCCCTCACAGCTCCAGCCAGTCTGGCTTTTCCATAGCTGTGCAAATGCCCTCCATATTATGACTTTAGCAGATTTAGCTCTCATTCTGGGTTCAAATGCCTGAAGAGAGAATCTGATTGGCCAAACGTATGGATTAAATGTTGTGGATAAACTAATAGAATTGCTGTGCATGGATCAGTGACTACCCCAGCTCAAGGGAATATCACAGAGAATTGTGGTCACATATTTCATAAGATGACCACCTAGACAGTCAGGGCTGCAGGGGAAGCAGTTGTCACTGATGAGGTGTAAATAGGCAGGCAGTAACTGGCATCTTCCCATGGCTACTATGAACCAGCTGGAATATCTGGGACAAATCATTTAATCTCCAGCTTCAGCTTCCTCAACAAAAGGAAGAGTTGAGCTACATCTCTCAAGCTTCTTTCTTCCAGTACTAATGTATATATTATACAATGCGTAAAACAGAAAGAAACAAGGTAAACCTAGTGTGGATACAAGGGCTTCTATAAAACCAAGGCTCAAACCAGGTGTGATGGTACACACCTGGAATCCCAGCACTCGGGAGGCTGAAGTAGGAGGATCGCTGCGAGTTTGAGACCAGCCTGGGCTACATAGTGAGTTCAAAGCTAGCCTGAACTACATAGAAAGACCCTGTCTCAACACTCTCGCCCCCTCAAGAAAAAAAAAAACCAAGGCTCAAAAAAAATAGCAAAACCTGGAGCAAGGGGTATTTTTCGAACCACCTGCAAAAATCTGGATATCAGGAGCACGATTGTGCTTCAGAGAGTTTGTATTCTTTGCACTACCAATCTATTAGACAAGACAGCTTTAGTTCAACAGGGTTGGTTATTAGCATAGCTATGGAAATAATGCTCATACCTGAAGACCCAGCTTCTCAATTCTGTGCCCCTGTCTTCTCCCTTACAGGACCCCTAATTATGCAAGACCTCTGGCACCATGCCCACATATAGTAAGAGCTCAGTGGACAAAGTTCCACTTTTAACAAGCTTTGCTGTGTTCTTAATCTCTGAGTGTCTTAACACTTCATTCTCCCATTTGTAGTTAATGATCAAAGCTGGAGTCTAAAGCACATCATTTATACTTCAGCGTAGATTTAAATTGGTGTATTATCTTCCCTAAAGTATTCGTGTTTAGCCACACATATGAATAGGAAGATGTTGGTTTCAGGCACATAGGGAAGTAATAAAGACTTTTCTCTTGTTCTAATTTAACTCTTATTTAGAAGAAGGGTCTTTCTTGGTGTCATACTGCAGAGACTGGGGCAGCACTTCACTCTGCTGTGCATATCAGAAGCACGTGATGCACAGGCAGACCTACAACCCAGTCACGAGGTGACAAATTGAGCCAGCCATGTGTACGCCACCTTACACCTCATGCAAAGGGCCTGTGGTGAGGGTGATGGGGCCCAGAAATGCCATCCCAAGATATTCTACTTGGGCATGTGGATTATTTTAAGCTAGAGATACTCAAAACCCAGCAGATACAGGAAAAGCTTCTCACCTCTCCCTTACTGCCTAAAACAAGAGTATGTAAATTTTCCCTTTAGTAAAGAAACTTATACTTTATGATGGAAATTTCCACTTGCAAAGATGTCTCTGCATTGGGAAGGGAGCCAGTCTCTGAGGGAACTCATACCTCAGCCTCTTACCTGCATATGAGACAACCCTCATTTACCACAAATCTCCTCCCCTCCCCTCCCCTCGCATAACCTGCCCCCACCCAAACTCTTTGTCCTTTGTTTATCCTAAGATGGTATACAAGCTTCAGTTGTCTACTTGCCTCTTGAGTCATAAATTCTTTTGTGAATTCCCCTGCTACATAAAGAATTAAAACTTTTTTTTTTTTCTGTTCTTAATGTGTCTTTTATCAATGTGATTCAAGGGCCCCAACCTTCGAACCTAGGGTAGAGGGAAAAGGTTTTTCCTCCCGTACATTCATATGTGAATGTGTCAATGCCAGAGACGTGACAGGGGTAAAGTCACAGAAAAACACAGGATCTGAGAGAGAAGTTTCTTCTCGTCACTGAAAGGGTGACCTTCTCTGGGGTCCCACTGTGGCCTAAAATTGAAATAGGGAAAATGCCCTTTCCTCCCACTCCCTTTCACCTCCTCAGGTGGCCTGTGGCCTCCCTGCACTCTGAGGATACTTTAGTGGCTGCCCGCCAGGCCATGCTGAGAAGCCATAACTCGGTTTCCCCTCATGGCTCCCACTGCTGCCACCTCTCTGAGAAGCAGCAGGGAAAATATGCATGACAGGCCAAAGGTTGAGAGGGACAGGGCCCACTGTTAATATTCCAAAACTCCCTAAACCCAAAGAGTTCGTGATCAACACAGCCAGCCCTCCTAAAGACTCCTCAAAAACAGCTGCAGTCATGATTTCAGCCCCACCATAGTTCCCCCAGACAGGAGCTGTCAATCAAGCAGTGTTTCTCTGACTATCACCAGGACAGCTCTGGTAAATATTACCCTTTGGCCACAGCAGGCTTGAAATTCTCACTTATCCCAGGTGATTCTGCCCTACAGCCACTCCTGATAACTATCCTCTCTGTCATTGCTTCAAAAGTTCTCAAATAGGCCCACAAAATACACAGAACTGTGCCTGCACAGCCCACCACTGCTCTATATAAGTAATGTTTCCTCATCCTCTGCAGCTGTAGCACAGGTCCCAGTAAAGCCTCATTCATGTGGTTCTGTAAATCTACTCATGCTTCTTATCGCAGGTAGGGTAGACAGGGCAGGTGATGCTAAAAGAGTTACACTAGGGGCTGCTAACACTGAAGGGTTCCAGAGACTGGTGGCAGAGACCAGGAGCAACAGACAAAGATTGGCGGTGACCAGCAGCAGTTGGCAGAAGACTGACAGAACTGCAGAAAATCCCAGAGATGCAGGAAGAGCCAGGAAGCTGCCAAAGGGGGCTGTGAGCCTCCAGGATGAGGAGCCGATAGAAGTTCCTGGGAGCTGATGAGACGTATAACACTAAGGGCCAAGGGCCACTGGCACTCAAAGACCAGATCTGCTGGCAGAGCTGCACTTTGTCAATTCATGATTTTCAGTTGAGCAAAAGAACCCCTGCGCTGATTGGCAACAAAAAGATCAACTCTCAAGACCACACATCTGGCTTTATCAGGTTTCATGGTTAGTCAAATCAGAGGTCACCCCTTATCTCAATGTGAAGTACATATTTATCGTCCTAAGCCCCTGAGATATTAACATTTTGTCTTGCACATCATCACAGCAAAAGTCAAACACAATTTTAAAAATTAAAATTAGATTTTTCTCAAAAATGTCACTGTGTCTTGAAAATGGCAGGCACAGAACATTAGAGACTTCAGTGTAAATGAATCACTCATCAGGGCAACATGGACGGCAAAGCCATTTGTGGATCACGCACTCTGGTTAGGAAAACTGAAGCATCTAGGCAGAAACTGATAACTACCTCCATTTCAGACTCACAGATGAGCTTTCCAGGTCCAACACAAAGCAAACTGACACATGCCCAGAGTATGCTTCATGGGAGGAAGCTTCTCTCAGAGCACACACTGGGGTGGTCTGTTTATCAGAGTACACTACCATCCTTCTCAAACCTATTAAGACCATTTTTACTAAACATTACATGAGGTAAGGAAATGTTAACACAAAAGACAGGTATTTCCATGAAAAGTAAGTGATATGCTTTGTAAAGACTCAAACAAATCAATTTCTGTTACTTCAGAAACAGTTTGGAAGTTTCCTCTTTAGTGTGGTTAACTATGTATGACACAAAATTCACCATCTCACCAGGCGTGGTGGTGTTGCACACCTGTAATCCTAGCACTTGGGAGGCTGAGGAAGGACTGCTATGAGTTCGAGGCCAGCCTGGGCTACAAAGTGAGTTCAAGGCCAGCCTGAACTGCATAGTGAGACCCCATCTCAAAAAACCAAAAAATAAAAATAAAATAAAATTCACCATCTGTTATAGACTGAATGTCTTGTCCTCCTGAAGTTTAGTTATTAGTCATAAATCCCTTTGTGGTTGTATTTGAAGCCTGGGTATCAAGGGAAGTAATTATAGTTAAATGGGGTCATAAGGGTGGGGCCTTGACCCCATAGGATTAGTGGCCTTATAAGAGGAGACACCTGAGAGCTCTCCCCTCACTCTACCCCACCATGTGAGATCACAGAGAGAAGGTATCATCTATAAGTCAGGAAGAAAGGCCTCACAAAAACTGAATTTATCATAACTCAATGTGTGACATCCTGCATCCAGAACTGTCAGAAGACAAACACCTATAGTTTAGGGCACATGCTCTGTGGTGTTTTGTTACAGTGGCCTTAGTACACTAAGGCACCCCTGTAACCATGCTTATGTATACTGTTCATGACACTAAGTATATTAACATTATTGTGCAAAATTGACTCTAATGCTACTTAATTAGGAATAAGTGAAACAAAAAAGATGAGGATAAAATCATAAAAGTCTAGAACTATTCATTCAGATTGCTTTCAAACACCTTTAAACTCTCACTCCTTTATAAAGAATTTGAACTGGTAAACAAAGCAAACATCATGACTGTCATGAAGAAAGTCGATGGAAAACTCTAATCAGTGTAAGCACTTTCAAAAAATCTTAAAAAGTATTAATAAATGGATATTCATGACATTTTGAATGAGATTGTTTTAGAATGTTGGTTGGTTTTTTTAATCTCCTTCTTTAACTGACTCTTTTGATTAACCAGCCAATTGTTGATATCAGTCATGTTAGATGAGGGAGCTGTACACATTCCATTCCACCTGGCTGAGCTTCAGAGGATGAGTGGGTTTCCACCAGCCAAGAGGGGTGAAAAAGTAATGAGGAAACTGGCTGACCAAAGTCACAGAAGCATAAATACACATGATATATTAAGGGACTGGTACAATGTCAAGTGTGACTGGGACATAGGGTCATTAGGTCATCCTAGGAGGAAACTCAGAAAGATATGTTTGTCACAGATTACTCAAGGCCTCAAAGATCATGCTGAGACATTTGGAATTGGTCCTGTGGGCAGGCATTGAAAGTTTTCCTTGGGGTCATGATCTGCTGCAAGCCATGGTTAAATGCATCACATGAACTAAAGAAAGGGACTGTTGGCACCAGATATTTTCTGCAAGCGTCCATGTAACAGATGGCGAAGGTCTGAAATAAATAGTGGCAAGAAAAATAGAAATATAGAAACAGACATGATGGGCATTTTGTAAATAAAATTGATAGTCACGAATTTTTCAAAAAGATGTTTTCAAGGATAGTGTGGAGATTTCTGGTTCATTTTAGTCATGATTAAGATTTAACTGGCAGAAGATTGGTCTGTAGCTTTCTACCCAGCAAATATCTTCGAAACATGGATAAGTTAATTTTAACTGACTACCGTATATACCTCCAATATTGTCACTCTGAGCAGAAGGTGAGAACAAGGCTGGAAGTGGGAAAATTCAAGACCCCTCTAGCTCAGAATGCCCTGAAACAGCAAGCAGAAAAGCCACCGAGGCTCTGAAGTGTCCTGGAATCAGCTGCATGGCCAGGCAAGAATTGAAGTACTGACTCTCTCATTGTTTCCTGGGACATAGTTTTTTGAGACTGTAGAACACAGTCCTCAAAATCTCCCAATAGAGCTGGACAGTATATTACTATGCCATCTTTCCTCGCACTCAATAGGACTGTTAAATTGAAATAATTGGAATTGCATTGGTCAAGTGCTCCAAGATAGACCTTATTCACTTCTATACCCTCTTCCACGGAAAAACCTTTCAAGAAATTTCCAGCAGATTTTGAGACTTAACCTCATTTCATGACTCAAGAGTACTCAGCAGAAGTTACCTAACCGTGACTCTAAACAGATATACATCTTTGCATACGTGTTGTATGTGGTAGTAATTTGTAGCGTGAATGCCCACTTGAATTTAACACTATGGTTATGTGTATCTTGCCTATGAGGTAGTTAAAAATCTAATGAAAGAGACCAATGTATAAATAATTATAATACAAATAAAAATGTCATGAGGAGGTGAGAAATAAAGTAATCCATTAATTAGAGAAGCTAAAATTTATCATTTTAAACTCATGAAAATATTAACCATGTTTTAGTATTCTGCATGCTCTCTTTATTCATTTCTGACATGTCTGATTCCACTCTCTGATCATTCCAAATACTCGTTTCCTAAAATGGCCTTTAGTCCTGTATGAATTTCTTTCCTTCTCCTATCCCTCCAATGCATAGTGTGAGATGGGAAGTCTCTGAATTTATCATATGGATATGTAAGCTACAATTAATTTAGTCCTTTAAGGGAGATAAAGCCTATCTGAGTCATGGCCCAGCCTGGATGTTATTGAAACTAGCCTATTGCTCTTAGATATTATTCTCTTGAGGGTGGCTAGAAAGAACATGTTCTATGGGAAAATCCAAAGGTCTGTAGAGGTGGTGAAAATAATAGTGTTCCTCTTGTATGCACATCCAAACTTGGTCCTGTAGTAGGATGTTGGTCTGTGTACCCTGGAGATAATTAAGCCTGATTTCCTCTGGAACATCAATTTCATGGTCCTTATTATACCCTTCCTAAAAATTTCCATTAGAAATATCTCTGTTTACTTTTCATGAGAGATTCTCAGTTCACCATCAGTAAAATGAAGTCAAGTAACAGCAGTTACGTTTTAGACCAGGATGCAGAAAGTCTTCAAACACTTAACTTGAAACTCAGTATTCTAGGTTAACTTGAAACTCAGTATTCTAGTTTAGATGCAACTTTTGCCTAAGACCAGGCCCTGATGAGTTCTTCTAACCCTAATATTCTGCAATCCTAAACTCCCTAGAAAAAACTTAGATCAATTTTTTAAAAGATTAGTATATACCAACTTCTTTACAAATTGCATCTTATTTTATCCCAACACTGTGATGAAGTATCATAACCTATTTTACAGATAAAGACTTTAAGACTCACAGAAGTAAAGTCACAAAGCTAGAAAGTCAGACCAGAAATTAGAATCCAGATCTAAATTATTACAAAATCTTTGCCCTTTTGTTTATAAACTCCGTTCTTAGTTCAGTGCCAGCAAATTGTATATATGCATATGAATAAGCAAGTTTCATGCCTAATTAGACATATCTGAAAATATATTTAAATAACTGGAAATTTTATATGAAGGAAGTATACAAATAGTTCAAGGAATCAAAGAAGATGAAAATATGAAAAAGACAACAAGTGTCATGACAGATAAGAAAGGTAAAGCATTAATCTAATTACAGTTCCAAAAGAAAAGAAAACATAGGAGCAGAAGAAGAAGTGGAGCAGAGGCATTTAAGGGGATAGTGTTTCTGAATTTGTCTATCATAATGAAAGACATGAATCCACATATTCAGTATGTCCCGCAAATGCCAAACAAAACTATGAAAGGAAATATAATCTGTTATACCAGAGGACAAATGTACTGACTACCTGTCAAACTTCAATATATTCAATGTGAGTATTATAAATTCTGGCATATACTAAAAGTATAGAAATATATGACCTTCTGACTCCTGGGGGAGGGGCACACAATGATTAAAAAAAAACCCACATAACAAAAAAAAAATTAGGACAATTGCAGAACACAAAATTAGATGACAGAAATACATATAAATGTTAGTATATTAAATATATAAATTAAGAAAGTGTCAGTGAGCTGCTCTCTCTATCTCCTTCCTATCTTCCTCATTATACTATCTACAGGCACTGAAAAAGTCCAATTTCCTTTTTACCACTCCTTCCTTTAGGATTAGGATTTTGCCTACATCCAGTTCCCTATCTCCCTAACTCCAACTGCATGGCTTAGCCTCAATGGTAAATGAAGTTCATGTTGAATTTTATTGAGAACAATCAGAAGGTCTGTCCAATATTCCATTACATCCAGTAAATGCTCAGAAAATATTATCTATTTTGGTTTTGAATTCCTCTAACATCTAGCCCTCAGGTGTATAGCTCTGAATAGCTTGAATTGTTGCTGTTGTTTTTGTGGCCTTTTCCACTTATAATCATCACATTTCCCCAGTGACACTATCAGTCCTCAAAGGCAAGGACAACAATAACAATAGCAGCAATGGTAATAATGGTAAATTGATACTGCAGAAAAATTTTGCAAAACATACACGTACATATTTTCACACCTGGTTTTTGTTTCCACGTGGTAAATATCCTTAAAGGACATTTTGGACTTCACTGCCTTTAAAACTCTTTTAGACTATCGGAGACCCCTGCAGTAGACTCCAATCTCCTGCCCAGAGTTACGGTGCATGGTGGGAAGGAAGAGCAAGAGACAAAATAGGGGTGCAGCAGGGATCTGGGATGATCAGTTGTTTGTGGGGAACAAAAGGTCACGAGGCACCCAGAATCTTGGTATTTATTCATTGAGGAAAATGGTGAGGGGATTGTGGCTGGATGTGCTAGACAAGTGGTGAGACAGGCAAGCCTTTTAACAGAGGGAACAAAGCATTCTTGCTGAAGAGACAGGAACAGCCAGATTTACGTTACGGTCAGCAAGTAACCCAATTTGTAGCCAGTTCTGGGAAGGAATTTTCCTCTGGTGTCATGCAAGCCTCAGTGGAGACGGTATCTCATGTCTTAGCCCCATGGTATCACAGCTCGTCTGTCTGAGCTCAACCATGGCTGTTAATAACAAAAAATGCTAGTCCATCATCAGCCACTTGCTTTCATGACGATGTGTACACAGCCTCAGCCAGACTCACTAATTAAACCGAAAGCCAACTTAGGGAAATCACTCTACACAGCCTGCGCTGCTTGTATGTAAGCACAATCACACTTGGTTCTGGGGAAGGGTGATGTGGCGGTCCTCCACATTAGGCCAACTAGAAGACTTATCATACTTCATTGTGTTATTTACAGATCTTATTTCTCACCATAAACTTCTCAAAGATAGAAACCATGTCTCTTGTATCTATAGGTCTCCTCCGCTGAAAACATCATCTGGAATGAATTAGTGAATTCAGCATACACTTATAAACAAATAGGCCATTCTTTCTTAGCTCCATTTTGCTGATTGGGAAACCAAAACTTAGAAAATAAGTGACTTGCCCCAAATCACACTGGTTATTGCAAAATTCTGATTCTTCTCACTCTGCCATATTATTTCCCCAAACTGTTTATGTAAAGAGAGCTTTTGACATGTCCTGTTTTCGATAGGTGATGAGTTAGTCACACGGAAAGGATCGTGATTCACCTGAGGTCCCAGAACTGGCCCCTGGCAGACAGGCAATTAAATCCCAGTCCCAGTCCCTATGCTTCTGGTGCATTCACTTTATATCACCACCCTGGTTGAGAATCAATTCATGTACAGAATCCAATGCTGGGTGCAATTATAGTGCTTAACTCCCATAATAACTACCAGTTATCAACTGGTAGTTTTAGCATTGGATCTTCCAAAAGTATCTCTTTCTAGCTTTCAAGTGGTTTGAGTTTAACAGGAAAAGAAAAAAAAAATTAAAATGTGCACTATGTAGCATTTCCCCTTCCTTTAGCATTTTAAATTTTCCATGTACTTGTGTAATTCAGTATGTGCATAAATGCAGATTAACTCATCAAAATGAAGGCAGCAAAAGAAGCCAGTTGTTTCCAATGCTTTTTGCCAAAATTTTCCTTTCCTCTCTCCAGGGAGGCAGAACTTGGCTTTCTGTTGGTATTTAGCTTTCAGGTGACACTATAAATGGTGCCAGTGTCCCTTTTTAATTTCACCTAAGGCCCAAAATGAAAGTTTATGGAACTCAGCTCTATCCTAAAAACAAAGGACACATAATAAAGACATATAATACACCTACATAGTAGAATTTATACATGTTAGTGTGTTCCAATCCATTGAAATCACTGTGTATTGTGGAAGAGTGTTTAAATTGCTCCATGGCCCTGTGCCATTTTGCTATATCCCAGTTATCTTTAATGACTTCCTTGCTGGTTTGACAAGATAATCTTGGCTTTTCCTGTACAGTTCCTGGCTACAGTCTGAAGCAGCTGTTTCTCCAAGAATGCCTGGTCTCATATACGTTTTTCACCTATAGTTTCAGTTGTCCTGGTCTCTAATCTGAAAGAGTCCTGTTCTGATTTTTGCCCTGAGTGGATATTGCCATCTCTGAACCTATATGACGCATACCAAATTCAATGTTTTGCACATGAACTCATCATCTCTCCCACAAACCTGCTTCTTATTATGCCCTGTATGAGTATCAGAACTCGGAGTCAAGTCACAGCAAGATTGTTAAAAACGTATGGACTTCAGCCACACCATCATGAAAAGATCCTCTATGTGTCCTGCCTAGACCAACCTTCTAACTGGCCAGCACGAAGCTGGGCTTTGCAATAGTCATGAACTGTGTGAAGACTCTGAGACAGACGCCCAGCCACATCCCTTAATTTGTATGAGCGTGTGGAAAAAAAAAAAAAAAAAAAAAAAAACACCTTACAAGTTGTTTCACTGGCTGAGCAGACCCATGTAGAAAATGGAAAAGATGGTGTCATGGAGTACGAAGCTCTGCCTGTTCATATTTTGGAAGAAGAGCTAGAGAATAAAAGCCCAGTCATCTCTGGGCAAGCTGCCTATGAGATGTGGGAGGTGTTCCCCAGCTTGAGTAGAAGGCACTAGAAGGTTCAGGGTTTTTCAGGCAGGCAAAGAGGGACCAGCAACACAAACATCAACCTGGATCAGGAGAGATGTTATAAACCTGTGCTCAGTTGTGGCTGAGTCCTGGAGAAGACCAGGCACAAAACCGATACATTCCCTTATTGCCTACACCACACTCATGCCCTCAGCACCTCCCTCCCCAGACCCACAGCCTATCAATGACCCAAGGACCATTCTCTCTTCAATATCTTGGGAGCCCTTCTGCTTCTCTGTAGTAAGGCTCACTCCTTTGTTAAGGAGCTTTCTCCTGGGTGACTGCACCACCTCCTACCTTGTCCTTCTGAATGTGGCCGCCTCTCCTGCAAGCTTACCTTTGCTGCAGACTACTCCAAACATTTATTTTTAAATTTTGCCCCCTAAATATAAAAAGTAAAAGTTTGTGCTCACTCACAAATATATTTACATTTACGTACAAATTGAAAACTCCCCTCTGAACCAAATATTATGTAAAGTTTAGAACATGCACAAAAGGGAAATCAAAAGAAAATTAGAACAATAAACAAATAAATGTGTTAATTATTTCTTTCTTTACCGCAGTTGATTGTTTTACCGATCTCACCTGGAAATTACCTGCAAAGTTACTGAAGGAGCTTAGGGATGAAACTAAAAAACAAATGATGAGGTAAAAAATTTGTCCAAGATGTCTTCTTTCATAGCAGAGAATAAGATAGATACGTTTATTTTCTGATTCTAATTCTGTTAAATTCAGCCTACTTAATATACTCTTTGTCCACTGCTGAACTAAGTCTTTTTGGATGGTTTTTACATTTCTCACCCAGCCCTGGAATAAAACACAGAATTGGGTGGTAACAAAATCATCAGGTGCTGCTTGGGAGATGACTCACCAAAACAAATACGGACATTAGAAGTACAGAAGGAAAAAACAGAAGTACCTTTCCTTGTTCAGGGGACACTTATCTGAAGGAGTCCCACCA
Source organism: Erethizon dorsatum (assembly GCA_028451465.1). Lineage (NCBI taxonomy): Eukaryota > Metazoa > Chordata > Mammalia > Rodentia > Erethizontidae > Erethizon > Erethizon dorsatum. The sequence continues at coordinate 43,343,427 of CM051825.1, forward strand.
CACAATAGCAAAGTGGATGCTGGCATTTCTACAGTTCTCACAAGATTAAAAGCCAATTTATTTTAATAAATTTATTTGAATTTATTTCAAACCTGACTGAAAAATAGGTTCAGCAAGCATAGTTAAAGATTTTTGAGTGTTTTCTCATCAAAGCAAATTAGCCTTAAAAATAGCATTACACGTGGCCGAAGGTTAGAAAAATTGTCCTGTGAGTTTTTTGAATTCTTTGTCACCTTTTGCAACTGAGTACAGTTCATTAAGGAGGTTATTGGCCTGGGGTTAACAACTTACATGGCAAAACAGGATATGTCACCACCGAAGCCCCCGGCTTTGCTGCAATAATTTGTCTTGGGTTTTTTTGTTTTTGTAACAACAGTGGTTTTTTTCCTTTTTTTTTTTTTTTTTTTTTTTTTGAGTCTCAGATGGGCAGACACAGAAACCACTTATTTGCATACAGCCTGGCCGGAGCAAGGGTGAACTAAGGACACACCAGGCTCCTTCTTGCCTGGCAGAGGCAGGAAGTCGGCTGCAAAAAGCTACTATTTTATAGACCTGAGTGTCTTTTTCTTTTCTCTTTCTGTCATTTGTTTTGGAGAAAAAAGAAAAACCTAAGTTTACTTTCAAACAGAACACAAAAACTTAACCAGGGCGAAAATGAAAGCAGCCTGGTCATCCTTGCCCCCACTTTTATTCCTATTTATTTAGAGGTGCTAAAGTCACCAAACTGGAAATGAGTTAGGGGCGGGTTGAAAGGGACCCAGAGGATGGTTGCTGAAGATTAATAGTGGCCAGCAATTCTCCCAACACCCACTTTCTTGCAATGGGGAACGTAGAGGCACAGTGTCCTCTCCAGTCATCTGGAACAAAACCAAATCCACATTGCTTTGTCATTCCAGGCAGAGCAGCCCCTGTATCAAGGGCTTCTTCCAAATAGTGAGAGATCAGGACAGAGTGAGGCAACACTGGGAGACATGGCTGCACTGTTCCAAAGTAATTTGGTCCTTGCTCACTTGTATACAGATATGGTGCGACTCTCCCCAATTTTTTTCTGGATCAGAATCTCTTTCTCAAAAAACTGTCTCCTTCCAGCTGGCTGTATCAATTGCAGTCTCCAGCTAGGTGCCTGGGACCCCATATAAAATTACCCAGAGACACAGATGAGTGTCTTTGCTCTGGTATGGATGGCAAAGAGACAACAGAGGAAAATATTTCTGTGGGCAATGTCTGACCAAAAATTCCTGTCATCTCTATCAGATGAAACAAATTCTTCAACGGAAGCAGCAAAAATATATAATACAGCGTATTTATATGTTTCCTTGTTCTGAGGAACAAAAAGTGATGAAAAATTACTTAGTATGTGGTAACATTTATCTTCGCCTTTATGAGAATGTCTCCTTATGTTTATAACCATCTTGAACTACTGCTTTCCCACATCAGAGTGTAATGTACCTTGGGAACTGGTAAAGACTCTTCCTAGACCTGTGAAGAGCTCCAAATAATCAAATAATGCCTCTACAGGATCCTGTTTCTTCATAGGCCTTGGTCTACAGTCACAGCTCCTATAAATGGACCCATCCTACATGGTGGTTGTATTTCCAAATGCTATTACTATTTTCTCTCATGCCAAATTGATACCCACATTTTTACCAATAATAATAATAATAATAATAATTTATCATCTGAATTGTTCTACAGGTTTGCTAATCCCCTCATTTAGCTATATATTTCATCCCAAACATCAGTTGCACAGAGCAAAAATGGTGTGTTAAGGGATGTAATTCAAAATTGTATCTCTATAAAATTAAATAATTTCATATTATGAAATTTGGAGGTTATTTAAAGGTCAACACCAAAATACTATATCTTTTGAAGGTACAAAGGTACATGTTAACCTAGGCAGTAGAACATATTTAAAACTCAGGTATCCGAGAGGGCCATTTCTAATGACCATAAAGATGCACATTTAATTAATCTTTGCCACTAATGTTTTTCTTTTTCCAACTTATTCAACAACTTTTAACATCATAATTTTTTCTTTGGTTTTTAAAGCAAATTTTAGAGGCCAGAGTAAATCATGACAGGTTTTATACAAAGTCTTTTCCATCAAAGGCCATCAAATGAATGAATTTATAAAGTCCATTTTGTGTCTATGCAATCAATGTGCATTAGCTGAAATGAACTCTCTCTTTTTCGGGGGACAAATTAGCCATTTCAAGCCAGCCTAGCAAAGTGGTTCAGTGGAACCATATATACATTTCTAAATGTCATTCTGTATTTAGCTCTTTGACTTTAGGCAAATTCTTAACTATTTATGGCCTAATTTTTTAGTTGGTTGGAATGGTGATAACAACACTTGTGTGGCTGTTAAGAAGTACACCTATTCAAAGTACAGTGCCTGAAACAATCAGATAGTTGATGGGGGAGAGAAAAGATGGATTGGTGGATGGATGGATGGATAGATAGATAGATAGAAAGGTAATTTTTCTCTTAATGATAGGGATACATTCTGAGGAATTTGTTGCTAGGCCATTTCGCCATTGTACAAACATCACAGTGTATTACACAAACCTGGACGGTACATGTTTGTCACTCACTGTGGCCTCTTGCTGAAGTCAAGAGACACGGTAAACACAAGGGGTATGAGACTGCTGCCAGGGGAACCCAGCAGACTGTTCTACAGGAATTTTTTTAGATGTAAGCAGAAGTAGTGCACTTTAAAATAAAGATTTAAAGTATAGTATATTAGTAAAAGTCATTGATTACCAAGTATTATGTACTGTACAAACTTGTGTGTGCTATACTATTATATGATTGGAAGTACAATAGGTTTGTTTACACCAGTTGCACACAAACATATGAGTAGTGTGTTTTGCTAAGATGTTATGTTACTAAGCCGTAGGAATTTTTCAGCTTTGTGTTATGGCCCACCATCATCTATATGCAGCCCGCCACTGACCGGAACATCATTATGTGGTATGTAGGTAGACACAGTAATAAAGGAAGAGATGGATGGACAAGCAGATGGATAGATCAGGCAGATGATAGATAGGTAGGTAGGTAGGTAGGTAGGTAGGTAGGTAGGTAGATAGATAGATAGATAGATAGATAGATAGATAGATAGATATGATATGATAGAGAGATAGATGATAGAGAAATAGATAGACAGAGAGTTAGAGAGATAGAGATAGATTTTCAGATGTTCAAACATTCTGGAGGGAATGGTGGGTTTGTTTCTCAGAAACTTTTCAACTCTTCCTGGGACAAATTATTCAGTCACCCAAATGCTAAAATAATCAGTTCTCAGTATTTCACACTACAAAGCATCATAGACCTTCAAATCCAACTTGATCATCCCTATTTTTTAATAGTTTTTTTACTGTTTTTGATCAATTCATTTATGTTACAATTTGAGGAAATTACATTTAGAGGGGACAATTAGAGAACCTAAATTTCAGTCCTTTTATTGTTACCCAATTTCAAAGGCACCCAACATATTCATCCAAATTCTTTTGGTCATTATTTATGAAAATGACATCATTTGCCTAATCATTGGGGCAGTGGTAAAGATAAATTAGATAATTTTCTTTTAAAGAACTAATGGCTCTTTAGAATAAAAATGTCTGCTTTATTACATAGTTTTTATCAATTAACTTTCAGAATATTACACTGCTTGTTCAAGTCTGTGATCCCCTAGTCTTTGCACTGTGCTCCAATATTTATTAGTAACCCAATCTCTGCCTTCATCGGTGTCAGCGCAGGAAGAGTTGCTACTTCTGGGAGCTTATGCTGAATAACTTTGGGCAAATTTCATGGTCTTCTGCCAATTTCATAGGGTCATATGGTGATAAATAATTTAAAGAGGGGGAAGTGAAACTACTAAACAAAGTAGTTTCAAGCCCTCAACTCTGAGATTTTAAAAAAGTGGCTGAAATATTTGTGCACATTGAAGAAGTGCATTTGTTAAACACAATCCTATGTTTATTTTTGAAAATTTGGCTTTTACCATAATACAGCCTTCCATCCAGATTTTTCTGTGCCTTAAGTTTTTCTTAGCCTAACCTTTTGAATAAGGGTCCTGTGCAGAGACATAAGTCAACTAAGAAAATTTGTGTGGCAGGCAGGAAAGATGCAGAAGAGACAGCAGGCTAATCTCCTGAGCTAGCTAAGGATGTTTTTTTGTGTGCTGTAAGCAGAAACCCAGATTAAAAATGGCTTAATCGGGCCAGTGAGTTGGCTCAGCGGCGTAAGCACCTGCCTGGCAAGCGTGAGGTCCTGAGTTCGACTCCCGGTGCCCACATAAAAAAAAAAAAAAAAAAGAATGGCTTAATCACACTAGGGAATGAGTTTCTCTCACATAAATTACCATAAATCAAGAACCAGGTCTCATATCTTTTTACTCCTCCATCTTTAGTTATGAGGTATTTGTTCTTTCAAAGTCACCTCACAATCACAATACAACTGCTGGAGCAGCTCCAATTATCCTCTCACACTGCACATGGGAAAATGGAGAAGACGGAAGCACAAATGGTCATTTTTTTCAGCACCTTCAGAAGGACTTCTCAGAAGCCCATCCAAAGACTTCCATTTACATCTCCTTGATCGCACTTCCAGCAAAGGAGACCGAAATAGAGGTTTTAACTTGGTACATTTCCCCTTCCTGTTATAGTAAAAGAAGTAAAGAGTGGGTGCTGAGTAAGCAAGTAACATCCTCTTGACACAGGTTCTTCCCCAAAGCCCTGATAAAGCAGTAGGTGTTGCTGGTATCTTGTACTCTGAGTAACTAATATATAGATAACAATACGCAATGTATTAACCATTGTTACCCTCCTATTATGTTGTTTTGAAATTTTGTTCTATTTTTTTTTTCTCTTTAAAATAAAAAATTTTTTAAAAAAGCAGTAGGTGACTTGTGATGGCGTTGTCCACCTTACTCTATAGGCACCTTGCATCTCTGTCCAGCTCCTTTGCACTTTTCCTTTCTTCTCTCTAGTACCTACAAGCATTCTTAGTTCCTCGGAGCCTGCCCTCTAGCAAGGTTCCATTTCAGAAGCATCTCATGAGATTTGGCCGAGCCTGACCTCCCCTGAATGAAGGCACCATCTCCAAACTCGCCTTCACACTCCCAACAGAACCACATGCGGAGAACCAGGGGAACTGAGGCAAGGAAAGGGAAAAGGCAGTCTTTGTTCTTGCTTCTACAATGGCATTTCTGCCAATGTCATTTTAATCAAACCAGATATCATACAGCAATTTCCTTTCCTTACACCTTCCTCAGTGTCTGGCAGGCCTTGCTGATCTTACATAGTCAGGAGGAAAAGACTAGTGAGGAAGAGGGGGACTCCCAGCAGCCAATCCCATTCCGTTCATATAGCCTTGGTTTTGCTGAAGGAAAAGCGTATACTTACTAAGAACCCAAATGAACAAACTCCGCCGCTGGAACTCACCTCCACGCAGCGGCCTAGAGCCTGACATCTATCTAGAACCAAGATAGGCAGAAACAGAGCAAACACCCATGAGGCTGACCCAGGAGAAAATGTGCTGTAAAGAGACTGTGTTTCCACAGCCAAGGGAGGTCCCAATTCACACTTTGTCCCCAGAGTGCTCTCTGCAGAATCACAGAATGACTTTGTAATAACACTAGAGAAATACAACAGACAACTGGCTCAGTTCCCTGCCTCAGGATGTACCTGCAACACCCAGCTGAGAGGCCATTTTCAGGTATTACTGGAAGCAACGTGCACACCCATGTGCACACACACACTCATACACACAGGTACACGAATTTGAACATATGATGCACATTCGTGCACTTGCATAAACATACCCACATCCATGCATGCACATATATGTACACAATACACACATGTGAACAAACATATGCATACATATATGCACATATGGATACACCCACTCTCATGAACAAACACACTCATGTGCACACCTGCATAATTGTGCACATGTGTGTAAACATATGGTGCACAAGCATGCATGTACACACATGGACATGGACACGGACATGGGCATGCACACACATATCTTTCATGCATCGTGATTGGCTCAGTATTCTCACCCTACACCCCTGGCCTTGGATCCAGAGCTTGGTGGGAAGCAGAGCTTGGTGGGAAGCCTCTATCACAGAATATCTGGAGCCAGCATCAGGACAGTGGGCTTCCAGCCTGTCTCTTACCCAGGAAGCCTCAGAATGCTGTAGCTCAGCATCTGGCACCTGGCTCTTACACCCCCCACTCCCTCCCCAAGTTCCCAGTGTACTTTGCCTGGCTCCGGAAACCTGAGCAGCCCATCAATCCCTGCACCTCGACCAGTCTTCTTCCTCCTGCTCTACTTTTTTAGACTAAGGTCCCAGGACCTTCTCTTTGCCCTCAAGGCTACACTGAGAGGAGGCTTCAGAGCTTGAATTCCTTGAACTTCCCAGCCTGCCTACTCCACAGCCTCTCTACCTCACAGGTAGGTGCAGCAGAGCTGCTCACCACCTAGTTTCTCTGACATCCCCAACAGACCCCAGCTCCTCAGCTCAGGTGCCAGCATAGATTATTACAAACACATCTTTGTCCAGATATATGGGTGCAAATTCTCCCTGATGCAAACACTGATTGTTAGCAGCTTTTGCTCTTAGGAACTGCAAAATAAGTCTCCTGCTGGGAGAAGAGAGAGAGAGAATTTCCTCAAATATATGTGCATGATACAGTGACCAATATTTGTATTAGTAATAGGCCATTATAATTTGAGACTGGTTCTGCACCTCTCTTAAAGATGAAAATGGGTGCTGTTTAGGTGTTAGTTCACTCTTTTTCCTGCTAGCATCAAGGCCTCAGCTAGACCAGCTGAAGAAAAAAAAGAAGATGACTACCTAAGCACGAACAGACTGGAGTATGAAAAGCCTTCTTATTTCTAGATGGTTTGGGGGCCTAGCTACCCTATGTCTCCTTTCCTAGCCATAATAATTAGTCCTTTTTCCCTTTTTCTCATGTTCAGCTTCACTGTGCAGAGAAGTTTTGATAGGTTTGGTTTAGTAACACCCCTGTGGACTCAAACCCTGACCCTGTATCCTGTCACCAAAACCACCAGTCATCTATATTTTGCAGCTAGGAGATCTAGGGGTCCATGTGACTGGCCGGCATTTCTGGGCTCCAGAACGCCCCTCACCTCCGGTGAACTCAGTTTCCATGCAATTTTTATATGTAGGGACCAACAAATGTCATTGAAGTGCCCACATTTCTGGTTAAAGAGAAAAACAAAATAATTTGCTGGAATTGAAGGTTGACCTGCCAGATCTGCCATAGGCTTGTCTCATTTCTTGGACTACATGTTTTTCTCACTGGTCTACACCCTCTGCTTGAGCAATCTCATGTATTCCTGTGGTTTCAACAACATCTCCATTTTGTCATCTCCCATCTCCTCCCTGGTATGTTCTTCTAGCTCTAGATCTGTATCCACAACCCCCAATTTGACACCTGCCTATGAATCTTTCATCATCATCCCGAAGGTGTCACCAGCCTGAACATTTGAACTGCTCACTTGTCTGCCTCCTCACTTGTCCCTGACCTCCAGATGTGTTTTTCTACCCCAGCATTTGCCACTGCAATCAGTGGTAATGCTATTCTCTCATTGCTCATGCCAGGACAGGGAGCAGTCACCCTTGATGTCTGATGCTCCATCGTTCTCACCACTCTTCCAGGCCATTCCCAAGCCCTGTGGGGCCACCTTGACAGTGGGAGGAGAACTTGTTCATTTCTACTCACTCCACTGCTCCATCTACTCCAAGCCAACCTGGTTTCTCACCAGGACTACAGCAAGAGCCTGGGAGCTTGTCTCCCACACTGGTTTCCTTTCTCCAACCCAACTCCCTATACGGCAGCCATAAGAAACAGGGCTTCAGCTTATCCCATGACATCAAGATGGCATTTGCCTTCAAGAAATGAGGGCTGAATATCTCCTACGCATTGGTGCTTCTGCACTTTTTACAGTCCACCTCATCCTGTCATGCTCAGCTGGCATAATTTAAGCATGTTACATATGCTGTTAGTGTAGTAAAATTTACAAAGTATTTACCATTTTCACCAATTTTAAGTAAACAGTTGAGCGGTAGCAAGTGTATTCACATTGTTATGCAACGATCATCACCATCCACCTCCAGTACTTTTTCATCTTGCAAAACTAAAACTACCCATTAAACAAGCCCTCATTCCCCCTGCCCTCAGCTGTTGGCAACTTCGAGAGACTCTCTGTCTCTGTGAATGTAAATAGTCTGGGTACCTCAGGGGAGAGGCTTTGCAGAATATTTGTCCCCTCCTGTCAGACTTATTTCACTTAGCATGATGTCCTCAGGTTCATCTGTGTTGGATCATGTGTCGGAATGTCCTTTTCTTTTTAACCCTGAATAATATTCCACTGTACACGTACACCACAATTTGTTTATCTGTTCTTCTGTCAAAGGATGCTTGGGTGGCTTCCATCTTTCAGCTATTGTAATAATGCTGCTGTGATCTTAAGCATATAAATCTCTGTTTGAGTCCTTCCTTTGAATCCTTGTGGGTCTATATCCAGAGGAGCTGCTTGATCATACAGCAATTCCATATTTAATTTTTTGAAGAGCCATAGCAAACTTTTGAGAAGCTTATTCAGATTATGACTTCCCTTGCCTTAAAGCCCTTTAATGATTCCCCGTTGCACCTGGTGAGCAGGTAAACAATTACTGAGAATCTGTCTCACTCACCCTGAAACTTCAGCCTTCTTGTTTCCCTTTGCCCCTTCCTCTCCCTATTTCAGCTTCACTGGCCTTCATACCATAGCTCAGGGCTCAAAGCTCTCCACTACTTCCCACTTTCCCATGGCATTATCTACATCTCGATCGCCCTATCTTCTATTCTCCACCAGGTCTCAGTTCAGATATCACATTCTCACAAAAGTCTGGCCTACCCACCAGACTTTACTGCTTCTAAGTTGGATGCCCTGAAACGGCCTCGTCTCCTGTTGACTAGGACAGGGACCCTGGCCCTTCCTTCTCACTTTCACCCACTGCATCAAGCACTTGGTTGAATGAAAGAGCACCCTGTCTTGGGATGGGGGTAGCTGTTGCTGCTATTGCTGTTGTTTTGGAGCAGGGCTAAATCTTATCCTATGACACCAAGATGGCATTGCCTTCACGAAATGAGGGTCAAGCATCTCTTATTCATTGGTGCTTCTGCACTTTGTACACTCCGCCTCATCCTGTCACACTTAGCTAGGTATAACTTAAGCATGTTACATAAGCTGTCATTCATCTTCTCATAGAAGTCATTGTTCACATGTCTCTATCACCAAACTTTAACCTAGTTGTGATTTTAAGGAACTGCGTGGGATTTAGTTTTTGATCTTGCCTGTTGTTAACCCAGTTGACAGCTGAAAGGTTAGCAGATGTGTTTTTGAAAAGTTGACTGAAATGATTTGCCGGCTTGGTTTGAACATGTCTCTTTAAATTGTTTACAGTCTATGAACATATTCCATTTTTAAAAACAATTTCAAATCAACTCAGTTTCTCAAATGTTAGATAACTGTCAAACATTTTAATTGTTATCTAGCCATATTGCAATTAGAGAAAACATAGGATGTATCAGTTCTGCCAAGGAGTCAGTGGTGTAAATGATCACATCTCCAGATTCAGCATTCAGACTGTGTACTTAGCTATTTAAATGCCTATATGTGTCTATATGTCAGTAAGAACTACCATGCATCAGGCTCTTATGTCTTGAAAACCCATAGTATGCATGCTACTATGCTAAGGACTTCATATAAAATTTAACCTTCCTGCAATCCTGTAATATAAGTGTTCTTATCCCAGGTTCGTGAAAAGAAAACCTGAATTTCAAACAAAATTGAATAACCCCCTAAGGGGATACAGCAAATAAGTGGTAACTCAGGGATTTGAACACAGATCTATCAGACTCCAATGCATTTGCAATTTTTCATGGATAGTAAGAAATCCTTCCTAGAGTATTCCCTACTTTAATGCATTCTCACTGAGAGCAGAAGCAACCATACCCTTTGAATTAATCTTATTTCCCAAGCTTCAGAGGCCTCCCCCAGTATTTGGGGTGCATTTTAGGGAAAATAGCAGTTGGTGTCACAATCAGATCATGCTACAGCAAATAAGAAACAGCCTGCAAATCTGAGAGACCTACAACAATAAGAAGTTTATTTCCAATTCACATTTACATCCTTTGCTGGTCCGCTAAGGCTCAGTGCCATGCCCAGAACCCAAACAAATGGCAGCCTTCATCCAAAATATTGCTGATGTTAAGACAGAAGGAACAGAGGGGAGGGTGAAAACCCACAACAATTGCATTGGTTTAAGTAAGTCACAGCTACTGTGCTGAGCAATTTTATAGCCCATTATGCAATCCTGACCTAGCAGGAACAGTCCTCATTCCACAAATTCACAGCACTGTACTATTCTTACCATAACACCATGTAAATTACTTTTATTTTAATTCAAAAAGATATTTAATAAGAATGTAGAGCTCAGAGTATGCATCATTCTTTTTCTAAGGTATCTGAAACAGAGGCCATTTTAATAAACATAACCATACAAATTTTTAAAAACTAATTTTTTAAAATTCAAATACAGACTTTTCCATGTATAGTATGTGTATATGTTAGTTCCTGAATAACCATCCTCAATCCAAAGATTAGAAATATTTTTGCCTCTGAATTTTGATCTGTCTTCACTAGTGTGCTCTAATTCAGCATTTAGAGTACTTGGCCTTGCGGTTCAGTGTTCAGTGTCCCTCTTTGGAGGGCCTGGTTCAACAGGGCCCATCTCCTCTTTGACCTGTGGCTGTTTGGCGACTACTCCACATCTCTTCCAGTTGTCAGTTTCTTCTATGATTAGGTCTCATTCGTCTAAGTGCTTCATTCAATTTTCCTATAATCAACAGTGCTTACTTGAAGATCCCACAATTTTCTCATGTGGAATGAGCTTAAACAATTTCAGAAATGCTGAGTTTCCCAGCAAGTCTTTATCTCAAAGGCAAAATTTGCATGTTTTCATATCCTAATTATGCAACATAAACACAAGCCACAGAGAACTCGTAATTACTATTGCCACTATGACAGCAGCAAAGCAGGACACATCTGTGCCTTGTGCAAATATCCAAGCATGGTGGCAAGAGCAGTTGCCAGTTTCCAGCAGAAGTTAGGAGTTTCTATCGGTGGCCTGATGCTCACAGAGCTGCCCACCTAGAACAAGGAACATTCCCAGCGTCTTTTGCATTGAGGGAGGAGAAACAGGCTTCCTTGAGAAACAGGATACCTGTCCAACAGTGCAAAGAAAGATAAAAAATTCACTACTACATAAACATGCACTTTATGAAAAAAGTCACACTACCATCGTAATCCCTAATAATATTTCCTAAGCCTATAAGCCCAAAGTGCCTCATAAGTATATTGAAATATCTCTAGGAAGAACAGTGTGATAGTTAATTTTATATGTTAAGTTGATTTGGTGATGGTATTTGGTTAAACATTATCCTTGGCACATCTAGGTGAAATTAATGTTCAAATTGGTATAGTAAAGCAGATTGCTCTCCCCAGTGTAACTGGGCCTTGTCTAATCCATTAAAGGCCTGAATACAACAAAAGAATGAATAGGAGAGATTTGTTTTTCTTGATCTATCTTCAGTGTGGAACATAGGACTTCTCCTACCCTAGGACTCAGACTTAGACTGAAACTCATACTATTGGTTCTCCTGGGTCTCCAGCTTGCTGGCTACAGATCTGGGGGTCTCTCAACCTCCATAATCACATGAGACAATTCCATATATTATTCTCTTTCTCTCTCTCATTCATTCTCTCATTCTATTCTCCCTCTCACTTCTCCCTCTCTTTCTCTCTCTCTTCCCCTTCTGCTCCCTGGCCTTCTCCCACATCCTCTCCTTGTCCTCCCCCTTGCCCTCTCCCTCTCCCTCTCTCACCATATCTATACAACCTCCTACTGACTTTTTCTGGAGAACCCTGAGTAATAAAAAGAAATAGGTAGAAGATCTTCCTTATGTACAGATAGGAAAGCTATGATTGAAAAAGACAATGAGAATTTGTGGTGGGAGAGGGGGTCATACCACAAGCAAAGTTAATAGACTCTTGGCTCTGAATTCCCAGCTAGGAGCAAGTCATCATCAGGGAAGGGGGCTTGCTGTGCTTTGTAAAACTGGCCAGCACCAAGTGGCACGGACCAGTTGGGCTTGGTTTCCTGTCACTGCTTCTATTAATCAGGCTCCAGGGATCTAACACAGGGCTGGCCTGCCCCACAGTAGGTGCAGAGAAGGGGAACTCTGCCTTCCAAATAGCTACAGTGTTCATGAGCCATTGCACCCCCAAGTAGTCTGGCACCTGCCAGGGGATGTTCAAGGACAAGGTCAAAGATTAGTCTCTGTTGGCTCTTTTGCTTCAGCTGAAATACTCTTGAGCATGATTAAAACCAAAATGAAAAGACCCAAATAAAATGCACAGGGGCCAAACTTTTCATTCCTTAAATTCAAGTCCTGTTTCAAAACCAAAGAATCAAATGAGGTAAGAAAATTATTTCATTCAGCTATGGTGACTCCACACAACCTTCTACTTAATGAAAGATGCCTAAACTAAGCAGAGATGCATTTTAAATCACTTGGTCACCCCAGCTATGCTGGTGTTACGTGAAGCTGTCCTGTGGTTAAGTAGGCTCAGATGCCTAGCTTTGTGATCTCCAATCTTGAATGAGTCCTCATTGTCCTTGGCCCAGAATCTTTTGTTGCAAAGAAATTATAATATCTACCTCATGCATTCATTTAAAAATTGCAAAAATTTCAGTGAAATCTTATGTGTTGGAATTTTTCAACTTAAGCACTTTTGACATTTGAACCATTGTTGCCAGAAGCTTCCCTATAGAATGTTTATCAGCTTCACTGGCCTCTATCCACTAGATACCAAAAGCACTCTTCCCAGGTGGGACAACCATAGCTGCCTCCAGACATCGTCAAATGTCCTCTGGGGTGGGAGGTTATCCCCAGTAGAGAACCACTGCTATATGAAGACATTTCTGTAAAACCATAAAGCATTGCCCAGTGCTCATTACTGCTAACAAGCAATGTTGGGCGGTACTGGAGATTGAGCCCAGGGCTTTTCACATACGATGCTAGCACTCTATTGAGCTATACCCCTGACCTCTTTTTCTTTATTGTTTTATTTTGATACAGAGTCTTACTAAGTTGCCCAGGCTAGCCTCAAACTTGTGATCCTCTTGTCCCAACCACCCACCTCAGAAATACTTCCAAATATTGACTGGTTTTATTATTATTTACAAGATAACAGTGACCCAGAACATGTAAAAGCTACCTGGATTCTCTGTGAGAATGTTCAGTGATTGTTGTGATGCGAGCAGCCAGAAGTCCTGATGGTTTGTTTCTAACAGTTTGAGCATACATATGCCACTGATAGAGAGGCAGTCAAATGGTCCACAGCAGCAGGGAAGAGCCAGAAACCAAGGATGCCCAACTCTCTTTCATCTTCAGCTGTAGCTGTGTAGCCCACCAAGTGATGTTTCCTTCAAGTACTGGGACAATTTCTTCATTTTTGTACTCTTAACACCCGTCTTAATCAATTTGGGTGACAATACCCCAAATACCGTAGATTAGTGTCTTAAACAACAACCACTTATTTCTCACAATTCTAAAGGCTGGGAAGCCAACAATTAAGATGCTTGCTTATTCAGTACCTGATAAGGTACCCTTTCCTGGTTTGCCAAATGTCACCTTCATGGTGTCCTCACATGACAGAGAGGAGTAAAATATAATTTTTCTTGTGTCTCTTCTTATAAGGATGCTAATGCCATCCTGAGGGCTCCACCCTCATGACCTACAGTCCCCACTGTACAATCCCCATCAGATTGGGGATTTGCTTGCAACATATGAATTTGGGGGTAGGGGACACAAACACTCATCCCCATAACATCATCAAACACAGGCATGGCACATGGGAGGGGCTTAAATCAAATTTGCATAGAGCAGTAGTTCTCAACCTTGCCAGCATATTGGAATTACCTGTTTAAATAATTACCAGGTTAAAAATATATTAATATAGAGACCTACCCCAGAGGGATTTGGATCTGGGACATGATCTGCACATTTTAAGCTCCACTGATGATGATTCCAACATGTGGTCAAGGTTGAGAATCCCTGGCATCAAAAGAATGCAATAGACCTTCTTGGACTCTCATGCCAGGTGGCCATAACTCACAGAAGATGCCTCCCAGGTAGCTGCACTTTACCTGTCCAGTGCTCCAGCCATCTGGGAACAATCAGCCGCACCTAGCTCTGCAGAGCTCAGTACACACATTCTTCCTCCTCTGTTCTCTGTTCTCTATTCCCCTGAGGGCATTTCTGTGCCATTTACCTTGTCTCCAAAGCCACAAGCCACTCACCCTCAAATCAGATATAGCTTCCAGAACCTGGAGTGTAAAGGTTAGGTGATAAGAGAGAAAGATTGAGATATCGTATGTGAGCATGGTAGGGAAGGTCTCAACACAGAGCAGAGTGTTGGGGAAGTTATCATTATATCAACAAAAGTATATTTGAGGATTCAGGAACTTCTCACATCCTTGAAGTTGTATTATCATCACTGTGACAGAGTACCTGAGATAAACAACTTAAAAGGATGAAAGATTTCTTTTGGCTCATGATTTCAGAGGTTTCTATCCATGATCACTCACTTTTGGGCCTATGGCACGTCAACATCATGCCAGAAGCATACAGCTGAGGAAACCGCTCACCTCATGTCATCCAGGAAGCAGAGAGAGAGAGAGAAGAAGGGGCCAGAGTCCCAGATTCCCTTTCAAAGCCATGCTCACAATGATACAACTTTCCGCTAAGCCCCACATCTGGCTTCCACTACCTCCCAGTAGCTCCACAGCTGGTGACCAAGCCTTCAACACACAAGCTTCTGGGGAATATTTAAAATTCAAAACATAACTAAGGCTGACCAGGGCTCATCTTTCTCCTGTACCTGGATGCAGAACTGTCTCTAACTCTCTGGAGGTTAGGGAAGGAAGAGGGAACAGAAAACAGAAAGTTGCAGAAGCAAAAGCAGAAGAAAACAGAGGTTTTAGTTACCAGTGAAGCACTGGCTTTGATTCTGCAGTGATTCAGTGAGCAGAAACTGCATGTGTTAGACAAGCGGTCCACTTAGACCTACCACGCAGTCCTGCCTTTCAGGGAGCTGCCATTCAGGAGAGTGGACTCGGGCTCATGTCCCAAACGATTAGGTGATGATTCTGTGCATGGTTCTTTTCCTGTGGATTTGTTATGGCAGTAAGGAGCCTAGAAAAGGGCAACTATCCACTCTACTTCCCTTAAAGAAAGAGTCAAAACTAAGATCTTCCTAGTTCCTTATATTCTGCTCTGGAAAACAGAAACATTTAATGTTTATTCTATTAGGTCTGTGGAAGTTAAGTTACTAACTTAACTTTTCAAATGTCAGGTTATTTAACAGTTGATGTTTAATAATATGAATAGACACACTTATTATAGACAGCTAAATTAGATAGAAATATTGTATGCAGTCAGACAGGGCTGGGCCCTTGAAGAAGTCAGTGCAGAAGATAAGAAGGCATCGAGACAGTAGCTGAAGGGGCATCTGAAGATTAATGTCACAATGGCCAGATTTTCATACTTCCCTCAGGGATAAATGGAAGTTTGAGATTATTGGTATCACTCCTTTGAGAGTTCCTATTATCTTATTGTGGGTGAGCCATTCTCTCCCACCCGCTAAGACTAAGACTAATAGCACTAAGACTAAGATCACCAAGATTAAGGCTAAGACTACTAAGATTAAGACTAAAGACATGACTATAGGTTATTGGCCAAGGTTGATGATGTCATCCATATGCCCTTGCTACTATTGGATCAATATTACCTAAGTGACTATACTTGTAATCTTATTGGTTGATCATAATTTTGACCCATGTTGTACCCACCTGGTGATTTTGCTCTATAAAACTTCCTTTGAGAAGTGGGCTCATAGGCAACCCACTTTCCAGGTCCCCTCCTGTCTCATTCAAGAGCCGTCTCTCACTCAATAAAATTTCCTATCTTAACCTCTGCCATCCCTCAGAATTCATGTTTCGATTTTGGGGAACACGAACTCAGCATTTCTGACATCTAGCATTTCCCCTATATCACATTCATTATGCTTTTCATATCTATAGATGCAAGGCCTGCTTGGCATTTATGTATCTGAATTAATACACTCCAAGAAAGTAGATGGAAAATAAAAGTAATTTTATCAAATGATGCCACAGTTATCTTTCTATTGCTTTGGAAGAATTTGTTATCTCTTATATTTTTCACTCATATGTTGTTGGTTTTAGCCAAGTACAACAGAGGAGAAAAGGCATGTATGAATAGGTCTGTAAAATTTTTTACCCAGCATGGAGGTCTTTGTTTAACCCATTGGGAAGATGGAGATCAGGCACCACATTCTTGGTAAAAAGCCTCTCTAACAGAGAGAGTGCATTCAAGGGGAAAATCGAGCTTGAATTGCTCTGTCTAAGGGCAAGTTTGAAAGACAGATGGAAGGAGAAGGTTCCATGGGAAAGGAAAGGAGGAAAGAAAGGGAATGGATGACTTGCCAAAGTAAAGCTGGCTGTGGCTGAGTGTTTTTTCAAAGCTGCCAGGAACCTTGGGAGTCATACACTTTTCTCCCCTGGGAGGAGACCCAGGGCAAAATGACAGTTCAGTGACTGGAAATGCCTTTCTCCCAGGCCAGAGCCCCACTCAGAAAGCATTAAAGGAGCCAGCTAAAGCCCTTTTCTCTATCTTAGTGAAGCAATTGTGGGATCAATAAGAGACACATAAGAATCCTAAATAGAGGATCTCACTCTGGACTACAGAGTCTCTAGAAAACTAACAAATGAACTCTAGGAGGTCTGTGAATGCCCCAAAATTAATACCACAGCCAAGTTCAAGCCAACTCCAAAAGGTTTTGTGACAGACTGGTCATATTTAGAAGATATTTTTATTGCATAACCATTGTTCCATTCACACATTCTGTTCTTCACTAATGTGGATATAGTTGGCTGTCAAGTACTTCTTTGAAATAGCTAATCTTTCTTGAAGTTTTCAAGTTAAAGGTACATGTAGCAAAGTAACACACTTCTTACATATCTTTTTTTTCAAAGTCATATGAAATACCATCTTTTGGAAACAGAATGGCCACATTGCCTCTTTGGGCAAGACGCACTGCATCTGTACTCTTGTGCAAGGCAAGAGCATGTACAGGGGCTTTATGCCAATGTGTTTATAATAGGGTGAGATTATTCCACCTCTCTTAGGTCTGCCTTCTGCCCTGCTTTGCTGTGTATATATCACATTTCCCCAAAGATAAGACCTAACTGGAAAATAAGCCCTTGCTGGTCATTACCATGGCACGTAATGGACAGTGTCGTGTAGATTATATCTCACTATTCTCTTGCTCAGTGGCTACTTTGTAATGACAGGTAAGGCAAGGATAGGCTGATTGGGACTGGCATTTTTGGTTTCTAGTTTTCAAGGCTGATTATTTTCCAGTTAGGTCTTCATTGGCAAGTCCTAATTTTATAGCATCTATCTTTTTATATTTATAAATATCTGTTTGCAATACATCATGTTTATATTCCTTGTGTAGAGTTGGTACACATGTACATAATGCTTCTTAATTCTTTTTTCAACTTCTTTTCCTCTCCTCTCTCCACCCTCCCTCAACCTCTTGATCCCCTTTCCATTTGAGAAAGATCTACCTGACTACTTCCTATAACCTCTTATTTTTCTCTTCATTTATACTTTGGGTTTTTCATATAGGAGAAATAATGCAATATTTAAGCTTATGTATATGATTTATTTCACATAACATTATGATCTTAGGTGCATCCATTTTCCTACAAATGAATCAAATTTCTTTACGGCAGAGTAGTACTCCATTATGTGTAAATGCCACATTTTCTTTATTCATTCATCTGTTGATGGACATATAGGCTATTTCCAAGATTTAGCTATTATGAATTTTCTGCTACAAAAATGAGTATGCATGTATCACTATGATATGATGTCTTCAACTCTTTGAGGAAGATATCTAGATACCTAGATCACTGGGTCAAATGGAATTCCTAGTTTCAGTTTTTTTAAAAATCTCCATACTGATTTCCATAGTGGTTGTACTAGTTTACATTTCTGCCAACAATGCATAAGAGTTCCTTTTTCCTCCTACAGCTTCAAGAGCATTTGCTGTTATTTGATTTCTTGATAATATCCACTCTTTCTAGGGCAAGATGAAATCTCAGTATTGTTTTAATTTGTATTTCTCTAATGGCCAGGTATGTTGAGCATTTCTTCGTGTATTTCTTGGCAATTTGTACTTCTTTTGTGAAGTGTCTATTCATTTCATTTGCCCATTTTTTGATTGGGCCTTTTATTTAGGGGGAGCTTAGTTATTTTGTTTGTTTGTTTGTTTTTTAGTTCTTTACATATTCTAGATGTGAGTCTTCTGTATTCAAAAGTTTAGCAAGAGCAACTAGGCAAGGAAAAAAAGGGGGGATATGTATAGAAAAGGAAGAAGTCGGGTTAGCATTATTTGCAAATGACATGATCCTCTACATAGAAGACCCAAACAATCCACCAAAAGACTTTTTAGAATTAATAACTAAACTCAGTAATGTAGCACAACACTAAATCAATACACAAAAATCAATAGTGCTTCTGTGCACTAAAAATGAACCCACTAACAAAGAAATTAGGAAAAAGGCCATTCACAATAGCACTGAGAAAAATTAAATATTTAGGAATTAACCTAATTAAGGAAGTGAAAGACCTCTACAATGAAAACTACAGCACTCTGAAAAGGGAAATCAAAGAGGACATCAGTAAATGGAAAGACATCTCCTGTTCCTGGATAGGCAGAAACAGTGTAATCAAAATGGCCACACTTCCAAAATTGATATATAAATTTAATGCAATTCCAATCAAAATGCCAACAGCATTCTTCACAGAACCGGAAAAAAAATCCTAAAATTCAGATGGAACCAGAAGAAACCCAGAATAGCAAAAGCAATCCAGGGTAACAGGAGCAAAGCAGCAGGCTTGAAGTTACGTTATAAAGTTACTGTGATAAAACGGTACTGGCACAGTAACAGACATGAGGATCAATGGAACAGAATAGAGGATGCAGAAGCAATCCCAAGCACTTTCAACCATTTGATCTTTGACAAGGGGCAAAAAAAAAAAAAAAAATACAGTGCAGGAAAGACAGCCTCTTTAATAAATGGTGTTGGGAAAACTGACTATCCACATGCAGAAGATTGAATCTAGACCTATGTCTCTCACCATGTACTAAACTAAAATTAAGATGGATCAAATAACTAAATATTAAAGCAGAGACACTTAACCTTCTGGAATATTAAATAGATAAATACTTAAAGTCATAGATAGAGGCAAGGACTTTCTGAACAGAACCCCGGATGCACAGGAAATAGTACCAAGAATCAACAAATTGGATCATATCAAATTAAAAATCATCTGCACAGCAAAAGAAATAACCAACAGAGTAAAAAGAAAACTTACAGAATTGGGAAAAAATGGCCAATATACAGTCTTTTAGAGATGTTGCTAGAATTTGACACATACAGTTAGTAAGCTGTTCGGTACATTTTGTGTTAAATCCATAGGATGAAGTGTTTTCTGAAAACAACTTGTGGAAATTGTTACAATCACCCCTGAGCATTACACAGGCTCATACCTGCCCAGTGGGTGACAGCATCAGTGAGAAGCAGAAGGCTGCTATGTATAAGACACTCTATAAGGACATTGCATTTTCTGCATGTGTTTCATTTATGCAGTGCTATTGTGTGTGTAGTGGGTGAACTTAGGTCCTTAAGGCATCTGCTCTTTCCAGATATTTAGAAAAAGCAGATGCTAAAAACTTTTGTTGGGTTTTTCTGTTAATTGATGAGCATGACTATCTTTTGAGAAGAGGATTGCTAAACTTGAGATCTTGGGAGAGAAGGATGCAGACAGAAAGGCTTTACGCCCATGAATAGACAAATTGGGGTTGTCTGACCATTGTTCTATATGTTCATTTTAGCTCATATTGGTGTTTATGTAAAGGACAAACAAGTCCTAAGTGCCTAAAGTATGGTAAAGTAGATGTAATTAAACAATTTCCTTCATAAATGACCTTCTTTTGGTTATTAGGAGGACTGTCTCCCAAGAGTGACCTTTACTAACCTACCTCTCAGACGAGCTAGACATGTATTGCTATTATTGGAATAATACAGGAGAGGAAGAGGAAGAAAGAGGGGAGGTCTGCTCACTTGTATCTCCCTGTCTAGAAGACAATCTTGGATTACAACTATAATTCTGTACGTGCAGTTTTTATTCAGTGCCTTTGCTTATTGTAGACGATGTTTGTTCTTCAGGTATGTTGAAATGACAAGGTGTGACGAAAAATAGAGATAATGAATTAGACAGATTGTAAGGATCCTTCTGTTATATTTAAAAAGAAGCATGTTGGACATGGTGTAGTTAAGTTACTGCTGAGCACTGTACTTCAGGATGTGTTCTTTAGTTGGTGGTGAGGAGCAGAAGGTTCAAGGAAGGAACTATGCCGATGTGCTCATATTTCCATCTTGATGATAACACCTGATGAACAAGTGTACCCTTTTTGGAGACACTATATGAACATACTGTTAAATAATTCAATGGAAACAGAGGTTCTTGCTAGTGCTTTCATAGGAAAGAGCTGATCATTCTATTAGAAACATTATATTTACTGTACTGGGTTGCTTTAAGTCTCAATCTAAATTGATCATTGAGGAAATGCTTCATTTTACTATAATTCTACCATCATCTTTATTCAGAGGGCTGTTTCCATTTTTGTGTTTTATGAAACATTTTTTCCTGGTTAAGTTGATGTAGTGTGTTGCTGGTTATCAAAATAAGTGGGACTTTGCATCTTTGAGTTGATAAATGTTCATGATATATTAAAAAGTATGACACAAGCTGTAGAATCTCGATCACCTAACAGTTGTGTTCAATACACGAGGACTGAGAAGGACAAGGTCACATGTGAACTGCTTGTGATTATGCATGATTTCTTTGTCCTTTGCTCCATGTGTTTTTTGTTTTCAATAATACATATATTGTTACCTTTTGGAAGTTTAAGAATATTTGTTTGATTGATTGATTGATTGGTTTTGAGACAGGGTCTTGCTATGTAGTTCAGGCTGGTCTTGAAATCATTATGGAGCCCAGGCTAGCCTCAAACTCATAGCAATCCTCCTGCCTCAGCCTCCTGAGTGCTAGGACGTTTTATTTTTTTAAACTGTATGCTGATCTCATTTGTATATATTTGTATATATGTGCATATTTGTAACAAAATTCAAATGTTTACAGATTCAAAGAAGTTGTGAGTCCCCCAAAATTAATATTGCTATTTCCTAATGACTTTCTGCTTTTTTACTGTGTCAAAATATAACAAAAATTTCATCATTTTAACCATTTTTAAGTGTGTGTATAATTCAGTGGCATTAAATACATTAACTTCATTGTACTATCATTGCCTGCATCTATCTCTACAACTTTTTTTCATCACATAAAGCTGAAATTCTATACCCACTAGATAACCATGTCCCATTACTCCCTAGACAACCCTCTGGTGATCCCTATTCTATTTTCTGTCTCTATGAATTTAATTACTCTAGGAGCCTCATGTAAGTGGAATCATACAATATTTGTCCTTTCTTGTTCAGTTGATTTATTTAGCTTAATGTCTTTAAGGTTTGAACACATTTTAGTGTATGTCAGAATTCAATTCTTTTTTAAAGATAGAATAATGGGGCCGGTGAGATGGCTCAGTGGCTTAAGCGCCTGCCTGGCAAGCGCAAGGGCCCGAGTTCGACTCCCAGAACCCACATATGAAAAAGGGGCCGGTGATATCGCTCAGCGGCATGGGCGCCTGCTGGCGCGCGAGGTCCTGAGGTCGACCCCCCGGTACCCACAAAAAAAAAAAAAAGATAGAATAATGCTCCATTGTACATTATACCACAGCTTATTCCTTTTTCTGTAGATGGGCACTTGCATTGTTTCCACATTTTGGCTTTTATGAATAATGCTGCTGGAAATACGGGTATTTAAGCATCTGTTTGAATTCCTGCTTTCAGTGTTTTGGGTATATTCCCAGAAATATAATTACTGGATCATACAGGAGAAACCTCCATTCCGTTTCTCATGTGGCTTCGCCATTTCATATTTCCATAATCTGTGCGTAAAGCTGCTTTAAAAGAGTTCACAATCTGCTGAATAGGCCAGCCTGTGAGTCAAGTCCTGTGAGAAGAACAGGTAGGAAGAAGAGCAAGGTAGTCCTCGGTGGAATTGTTACCGAGATTCCACAATGGAGCACAGGACTCACACAGTGTCATTCTAAGTCTCTGCACAGAACAACGGATGTTAACTTATTCATGTCCAGAAAAGAGAAAAAACACTCTGCCCATCACTATAGGCTGTGGCAGGACCCACTTGAGAGCTGGGGAGCTGCTCAGCCCCCTTTCCTCAAGAATCTGCAGGTTCACAGATCATGTCAGCAGGCAGAACAGTGAACACGCAATGACATCTAGTTATATGGTTCTTTAGAATAATAAACACATCAGAGGGTAGATGGGAGCCATGGGTCTTCTTGCTTAATATATTCTTCAAAGAGTTTCCAAGAATGCTAGGTGAAAACTCAGCTCCAGGAGCTATTGAAAATCCACTGGTATACCAGCTTGCTAATATCCTTGCTGCAAAGCCATCTCAATTGTTGCTTATCCAGTCTGAATACAGAGGTGAAGACAACACTACCTTTACTTTGGAAGTGTCTCTGGTTGAACAGGAAAAATTTGGAATTAATCTGGTTAGGCTTAGAAATCACTGGCTTTGAGAATTTTGTCCTGGAGTCTATCAGAGGAAGGAGTCCTTCCAGCACTGAAACCAACCTCTTGAAATCAATGAGCCACTCACATTAAGAAAAATTTCAGTTAGGGCTCAGGTATGCCATCAGAGCCTCTATATGCATAACTGTTTTCCATGGAATCATCAGGAAACTTAATTAATGCTTATACTTTATTATAATTAAAGACTGCTTTGGTCACTAAAAGATCCTAATTACCTAGGCATATTACTGAAATTTATGAACATGTCTAACCCAGTTGAATTATCAAGTCAACAAATTTTTATTGTTGCAGAGAGCTAGGTGTTAATTACTGCAGTGCAGACAGTACTGCCCTAGAGCTGTTTACAGACAAGTAGGAGAGACCAAGACCATAGTCACAATGTGAAAAGTGCAGTGATAAAGGTAAGCTCTAGATTTGTAGAACTTCCTAAGTCACCCTGCAGTGGAGATGTTTGTGCCAAGTTCCATTTGTAAAAGATCTTCCTACTTCCTATTATCTATCTTTTATTTTGTCCTTTATTTATATTGTGGGTTTCTCATATAAAAAAAACCATGCGATATTTAAGCTTGTGTGTCTGATTTATTTCACTTAAAATTATGGTCTCAAGCTGCAACTATTTGGCTACAAATGCCTCAAGTTTATCACTCTATGGCAGGTGGTACTCCATTGTGTATAAATACCACGTTTTCTTTATCCTTTCATTTGTTGATTGGTATATAGGCCATTTCCAAGACTTAGCTATTATAAATTGTGCTGCTATAAATGTGCATACACATGTATCTTTGTAATATGATATCTTTGTACACGTGTATCTTTCAGGAAGATATTTAGAAGGGGAATATCTGGGTCAAATGAAATCTCTGTTTCTCGTTTTTTTGGAGAATGTCCATACTGATTTCCATAGTGGTTGTACTAGTTTACATTTCCACCAACAATGTGTAAGAAATCCCTTTTCCCTGCAATCTCACCAGCATTTGTTATTATTTGATATCTTGATGATAGCCATTCTTTCTGGAGGAAGATTGTATGTCAGTGTTGTCTTAATTTGCACTTCTCTTATGGCCAGTGATGATGAACATTTTTTTATATATTTCTTGGCCATTCGTACTTCTTCTACAAAGTGTCTATTCATTTCATTTGCCCATCTTTATTTGCTCGTTTATTTGGGGGGGTCTAATATTTTGTGTTCTTTATATATTCTAGATGTTAGTCTTCTAGAATTCCTGCATAGGCAAGGAATGGATAGCGAAAGTTTTTTCCCATTCTGTATGTTGTTTCCTCATTCTGTTGGTGGTTTCTTTTGCTGTGCAGAAGCTTTTTAATTTAATATGATCCCATTTGTTGATTCTTGGTACTATTTCCTGTGCAACTGGGGAGAAAGTCCTTGCCTACACCTATGACTTCAAGAACTTTACCGATTTTATCTTCCAACAGGTTATGTATTTCTATTTTAACGTGTAGATCTTTGATCCATTCTGATTTTAGTTAAGTACATGGTGAGATATATGGATCTAGATTCAGTCTTCTGCATGTGTATATCCAATTTTCCCAGTATCATTTATTAAAAAGATTATCTTCCCTCTGATGTATTTTTTGGCCCTTTTTTCAAAAATCAAATAGCAGAATGAAGAATCAGATCCAGATATGGATGCACAGAATGACTGCTACCCCTTCCCTTAGGACTTGAGGAACTGATGTCCACTGGCGTGCTCAGACTGGTTGACAAGTAACCCCACTCCCAAAAACAACGATTGACTCAAAAATGGACGTGGCCGTTTAGACATGAGCAAAGATTGTCTGGAGGCCTCTGGCAAAGTGGTTCTTCACTCCAAAGTCCATAGAAAGCCAGGCCCCTCCTGCTCCTGCATGAACAAGGCAATACGTAGCGTGCCACAGTCCCAGAACTACGGCAAGAGCCAGACTTAGGTGGCTACGTGGCAGGATGAAGAAGAAAGACACAGCTGCTTCTTCATAACATAATGAAGCCACAGTTCCCACCCTGAGAGTCAGCCTAGCCTCTGACTTTTCTCTTTCATAACTTCTCATTTTAAAACACAAGTTTGTGCTTTTGGAGGTCAGGAGCAGCAATGCGGAAGGACTTGGGGGCCATTCCCACCGTGGCTTGAGTGACTCCTGTCCACAGCTGTTGCCAGAAGAGGATCTCAGGGAATGGCCCCTGCAGTCCAATTGCTCTTCCTTTCCAGGAGTTCCATAATCAGACAAGATTGGCTGTGACCTTGGCAGAAATGCTGCAGTTGGGAGAAAAAGCATGTATCCACATAATCATGGAGTGCAATCCAGGTCTTGGAATCCTAAGGCATTGCTAGAAACTGGTGCCCCAGTGATTGCACTTGAAAGTCACAAAAAGTGTATTCCACATTTGAAGTCCTTAGGGGAAAAGCTGAATGGAAAATTAGAAGTGGTCGATTGTGACTTTTTTAAAGTGGACCTTAGGGGCCAGGGATATAGCTCAGTGGCACAAGTGCCTGCCTGGGAAACGCAAGGTCCTGAGTTCCATTCCCGGTACAAAAAAATAAATAAATAAATAAATAAACAAAAAATAAAGTGGATCTTAACAATCATATTTTAGTGAGACCACCCATTGTGCTTTCACAAGAGCTTTTTCCAAGTTTGGGAATAAAAGCAAATTCTCGGTCAGAAGATACTCCTTTTAAAGTAGTCGGAACGCTCCCTGTGAATAATGAAAGAAAGGCACTTTGGAAACTTTTATATGATCTGTATACTTGTTCTTCTATACATAGATATGGCCGAGCAGAGCTATATATGTTTACTAATCAAAGCCAGTACGAAAAACTAATTGCAAATCCCACAAATCCAAACTTGTTTCGTGGATTAAGTGTGCTTTGGCAAGTACTGTGTGAGATTAAGCTTCTCCACGAGGCGCCGTCATTATTTTGACATATACACAAGAATGGACTACTAGTTCATAAGGGTTCATTAAAACATCAAAACCTGTGTTTCATTCAAATGACTCCTCATAAAAATTTATTTACAGAATGCTTAACTCCTATTGACTACGATATATTTTTTCACATGGTAAAGCAATGTTTTGGCAGGCACAGTGCCTTGCTAATACAACATTTACATTAATCGACTCCATATGATCCAATGACTATAATGAATGAAGCAAAAATTGAAAATAAAGTGAAACCGTCTGATATCTACCCTCAGGACTTTAAACACCTTTTTGAAACTATAGAATGTTCCAGTGACGATGACAGTAAATGGCTGTATGATAGTGTCATAAAAGATTAACACTGTTAGGGCAATAGGCTATCAAGATATTAGCTGAACAGTTCGTTTGGAAAACATGACATGAATGAAAAAAAAAAAACTACACTGAAAAGCAGACATCCTTTCAACAGTAGATAACTGTTCTTGTTCAGCAGACTAGGAAACCATTTCTGAAGTTGATACCATTGATATATTGGCTACAACAATGACTGCTGTTTTATTCACAACTGAATAAAAGGAAAACTTCAGTTAATTGTGGATTGATCAGATTGAATTGATTTTGTTTTAAATTCCTATCTACCGTAGTGCTGGGGGATAGCTCAGTTGTAAAATGTGTGCTTAGTATATATGCACAAGGCTGTGGAGTCAAAAGACACTAAAAATATTTTTAATACTATACTGTAAACATTATGGCCATTTTAGGGTATTACCAATCGAAATTTGGTTTACTTTTAAAAATCCTTTTGGCCAAACGGCTTACATTGTATTTAATTTAAATATTCCTCTATCACCCTTGCTGAATTTTGCATTTCTGGGGGGCAAAAAAGTTTGTATAGTATTAAATTTAGAAAGTAAATTAAACTGATTAAGTGGTTTATTTTACTTTTCTGTTTGCTGAAGTGTATTATCAGTTACTGTACAATGAAATTGTTTAAATTTTAGTAACTTTTTAAAAAATAAAATATTTTAGGTAAAAAAATGACCAAGTTTGAAACAAAAGCGCTCAAGTAATACAACAGAGAGCACATTCCAGAGGATAATATGCAACTAGGGAAACTTGAATTTGAGGCTTTCACTGAGAAAATCCTGAAACAAGCCAAGATAGGATTAGTCCTGAAAGTGTTTAGTTGTGTCAAGCAATGAAGGGTGGCTTCTGGTACATCTGCTTTTTACATGAGGTGGCACCATGGTAATGAAACGGTCTCGCTCCTGCCACAGTTAGTCAATCACATGGGCCTTGAGGCAACATCAGCGTGGAGGCAGCGGTTTAGGTAGCACCCTCCTTAGATCTTAAGTAATAGGAGCATGAGTAATCATGGGGGCAAGGTCTGTCATGGAGACTCTTTCCTTCTATGCTAAGAAATTCAAGCTTTTTCACATAGGAAGTGAGGAGCCACTGAAGCACTTTAAATAGAAAAGCATCTAGGTCAGATTCCCTACATAGAAAGATTATGCTCTCCAAGGTGCAAGGTTAATGGGGGTCAAGTTGGAGGCAAAGAGATCAGTGAGGACCGTGTTGCTATAGTCCAGAAAATAAATGATGAGGAAATGAACTGAAGTCAGTAAGAATGGGAATGCAGAAAAGACTACAGATTTGAGAGAGCCTTAAAGAGGAGATTTGATTACTAACAAGATGGTAGTGAGAGTTAGGGCTTGCAGAGAGCCGTGAACTGGACCAGGAAGTCTAGAAAAGAGGATTCAGCAAGAATTTCCATTTAAGAAATTACCTCTGTTACCTGAAAACTTAAATTCTGTCATAATAAAATTACTTACAGCACTTTTGCAGTCTGCCCCCTGCTGGCACAAACCACACATCCATTCCATAGACTAGAAGCTTCCTGAGAACTACAGCTTCATCATCTCATTCACCATTTATCCAATATAGTCCATGTCTCCTAAAAAGAGTTTTGGATTTTTTTTTTGTGCTTGTGTTGTGTTGTGTTGTGTTGTGCTGTGCTCAGGATGGAATTCAGGGCTTTGTGCATGCTAGACAAATGCTCTGCCACTGTTCTACACCCCTAGCCCTAGACTAATTCTTAATATATGTTTATTGACCTAGATAAGAACAGAACTTCAGCAGGGTATTTTGTCCTTATTTCTAAAAGGGAAGGAAAACCAAATTAATCAACAGAAACAGAAAGATTATAGAATGTGTCAGAAAGAAAAAAAATACATACTAAAGAAGGTCATTTACCAAATATCACCAGAACAGCTAATTTTGGTCCATTTTGTTTACTGATAAATCCCTAACATCTAGGCCATATAAGGAGCTTAAAAATATTTATTGAAATATATCCCTTCCATAAAGATTGGTCAAACATTTTACTAAGTGTCAGGCATTGTACTAGATGCCATGTTAGGCTTTAAGAAAATGTGAGTCTTCAGTGTCAAAATGCCAGGCTTTGGGCCAGTCTACCAGAGTGCCAAGGAAGTAATGGAGCCAGCCTTGGAAAATCTTACTTGGCCCTAAACCTTCACCAGTGCCGTTCATGTTTGTACATGACACACCCACATTTCACCACAAAGGGGGAGCATGTGCAGTGGCCCAAGTTCATGTCCTCAGGACTGATTGCCTGTGGGGAATAATGTTTTTCCTCTTTACACAATTTACCAGAGGCATCCCACGTGCTTTTCTTCAGCTCTTGATCTGTGAGGCTTCTGGGATTTTTCCACAGTGGAGCAAGTGACATCAATCATTTAAAAAGACACAGCAGACAAATCTTAGTGGTCAGGCATAAGCACAGAATGAATATCTCTGTTTCAAGTCAAAATATGGCACTGAATGTTGTCAGGGACGTGGCCCATTGCTGACCTGCAGGTAGAAGCTAGAGCACAGCTCCAGGACAGGCAGAACTCTGCCCAGAGAAGGAGAATTCAACTCAACTCCTCCAGACTTTCCATCCCTGTCCAAGCTTCCAAGAGATAAAACTGTTAGCCAATTGGGTTATCCTAAAATCTCAAGGCCATCATGGCACATTAACCAACAAAACAAAGCCAGTGATGTCCCCTCCAAACTTTCTTCTCTGATGATGGTTTTCCTCACAAACAGGAATCGGTTAGAGCACTGCAAAATACACCTGCTCCAGGGACAGGCGTGAGGAGAACGCTGACCAGTGAGCGTATGGATGGGGAGTGCTCCAGACACCCTCCATTGTCCTCCCCATAGAAGGAACCCCACACTCCTCCTCCCAGAAAATGAGCAGCACACTGAGAACCCAGAAGGTCACAAATGTTAATGGAAGTTATTCTCTGGGAGCTCAATTTATGGTGAAGGGCAGATCATGTAGTGAAAAGGGACTAAAACTATATTACTAAATGTATTATCTAACTCGTTGTCATGAGCATATGCTGCTTCACTGGTACTTATTTGTTTTAAAAGCCCTATTTATTCTGAGAGTCATGGAAATGCTTTCCAAAGCTTCTGTATCTATCACAGCCTTTCATACAGATTCTGTCTGGAATCACTGTCCCTTTAGAACATCCAGGCTCTGTAACATCCTCTTCACCTGCCCTTCTGCAGGTCCAAAGTCACAACTTCTCTGTGACTTTTTCAGCCACTGTCAACCTCAGCCTCCATCCTCCAAAGTATAACACATCTTACACAAGCACTCAGCGGTACATTTTATCTTGTATCTGCTACCATCATTCTTTATGGAATAAAGGAGAAATAGAACCAAAGAATGAGGTATTGCTTTATCTACGCTACTGAATCCCAGGCCTCAGTGTAACAGTGCCTCGGGGTCTGCGTCTCATGAAGTCAAGGAATGAAACTGAGAACAAAGGAGGAAGATGGGAGGGATGTTTATCAAGAAGAGATAAACAGGTGCTCCTCCCTTTGTGCTCTTGCTGCTTTTGCTGTCTTCCGCCGCCATGAACTGTTGCCCTCTGCCATGTGCCACTCTGCCTGGGAGCCAGCCGAGTATGGACTGAAACCTCCACAGACTGTGAGCTGAATAAACCTTTCCTCAAAAAGAAAAGAAAAGGGGCTGGTGAGATGGCTCAGCGGCATAAGCGCCTGCCTGGCAAGTGTGAGGTACTGAGTTCAACTCCCGGTACCTACAAAAAAAAAAGAAAAGAAAAGATAAACAGCTTTCAGCAGTCAGGAGGGGACCCAAAGGTGGGTTACCATGGAGACTCTTTGTCTGGGAGTTTTTATACCAAAAAGTGACCAAGGCTTAGACCCCTCTGTGTTAAACTAATATCAACCTGTAGGACCAAAACAAGCTTACTTAAACTAGAAATGGGCCTATGTGGAGTCAGGACATGTAGCAAGCATGTGTCTGCAGGTGCCTCTTGGACTCTATCCTATCTGAGTAGTTTATTAAAAGTACAAAGTCAAAAGGAAAAAATGTTTTCCAGATAGGACCAGATGTTATCACAGTGATCATCCATCACCTGGCTTGTTACATTCCTGGACTTAATTGTCCATCTGGTTCTTCTCAGCTCTTGACCTCAGGCTCCTGCTTTATCTGACCAAGGCCTGGTCATCCTGACTCTATCTTAGGCCCAGTGCCTCTCTAGCTGTCTGCTATCTTCTGCCTAACTTGCCTGCCTATGATATTAGGATTTTGAAGTTTCCCTTCCCCTGCTACGATGTCTCCCTCCAGCTGCCTTCCACTGCCCTGGCCTGTCTGAGAGCTCAAACCCAGGATCAACTCTCAACAAATGCACCCTCTTTATTAAGAGACATTATGATGTTTCTGGATTCAGTGCCCCCTTTCTTGCCCTGATTGAGTTGGACAATCTAGGAAGAAACCTCAAAATTGCCTACGCACTCAAATGTATGTCCTACTACGGAAATTTCTCTGGATACCAAATGTTTTGGGAGAACTTGTTACTTTCTTCTTATGAAGGTCCACTGCCAAAACTCAGTGACGCAGAGTAATGGGAGTGAATGCCCTCCCCCACCACTCCCAGGTAGGTGTATCACTCCGTGCCTCTCAAAGCTCTTCCGCCCATATTGCAAACATTGCTCTTTGTTAGAGTTGAATGTTCTTGAAGCATCCAGGGCACGTCTCCCTGAGAAGTGTAAAGTGCTGGTGGAGTCAAATGCCAGGGTTCTTCGCATAGGCACTATGGGCTTCAAGGAAACCACACATAGCCAAACTTTTATCAGAATTTTGGACTTCTAGGCATAGTTGGGTTTTTCAGGGCAAATGAGCCATAATTTTAATTAGATTCTCTGAAGTGTCTGATGTCAGCTGAGTTCTCCAGGAAGCAGACTGAGGCAGTGTTCAGAGTACAAAGTGCACTGGGGACTAACAACTTGGAAAGGAAATTGGCCAAGGCGAGCAGTCTCACACAGCGCCCGCCAGCCCAACAGGGAGCTCCAGAGCAAAGGGCGCCTGTAGCTAAGAGTGCAGGTCTGGCGTTGCTACCATCCTACAATGAGAAAAGCCTCGGATGAATTTTAAAATCATAACTTTTCTTGAACTCAGTATGACCTATCTTGGGTAAAACAGGAAGGCTCTTGTACCAATACCTTTTAAGTCATTGACGACGGTGTCCACTTCAAGGACAGCCAGCCCTTGCTCAGTCATGACTGATGCTCCTTGGAGAACAGTGTGACCTTGTTCATGGCAGAACCCTGAGGGAAAATGTACTGCACAAGGAGGTAGGAAGAGCTTTTAATATTTAGCAGTTACTGGAACACTGACTGCAAGGAATTGCAGACCTCAAATAGAGCCGGTACCCACTCACACAGTGCTCCCTGGAGGTCTCTATTAGGTGTTCACAAGAAATACTGGAAGCAGGGAAGAAGATCGGAGAAAGTGGCCCCTTGGTGTCACAGGCTTGGAGGAAACAGTCGCCTGTCTCTTCAGAAAGGCTCAAAGCCTCACCTGGGCCCCTTCCTACAGAACAAAAATCTTAAGCTTCTTGGGAAAGGACAGCAGACCCCAATACAGGTACTTACAGAAAGCTGAAATCTGGGAGTGGAATGGGAACATTGAAGGGAAATGCTCTCTACCTCCTATTGCACCTTACACAAGACAATTCTGGAGAAGTTCAAAACTACTGATGCACTGAAGGCAACCGCAGCAACAGCAAGCCCCAAATCCAGCTCAACTCAATTCCAACATTAATGTAAATTAGCCAAGCCCCAATATTAATGGTTTTGCAGAGAAGGAGGAAGATGAGTGCCTGTTTCTGGGCATAAATTTACCCAGTTGTCCATTAGTGTCTGTCAGGGATGTTTCCAGAATCCTACAATCTGTAAGTACAAAAGAAGTGATTATATTATCTTTCAACTTTTTAGTATGTTTGAAATTTTCCACAGTGTAAAGTTAGGGATTGGCGATCAGGCTTTGAACAAGAATTCAGTTCAAGGGCTACAGAAGAAGCTAAGTACAGACGTTCCTCTTTTAACACCTGTTTGATGACTGTTTAAACTTAGAACTGAAGTGTGCTGTTTGGAGTTACAGCCCACATTCGGACTTAGGACGCAGGAACATGAGCGACAGTGCGGCCTTGTGGTGGCTTCTTCTACAGTACAGTACTATAATTTTTGCTGATTGTACTGTACAGTACAGTGCTATCCACAGTTTTATGTTCTGTTACACATTATAGTACAGCATAAAGTCATAAAGTTGGAGTTTCTTTTGACCATTTGTTTCATTTCTTTGTTCTGAATGTTGTAATGCACATGCTATATACAATTCCTCATTTAGCAACCAATTCATTTAATGACCTTGTTGCAGGGATGGAACGCAGTTGTTAGAGGAGGAATGTATGTACTGTCTCAAGTATGTTCCTTCCAAGAACATTTTTAAAACATATTAATAAGAATGGTGCAAGGAAGCTGGGCGTGGTGGTACACGCCTGTAATCCCAGCACTTGGGAGGCTGAGGCAGGAGGATCATTGCAAGTTTGAGGCCAGCCTGGGCTACACAGTAAGTTCAAGGCCAGCCTGAACTGCATAGTGAAACTCTGTCTCAAAAAGACAAAAAAAGACCAAAGTGTTCCTGGAAAATGACCTCATTCTACTACTATTTTATTAAGCATCTACTAAATGTCAGTACAATGTGAGACCCTGAGGACACACATAATAAATAAAAAACTTTCACTGAGCTTTGACGAAGCTTACAGCTGGTGAATATCTGGGTCTCCTGCACTCCCCCACTGGCTCTCGCTGATAGCGGCCCCCTCTGCTCTTTGTTTCAGGAACATAATTGGCAGTTTAAGCTACACTTCCGGAGATGAGTCATGGCTGAAGGAAATCACTTGGGGCAATTCCATCCCTTACCCTCTGTTTGGTCTAGAGACAGACAGGTGAGCCAGATCTGGATAATACCATAAAAGCAAACATGTGTTGGAGCGTCTGTGTAGGCTTTTCCTTCCTAGTAACAGAGCAGATGGAGGAGGGAAAGTCCTTTGTCTCTGCCACTTACTTCCTGCTTGGGCTCTGCCATGCAAGTCCATGATGCTTCAAGCCATGGCATTTGTCATTACCTGTGACAGAAGACACACTAAAGATGGCAGAGAAGAAAGAGGGAAGACCTGGCCCTTTGGAACTTCATGGGACTCTACCCCAGAAATCCCTCACTCCTGACCAGGCTTTTTATTATATAATAGTAACAAACCCATGTGAATAATGCTCATCAGACACTGTATTACTCCATTAGGAGCCTATCAGTTCCTACCCTTTGACCCAGCAATTCCACCTTCAGACATTTGTCTTAAGGATGTGGTTAAGGATTTGCTCAATGACTCATGATTTTAAACAGCATAGGTGTTGCTTCTAACAGTAAAAATAAATTTAAAGCCAACTTAAATATCAAATAATAGAATGTGGAAAAAATAATACAATGCAGGTTAAATAAATTGTACAATCATACTGGTAACATCAGTTAGCTATTAAATATGGTAGTATAAGAGTTTATAAAACCATGGAAGGAAGGAAAGGATACATTATATTTAAAAACAAAACCTAGGTCACAGAAAAAAGAAGTACATTATGGTTTCCTTTGTGTAGAACACACATATATGCACAGAAAGAGAGAAAAGACAAAGAAAAGATATATGTCAAAGTCCTGATGACGATCATCTTAGAATTATGAGCACTTAACATTTTTTATTTTCATTTACCCAGATTTTCTAATTTTTCCACATTGAACATATGCTTCCTTCTTTGTATTTTGGTATTTAACTAATCCAGAATTAATGGGATAGAGTCTCTAGGAGAGATCATCTTGGCCTTCTTGCTTTCAGATAATCCACAACATACTAAAAGTTTTGGGGAGTAAGAAGATTCTACCCCCGGGTGACTTCAGTTCATCCTGAACAATGACTGTGCCTCACCCACAGTTGCAAGGTAAATTCTAATTTTCAGAAGTCTAGATTGCAGATCCCCTTCCTCTGCACCCTCACCCATACTTGTTCCCTGCTTGGTCCACCTGCCCCCACCATAGTACAAAACGATGGGGGGCTGTTGGGTCTGTGCAGCAGCGGAGGAGGGGGAGAAGGAACCGGGGTGGGCACATTGAGCTGCTGAGCTGAGGGGACAGAAAACATGAAGGTAATATCCAAGCCAAGCCCTGCTTAATAGCTACTAAGAGCCTTGCCATTCTTCCTTCAATGCAAGAGGGATTATTTAGCAGCCATCAAGAATAGGCTAGGGACTGAGGACATCAACGTGAATGAGCCATGGTCCCTGCTCTTAATTAGCTCACTATTCATGGAGAAGCAGAGACCAATAAACAGTTAAAATGTGATACTTGCAATGCTAGGATAAACAAGCATACTGGTAAAGGAGAGAGAGAGAGAGAGGGAGAGAGAATAATTGGCTGTTTTGGTGAGATTTAGTTTTCAGAGAACTGAGACTAAAAGTGGGAGGAGTTTGTAGGGGGAAACTTACACACAGAGCAACAGCAGAGAGGCACAGACATCCCCACCCACAAGTCAACCGGAAGAGGCTGTGTACCTAACATGATTGGTACCAGGTTAGTTCACACCAGGTTAGTTTTAACATGTCCTTCCTATATAAACTTATATTAAGTAATAACCATAAAACCAAATGAATGATAGTGGCTAGGGTAAAAATGCAGAACATGCCAGGCATCATAGTGCACACTTGTAATCTCAGCCCCTCAGGTGGCTGAGACAGGAGGGTTGCCACGTTCAGGCTAGCCTGGGCAACTTAGTGAGATCCTGTCTCAAAATAAAAAATAAAAAGGGATGGGATGTAGCTCAGCCCTAGAGCACTTACCTAATGTGCACAAGGCCCTGGGTTTGATCTCAAGTACTGAAAAAAATGCAAAACATGATATTTTCTTTTTATTGAACTTTGTATATATAGTTATACAGATATAAAAAAACAAGCAAATTTTAATAAAATCAAAGCATTAATAAGGGAGGCAGAGAGGGAAAGAAGGAAAAAGTCAAAAAAAAGTGAGAAAAGAAAAAAAATCAAAACATTAGCAAAAGGCGCAATATAAGCAACTACTGAATCATACTCTGGACCTTTAATCTCTGTATTAATCCTTTAGTTTAAAACAAACAAAATTAAGATTTCATTTTAAAATATGTTATCAGGGCCAGTGAAATGGCTCAGCAGTGTAAGCGCCTGCCTGGCAAGCGCAAGGGCCTGAGTTCGACTCCCAGAACCCACATATGAAAAAAGGGCCAGTGATATCGCTCAGCGGCACGGGCACCTGCTGGTGTGCAAGGTCCTGAGGTCGACCCCCAGTACCCACAAAAAAAATAAAATAAAATAAAATAAAATAAAATATGGTATCAAATTCAGTAAAATATTTCCCACATGAACTGAAATTTGCTCTTGCCAAAATATACCCTCCAGTGCATAAAGTGTCACTGATCTAAATTTCAAAATGCTAATTTAAAAATTCCAAGTGGTCACATAGCATGACAAAGTGAAATAATTCAAAATCTATTTATCTGATTTTCCAATCACTAGTTATCACTGTTAATTTGAATCTAGAGTTTAAAAATAGAAATATGTAGCACTGTATCCAAAGTAAGCTGGGGGATTCTGAACTATTACAAACTTATTGTTTTTTATGATCTTAATTTTTTTATTATTTTAGTTTATTAGTATATGTGTGTAGTAAGTACATAATGTTTACATTCCTTGTGAGAAGTTGGTACATGTACGTAACACCTCTTAATTCCTTTTTTCATCCTTTTCCCTTCCTTCCATATCCCTTCTACCCATCCCTTGATCCCTTTCCTTTTTTTTTTTTTTTTTAATTTGGTACATGTTCGTGCTACATAATGCCTGCATTCCTCGTGTGGAGTTGGTACATGTACATAACACATCCAAATTCCTCTTTTTCATCCTATATCCCCTCCCTCCATCTCTTCATCCCCTTCTTCTCTGAGAACGATCTTTCTTCCTACTTCCTATTATCTTTTATTTTGCTCTTTATTTTCACTCCAAGTTTTTCATATAAGAGAAACCATGTGATATTCTCCTGAAACAAAAGCATGTAGCTAAACCCATAGATAGTGCAGACTGCCCATACCACTGGGAGTTCTCTGAATGAACTTCCAGTGTAAATCAATGTATTAATAAACAAACAATAAAAATCTGATATGTGAAACTTACATGTATCACTAAAACTCAGCCAAAACCACAGCAATTGTTTAGATACTTATGCCAAGAGATTTTTTTCCAGAAGGTGTATTCAATTGCTGACATTATATAGAATTGCCAGTTCATGATGATGACAAGAAGGAGACATCAAATTTTTTTTTTTTTTTTTTTTTTTGTGGGTACCGGGGGTCGACCTCAGGACCTCGAGCACCAGCAGGCGCCCGTGCCACTGAGCGATATCACCGGCCCCTTTTTTCGTATGTGGGATCCGGGAGTCGAACTCGGGTCCTCACGCTTGCCAGGCAGGCGCGTACACAGCTGAGCCATCTCACCGGCCGGAGACATCAAATTTTAACCCGGTTTTATTATTAATTTTAAAGACCATCATAGACCATGCATCAAGGCTGTTTGTGCCCAAGGCAGATGCTCCCACAGTCCCATGCTTGCCATGCCACTCACGGATCTCACCGAACCAAGACTTCAGGTAAGATAGATGCTGAGAGAGAGGGGCAGTGCTCAGAGATGAGGACACACAGGTAGAGCCCGCCCCCACCAAAAAAAAAAAAAAAAATCTTGGAAAGAGTTTGTATTTTATTTCACCAAGAGATCATCCTGGCAGAGAAAAGCATCCTTCAACTCCACGTCTCTGTTCTCTGTGGAAAAGTTCAGCCACGCTTCCCAGCCACCCAAAAGGCTCCAAGCCTCTTCATGGTCATCAGTACCCCTCCAGGATATGACAGAGGACAACAAATACATTCATGAAGGCCAAAGCAAAAGAAACCCCCAACTTGCCACCCCAAGGCCAATGTGCCCAGAGTTTTCCTGTAACCTGCTATTCAGGCTAAGCTGTCATTTTTCTTTACGCTTTGGAATTTCTTCCTGTACCCCTTTCTTTTAAATGACCTATTCCATAAATGTTGTCTGTGCCTCTACTTTCAGGGACATTCAGGTTCTAGAGCTGTCAGGGACCAGGCCGCGCATAGCAGCCTTCATACTTTGTAAAGACATATAAAGAGGAAGTTAGCGACCCTACCTAGGGAAGACCTATCTGTGAAACTTTTGGGTTGCTGTAGTGATATTGCTGCTGCTCACTCTCGTGTGTTTGCCTTTTCGCATTCCCAGAACTCTTATCTCTAGCAGTTGACTGGTAGGGCTTCCTTAGAGAACCTGAGAACTTCGCTGAGACAAGGAGGAATCAAAGGAGAAGGCCCCTGCTTTAGGGAGGAGCAAAGTGGCAGGTGACAGGAACAAAACTTTGGGATGCTCCCTAGGATGAGAGATAAATTTATATAAAGTTACCTTCCATAGGGACCAATGCCCTAGGTGAGCATGGACAATTGGAAAAAGAAAAAAAAGTCACATTTCCACATCGATAGGGTCTTCTTCCTATCTAGAACAGAAATGTGCATTCTCCTTTCCATCAGAGGCCAAATAAAATGAGGTCATGATATGCCAGAAGAGGCATACAAAGAAAAGGAGACAAAACTTGCCTGTCTTGACCTTAATTCTGTAAAGAGAGGAGAAAAGAATCTGCTTTTATATTGTTACCACAAACCAAATTTCAGGTAGATATTTTTTATCTGAATTCACATTATACTTGCATTGTCTGAAAAGGTCCATTCAGTTATTTAATCTGAAGTGCTCAAGGTTAGTAATTCTCCCAGGCAACTGGCTAAAATAAATGGTTTCTGGAAAGGTACATCTGAATCAGGCCTTGAAGAAATCAAATAGAGTAAGCAAGAAAGTCAGCAGCTCCCAAAGAAAGAATCTGTAAACACAAAGGAAGGCAAAGACCTGCATGTGACAGGAAGTAAAAACAACTAAAGAATCACGTGCCAGCACGTCTCCATACTGGAACTGTCTGATATATGATAGTTTTAGAATTATGTTTACTTTGGGCCGGTGAGATGGCTCAGCGGCATAAGCGCCTGCCTGGCAAGCGCGAGGTCCCGAGTTCGACTCCCGGATCCCACATACGAAAAAGGGGCTGGTGATATCGCTCAGCGGCACGGGTGCCGGCTGGCGCGCGAGGTCCTGAGGTTGACCCCCGGTACCCACAAAAAAAAAAAAAAGAATTATATTTACTTTGCTTAAAGAAATTGAGAAGCTTGAAAGTAAGAGCAAAGAGCAAGAGATTATAAGGAATGACCAAGCATATCTAAAAAGTAACAAATTCCATTAATGTAAAAAATATATATGGGGCCAGTGAGATAGCTCAGCGGCATAAGCGCCTGCCTGGCAAGCGCGAGGTCCTGAGTTTGACTCCCAGAACCCACATAAAGGAAAAAAAATAAGAATATATAGGGCCAGGGATATAGCTCGGCAGCACAAGCACCTGCCTGGCAAGCACAAGGTCCTGAGTTCAATTCCTGGTACCAAAAAAAAAAAAAAGAATATATAATAAATTAATGATGTTGAGAGATGGCAGAGCACATTACATACAATAATACCTAATTGCAATAGTGTCCTGGAGAGGATTCGTGTGCTAGAATGCAGGCCTGCGGGAAGAATACAGGATGCGTTATAGAGAGACGAGAGGTTAGGTTACAGGAAACTGTGCTGACACCCTGACCCCAAATCTGCAGTGTCTCAAGTAACACAAGCTTACCCTTTACCCAAAGCAAGCAAGAATTCTTTGCTCAAAGCACAAAGCCAGCGTTGTCTGTCACCATCTTGTCATTTTGGTCATTTAGGAACCCACGATCCTTCCAGCATGTGCTTCTGCCATCCCTGCACTCCCGCTTGCGTTTGGATTCAGACAGCAGCAGGTGAGGGCTAAGCTGGAGTGCTCTTGTGTCCTCACAGCCTCGGCCCTCAGGGGCCATCACTGCTCTTCCCCCCATTAGTCAGAACTCATTGAGATCATTTATGTTGCATTTTTTACTTATTGAAGTCATGAGCTTTTTATGTTGGGCCCACTCATGTGATATTTGTACTAATGAAATGTCTTAATACTAAGCTGTCATTGCATTCTTTGAACAAATTATATTCAGTAGGGTGGGATATTGTCATATTGTGCCATGAGCTCATATTTTCAGTAGAATTTTCACTTCTCTGTTTACAAAGAAAATTAACAATCTATATCTTCTTTCTCTTTTACCTTTCTTCTTTTTTTCTTTTCTTTCTTTTCTGTTTTTCCATTAGGCTTCTGCTAAATGAATCAATATATTGCCTGCAAATATACAACATATTTACTAGTCTTTTATTTATTTATTTACTTATTTATTTTTGGGAGGTACCAGGAATCAAACTCAGGACCTTGTACTTGCCAGGCAGGCTCTCCACCGCTAAGCTACATCCCTGGCCCTTTACGAGTCTTATGAGTGTAGCAGTTCATAAATCCTTAAAGGCATATAAACTAAATATTTTTTAAATAAGGTAATCTTGCAAATGACATAATTTTGTTATTTGCAAGAACATAGATGGACCTGGAGACCATCCATTTTGTCGGGTGAAGTAAGCCAAACTCAGAAAGAAAATATCACATATTTTCCCTAATATGTGGAATCAAGGAAGGAAGGAAGGAAGGAAGGAAGGAAGGAAGGAAGGAAGGAAGGAAGGAAGGAAGAGAAAGAAAGAAAGAAAGAAAGAAAGAAAGAAAGAAAGAAAGAAAGAAAGAAAGAAAAGGAAGAAGACTATTATTAGACAAGAGGAAGGGAAGAAGAGGGAAGAAGAGGGGTGCAAGGGTATGTAACAGAGGGGATGGACATGAGCAAAATATATACATTGAAATATTCCCCCCCAAAATGTGAAATTAATGGGGATAGCAGGGCAAGGAGTAGAAGGGGGGAGGGGGAATGATAAAAGTAGGTTTTGTACCTGTATAAATCTAATCTCTATAACCAATAAAAAAGAGTAAAAAGAAAAATTACGCTTTCTAAGGTCATTCATATGCTTGGTTTTATCAACATGCACTGGACCAGTCACCAAGATCTCGAGTTCTGATCTTGCTGGACTCCTGTTACCTTGGGCAGGGCACAATGTCACGTCACACTGAGCAACCTTCTGATCCATAAAAAAGGTACAGGATGGATGTCATCACCAAAATCCCTTCCAACAATGCAATTTTTTTTCTGAATTTCAATTTTGACTTTCACAGTTCAGAAGCCAAGAAAGATCACGTTAAAAACCATGATTTCTCCCCTATTTCTGAGGATGGGCTTTGGTTTCCTATGTAAAAGAAAGGTAGATATGGAAAAATCACATTTGTTAGCTTTGTATAAACAACAAAATGCACATGTCAAAATCCACCTTGAACCCCATTAATATGCAGTTAGTACAAGTTAATCAAAATTATGTTAATAAAACATATTAAAAATTAACACACTTCCCTGTCCCTGTCTCCTTATACAGTAGGAAAAGCCAAGTGATAATCTAGTCCCTAAACTGTGTCATGAGGAACCTGTGAGCTTGATCAGTCATCAATCATATCAGAGCAGGAAATAATGCAAGTGACCCTGGGCCCAGTCCTCTGCATTGGAATAATGGGACCTCTTCTTATTTCCTGAAATGTAATCATAACAAAGAGAGTGATTTGAAATTTGGTCTTATCAAGACAGAAGGACAAAGATAAATTAGAACTCCATTTCCTCCGTCCTTACGTCCAGTACACACCCAAGGCAGTTCCAGGACCGACCTTGAGCTAAGCTGCTCCTTGGGGCAGGCCTGCTGCTGCCGTGGGTCAGTGCTCACCATAGTTACATCCATCAGTGCTTTCCAAAGAAAATAAAAACAGAGCCTTCTTTAGTCTACCTGTTATTGCATGAGTAAACTGTCTCAAAATTCAGATTAACACAATTCTGTCCAAAACAAGGATTCTTCTCTTTAAGAAATTATGTTTCCTTAGAGCACTTAAAACAAGTCAATTTCAAAAAGCAAAAATCTTTAATCACACTCAACATTTTTTAAGGATACATCTCGAAGGATCAAAAAACATGCATTGACCTTTGTCTACAAGTAAAGGTGAAGAAAAAGAATCTTAATGAAGTCCCTTATGCATCCATGGGCTGTGCCAGATGCCTGGCATATTGTTATGACTGGGACCCAAAGTGTCCCTCAAAAGGCTCATCCTGTTGAAGGGTTGGTCACTGATGGGCTTTTGGGAAGGGACTGGATCATGAGGGCTCTAACTTCACCGATGGGATTGTGACTGTATGGCATTGGGAGGTGAAGGAGGAGAGGCTGATTGAGGGAGTGGATGAGGGGTGCCACTGCTTGTGAACAGCTTTGCTTTACACACCTTTCCACCATGATCGTCTGCCTCACTTCAGGCTCATAATAATGGAAACAGCCAGCCATGGACTGAAGCCATAAGCTCAGACAATTTCTCTTCCTTTGAGTTATGTATATCAGGTATTTTGTCACAGAAACAAAAAGCAGCTTTGTACATATGTAACATATGTACTAGGTAAAAAGCTTAGCCTTACATTCTAGGTGCACATTTTATTTTTTAAATCAAAGTAAACTCCAAGTTATTCTAGTGAGATAATGAAAAGTTCAATTGGGGCTTTTTTTTTTTTTTCAACATCTCTCTAGACATAAAAAGGAACACAGAGCAAAATGTTATCTTGTTCATATCCTCATGACCTATTGGAGTTTGGTAGCATGTGACTTCCAGGCCAAGCTTGGACATTGGAGTCTTCAGCAATATGGTGGCTTCAGTTGTCAGAGACCAGCTTCCATGTACACTCCAAGGTCATTTCCCATAGTGGCCGTCCGCATTCCTGCATGTTGCCAGAAAGAGAACAGAGTTCCCCTGTTCCTTGAAGCCACAGTTCCCTGTTCCCTTCCCAATCCTGAGTATTACCTTTCTTTCAAAAGACAATAGCTTCTCTCTTCTGCCTATACATAATCCTCTCAAGAGGCTAAGCTTTCCAGAAATCAAAGCCAGGTAGGAATCTGAAAAAAAATCAGAAAACAAACCCAAGAACAAATCAAACCCATTTGTACACAACTCCTTATTTCCACTCTGCATCGCAAGATTGGTTTAGCTGAACTCAGGGATTGTTTGTGGCAGTTAATAAAATAACATGAACTGATGCTTTGAGATGTAAGATTTAGTTTCCATGTAGTTGTAGATCCACTCAGACTGCAGGAGAATATATGTGAGCTGCCTTCTAGAAAAGCCAGGTTTGACTTTTTAAGGTGGTACCTATTGACAAATGTTTCATAAGCATGGAAGAAGA
Source organism: Erethizon dorsatum (assembly GCA_028451465.1). Classification (NCBI taxonomy): domain Eukaryota; kingdom Metazoa; phylum Chordata; class Mammalia; order Rodentia; family Erethizontidae; genus Erethizon; species Erethizon dorsatum. The sequence goes on from CM051825.1 coordinate 43,386,121, forward strand.
GTATTGCATGAGAACACTGAGGAGGGCTCCACTGATAAAACTGAACTTGACCTGAGTTTACTATGTCTCTAGAATCAACTACTTATTCATCAAATAGAAGTATTTATTGAACACTTATTATGTGCCTCGCACTGCACCAAAGAATGGAAGTAAGATGAATAGCACAATCTCGCTTTGAAGAGTTCTCAGTCTTTTAGGAAAAGACAGAGATTCATTGTTTAGGTTTAAATGTATTAAGGAAGGCATTAAAGGATATGAAAGAACTATGAAGAATAGATTCTGGCCTGGATTGGCTCACATCCCACCTAAAGAGTCAAACAAGGAATGCTAAGCACTAGAAAAACCAGTAAGTTCCAAACTATGAGTGCTAACTCTAACTCCAATGAGAATTTTGAAAAGGTAGAAATGTTTAAAAGTGATATTAGTAATCAGTCATAGTGAGATTTAAATCAGATTTTTTGTTTTGTTTTGTTTCTGTTTTTGTTTTTTGTAGTACTAGAGATTGAACTCAGGGCCTTGTGCATGGTAGGCAATTGCTCTACCCCTGAGCTATACTCCAGTCCTTTTTTTGAGACAAAGTCTTGCTAAATTGCCCAGCCTAGGCTCAAATTTGCAATCCCCCTGCCTCAGCCTCCCAAGTAGCTAGAACTACAGGTGTATGCCACTACACCTGGCTTAAACCAGGTTTTACATTTAACTCTCTTTGTTTATATTCTCTAAACAAGGACTGTGCTAGGCTCTGGGAATCCATGCATAGAAAATTCCAAATTCATTCCTTAAAATGCTCCACATAAGGAGATATTGAGCCACTGAATTAGTCCATTTTCTAATATCATAACAAAATACCTGAGGCTAGGTAATTGAATTTTTTAAAAGGTGGTTAGCTCACAGTTTTGAAGGCTAGAACTCCAATATTGGGAAGCCCTGTCATATGGATTCAGTCTGTGGTGAGGGCCCCCTAGGCTATACATCATATTATATTGGGTGGCATCATAACAGGAGCATGTGAGGGAGAGACAGGAAGCCCCAGAGTGAGGGTACAGTCTAGCTCTTCTATAACAACTTGTTCTCATGAAAACAGCAAACTCAGTCCAAGGACTATATCAATGCCTCAGAGGACACAGCTCCAATGACCTAATGACATCCCACTAGGCTCTGCCTTTTAAATGTCCCACCACCTCCCAACATCATCACACTGGGGACCAAGCTTCTGACACATGAAACCTTAGAGGACACATTCAAATAATATCCAGACCACGGCCGCCCCCAAATGGTGTGACAGCTGCTGCTGCTATTGCAACAGCAAGCAGAAACACTGAAACAACATTCAGGATTTGGAGGCAGATTTATTTATGTCGACAGGCACTGATCAGGATCATTCCCAGAATATCAGGCCCCTATCTCTAGTGGTCTAGTGCTTATACGGGATAAGCAAGCAGGAAGTACAGAGGCAGACTGGCTTGTCAACTGGGGATTGGTTTATACAATGTGCATCATAGTGACCAGCTATGCATCACAGTGACCAGCTGTTTCTAAGAGACAGGAGCAACCAGAACTGGAACAGGAACTATACCTGGGCAACTAAGAAACTGAAGTGTACTTGCTGGGGGGTTGCCATTTTCTGTTACACTTTGAACAGACTTTTACTTTGCCTTGGAATCGGGGTGTTTCAGAAAGTAGGTACTGTCTCTGCTGAGCTGTAAAGGAAGGGTATCAGCCAGGGAAGCAAGGCTGGGGGCAAGGGATTCTAAATAAAGGAAACACCAAGAACCTATAAACTTGGGTAAATGTCTTAGAAACCAAAATTGAGCAATTCCTCCTTCACAGCAGGAGTGAAATCAAAGAGAAGCTTGAAGCCAGCCATGATTATCCTTTATCTGCCTTCATAGATAGAAACTAACAGTATATCTCTGTGAAAGATCAATGCCTAGAAGAGGTTCAAGTTCACTTCCAATAGCCCATGAGTCACTGCACATTGACGCAGCTGCACCATCTCCACAGAGGCACTTCAGGACGATGGAAGGACCAAACATGTGCCAATGAGTCTCCTGACTACAGAAATGCCACCTCCTGGGTCAGCTGACTCCCACTGGCCTGCAAGTCCTAGTCTGGGGAAGGGGGGAGGGGTGCAGATGTATGAGCATGCATCCTATCTACCTCTGAGTAAAGACAACATTGAAAAACCCAGATACCATATCTGGAAATTCCATGCAGAATGCTCCCCTGGTCAACAGATGTGTCTCTCCATCGGTGGCTGCTGTTAATGCTCAGTCAACCACAGAATATCAAAACCATAATCTTCAATCCCATAGAGAACAGCCCTGAGGAAAATAGAACTTAAAAATCTCAGTTGTCAAGATAAAATGGAAACAATAGATATAATATAGATTCCTTTACTATACAGGGGGGATTAAAAAACAAAATTAGTATGCACCCCCCCCAGGAAAAATAACTGTTTTGAAATATGCCCAGAGCTTTCTGTTCACTTTAAAAAACTTTTATCCTCAAGAGAAGCTATTGTAACAGTCTAACTTACTGAGATTTTACCAAAGCCTAACTGACCTGGGGAAAGAGAACTACCCGACCCCGGGTATCCAAAAGATGAAGACTTAATCAGAAGACCAACGGTGCTTCCTCTCTGCACCATACCCACTGCCACATCAAGAGGGCTCCTGCACAATAATAGGGCATTGAAACAACCAACAAGCCTGAGATCCTATTTAAGGGGTTTCTAAGAAAACCGAGGCACCAGGGGACAAAAAAACAAAAACGTGAGAAGAAATTTTAGCTCTGACACCACATCAGAGCAATCAAACACAGCCTAACTCCCAGCCAGATAAATATAAACCTCGCACTAAAGTCCCATCTGTCGGGCCAGTGAGATGGCTCAATGGCGTAAGTGCCTGCCAAGCAAGCACAAGGTCCTGAGTTGGACTCCCAGTACCCACATAAAAAAGGGGCCGGTGATATCGCTCAGCAACATAAGCGCCTGCTGGCAAGCGCAGGTCCTGAGTTTGACTCCCGGTACCCACCAAAAAAAAAAAAAAAAGTCCCATCTGTCTCAGTAACTTTTACTTGATACATCACACTGACTTTCAACAAACATGAAAAGACACACACACACACACACACACATGCAAAGAAACAGTCTAAAGAGACAAAACAAACATAACCAAACTCAAGTAATGACAGAGATTTTCAGAGGTAAGGAATTTTAAAAACTGGTTAATATGTTAAAGGAATGGTAAGAACAGATTATAAGGAGAGAGATAGAAACAAACAAACAAACAAAAAGGAATCAGAAGGAAATCCTTGAAAATCAAAAACACTGTAACAAAAACAAAGAAAGTTTTTGATGGGCTCATCAGTAAACTAAACACAGCTGAGTAAAAACATCATTGAGCACTTGAGAGGCTGATGGCAGGAGGATCGAGAATTCAAGGCCAGCCTGGGCAGGTCAACAAGAGCCTGTCTCAAAATATCCCCCCAAAATTGTAATTTCCAAACTGAAATACAAAGAGAAAAAAATAATGAAAAAGATGAAGCAGAGCAAGAACAACAGTGAAAGAACAACAAACAGTTCAACATACATGTAATGGGAATACCAGAAGAAAAAGAGAGAAAAGAGCAGAAGAAATATTTGAGGTAATAATGGCTGAGAATTTTCCAAAATGCATGGCAAGTACCAAAACACCAAGCAAGATAAATACCCCAAAAAACTACACCTATACACATCAAGTGTATATATGCTACCTACATATATATGCACACCACATTCAAACTGCAAAAAAGACAAAAAGAAAATGTTCAAAGAAGTCCAAGGAAGGAAAAAACACTGTATGTACATAGGAACTAAGATAAGAGTTACGTTGGACTTCTCTTCAAAAAGTCTAATGCAAACAATAAAATGGAATGAAATTTCTAAAGTGTGGAAGAAAAATAAACTTTACTTCACTATCCAGTGAAATTATCTTTCAAAAGTGAAAGAGAAATAGAGACTTTCTCAGACAAACAAATACTGAAGAAATTTCTCTCCAGTAGAACTGCTTTACAGTAGAACCACATACATGAAGCACTAAAAGAAGTCGTTGTGCAGGACCAGGCATGGTGCCACACACCTATAATCCTAGCACTCAGGAGGCTGAGGCAGGAGGATCACTGAGAGTTCAAGGCCAGCCGGGCTACAAAGTGAGTTCAAGGCCAGCCTGAACTGAATAGCAAGATCCTGTCTCAAAAGACAAAAAATATAAATAAATAAATAAATAAATAAATAAATAAATAAATAAATAATAAAATTTTAAAAAGAAGTTATTCAGAAAAGCAGAAAATGACATAGCTCAGAAACTCGCTTTATGTAAAGGAAGAATATTGGGGAAGGAATACATGAAGGTAAGTAAAATCTTTTAATTTTCTTATAATTAGTTAATCTAATAGATAATAATTTCTTCAAAATAATAGTAATAATGTATTTGGTGATTGGAGTTTATGGATATGTAAAATTAATGACAGCAGTGTTATAAGGGACAGGAGGGAGGAATTGGGAATACTCTTATAACATGCTTGCATTCCCTGTGAAGTAATATAATATTATCTGAGAGTCAATGTATATTCATTCAGATGTATATTTAAAACTGTGGACCACCACTGAAAAGTTTTTATAATGTAACTAATATGCTAAAAGACAAATGAATATGCTGAGAGGAACATAGAATTATATAAAATTCTCAACTGAAACCAGAAATAACATCCGGTAGTGGTGGCGCACGCCTGTAATCCTAGCACTCGGGAGGCTGAGGACTGCCACAAGTTCAAGGCCAGTTTGGTCCACATAGTGAGTTCAAAGCCAGCCTGAACTACATAGCGAGACCCTGTCTCAAAAAAAAAAAAAAAAAAAAAATGGCAGAAGAAGAATGGAAAAAATGAAGAACAAGGGCCATATGACAATGAATAGAAAACAATTGTAAATATAGTAGATATTAAACCAACAATAACAATAAGTACTTTAAACATGAATTGTCTAAACATACCAATTAAAAGACGAAGAGTGTCAGAGTGGATCGTAAAACAAGACCAAATATATGTTGTCAACAAGAAACACACATCAAATATAAAGACAGATAGATTAAAAGTAAAGGTATAGTAAACAGATGCATGGGTTTTAAAATGTGGTATATGCATACAATGGAATACTATTTCTCCTTTAGAAAAAAAAAGAAATAGATCTGTACAATGTGGATGTGGATAGCACTATTCTAAGTGAAGTAAGCCAATCACAGAAAGACAAATGGATGATTCTGTTTATATGAGATATGTACAATGGTCAACTACCAAACAGTGGGATGGTGGTTTCCCAGGGCTGGGTGGAGGGAAAAATAGGGATTCGCTAATCAGTGGGCATGAAGTCTCAGTTAAGCGAGAAGAATAAACTCTGGAGGTCTGCTGTACAACACTAACTATAGTCAACAATAATGTACTCCTAAAAATTTGTTGAGAAGGTAGATCTCTTTTTTATTTTATTTTTTATTAGTACATGTTTGAGGTACATAATGCTTACATTCCTTGTGTGGAGATGCACGTGTACATAACACATTTTAATTCCTTTTTCCATCCTCTTTCTCTCCCCTCCCTCCATCCTCCTTTCCATCTCTTGATCCCCTTCCCATTTAGGAAAGTTCTACCTCTCTACTTCATCTATCTTTTATTGTTTTAGTTTATTAGTAACATGCGTGTAGTACCTAATGTTCACATTCCTTGTGAGAAGTTGGTACATGTACATAACCATCTTAATTCCTTTTCTCAGTTCTTCCCCTTCCTTCCCTCCCTCCTCCACCCATCCATTAATCCCCTCCTTTTTTATTTTTTGTACATGTTGTTGAACATAACATTTATATTCTTTGTGTGGAGTCAGTACATGTACATAACACATCCCACTTTCTTTTTTTTTATCCCTTATCCCTTTCCTCTTTGCCCCTCTCTCCATCTCTTTATACCCTTCACCTTTAAAAACAATCTATCTCTCTACTTCCTATTATCTATCTTTCATTTGCTCTTTATTTTTCCTCTGCATTTCTCATATAAGAGAAACAACGTGATCTTTAAACTTGCGTGTCTGATTTATTTCACTTAACATTATGGTCTTAAAGTGCATCCATTTTCCTACAAATGACTCAAGTTTATCTTTATGGCAGAGTTTTACTCCATTGTGTGTGAATACCACATTTTCATTATACATTCATCTGTTGATGGACATATAGGCCATTTCCAAGATTTAGCTATTATGAATCGTGCTGCTATAAATTTGGGTATGCATGTATCACTATAACACAACGTCTTCAACTCTTTGGGGAAGATACACAGAAGGGGACTAGCTGGGTCAAATGGAATTTCTAGTTTGAGTTTTTTGAGAAATTCCATACTAATTTCCATAGTGGTTGTACTAGTTTACTGTCCCACCAAAAATGCAGAAGGGTTCCTTTTTCCATGCAGGCTCATCAACATTTGTTATTATTTGATTTCTTGATAATGACTTTTGTTTCCAGGGTAAAATGGAATCTCAGTGTTTTTAATTTGCATTTCTCTAATGGGCAGTGATTTTAAGCAATTCTTGTATTTATTGGCTATTTGTTCTTCCTGTTTTGTGAAGTGTCTATTCATTTAATTTGCCCATTTTTTGACTGGGTCTTTTATTTGGGGAGGTCTAATTTTTTTGTGTTCTTTATATATTCTAGAAATTAGTGCTCTATCTGAGGAATAACTGACAAAATTTTTTCCCATTCCATAGGTTGTCTTTTCATTCTGTTGGTTATTTCTTTGCTGTGCCGAAAATTTTAATTTGATATGATACCATTTGTTGACCCTCTGTACTATTTCCTGTGCAACCGGAGTTCTGTTCAGAAAGTGCTTGCCTATGCGTAGGACTTCAAGAGATTTATGTGTTTAATCTTCTAGCAGGTTAAGCGTTTGTGTTTTAACGTTTAGTTTGTTGATCCATCTTGATTTTAGTTTAGTGCATGATGAATGATATGGGTCTATCCTCAGTCTTCTGCATATGGGTAGGCAGTTTTCCTGAAACCATTTATTAAAGAAGCTACCTTTCCTCCAGTGTGTTTTGGCCCCTTTGTCAAAGATGAAACAGTTGAAGAAGATGGCAGAATGGTGAGCAGCAGAGAAACATCCTCTCCAATATCTGGAATCCAGATCCTGGAATATAGTAATGTGAAGAAGAGAAGGAGAAGGGAAGTGGGTCCTTAGGACCCAGCAAGGATCTGAAATGAGAATTAGAGCCAACAGGGAGAGGAAGGAGAGGGACTGCAACACAGAAGAAGGAGCTGGCAAGCAGCACTTTATCCCTGAACCCCAGCTCGCTGCAGGGGAGGGGCAGCTTGAACATGCAGAGGCACAATGACTACTGGCCACCCCAGAGGCCAGTACCAATTTTGGAAAGGGGCCAACTGAAGTCAGAACTCAGAGCAGCTGTGAGCTGTCTCCATCTAGCCGCTAAAGCGTCAGAGCAAGGTGCAGCTAATTTCAAGCTGGAAGGAGGTCAGGGAGCCAGTTCAACCCAGTGGGGAGCCAAGTTCAAGTTAGCAGGAGGCATTGGGAGTGTTGTGGGCTGAAAAACTCGGGTCCCAGCCTCACAGCCAGAAACCAGAAGCAGCCTGAACTTCAGTGGAACTAAAAAGGTCCAGGTTTCCTGGGATTATTGATCACTGCCATAATTCTACTGATAGCTTCTGGGATCAATCAACACAAATCTGGGCTCTGCCTTCCCTCTCTGTCAACCAGTGACAGCAGAGGCACACCCTGAAATGGATTATTTTTCTGCTTTTCTTCCTTTATTTGCTATTTATTTTTTCCTCTTTTTCTTGATTATTTGCTCTTGTTTTTATACAAGTGAGAACATTGTTTCTAGATTTTGTTCTTGTTTCATTTTATTCTGTTCTTGTTTCTGTTTCTTCCTTCTATCTTTCCCTCCTGTCTTCTTCACCAGTTCCCAAAGCTTGTGTAATCTTCCTTGGTCCTCCAGCCTAGCTTCTAATCCCTTTCTCTTCTTCTATTTCTCTATTTTGTTTCCTAAGCCCTTTTAAATTTTCTACCCTGAGGGTAAAATTGCCATGTTGAAAGGATTTTAACTGTACACAATACTCTGCTTTGTTTTAAATTTTCTTATATAACTACAAATTATGTTCAGACAGTTAGAGGTGGCAAATTAATACTTAAAAGTTTGTCATTTTCTAGGGTGTGTTTGATGCCATTGTTATTACTGATTAAACTACTTTAGCCACAGTGACAGAATTGTTCTAATCAGAGCTTCTTTCTTACATGCTAAAACTGAGATTGTCTGAGGGTCATAAACTATATACTATATTAATACTATAGGCTAGTGCCAAAAAACCAGGGGCTAGGCCAAATAGACAGCAATTGCTCATCCCCAATAAACTGAAGAGATAGGATCTTGCAACAGACTCAAAATCCAAAAGCCCACTACACCTGGAAGACATGTCCTAAGGGTTGTCAGTACTAGCAATAAAGATACCTACCATAAACAATTTACAAGAATCAACCCAGGAATTAAACAAACAAACAAAAAAAAAAAAAAAAAAAAAAAAAAAACAGAAAATGAGAAGACATGGAAGCAAGATGCAAACCCAGACTTCCAGCTCATCAAAGGCAAACCCAAGGGTCAATGATGTAAAACAATTCAAAAGCCACCCACCTGGACTCTCTGAAGTGGTAACAGCAGAAGTAATAAAGCAAATGAATGAGGATCTAGATAAAATCAATCAGAAATAGTTTCTCAGATAACTTCTGAGATGATTACCATAAAGATGGGCATGATTAGTGAATCTAGAGAAGATAAAGAGAAAAAATAGAGGATCTTAGGAAAATAATGGAAACCATGAATGCCCAACATAGGAAAGAAATGGAATTTATGAAACAGGTTCAATCAGATATACAGGAGATTAAAAATTCCATAGAAAGTATACACAGCAGAATAAACCAATATCAGGACAGAATATCAGATATAGAAGATAGGATTGAGGTTAGCAATCATGAAAAGAAAGATTTCTTAAAATAGCAGGGGACCACACACACAAAAAAATCAATCCAACAGCTGCTAAATGATGTAAAGAAGGATAACATAAGATTGATCAAAGTCAATGAAAAAGCAGAAGATAGAGCAAATGACATAAAAAAACCTGTTCACAGACGTCATGGCAAAAACTTCCCCAGCATGGAAAAAGAATTTCATATTCAGATAAGTGATGCATATAGAATTCCAACTAGACATGAACAAAAAAAAACTACCCCAAGGCATGTAGTAGTCAGGATTGCAGATGTTCAACACAAGAACAGAATACTAAAGCCTATTAGAGGGCCGGTGAGATGGCTCAGCAACGTAAGCGCCTGCCTGGCAAGTGCAAGGGCCCGAGTTCGACTCCCAGAACCCACATACGAAAAAAGTGGCCAGTGATATCACTCAGCGGCACAGGCGCCTGCTGGCGCGAGGTCCTGAGGTCGACCCCCAGTACCCACAAAAAAATAAATAAATAAATAAAGCCTATTAGAGAAAAGAAACAAATCACTTACAAAGGAAAGCCAATCAGAATTACAGTAGACTTCTTAACACAAACCCTTAAGTCAAGGAGAGCTTAGAGTATTTCAAGTTCTAAAACAATAAAACCTAAAACCCAGATTGATGTACCCCACAAAACTGTCTTTCAAAATTGATGGAGAAATAAGATACTTCCGTGACCAAGAACATATGAAGAAATTTATGACCAACAAACAACAGCACCCCAAAATTTTCTATAGGATGTTCTAGAAAGAGATAACAAAGATTACAACTCCATGAATCCCAATAGAATGAATTCACTAGGCAAAGCAAGTAATTAAACAGAGGGGAAACAAAGGGAAGCAACAACAGGAAAATAACACAAGAATAAGTCAGTACATATCAATTATAAACATCAATATTAATGGTCTTAATTCATCAATCAAAAGAAACACACTGGCAAAATGGATCAAGAAACCAGATTCAGGGCCGCTGAGATGACTCAGCGGTGTAAGTGCCTGCCTGGCAAGTGTGAGACCCTGAGTTCGACTCCTGGTACCCACATAAAAGGAAAAAAAAGGGGGCCGGTGATATCGCTCAGTGGCACAAGCGCCTGCTGGCAAGTGTGAGGTCCTGAGTTCGACTCCCAGTACCCACATTAAAAAAAAAGAAACCAGATCCAACAAAATGCTGCATACAAGAAATACATTTAATTCAAAAAGAAATTCATAGACAGAAAGTCAAATGATGGAAAACAATACTCCATGAGACAGGAACCAGGAAAAAACCAGGGGTAGCTATTCTATTTGAAGATGAAGTAGATTTCAAGCCCTGACTGATAAAGACAAAGAATGTCATTATATCCCTGTAAAGGGAACAATCCAAGAAGAAGAGACAAAAATTATAAATATATATGCACCAAATACCAGCGTACATGCAACTATATTAAACAAATGTTAAAGGACATGAAGTCAAATAAGCACTAATACAATTATAATGGAGACCTCAATACCCCTACTGTCACAAATAGAAAGATCAACTAGGCAAAAAATCAACAAAGAAATATCAGAATTGAACCAAATTTTTGAACAAATGGACTTAGTAGATATCTACAGAGTGTTACACCCCACAGTATCAGAATATACATTCTTCTCAGCAACATACGGGACATTGTTCAGAATAGGCCACATACTAGCTCACAGAACCTGCCTAAGTAAATGCGAAAGAATTGAAATTATCCCATGCATATTATCAGACCATAGTACAACAAAATTGGAAATCAATAGCAAAAGAAACTACAAACACTTCAAACACATGGAACTTAAATATCTCCCTCCTTAACAACCAATGGGTCACACATGAAATTAAAGAAGAAATTAAACAGTTTCTACAATTAAATGATAATGCCAATACAAAATACCAGAACTTACGGGATGCAGTGAAGGCAAGCCTACAAGGGAAATTTGTAGTCGTAAACTCCCACATCAGAAGAACAGAAGAAGCTCAAATAAATAACCTAACATCAAACCTCAGGCTTCTAGAAAAAGAAGAGCAAGTCAAGCCCAAAGCTTATATGAGGGATGAAATAATAAAGATCAGAGCAGAAATCAATGCAATAGAGACTAAGAAAACAATACAAAGAATCAATGGATCAAAGAGTTGGTTCTTTGAAAGATTAAGTAAAATTCACAAATCCTTAGCCAACCTTATCAAAAAAAGGAAAGACTCAAATCCATGCAATTAGGAATGAAAAGGGTGAAATCACAACAAATCCTGTAGAAATCCAGATCATTAGTACCTACTTCAAGAACCTATATTTGAATAAGATGGAAAACACAGAAGAAATGAACAGATTCCTATACATATGAATTAACAAAGCTGTACCAAAAAGCTATAAAGATTCTAAATGACACAGTATCAGTCAATGAAATTAAAAATGTAATTAAAAGTCTACCAACAAAGAAAACCCCAGGCCCTCACAGATTCACTGCTGAATTCTACAAGAAATTTAGATAAGACCTAATGCCACTACTCCTCAAACTTTTTAATCAAATTGAAAGTGAAGCAATACTCCCAAATTCATTCCTGGAATCAAGCATTACCTTGACACCAAAACCAGAGAAAGATCCAACCAAAACAGAGAGCTATAGGCCAATCTCCTTAATGAACATAGACACAAAAAATCCTCAGTAAGATACTGGTAAACAGAATGCAGCAAATCATCATGGAAATTATACACCATGACCACATAGGATTCATCCCAGGGATGCAGGGATGGTTCAACATATCCAAATCAATAAATGTAATACACCATATTAACAGAGCCAAGAACAAAAACCATACGATCATCTCAATAGATACAGGAAAAACATTTGACAAAATCCAACACCCATTCATGATTAAAAAAAAAAAAAAAACTCTACAGAAAACTGCATAGCTCGTCTTTATCTCAATCTAAAAAGGGCTGTCTGTGACAAACCAACAGCCAACATCAAATGGGCAAAAACTGAAAGGTTTCACTATAAAACCAGGAACAAGACAAGGATGTCTGCTATCACCACTCTTATTCAATATAATTTTAGAAACATTAGCCAGAGCAATTAGACAAGAGAAACAAACAGAATAAGGATAGGAAAGGAAGAAGTTAAATTATCATCATTTGCAGATGACATAATACTCTACATAGAAGAAAGATCCCAAAAACTCCACCAAAAGACTTTTAGATTTAATAACCAAATTCAGTAGCATAGCTGGATACAAAGTCAACACTCAAAAATCGATAGTATTCTTCTACACAAATACCAAACTCACTGAGAGAGAAATTAGGGAAAGTACACCTTTCACAATAGCATCCAAAAAAATGAAATACCTAGCAATCAATCTAAGGAAGAAAGTAAAAAACCTTTCCATTGAAAATTATAGTACTCTGACAAAGGAGATCAAAGAGGATATCAGGGGCCAGTGAGATAGCTCAGCGGCATAAGCACCTGCCCGGCAAGCGTGAGGTCCTGAGTTCGACTCCCAGAATGCACATAAAGGAAAAAAAGGGCCAGTGATATCACTCAGCAGCGGAAGTGCTTGCTGGCAAGCGTGAGGTCCTGAGGTCAACTCCCAGTACCCACATTAAAAAAAAAAAATCAGAAAATTAAAAGATACCCCTTGTTCTTGGGCAGAAAGAACCAATACAGTGAAAATGGCCATACTCCCAAAATAGTTATACAGATGTAATGCAATTCTGATCAAAATATCAATAGCATACCTCACAGAATTAAAGAAAACAATTCTACAATTCATTTGGAACCAGAAGAGACATTAAATAGCAAAAACAATCCTGGGCAACAAAGGCAAGGCAGGGGCATCACAATCCCTGACTTGAAATTATACTACTAAATTACAGTGATAAAAACAGCATAGTACTGGCAGAAAAAAAAAAAAAAAAAAGAAAAGAAACACAGTGCCTACCTGGCAAGCACAAGGTCATGCGTTTGATTCCTGGTACCAAAAAAAAAAAAAAAAAAACCAGATCTGAGGATCAGTGAAACAGATAAGAAGATGCAGAAACAACTCCAAACATACTCAGCCACCTTATCTTTGACAAATGAGCCCAACACCTTCACTGAAAAGAAAGATAGCCTCTTTAATAAATGGTGCTGGGAAAACTGGCTTTTCACATGTCAAAGACTAAAACTAAACCCGTATCTATCACCATGCACTAAACTAAAATCAAAATGGATAAAAGATCTAAATTTTAAAACAGAAACACTAAATCTGCTGGAAGATAGAATAGGGAGAACTCTTGAAGACACTGGTGTATGCAAAGACCTTATGAACAAAACCCCAACTGTACAGGAAATATTACAAAGAATCAACAACTGGGATCTCATTAAAAAGCTTTTGCACAGCAAAAGAAACCTCCAACAGAGTAAAGAGACAACCCACAGAGTGGGAAAAAATTTTTGCCAGCTGTTCCTCAGACAAAGGACTAATATCTAGAATACAGAAAGAACTCAAAAAAAATCAGACCCCCCCCAAATTTAAAGATCCAATCCAAAATTGGGCATCTGAAATGAATAGACACATCTTAGGTGAAGAGGTAGAAACAGCAAATAAATACATGAAAAAATGTTCAACATCACTGGTCATTTAAGACATGCAAATTAAAACAACACTGCCATTCCATCTCACTACAGAAAGAATGGCTATTATGAAGAAGTCAACCGATAACAAATGTTGGTGGGGCTGTGGGGAAAAGAGAACCCTTCTCCACTGTTGGTGGGAGTGTAAACTGGTGCTACCACTGTGGAAATCAGTGTGGAGATTCCTCAAAAAACCAGAATTAGAGTTCCATTTGGCCCAGCTATTCCTCTTCTTGGTATCATCCCAAAAGAATTAAAAGCATCATACCACAATGATATATGCACACCCATGTTTATAGCAGCACAGTTTGTAATAGCTAAATCTTGAAAACAGCCCAAACGCCCATCAACTGATGAATGGATAAAGAAGATGTGGTTTTTTAATGCAATGGAGTACTATGTAGCCATAAAGGAGGATAAAATTGAGACATTTCTAGCTAAATGGATGCACCTTGAGACCATACTCTTAATTGAAATAAATCGGACACACATGTTCAAATATTGCATGGTTTCTCTGGTGTGAGAAACCAAAAGTGTAAATAAGGACCAAAATGTATAATAGATATTGTGAAATAGGAAGAAAATGTTCAAATGGAAAGGGGAACTAGGGAGGAGGGATGGGGAAAGGAAGAATGGGGAAAGAAAAAAAGAAAATAGAATGGAAAAATGGAAACAAAGCTTTTGTAAACAAGGAGGGGAAAAGTGGTTGAAAGGAGGGGAAGGAAATGGGAAAAAAAGAAGAATCAAGATATATCATGTACACGTACAGATTCCATATCATGAATGTTATAATTATGTTTATCTAAAATGTACCAATAAAATTAACTTTAAAAATAAAATAAAATGATTACAGTGGAAAAGCTTTTTTTTTAAATGATCAAACAGTTGAACTTCTTGGGTTGTTTCTGAATCCTCTCTTCTGTTTCATTGTGCCAATATCATGATGTTTTTACCACAGTAGCTTTGTAATATTGCTTCAAGTCTGGATTTGTGATGTCTTGCACTTTACTCTTGTTATCCAGGATCACATTCTATTCTGGTTCTCTTCTGTTTCCATATGAATTTTAGGATTGTTTTCTCCAGTTCTGTAAAGAATGCTGTTGATATCTCAGTTGGGATTATGTTAAATCTGCATATCAATTTTGGAAGTATGGCCATTTTGACTGTATTTGCTCTGTCTATCCAGGAACAGGGGATATCTTTCCATTTTCTGATGTTCTCTTCAATTTCCTCTCTAAGAAATGAAAACTGCAGACCAATATCTGTCATGAACATAAAAGTGAAAATCTTTTACAAAATTATATATATAAAGGAGGTGGGACTTATTGCAGATATGCAAGGACAATTCAACATTTGAAAATCAGTTCAAATATTCTATCTTATCAACAGGCTAAGGAACAAATGCTTATGTTTTTCTGAATAAACCTTAACATCTAAGTCATTTATTGCTAGTGCAGGGAAACAACCTCCCATTTCCCTGGACTGATGTGCATGTCGTGGGAAGCATACACAGTAAGACATGGCCAATGAGGTGGAAGCCAGGGCTCCACTGTATCATTCCTGTCATCCCCATACTGGTATTCACCATGTGTCTGCTTACTCCTAGCCCCAGTTATGGACTCTTTTTTTTTTTTTTTAATATGCAGGTACCGGGAGTCGAACTCAGGACCTCGCGCTTGCCAGGCAGGCACTTATGCCACTGAGCTATCTCACTGGCCTTCCCTCCCTAACTCTTACACCATATCCTAGAGTTCAAGAATAATTTTGCTGCTTCTGAGCAGTAGGACCATGAGACCCTTCCAGAGGCTGGCCGTGGCCTCCAAGGGCTTGATATAATGATGAACCATCCCTCCCTGGAGACTCCAGCCCAGTGAGTGTAACACTGTACCTGTCTTGTGTCCCTCTGCCTTGTTTCACTCCTACCTGGTCCTCCATCTCTCCTCCTTTCCTCTGGCCCAGGGATTGTGTTTTAGTTAGAAAGCATGGTGAAAGAGGCAGCCTGGGGTCTTCCAAGGCATCTAGGCCTCCTGGACATTTCTGCAAGGACACTGGCTTTGAAAAAGTAGAGCCAAGGAAACATCTTTCTGCTTTCAGTCAGGGCGTCCCCACCCCACCACCACCACCACACAGACACACGCATATACCTCCCACAGAAGTAAGCACAGAACAGCACTGTTTAAACAGAAAAGAATAATGCAGGAGAAATACGGGGAGAAAAGTAAGGCACTCTCTTACATGCGCAAGCTCTAAATGTCATGGTCACGTGAAAATTACCAATACCAAAGTGAAGACAGTTGTGGCTAACCTTAAGCAAAACAGACCCAGGAAGCCCCAAAGGAAGGGCACTCATGTATTATGCCTATACCAAAAAATAAAAGAAAAAGCACACGAAATTTCCCCCAAAGCACAGCCTGCTCCCTGAGTCATACAAGGACAGCCAGCCCCCAAGGGCAGCTTGCCCACAAGGATAAGCAGCCACTTGCCCAACACTTGCTTGACCCGCCATCTATGCTAACAAACTGAAATAGACCCCTGTAACCAATGGCCTATTCGTTTCAAAGCCACTTCTTTCTTTTTCTAAAACATTGAACTTTCTATACTGTTTTACAATTGAATTTAAATTATCACCTGAGTTTGTTGATAGCAGAATAAGACATAATCTTGCTAAGCCGAGGTAAACTCACTCACTTTTGGATTGTTTTCTCCTCCTTGTTTGAGCAAATAGTACTTGGTTATTTTAGGGCTCACTCCCTCCTCATTCCCACCTTCTTGGAAGCAATGGGAGTTTCAAAGGGTTTATATGTTATCAGAGACAGACATCTGGTCTAGAACTGCCTTGGCTCCTGGCTGGTCTTTCCTCTAGGGTGAGTTCATTAAATGATGGATGTAAGCCTCAGATGCCACCGTGTTTTTCTCTCTTCAACATAGCCCTTGGTGATGTATGCTGGTCACAGCCTGCGTGACCTGTGGGAGACAGGCCTATGAAGAGTGTGCCCTCCCGATTTCAACATGAAGCCTCTTTCAGCCCCTGCCACTCTCAGACTATCTCTGCACGCCTTCAGAACATTCCGCATGCTCTCCTGCTCTATGCTGACTCCCACAGGACTCTGTGAAGCTGCCTCAGTCTACACGCCTGGGCCACTCACCAGCCACTGTGCCTCTAGTTCCACAGCTCCACTGCCTTGCTGGAAATGAGGCTTCTCAAGTAGAGGACCACCATCTCCTGAGCCACATCCCAGAAAATGAGACATAAACCCCTTTTTTACTGGAATCCATTTAATTTACCAAGGATGCAACCTATCACAATCAAAATAACACTTTAAAATTGAGTTACTTGTTACCAACAGAGACACTTGAGACCCTCTAAGTGGGATCTGGGAACATGCAAAAAGCCCCCACTGGCATCTTATACACAAAGAATTTAAGAGCCAGTGGAGGAGCTCTAATCACCAACACTCTTTAGAGTTTGACCCAAAAAGGATGAACCATGATTAGGAGCCTCCATCCGATCCCTGACAATTCATTTCCAAACCCACAGCTGGTCCACAGCTAGTCTTTCTAACAGGAAAGCTGGTTTTACATCACCCTACTATCATTTCCCTTATGGTCATTTGCAAAGTCCTCCAGCCTTTATTCTCTGGGCTCAAAACTTTTTTCCATGTTAATTTTCCTGGATTTCAAAGTTATGCTTTTATTTTAAAGTCTACTTAGAGCTGGATGTGGTAGTACACACTGTGATCCCAGTTACTCAAGAGATTGAGGCAAAAGGATTGCAAGTTCAAGGCCAGGCTGGGCAAGTTAGAGAAACTATGCCTCAAAATAAAATTTTAAAAAGAGCTGGCACATAAACTGTGTTAGACCGCTTGCCTACAATGTGTAAGGCTCTGAGTACAATCCCCAGAATCCCCAAACAAAACAAAAGAATCTATTTAGATATTCAGTTGGTCTAAGCTCTATCTGCCTTCTACTAAAATAATGTATGCTTCAGCCTCATGGGTTTAGTTCCAAAAGATCGTAGAGTCCAATGCCAAAACAAAGACAGAGGATGGTTAAAGAAATCTTTATTAATCTCTCAAAGTTGGTCCCACTATAATTTAAAAAAAAAAAAAAAGAATAGAAAGGAAAATCCTAATTCAAAAGATTTTCAATTAAGTTCTAAATGGGTGCACAGAGAAAATGCCAGGAGAACATAAATATCAGTTAGGAGAAGTGGAACCTACTTGAAACCTCAAACAACTGTTTTTGCCTCACAACATATGCCCCAATATGTGTTATCCTCTTCTGTTATTATGCCAGATTCTTTGCTGGGCACATGTGTACTCAGAATCAAAGCTACATTTCCAAGCTTCACTTGCAGCTAGGTAGAGACATCCCTACACGCCCCAGTTGGGTGACCAACCTTTCAGCTTGCCTGAACTGTGTGGAGTGAAAAGAGATTAAGTCATATATGAAATGTATAATGTGGCTCATTACATAAGTAACAAAACTTCTTAAAAATTCTTTTTATTCTAACATTTTTTAAAAGAAAGCAAGCAGCCCCTGGACCACAGGTGGGACACACCTGCCAGATGAACTCTACATCTATGCATTAGTCAAAGTACTACTGGCTACAATAGCAACCAATTCTAATCTTTCTGAAACTACAGCCATTAAAAGTTCACATCTCACCATGTAAGGCTCAGTTAGGTCTTCCTAGTCAGGAAGTCTCCATTTTTTCCATGCAGGGAACTTGACTCCTTCTATTTTGTGGCTCTGTGCTCTTTAGAGCATCAGGGTCCTCTCTATTCAGCAAGCAAATGGAGAAGAAAGTGAGGCTCATGCATAGGAAGTTTTGCTGGACTGGGCTGGGAGTGATGCAGACACATCCCATTGACCAGGACTGAATGCTGGGGTCACATTTAAATGAAAGGAAGTGGGGCCGGTGAGATGGCTCAGCGGCATAAGCGCCTGCCTTGCAAGTGCGAGGGCCCGAGTTCGACTCCTGGATCCCACATACGAAAAAGGGGCCGGTGATATCGCTCAGCGGCACGGGTGCCTGTTGGCGCGCGAGGTCCTGAGGTTGACCCCCCGGTACCCACAAAAAAAAAAAAAAAATAAATAAATAAATGAAAGGAAGTGAGAAAACTCAGTAACATGTGCGTGGAGGAAGAAAAGAGCACAAGAACCCTGGTGACCACTGACAACTCCTGCCACCTTTCCACATGACTTGTCACCTTAGAGCTCCTCCAAGAGGCCTTGCATTTCTCTTCCTTCAGATAAGCCAAGTTAGCAAACACTTGTTGAATGCTGTCCTTAAACTTGGGACCACACAAGTGTTTTGGGGATATGGCATGATCTGGATTTTGCCATCCAGATGCTATTGGTCCAGAGAGAGAAGATGGATGGTCTATAAATCAAAATAAAATAATGAAGTACTATGTATAGCATCATAAAGGACTATGTCACACAGAAAAAAAAAATTCATTCTGTCTAGTAGAGGTGAGAAAGGTATCTTGGAGGAGATGGCATTGGAATTGAGTCTTGAATGATGAGCGGGACATCTCCAGAGAAGAGCATTTTAG
Organism: Erethizon dorsatum; assembly: GCA_028451465.1. Classification (NCBI taxonomy): domain Eukaryota; kingdom Metazoa; phylum Chordata; class Mammalia; order Rodentia; family Erethizontidae; genus Erethizon; species Erethizon dorsatum. The sequence continues at coordinate 43,405,374 of CM051825.1, forward strand.
GTAGCAGGGGCAGCTGAGCAAAATTATCTCAGCATAGACTTACTAGTCAGATGTGGTTATTGTGTGATATGGGCAGTGTGAAAAGGCTCTGAAATCCTGTCTTGCCTTACTGTCTGTTGATACTGCACCAACCTACAAAACCTGGGTTCCTCCAAAACTATCCTTTAACAACCTTTCCTACACACAAACCCTGCCATAGTCAGGCATGGTGTTTAACATGGTGGATTAACTAATGGTCAACTTGTAACACCCAGCTGCACTGAATCAGCATGGTTCTGGGTGTGGAAGGCCCACCTGAGGATTGTTGCCAACAGCATAAAAAATGAGAATGGGAGGGGAAGAGGGTGTGCTGTTGATCCTCCTGGAGAAGCTTGTCATGTTGGCTTTCCTGATATGAACTCAACTGGCATCATCATCAGAGGAGCTTGGGTCCTCGCAGTCACTGAGGATGGCTGCGGTTCTTTTCGGGGGAGCTCTGGTCATTCTGAGCATCGCTTCCTGGCTCCAGTGCAGATCCCTCAGACTGCTGGTACAGATCTCTCATCCTTCTGGGGCAGACTTTCTAGCTTCCACCACTGACCTTTGGGCCTTCCCAGTGTAGATCCTGATACAGACTTGCATGAGACATTGTCATGGGCTCTAGGCCTCCATTTGGAACTGTGGAGGACATTGCCATGGGCTCTAAGTCTTCAGCTGGACTTGTGCTGGACATTACCATGGAATCCAGGCCCTCAGCTGGTTTCTTTGTGTCTGTAGTGTGTGGACAGATCTCCTGCACTCCTTTGCGTTTGACTCTTTGGGTGAATATTATAAAATAATCCTATAAATTATGTGCCCTGTATTAAATCTTTTCCCTCATAAACCCTGACTACAACACTTAATCTGTAGAAACCCAACAAAGGATCATAGCCCAACACCTCTCTTACAGAAGGGCCTTGAGAAGTCGAAGCTGATGACTTCAGCTTCCTTTATGTAATGGCAAATATCCCTGGGTCTTTGTCAAACAGCTGGAAATTTTGCTCACCTCCTGCTGCCCTGGCAGCTAGTTAATTGTTAGTTTCTAATTGCTGCCTCCTCGTGCTGTCTGGTGGAAGGTTCTGTATGACTCAGAGCTCTACTGACATTCCAGGAGGTTACTGGAAAGCTACTTCCCCTGAACGTGAGCCCAGGCACACAGGCTGGGTCACAGCAGGCAAGAGAGGAGGAGCCTCCTCCCTTCCAGGTGCTCGCTCACCAACCATGATCCTGGGGAAAGGCACTTGCTGCTGATCCAAATGCATTGATAGTATCATGAAAAGGGAAAAACTAAATCTGCTCAATCAACTTTTATAAGAGCAGACTCCATTTTCCAAAGTTGTTAGAAACTCCCTGGATGGCTATACAGAAAAAAAATTTTCATTCCTTCCAAATATATAAAAATATGCATATGCATGACTGATATTTGCATATGTATATAGTCATAAGATAATATTATAATATTAAGCAAGAATTATCATTTAAAAAAGAAGACAGCTCAAATATTTTAAATGTTCACATATACAGGAATATGAAATTTAAATATATATATAAAATATAGAATTATGTAATCGTATCTCATTTGAAGAAGTATTTTACAGTAAAGGTAAAAACAAGTTATTAACTATTGTATTATTATGATCTTGGATAGGTTGGCGATCCCCTAATAGTAATAATAACTGCTGAATTTATTGAGCAACTGCAGTGTCCACTGAGAGCTGTATGCATTGCCTCCTTTAATTATTCCAACAGCCCTAGAACAGCAGTTCTGATTTAAACTTCATTTTACAGATGAGGAACTGTACAAAACAGGCTTGCCTTGGATCTCCCAGGGAGGAAGTGATAAAGACAGGCCTGCAGTTCTAGTCTGTCTGACTCCAAAACCTGTGATTTTAACCACTACACTATACTGTCTCCTTGAATGACCCCTATGTGTTTATTCACTTGCTCACACATGTATTAAGCATCTATTTGCAAACACAACACTACTACCAAAAATGTATATAAAACAGTCTGCCCTCAGCTAAACTTTGACACTACTAGTTAGTGTCAACTTTAGCTTAAAATTTCTATTCAGACAGCAATTTTATTCATAACAGCCCAAAACTGGAAACAACCCAAAAGTCCTTCAGTGGACAAATAATTAAAAATATTATTTCCTTGTGTTGCTATGTACAGAGCTGGCTAGGATATTGCTTTATCCCTTCAATTGACTTTAAGCAATGCAAATGTGTCTAACCAAGGTGCTGATATGCAGACTTTAAAGCAATGCGACAGGTCAATGATGCCCCACCTATATAGCTCCCAACTAGTATGTGTGAGCTAGGCCGAGTGACACTGCACTGTCCACTGGGATTGAGCCTTGAGAAAGAGGCCATGACATCCCAGGGCATGAAGACTACACATCAGAGCCAAAGTACCCCGACCCCTAAACAAGAGATACTTACTCAATCTATGATCTGCAAATTGCTCTTTCTATATATATCTCTCTCTCTCCGCATACTGGGTGCTATCAGGTCTCCTACCCAGCACAGCTCACAGCACTCACGTACTTCCTGCCTTTCTTTCAGTCACTCATCCCTGAGCTACTCCCCTCTTCACAAATTAATAACACCCAGGTTTGGCCCTCGGTCGAGGCCTTTGTTCCAAGTAGCCATTGCTCTGACTGGACTTAGGACCCCTTTGTCTCCCCACAACTACAAAGATGCCTTAGTGTCTTTATTCTTACCATGGGTTGCACTGGAAGTGTTGCAGAACCTGGCACGGGGCTGAAAGGAAGACGCTCCACACCAAGGAATTGGAAGGCAACTTTTATTACACTAGTGGGCTGGTGGGAACCAAGTCCAAATCACCAGCCCTGGGTCAAAGTAAAACAAAGACTTATATACAAAGTACAAGAGCTGATGACAGGTTATTTTACAATTGGTTACATACATTTGGTTACTTGTTAGGCAGTTTTGTTTTGGGCACGTTTTTGTTAGGGGCAGTTGTTTACCATAAGGTGGGAAAGTTTAGGGAGGGAGCTGAGCTGAGCGGGTGAGTAAAATCAAGCATGTCTTTGACTAGGCTAGTCTATCTTGGGCAGAAAGTCCTTGAAACAGGCTAGCAAAACGGGATATGCTGTGGGTTTTGGAGTGCAGGCAGCGCAGCTGGGTGCAGTCAGACAGAGCCAGGTCAGACTATCTCTGAGTTGCAGCTAATGTGATCAGTCAAGGCTGACTGAGTCTAACTATGTGGTGGTCTGGGTGAGCATATTCTGTCCCAAGATAATATTAATCTGTTTGTTAGTTTGCTAAAATTCCAAAATTTAATTTTTCTGTCACAGAAGTGGTAGATTGTAATTAACTTATTAGAATTCCAATAAATTTCCCCTGGGATTGCAAATATGGACTCCTCCAGACCTCAGAGAGGCTGGCAGAAGTCCTCAGGGACTTCTATAACAGTTACGCACACATAGGGAATATTTCCTACTCACCAATTTTTTAAAGCCAAACCAATAGTACGCAAAACTTGGATGGATCACAGAGAAATTATGCTTGGTGAAGAAAGCCCACTAAAGACTACATACTGTATCATTCTGCTATGTAACATTCTTGAAATGACAAAATTATGGAGAACAGATTATTGGTAAACAGAAGTTAGGGATGGGAGGGTAATCCATCCATAAAGGGAGAGCAGAAGTGAACCTTACTGGGATGGAGCCATTCTGTGTCTTGATTTTAAAAGTTGCTACCAAAATCTGCACATATGGTAAAATTACATAGAACTACACACATACACATGTACACAATACATTCAAAACAGGAAATCTGGATAAGTTCTATCAACCAATCCCAATGTCCTTGTGGTGATATCGTAATATAGTTATGTAAGATGCTACCTTGAAGGTAACTGGGTAAAGGAGACTCCCCATACATTTTTTGCCAACTTCTTTGGATATATAATTATTTTTTTTTTTGTGGGTACCAGGGGGTCGACCTCAGGACCTCATGCACCAGCAGGCGCCCGTGCCACTGAGCGATATCACCGGCCCCCTTTTCGTATGTGGGTTCCGGGAGTCGAACTCGGGCCCTCGCACTTGCCGGGCAGGCGCTTAAGCCGCTGAGCCATCTCACCGGCCCCCTGGATATATAATTATTTCAGAATTTAAAACATTACTAATTACTGCTGGGTGTTATGGCACACACTTGTAATCCCAGCACTCAGGAGGCTGAAGTAGAAGGATAACTTCGAGTTCTAGTCCAGCCTGTGCTACATAGCGAGACCTTGTCTCAAAAAAAAAAAAAAAAAAAAAAAAAAAACAAGGCCAGTGAGATGGCTCAGCAGCGTAAGCGCCTGCCTGGCAGGCGTGAGGTTCCTGAGTTCGACTCCCAATACCCACATAAAGAAAAAAGGGCCGGTGATATCGCTCAGTGGCACAAGTGCCTGCTGGCAAGCGCAAGGTGCTGAGTTTGACTCCCAGTACCCACATAAAAAACAACAACAACAACAACGAAAATTACTAGTTACTATGCTAGTTCTCCCCTTTATTGGACACTAATCGCGACAGTAGCTTCAACTTTTCAGCTAAGGCTGTTGCCCTGGGAAAGCAAGGATTTCATCGGTATTTAGCAGAACTCAAATTAGGGTTATCATAGTTGATGTCTACAGTTAACCTGTAACACTATCCTGCCAGACTGTCAAATGAGAGTTCCCCTAGACATTTTTTAATTTTTTTTCCTTGTTGTTGTTTTGCTGAAGCATGGTCCTATTATTAACTAGATCCATAAACACCTATTTTATACTTTTATACATGTTCTAGATCATGATCTAAAATACACTTATTACTCATGCATATAAATAAATAACTCCTTCAATTCATGTGCTTTTTTTTTTTTTGAAGACTTACCCACTTGTCATCTTATTTATATAACATGCCACCCACGATCCTGATTTAAAGGGCAAAAATCCCACAAAATACAGCTGGCATTTGACTGGTGACACCTAAGCTTCTCTTAGGTCCTAATTTTGCCGAAATCCTCTAATTCCCTAACAGTCTTTCTCTTTATGCACCCTATTTTGTAAATACCAGACACCATGAATTGTAAGACACATCCTTATTTCAGAAATATTCAAGCATGAAAAAAAAAATGTGCCTTAGAATCCATGGGCTACTGTAACACTGTCCCTCCAGGTTGAGAAGATGTAACTTCCGCATTTATTTGAAGAACGGGATCCTCTGTATGCCATTAAGATATAATCCCTTAATTCAAAACACAAGGTCCCAAGAAAGGCTTCTTTTCTTGTGGGAGGAGCCTGTATGGGAAGTGGAGAGATTGTGCAGCTACTGGCATTCACCAGGTAAGCTCATGAGAAAATACCAAAGACCAGCACCATGTGTGAGCCCAGCCTAGCTGACCTGAGGCCCCTGAGTCACGGAGAGATGACTGTGTCTCAAGGCAAGGGATGAGGTTCCTGTGTTTGGTCATCAGCTACTTCCTATCTGTGCCAGATCCAGGAAGGCTCTGCTGAGTCACTCATTGGGCCCAGGGTGACTCTGCCCAGGGAACACACCTCCTTCTTTGAGTCACACACAAGCTATGCAGAGAAATCAGGAGCAGCAGCAACACTCTGGTGCACAGGGCTGGGAAAGGAGCAACTTCCAGAACCACATAGATTCTACTGTCATGACAACAGAGAGATCCGGAGAAGGGGGAGATTGGTGTGAGTCCCAGCCCCTGGCACGAAGTCCCCAAAGCCCCAGCTGAAGTGTTCGGGGGCCTAAGGCAAGGAAAATCAGGCATCAGCCTCAGAGTGGAATTAACCCAGAATGACTAATCTCAGACTTCAAAAGGCCCTTAGACATCATCCATTCCAGGAATAGATTAAAAAAAATTTTTTTTTGCTTCCACTAACCAAAGACTGGTACTTAGCATTTTAATTATGAATACAGGCAACATACCATATTAGCTGTAAGTGTGGCTGCCACCAATAAAAATTATACCATGCTCGTGTCATATTTATTGCTGTAGATATCTTAAAATATTGACACTTCATCTCACTTGGAAGTTACAGTTAGTATTAGACATGCCCTGCACCTTGTCATTTAGTATATTATTAAAGTAACTCATATATTACTATATCACAATTACTTATTCTTGGTATTTTGGCTCACTGTGTTGCAATAAAAATTCTTTCCTCTGCAATCCATAATGTTTCATTTTATATATTTAAACATTGTTCTGAGAATGGGCCCATAGTCATCCCTGGACTACCAGAAGGGTCCACGGCATGAAAAGGCATAAGGACACTGTGTTGGTTTGCTAAGGCTGCAGTGACAGCTTGAACAGCAAACATTTATTGCCTCACAGTTATGGAAGATGGAAGTCCAAGATCAAGGTGTTAGCATGGTTAGTTCCTTCTGAGACTGTGAGAAATATCTATTCCAGCCAGATGTTGTAGCGCACACCCGTAATCCCAGAACTCGGGAGGCTAAGGCAGGAGGATCACAAGTTTGAGGCCAGCCTGAACTACATAGTGAGACCCTGTCTCAAAAAAACAAAAAAAGAAGAAGGAGAAGGGGGAGGGCGAGGAGGAGGAGGAGAAAAGAGACGAGGAGAGAAGAGAGGAGAATAGAACAGAAAAAAGAAAAGAAAAGAAAAGAAAAAAAACTATTAGAGAGCCTCTCCTTGGTTGATAGATGGCCATCTTCTCCCTGTCTCTGTTCACATCATCTTGCGCTATGTGTATCTATATCCAAATCTCCCCTTTTTATAAGGACACCAATCATATTGGACTAAAACCCATCCTAATGATCTCATTTTGATTTAATTACCTCTATAAAGACCCTAGGTCCAAATACAGTCACACTGTGAGGTTCTGGCAGTGTGGGCCCCAACATATCTTTGCAGTGGGCTAGTTCAGCCCATATCATACTCCAGTCCAACCTCCGTCTTTTCCTTATGAGGATCCTCAAGTGAGTGACTGACAAAATTGCTAATAGAACACAGGTTTCCTGTTGCCTGGTTCATGCCTGGAAGTGCTTTCTAAACTATAAAGATATCTTAGTTATTTTTCTCATTACTAAAACAAAATACGTGGCACCCAAAGTTAAAGGGGAAAGGTTTACTTAGGTCACAGTTTCAGTCCATAATCAGCTGGCTCCAAGGCAGGCTGGCCCATGGCAGAGGGCCAACAGCTCACAGCAGTGGGAGACAACAAAAGCAACAAGAGAGAAGTGCAGAGAGCGACACAAGCCTCTTCCTTTCCCTTATATTTTATACAGTCTACCAGGATTAGGGTGGTGCCAATACAATCAGTGGACTGATCCAGGATTCACTCACCCTTAATCCCAGCACCCTTAATCCCAGCATTGCATTATGAATCAATCACATACTCTAGATTCAACCACCTCTGAAAAATCTCTATGACCACATGAGGCTTTGGGAGGACATCTAGATACAAACCATAACAAAAGTGCCACCCACTTGCAGATTACCTGATGACTGGGCTCCCCCAAAGAGCAGAGAACCAATCTCTCTGTGCAGAAATCTTCAGAAGGCTGAATGGCTGAGTCAGAATACAAGATTCTCACCCATGGGCAGCCATCCCTTTGGGCCCCAGAAGAAAACAGGGAAAACTCCTGGCATCATTTTGTTTTGTTTTGTTTTGTCATTATTGCTTTTTTATTACGGCATATAAGTTATATAGAACAGTGGGTTTCACCTGGCATATTAGCACCTGCATAAAATGTACTTTCATCTTTGATCATTGTTAACCCTCCAATTGCTCCTTTTGCCCTTTTCCCCCTCCCCTTTATTCCTTTCCTTTTCTCTAATAGCCTTCCTTTTATGTTCATCTTTGTGCTTTCTCTCTTTCTCTCTCTCTCTCTGACTCATGAAAGAAAACATGCAATATTTGTCTTTCTGGGTTTGACTTGTTCACATAACATGATGATCTGCAGTTACATCCGTGTTCCAGAAAATGACATGATTTCATTCTTCCTTATGACTGAACAATATTCTACGGTGTATATATACCACATTTTCTTAATCCACTCATCATTTGATTGACACTTAGGATGTTTCCATAGCTGAGCTATTGTGAACTGTGTAGCAATAAACTTGCGTATTAATTGGCAGCTAATTTTTATCTCTTCTAATTTTTACAGAAGTTATAATAATGTACATCATACATGTAAGGTGGAGCCAGGTGTGGTGGTGCACACCTGTAATCCCAGCACTTGGGGGCTGAGGCAGGAGGACCACCACAAGTTTGAGGCCAGCCTGGACTATATACTGAGTTCAAGACCAGACTGAATTACCAAGTGAGACTCTGTCTCAAAAAAAAAATAAATAAATAAAATACACACACACACACACACACACAAACACACACACACACACACACTGGCAGGTGAAGGACACAGCAAGTCTATCTGTGATCACCAAGAAAATGCCTGTGATCATGACTTCCCTTACTACATAAAAAATATTTGAGTACTTGAGAGAAAGGGAAATATTTTCTCACCTTTTATTTTCCTCTGAGAACCTTTCTGATAAATCTAGATGTCAAGTCTGTTCTTCAAACCTGAAATCCTGTCTCCTCCATCTGACTTGCTATCAGAAGAGTAGAAAAGAAATCTTTCCATATAGCTGCCAGCAAGTCCAATGGAAACAAAAGCAAGTAGAAAGATAGATCCATTAATACATTGGCTGAAATCCATAAATCTGAAGTATCATTCAGGGTTTAATTAAACTCAGCACCCTAATATCCTAATAAGGCTGTCAGAATGATCACCTCCACTAGAGAGCCTAAAGCCACAGGAAGAAACAAGGAAGTCTGTGACCTGCAGGTCCCAAAGTGACCTAAGGGAAATTTATTATCATTTTTGGCCACCCACCAAACCAGATAGGTTATATAACCCCCCTGAGCCATGAACTCAGGACCCTTCATGCTGCTTCATAACACACAAGATATATGCACCATGCACATATTTATGCTTCACATCTGTGTTCCCTGCTAGTTCATAACCAGTGAGAGAAAAGGGACTATTGTCTATCTTGCCCACCACTTTTTTGTAGTGCTAAGCACAGATTCCCACAAAGGGTAGAGACTGGTAAATATTTTCTAAGTAAATAAATAAATACCTCTCCCACTTTTCCACCCAACTCTCCGATAACCTATTGTGCTTATTCTCTACTTCCTCCCTTCAAGGTTGTCCTAGTTCACTTGAATATAGCTTTAAAAATATAAATGGCATGCCCAGAGTGTAGGAGGAGAAAACACATAGCAACCTGCCTTACAGATACACAGAACCCGCCCCTACCTACCAATCCACTGAAGAAGGCCCTGGGGCTGGTTGGGGTAATGCTACTCCAACTATTTTATTGAACATTCATTTTTATTAAAGGTTTTATGTATGCTGTTTCATTTATTCTGAACAATAACCTTATTACAGACTCACGGATTTAGGAAGCTGAACATCTTGTCCAAGATTACACAGTCAGAGGGGACTGAAGCAGGACTGGAGCTCAAATACGTCTGCATTGAATACTGCTTAAACAGTTCATTGTACTACCTGCCTGGAAATGACTTTGTTACTTTGAAAGAACTGTTGGCTTTCCAGTCCTTCTCCAAGCACTGCTACCATTCATCCACTATTCAGTAGCCACATCTGAAGTTTGACTTCTTGCCTCTTGGCTCCCTTACCCCCAGCAGGCTGCCATCAGAGACCCTTAGTGTCTAGAGGAATAGAGCCAAAGCTTCCCAAGCTATCACCCACCAGGAAATAAACTAAAAGGCAAAACTCCTTTCCAGTTGCCTATCTTACCTTATCTGAGACACATAAACATTGCTGACACAGTGCACAGCCTAGCTTGGCTGTCTCGGCAACTTCACTGACACTGAAGTTTGCAAAAGAATCCATTTAAATGCCAAACACATACTCTCCTGGCACTTGAAACTAGGTTCCAGATGGAGGAAGTGGTTGAATACTAATTACTTCTACTCAAGGACATTTGAAGATCATCTTTCTCTTGTTTCACTTTCTCAATAATCTGTTCCCAAATGTTTCATTCCCTAATTCTGGAAAACAAGTAAGTAAATTGGTAAGATCTATAGTTTGGGTGATATTAATGACATCTCATCTTCAATTATTTATTGGACAAATATGTACTAAGTGCTCACTATGCAAGGGAGTGAGCTAGATGCTAGGGAGAGAGTGACAAGCCAAAACTGGCACAGTTTCTACCCTTAAGGTGCATAAGTCTAGTCAGAGAGTGGGCATGAAGCAACAAATGTAAACCTGCAACTCTGGGAATCCTACGAGAGAAGGGGCAGTGAATGCATTTCACAGGGCCTAATCTTGAGGTTGGAAAGATTCCCCTGGCACCATGACACTGATGTGTCAGGAGTTGCATAGGTAAGGTGGGGGGGGATGCTTGCTAGGGAGAGGTAATAGCAAGAACAAAGATGGTACAGTGGAAAGGAACGTGGCAAGGACAAGAGAGTTCAAGAAAGTCTACATGAGGTGAGGCTTATGTATGAGGTGAGGCTGGGGAGGCAGGTCAGGGTCAGATTCCCCAGGACATGGAGAGCTCTGCTTAGGACATTTATCATTAAACACAAGAGCAACAGAAAATGATTGGTGGGCTGTAACCATGGAGGATGATACAATCAATTATCTCAAAAACATTACTCAAGTTTCATGGGAGTCATATTAGCTAGGTTGCACTTTTCATATGAAATAAGAAAAAGTAGGAATTATTATATCCATTAGCAAAAACAATATGGCCTTTAAAGATGTAAAGCAACTTGTCCCGGGTCATAGCATACCAGAGATTGGAACACGGGATTCTTGTCCCATGTTCCTCAACCTCTAACATTCACTTCCAATTATAGATAGAAAGATAGACAGACAGACAGATAGGTAGGTAGTTAAAGGGATAGATAGATGATAGATAAAAAATGTTTGTCAGAATCACATCAAATGATCCTTTTTTGCACTGTCCAGGTACAGATAACTCAATCAATGTCTACCTTTAGGAATGATTAAGTCTTTCTATCTCCTCTCTCCACACTATATCTATTTCTCATTTCTCCACACTAAGTCCCTTCTGACTTCCAATCTGCAATACATATGGCAAAGACTATTTTCACTGCATTTTCAGCATGACCTCATCACCACAGACAAAACAGACCCTGGAGTCTATAAAAGAAAGAAAAAAAATTGTGTGTCACTTGCTAAGCCAAGTCTAAACCATGCTAAGTCATTAAGTCTACAGTTCAGTCTTAAAGTTGTTTAGATAAATCAGTTTATGCTCTCTTAAGGATCGATGTTCTCATCTATAAAATGAAGATAATAACATCCACTGCCAATAATGAAGAACAGGTCAGTTGAACCAAAATCCTGCTGGGAACACTTAGAATAGCTGGAAAATATAAAAAAATAAAAATAAAAATAAATCTGTTTGGCCCTATCAGGAACTAAAAATACTGCATAATAAAGGATTGCTATTCAGGAAAGATGAAGGTCTGTGGAGGTGAACCCATGTTTAGAAGTGTTTGCTCATTTTAGAGGGGTTGGCTGAGAAGCTGAGCAGTAATTCTTGTAGAGTCACTAAGAGAACTGGGGATTAAAGATCAGGAAAGAAATAGAGGTAGGACATGATGAATCCTTATGTGGAATTGGAACCTCTAGGAATATACCAGAATAGTAAGGCAAACATTAAGGAGTTGCTTCTCAGTTTCAAATAAACTCACTGAAACTAGATTGAAGTAGTTATGGATTATTAGTGTCCTTAGGCACCTGGCAGAAGAAAATGTAAAATACCCTGGAGAAAGATAGCGTCACATGAATTACAGTACAGTACAAATACTGTTTCTTAAGTATTGCCTTTCCTTCCATTCTTTCTTTTTTAATTCTGGAATTTCATATACATGTTATACTAGAAACTTTCAATGCATACTGTATTTCTACTATGTATCCTGATGTATTTTCATCTTTTTTTTTTTGCTTTATGCTTTATTCTAAATATTTTTTCTTTATATACTAGTTTACTACTTCCTCTCTTAAGCCTATTCATTGAGTCATTACTTTTTTTTGAGGTAGGGTCTCATTATGTAGCCTAGGCTGGCCTTGAACTCATGGTGATCCTCTTGCCTCTGCCTCCCGAGTGCTGGGACTATAGGCATGCACCGCCATGCCCGGCTCAATGATTAATTTTGATTATTGTATTTTCAGTTCCAAAATTTACATTGATTTTGTTTTTTATCTTTACTTTTTCAGATAGAGGTCTCACTATGTTGCCCAGGCTGGTCTTAAACTCCTGACTCAGGTGATCCCCCCAAATCACCCTCCCAAGTAGCTGGGACTACAGGCCCACACCACCATGCCTGGCTTATTGGTTCTTTTTCAAAAGAAGTAGTTATGCATACATATACGCATACCCTACCAATTATATAGTGTTATTTGTATGTATAAATAGATATACACACATATATTTATATTAATTCTGCCACTGAAAGACCCTAGAAGCAATGACATATCAGTGGCAATGAACTCACTTACAACTACATTCAGAAACAAAGGCTTGTTGGGCTTGGAGGCACATGCCTGTAATCCCAGCATTTGGGACTCAGAGGCTGAGGCAGGAATATTGCCATGAGTTCAAGGCCAACTTGTGCTACATAGTGAGTTCAAGGCTAGCCTGAATTACATAGTAAGGCCCCATCTCAAAAAACAGAAAAGAGGGGCCAGTGAGATGGCTCAGCGGCGTAAGCGCCTGCCTGGCAAGCGCAAGGGCCCAAGTTCGACTCCCGGAACCCACATACGAAAAAAATGGACAGTGATATCGCTCAGCGGCACGGGCGCCTGCTGGCACGCAAGGCCCTGAGGTCAACCCCAGGTACCCACAAAATAAATAAATAAGGGCCGGTGAGATGGCTCAGCGGCGTAAGCGCCTGCCTTGCAAGCGCGAGGGCCCGAGTTCGACTCCCGGATCCCACATACGAAAAAGGGGCCAGTGATATCGCTCAGTGGCACGGGTGCCTGTTGGCGCGCGAGGTCCTGAGGTCGTCCCCCTGGTACCCACAAAAAAAAAATAAAAATAAATAAATAAATAAATAAGTAAACAGAAAAGAGAAAAAACAGAAAACAGAAACAAAGGCTTGTTGGAGACATAGCTGGTTTGAGGACTAAGACAAGCAAAGAAGGTACAAGAGGAGCCCAGACTATTGTGAAAGGACTCAGGAACCAATTTAAAGATGTTCCAGCTACCCAAATCTGGGAGAGTTTCAGCAACAAAATAAATAAGGACAGTAATATATTATAATTTAGTAATCTAATGGGAATCCATGAGTCTATAAAATAATAAATTAAAAAACAAATAAGTAAATAGGAAATAAGAGAGAACTTTTTCTGACAGTAGGATGCCAGATGCAGAAAGAGTGGTGGAGTTAGAAAACTTGTCCTTTTGCAATCCTGTGGTAAATACTGACTGGGGCATCAAAGAATGCTAAAAATAACAGGGAAGTTGGATGAGGGACAAGATAGTTTCATGTTCTCCATTGACTACTTTAGTATAGATTGCTTATGAGCTTCAAGAAGGACAATGGTGAGTATATACAGTGGAGAGCTGAATAACACTGGGCAGGCCACCAGAATTATTAGCATCAAGAGTCAGGTAAGCATCATGTGCCTTCAGATGTGATACACTGAGAGAGATGCAACATTACTCATATAATATGCCAGCCCAGGCACGCCTAACCTGACTCTTACCTCTTACTGAGCAAATGTGAGAAAAATTTAAAATTTTTTTTTTTTTTTTTTTTTTTTTGGTGGGTACCAGGGGTCAACCTCAGGACCTTGTGCGCCAGCAGGCGCCTATGCCGCTGAGCGATATCACCGGCCCTTTTGTCGTATGTGGGTTCCAGGAGTCGAACTCGGGCCTTTGCGCTTGCCAGGCAGGTGCTTATGCCACTGAGCTATCTCACCGGCCCGACAAATCCAAATTGAGACACATTCAGCAAAACAACCTAATAGTCTTCAATATAGTGAAAGACAAAGTTTAAGGAACCGTGCCAAATTAGTGAAGACTGATACAAAATGACAATTAAATTCGATATGTATCCTGGATTATATCATGTACCGCTAGAGAAACAATGCTATATAGGATATTACGAAGACAACTGATGAAATTGGAAGTTGAACTACATTAGATACACATATTCTATCTTAAATTTCCTGAATTCGCTAATTGTGCTATGTTTATATGACAGACTGCCTTAGTTCTTAGAAAACACACACTGAAATATTAAAGGGTAAAGTGGCCTGACTGATGCAACCTACTTTCAAATGATTAAGAAAAAATAGAAGGGCTGGTGAGATAGCTCAGCAGCATAAGTGCCTGCCTGGCAAGCACGAGGTCCTGAGTTCGACTCCCGGTACCCACATACGAAAAAAAGGGCCGGTGATATTGCTCAGCGGCTCGGACACCTGCTAGCGCGCAAGGTCCTGAGTTCAACCCCTGGTACCCACAAGAAAAAGGAAAAAGTAGAAAATTAAAAATAATATGTGCACGTACATAGAATGAGAAATAAAGGGCAACAGCATAACCAAGCAAATGGGGCAAGTTTTTTTTTGTTTTGTTTTTAATATTGAATCTGGGAAAAGGGAATAAGGGATTTCTTTCTGCTATTCTTATAGATTTTCTTTAAGTTTAAAATTATTTCATGATAAAAAGTTAAAAAAACAAATACCTAAGAACACATGTTATAAAATATGTGTAAGATCTCTGGAGAGAAGATATAAATATCAAGAGAAATAAAAACTGCTGGGGATATAGCTCAGCAGTACAGCACCTGCTTGGCAAGTGCAAGGTCGTGAGTTCAATTCCTGGTACCAAAAAAAAAAAAAAAAAAGAAAAACTAAATAAATCAATGAATAATCCACATTTATGTATTGAAAACTCAATGTTGTAAAGATATCCATCCTTTCCAATGTTACCTATAGAGTCAATGCCATCTAAATAAAAATCCAAGAAAGATTTTAATGGAAATTAAAATATTTATTCCAAAACCAAAAGGAAATCAAATGGGTCAAAAATAAGACAAAAAAAATCAAGGCAATCAAATAAAAACAAAGTAAAATGAGATACTTTATCAGATATTAAACTTAATTTTAAAACTATATTAATTAAGATAATGTGACATTGGTACAAGTTTAAACACATAAATCAATGAACCATACTAGAGAGTATAGAAATAGACTCTCTAGATTACAAGGGTGGCACTGAAAAGCAATGAGGAAAGACAATCTTCCTACAAGTATTAACTCCTATACTCTGCCCTGTGATTCTGGGACTGGGACTCTTCATTTCTTCTATGCCAGTTGGTTCCCTGGTAAAGTCTGCAGTAAAGATTGCTACAGGGAGATTGGAATACAGGAGGACCAAAGAGTACAATTCCTTCTCTCTGCTTTGCTTGTTCTGTAAGCATTTCCCCAGCAACAGCCCTGCATTTTGGTTCCAGCCTCCAGAAACAATCTCATCACAGCCCCTCAGAGCTATCAGCCCCAGCTGAGCAGCGTCAAGTAAGTATGCATATATAAGAAGAAATGTAGCCTATGTAGGGTTATATGAGTGGCTGGCTAAGTAAACAGATGGATGGATATAGTACATATGGATGACAGGAAGGAAGGAAGGAAGGAAGGAAAGGGAGGGAGGGAGGGAGGAAGAAGAAGGGAAAGGAAGGGAAGGGAAGGAAAGGGAGGCCAGCCAGGTGGGTGGATGGACTGAAATATGAGCGGGTCTAATGGAAATCTTGCAGCCCTAAGAGCGTGAACATTTCCCCTGCATAGTTCTCTTTGCCCAGAATTTCACACAACACCTGGTACAATATGGTTTGGTTTTGGTTTTTGGTTTATTGAGACAGGGTCTCACTGTGTAGCTCAGGCTGGCCTTGAACTCATAACGTAGCCCAGGCTGGTCTCAAACCTGTAACAATCCTCCTGCCTCAGCCTCCTTAGTGCTGGGATTACAGTTGTGCACCACCATACCCAGAGACAATATGTTTTTATTTCAGGCTTTGTGGTAACCAGGAAATTGGTAGCCAGTTTTGAAGAGCTTTCCATGTCCTTCATCGGTGTTTATTGACCAGAAGAAAAATGATGTCAACCTGGGTCACTAATATCTACCACCAAGTAAGAAGAGAGTGTATTTCATCAACAAATTGAATGTTCTGCCAAGTCCATCATTTCAGGCTGCAGACAAAACATGACATTCCACCCAGACAGTCCCCTACAGGGAGCACAGTCCAACCTAATGGATATTCAAACAGGAAGAGGAAGCACTAAGCTAAGAGCATGTTTCCCTAAGACAGCCTGAAATGACAACCATGCATCCGGAATGGAGACCAGCGAAGCCACAATTTCCAGTCCAGTATTATATCTAATTGCAGTCTTCAAAGTTTTGTTAATTCAAGGGAAATATCACCAAACGGTCTCTTTGGTCTATTTAGTATGGCCTGTCTGGTTCCTAGCACAGGAGACAGAGACTCCCACCAACTGCACAGCCTATGTTCCCATCACACGGCAAAGGCCTTGTGCATGCTGTTTTTTTATTCCTATTTTAAAATAAAATACGCATGCTCATAAATCTGAGTGTCTCCTTATACCTCTTCACCTTATTCCCCATCTTAAGCCCTCCTGTAGTGGTACATTTGGGCCTTTTCCCTGCACACAAATACATACGCACATTTTCTTTATTTAAAAAATGAGATCAAACTATATACGCTATTCAGTAACTCATTTTTTTTTTTTTTACACTCAGAGCTTATTATAAAGAACTTCTGAGGATGTCCTTAGAGCCCTACTTCATTCTTTCAGTCGTTGCATATAAAGCAGTCACTCCACCCACACCCCCTGTCATGGCTTGTGTCTAGATGTCCCCCCAAAGGCTCCTGTGATCATAGATGGGCTTTTTAGAGGTGGGTGGATCTAGAGTGTGTGATGCTGGGATCAAGGGTGTGTGATTACTAAATTAGTCCACTGATTGGTTTGACATAGTTCTGGGTAGGATTAAAGGTTCCCCACCTTGGATAAAACATAAGGAACAGAAGAGGGCTAGTGTCACTTGTTGCTTGCTTGCTGCTTGCTGCCTTCGGCCTTCCCTGCTTTGCCATGGACAATTTCTTCTCTGTAATGCCCCTCTGCCATGTCACCCTGCCTTGGAGCCAGCCGACGATGGACTGAAACTTCTACGAACTGTGAGCCAAATAAAACTTTCCTCTTTAAACTTTGGGTGTCTGGTATTTTGTCTCAGCAACAAAAAAGTAACCAAGACACCCTCTCCAACTCCTTTGTCTTTCAGCATGTCCCTCCCAGGCTTGCGTGTGCTTTTGCTTCAGCTGTCTCCACCTGCAGCTGTCTTCTGAGACTCGTCTTTAGGCCTCTGGTCTGCAAGCAGCAGGAACTAGGAACAACTGAACCATTTTGAAAGCCCAGTTCCTTGTCACCAATTGGTACAATTTATACTCTAGAGTCCCCAGAAGGGATCGGATGGGTGCCAGGACTTACTTGTTTCTTCTGTGGTCCCGTCCTGCATCCCCACACCCTTACTGTGTTTTCTTAGAAACATTTCCATAATAAACCATGTGCACAGGAATTCTTGTGGCAGGGCGTGTCTAGGGAAATGATCCAAGATGTGCAACAGTCCACAGTATAGGATGTGCCAGAGTTTACTTAACCAGTTTTACTATTTAGGAAATAGTACATTGTTCCTAACTTTTCCTATCCCAGACCATGCTGGCACATATCTGCACATAGTCCTCCAACAGAGTCCTTAATTTCATCCCACCCTGGCCATTCCAATGAGTTGCTTTGGTGCAATGGTTGCAGTTGTCTGTCATAGTTTAAAAATAAGAATGTAAACACAACTGCAGAGAACCCACTACATTTATTAGTGACTGTGAAGATAAATGACTCAGTGTGCTTGTTTACTTTTCCTGGAGTTAAGATCAAAAAGTTCAACCCACACAACTTCCTGAACCACCCTAGTCTCAGATTCCTAACTAATCAATGGTTATCACAAACCCAGGAAACGACAGGCTGGATCCGGCTATTTTATTTTCAGATCAATGACTCAGAAAGGTCCTGAGTCTGAGAAATCACCGGGTCTTACCTCTTAGGGTCTTCCTCTTCCCGACTCCTGAAATGTTCCCAAGTAAAGATGAAACTTGATGATGGAAAAACTTCTTATATGATGCTGCTATGAAATTTTCTGGGAATTTTAAAAAAAAGAGCTCTAAAAAGGTTGAATATTTCTTTTTGAAACCATGATCTAAGATACACAGAAATATATTAGCAACCTTTTTTGTTTAGAAGAATTTTGAAAATAAACTAAATTTTCTCACTCTCTGGGGAATCACCAGACTTCCTCCACACAGATCTCTTTGCCCAGAACCTTACACAGCAATGATTTAACTCCTTTATTCCCTCCTCATGGGTAGACTTGTCTAAGAAGCCCTATCATCTCTGACTACAGATTTCTACTCACTGAATAGTTTATAAATGAAGTTTCAGAATTACAACAGCTCCATTCATATCAAATATGCCCAGTAGGAGCCCCACCTCATTTTTAAAGCTTTCCAGGGCAGGGTATAAAGTCAGTCCACTTACAACACACAGCATCACGTGGGATGAGAGGTGTGGTGGTTGTCACCCTCAACTTGTATGGCAGCATGGCTGGGTGACAAAATAGAGAAGGTGTTGCAGACCTGATCACAACCCTAAGACCAGCTGGGAACACACGTAGAGGGTGTCTCCTCTGTGTGTTATCATGCACGTCCTAGGAAATTCACCCTCTTCTTTCTCTTCTTTTTTCTTTATTCCTTTCTTTCTCTTTTTCTCCCAATTAGAGATGACAAAGATGAAAACAGGTTGAGTTACCTACATCTATCATGTCTCCTAGTGACCCATCCCTTCCTATCCTGAAATTAAGATCCTCAGTTGTCCTGCGAATTCATGCCTTCTGGTATGAGGGATACCAGGTCAAGCCATCAAGAAGAGAATTAAATTATCTCAAGAAAAGCACTGTAGTCTTAATGCTGAGGATAAAAGACACACTGAATTCAAAGGGCACAGGCCCTAAACTCTCAGAGTTAGAAAAGAGTTTAAGGAACAACAGTTATTCTGAGTTTACATGGCTAACCCCAAACTAGCTCATTAGTGGCAAGTCAGAGACTGCATCCTGCTTCCCTTACTCCTGGCCTGGGGCTCTTTCCACTAGAACACCATAGCCAATGTAATTAGAAACACAAAGAGCTCAAGAGAGAACAAGCTAAATGTCAAGGCTGCCCCAACACACTTTTTAATTCTATTGATGCTGCTGATGTTGACAGAATGCAATGATCACATTTTTCTCACACACAGTGAAGCTGAAGACACTGAAGGGAAAAGAGCAGGGGCACTTTTTCATCAGGTTAGCATCTGTCTTACCCCCAAGCCACCCCCTTGGGCCTAGGAACTGCTTTGTCACCAGCCTGACCCATGTTGTACAGAACACAGAGTCCTCCACTCCCAAATGCACACCTCTGAACTGGCTCCAGGCAAAGCCTGTCCCATCAAGCCATTATCATTTATTTGGCCTGGCAGAGTTTTGGATACTAAACAAACTAAAAAAACAAGATCATTGTTTGTCTCAATGAATGGTCATATAAAAGAGTAATCATCATATCCAGAAAAAAATACATCTTGCATTTTTGCATTGTAATTGATTTTTTAAAAAATAGATTGATTATTTATATGGCGATTAGAAAAAAATAGATATAAACCCAACCATAAAGCTAGAAATGAGGCCCAAGAGAATTAACTGCAAAAGAATTCCAGGTTGAGCTCCTATAAAGTTAATAAAAAATGATCATTTCAAATGGCCTGGACTACCAGCAGGAAAAAATAAAAAATAAAAAACACAGAATTAAAGATACTAAAACTTACATTTTACACAACTTAAACAAATCCAAGAAAGTACCAAATGACCACAAAACAAGGCCGGTTCCTCTCTTAGTCTCCTCAGCTCAGGTTGGTGTGGTTTGTTCACCCAGATATCACGAGGATCCTCCTGCCTCAGAGCCAGGGAGGTAAGGACCCAGGATAGGATCCAGGCTATTGTCATGACTCCAGCTGACCCTGGATACTAGAGGTCCCTCATTTCGGCATCCAAGGACTGGTCTGGTGGTCCAAGGATCCCTTCCAGCAACCCCATGCTTTAACTCCGAAACAGGATGACCACATTGTGGTTTGACTTGAACAGACAACCAGATGGGGCTAAAGAGGAAACACAAGCCATCTAAAAGTATGTGGATTTAAAGACTCTCCAATCTTTGTGCCCAGTGATCTTGGTACCTTCCAATACAGGCTACCTCGACACCATGTTCTTTCTCTTGTCTCGGCAGACCACAAACTGCCCTCCCAGTCCCTCATCCTCAACCACTGGGCTGGGTAACACATCATTTTCTTTCTCTCTTCTATGCCACTGGAACCAAAGATGGTGGGAGCTATTTTTGAGCTAACAACTCACAGCACAGAACACACCTCATCAGCTGTCGCCCTCACCAGGAACCAATCCAGCTACCTTAAGATACCACATCCTGTTATCCATGGTGGCAAGGTACTGACCTTAACAAAACTTATTTCTGACCTCCCTGGTAGCTACTTCACCTGAAAGTAATTGCCTAATTCATTATACAGTATTACACCACTTTAATTTCCTACAGAAAGTGGTAAATTCTTTTTCTTTTTTTCATTGGTAGCCAAGCTACCTTCTCCTAAGAGAAGGCACTAGAAAGAAAACTAAATGTCAAGTGTTTTTAAAAGGAGTAAAGATTTTATGATTTTTTTTTTTTTTTTTTTGTGGGTACCGGGGGGTCGACCTCAGGACCTCGTGCGCCAACAGGCACCCGTGCCGCTGAGCGATATCACCGGCCCCTTTTTCATATGTGGGTTCCGGGAGTCGAACTTGGGCCCTCGCGCTTGCAAGACAGGCGCTTACGCCGCTGAGCCATCTCACCGGCCCCAGATTTTATGATTTTTACTTACATAATAGTTGTAAATGTTCCTATCTGAGAGATCCAAATATAGCAGTTTACAGAGTAAAAAATAAAGTTGATGCTTTATTACCCCCACATTTCTGCAAAACTAACTTACTTCTATTAACAGTACAATGTACTTCCTTTTGGTCTTTTTTCTATGCATTGGTATATATACACATATACCAAAGATATACATAATATAGTAAAAATAGTATATATTAGAGATATTTTCAAATCCATGTATATGTCTATTCAATTATTTTTAACAGTTGCAGTTTTCCATTGTATAACCACACTATAATCTTTTAACAAATTCCATATTAATGGCCATTTTAGTTGCTTCAGGTATTTTTTAATTGTATATGTATATTATTTAGCATTATTTATGGAAGACATTTCAATCATTTCTTAATGTGTCCTTATTATAAATGAATCTCTACATAAGCCTTTGTCTGCATGTATGTCTTAAGTCTGATTTCTAGAAGGTGAATCAAAGAATCAGAAGAGAGACTTTTCAGAGCAAAAGACTTATATGCTTATCAAAGTTCCAATCAGAAAGTATGCACTAAACACAATGTATACATGCTTGGAAACATCACATAATACCCCATAAATGCACATAACTTTCATGTTTTTATGCATTAGCTAAAATTTTTAGTTAGAATATATACTATTATTAATCACAAACTATTAAAAGATCACAAAGCAAACTCAAAGTCCTAGGTACCCATTATTAGTTATTCCATGAGTCTGATGAATTTTCTGAACCATCTCAGCCATTCTCTGGTAAAACAAAGTTGAATGTAGGTGTCTCAAAAGTTAAAGTATGTCTTATAAATACATCAGGATGATACTCAAGCCACAGAGTTCTATTTCACTGTTAGCCACTCCAAAGGGCAATCGTCTCTTGCCAGTTACACAGATCGTGGGCTAAGAGTTCAGGTGCTCATGTTAGATACAGATTTGAATCTGTCTCTTCAACCTGAAGTTATTCCCTC
Organism: Erethizon dorsatum; assembly: GCA_028451465.1. Taxonomy (NCBI): domain Eukaryota; kingdom Metazoa; phylum Chordata; class Mammalia; order Rodentia; family Erethizontidae; genus Erethizon; species Erethizon dorsatum. The sequence continues at coordinate 43,427,453 of CM051825.1, forward strand.
TAAATGTGTCTCTTGCTCTGTTCCTTGTTACGGTACTCTTTCTCCACACTGGTCCTGGCTTTCCCAAATGTGACTCTTCTCACTTTTGCTACCAGGTTCATCTTCCCCACACCAACTCATATGCCACTTTCAGGGTCTCCAGTGCCTAAGAGGGAGAGGTTTCCTTCTCACTGGAATGTAGGAGAAGATGGAGCAGTTCATTGGGCCCACCCAACACTACCACTGAAAAAGCAAAAGAAAACTGGATAAACAAACAAAAATCTATTTCTCCAAAAGCCATTTGGGGGCTACAGATTCAAAGAATTCCAGAAAAAGCGAGACTTGTCCCAGGTGTGCAGAGTTGGGCACTGCTGAGTTAGATGAGTGTGGGTGATGGGATTTGCCATAGAATGAAGGAGAAGCAGGGACTTTACAAAGGTTAAATGAGGTAAAATATACAAACCCAGTGCTTTCTTCCCAACCTACCTCCTGCCCTCAGAATATCCAAGGTCTACTGACATAGATTTCAACTTGTGAAATCTTAGAACTGCAAAAAACATTTTAGGTTATTCTAGTTTATTCTAGTTCTCAACCTTGCTGCATATTAAAGTCACTTAGAGAATCTTTAAAAATACCCATAGGGACTGGGGGCAAAGATGCATTCAAACCAATCCAAGAAGAATCTGTGTGGGTAGAGCCTAAACTTTGGAAATGTCACAAGTTGATTGGCATGCAACCAAAATTCAAAAGCACTGATTTAGTTCAACCAGCTGTGGTATCATCCCATATTTTATGCACTAAACTAATTCACTTTATATCCTTTCTATCCCTGAGGGCTCAGGCTACTTCTAGGTTACCTCTGTCTCTTCCACAACAACCAATAAAATGCTTACATGTAGCAGGTATCTAGCAAATGTTTGGGAGGTGGTTGACTAATCTACTCCTGTAATAGTCTGTAGAAACTCGGCATCAGTAATGAAATACATGGTTTAAAACCACAAGTTTAACACTTTAGAAAAAGAAGAGAATGACATTTCTGATTCAGAAAAATTAACACACCTTTATATTGGCCCAGAAAAGCTAGAAGTAAATAACTTCCGGAGAAATAAAATTAAAAACAATGAAACAAAAGTCAGTTTTCCCATCTCACAAGACTTTCTGCTCTCCTGATATTTCTTACCTTTCTGGAAACTAATTTTCCTCTAATCAAATTGGATCCAGCAAAACAACAAAAACATTGTTTTTATGTTTACCTGGTAACTGTGGTTACCTGGTTTATTTCTTGCTCTGCCCATGATGACTTGTGTAATCAAAAGCAAACTTTTTAAACTCTGCACGTGAGTGTTTTCATATACTATGTACAATGGCAGGACCAAGGGGCATAACTAACTCGTAAAGTAGGGAAGATTCAATGTAATGTTCTAAGACTAAGACATCTAGCATGTTTTCAATTATCAATTATTCTTGACTGTTCTTTGGGACCAGTGTTTCTTACATTCCCTGGTAAGGAGCTCAAGTTAAATTCTTACGACACACCCCCAACTAGAAAGGGATTGTGAGAAGGGGCCTGGAAGGTAAAGCATCGCAGCAGCGGAATGACCGCCAGGGAGAGGAAAGCAGGCTTTTCTCTTACCCATGGCAGAGCTGAACTCTTGAACCAACTGGATGTGTTTGCCTTTGTTTTGCCTTGGCCTGAACTAGCCAAAAAGAAGTGGGTGGATGGATGTCACTGCCTATTTCCTCCCTGTTATTATTACAGACCTACATTTTTTTTCAGACCTACACTTTAGAGAGCTAATTGTTGGAGTCCTTGTCTTTCTCCCCACAAGGAGAGAGCTTTGCTCACCAATTAAAACCAGGCTGTGTGAGAGGCAAAGCCTTTCCATTCTGGATCGAGAGTTGCCTCTGAAAATAAAATGAATACCTCCTCTTTTTATTTAGCTGACAATGGGCCCTCCCTCAGAGCTAAACTAAAGTTTCCCACCTAGCAGAAACACCCATTCCACCGTGATGCAGTGAGCCAAACACCACAAAGTAAGATTCCTGCTGGCAAAGCACAGAATGAAGATAGTTGTTTTAGTTATCTTGTTTCTACTCCCAGTAAATGAATGAAGCCAAGGCTGCTCTTGGTTCATCCCCACATTGGCCCCAGCTCTCTCTCTCTCACTTTCTCCGTGACCTTGGCATTTCCAGGTCTATGCACAAGACGGGAACCCCTCCAGCCTCTAGAGGGATTTTGATGCAAGTTGTTGCCATACCAGGAGGCCTTTTTGGCTCTGAACTTGTAAAACTGACATTTTCCTCTGATGTTCTAGAGCCGCTGTCTAATGCAATTGTTCTGGGATTAAAGGACAGTGTTCTGTGGGCTTTATTTGAATGTAAACTGCTTCCAACTTTTCTATGAGCAAAACAAATGGCAAAGTTTTTTTGTGCGGGTCAGCCTGCTAGACAGACACCATCACCACCACCACCAAAAAGTAACACAGTCCACGGGCAAGAGGAGAAAGAAGGAAGCTGAAGGGATGGCATAGAGGGTCTTATCAACTGGTAGCAGTTACTGCATCTGACATCTGGCAGCTGAGAGCTTTCTTCTAAATGCCACACAGAACTTCTGGCACATCCCAGGAGCTGTTTCCAAGAAGGAGCTCACTAAATAGAGCCAGATCAGGAGTCAAGTCATCTCAGTCCCAGTTGCTATGACACCTGGCATAGCTTGGCATCGCTTTCCCCATCTGAGCCTGTTTCTCATCAGTAACGTGGCAGAACTGAACTGCAGAACTTGGAGGTTTCACTTTAGCAGTCCAGGCTTCTAAGAAAAAACAGCTCATAGCATCATGAGTTCATGTTTCTTTTTGATAGGAACTTTTGATTTTTGATTTTTTGATTTTTTGATTTTTTTTTCTCGCTCATCTCCTATAAAGATTACTACTAGCATTTAACAAAATCTTGGATAATAACAAGAAGTCCATAAATTCTGAATGAATGAATAAGGGAACCTGACTCACCCCAGGTCTTTCTGTTCCCCATGACAGCATCTCTAGGTGACGAGGGCATCTCCAACAGTTCAATGTGCCTTTGTGTTTAACTGCCCTTTTCAGCTTCTCATTTCACCCTAATCCTTTGTGAAATGCTGATTTAAAACACCAAGAATTACTTGCCCAGATATAACCTGATTGCAATCAGACTAATTTATTCTTGTATGAGAAACTCCACTCTAGGTTTTGTCTTGGTTTTGGTTTTGGTAAGGGGAATCGAACTCAGAGCATCGCACTTGCCAGGCAGGTGCTGTCCCGCTGAACTACATCCCTGGCCTGAAACTCCAGTTTCTCGATTGTGCTGAGGTATGCCTTGGGGTCCAACCTGCTAAACATAAACCCACCTGCTAAACATAACTTTTGCTGGGTCTAGTTGGGCCTAGTCTGAATTAGATTAAGGTTAGAGTTTCTCTTTAAAACAAAACAAAACAGAAAATGAGCCATCAAATTAGTCCAGAAAGACCAGCTGCCTCCCGAAACTCTCTTCCACTTTAACCAAGCCCATATCCTGTGACTGTGGTGAGTCAGTTACCTTGCAGAACAGTCTCATCCTCACTGATGTCCTCCACTTGGTGTTCCCTGTGTGCAAAGTATGTTCTTACTCCTGAGAAGGCCATTAGGTCTACTCTGCATTTGACACATGGGGCCCTGAAAGGCACAAACAGCTGAGCAAGGCCACCTTCACCTCTTGATGGGCTGAGCAAGGAAATAGCTGATAAGCCCTGGAAGTGATAAAATGACAGAATAATTTCTCTCACACCTTCTCCATTTGAGGGGACCTGCAAAACAAATTGGAGTGGGAGAGAAAAAACAGCCCACCCTCTCCCCCCAAAAACAGTGTCAGCCTCTAGGACATGATTGCTTCAAACTGATGGGACTCCATGACAGCTCCCAGAAGCCAGCCTGTTCAGAGTGGCCATGCGCCTGCCCCCTGTCAGAAGAGAGGCTGTCTCTGAAGCTGTCACAGGGGTTTAGCTCTTCCTGTTCCTCTTTTGTACTTGTCACTCCTGACTAACTTCACACAGTGATGCATTCTGAGATTTAATACAAAGTAAAGAAAGTCTCGGATTGAGTTTTCCTAAAATCTTGGAGACGACAAAAAAATGCTAAATTCATTGACCCAGGACCAGCTGCCTGGAACCAACCAAAATGATACCTGCTTTTCTCTCTCTCTCTTCCCTCTCCCTCCATCTCTCCTTCCCTCCTTCTCTCCTTTCTCCCTCTCCCTTCCGCCCTTTCTCTTCCCCTCCCTCTCTCCCTCCATCTCGGGTATTAGGAATTGAACACAGGGCCTCACATTTGCTAGACAAACACTCTGTCACTAAGCTACACTCCCAATCCTTTTCACTTTATTTTGAAACAGGGTCTAAGTTGTCCAGGTTAGGCTCACACCTGTAATCCTCCTCCCTCACCTTCCTAAGCTGCTAGGTGTATAGGCATACAACACTATGCCCAGTTATGGCCCAGCTACATTGTGGTCTTTAAAGAGATCTCTTTTTTGGCTTCCTTTACTGAGATATTCTCTAAAGCTCTTGTTTTCTTCACACAGCTATCTTTGTCATCTTGGAACTTGAAACAGCTGAAAGCTCATTGTGAGACTGTTAGCTCTGTAAGGGCTCAAGTCTTCAAATGTTCTCTATCTCTAATGCTTAGAATGATGACTTGCATATAATAGGCATTCAAGAGAAGCTTGCTGGTGGGAATAGCCTCCCCCAAGTGATACTGTAAAAGCCTTGCTGGAATAACTAAAATGAATCCCTCATGCTGGACAGTAATTGAAGCTGCTGTTTTTGAAGAACAGTTTTAAGGGCATCCTAGTGATAATACTTTCATCCCACAGGACCACCTGCCATAATAGTTAAGGCACAGGAGGCAAATGGTTATGAGCATGGTGTTGGCCTGTGTTTCAGGGTGGAAATGCTTCTGAACTGAGGGGTGTGACAATATGCCCTGGTCCGGTCCGTGCCAGGCAGGAGTAAGAGCTAAATAAGCAGGAGACAACATGTTCATAGAAATCAGAGAATTGCAGAGCTGGCTCAGATCCTTAAGAACTCATCTACAAAGAAATATTCATGAATCCACAGTGACATAAATAAATGAAAGAATAGGAAATAAATGGCGAGAAAGGACAAATTTTCCTTACAGAAGAATTACAAATAATAAATGAAAAAGGGATAGAGGAAGTAGAAAATTATTTTTAGAATGCTACAGTAGTAAGGATGTTCCTTCTTACAGCCAGGAAGATACACTAATGAATGCTACAATTAGAGGATAAAACTTCAAGGAGAAACAGGATATTTGTATATACTCAAATCTCCTTCAAAACATTTATTCAAAGCTGTGGTGGGCCGGTGAGATGGCTCAGTGGTTTAAGCGCCTGCCTTGCAAGCGCGAGGACCCGAGTTCGACTCCCGGATCCCACATACGAAAAAGGGGCCGGTGATATCGCTCAGCGGCACGGGCACCTCCTGGTGTGCGAGGTCCTGAGGTCGACCCCCCGGTACCCACAAAAAAAAAAAAAAAAAAAAAGCTGTGGTGGTTTTAAAATATTTCCACAAATTCTTTGATACTGCTCCCTTCAAGAGATAGAGCTGGGCCGGTGATATAGCTCAGAGGCATATGCACCTGCCTGGCAAGCGCAAGGTCCTGAATTCGACTCCCGGTACCCGCATATTAAAAAAAAAAAAAAAAAGAGAGAGAGATACAGCTAATTATCTTCCCTTTCAATGCACATTGGACTAAAAGATCCATTTCTAAACAATGGAAAACTGAAGGGGAAAAGTACTAGCTTGACAGTGGCAAGGTTGTTGCACAACTATGTTGAAGCATGCAGCTAAGGAGAGAGAAACTGACACCTAGATTTTAAATACTAAAGGGTTAGTGGAACATGATTGACTTTAAAGAGTTTTAATCCAGACAGAGAGAAGAGAATGCAGAGAAGTTCGAGAATGTGGAATATGCATGGCTCACTCAGAAAATTGCAGAGACTGGTGAGAGCTTGGGGTCACTAAGGAGGGAACTAGGAAGAGAAGCCCAAGGGGAGCAGGATCCTTGGCTTCCAGGCTTCGCCTGCCACACTAATATCCTTTCCTTTTTTGTGGGAAATGTGTGCATGGCCTTTCAGAGGACTTATGCACAGGAATGGTCAAATTTATACTTTTTTTTTAAATGTTTTAAGTCATTTTTAAAAACCTGCTTGTTTTAAAATGCAAAGGATATATTAATTTTTAAAGAAAAAAATATGGTTTCTCAGAATTGAATGCCTTGAGCCTGTCACTTCAAAGAAAGCAATTGACAGTGTTTATTTCCAATATCAATTTCAGATTTTGAAGTACAAATTAGAATTCTGGAAAACTTGCATCTGCCACTCTAAGACTGAATACTTTCTAATACTTTAAGAAATTTCTGACGAGATTGGAGAGATATTCATGGATGTAATTTTTTTTTTAATGTTGTATTATGGAATGTGTCAATATTTGGAAGATTGTTCATAAGCCAGCAATCTAGTATTTTGCAAATGACCAATGTTAAATGTTGCAAAAACAGGCAGGGGTTAAAAAAATTTCAATTCAAAGAACAAGGTAGATTGTATCTCAACATAATAAAGTAGGAAAAGTTTATTAATACAGTCTCAGATTTAACACCACAACTAATCATTAAGAAACTACAATTTGTTCAATTTGGATATAGGGGCAAAAAAAAACTATTCACAATTATCTGAAAAAGATATTAACATACTCCTCCCTTTTTCAAATATCTATATGAGGCTGGATTTTCTTTATATACTTTAGTGAAAGCAAAATATCACAATAGAGTGAAGACATTTATAAAAATGTAAAATGTCATTCTTACTGGTTACTATTTTGAAAATTGTAGTTATTTTGAATAAGAATGTGTTGTTTATAACGTGCAATAAGTTTATTGTTATTTTTAAACATATTACTTTTTTAATTTTGCAGCTTTAATTTCAAATACACTAAATAGAAATAGAAATCGCCCACATAAACAGTTCTTTGGAATTCTTAAAAAATCTTTAAGAGTGTGGTCTGCAAACCAAAAAGTGAATTACAGTACTAACTTTACTGCTTTAATTGTTCTCAATTCAAACCATTCCATTGTAGTTGAGTTTCATTTTTAACAAAAGGATAGGGGAGGCAGAAATCCCTGGGGATTATAGTGCCCAGGTTAATCATTAAAGGAAGCTGGGGACAATGCAGTACTGTAGTTGGGACCTCTCAGGTGGTGAGAGCTTCGCCTTTTTTGTTTTGTATTGTTGTTTCGTTTTTTCTTATTAAGCAGATAAAGACTATTACTAATATAAGCAAACTTCTGCTGCTTCAGACAGGGATGCATATGGAATGTGAGGATCTATCAATACAGAGGTACCCTGTGAAAGTGTCCCAGAAAACCTGGCCCTTGTGGGAGGGAAAGGTAGAAGACACCTGAAACTGAGGTAAAACCTGAACAAAACCCCTAGCTTCACTTGTTTTAGTTAATTAGTGTGATGTTTAATTGTGATTTGTTGTGATCATGAATTGTGACATATCAATTTGACTTGAGTAAGAACACCTAGCAAATTAGTAAAGTGCTAGGTGCATCTGTGGGTGATTGACATATAAACCAGCAAACTGAGAGGGGATGACCTTCCCTGGAGGTGGGCAGCACCAGCCAATAGATTTGTAGCCTGGAAGGAATAAAAATGGAAAGGAGAAGGAAGTGTTCCGCTTTTGGAAGTGCCTCAGTCTTTGACATGGCCTTTGGACATGGGTCTCCAGTTTGTTCAGCCTTCCAACACAGACTTCTAGGGCAACTCTAAGGTGAGGCTCCCTGCCTTCGAGCTTCAGCTGCTCCCGGGTCCTCCAGCTCTCCAGCGCACAGAGGACCACTGTGGATTCTTCTGCCTCTGCTCCCTCAGACTGACCTTGTGGACTCATCCACCCCTGATCATATAAGCCAACCTAATAAATCCCCTTGTGGAATTATATAATTTTTCTATTGATTCTGTTCCTCTAGGGAACCCTATTACTTTTGGTTTTATCACTGGTTTTAGAGGTCAGATAGCTAAGCAGTAGACTCCAGTTAGTTTTGTTATAGACAGCACCTTTGAGGAATGGTAATAGTTACCTCAGCTGTTTTTCAGTAACTTGGAGACAGCTTTTGTCTGCCTCAAACCAGTTGAAACCAATGACCCTTAACTCGGGCCTGCATTGGTGCCCAGTGGGGGCTTTTGATGTCCAAGGGCCAAAATGCTACCTTCCAGAGCCCTGTAATGTCTCCATTTTCTGTGCATGTGTCCTCTAAAGCCAGAACTATGCATACACAGACCACCAATTTCTTCACTTTTCCTTACCCCCAGTCACCTTTCCCTGTGCCGGAATGGATATCTGGCTCTAAGGTTCTGTGAGCATCCTAAGCTTCCTCCCCTTCAAGGAGACACATCGTTCATTTGGATGCAGACAGACCTCTCCACAGCCCCAGGGACACAAAAAGCCTGTTGCTAATTAATATGCAACTCAGTTCCCATTTCTGTGGTCTGGTGATTCATCAGGTAGTGCCCAGCTGGCTGTGAAGTCTCAGGCTGTGATTTAGCTAAAATCACTGACAGATCTGAGATTTATCCCTAGTTACAGCCAAGGAAAAATCAAGCAGGATCCTTAAGTTCTCAGAACATTGACTGTATGTCTATAACACGGGGATGACAATGTCACCTGGCATTGAAAGTTCCTGTCTCAAAATAAAAGGTGAAAAAGGGCTAGGGATTTAGCTCAGTGCAAAGGCCATGGATTCAATTCCCAGTACCACTGAGAGAGAGAGAGAGAGAGAGAGAGAGAGAGAGAGAGAGAGAGAGAGAGAGAGAGAGAGGAAGGAAGGAAAAAACACCTATCTTTAGAACTCAAAAGTATCATATAATTCAGAATTTTAAAACTCACTAAAGGCTTTGAATTTATTATTACAATATTTTAACTCAAAATTTTTCCTGAATTTTCCTGTATTCTATAGTTTTCCTAAGCTTCATTCACCAAGCTGAATTAATTTCTCACTACTCTTTCGCTGCATTGTGTCTCTTAGTTACCAGTAGTACTGATTATTCATTTAATGATACCATTGAGAGCCTGCCCTTATGGAGCCTACAATCTAGTAGAGGAAGACAGAAAGCAAACAAGTTAATTCATACTCTGCAAGACAGTGAAGAATGACATACAGAAAAATGACACAGGGAAAGGGGAGATAGAGACTTTGATGAGGTGATGTTCGAATGGGGATTGGGAGGAAGTGCTGGAGGAGGGCGGTGGATATCAGCATAGGAAACAGCAAGCCCAAAGGCCCTAAAGTAGACACATTCCCTCTTTCGAGGACCTGCACTAGGCTAGTGTGGCGAGAGCAAAGTAAGGGAGGGTAGAAGGAACTAAGACCAGAGAGCAATTGCAAACAAAGTCACACAGAGGGACTTGGGGAGCCATGATAAAGCCTTTGGCCTCTATCCTGAAGCCATGGAAGAATTATGGGAACAGTGACAAGATCCAACTTAGATTTCAGATCACTGTGGCTATTATGCTGATAGCAGGTAGAGGGGGCAAAGACAGGATAGGGAAGTAGACAGTGGTCCAGGTGATACGTCAGATGAGGGTGACAGTGGTGGAGATGGTGATAAATGGTGGGATGTGGGCATATTATAAGCTTCATCACTTAGATTTGCTGATGGGCTGCACGTGGAATTTAAACGTGAGACGTGTAGCTCAGGGGTAGAGCATTTGCCTAGTATGAGCGAGGCCTGGATTGAATCCCTAGCACTGCAAAAAAAAAAAAAAAAAAAAAAAAAAATCACCCAAGACATAGAATATTCACCCAAGACATAGAAATTTCCATCCACTTACTGAGATGAGGCTGATGGATTCACACTGAATTTGATTGTCTGGACATGCAAATCAACATCCAAGAAAAAATGAAGCATACACATACATTTAAGCATATATGCGTGTGTGTGTGTGTGTGTGTGTGTCTGTTTTGGTACCGGGAATCGAACTCACGACCTTGCACCTGCCAGGCAGGCACCGTGCTGCTGAGCTATATCCCTGGCCCCTTAAGCATATATATTTATAGTACATTCTAGCTGTTTTTCTTTATATTCACTCAATTCTGACCCGCCTCCATAGCAATGTTTAGGCTTCCGTGAAACACAGAGAGTTTCTGCTCAAAAAATAAGACAATAGAAAGACAGGAGTCAGAGCATTGTGCTTTAGATTGCTTCAGCTTTCTCCCTGGCAGAAATCTCTGAGGTCAGAAATCAGGATCTGACCATGCCGTGTATATATGTACGTTAGGGAGGCAGTGTCGTTGGAAGACAAGGAGAGATAGTACTATGAGGGGAGAAGACACACATTTCCATGTTAAGAAACCATTCTTCCATGTTGTCAAACTCCTGTCATCAATGACTACAAACTTCTGGACAGGAGAAACTGTTCTTTCACCATTAGATCTTTTTCCATCCCAAGGATCAGAGTAAATCTGTACTGTACAAGTTACAGGCATTGCAAGAGAGTTTGTGCTTTGTGTGTATATGTGTTCTTCCTTTGTGTTTTTAAGTTTTATTGGCCTGTAGTTGATTTATGAAAAAATTATGCATACACTCTCGATACCATCATCACAAACAAGGTACTAAACATACCCATCACCTCCAGAAATTTCCTTGTGTTCTTCTGTGATTTGGAGGATTTTTTTGTATGTGTGTTGTAAGAATTGATTTGAGATCTTGCCGTATAATATATTTTAAAGTGTACAATGCCATGTATTTAACTATAGGTACCTACTGCCCAGCGGTCCTCTAGAACTTCAATTTGCACAACCGAAACTTCGTAACCCATTGCACAACGACCTCTGTATCTCCCTCCCCACAGTTCCCAGCAAGCAGCATTCTACTCTGCTTCTTTGGAGACAGACGAGAGCGCCTGACTCCCATTTTTCCATGCTGGCTGACAGGGGTTGTGGCTTGGCCAGCAATTATCGTGCCCCTCCCCCTTGTCTCCCTTTGCTCCCCAGTGGACTGGGACAACTTGCCACCCTCCACTCCAACAAGAATGCAGCCAGAGAGTTCAGCCATTGCCTTTTTGAAGAAGGGAAGGGACACCCTGGTGTGGCTAAGATCAGAAAGAGAGGGCTCTGGGGCCCTTATTTGCATACCTAACATTCACAGAAAGCCTTCCAGAAGATTCTCTGGTTCAGCCCTACCCCTCACTGACACAGGCCTGAAGCTGTTATATAAGCAGCACCCCCCGGCCACTTCTTGGGTTTAGTCTAAGCGGGCTCCCTCCTGGAGACTGACCTCCCTGTGCTGCAGCACAGGTTCTGTTAAAGACTTGCTTTGGTGTCCTGTAAACCTGCTTGTGATTCATTTCTCAGATAGTGTGAGCTCCAAAAGTCTTGTAAATCTACTTGGGATTTTTATCTTGAATAGTGTGGACAGAGCCGGCCATTTCAAAAGAAAGAGTAATAAACACTTAGAGCTGTTAGCACTGAAGAGCTCCAGAGACCAGGAGCTGAAGACCAGCAGAGACCAGCACCTGGTAGAGTCAACCTATGGTGTCCAGCACAAGCCAGTATCAGATGGTGACAGTTGGCAGTGGCAATAACCAGCAGCTGGCTGTGTCAACTGCCAGCACCCAACATTACCTGTGACATCAGGACTGTTAGCAGAGCCACACTTCACTGATCCAGAATTTCCATCTGGATCAAACCAAAGAACCCTAGGCTGATTTGCAACATTTTGAGTCTAAACATTTTAGTTACCCTGCACTCTCCCTTTACTGTACTTACAAGGGTCAGTCTAGGCCAGAATTTCTCAATTATCTCTCACAGAATCATATAGGACACCCAGCCCCTCCCCCAAAATATGGATGCTTTCTTTGAACCTTTGAATTATAAATTCTACAACCTCCCAGAATGAGCTGCATGTACGTATTTTGGAAACTCTAGGCAACTGTGTTATGCAAATCTGATTAAGAACCACTGACTTCAAAACGATGAGTCCTGACATCTAACTGCTCAGGCACAATCCCATTTGGCTGGGGCCCCAATGAAGAGGTCAAAAGGCTGATCAGCTAGGACTGGCATAATCAGGGATGTCCCTAAGCAAGGCCTGATTAGCTATGGGGTGAAGCCCATTGTTCAAAAGGACGAGGCAGCGGACTCCAGGGCCACGTGGACTGCACACACTCCCTCCACCCCCCCACAGAAGCCAGTGCCTGCCACCAGCAACTTCAGCTTGAAAGGTTGACAGGGTAACTCATGAAGACACTGATGAGACAGGGGGAGGAATCAGTGAGACCAGTAGTGTGCAGAGAGCAAGTGGCTGCTTAGAAAGGTTTGTTGCTGTGAAACAATCTCTAAGTAAAATGGAGTTGCAGGTGTCCCTCCCATGGGGGCCTGGGCTGAACCTGGAGTCCTTGCCACAGGTGTTGCTGGGCCGGGCAGAGCCTCTAACCAGGATAGGCGTCTCACTCCACCCCAGCCTCACTTTCCATGCTTCAACAGGCACACCGAGAATGTTTTTACTAGAATTATAAGTATTTAACAAACTACCAGAAGATTTGGTTAACTACTTGGAGGGGAGAAGAGGAGGAGTTAACTAGATCATAGTACTGCTCCATACACATCAACTTGAGTGTTTTTTAAAAATCAGATTATTTAAAAGGAGATAAATATTGGTGAATATCTATTTGTGGTTGGAAAAGAACAAACTTAAAAAGCAAAACAAACTACAAAGGAATTATTGAGATTCCACAGTGAATGTTTTGAGTTCAAGGTCATCAGAAACCATTGTAAGCAAAAGGAAAACAACATGCTAAGAAAATATTTGCAACAAATTTGATCCCCAAAATTGTCTCAAAATATAAATCAAAAACTATCCACCTGGTTACTCATTCTTTAATATTGTTTGTGCTTGTAGACCTGACCTGAGACCACCCAGATGAATCAGAGCTTGATCTGATTCATGGATCCACTGCATGAAAAGGTCATGAATCCATTGCATATTCCTACAACAGCAAGAAAATATGTATCCATCTTTTAGAGAAGCCTCTTAATTTTCTTGGAAACTAACCTGAAAGGCTGGGTCAGATTTGGGAGCAAAGATTTTGTCTGTCAAGCCAGTGCCCCATCTCCTGCACGCAACCCCTAAGAAAAGGTCAGGACTGGCCCAGAACTCAGGGAGCAGGGCCTCAAGTCTATCAAAATGTTCTGCCCATCATGTAGTTTCCAAATTATAATCCTACGGGGGGTCATTTCTACTTGGAATGCTGGATGGCTGATGCCTGTTCTCTTTCTCTAGGGACAGAAAAGTGTAAGCAATGGAGAAAGACTAATTTGAGACTGAGACTATTTCTGGGGTGTAGCAGTGAGTGCACAGATTGGACACATGTGTTCTCGTCCAGGCCTCAACTCCGCCATATCTGCAAAGGCAAGACACTGGGCTCAAGAGCGAAAACACTGGCTCTCAACTTTTGGCAACCAATAAGCTAAGAAATCATAGAAGTTCAATCACAATTTTTTGCCTGCTTAGAAAGGGCTTGAAGGGGGTAGGGAAGGGTAGAAAGTGAAAGTAAACCCAAAATAAAAGATGTCTTCCTGAAATGCTGCCTGTAGCCTGCTATGTGATGCAATGCTGGTTTAAGATCTGCTGCTGTCTGAAAGGACAGGGAGGGGGTGGTAGTGGTGGTAATGGAACAAAGGTGATAAAAACTGAGGTCATTCTGTATGACACCACAATGGTAGACGTAGCATTATGCATTTGTCAAGCCCAGAGGACTATACAACACAAAGCATGAACCTTACTGTAAGCCAACAATGTAGAACATTCCTAAAAATACATTAGCATTGTCCATCAGCTGTAACCCATGAACCACACTGAGACACAATGTTAATGATGGGGGAGACTTGCAGGGCCAGAAGGGATTACAGGAAATCCCTATGCCTCCTGTTCGTTCTTCTCCATCAACCTAAAACCACTCTAAAAAATGCAGTCTATTAATTTAAAATAAAATGACACATTCTTTCTCAAACATAAGCACTAGATAATCTCTATTTGAATGTCCTATTGGAAGGAAGATAATGAAAAAAATAGGTCAGGAGCTGAGGAGTACAGTGACCACAAATGTCACTTAAATACTCTTTGTCCCCCCGACAAAAAAGTATCAGAGGTATATTTGTGTATTTCAACCAGGTATTTTATTGGTCTGGCAACTGCAAAATATACAAATTTCTCAAAGACGTTCCCTGTTTGAAAACCAGCACGGCTTCCACCCAGGTCATTAATTCAGACAAATATACAGAACACAGAGAAATCATTAAGTCACACATAAAAGGCCCCCAAACCAATCAACAATTAAACTCAGTCTATACAGCTTTCTATTTTTAGGCTGCCTTATACATATTAAATAAATAAATAGCACATCTGCTATCAAAATAATAAAAAAATAAATTTCAAGTATTACAAATGAAAATAATCATTGGTGTGGTTCAAACAGTTTTTCTTTGCCCCCGAAAATGAAGAGCTTTGTCCATGGTGGAAGGAGAGGGGGAAATTCACTCAAAAACAAATATGCAAAGTTTAAAAAAAAAAAAAAATTGGTCCCAGTTTTGTTTCATTTCATTTTGAAGAGGGGGGAGGGGAGAAAACCAGTAGAAGCAAAAGTTCCATAACTGTAGCTCAGCCCCCACCCCCATGCCTTCTCAAAGGCAGCTCACTGGCTTTCAAATAAGCAGAAAGCTACCTTCTCCAAGGCCTCCCCCATCCACCTTTACCAAAATGAAGTTTCATGCTAGGCAAAGCCTTCATGTCTGTATTGACTCTGGGTCAGCAGAGGTAAGAAGAGACCACACCCTCCCCCAGCCCTTTTCTGCATCAGACCTGAGGGTCTATATTAACACAGAGAGGATGAGGCCTGAAAGTGACAAGTAAGAAACAGTCTCAGGAGCAAAGCTGCAGGCTCCTCGGGTCGAAAAATACTAGCAACCTGCACACAGCCTGCCAAGACCCAAGACAGTGGCAGGGAGGGGAAACAGCCCAGGTCTTAAGCTGCCCAAGAATGTACACATAGCCCTTCTCTCATCTCTGGTATCCTGCCAGTTAAAAGGGGATGGGGTGGGAAGGGAGGATTTGAATGGTTCAGTGTGAAGAACACAAACTTGATGGAACAGTATCTGATTGATGCCTGTCCCCATTTCCCACTTAATCTCAATTAGGGTAACATGTTCTTTAATAGCTCCTCTCAAGCAAACAAAAACAGTTCTTCATTCCCAGCTTCAGGTGTGCTCATCTCCCACCCTCATTCTAGGACCTGCCCCCTTGAGGTGGGAAGAGCGCAATATCAGGTCTCACAAGAAGGCAGGAAGAAAAAAGGTTAACCTTTGGTACCAGCTTTGAGACATCCTTAAAAGGGTTATTTGTATGAACTATACTGCTGAGTTTCCAAATGGTTTCCTCTGGACACAGACACCCTCTCCTGCCCTGGTATTTGAGGGGATGAGGGAGAAAAAACAGACAGGCAGAAACTACAGGAGCTTAGAACCACATGTCCCATAAGCCCGGCTTTTCAATTTCTGCAAAATGTCATGGATGCCATAAAGACAAAGCAAGGATGACAATCTACTCCACTGAACTTCCCAGCACAATGCCAGGTACACAGCACTCAACAAAAACATGCAGATGACATCTGCACATGATCCTTGCTTGGGCCATCGTCCCCACCTGGGAAACATGGGCAGTAGGTAATGAATGTCCAGGAGGAAGGAGGCCAGGTGTTCCCTACATCATCTCACAGTTGATCTTGCAAGGAGTCAAATGCTCCAAGCTTCTCCATCCCATAGGTATGTCCAACTCCTCACATTCAAACCCCGCAAGGGCCTAATACCCCAACATCTACTGCAAGTTCCTGAAGAGAAGGTGCAACTTTTAGATCACACTTCTGCCACAAAAAAAGTGCAAAAGCAAGCAGCTCCAAAAGAGCAATTCACTCAGGGTACCTCCAAGTCCAGGTAAGAGAACAAAGGATGCTCAGAGCTCCCTGGGAGAGGGAGGCCCCAGTTATCCTATTTCAGCAAAACACATCCTTCTGCCTATGCAGCCAGCCTGTCCTTGCATTCAGGGCTGGGAACATGTGAGGACTGCAGGGGAGCCGGGACATGTCACTGCTCAGCTGCCAGGCAAGTCTCAGCTCAAGGATTTCTCAGGAGAAGAGGTCCCAACTCAGCCCGTGCCCGAGTCCCTTCACGCAGCATCTCTCCAGGCTAAGATGCACAACAGAGCCATGTGGAAATCTGCAAACAGCCCTTGGCCTTCAGCAATTAGGATCTAGTCCTTCTCTAGTTTCAAGATTCTTTGCCATTCTTGTCTCCCTAGCTAGGATCATGCCAGGGCAGGATCACAGAAACAAAACAAAACAGCACAGCAGGGACCAGTGTCCCCCTCTCAGGGCCTCTCTCAGCTCCTCCACTACTCTTCATCCTCCCCAAGCCTTTTGTGGGGGCCTGGGAGGCCAAACGGCCCTGGAAGACCCAGGGGAGCAGAAGATGGAGAGGCTGGCAGCTCACTGCCAAGGATTCAGCGATCCACATGGCTTCCTGGTGTCTCAGCCATTCTGATGGTATGGGGGTATAGGTGCTCTTCAACCAGCAGATCCCCCTTCTCCACTCATTCTGGTGCAGAAGAAATCCTTGGGATCACTTTGGCCTTGGGCAGATGGGAGGGCACAAGCTAAGCTGCAGAAATGGAAGTGGAATGGAAGGAGATGTGTCTGCTTCATTCAGTGTTTCCTGGAGAAGTCGGCGCCGCTCCGGGAGCCTTTCATGTTCTGTTTTCAGGAGAAAGAGGGACAAGGGAGGGAATTAGATTTGCTGCTGACTGTACTTCCCAAGCAGAAGGCTCAAAGCCATGCCACTGAGACTCCTTCCCCTCCCTCTGCCCCAAACAAAGAACAAACCCCAGAGAATGTCATCACAAAACAGGTGGAAGAGCTCAGGTAGGTCCCAGAACATGAGAAGGGGCCAGACATGGGCCAGGAGCCTACTTATCACCAGGCTATTCTCCTGCCGGAAAGAGGTAGGGAAGAAAAGTGGGACAGGCATGTGGCTGGAAACACTGCAGTTCTGGTGGGTTAGACAGGGCTACTAAGAACCGGGGACCCCAAGGAGACCTCTGAGGTGCCAGTGGAGCCTCATGTTCACACCCCTTTATGAGTCCAGGGCTGCTCTCTGCACCATATAGGGTTCCCCATTGGCCACAGCCAGGTGGAAGACAGCTGAGGACCCCCAAAGCAACACAGGCTCCTCCTCTCAACTCAGCTAACAGAGCCTTATGCTCAGCTCCTGGTACCCAGACTCTGGGCGCACGGCTGGACAGGAGAACACAGGTGATGAACAGGATGGCTGGATATGGCGGGGAGGCCCAGGTGGGGAGCCAGGCACAGGAGACTGTGTCCTAAATCTCTACCCCAGTCCTGACCTAAGTGACCTAGTAGGAAGCCTCACCCTCAAGATTCTGACTTGTATCAATGCCTTCTTTTAAAAATGTTCTTAAAGCAGCTGGGGGCATATGTTTGCTGCCACTGTCCAGCAGGGGTCTCTCCCTAAACTCCCTGATCTATCCCACAAAAAAAGCACAATTTTAAAAAAAGTATCCTCTCCATTCCTAAATATCTCCACCAAGACTGTTCTACAAGGGCCAAGAGGAGAGAGTAGGACCCAGGCAGACAGGTATGCAAGGATCGGCTCTGCCCACTCTCACCCCACACAACCTAGTCCCCTGGCTAGAGAATCAGAGGCCTGGATGGCACCGGAGCCACCACTCAGCTCTGGGTGGGACAGGACTACAGGCAGCCAGAGCCCCCTGTGGGAGGGTGGGTCCCCTCCCTGCTAGAAAGAGCCCCCACCAAACTCTAGACAGGTGCAGAGTGGAACTGCCACTTCCCTCTACAGCAACTGGCTCCAACCTGCCCTGGGACACCACTAGCCCACGGCTTCCAGCACCCGCATGATGACAATGCAACAATAACACCAAGAGCCCATGTCATTCACTCATGGGGCCCTAGGCTCAGGACACTCAGGGGGAGAAGAGACAGACGGGAAAGGACCTCACGACAATGGCACTGCTTGTAAAACTGTCTGGCATGGACACATGAGCCACATGTTCCACAATGGCCAGTCTGCGCACAGACCAAGATGCCCTATAGCTGAGATGCCATGACTTGGAGAGATGCAGGAGGGGACAGAGGGACATGCAGCCAGTCATTTACCTTTCCAAGGTTAGTAAGGAGAAAACTTTGAGAAAATGTGACAGACAGTTCGTCTTTCAAGCATAGTGGGGAAGAGAAAAAAAAAAAAAAAAAAAAACAGGTTGGAAAAGAAAAAAATCTTTTAGTAGGGTTTTTCTGGTGTGCATTTGAAATTTTAAAATGAAGGATGTACTGTGAATGTCAGGTGGTCTCCCCATACCAGGCAGCTACCACAGCCCCCAGGAAGACAGTGTAGAGTGCAGGGTCCAGGCTGTGATCCCAATTTCACCAGGAAATCAAGGTCACCAGCAACACACCTCAGGGCTTCCCTCCTCCCAAATCTGAGCTCCAGCTGCTCATGGGAAGAAATCCCACTGCTATGGGGCAGGAGGAGCCAGGAACACCAAAATGCAGACTCAAACCCAGGGGAACCAAGGAGTGTCCACTGAAGCCCAGGCACCAAGTCCCTCAAAGTGTCTTTTGTTTTTTGTTTTTGTTTTGTTTTGGCTTTTGAGACAGGGTCTCACTATGTAGTCCAGGCTGGTCTTGAACTCACTCACTGTGGAGCCCTGGCTGACCTCGAACACAAGGCAATCTTCCTGCCTTAGCCTCCCAACTACTGGGATTACAGGTGTGTGCCACCACGCCCGACTTAAGTGTTATATCTCTATTCTCAATATTAAAAGCCTTAAATTTTTATTCTCCATTTCACAGGAGAAGAAGTTTAGGTCCTAGAATTGCTTTAAATTGCCCAGAGTTCCAAAGACTGTGGCAATTAGTAGAACCAAGATGCAAACCTGTCTTGGTCTGACTTTAACAATACATTCTGGTCAAATGGTCCAGGTCAATTCCTAGAATCAGATGTATCTATGATCCAAGACGTGGGGTCATATTCATGGGTTGGGCTGGACTCCGGGACAGCAGTGTGGAATTCTGACCAGAAGCAAGATTGATAGGTCTATAAGATATAATTCTGTTGATCTGGAGAGATTCTACCCAAAAGCACTCTTAGAATCACTGCAGATAGACTAGTCTGCTTCAGCAGGGTAGGGGGATGAATCTAAATGGCCCCCTCACAGCAGGAAGACTGCTTCCAAAGGAATAGGATAAACCAGATGTTGTGACACACATCTATAATCCCAGCACTCTGGGAGGCTGAGGCAGAAGGACCACAAGTTTGAGCCCAGTTTGAACAATTTAGCAACTTAGTGAGATCATGTCTCAAAATGAAAAACAATAACAATAATAAATTTAAAAGGACTAGGAATGTAGCTCAGTGCAAAGGCCCTGGGTTCAAGTCCCAGTGCTGCAAAAAGAATAAGATATGCACACATAAAGAACCATAAACTCCAAACTCAAAAGCTACTTTTCACACAGGAGAACCCTTGATCCATGTGTTCAAAGGCTGGTGCCAAAGGACCACAGACATTGGATCATGAGGATGTCTTATCGGGAAGTTAATGGAAGTTAGCCATGGGAAACAGCTGCAAGTGAGAGGCTGTGGGAGCTAAAGAGAAGACCAAGAGCAGCTGGCAGTACCCCTTGGGCTGCAAGGACCAGGGGCCCGGGGGGCCAGGCACAGAGACAGGGACGCTCTCCCAGCTGTTCCCAGGAGCTGGCAGGGAGGAAGATGCCAGCCCCCAGAAGCAGGAGGCCCTGTCTAAATTCTGGTTCTGTTCCTACTGGCTGGATGGCCAGGGCCTAACCTATTAAACAGGGAGGAACTGCCCCACCCACCTCCCAGGGTTATTTAAGGATCAGAGTCAACAGGCAAGGACCATCTCACTCTTTGTGAGTGGTACAGCCCTAGAAGTACAGCTGACTCTGTGTGGTTCCACCACAGTCCAGGCACAATGCCAAACTACTCCTGTTTTCCAAGAATAACCCTCATTTTTCAGCTCATCCCCGGCTGATCTCAACCCTTCCCAGTTTCTGCATAAACTTCTCAAGGTAACTGAATGAGCACGAAGGGAATAATGGCAGGAGTGGCTGGAGAGGTAGGGTGCCATTTATGGTGGCTATAATATGAAGGCCTTGGTTCCTTCTACAGCTGGGCACCCACAGAGCAGCAGAGACACCGTATTATCTACTCAGCCACTGCCAGAGCTGATACTGAACCAGACACTCTGCAGAGCGCTCCAGCCAAAGGACAGGGGAACCCAACGGGTCTGAGGGCAAAACTATACCCACTCCTGCCTGTGACTTACGGCTGAACGTGTTCTGATACAAGACAATCAGATCTCCAAGGAGGTTTCCAGCTAGACCTGTCAGGAGCAGTCAGGGCTCCCTCCAGGCCATGCTCCCCCAGGGTACATCCTCCTACAGACTCCGCCTAAGTTTCCCTTTCCAGAATGAAGAATGCTTCTCTGAGGAGAGAGAATGCTTAAAAGGCAATGACAGCAAGCCAAGGCCCAGTTGTCACCAAAATCTGACCCTAAGAGGGACCCCCAGACCATGCAGATAATACCTCAAAGCCTGAGAGGGACTGTGGAGAAGCAATCAAACATGCTGAACAGCAGCCGGGCCACACTGCCACTTTCATCCCCCTCTAAAACATTCATGAATTCCCTTCTCCCTCCTCCCATGTTCATCTCTACCTCCCCTGTGGAAGACCTCAGACTTCATAAAAACTGTCCTTATCCTCAATATTTTAAGAGGCAGGAAGCCAAACAGGCAAGCAAGACAGGAAAAGTGCAAGCAGCAGAATTATTCAGAAATACTTACAGACAGGCTTTCCCTAGCAAAGGCTGCAGGGAGGAAAAGTGGAGAGAGGGAGAGAGAGAAAGAGAGAGAGAGATCAGTCAGGAGGCTGGGTGTCATCTCGTGGGAACAGCCCTGGCAAACCTCCCCCTCCTGGCCCAGCTAGAGGCTCCCAGGTTTCCCTAAGGACTTAGCGGTCCTGAAGGACTGGCCTGTGAGTCTGGGCATCCCTGAAGGCAGAGAGGACTGGATGCTGCCAGTGTCCTACCCAACCAGGGTCAGTGACCCACTCCCACCCACCCAAGTCCCCTCAAGCATCCACAATAGTGCCCTTTGAACTTCCAAATAAGACCTCGCAATGCACAACAATAGAATGTCATAGAGACACTATTTTAGTTTTGCTTGGTTTTCATTTAAAAGCCCTCAGACTGAGACCTAAAAGGAAAATGTATCAGAACTCTCCTAGTCCTATGCCCTCATTTGCAAAGCTAAGGAGACTGAGGGCCCGGGAGGTGAAATGACCATGCCGTTAAGATCCTTCACGTGCTAATGGTGACGCGACAATCGAAGCCAGGCTAACCACTGTCGTATTCTCCCTAGATACAGTCCTATGTGTACCAGACGCTGGGTTACATGCACAGCATGACTCGCCTCATCTGATCTGCCACCTGCAGTAGGTAGTATCCCCCCTTCCATGGATGACAAAACTGAGGCCCAAGGAAGTCAAATGACCTACAGAGGCCGCAGCACTCTCCCCCATCATATTGCAGGCCCCAAAAGGTTTAAAGAAGCTCTGGGGAAGGCAGGAAAAGTTGCTGGGCTGCAAATAAAGCCCTCAGAGGTAGCATGGCAAAGAGCTCATGAACAAAATCAATTCTAAGTTCAGCCTGTATTGATTTGTAAGAGGCCAGGCATGGGGAGGCCCTGGGGTGGTACCGTGACTGGAATCCAGAGTTTTCTGCACCTTACGTATTTGCAAATGATCTTGACTATCTTTCAGGAAATGGCCTGTTTTTCTGAAAACAAATTCTAATACCCAATTGCCAAAATCTTTCCACTTGAAGTCTTCCAAGGTAGTGAAATCTTGTTGGGTTGGGTTTTATTCTGGTTTTTACTATCCAGTGAAATAATTATGTTTGTGAAAAGAGGCTCCTTCCCAGTTATCCCAGCTGACAGCCAGGCTATCTGGTTCTAGGGGATCTTGCTGGCTCAAGGTACAGCAGGGGCTCCAGGGCCCATGCTTTCCTTTCATGGGAGTGATCGCAAGAGAGAGACCAACAACACACTCAGTGCTGGGGTGGGACAGAAAAGATGCCCAAAGCCGGGCATGGTGGTGCATGCCTGTAATCCCAGCACTCAGGAGGCTGAGGCAGGAGGATTGCTGTGAGTTCAAGCCTAGCATGAGCTGCATAGTGAGTTCAAGGCCAGCCTGAACTACACAGTGAAACCCTGTCTCAAAAAAAAAAAAAAAGGAAAAGAAAAGAAAAGATGCCCAAAGACAGAGATTTCTACACTGGGGGACCAAAGTAGACTTGTTTTAGAAATAACTATTCACCAGTGTGAACAGGATTTGAACATTTCACTCTCTGCAGCTCTGCCTAGTCTGCCTGGTTCTGCCCAGTAAAGACCACAACATTAGAAAGGGCACACATACAGACACAGTTGTCATCAGCAAGGGTCCTCAGAAAGGACTTCTCATGTTCCAACACCTGTGCACGTACACACACACACATACCTACAACACGAGGGCACATATACACACACTCACCCACAAACACACACACACAGTCCCAGGTCTGAGGTCATCACCCCTGGGCACTCTTCCCCCAAGGCAAGAAGGAAAGGGGAGTCACTGACTTGTCCGGGCAGCTGCGTGGGCACTTCCGGGGGCAGGCAGCTGGGCAGGGCAGCAGAAGTGGAAGCCACATGCTCCTCAAAGCTGTTGATGCGAGGCTTTTTGGTGGGCTCGGGGCTGGCTAGTGGGGTGACACTATTGCGTCTCATGAGCGGGTTAGGTCCCTTCTTTGCATCCTAAGCAAGACAAAGACAAAAGAGAGAGGGAGACAGTTATAAGGAGGGGGAAGACAGGTAGATAAGGCACAAAAAAGTCCCTCTGCCCCTGGATTTTAGGGTTACAACCTGATGGACCAAGGTGAGTGACTGGGGACCCTGGGCTGCTGTTTGTGCCATGATTGGTGCCAGCTGGTGACAGGGGTGCTTCCCTCCCATGCTCCTTCCATGGATCATCCCAAAAGGCATCCACATGGATAAATGTGACACGTGCAAAGCAGGAAGGGAAATAATCAGAACCACAGTAGAGAAAGAAGTCAGAAAAGAACCTTGCTTCCAGCCCCCAGGAGGCCCAGGAGGGGAGCCCAGAAGGTAGACTTCAGTCTGAGGTACACAGGAGGGGGAGCAAAAGGCATCAGTGCTAATCCCCTTCTGTTACATCTCTTCTTCTAGGATCTGCAGCGCGCAGGCACACCCAGGGAACAGTCCCTGCTCACACGCGATACTCCGCTTGTGCACAGGACACGGAGGCTTCAAACCAGCCAGGAGAACACAGACGCAGAAACGGGGCAGGAGGCAGAGCCTACCAGCCAGGTGCAGACCCCAGCCCTCCTGTCAGTGATGTGACAGATGTGTGAGCCCCTGAGGTCCCCTGTGGAGCACAGCCCAGGAGCCTCAGAGCTGAGGGATATCTCTGTTATAGTCCTGCCCCACTGCAAGGAAGTGGTCTGAGACCACTGGAGCGCAACTAAAGCCCAACACCCTCCTGGAGCAGCAAGTAGAAGCCAAGCCAGGGACATCATCACCTGGCTAAAGTGAGCACAGCTCCCAGGCACCTTTGTTCAAGGGGGTAAGAGGCCACAGGGGCAGGACAAGGTGGCCAAGGGACACTATCCACTTTCATTTTGGTCCACAGTGGAAGCTGAGCAGTAAAGTGGCTGACATCTCATGCGCTGTGAATGCCAAAATCTGATGGCCAAACTCTTGGAGAATAGGGAAGTCACCTGCTTGGGGGACTCCAGGGACAGAAAGTCATGCTCTGTGTAAGAGGGATGTCTGACTATCCTGGCAATGATTATATTGCTGTATTCTGACCGCCTATATAAAGCAAATGCAAACTCACCCTTACATTGCACACCTGGACATAGATCCAACCTGCTCAGTGAAATTCCTCATGCCCACCCCTCAATCTCAGAACAGACATCCCCAAAGTGGAAGACAGTGACAGGCAGGCACTGGAGCTCCCGAAAAGCCTTTCTGCTGGCCTTCATGTCTCCCAGCCTCCTGCCCCACTTCCTTTCCTAATGCTGTTGAATTCGTGCTTCCTCTGAACCTGAGCAGTGCAGATGATCATGCCAATTGGCTGATCCCGTTTGCACCAGGGTGCTGGAACTTCAAAGCATAGGCCTGAAAAGATAACAGTAACTGTGCTCAGCGTTTGTTTAGACGGAAATAATGAGTCGCCTTCAGTGCTCACTTCTCAGCTCAAGTGGAAACAAGGGAGGGAAGAGCAAAAAAGGAAAGGAAAAGAAGAAACAGACACTGAGAAGCCACAGAAAAAACACAGCATGAGTACTGAGGTGCTAACCACAGCAGCCAGAGTGCCAACAAGCTACTCAGGTGAGAACCCAGCTAAAGGCACCCAGTCACAGCCCTTCCCAAGGTCCCTTCAATCCTTGAGTGACAGAGGCCAAGATGGGGGGGCCGGGGGCCAGCACTCACCTCTGACCTCTCCCGGTGTGTGCTCACGGACTCCACATTCAGGTAGATGGACTCCACACGGCAACCTGCGGGACAAAGGACGGGGAGAGGACAGCCTGTTAAAAGGATGGCCTTGTCTACAGCCTCACGGCCACCAGCAAACAGAGTCTCCAGGGCAGGGCTTGGCAAGGGCTGCCACTCACCATAAGCGACAGGTGTCAGTTTCAGAACGGTGTGAAGGGGACATTTCAGGTAGGGCATCTCCTCTGAAAAGAGACAAGTGGTCCTACAATTACATATGAGACTCTAGGGAAGTATGAAGGGGCATCTCTGGGCCCACCCTGAGAGCTTCTGCCATGCACAGACCCCAGAAGCTGTGCCCACATGCAGAGCATCCTCCCCCCATACACAGACCATCCTGGCCAGGGAAGAAGGCCCTAGAAAAAAATACCTGACCAAAAGAACACAATCCAAACAAACCAAAGCACCCACTTTCACAGGAGTAGTTGGTTTTTTGTTTTTTTGAGACAGGATCTTGCCACGTATTCCAGGCTGGCCTCTAACTCACAGCAATCATCCCACCTCAGCCTCCCAAGTGCTGGGATCACAGGCATGTGCCACCATACCCAGCTAAATTAAGTGTCTTTAAAAAGTAGAGGAGGCTTCAAACTTTTAGGCTGTCTAAATTTTTTTTTTTAATTTCCGGAGCAATTTAGGTCTGTCTAGTGATTCAGCTGAAACTTTAATAGACATAAGACTTAAAGTGTTAATACCATCATTCAAGTTTTCTGGCTGACCTTGGAGGTAGGTTGATGACAAGAGCTGCCCCCACACCCAACCCAAAGACCCTTAGATGTGTGAAGCTCGAGGGCTTTAAGAGAGCTGTTTTATCAGTTGGTAAAGCCTCTGGGTGTCACATCATGCTCAGCAGCATTTCCTAAGGGCTGCCAAGGAGGAACCAGGTGGAGAGGTCTCAGCAGCAGGCTGTGAGCTAGGCCCATGGCCAACCTTTCCTAACATCTCGCCTTGTAGCAGGGTGAGCAATAATGGGTCTTTGGCCACACACTCTTAAGAGCCGACTTCCTTCCTCCCTCCTTCTGAGGCCACATCTGCCCGGTGGTACCTGCGCTCTTATCCAGGAAGTAGGCCAGCAGGCAGCGCAGGACAGCCTGGTGGCAGATGACCAGTACATTCTCCTGGCGCTCCAGCTCCATGATCACCGGCTCCAGGCGCTGGACCAGGTCCTGGTAGGACTGAGCACACAGGGACAGGGCATGGCATTAGAGCAAGGGTATTCAGGAAGAACTCTGCCATGGTCCCCAGTCTTCCGTCATCACAGACAGACAGTTTACCCATCCATCAATCCATCAATACCACCCCCCCACCGAGTGCTCAGCTCTACATTAGTGAAATAATCTAAAGAGATCATTAACCAGCCGCCTTGCCTCTCTTCCAACTGCTCTCCAGCGCTGGTGGGGCAGGTGCCACAATGAAACATGACTGGCCATAAAAAGCAGTAAGGTCCTGACACACACCCCAGCGTGGAAGAACCTCAAAAACTCTTCCATAAAAGTCCACCTATTTTGCCTGACTCCACGTTTGTGAAATGTCTAGACTGGGCAAGTCCACAGAAAAAGTAGATTTATGGTTGCCAGGAGCAGGGGGTGGGGGATTTGGACCGACTGCTAACAAGTCTGAGGTTTCTTTTGGGAGTGAAGAAAATGTCCTGGAATTAGTAGTGCTGGTGACATGGCACTGTAAATCCAGCTGACCCTCCTCTCTGTGGGTTCCAGAACCACTGAAGACTGAAATATTAAGGGAAAAAGGACTACACCTACACTACACATGCAGTGTTTTTTTTTTTTTCTGCTCATTATTCCCTAAACAATACAATGTAACAACTATTTATATAGCATTTACAGTGCAGTAGATATTATAAGTGATGCAGAGGTAATGTATACAGGAGGATGTGTGTAGGGTATATGCAAATAATTACATAAAGGACTTCAGCATCCACAGATTTTGTTATCTACAAGGGTCCTGCAGCCAATCCCCTGAGGATACCAAGCAGCAACTATATTCTAAAAACCAGAGTCAAACACTTTAGCACAGTTAAAAATGATGCATTTTGTTCAATGAATTTTAAATCAATTAAAAAAACATAAAAAGAAGGGGTAGAGTTGTGACCTTAAACAGCAAAGGTCCTACTCCCCCTGGGGCCTCCTCCACCCTTCCTTCTTCGCTTGACCAGGGTCCCAGTGAGTGAGGGCCAGCTTGGGACAAGAGCACAATGAGCTGGCCCATCAGGGACTGAGGCTGGCAAATGCTCAGAAAGG
Organism: Erethizon dorsatum; assembly: GCA_028451465.1. NCBI lineage: Eukaryota > Metazoa > Chordata > Mammalia > Rodentia > Erethizontidae > Erethizon > Erethizon dorsatum. The sequence goes on from CM051825.1 coordinate 43,454,477, forward strand.
CACAAGCAGAAAAGATGCCCACTGGGTGTCAACACACCGCCTGGCTGTGCTCCCAGAGGACCGTATGACTCTACACGCTCTGCTTGCACCAAGGCAGCTGCTTGCAGGGTCACAGTGTCAGCTCAGACCCCAGCACAAGTGATATGAGATGACTTCCACGAAGCTGGCCTGTCCACCACCTGGTCTGCAGCCCCGGGGAAATCACTTGTCTGGAGTGAAGCATCACCCACCATCTTCCTCTTTCCACTGTGATTACGTATGTCATCAGAGACACACTTACACACCTTACAGGGAAATACAACTATTTCTCTCTTAAGGTTGTTTATGGGGCTGCATTTAAGAAGACTCAAGTCCACAGTGGCAGTGGTAGGAAGGAGTCTATAGAATGGGTCAAGATGGGTGAGTGGACAGTTGCTGGCTGGTAAGGGGGTCCACCTGGACCCACAGCCCTTTCTTCACCAAGCCCCCACACAGCACACACCACCTACTCCTAGCCGTCATCTGCCAAATGAACAAAGGTGCAGCCCACAGTAAACACAGCGGGACAAGAGCAGCCCACACGCTCACCTCGCCAGTTGGGTAGCGATAGTAGTATTTGTCCTGCTCACGCAGCACATACTCCTCAGGGTACGTGTCTCTGATCTCCTCGTAGGTCAGCTCCTCACAGACGCCCTGGTGGAAACACTGCATTAGTCCAGGGAACACACCCAAAGGGTCTGAGGAGATCCCGAGATGCCACCCAGGATGCCTGAGAGTAATTCCGACGGATTTGAGGGAAGGCTCCCCACTCAGCCCGACCTCTGGCCATGCCGCCTGGAACTCACAGCATCAATTTCATTGAGCGCCTTCCACTGCTCATAGGGGAGTTTAAGTGCTTCTGCTGTCTGGATGGTGCTCTTCAGCTGGCTGGTCCACACCCGGAGGTCCTTCAGGTTCTGCTCCTCGACAAACTTGCTCAGAGCGTTGGCAAACTGAGAATGGGGGGAAAGATGCTGACACCAGGCCCCTGCTCCTCCGAGAGGCAGGGCAGGACACTCATTCCCCATGTCAGGCTGGATTCTGTTGTGGCCCAACAGCCACCAAACACAGTTGACCACCATAATACACCCTCCCAGAGCACAGGAGACTTAGCTCTGCCCCTCCTTCCCTTCCTACACTCACTACCATACATATACGCACACACATACATACATACACACATAGAGAAAGACACATAGATGAATACGGTAAGGTAGCCACAGCAGAAATTACACCCCCCCCTGCTCTAGGATCCCACAACTCCCCCGCAGATGGGAGCTGGTCACTGTCCTGGCACCTGCCAGCCCCAGGTCCTTTCCCTCCTCTCCGCCTACCTTCTTGCCTCTGCTGGACAAGCCCGAGTCACCCCCGATCTTGCCCTGCAGGTTGTATTCATTCTCGCCATGCCGACACAGGTAAATGGTGCGTGGCTGTACATGGATGTTCATCAGATAGTACACAATTCGACTCTGGATGTGGTCCTGGACTCTGTTCACCAGGAACCTCCGGCCAACATCGATCACTTTGATCAGCGACAAGTCCCTGCAGAGAAAAGCCACTGAGGACCACCACTCTGGCCGCATCCACAGCCCAGCAATACACCCAGCCTGGGCCGGGCCCATTTCCAGAACACTTGCTACCTAAGAGAACCACAGGGTTAGACAATACATTCCTCCAAGGCACAGAATGAGTCTTCCTCTCTGGAGTCAGAGAGCAAAATCAAGGCAATGATTCCCACAGCAAGGGACAGCAGGCACCCCAGAAGAAAGGGAGAGAAAAGCAAAGAACGGAAAAAAGAATGTAGGAACTCTCAGAGGTGACAAGACTGGACTTTCTGGACACTGATGCCTCACACTTACACAGAATGTGAGAGATATTTGTACTGAATATGGGTTCATAACTGACGATTTTTTTAAAAAGATATTTTTTTTTTTTTTTTTTTTTTTTTTGTGGGTACCGGGGGGACGACCTCAGGACCTCGCGCGCCAGCAGGCGCCCGTGCCGCTGAGCGATATCACCGGCCCCTTTTTCGTATGTGGGTTCCGGGAGTCGAACTCGGGCCTTCGCGCTTGCAAGGCAGGCGCTTAAGCCGCTGAGCCGTCTCACCGGCCTTAAAAAGATATTTTTAAACAAATCCATTGTGGGAATATCAAGAAAACACTAAAAGCCCTAATGTAGGTAATTCAGAAATGGTCGCAGATTACCTACCTGTCACTTTTATCAGGGTCAAGGGGCTGGTAGCTGGCTTCATAGCAACTGATTCTCTTCATGAAGTCGTCCATGGCTTCTGCCGAGTTGCAATCTTTGTAATCCGGGCTGGAGATTTTCACTTCCTGTAACATCACAAAGAGGCAGCTGATGAATCATGCTGGAAGGCTTTCTGCTTAGATTAAGCAGGATTTGGGGCTTTCAAAAGGGGAAGCCCAAAAGGCTTACAATAAAGATTATCCTACCCAGTACATAAGAGAAAAAATAAATTGGGGGTTGAGTCACAGCCCACTGCTTATGTGGGGAAGATGCCCAGGGAAGACAGAACTGCCGGCTGGATGGACAGACACAGGAAACCCGCAAGGATCCCGTAATGAACACCTCTGAACAGACCACTGAGTCAGGATCAGTCCAGTAATTGAGTCACCACCAGACAGTCTGGCTCTAATTCAGCAGAATCTCACATAAGCACTTGCAAAGCTCCTCATACCAAGTGGAGGTTGTTGTTAGTAAAAGGTGCATTACTAGTTGCTAGAGATGCCCTTGCCCTTGGGTGGGCTCCTCTCCATCCACCCAGAGGCAGCACACACTTGGGCAGGTCTATGACCAAGCTTCTCTCCTGTGCCCTCCTGGGTGAAGCTCCCACCTCTGTAACAGGACAGGAGGCCTGAGGAAACAGGTAGATTTTAGAGAAATTCAGAAGTTTTTAATGCCTGTGCTTTTATTTCTCTTTGAAAACAGCCACAAGTACGAGGCAGCCATTCTTTAAAGATCCAATCCCCCAGGGAGTCTGTGTTCTGTACCCCCAGGGTACAGAACTTCTGGTGGGGCGATAAAAAGACCTGGAGATGCATGGTGGTGATGGCTACGTGAATGTACTCCATGCCACTGACATGGATGTAACCTTAAAAATGGCTACAATGGTAAATTATATGTTACGTGTATTTCATAATTTTTAAAAAATGTCCAAGTTCACAAATTCCTGGGTCTAACTTGCATAGTCGCTTTGAGGTTTAGAGAAAGATTTCTGAAAACAGAGGTCAGGATGAACACTGAGTTGTGTTAATGGATTGCAAGCTAAAGGATAACTCTTAGCTAAGCATATTGGCAACTACTCACTGGGGAAAAATGACCTCACAGCTGCATTCTGTTTCACTAACAAGTGGAACAAATAAAGCAAAACCAAAAAAACCCACAGGATGTCCCTTTGTTTAGATTATTACAACTTCTGTTTCCCTGTACCTTGAGCTTCTTCCTTCGGACCCACTGAAATTCATTTGAACTGATTTTCCTCAATTCAAATTGCCCTTCCTGAAATAGGGACTCATTCCTTGGAAATATTTGTAATTATTTCCACTGCCTTAGAGAAAAGGACCAATATATCCCTTTAGAGGTAAACATTCATATGCTGCAATAACACAGCATTCCCTGCCTATAAAGAACTGCTGTTCTGGCTGGTGAGATGGCTCAGTGGCGTAAGCGCCTGCCTGGCAAGCGCGAGGGCCCGAGTTCGACTCCTGGATCCCACATACGAAAAAAGGGCCAGTGATATCGCTCAGTGGCATGGGCGCCTGCTGGCGCACGAGGTCCTGAGGTCGACCCCAGGTACCCACAAAAAAAAAAAAAAAAATCTGCTGCTCTTTATAAATATGTCTTATTCTTATATATTTAAGCTGGAGAGAAAATGATCTACAACAGAAGAAGGTGACCTGAGAGAAAGTCTTCATAGTAACCATTTCTGTTCAAGATACATTGCTGTTAAGTGATAAAATTAGAATTAATCAAATGATGCTGCCGATTCCCCTCAGTTTACGTGGACACCCCTCGGTGCAGTGGAGAAGAGGAGGGGGCACGTCACAGGTTCATTAGGTCCATTAGCAAGAAGACAGTTTCACAACACCCCTTCTTCCCAGACGTGGGAACTCTGCTGTGGACATACTGAGTCCTAGAGCTTTTGTTTACACACAGCCATGCTTACTCATCAGGAACCTTAAGAGCAGAAAAGATCAGCTGGCTGCCCTGTCTCACCAGAGGGGAGCTGCCCCATCACCACTCAGCTGCCAAGCTCCTGCCCCCTACAGAAACTGCTCCCAGCCTTCCCATGTTGTCTCTTGTCTCACCCAAGGCTGCGTACTGTCCTCAAAGATCCTGCATGGATCCGGTCCAGTTCACAGACTGAACTTCTAAGTTTAACACCTCTGTGTATCTCTCACCTCCTCATGTCCAGCCTTCAGACGTTAACCCCAAGCTGGAAAAGGCAGCTCCTTCTAAAGATTTATTTGCTTTTCAGGCTGCAACCTGGGCTTCTGTTTTTCTGGGATTGCAAATGCCCTTGCAGTCTAAGCTGCTGCATGCAAGTGGGGCTTCCTACTGTCTTACCATGATGTTGGAGGCTACAACTGTAGGATCATCACACACGGACTCAATGAAAAACGCCTGGTGGGAATGAGACACAAACATTAGAAAACAACAAATGCCACAAAGGGCCAACTTTGATATCATGGTGATGTCATCATAGTATACAAGGAAGAAGGGTACCCTTCATCCATTCCCAAAGACATGACAGCTACCTACATACTGCCAAGTTCTTCAGCCTCCCTCTGTAAGGTGCTGCCATAGGAAGGTCCTACTTTTAAGCAGCAAAACTCAAGCAGCAGGAGGCGACAGACCAAACAGAAATCAGGTCCCTAAGGCTTTCATCTCTCCTGAGCTTGCTAGGATAAGATAAGAAGTTTGGCTCACCTTGAAATCATTTTCTTTGGCAAAATGAAGGATCATGTGTCTCCTCTCTCTAGTGGTATTGGTGGCATCAAAAACCTGATAGGAAAAAGACAGGGTCAGGAAGGAGAAACAAAATTTGAGTTTGACAATATTTATCAGTACCACCAAGTAAGTCAAACCTGTCATTTCCAGGGAAATGCCTAAAACTGTACTTCTAGGAGAGATTGCCCTGGGCCTCTCCTCTCCCACTACCTACAGTGCTCAGGAACAGTAGGCAAGGGTGGGAATAGCAAACAGATCAGCAGAAACATGTCGTGGGAGGCTGAACATGAAAGATGGAAGGGCCATTGGGTACAGTGTAGGCAGCAACCCCAGCCCTGCCTATCTTAGAGGTGGTGCCTGGCTGCCCAGCAAGAGGCTGGGTGACAGAGCACACCACAGCTGTGCTACCCTGAGACCACTTTCCTGAGATACCAGGCTGGTCTAGTCACCTGCTTCCTTGGACCCATAGAGGCTCCTATCCCTGTGTATCATCTCTACAGTGGCTCTCGGGGCTCTCAGGCCAGTGAGGACACACACTGCCAGGGGACTGGAGACTAAGCTGGCTGCATTCCCCAGACTTACGGCAATTTGTCCGCCTTCCTTTGTCAGGTAACTCTTGACATCTCTCAAGGCAGCTAAGGCACACTGCCTGCAACACACAAGAACAAAAAGTCACCCATTAGAGCAGCCCCACACACAGGGAAGCCCAGGCCACCCCCCACAGTGATAAATTCCACTCTAGGCTGCTCAGTGCTGACCAGGCCTCCTGAGGCCCAGAGGCTTCCAATCCGAGGCTCAGCATAGACGGCTTCAGGCGCCCTTGGGGCGGCAGTGCCTGCACCTGGCTGCACACTGGAATTGTTCCCCTGGGGAGTTCCGTAGAATCTGATGTCAGCGCCCACCCACATATCCTCACTGGATGGCCTGCGGTGGGGTCTGACATCAGGAGCTTTACAAGCTCCCCAGCTGATTCTATGTGCAGTCAGGGCTGAACACCATCACTCTAGGGTTTCACAGTGACTTTGTGCTTCATAAGAAATCCTCTTCAGAGGCAAACGGATGACTCCCAACACAAAGGACATTGCTTACTCTCGGAATGTGGTTGCTGTTGATCTGTCTCACAGTCATCGGGGAACAGATCAAAGCAGCAAGGCCAAGAGACTTGTCCCGACACTAGAAGATCTGGCGGCCACCAGCAGAGAACCACACCACAGGCTGGCTTTCCCTTCCTCTACAGAACCTGACTAAACACGCAGCAAACCAACACCCAGGGCCTGCAAAGCAGATCACATCTTACTTTCGGACTTTCATGGCTTCTTCATTGTCAGGGCGGAAGAAGTTATAGGAGCTATATTGCTTCACTGCCTCACGGCGATACTCTCCCACATTGAACACTGGATGGGAAAGACAAGGACAGCCTGGGTAACCCAGCGGGAGGAAAGCCCAACCCCCAACTGGGAGCACAGTCCCAACCAAAGAGAAAACCAACCAACCAGCACCAATTTGAGTAAGGTGACATCTGGTATGGAAACCAGAGTGTGGCCTCCCAATGCAGGATTACTGTCCCCTGCCTCCCCCAGACCAAGTCACAGTGACTGCCGCTGCCTGCTTTACCTGAGATTGGTTCGTATGGCCTGGCCTCTAAGCCCAGCCTCACAATATCATGGGCCAGAGACTGAGACTATGGGAGCAAGGCAGAGGAGAGTCAAGTCTAGCAAAAGGAGGGACGATTTCTGTGTGCAGTGTTCAGAAGTGAGTGGGTCTGTCACGCACTGCCAGGGCTCATCAGCCATTCTCCTGCTGGCCCAGAAACCAGTGCCAAGGGACACATTTCACAGTTATTGGGGGTGAGGGTGGCTCAACGGCAGAGCACATGCTTAGCACATACAAGGCTCTGAGTTCAATCCCCAACACCAGAGTGAGAGAGAGACCAAGAGAGAGAAAGTTACTGGACACTGGCTGGACACGGTGGGGGAACAAGAAATATAAAAACTGGTTCCATCCTCCAGACATTTCCCATTTAATTGGGAAGGCCAGGAAGAGATTCCTAACAATGTCATCAACCAGCAGACATCAGTAGAGGAACATGATGACCAGATACAATGGGCATTTCAAGGAAAAAGATCTACACAGACTGAGGTGGCCAAAGGGAACTTCAGAGAGAGAGTGAAATCTGGGTCAGGCAGGATCTGTGGGGGTAGGAAAGGAGAGAATGAGCCAGACACAAGGGAAGGGTGTGGACACAGCATGGTGGAGACACAGCTGGAATAGGCGGCAGGATCAGACTCCAGAACCTGGGACAGAAGTGGCCCAGAAGTGGCCCTGCCCATGGGTTCCAGTGGCAGAAGGTGAAGTTTTTGCAGTGTGGAAGACACAAGCACTCAATGCAACAGCCCTCGCCTTGGGACCTGGCTCACCTTTCGTTGGGACACCGATCCAGTTGAGGTAGCGTGTCAACTTCTTAGAGATGTATGTCTTACCCCGGGCAGGGAGGCCCACCATGACAATCACTGTGGGGGAGTTGGTCAGCTTCGGCCCACAGGCTGGAAACAGCAAGCAAGAAAGGGATCATAGATTAGGTGACGAGAGGTGACAAACAGCCCTATGCCCAATAATAAATTTTAAAGAATGGCCCTGAAATTTATATTTCACTTCCCATCCCAAAGACCCTGGCCTCTGATAACCCAATAGGACCAGGGACACGTCCTGGCCAGAGCCCTTGAGTCACACCTCGTAGTTTTATCCCCTTTTCTGCCTGTATGTGGCAAAGATAGTCTCAACCCCAAATTACTGGTCTGAGAGGAGGGTCCTAACCCAGCTGACAATCCCAATCTCTAACACCAAAGTAGAAGAGCACTCCTTAAGGCTGAAGGAAGGGACCCTAAGGGACGAGGGGGAGTGAATAGTAGGGAGAGGTGGTTTCCAAATGCAATGTGCAAACTGAGGGGGCAGGTAGCAAAGGACTTTGGCGGTAAGACCCAGAGAGTCAAGAGATGGAGAGAAGCCAACCATGAATTGCTGAAATTACACAGGAGGTCTGGTCAGCTGTTTGTTTGTTTGTTTGTTTGTTTGTTTGTTTGTTTGTTATATAGCCTAGGCTGACCTCAAACTCGCAGTGATCCTCCTGCCTCAGCCTCCCAAAGGCTGGGATTCTGGGATTACAGGTGTGCATCACCATGCCTGACTAGTAGCCAATTTTAAAAAGTAAGAGTTTATCAAATGACAGATCAGGGACCCAGGAGACAGTGAATCATGCCATCCCTGACCCCCTTCTCCCTCCTCCCCACCACCATCCTGCAGCCTGTTTCTGATGGATGCCAGGTTGTCCTGCAGAAGCCAGGTCCCTAAGTCCCAGGCAGGAGCCAGCTGGGAGATGCTCTTGCCTTTGAGTTTCCTGGCTTTGGTTGCTGAGTGGCTATCCCACATTCCTCAGAATCTCAGTAAGACAAAACCCCAGGGAGGGAGGGTTTCACAGAGCAGCCAAAAGAAGCCCTCTCTGGAAACTGAAAGCCCAGTATTTCCTTGGCCGCCACCTTGTCCCTGCGACTCTCAGGCGACTCCTGCATCCTAATGACAAGCTCGCAAGCCAGAGGCCACCTGCCAGCTCCAGCTCTGCTGTCCTCACCCCTTCCTGGCACAGGCAGCCTTGCCTGCAGGGAAAGTGCTGAAACCCACAGCCCCAAGGTGGGCAGGCGTCAGATTTGGACAGAGCCTCAGACACAAGGATAAGCCTAAATGGTTGGGTTCATGGTGGGGAGGAAGGCATGCCACCACCCCAAGGACAGGACATCCCCTGAGCCTCAGCGGGTCACTGACTCAGGCTCCCAGATATGGAGGCTCAGAGCCAAGTAGCAGCATGTGGTCTGCAGGGGCTCTATTTCCTTGTGACTAGGCCAGACAGGGTGCAGGAGAAAGTGAAGCTACTGGGGCATCAAGAGACTTTCTGGAGCCACAGAAAGCCCTGGCTGCATTCCCTCAGTTTCCAGAGGCCTGAGAACAAACAGGTTCCTAGAGAACACACACATACACACACACCCCCTGCTTGGGCGCTAAGCACATGAGTGAGCGAGCTGCACAAACAAGTACCAAGGGGCCTTGTGTCCCCAGGCCAAGCAGAGATTTCCTAAGACCCAACCCAGTGAGTCCAGAGTTATTCTAGCAGCTGTAATGACACACAAGAAAAGTGACAGCTAGAGCTGGGTACAATGTATACTCTCAGGACTCTGGAGGCTGAGGCAAGAGAGTTTACAGCCAGCCTCGGCAATTTAGCAAGTTCAAAGCCAGCTTGGACTACACAGTAAGATCTTGTCTCAAAAAACAAAACAGAGAGAAAGGTGGCAGTGAGGCTGACATTTTCTTACTGCGCATGGAAATAATGTCTGCTCACTGGCCCTTCCCCAGGTCACTGGTCCTTCCTCCCCATCAGGTGATCCCAAGGAGCCACTGCTCCTGTGAGCACCCAGCATGCACGGAGACAGACACACACAGCTGTGTACACACATGCGAAATACTTCAGCTGGAACTGCACCAAGAAAGCAGAGGCGAAGCTGACTGATTTATCAAATCAGGGATTACGTCTATCCACTAATCACAGGAGCAAATCTCCTCCGGCTGTAAGCACTTCGGAAGGGAAAAAAGCAAACAAGACCATAGACACAGCAGAGTTAATACCTTAAGGCAAAAGTTCAGGTCAAATTCCAAACCCAAATAAACCATTACTCCCAAAGCTGGCAAGGCAGAAGCCATTCTGCCCATTCTCGGGTTGGGATGGGGGGGACTGCCGAAGGGGCTGTGGCTTTCTCTACCCAGGTGTCTGCCCTCTGGGCCAGCAGAGAGGGAACCACAAATCCTTTTGACTAAATTGCTATCATTCTGTTTTGGGTTTTTTTTGGGGGGAGGGTGGCTAGGGATTGAACTCAGGCCCTCCTGAGAGCTAATAAGCAAGGGCTCTGCCACTGAGCTACATCCCCAACCCAGTGGTGGCGAACCTATGGCACTTGTGCCTAAGCAGGCTGCTTGTATCATCAAAAGCTCTAAAAGTTTCGCCATCACTGCCCTAATCCCTCTCCAGCCTTTTTTTTTTTTTTTTTTTTTTTTTTTAATTGCGGGTTCCAGTAGTCAAACTCAGGACCATGGAAGTTTTGAAATTTGTTGAGTTTAAGGAAGGGTGGGGAGGGCCGGTGGTATAGCTCAGCGGCACAAGCACCTGCCTGGCAAGCGCAAGGTCCTGAGTTCAACTCCCAGAACCCACATGAAGGAAAAAAAGGGCTGGTGATATCGCTGAGCAGCACAACGCTTGCTGGCAAGCGCGAGGTCCTGAGGTTGACTCCCAGTACCCACATAAAAAAAAAGAAGAAAAAAACAAACTTCCATGAACCCTTAATCTCCTATCCCACTTGAATTTCCCAAACCTTCAGTTTCTTTTTCTCTACAGAACTTTTTACCATCCAAAAGGAGACCACCATTCCCCACTCCTGTACCTCTCATCACCCTCCCTGGGTCCCTTCCTTTTCTTCTTCCCTAACATCACAAGGATTAGGCACAATAAGTTGAATTTAACACACAATCTTCTGAGGCAAATTTTGGGTTTCATTTCACTTTATATAAAGGTTTAACACTTTTTAATTTCTGACAAAAAGTCTTTATGCTAAGATGTATTTAAATGTCAAATTTAGACATCAATTTAAATGTGCAGAAGAGGTAAATATTCACTATGTAACAGGGGGAGGAAGCCATTGTCTAAAGAGCACCGGGCCTCAGGGGAGCTCAGGCTAAAAGCTGTTGTCCACAGCTAAAGTCATGGTCACTCACTGAGTTAAGATCTCACAGAAAGTCACCAAGTCCCAGAAGCTTATCCTCCACTCTACAATGTCATCATTCATGTTTGTGCACTCACTAGTTTACAAGACACTGCTCCGGGTACCAGGTGGGAAGGAGGACAAGGGGGCAAAGCAGGGTGAGCCTCTCTGAGCAGGACCACTGAGCCAAGACCTGCCTGTCCACAAGGCTGTCAGACCACAATGTCAGTTCATAATGCACACTGGCTACCTGTGCTCGTTCCATGCAGATAAACATATACAAGACACCAAAAGAAAACCAGGAGCCTAGCTGATGAGCACACGAGCTGTACGCTATGGCACAGGAAGCTAATTATGGAAAGAATCAGCCAGAGAGGTGGGTAAGTGCTTGTCTTCTACCCTCAACTGCCCTACTGATTCCTGGAACTCATCCTCAGAATAAAGGCTGCTGGGAAGACCATTTGCTGGGCCCAGGTACCTCCCACGAACTACCTTCTACCCGAGGCTCTGCAAAATGCCAGCCTTAAAAAAAGGATGCTAGGGCCGGTGAGATGGCTCAGCGGCATAAGTGGGCAAGTGCGAGGTCCTGAGTTTGACTCCTGGTACCCACATACGAGAAAAGGGCCACTGATATTGCTCAGCGGCACAGGTGCCTGCTGGCACACGAGGTCCTGAGTTTGACCCCCGGTACCCACAAAAAAAAAAAAAAAAAAGGATGCTAAATCAGTCTGTACTTTTCTACAAGTAGGTGAGTCATGCTTCAACTACAAGTTCAAGGGAAAGAAATGGAAGATGCCCTTTATGACAAAAGTGTGAACCAAGAAGCGATCCATCTCCATAGCCGCCTAAGGAAACACAGATTGTGCCTGTCTACAGGGACCATCTCGACCCACTCTCTGGAGCAAAGACCTGCCTTGGTCCTACAGATACACAACTGCCCTAAGCGAGTCCCCCTGGAAACAGACTTAACCCACTTGGCCCTCGGGAGACCAGAATGCGGCACACATCTGGAAGAGAAAAATGCAGGTCACAGGTTGCTGGACACAAACCTCTCTCCTGGGATCATCAGATCAGCCCGCAGCACTCTCAAAGTATGCTGGGTTAACATGACATTTGCTTGCCTCAGCAGAGTGGGCTTGAGGATTGGGGGCAAGAGGGTGGAGAACGCAGTTAGCAGACACCTCTTTCCAAAGCTCTCTGCACGACAGCAATACACTCGTTACTCTGCATGCACATTTTAACAACTGTCTGTCTATTCTTAAACCTAATGAAAGGCTCCATATAATCTCAGCCGGCAACACTGTGGGATGGGGTATTTTAGTGACTCAATGACAACCTTGGGAGTCAATACAATAGCACAGTATGAAGCATGCCAGACTAGGAGTCCAATAAAGAGTTCAAAGCCTGGCCTCACCACTTCCTGGGACGAGTTAACCTCTTGATGTCTTTGTCTCCTCTTCTGTTCAGTGGGGGGATGCTTCACAGACACTACTGTGGGAAAAATCTGTAGCATGATTCATGTGAAATGTGTGAAATGCTCACTGCAGAGCCCTCAACCAGTATTACCATTACCCCTCATGGCTATCATCCTTCTGGAGGGGCAGAAAACTAAGCCCCCCAAATGGAGAGGGGTCACACAGCAAAACCAGCAGGTGGCAGACAGGGGTTCAGCTTAGGTCTTTCTCCTTTAGAATCCTTCCAATATTCTTTCCTAAAAGAGTGGCTCTCTTAAGTGGCTAACTCTCCAGAGCCTTTTAAAAAATAAGGTAACTGGGACAATTCTGACTTGGTACAGGGACTCTACTATGGATTTTTTTTTTTTTTTTCCCTCAAGAATCTTACTCAAATGATCCTAATGAGCTCGGGCTAAGAATGTGTGCTATAAACTATAGGGGGCCATGTAAGGACAAGGCAGGGATTTCTTCATAATACCCATCCACCTTCCTTCGGTTAGAATACCATGAGTTGGTATAAGCTCCTATGAGAGCAAAATCTATCAGTTTGAGCACCACATCCCCCTTTCTCCACACACAATCCCCTGCTGTGCCTATTCTAAATCCCGAGCAAAGATCAGTTGGCAGTTTGTCTCATTCTCCCATAAAGGAAAAAAAAACGCTGATGCTATTTAAGACAACTCTACATGGACAAGTATTAATGATCCCTTTGCTCCGCTGAGGATGGCAACCTTTTATCTAATGTCCCAAGTCCCAAGCTTTGTCTCAGGACCCACCACACTGCATGGGACCCCTGACAACCCTAGTAAGTAGACAAAAGTGTAACTTACTTTACAGACAAGGAAACTAAGGTTCTGAGTGGGTAATAACTCACCCAGGTTAAGTAGGAAGGCTCTTGATTTTCAGTGATGATAAACAGGAGAGCCAGCCCTTGCCAGCCAAGAAGTTACTTCTTGGCAATTAAATTGATTCACAAACTCAGTAAGTCTCCCCAAGTTACTGTGTGCATTTGATGGAAGCTGTGGTCCCATAAGAAGCATTTACCATAATGTTGGTGGAGCACAGGGCACCTAACTCCCATGCTTCAGAGGCAGCAGAACCATCGACTGGGGGTTCATCCACTTGGAGCTTTCTGTTGATGCCTTACGGTTCTTCGTATCTGAACAGGAACATTCTCTACTCCTTCCTTTAATAATTAACCTCCAAGGAATCTGCTGCCCCCTCTCAATGAGGGGACCACTGATAAAGATGCTAAGAGATTTAGAAGAAAACCCATCCAATGTTCCAAATGCTATTAGAGAAAAAATGTTCCCTTTTCTCCATTCCAGTAAGAGACAAGTGTGACTGTATAAAGTGGAAAAGACACCACTGCCTGAAATTTTAAAAAGTGTAATAAATGTCCAGGCTGCAGATACTTTTATAAGGAATATGTCCAAGACTACACCCCAGAGCCACACACAAGGATTTCAGGAGCTGGTACGACAAGCATCTTAATCCATCTGCTTAGCCACATGCACCTCCCCCTCAAGCTCTGAAAGGTTCTGACAGCAATCTCTCTTCTCCCCAAATCTCTCATCTGCATCAAATTTGTCATCTGCACTTGCGTGAGAGACGTGCAGGCTGGTGGAGTCTAATGGATGGGTTCTGAAACTAGGAGAATGGTCCATCCCTGCATGCTGGTGTCTCTTAAAATCACCACTGAACTAACGCCAACCAATCTCTGTGCCCTCACAGAAACTCGGTGTTTCACTCAGATCCCAACCCGGGGGGCCGCCTAAAGGAGCCTAGGTATATGCATACACACGATCATGGATTTAAATGTATACATAAAACCAAGCTACATACCGTATGATCAACTGTAGCTTACAAATGCTATAAAACAAATAATATTTGTTTTATTTAGAAGTCCAAAAGGGGCAGGGCTTACTTCTGCATCTGGTCTTGGCCACATCTCCCTGGGGCATTTTTACACAAAGACAGTGCTGGTTTAGAAAGCACATCTGAAATGGCTGGGGCACAAGAACCCCAGTTCTAGGCTACCTTGCCAAGAAGGGAGAACAGGACTTCTCCTAAGGGCTACCCTAAAAACCGTCAGGTACTGCAGAGACACCTGCTGCTGCACTGGCCCAGCCTGCCCCATGGGAGGTGTGGGGAGGCAGGCAGGTCTGGGCAGGGATGCCAGTGACTCAGACCCGGCAAAGATCCAGGGAAGCTGTCACATCCTGTGGGGACCATCCTGAGAAACGTGGCAGCGGAAAAGCCTAGATAGCAGCCTGGCGCTCAGGTGGCCTTGGATGACCAGAAGTCACCCCTAGGGCTTTCACTTGGATTCCATGGTTACCCGTCAGGCTGCCTACTTGGCCTGGGCCAGATGCCCACCAGTCAGCTCGCCCCTGTCCACCTGACAGGCACCTGCACATCACCTGGAAGGGCAGTGTCGCCTTAGAGCCATTCCATCCGCCCTTACTGCAGCTAAGGACGGATCCAAGGGTACCCTCCCCAAATCTTTTACCGACAGCGACAGGCAGGGCAGGGCGCAACTGTCAGCAAATTCCGAGCTCGGGGAAGTGTGCGTGCGTGCGTGGGAAACGCTGCCAACAGCGCAGTCACCAACCCACACACTCTCCCCAAAAACCAGGAGCTAAGGCTCGGTTCCCGGTGACTCCCCTGTCGCCCCCAGCACGGACGCCCCTACTGTCGCAGGAGTGTGAGGGGAAGACGAAAATATACAGAGAGGGAGGTGGCAGATGGGAATCGAGAGAGGACGGGGAGAGAGGTCAGAAATATACACAGAGGTAAAGGGAGAAGAGAGAGACAAAATATAGAGAAGAGAAAATTTTGTGCAGTGATGGAGAGACCAATATACAGCATGGCGGGAAGAGAGTGCAGAGAGGTAAAGGAGGGAGACGCAGACCCCGAGGAGACACGGACCCGAGGGAAGGGCGGAGGCGCGGGTACCCCGGCGGGGCGCGCGGAGCGGCAGCTCCAGCTCCCGCGGGCGCACGCTTTCCGTCGCCGCGGCGCTCGCAGCCCAGGCCGGGCGCTTGCCGTTTCCGGGGCCACAGCGCCCCCGCAGTCCGGCCAGGGAGGCGCAGCCCGCCGCCGACCGTTCCCTGCCGGCCCGGCGCGCACGAGCGCGCAGCCCGCAGAAGGGCACCGGCACAAAGCGGCCGTACACAATGGCCCGACCCTGCACGCGGCGCGCCCCGCAGCCTGGCCCCGCGCAGCTGCACTCACATCTGGGCAACGAGGGCCGGTGGTCGATGGGCACCCATATCTTCTGCACCCGGCTCTGGGTCAGCTCCAAAGGCATCTTCGCAGCTGCACTCGATGGCCCGCCACCCCGAGAGGGGATTCCGAAGACGTGGGGAAAAGAGCGACCGCCCACCCCCGGAACAAAGGAGGGGAGGGTGCGTGCGGCGGCGGCGCGCTGCTTGGGGAAACGTGCTTTGTGCTAAGTCCGGGACGCGCGCACAGGCCCGGGCTCGGCAGGCTCTGCGAAGGGCGCGGGGCTGCGGCTGCGCGCGCGGCCGGCTCGGCGGCTCCGGGAAGCTCAGCGATGCTCGGGCGCTGTGACAGCCGCGCTCTCACCGCGCAGCACTCCCTCTGTCCTCCTCTCCAGCTCTACTGAGGTGCCACACGCACCGCTCGGCCTTTTTAAGTGTCGGAGCTTGGCAGCGCTGCGCGTCAGCCTCAGGGCGGGCCGCATTCCTGGCGTCCCAGCCCCCCTTTCACGTGGGGAGGAGGGTGGGCGAGCCAGGAGACGGCCTGCTGGCGCCCCCTGCGCGCCGGTGACAGCACAGCACGTCCTGCTCCAGCAGCCCAGTCCCCAACTTTGCGAGATCGCCCTGCCCCAGCTAGCTTTTTACCCCTGTTATTCTTTATCGAATTATCCCCTGGCACAGCTTCCCGGGATAACCCCTCACCTGAACAGTGTTGGGAGGACGCCAGCGACCCGGCTGTGTCCAGTACGGCCCGCAGCCCATCCCCTAGGGTGCTGGTTAAAATGCATCCCTCTGATTCGGCCTTAGTAGCAGCGGTGCCTCAATACTCTATATTTCAATTACGCACGGGAGCGGGTTATAATGCAGGTGAAGACCCAAGCCAGAGCTGCTCCCTGATTACCTGTGAGGCGCCACCTACCGCGACCCCCACCAACGCAGGCTGGCCTTCCCTGTATTTTCATCTCCCTTGGGAATCTGTGCTTGGGAATTTGTGCTGAGCACTGCGCCCCTCACCGGGCCCCACCACCTGTCTTCAAGAGGCCTGCAGTGCTGGGCAAGAGGAGGGGGCGGGAAAGCCCCGGAGGTTGGACTGAAGGGGAACTTTGCGGGCGGGGTGCAGCTGGCATCTTGGTTTTCACAGTCCCCAATAAACCTTTATCTCTCCGAGCAGTCAACAAAACTAGACCCCATTCCCATGTGCAATTCTTTACCTGACGATAAGCCGCAGAATAACTATTTAGGGGAGGCACCTTGATCATGCAAACTTCTATAACTTATTTTTCCTCCACACCCTACAGCTTTCCGTCGCCACTTTTTTGGGGTGTTCGTGCCCTCTCGCCTTTCCAGATCCTCATAGTTTGCATTGGCTAGCGACGCACGACAGTCATGTAGTCAGGTCACGGGCCGTGCAGTGAAAATCTGGGACATTTTTGACGGGGACCGCCGCCCGCGCACATGCACGACATGAATGTGACTTTAGCAAGCAAAGGCTCGGCGCAGAAGCGCTGCGCTCCCTGCCGAGAGGCGCTCCCTTCGCACTGTGGCTGGGCTGTGATTGGTGGGAAGAAGGCGGTGCTCGCTGAACTCCACACTGCGGTGGAAAAGTCTGCGCAGAGGCTGCCACACGTCGCTCACGTCCTGCATGCTCTGCTGGGAGGGCTCCAAGCTCCTGGCTTGCCCGCCCCACCCAGGCCCCGCCCCCTCCAGCCGTTTGGCTTGCCCAGGGGCCCCCGAACGCGTAGAGACGCCCACCTGGCCAGTGACAACCCCCTGGATCTCCCTGCTCCGACCCTCACTACCGCGCCCCCCTCCCTCCCCGCGCCGCCCTCCCTGGAGCCCCAGCTCTGCTGACGGTCTGGTTTCAGCGCTCGCTTGGGCAGCTGTTCAGAAACCCGATGCACTGTTCTTGGACTTGTTTTTCTGCACTGGGAGCAAATGCCAGAGGTGACACCCTAGAATGCCCAAGGGAGAATCCCTGAAATAAGAATAAGTTGACTGAAGAAGAGCACAAAAGCCAGCGAGTGCTCCAGCCACTAGGAAGAGTTCTCAAACTGGGGTTCGCAGGGGTCGAGGAGGGTGGCAGGCTGTGGACAGGGAGAGCCCCCAGCAACCACAGTGCACCCACGCACCTGCTACTTAACCACTAGACATTTTGCATAAACCTAAAGGCCAGGCCAGGGGACCAGGTGGCTTTCTATGATCTCCAAGCCTCCTGGGTAGGATCTTCACCCTAAGGTGAAGAGCTTGACCTAGCTAACCATCTGACCAGGGTCAGCTGTAAGGGCAGGAAAGAGTTGACGTCCGCAGCTGAGCATTCACAGATCGGGCACTTTCCCTGCCCATTGTCAATAGGATTAACGCTGTGGGCGTCCAGAACAAAGACTAATTTCTTCCCCAGTCCCCTGCACTGGATATGTAGTTGACAATGGGAAGTCAACTTAACTCCCCTGCTGCTTGGAATAGCTAAGTGCAAACCAGTAGTGCTGGGGAACAAGGACGAATTCACACTTGTTTCGCTGGTTTTTGTTTGTTTGTTTTTTGGGTTTTGGTTTTTTTAAATGGCCAGCTATAAACTCTTGTAGCCCCCGGTAAATTAGAGTCCCTATGGGAGGTAAAATTGCTTCACCACAAAACCGCTTACAAACAATTCAGCTGCAACTACCTGTATATTCTAAGTGTTTACTGGCTCAGAGTTTGTCAGTTTAGATATTCTCCTCTTTCCCCCATCTTCACCTCAAATGTGGCCCTCAAGGGCTTCACCAAGTCCCCACAGTAGACGTTATGAACGCGGTCCTTCATAATGTGAACATTCCATTACTGCATCATAGCACAGCCGGAACACCTCCGATCACTTGGGCAGACTGACAATTTTTCTTCGATTCTGAGTCATGGTCCTAGACCCCATTAGAGCCAGATGGACGCCCCGATCTTATGTAAAGGAATAAAGGGAGGTCTAGAGATTAGAGAGGTCGAGGAATCAGGCTCAAGGACAAGGAGGAAAGCCAATTAGGTGAACAGGGTGTTTTTTTGTTTGTTTGAGGGTTTTTTTGGTTTTTTTGTGTGTTTGTTTGTTTTGGTTTTTTCTTTTTGTGGGTACCAGGCGTCAAACTCAGGACCTCACACGCCAGCAGGCGCCTGTGCCGCTGAGCGATATCACCGGCCCTTTTTTCATATGTGGGTTCCGGGAGTTGAACTCAGGACCTCGCACTTGCCAGGCAGGCGCTTATGCCGCTGAGCTATCTCACCGGCCCTTTTTTTGGTTTTGTATTTGTTTTTGTTTTCATTTTTGAGGGGGATCCTCTACTTGACACAGACAGCAGATAGCTGTCTCCTCTCCAGGAACTCATGATAGACTCACCATAACCCAGAGAGCTGAGGGAAATCCTAATTAAGGGAAGATCAAACTGTGATTCAGAAGATCTCACCCAGAACCATTACACTACTTGGAAGGAAAGCACAAAGAAAGACCTTCATTGTGAAGAGGAGTCATTAGTAGGGTGGTTACTTAAAATGATAGTCTAATATTCAAGAAGAACCTATCAAGTGCCTGTTGTGCTAGTGCAGGTGAATTCATTATCTAGGTCCAGCGTTAGTGAAAAGGCAAAGAACTGGGTTTTCTCCATGACCTTTGTGCCTACTTTCTGCTGGCCAGTGTCATCTAACCCTTAGTTGTGTTCCCAGACGTGGCTGTAATGACAGCAATAAGCAACCCCATTTCCATGATCCTGGGCCAACTAGTTACATTTAAACCTTCTCATCCCCAGGGAGAGAATGAGCTCGGTAACAAGCTGTGGCAGGCTATGAGCAATCAGAAGTTGCTAATTAGACACAAAGTGTCATTATTTGCTCCTTTGAAAATTCCCAGTTATGAGAGAGTGAAGGGAGACACCAAATAAACAGCAAAACTTAAATCTTGCGTGATCACCCATCCAAAGCCAGATGAGGCTGATTTTTTTTTAAATAAAATATTTGCAGCCTGGTGATGTGGTGATGTATGCCTGTAATCCCAGGCAGCTGAGAAGGTTGAGGCAGAAAGGTCATGACTTCCAGGCCAGCCTGGGCGATATAGTGAGACCCTGTCTCAAAAAATGAAAGAAAGGAAGGAAGGAAGGGAGGGAGGGAGGGAGGAAGGAAGGAAGGAAGGAAGGAAGGAAGGGAAAGAAAGGAAGGGAGAGAAAGAAAGGGAAGGAGAGAAAGAAAGAAAGGGAGAGAAAGAAAGGGAGCAATTAAAATATTTGTAACTCATATGATGAGAATAGATACTTAAACTGTCTACCCAATATCACATAGAAGGTTGAAACTCAAGTCATAATGTGCTTACAGATGTTTATAGCAGTTTTTATTCCAAACATGGAGGCAATCAAGATGCCCTTTGATGGGTGAATGGCCAAGCTGTGGGACATCCAGGCAATGGAATACGATTCTGGGGTGCTCCCGTGACGCAATTGGTTAGCACACGGTAGTTATAGGGAATATGATTCTGTGCTAAGAATTGAGCTAAAAAGACACAAAATGCATACAGGATTCTTAAATGCATATTACTGAGTGAAAGAGGCTAATCTGAAAAGGTTACATATTGTAGGATTCCAACCACTGTCCTTGGAGTTGGTGGAGGAGTAGAAACCTGGGAGGGGGCAGGAGATGGGAACTGCCATCTCCTGATTTTACTGCCAACTAAAACTGCTCAAAAAAAGTAAAGTCTGTTAAAAATGAAGAATTTATTATTATTATACAGATGCCATTTCTTTTATCTCCAATCTAGTAGATTTAAATTTCTCATTATTAGAGTTGGCCACAGCCAGGCTCTGGGTGAAGCAACTCAAATTGTGCAACTTAAGTAAGTCCCACCAAACTCTCCAGCATTTCCCTTTCCATGTGACCCTGCCTCCTCTGGGCCTTTCCCCTTCTTAAGGACACTCCTGGGCGTGGGACCATGTTCCTGAACCTGCCTAGGGGTGTTTGATATCTGTATCACACCTTGCTGTGAAAGTCTTCATCAATCTTCTCACCCAATATCAAGATGTAGAGTGTGTGTGTTAGCATGTATTGTATTATGACTTCAAAGTGTTCATGTATTTTAAAGATCAAATATACTGTAATCTAATTCACAGTATTATACCAATGTCAAGTATTGGCTTTGATATTTTCTGACAGTAACATAAGGGACTCTATGTACTATTTTGCAACTTCTCATGAGTCTATAGATATTTCAAAATCAAAAGTTAATTTTTTTAAAAAATGTTAAATCAGTGATAGTTTACTCAAATTCTGAAAAAAATGTGTAGACTGTATATATTCTGGCAGTAAGGCAGGAAGGACTCCATGATGATTTGCATGTGTTGACAAGACCACTGCTTCTTCCAAACGACACTTAATATACACGGAGAATTTGCACAAATCCTGCACCTAGAGAGAAATAGAATCAAGCTCCAGCTGTGTCTTCGGGTTTTTTGGTGGGGGATTATTCTATTGTTTTCAGCTTTATGTAGACCTTTGGGAGAATATCAATGGGCCCGTAGTTTTTGTCACCAATGGGCATGCTTAAAATAGAGCTCGGAGTTCAGCAGATGTCTCTGAGAGCTTCATGCTGAACCTCTTTCCTTGGAGTGAAAGTGGCTCAATGGATAACTCCCCACTGTGAGATACATATTAAGAGGGTGGATACTTGTGGGGGGGGGGGCTTGGGAAGTGATTAGGATTTGATAAGGTTGGCAGAGTACAGCCCTCATGATTGAATCCTGATGGCTTTGCAAGCACAGGAAGAAAAACTAAAAGTGACACACATACACATGTACCCTTTCTTTTGTTATGTGATGCTGTGTACTGCCCTAGAACTCTGCCAGCCAGAAGGCCATCATCAGATACAGTCCCTTGGCCCTGGACTAGAACCATGAGCCAATATGAACCTTTTTTCCTATTAGGTTACCCTGCTTCTGGTATTTCATTACAGTAACAGAAAATGTACTAATGCACATACCATTCTCTGACCAGTTTTGTTTGTGACTTAATCTCCCTAAGATTATCTATATCTCTATACACTGCAAAATTCCATCTTCTCAATAGTAAAACCTGAAGACTAGACCCTGGGCTATGGTGACCCTAGGCAGATGTGGCCAGCCACCCAGGGAGGCATGGCTAAAGGGCCAGCCAATTCTTTCTTTGACACTTAATCCTGCTCTTCCATGGAAGTATGCCCTAGAAAACAAATGGCTTTTGTTTCTTGCCAAAGAAGTTTCTTAATGGCAATATTTTGTAGACATAAATAGAACATAAAGAGACTGAAGAAAAATCCAGAAACTAAGTAACTCATAGCAGCTTACATGACAGCTCTGGATGAAGATCTGTCCCGGGGTCAGGGGTACATACCATGGCCATGACTGATCCTTGGAGCACATCTACATGTCTCCTAAGACTCTTCTCCCAAATCATGGACAGAAAAGAAGCAGGAGAGATCCCACCATTGCCACAAGAAAAGTACTACATGAACTTCACAAGGCAGAATATTTTCTAAAAGTCAGTATGTGAATTGTGTACGGGTCTGTGTTGCTGGTTCCTCGATCATTGTTTCTGGTAGTTCAGGCTGTCTCCTCATCATAGGACAAACTATCTCTTAGCCATTGGTCATCGTGGATAAAGAGACCAAGCAGATGCTACAGACAGTGTGTAAAAAACCAGATTCCCTCCCAGGAAGCCTCAGTTTGAATGTCTGCTACATTATTAGACCGTGCTACTGGATAGAGATATATTTATGTTTATGGAATTTCCTCCCTTTGATTTCACTCCGTTGCTAGATTCATAGTAAGCCTGTGCCATCTTCCAACAGTAGATGCTCATCTTCAAACACTTGTAAGCAACGTCATGTCCCCCATAAAGCATGTATCATTCAGGATAAAGAGCCCACTCTGACCTTAAAGCAGCACAAAGACCATTTTCACATGGCACATGGTAAAGGGACTAAAGAGTGCATTTGCTTAATGATGTTAAGAGTTGGGTTCTAGGGAAAGATTGGTTTTGAGTGACACTATTAGACCTATGAAAAATACCAAAATAAGCCAAGAACTCAAAATTACCACAAGAGGCAATTCTAGGGAACCTTTAGGTCATCTAGGTTTAGATACTCCACCATAATGATTCGAGCTTGGCTCATCTCCAAAGCCAAACAGTAGGAATAGGAAGTAGGGAAGAGACTATAGTGTGGGGATGGGGACATGGCTTGGACATTTAGAGCCCAGAGCCTGGTCTTGACCCTGTCTATTCCTAGCTTGGATGCCAGTTCCCTTATCTGCTGATGAGGGAATCCCAGGTGGTCTTTAAGCATTTCTCCCACTTCTCAAATGGCAAAGATTGATAAATCCCATTGTTCTCAATGAAATACAAATAAAAACTTGATAGTAATTACTGGATTATCAGCAGCTGGAAAACAGGGACAACTGCGTATCATTGGATCACCACCGCCTACAATGTCAGGCAGAGAAAATGTTCCATACATGCTTGTTTGATGAATGAATATTTATACTTGCAATTATGTCACTAATCTACAAAGAATCCTGAGTAGGAAAAAGTACCGGCACAAATTATGGGCTGGAAGTAGCTCCTATAAATCCTACAGAAACCATGGGGCTGTGAGGAGGAGAGTCAGCCACTCACTGGGGCTATTGTATGTACAACAAGGACACTACCAGCCCATCTACCTCAAGAGACTGTTATGAGGATCAAATCCAATATGAGTAAAAGTGCTTTACGTAGAGTACTTAACTCGTGCATAAAGATGTAAAGATAAGCATTTTCAAACTGTCCAGGCCCACCCCAGGTGGTGCTTCTGATGTCTGGAGAGATTTCCTCTGCCCTGGGCTAATCTGCAATTTGGTCTTCACTCCTTGTTTTTCTCAGCTCAGCAGATCAATAATATCCCACCAATGCACACATACATGCGCGCACCCATGCACGCACATGCACATGTACATGAGGATGAGGGCAAAATCAGTTAAGTCAACCAAAGTTACTAACCTAAGATTGAGGAGAACAGAAACCAGAACTAGACCACCTTCTGCTGAGTACAAGAATGCATGACGCACAGAGGGAGCTGCATTGAGAAAGCAGGGGACAGGCGTGGTGTTGCAAGGCCTGCCCGTGCCAGTGTGCAGACATGTTCAGTGGGGCAACTCTGGCTAGCAAACCAGAGCTGGCACCCTTTCCCTGCTCTGTTCCCCCTCATGCTTCTTCCTTCTCCCAGTGGAAAACATCCTAAAAATAGAGCGAGTCAAGCTGAAGGAAAAAAACACATTTTGGAAAGCGATGCGGACTAGATGTTGGAAAACTTACCCCAGCTAGGCTGTATTAATGCACAGTATTCGAACCACAAAAAGGGACCGTCTGTAATCACCAGTGGTAAGAAGGATTCCATTAAGTTCGGTACAACAGCTTTTAAAGGAAATGTCAACAAATTCATACCTGCAGAGAAAGGCAATCAGGGTATTTAAGCCATCCAGAAACTATGCTTGTGAGGAACAGCTAAAGACCTAGACATGAGAAAAAGAACAAGGCTATGAGATAGAATGGTAGCTCCTTACAAATATATGGGCAGTTGGCTTGCATTGTATTGCCTCCATGAACAGAAACCAAGCACTGGTTCAAAGGTATAAGAGGGTGCTGTGTGAGTCAGCTTTCCACTACTGTGCCAAAATACCTGAGATAATCAATTTTAAAAAAGAGGAAGGGTTTATTCTAACTTGGATTTCAATGGTTTCAGTCCATGTGGCAAGAGATACATGATGGTGTAAGCATGTGGTGGGAGAGGCTGCTCATCTCACAGCAGTCAGGAAATTGGGGGAAGGGGGGAAGAAGAGAAGAAAAGAAGAGGACAGAGGGGAAAGGAAGGTAGGGAGGAGGGAATGGGAAAGGAGAGGAGAAGGGCTAGGGTCCCAATATCCCTTCAAGGCCAGATCCCCAATGCCTTAACTTCCTCCCCACCTCCCAAAGGTTCTGCCACCTCCCAGTAGTGCCACAAGCTGTCCATATGTGGGCCCTTAGGGGACACTCTAGATCCAAACAATAGAAGATGCCTTCCTTGTGCAGTGGCAGCAAGGGCCAGAGATAAGAAGTGCCTGCCTCATTATTGATCTGAGCAGCAGCCAGATGCCCATTCATCACACTTTCTAGAAGGGTTCCCAGGACAGCTGGGATCAAGCTGGCCAGCCTCAGACTAGCCCTGCAAATGGGGGACCCTATGATTGTAAGAGGGATAGAGCACCTGTCCCAGCCGTACCTCTCACCAGCTCTGTGACTTCGTACAAGACACTTCAAATTTGAACAGATCTCAGGGGTTGTTTTCTATTATAAAGTCTTTGAGCCTAGAACTACAATCTTGAGTAAATCTGGGAATCAAACTACTGATCTGGCACTTAGTCATACGTTTCACCAACTCGGGTGAAGGGACTAAGAGTCATGGGGTGAGACATCCCTTTGACAAGCCACTTTGATTGCAATGGCTCTTGAGCCATCCCTGCTGGCAGAGAATCACAAAGTGTGACGTGGGGCTCACACTCCAACTAGAAGTAGTTCTGCTTCCATTTCAAATTTAACCAATAAATGTATTTTTTACAAATAAATCTTTAAATATTTTTCCCGAGGTCATCTTCCTGTGGCCATCTTTGGCCATTGCTATGGTTAATATTTGTGTGTGTGTGTGTGTGTTACTTGTGGCATCAAACCTAGGGGCCCTATACCAGTGAACTACATCCCCAGCCCTTTTTTAATTTTTTCTTTCAAGACAGGGTCTCATTAAGTTGTCCAGGCAGGACTTCAACTTGTGATCCTCCTGCCTCAGCCTCCCTGAGTGCTGGGATTACAGGGGTGCACCACCACACCTGGCTTGATGTTTAATTGATGGATAATTTTGTTGGTTTGAGAGGTGTCTAGAAGATTATTAAAGCACACTATGTGTGTCTGGTGGGTCATGGGGATGTACCTTGGGGACTATACTGTACCTGGTCCCTGGCCCTGTCCTTTCTGGTGCTCTTCCCCTGCACTCTGCTCAGATGCCATGAGTTGAACAGCTCTTCTCTACTACATCCTTCTGCCATGATGTTTGTGGCTTGGAACCAGCCAACCATGGACTGAAATCTCTGAAACTTTAAGCCAAAATAAACCTCTCTTCCTTTAAGTTGTATAAATCAGGTATTTTGTCCAGCAATGGCAAGCTAACTAATACAGCCATGTACAGCTTAAAATTTATTTAATCTTAGTTATTTAGTACTTCATGTATACCCCATAATTGATCACTGTTTAAAGATAGGAAGCAGATGCTGGGCATGGTAGCATACACTTATAATCCCAGCACTTGGCAGGCTGAGGCAGAGGGTTACCCAGTGAGTTCAAGGCCAACCTGAGCTACATAGTGAGACCCTGTCTCAAAAAACAAAACAAAACAAAAAGATAGAAAGCACAGTCGGGCATGGAGGTGCAAGCCTGTAATCCTAGCATTTAGGAGTATTGCCATGAGTTCAAAGCCAGTACGGGTTACATAGTAAATTCAAAACCAGTCTACACTAGTCAAAACAAAACAAAACAAAACAAAACAAAACAAAACAAAACAAAACACCCAGAAAAAGTAAAAAAGAAAGGAAGGAAGGAAGGAAGACTGATGGTAAATTACAAGTTTGTAAGATAATGAGGATGTGTCAAAAAGACTCAAGAGCCTACAGAGGTTCCCACTGGCCAAATCTGATATAATCTAAGCAACAAAATAAATCATGATGCGGGGCCGGTGAGATGGCTCAGTGGCTTAAGCGCCTGC
This sequence comes from Erethizon dorsatum, assembly GCA_028451465.1. NCBI lineage: Eukaryota > Metazoa > Chordata > Mammalia > Rodentia > Erethizontidae > Erethizon > Erethizon dorsatum. The sequence continues at coordinate 43,480,737 of CM051825.1, forward strand.
CCGGCAAGCGCGAGGGCCCGAGTTCGACTCCCGGAAGCCACATACGAAAAAGGGGCCGGTGACATCGCTCAGCGGCACGGGCGCCTGCTGGCACGCGAGGTCCTGAGGTCGACCCCCCGGTACCCACAAAAAAAAAAAAAATCATGATGGTGATGGATTATAACTCAGAGAAAAATAAGAACCTGTGAAGCCATTTAAGTGTAAACAAAATGAATGAAAGGCTGATTGAGCACAGACAGTGGGAAAGTTTCTCCCTTAGAGTACAATGCCAGCACATAAATGTAGAAGAATGACAGGATTTGTAAATCCCCATTTGGTAATCACAGGAATAACTGTTTCACGTAAGAATCATCAAGTGGGTGGAAGTTTGATTGAAAAGAAAACCAAAGTATTTGCAGGGTCCCAGACTATCTCCCCACAAAATACTGACTAATCACAAAAGGAAAATAGCCACCTTCCACCAGAAAAACCTGGCAGATGCCATCCTTAAGCAAGTGATCAGAGTTCGCCTCACCGGTCTGAGAGGGGCACATCACTCACCACTTCTCAGGTATTCCTGCCAAACAGGCAGAACTCAGATATAACCGTAGAAAAGCAATATGCAGGCCCAAATTGAGGGACATTCCAAAAAATAAGTGGCCTGAATACAGAGAGCCATCTGCACACTCGCGTCGTAGCAGCATTATTCACAATGACAAAAAGATGGAAGCAGCGAAGTGTCCATTAGAAATGAATGTACAGGGCCGGTGAGATGGCTCAGCGGTGTAAGCAAGGCAAGCGCAAGGGCCCGAGTTCAACTCCCGGATCCCACATACGAAAAAAGGGCCAGTGATATCGCTCAGCGGCACGGGCACCTGCTGGCGCTTGAGGTCCTGAGGTCGACCCCCCCGTACCCACAAAAAATAAAAAAATAAATAAGAAATGAATGTACAACAGCATGTGCACACGTGGAATACTATCCTCAAAAAAGACAGCAGCTCTGACACACACTGCATCATGGAAGAACCTTAAGGACCTTCTGCTAAGTGAAAGAAGCTTTCACAAAAAAACAAGTACTGTATGATTCCATGACTTATTCAAGGGGTCAGAGGCATAAAGAAAGAAAGTAAAATGGTGGCGGCCAGGAGCAGGGGAGGAGAAATAAGGAGTTGTTTTCAGGGTTTCAGTTTTGCAACATAAAGAAGTTCTAAAGACCTGTTGCACAATAACATGAATATGCATAAGCTTACTGAACTGTACACTTAAAAATGGTTAAGATGGGGCCGGTGAGATGGCTCAGCGGCTTAAGCGCCTGCCTGGCAAGCACGAGGGCCCGAGTTCGACTCCTGGGAACCCACATACGAAAAAAAGGCCAGTGATATCGCTCAGCGGCACAGGCGCCCGCTGGCGTGTGAGGTCCTGAGGTCGACCCCCAGTACCCACAAAAAAAAATGGTTAAGATGGTAAATTTTGTATAACATGTTTTTACCACAATTTAACTTGTGGGGGTTTTTTTGAGACAGAGTCTTACTATGTGGCCCAGAAAGGCCTCAAACTTTTGATGCTCCTGCCTCAGCTTCCCAAGTGCTGGGATTATAAGGTATGCACTACCATGTCCAGCTTTAAAGTTTGTTTTAACTGTTAAAAAAATGAGTGCCTATACTCCTCAAAAGTACCAAAGCCATGAGAAGTCAGAGAGGGTGAGTGTGAGGGAATGGAAGACACGTGACAACTCACTGAAACTTGTATGTCTTCATAAAACACTGAGTCAGTCAGAATGTTGTCTTTTTCTATAAATAGAGAACCCTAGCAGGAAAATTAGTGAGATTTTAAATTTAAATAAGGTCAGCATATTGGATATTAGTATATCAATACTGATTTTTTTATTTTGATCACGCTACTATCCTCATTTTAAGAAATATATTCTTAAGAATTTAGGGGCAGAGGGACATCATGCCTGCATCAGTTCTCAAATGGTTCAAACCAAAATGTGTTTCTCTCTCTTTCTCTCTTTCAACACACACACAGACACAAAGACATGCACACATATCCACACAATCTATCTACCGTCCTATACATATTCTCACTTCCTCTTTCTCTGAGTAAAGACAGAGATATACAGGTAGGGGAACAATAAGTGGATAGACAGATACAAAGGAAAAGAGGGAAAATGAGAGAAAAAGAATTATAAAGCAAACAGAGTAAAATGTTAACATTTGCACAATCTGGGCGAAGGCTATCTGAGAATGCTTTGCACCATTTTTGCAACTTTTCAGTAAGTCTGAAATTATTACAAAATGAAAAGTTAAAACTTGAAAAAAAGTTCATACAAAGCATAAAACAGTAAAAAGTCTGCATGTTCACCTCAAAATGTTCTTCCTCAGACTTGGAAATTACATACAACTGATCAAAATTCTGATGAATTTTGAATGAACAATGAATCAAAAAGACATCTCTGATCATTCAGAAACCAATGTTGAAAGATAATGATGAATATTGGCCCAGGGGCGGTGCTAAGGATTGAACCCAGGGCCTCGCACATGCAAGGCAAGGGGTGTACCACTGAGCTACACCCCCAGCCCTTTTTATTTTCTTTTGAGACAAGGTTTCACTAAGTTGCCCAGACTGCCCTCAAACTTTTGATCTGCCTGCCTCAGCTTCTTGAGTAGCTGGAATCATGGGCATGTGCTATCACACCCAGCTGATGGCCACTGTTTTTATGGTACACTCTCACCATCCTTGTCAAAACAGGCTTTCAGAAAAGGGTCTGATCCTAACTCATGTTAAACCTGATCATTTCATTGGCTCATAAACAACTTAGGGTACAACCCTCCCGTAACATTCAGCATGTGGGCAGACTGAGCTACCTGTAGAAACCGCATATCCCAACAGCACTGGGTACAGATTACTGAGGAAGTAGCCATTATTTTTGTCATCCTCAGCAAACAATGAAGGGATTAAACGAGGAAGGTCAGAAACAACCAGAGGGCCTTGTGAGCACACATTGCTGTGTCAGAAGGTCACCAGAAACCCTCTGCCTACTCTGGTCACCTTAGTCCTTCTTCCAATAGACTCCCTATAGACAATGAGAACTTGGCCTCCTGGCTATATAAATCAGGGCATTTATGATCAGATTTTAGTAAGGTGAGATCCAAGCCGATATGCTGAATATCCTGGGAGAAAAGGAGTATTATGGCTTGTGCCTACATGTCCCCCCAAAGCGTTATGCAGTCCTGGGGAGCAGGCTTTTTCCGGAGTAGCTGAATTTATAGTTTGTGACTGATCCGTGGTGCAATGCTGGGATTAAGGGTGCTGGGATTAAGGCTAGGTGATTGTTGGATCACTCCACTGACTGAATTGGCACCACTCTAATCCCAGCAGTCTGGATAAAAGGGGCAGAAAGAGGCTTGTTTTCCACCCCTCTCTTCCCCTTTTGCCCCTTTTTGCTCTTGTTGCTTTTGCTGTCTTCCGCCACCATGAACTGTTGCCCCTCTGCCATGTGCCATCCTGCCTCACAGCCAGTGGATTACGGACTGAAACTTCTATGAACTGTGAGCTAAATAAACATTTCCTCTCTTAATTTTGGGCATCAGGTATTTTGTCTCAGCAATGAGAGGAAAGTAAGACAAGGAGTGAATGTACAAAGCTGATTACTGGACTTGAACAGGATTGAGGTCAGTGGTTGCTAACACTGTAGCCATCATACAGGGAACTTTTAAAACATAACCATGGTGACAAAGGGGTTAAAATTCTCAGGATCTAAATTTCTTTGACAACACACATCTGCCCAGCATGTACTGGGTAGTCATAAAATGCTACACTAATGAGGACTACAAAAAACAGCATAAGATAAAAGTAAACACAAAAAAAATCTTTTCCTCCCCCGAGTTAATGTTATATCTTTCCCAAAAAGGTTAAAACATACAAATAGCCATTATCTAAATCTAAAGAGCCTTTTCTGAGGCCTAAGCGAGAGGCTTCGAAAATTTACAACTTTGATATGCAACTTCAGTTACTATGCAGGTGTTTCTGGAAGATTAACAAAGAACAAGATGTCCTGGAAAATGCCGAAGATATCCACATCTGCTAACTCAGGTTCTTCCCCACGTCTTCATTCCCTTGTAAGAACCCCAATCTCTCACTCTATATATTCCTCTCTTGGAAACTTGCCATCTGTTCCTCTTGACAGCATACTCAGTGGTCTAAATAAACTCTTGCCTTTCCTGTATTCCTTGTCTATTGGTAAATTCCTTTACCGCCTGTGTCTTGGGCCCTGTAAATATTGTCTGATACAGCAATATCCATGAGTAAGGCCCATCAGGTTCCAAATAAAGCAGAAGTGCCCAGTGGAGCACAGGCTCACCCTGCAATTGTTTAAAAGCTTCTCCAGTGCCTAGCCATGTGAGGACTGTGGCTTTCACCTCCCTCACCACTGTGCCAACTCCGCAAGGATTTTCAGGCTGGAGCAATGGTAACTTGTCTGCAAGGATTTTAATCTTCACTGAGGAAACAAGAGCCAGATGCGCTGGAAATGATAGTAAACAGAACTGTGGAAGAGTGCGGAGGTGTTTTGGAAAGATTTGTGAGCAAAACATAGTTTAGCATAAGTGAACCCCTTGCAGTCAGCATTTGCGCTGAGCTTGCAGTCTGCTTCTCTCCGTGGCTTATGACAAGCCGTTTAGCAGCTCTGAAAGGTTTTTTTTGTTTGATAGGGTTTTGAGAACTAAGATCTGGGGTGAGCTTCTGAAAGAAAGCTGGATGCATTCTTAGGATACTAAACTATGAGGGAGATTCCAGAGAAAACTCCCTGCTGCCAGACCCACTGGAAGTCCCCAGGAAGGGCCCCAGGTGCGGTGAGAAAGAACTGCACTTCCCAGGGAGGGGGCTGGGTGTGTTCAAGTGTGTGCATATGACTGTGCACGGTACTCTGGAGCTCCAGCTCCTGCTGGCCACATCCACCTTTGTAACTTGAGGCAACAGGGTGGGTCCGTGGGGACTTCCAGCTGCTCTGGCCACTCTGCTGTGAAGCAAGTGGGACCCTGGGGCATTGGGAAAAGCATTGCAGAGTCTGGCAGAGACTCCGCCCTCTGCCCTCCTTCCTTGGCCCAGACCTGAATCTGGACAGCAAACTTCACTCACACTTGGGCGACATCCAGTTGAGTCAGGAAGCACAGGGTGGTCCTGCCTCCCGCCTATCCCACAACCAACACTCTGGGTGCTCAGCCAGATGTGGCAGAAGCCCAAGGAGGAGCACAGTCAAGTTGTGGTTGCCAGGTAGAGCCATCCGGCATCACCCAACCAAGGCCGCACTTCTACTTCACTAGATCCACAACAGCATTGCCGTAGAGACCTGGCCGGTAGGAGCCTGGGCATCGGGTCTGGAATTTAGGAAGCCCCTGCTTCTCCCTGATGTGGCGTGAGGACAGAGTCGCTGTTGCCTGAACCCTGGGCCCGACCCACCCAGCTCTCTTCTGGCCCAGCATTAGCTACAAGATAACTCGCTCACAACCGCAGTCTGACTCTCCCAGGTCTCTCCCATTAACCTCACCCCCTCACCTACCTGCTGCTAACCTGGCTGACTCTGGGAGCCTCAGGCCCTTCTGCATCCAGACCCCTAGTCTAGACCTCCAGGCACACAGGGGTGTGTGTGTGTGTGTGTGTGTGTGTGTGTCTGTGTCTGTGCACGCTTGTGCTCTGGGGATGCAAAAGGTGAGAAAGGAGGGGTAAGAAACTGGCTGGCCTCTGACCAGGCAAGCCAGGTGAAGGCTCAGAGGAAAACTTCAGGAAGGAGGAAGAATCAGCCAGAAGCAGGATGTGAGGAGGTTAGAACCATGGCTCCAGCACTTACTTTGTTTTATAGTCGGGAAATATATATATAACATAAAATTTACCATTTGCGGGGGTTATTCTTAAGATAGGGTCTTGCTACCTAGTCAGAATGACCTTAAATTCACTATGTAGTCCAGACTGGCCAGGAACTCCTGATCCTACCTCAGCCTCCTGAATGCTGGTATTATAGGCATATTCTACCATGCCCGGCTCATTTTAAAAATCTTTAAGTGCACAATTTAGTGGCAGTAAGTATGCTCATATCGTTATGCGATCATCACCACCACCCATGTCTAAAATTTTTCATATTTCTCAATCAAAACTGTGTCCCCATTAAACATTAACTCCACATTACTCCTCCCTATAGCCCCTAGTAACCACCATTCTACTTCCCACTTTCTACCTATATGAATTTGACCACTCTAGATACCTCACGTAAGTGGCATCCTACAATATTTGTACTTTTATGACTGGATTATTTTATTCCACATTATGTTTTCAAGGCTCATCCATGATATAGCCTATGAAATCCCTTCTTTTTGAGGGATGTGCAATATTCCATTATGTGTATACACCACATTTTGTTTAGCCATTCATCCTTCAGTGGACACTGAGTTGCTCCTACCTCCTTATAATTGTGAATAGTAATAGTGCTGCTGTTAATGGGTATACGAATACCTGTTCCAGTCCCCTGCTTTCCCTTCCAAACTCTTTTTCTTCACAAGAATGCCAATAGCATCCTCCAGGGTACATGATCAGGATATGATTTAATTTTAGGAACATATTCCACAATTTTGTAATTTCCCAGAGAACCAATACACAGAATAAAACAACTTTTGGATCACCTAAGAGAAAGCAATCAAAAAATAAAATTTCATACCTTGTGTGACCTACACACACACACACACACACACACACAAAAAAAAAATATATATATATTAGTCAGAGTCTTGCTATGTGGTTCAGGCTGGACTTGAACTTACCATGTAGCCTCAGCTAGCCTCAAACTCACAGTGACCCTCCTGCCTCAGCCTCCTGAGGACTGGGGTTACAGGTGACTTCAACTATATTGAAAACAAACTAGAAAGAAAGTATAATGTTGGGCTGGTGAGATGGCTCAGTGGCATAAGCGCCTGCCTGGCAAGCATGAGGTCCTGAGTTCGACTCCCGGAACCCACATACAAAAAAAGGGCCGGTGATATTGCTCAGCGTCACGGGCGCCTGCTGGCACATGAGGTCCTGAGTTTGACCCCCGGTACCCACAAAAGAAAAAAAAAAAGAAAGTATAATGTTAATTTCTATTTCTATTATGGAACTATGAATGATTTCTTTCTTTCTTTGTATTTTCCTGTCCTTCCTACAATGTGCCTTGTACTATTGTTATCATCACAAAAAAAAAATTACTTTTTGTCCCCCTGATCTGATACTTCAGGCCTATCTATCGGGTCTGGGGCCTTGTGTAGCCATCATTAATTCATCCATCCATCCATTCATTCACTCAAACTAGTCACATAATTTTTTTTAAATTGCATAATTTTTTTTTTTTTTTTTTGGGTACCGGGGGTTGACCTCAGGGCCTCATGTGCCAGCAGGCGCCCATGCCGCTGAGTGATATCACCGTCCCTTTTTTGTATGTGGGTTCTGGGAGTCGAACTCGGGCCCTTGAGCTTGCCAGGCAGGCGCTTACGCTGCTGAGCCATCTCACCGGCCCTAAATTGCATAATTTTGCCAGGCATGGTGGTGCATGCCAGTAATCCCAGCACTCTGGAGGCTGAGGCAGGAGGATTGCTATGAGTTCGAGGACAGCCTGGCTCCATAGTGAATTCAAGGCAAGCCTGGACTATATAGCAAGACCCCGTCTCAAAAACAAAACAAAACAAAACAAAAACACTCCATACTTTTTTTTGTACTGGGGATTGAACCCAGGGCCTTCACATGGAGCTGCACCTCCAGCCCTTTTTTATTTTTTGAGACAGGGTCTTGCTAAATCACTAACTTTCCAGGCTGGGCTCAAACTTGTAATCCTCCTGCCTCAGTCTACCAGAGTGTTAGGAATACAAGTGTGTGCCACTATGTCTGGCAGCAAAATTACATGCCTTTTTTAAAGCTGACTAATTTGAATAGTTTAATATTGAACCTAATTTTTTTTCCACTGCTCAGGATAGAACCCAGGTCCTCAAACTAGGCAGGGGTCCTACCACTGAGGTACACACCCAGCCCAGAGTCCAATAATTTCTGTGGGTCCCAATGATCTCTTGGACTGCTTTCACTGCAAGTTTGATAAGAGATGATCCAGCTCTCGAGTTAATCACATGCTTGGTTATTGCTCATGATTTATCAAAATGGGTTTAAGCATTCCACCCTTTGACTGAGTGGGCTCAAATGCAGGTGATTCTGCATATCTTCCTATTCTGTTGTCATTTTGTTCTCCACCTGCTCAGGCAACAGAACTCCTTTCCACCTCTTGCTCACATGGCTTTAAATCCTTGGCTCATCTTTGCAAAGTGCAGCCTATGACAGCCAGAGGACAGGAGATGGGTCTTCCTCTTCTCCCCCTGGCCTGCAGCTCCCTGAGCCTCCACACCAGCCCTTTGATGGTGCCCATGGATAGCAACAACCCTCCTGTTGTTGCATGGGAGAAAAACCCTCCGTTCATTCCTGGGGCACTGCTGGAAAATCATTGGAATAACAATTTTTCTAGCCTCTTCCCATGCTCCATTCCTTCTCCTTGTAGACATGGTTCTTTCAGTATAGAGGGAACAAACTGCTGACACATAATCAGAAGGATTTGAGCAGAGAATAAAGGACTGGGACACACAACTCAAAAGCAAAATAGTGCATCTGAGTTCAGGCTCTTATCAGCTTCACCTTCATCTCTCACCCACCCCCATATAGGAATGTGGGTTCAAATTCCAGCTTCCACATTTAGCTGTGTGACCTTGGACTAATAACCTCTCTGTGCCCCAGCTCCCTACTAGTGAAACAAAGGAGATAACAGAAATGTTGGCTATATTTATTCATAGCTGATAAATTAATAATAGCTATGTTTGAATGTACCAGGCATTGTGTTGGGTACTTTAAATAGGTTGTCGCTAATCTTTGGAATACTCAACCAGGTAGATACTATTGCTATTCTAGAAATAAGAAAACAATCTCAGATTAAATAACTTGCCCCAAGGGCACCAGAGCGGAAGAGAGGTTGTAACTAGTAAGGGAAATGAAACTGAGACTGCGGGTCACCTTCCGAGGCAGTTAGCTTTGAAAGTAGTGACCAATGCCCTCTGGAAACCCACTGTTTAGAAACAAAGAGGCAGAAGCGCCCACTGGGCAGAGGAGGCAGGTGGAGGCTGGACACACAGAGGGGCCCCCAAATCCTTCTGTCTCAAATCCTCCCCAACTTGCAACTGTGCAGAGTGGAATTGCCCAAATAGGCATGGAACTCTTCATCCCTCAGCTACCAAACTTAAGGGCCCCCATCCCCAGGAGGAGACACTGCCTAGCTGAGTTCTGAGCAGTATCTGAATGCTGATCAGTCAGGTCCTGAGTGCAGAGAGGAGGGGACACCCAGGGCAGGCTCTGGCCAGGCACAGTTCCTTCCACAGCTGCCTGGGATGCTCCCACCCAGCTCCACATAGGCTCCCTCATTTCTGGTCTCTGTGGAGAGTCACTTCCTAGTCAGGCCTTCCTGAATACTCACACCCCTATGGTTCATATCCCTTCTCCCCTTCTGTTTTATCTTTTAAGCGCTGGTCACTAAGCTCCTCTTCTGAAGAGAGTGCCACTAGATCTGCCTGTCGTTTTGTTTGTGGTAGGTACTGGGGGTTGAACCCAGGGCCTTTGCAATGCGCTACATCCCCAGTCTTTTTTTTTTTTAATTTTGAGATAAAGTCTCTGTAAGTTGTTTAGACTAGGTGGGCCTCAACCTGCCATCCTCCTGCCTCCCACAGTACTGGGATTACAGTGTGCACCACCACACCTGGCTAGATGTGCTTTTATATTCAGATTGCAGGTAAAGTTTATTTGAAGAGATCGTGCCATGGTTACAAAAGATCTGAAAACCATGATCTAGTCCATCTTAGTCACTTTCCTCATGGCTGGGACAAAATACCCCCCACTGACAACTCTTAAAAGAGGACAGGTTTATTTGGGCTCATGGTTTTAGAGGTTGCTTTCCATAGTTCACTGGCTCCAAGCAAACATGATATAGCAGAGCGGCATAGAAGAGGAAAAGCTGCTCACCTCATGCTGTCCAGGAATCAGAGAGCAAAGAGAGGAACCAAGGAGGGAGATGCCCCCTACCAGATCATGACCCCAGTGACCTGTCTCTTCTTACCAGGCCCACCTTCCAACATTATATTTAGCTATACTGCCCCCATGATTCAACTGCCTTTCAAAAGCTCCACCTATGAGAACATGACACTTTGGGGGGACATCTAGATATATACCATCCCAAGAGGCAGAGGGAGGGGAGGGGAAGGAGATGTAAAAAGAATTAAGATGTGTTATGTACATATACCAACTCCCCACACGAATGTAATCATTATGTACTGCAAACATGTACTACTAAAAATAAAAATTAAAACAGACATAAATCATAACATAGCTGAAGCCATCAATCATCTAGAAAAGTGACTTGCTTGAGTAAGTCAAAAGTTAGTGTCAGCTAGGACAAGAACTCACTTTTTAAAGTACAGTAAACTGGGCCGGGGATATAGCTCAGCAGCACGGCGCCTGCCTGGCAAGTGCAAGGTCCTGAGTTTGATTCCTGGTTCCAAAAAAAAATTTAAAAATATACTACAGTAAACCTATTGTTGAAGTATAACATACCAACGAACGCACAGCTGGGTAATTCTTACAAGTGAGCACACTGTGCAGTTATCTCTCAGCTCGAGAACTAAGTTACTCACAGGAGTCCCCTGTGCCCACTCGCATCGCGATACCCAAGGAAACCAGTGTCCGTATGGATATGGGTGTACATGTATGTCTTTGAATTTTATATCGGTGGGATCACACATTATGTCTTCTGATGGGTCTGGCCTCATTCACTCAGTAGTTCACTCATACGATTCTTCCACATTTGCCTTTTACAGTTATGGTTTTTTCTTTTGTACTGTTTTATAGTAACCCACTGTACGAACACATCACAGACTAGTTACCCATGTTGATGGAACACAGAATGGTTTCCATCTTGGAGCTATAAGCAATACCATTGTGAACACTCTTCTCCATACCTTTAGTGCACACACATGATGCCAAGGAATGAACCCACTGGGTCACAGTGTACACACATGTTCAGTGTTAGTGAATACTGCCAGTTTTCCAAAGAATATCTCACTTTTCACTCCCATCTGAGAGTTCCTGTGACTCTATAGTCTTGTCAGCACTTGGTCTTTTTCTTGTTAGACACTGTAGCAAAAATAGATGTATATTGCTGTCTTGTGGATTTCACTTGTATTTCCTAGATAATTAAGGAGGTTGTTGGCTAAGCTCTTTTATGATATGCTGAGCACCCACTTTCCCTCCCATCAGGAAACGAAGAGGAAGTATCACACTTCATTTGGGGTCATCTGGGTCCCCTAAATGTTTGGCTCTTGCCTGAGTCAGCAGGCCCCTGGATCTGGTATCAGCAGGATGGAACTTAAAATATAGAACTGTGTTTTCTGTTAAGCTTTTTTTGGTTGCTTGGCTTTGGTTTTGTTCTTCTTTCTCCTCAGTAACTTTTGTTGATCTAAACATATCGAAACAAAACTAATTCCTGGAGAAGATCAAGGGATCTGTAGCGGAATCACCTGGATTCATGTTCCAGGTCTGGAACACACTAGCTACAATCCTGGGCTCATTCATTCCTGCTCATGCCAAGCTGTAGCATCTGCAAAATGGGGATGATGGAAATAGCCCTGAAATTCCATAAACTTGAATGAGTTCTTATGTACAAATATTTAGAGCAATGTTTGGCATATCCTAAGTGCTTAATATGTGGGGATTTTTTTACTGTTAGATCAACATTCTATGTCCCTGGAAGTGCACAAAATTGCTGCAGTGAAGAGGAGAGAAAGAAGACAGAGGGATGCAGTAAGAATGAAAGGTGAAATTTCACACTTTTCTGTGAAAATGTGTAAATGAATTATCACCATTTAAACAATCTTATAGTTGCTTTTTATTTTCTATACTAGAGATTGAACCTAGAGGTTCTCTAACACTAAGCTATACCCCCAGCATTTTTTATTTTTCATTTCTAAATAAGTAGCCTCAAATTCAATCCTCCTGCCTCAGCCTCCTGAGCAGCTAGGATTACAGGTACATACCACCATGCTCAGCTCATATTTCTTCCTTCTGAAAAGAGGCATTTACCTTATTCATGAGAACCAAAGAGGAGGTGAAACTGGTGTCTAAGTAGAGAAGCTGGAAACAATTTAATTTCAAGTGAAAAGAAACAAAACAAAGCTATCCACAAGACCCTGTTTCCCACATTTAAAGCATCACCCCTAAGCATCCCCAGCAGAGCCCCAGGAAGAGGAATACTAAGATCACAAAGGCCATGGGGCCCTGAACTGAACCAAAATGGTGAGCACACCGTGCTACTGAGCATCTGCCTTTCCCTGCACTGAGAAACAAGGAGGAAGTACTTCATCCCAGGTTTTCTGGTCTCACCCCGACTTTGGCTCTTGCCCGAGTCAGCTGGGCTCCTGCAATCCAGTGTCAGCAGCCTAGCTCCACAGAAACAGAGACAAGGCCGAAAAGTAAGCCTCAGGTTTAGATTCCCTTGGCTGACAGACCACAGGCAGCTCTCGGCCAGCAGGCCCAGGAGGTCAGCTTGGGCCTTGGAATCCCTAACCCTGCAGAACTTGAGCTGGACGCCAGGTGTCCCCTGCCTGCCCAGTGTGATGTGGTCAGGCAGGTGCATGGGCATTTTGAGGCAGATGGGAAAAGAGCTTGTTTGTTGTTTACTGAAGATGACTTTCCTAAGAACTCTGATCCTGGATGAAGACACTAAGGCTAAATAGGGAAAGTTCAGAGAAGACTTTTTGTCATCTGGTAAACAGGCCTGGGTCAGTGAAATGATGTATACAGCAGATCTGTGTTGGGAAAGCAGGAGAAATCACAGAAATCCAATTCCCTTATTTTACAGGTGAAGAAACTGAGGCTCAGCAAGGTTAGGAGAAAACATGTGGGCTCTGGGAATAAGGTCTACCTGGTAATGTCTGAGGCCTCCTTTAACTCTTTCTTGGCCCTCTAGTCTGCACATTTGATTAGTCAGCAATTCTCATCTCACGTATTTCCTTTATAGTTATGTAAATTCTTTCCATCTCTACCTTTTCTACTCAGATCTTAACCCTAAAAGCCTCGCCTAGATCCCAGATCATTGCTTCTCATCTTCTCAGCAGCCTCTCCTATTCCAGTCCACTATGCAAACCAACAGTTTAATCTTCCTAAAACAATACTTTGGTTGTATTCTTCCCTACCCAGAAACTATCCCTGGCTCCCTACTGCCTCCAAGACCAACTTCCATCTCCTCAGTCTTCACTGAAGTTCCTCTATAATGGAATCGCAATTTTTCTCCTACTCCCTTTCCTCTCCCGCACCAATCTGCTTCTTCCCCACAAACACACCTTCCTGCAGCTCATCTCTGCATTTCTAGAGTATTCCTCCAGAAATCTCCTTTGCCTTTGTACCCATCCTCCAATCTGTTACTATCTCCTTTGCTGTACCCCATACTCTTTCCTATACAACATCACAGACTGTGTTGTCTGCACCCCTCCTTTGAGTGTATATAAGCCGTGTGTGTGTGTGTTTGTGTGCGCGCACGCGCGCGCATGTGTTCTCATCCACACTCTAAGCCTCTTTGGAGCTTGATTCTTCTCAGTATCCAATATGGCCCACAGCCCAACTCCTTCACAGCAAGTGGTGCTCAAGGCACGTGCCCAAGGTGCAAACACAGGAAGCCTCTTCACAAGCCACCTCCAGCTTGGAAGATGTGTTCACCACTGGAAGCATGAGGACTATGTAAGCAACAACAGCAATAAAATAGTTTATTATAAAGTGAGCAAGCAGGCCAAGTGCCATGGTGCACACCTGTAATCCCAGCACTCGAGAGACTGAGGCAGGAGGATCACTGCAAGTTTAAGGCCAGCCTGGGCTGCATACTGTAATGAGTTCAAGGCCAGCCTGAACTACATAGTGAGACCTTGTCTTAAAACAAACAAACAATAATAAAGTGTGTAAGTGCCTGATGGAGTACCGAGGATGATGCCCTACTTCTGCCTGAGTGGTCAGGGCAGGCTTCCTGGAGACACAGGACAAGGTGAGCTGTGGAGGGTCCCCAGGTAGACAAGGTATGGCATGTGCAGGACAGGATTGGAAGGACACCCGACCAGGGCATAAAGATGCAAACAGCTCACGTCGGGGCCTGGGAAGTCCTAAACAGCTGCAGGAGAGAACAGATAGCAAGGAAACACAAAGAGGAGTGATGAGGCTGAACATGTAGGGAAGACACATTCTCTTGTCACAGAATGGCCTTTGAGGGACATACAGGACAGACCTGTCCCTGCATCTTAGTCACTATGGGAAGATCTATTTCCATCCTCCCCAGAAAATGTATCTGGCCTTGGGCAAGTTTGTCAATTACTCTGGTCCTCAGCATCTCAATCTTTTAATGTTTTCACCCGATTCCCCACTGACCACAATGGAGACTTTATTCATTTCTTTATTTATTTATTGACACAGGGTCTCACTATGTAGTTCAGGCTAGCCTTGAAGTATGTTGCCCAGGCAACCCTCTTGCCTCAGCCTCCCAAGTGCTGGGATTACAGGCGTCCGCCACCATGCCCAGCACAATGCAAACTTTAAAAGAATCAGTTTATGCACTGATATCTGAAGAGGTGACTCATCGCAATGTCACTTTGTCTCTGGTCACCAGCTACCTGCCTTTAGCTCCAATTTAGGATGTTGGAAATTAGGCCTTCTGGCTTGACCTCGAAGGAGTCCACTCCCACTGATGCTAGGTCTTGTTAGAGCTGGGACTGTGAGGTCTGGTGCCAGGGCACACCAACAGAACATTACATTACCTCCCTGCACATTTGAATGACCGTGACATAGAAGCAGATGCTGACCTTTCCCACACTGAGGATGTGTCAATCCAGGCCTGGCCAGAGTATTCCAGGCTTGGAGTGAGGGGTAGAAATGCTGCTGTCAAGGAGATTTTCCTGGCACTTTGCAGGGCTACCAGCCACACTCCCATACCTATGTGAGGCCCACATTGATAATGAAACTTATATAAGTAAATCCCTTCAAGTCAAGCTCCACATCATCCTAGGGTGATATGAGGTCAATGGGCTTTTTTAGGAAGTACGGGATTAGAGGGAAAAGGCTGAGGGGCCTAAGTGGTGGGACAGGGGTGTACAGGGCAGGCACAGTGGTTTTTATGGCTGACTCTGTTCACCACCAAGCCCCTTCTCAAAAAGCACAGTGTGGGAGAACAGCACTTTGACCCCAAAGACTCAGTTTCACGAGCTACACACCCTGGTCAGACTCTGGGGCCTGCTGCTGGGGAAATGTTTACAGACAGCAGACCACACAGAAAGCCAGACTTGCTTGGCTCAGAGCACACGGAAGGAACAACGCACCTCCAACATCTTCCCCTTACCCTTTTCCCTATGAGGAATAAGGAGGGACAGGAGCTTTGGGTTCTTGTGTGCTTGAAGACAGTTAATAATTACGTCAAATATAAATGTTTCAAACACTCTAATTAAAAGACATAGTCACCTTGCGGGCTGAAAACCTCGGGTCCCAGCCTCACAGCCAGAAACCAGAAGTGGCCTGAATTTTAGTGGAACTAAAGGCCCAGGTTTGCTGGGATTATCCACCACTGCTATAATTCTACTGATGTCTTGCTGGGGTCAATCAACACGGATCTAGGCTCTGCCTGCCCCCCTGTCAACCAGTGACAGTAGAAACACGTGCTGAAGTGGATTTTTTTGTTTTTTTTTTTTTTCTGCTTTTTGGCCTTTCTTTGCTCTTTATTAATTTTTTCTATATTTTTGTTTGCTCTTGTTTTTATATGTTTTATATGTGTCTTTACATAAGTTTCTTGCTTGTTCTTTTTTTGTATAAGTTTTATATGTGTTTTTATGTAAGTTTCAAGGTTTTTGTATGTTGATTTGTTTTGTTCTGTCTTTGTTTCTTCCTTCTTTCCCTTCTATCTTCTTCACAATTCCCAAAGCTTGTGTAATCTTCCTTTGCCCTCCAGCCTTGCTTCTAATCCCTTTCTGTTCTTCTATTTTTTTATTTTTTCCCCCAACCACTTTTAAATTTTCTCCACTGAGGGTAAAATCTCCATATTGAGGGGATATTTACTGTACACAATTTTCTGATTTGTTTTACATTTGCTTATATAACTACAAATCCTGTTCATATGGTTAAAGGTGGCAAACTAATAGCTACCTCAGTTTGTCATTTTCTAGGGTATGTTTGATGCTATTGTTATTATCTATTGTGCTACTTTAGCCAAGGTGAAATAATTATTCTATTCAGTTGTCTTTCCTTGTATGCTAAGACTGAGATTGCCTGAGGGTCATAAACAATACTATATGCCAGTGCCAAAGAACCAGGGGGTAGGCCAAACAGGCAGCAATTTCTCATCCCCAATAAATTGAAAAAGTAGGCTCTTGTAACAGACTCAAAACCCAAAAGCCAGCTACACCTGGAAGACATCTGTGAGAAGTAGTCATTTCTTAAAGGTTCTCAATATTAGCAATAAAGATACCTACCATAAACAATTTATAAGTATCACACAGAAATAAAACTGAAAGAAAAAAAAAAGAAAATAAGAAGACACTTAGGGAAGATTCAACCCCAGACTTCCAGCTCACCAAAACTAGGGGCCAGGGAGCTGGTGAGATGGCTCAGCAGCATAGGCACCTGCCTGGCAAGCGCAAAGGTCTGAGTTTGACTCCCGGAACCCACATACAAAAAAAGGGCCAGTGATATCACTCAACGGCATGGGTGCCTGCTGGCGCATGAGGTCTTGAGGTCGACCCCCCAGTACCCACCAAAAAAAAAAAAAAAAACTAGGGGCCAATGAAGTAGAACAATTCAAAAGCACCCACCTGGACTCTCTGAAGTGGTAACAGCAGAAGTAACAAAGCAGATGAAGGAGGCTCTAGAAAAAAATCAAATCAGAAATAATTTCTCAGATAACTTCAGAGAAAATGGCCATAATGAAGGGCACAATTAGTGAATCTAGAGAAGATTCAGATTAAAAAAATAGAGGAGCTTAGGAAAATGATGGAAACCATAATTCCCAACATAGGAAAGAAATGGAATGTATGAAACAGATTCAATCAGATATCCAGGAGGTTAAAAATTCAGTTGAAAGTATATGCAGCAGAATGAACCAATGTGAGGACAGAATATGAGATCTAGAAGACAGGATTGCAGTTAGTGATCATGAAAAGAAAGATTTCTTAAAAATAGCAAGGGACCACAAGAAAATCAATCCAACAGCTGATAGGTGATGCAAAGAAGAATAATATAAGATTGATCAGAGTTAATGAAAAAGCAGGAGATAGAGCAAACTATATAAAAAACCTGTTCACAGAGTAATGACAGAAAACTTCACAAGCATGGAAAAAGAATTTGATATACAGATAAGTGAGACATATAGAACCCCATGATCAAAAAGAAAAATCTACCCCAAGCCACATAATAGTAAGGATTCCAGAAATTCAACATGAGAACACAGTATTAAAAGCTGCTAGAGGAAGAAAAAAACAAATCACCTATAAAGGAAAGCCCATCAGAATCATAGCTGACTTCTCAACACAAAGCCTTAAGTCAAGGATAATTGGAGTGAAGTATTTAGAGCCCTAAAAGAAAACAACCTCCAGTCAAGACTGATGTACCCTAAAAAACTATCTTTCAAACTTCATGGAGAAATAAGATACTTCCATGACAAAATATATCTGAAGGAATTCATGACCATCACACCAGCACTCCAAAATGTTCTGAAGGACATTCTAGAAAGAGATAAAGAAGACTATAACTCCATGAACCACAACAGAATGAATCCACTAGACAAGGCAAGTAATTAAACAGAGGGGAAAGAAACAGAACCAACGACAGGAAAATAACATGACAAGGATAAGTCAATACATATCAGTTATAGCCATCAATGTAAATGGTCTCAACTCACCAATCAAAAGAAACACACTGGCAGAATGAACAAGAATCAAGATCCAACAATATGCTGCATACAAGAAACCCTTTTTTTTTTTTTTTTTTTTTTTTTGGAGACAGGGTTCACTATGTAGTGCAGGCTGGTCTTGAACTTGCTTATGTAGCCAGGTTGGCTTTGAACTCATACTGATCCTCCTACCTCAGCCTCCCGAGCACTGGGATTACAGGCATGTGCCACCACACCCGGCTCAAGAAACACATTTAACTCAAAAAGAATTCATAGATTGAAAATGAAAGGTTGGAAAACAATACTCCATGAGACAGGAACCCAGAAATAAAAGTAGAGGTAGCAATTCTATTTGCAGACAAAGTGGGTTTCAAGCCAAGACTGATCAAGAGAGAAAAAGGTCTATACATCCTTGTAAAGGGAACAATCCAAGAGGAAGAGATAACAATCATAAATATATATGTACCAAATACCAGTGCACCTAACTATATAAAACAAATATTAATGGACACGAAAAATCAAATAAGCACTAATACAAATGTAATGGAGGACCTCAATACCCCACTGTCACAAACAGATCAACTAGACAAAAAATCAACAAAGAACTATCAGAACTGAACCAAATTTTTGAACAAATGGACTTAGTAGATGTCTACAGAGTGTTCCACCACAACATCAAAATATACATTCTTCTCAGCTTCCCATGGGACATTCTCCTTAAAAGGCCACATACTAGCTCATAGAACATGCTTAAGTAAAAGCAAAAGAACAGAAATTATCCCATGCATATTATCAGACCATAGTGCAATAAAATGAGAAATCAATGGCAAAAGAAATCACAAAAACTTCATAAACACATGGAATTTAAATAATACCTTCCTGAACAACCAATGGGTCCCAGATGAAATTAAAGAAGAAATCAGCCAATTTCTACAATTAAACAATACTGCCAGTGCAACATACCAGAACTTATGGGATGCAATGAAAGCATTCCTACAAGGGAAATTTAGAGCAGTGAAATCTCATATCAGAAAAACACGGCAAGCTCAAATGAACAACCTAATGTTGAACCTCAAGCTTCTAGGAAAAAAAAGAGCAAGTCAAGCCCAAAGCTCATACAATGGAGAAAATTATAAAGATCAGAGCAGAAATTAATGTAATGGAGACTAAGAAAAATTACAAAGAATCAAAGAATTGAAGAATTGGTTCTTTAAAAAATTAAATAAAATTGACAAGCTCTCAGCCAACCCTATCAAAAAAGGAAAGAAAAGTCTCAAATCTATGCAATTAGGAATGAAAAGGATGAAATCACAACAGATCCTGCAGATATCCAGAAAATCATCAATACCTACTTTGAAAACCTGTATTCTAATAAGATGGAAAACACAGAAAAAATGGAGAGATTCTTCGATACATATGAATTACCAAAGCTTCATCAAGAATATAAAGATTCTGAATAACCCAATATCAGTCAATAAATTTAAGATGTAATTAAAAACCTATCAACAAAGAAAAGTCCAGGTCCTGACAAATTCACTGCTGAATTCTACAAGAAATTTAGAGAAGATCTACTGCCGCTAATCTTCAAACTCTTTCATTAAATTGAAAGGAAAGCAATACTTCCAAACTCATTCCTAGAAGCAAGGATTACCCTGATACCAAACCAGAGAAGGAACAACCAAAAAAGAGAGCTACAGGCCAATCTCCCTCATGAACATAGATGCAAAAACCCTCAATAACATACTGGCAAACAGAATGCAGTAAATCATCAAGAAGATTATACACCATGACCATGTAGGATTCATTCTGGGGATGCAGGGATGGTTCAACGTACACAAATCAATAAGTGTAATACACCGTATTAACAAAGCCAAGGTCAAAAATCATATGATCATCTCAATAGACGCACAAAAAGCATTTGACAAAGTCCAACACCCATTTATGATTAAAACAAACCCTACAGAAAACTGGAAAAGATGATCTTTATCTCAACCTGATAAAAGCCATCTATGACAAACCAACAACCAACATCATACTAAATGGTCAAAACCTGAAAGCTTTCACTCTAAAATCAGGAACAAGCCAGGGATGATGGCACACACCTGTAATCCTCAGCACTCGGGAGGCTGAGGCAGAGGACTGTCATGAGTTGGAGGCCAACCTGGGCTCCATAAGTGAGTTCAGGGCCAGCCTGCACTACATAGCGAGGCCCTGTCTCAAAAAAACCAAAAGCAATAAAATAAAATCAAGACCAAGACAAGGATGTCCACTATCACTACTCTTTATTCAATATAGTTCCGGAAACATTAACCAGAGCAATTAGGCAATAGAAAGAAATAAAAGGGATAAAAACGGGAAAGGAAGAAGTCAAATTATCATTACTTGTAGATGCCATGATACTCTACACAGAAGACCCCAAAGACTCCACCGAAAGACTTCTAGATTTAATAACCAAATTTAGTGGCATAGCCTGATACAAAGTCAACACTCAAAATCAATACCATTCCTGTACACCAATAACTATCTCACTGAAAGAGAAATTAAGGAAAGCACACCTTTCATAATAGCATCCAAAAAAATGAAATGCCTAGGAATCAATCTAACAAAGGAAGTAAAAGACCTTTACATTGAAAACTACAGTACTCTTTAAAAAAAAAAAAAAGATGATCAAAGAGGATATCAGAAAATGGAAAGATAACCCTTGCTCTTGGGTAGAAAGAACCAATATAGTGAAAATGGCCATACCTCCAAAATTGTTATACAGATTTAATGCAATTCCAATCAAAATACCAATAGCATACCTCACAGAATTATAGAAAACAATCCTAAAATTCATTTGGAACCAGAACAGACCTAGAATAGAAAAGGTAATTCTGGGCAACAAAGGCAAGGCAGGGGGGCATCAGAATCCCTGACCTGAAATTATACTACAAAGCTGCAGTGACAAAAAACAGCATGGTACTGGCAAAAAAACAGAACTGAGGATCAATGGAACAGACTGGAAAATGCAGAAACAACTCCAAACACACTCAGCCACCTTATGTTTGACAAAGGGGACAAACACCTTCACTGGAAGAAAGCCTCTTTATAAATGGTGCTAAAAATTAAAAATTTAAAAAATAAATGGTGCTGGAAAAATTGGCTTTCTACTTGTCAAAGATTAAAACTAGACCCATAGTTCTCACCATGCACTAAACTAAAATCAAAATGGATCAAAGATCTAAGTATTAAAACAGAAACACTAATTCTGCTGGAAGATAGAATGGTAGAACTCTTAAAGACACTGGTGTACACAAAGACTTTATGAACAAAACCCCAATCGCACAGGTACTATCACAAAGAATCAACAACTGGGGTCATATCAAATTAAAAAGCTTTGCACAGCAAAAAAAACAAAACAAAAAAACCACAAAACAAAAAACAAAAAACACAGAGTGAAGAGACAACACAAAGAATGGGAAAAAACTTTTGCCAGCTGTTCTTCAGACAAAGGACTAATACCTAGAATATACAAAGAACTCAAAAAAATCAGACCCCCCCCCAAATTAAAGACCCAATTCAAAATGGGCATCTGAAACAGACACTTCTCAGATGAAGAAGTAGAAACGGCAAATAAATATATGAAAAAATGTTCAACATCACTGGTCATTCGAGAGATGCAAATTAAAACACTGAGGTTCAATTTCACTACAGAAAGAATGGCTATCATCAAGAAATCAACCAGTAACAAATGTTGGTGGGGCTGTGAGGAAAAAGGAATGCTTCTCCGCTGTTGGTGGGAGGGTGGACTGGTACAACCACTATGAAAATCACTGTGGAGGTTCCTCAAAAAACTAGGACTAGAGGTTCCATTTGACCCAGCTATTCCTCTTCTTGGTATCTTCTGAAAGAATTAAAAGTATCATACCACAGCGATACATGCACACCCATGTTTATAGCAGGACAGTCTGTAATAGCTAAACCTTGGAAACAGCCCAAATGCCCATCAACTGATGACTGGATAAGGATGTGGGATTTTTTTAATACAATGGAGTACTACTCAGCCATAAAGAAGGATAAAATTGAGACATTTCTAGGTAAATGGATGGACCTTGAGACCATACTCTTAAGTGAAATAAATCAGACACACATGTTCAAATATTGCATGGTTTCTCTGGTGTGAGAAACTAAAAGTGCAAATAAGGTCCAAAATGTAGATGTTATAAAATAGGAAGAAAATGTTCAAGTGGAAAGGGGAACTAGGGAGGAGGAAGTGGGAAAGAAAGGAAAGGAAAAGGAAAAAAAGAAAATAGAAGGAAAAAATGGACAAGCTTTTGTAAATAAGGAGAGGAAGAGTAGTTCGAAGGAAAGGAAGGAAAGGGGAACAACAGAATCAAGATATATCATGTACAGATAAAAATTCCATATAATGAATGTTATCATTATGTATATCTAAAATGTAACAATATTAATTAAAAAAATAATAAAATCATCTTGTGGCTCAGCGGCGTACGTGCCTGCCTGGCAGGCACGAGGGCCCGAGTTCGACTTCCGCAACCCACATACGAAAAAAGGGCCAGTGATATCGCTCAGCGGCACGGGCGCCTGCTGGTGCACGAGGTCCTGAGGTCAACCCCCGGTACCCACAAAAATAAATAAATAAATAAAATAAAATAAAATGCAAATGCTGGGGATGTAGCTCAGTGTAGAACACTTGTATGAGACCCTGGGTTCAGTCCCCAGTACAGGGGGAGGAAAAAACAAAACAAAACTCTATTACTACAACAATAAAAACTACCAACAAAAAACACATGTAGCTAAAATTCCTGATAATAAACTAGACACTTTAACTTTGGAGGATTCATCATATGTCAAACATGTTAGAATTTATCCAGATACATGTCAACACTGAAATACCGTAAGATGAAGGACGTTTTTGTTTTTGTTTTAGGCAAGGTCTTGCTATGTAGTTGAGGCAGGCCTTGAACTCCGTGTGAAGCCCAGGCTGTCCCGTCTCGTGATCCTCCTGCATCAGCTTCCAGAATGCTGGGATTATTGGTGTGTGCCACTTCCCCTGGCTGAGAAGACTTTTATGTATTAATATGTAATACTTTACCCAGAATACTCTTGAGAAAAAGCAGAGTGTGTAGCAGTGTGAGCAGTGTACTGTAATGCCTTTGTTATAAAAGCATGTATACATGTGTGTAAAATACCTCCAGGGACATGGTATTTACTGCTTCTGGTGGTGTGAGCACATGACTAGAACATGGCATGGGGGACTGAGCTTTCCAACTTTACACCTCATGGCATGTGAATGTGTCTTTTTCATACTCATCCCCATTAAATTGCTCTAAAATTGTTAAAAAAAATCATCTTGGTCAAAAAGGAAAAGCATGTCCAACTATGAGAAATATACTTCAAGCTGGGTATGGTGGTGCATGCCTATAACCCCAGAAACCCAGGAGGCTGAGGAAGGCTGATCACAAGTTTGAGATCAGCCTGGACAACCTACTGAGAACCTGACTCAATATTTTTTCAAAATGGAGAGTGCTGAGAATGTAAATCAGTGGCAGGGAACTTACCTGGCATGCATGAGTTCCTAAATTCAATCCCCGGTCCCACCAAAAAAATTAAAAAGTAAAAGAGTAGGAAAATATACTATTGAAACACTAATCAACAAAAAATGACTGGGTGTGGTGGCACATACCTGTAATCCCAGCACTTGGGCTCACCTGGAGTTGGAGACCAGCCTGGGCTACATAGTGGGTTGGAGGTCAGCCTGAACTATGTAGTGAGACCCTATTGTTTTGTTTTGTTTTGTTTTGTTTTGTTTTGTTTTGTTTTGTTTTGTTTGAGACAGGGTCTCACTATGTAGTTCAGGCTGTCCTTGAACTTGCTACATAACCCAGGCTGGCCTCGAATTTACTGCAATCCTCCTGCTTCAGCCTCCCAAGTGCTGGGATTACAGTCATGCCCCACCATACCCGGCTGAGACCCTGTTTGGGGAAAAAAAAAAACAAAAAACAGAAAATGGAGCAGCTAAATTAATAGCAAAGTGAATTTCAGAACAAAGAATACTTCCTAGGTTAAAGAGGGACATTTTATGATAAACAGCTCAATCTATCAAGACAGCATAACAATAAGTATTTGGGATTATCTTCATTCAGATTTAATATTATCATTTCTATTTTGGTTTTACTGAGATGTTCCTGATATCTGCATACTGATTCTCCTGCTGGTAAAATCCTCCCAATCCTTATCTGGCTGATGTATGCACCCGACAGGACTCGGCGTGGACACTTCTACCAATTAACCTTCTCAGACCTCCCTTCTTTGGGTAATGGAACTGTCCTTAGATTCCTCTGGCATAGTGACTCCCACACACAAAGCACTCAAGAGTCTGATAAATACATCTTTACTAATCTGTCTCCCTTCACAGACCATGAGCTCCTTAAGGCCAAGGACTGTCATATGCATCTCTGAATTCTTAGTACTGGTTGCACTATTCTTACTTGACAAATGAGAATCTAAATTGCAAAAATTCAAGCCTAGTAATCCTGACTCCCAATAGGAATAAAGAATAGAGGCAGTTTTTATTAAAATAGAAGGAACGGTGAACAAGAAGTCAGAATTTCCACCCACTCTGCCACTTACAGGCCCTGTGATCCTACATAAATCACTGAATATTCCAGTGCCTCTGTTTCCTCATTTGGAAAGTGGTAAAAAGAATACTGGCCTCCTGGAGTTGCAAGTTTAAGTAACGGTGTTTAAATGTGCTTCCTGAATGTTAGTTCACACTGAAAGCCATGAGCATCTATTATCTATGTGACAGATTGTTAAATCTGAGCCAAGGAAGAGAAAGGAAAGCATTAAGGCTGCCCAGCACAGTGGTAGTAGAGGAACCTCACCCTGGCTCCTGACGCCTTTGTTTGCCTTGTGCCAGTCTGCACCCACCCCCTTCTCCTCCCTGCAGAGGTGTCTGTGTCTCTCTGGCTGCACCAGCACCCTCTCCTCCCCTGAAGTGGCTGTAGAAGCCATCTGGACCAAGAACCAAATCAGCATCAGAAAGCACACAACACATCCTGATGGGAAGAGATGCTGGCAAATTCTCTGAGTCAAGTGAGCAATCAGGAGTAACTGAGCATGGGAGGACTTCCTCGCAGTCCCAGGAATAGCGCCAGTGTTCCAGGAGACGTCACAGCATCTGTCCCTGACACCCAGTGGTTTTTGGGTTTCCCTCAATGACTAAGACTCCGAATGGAACACTGCAGCAAAAAAAGGGGAAAGCACCAACTCACACTGTCTTGAGTCAGCCTTCCAACTGCAGAACTCTGGGCTCCCACCCAGATCTAGGGAATAAGAATTTGCATTTGAACACGCTCTCCAAAACAGTGATTCCCAGGAATCAAGGGTGACAAGTGCCAATCTCCTTCCCACTCTAGCAGAGGTGGCCTAACCTTTCTGATCAGACTACTACCTTCAGTAAGATATTTATTTGTAAATGACACACACATGCTGTGGCCTTGACACTTTATGCACATAATAAAGTTGATATTTTAAATAAATAAAAATTAAAATAGATGAATTAAAAATAGAAGAGTGTCCACCACGTGTTCTCGGGCTTTTCCGAAAGCACTGTCCACCAGGCTCTCATTCCGCTGGTCCAGCCCAGCCCAGCCCAGCTTCTTGTCAAGTGGTCTTCCCTGTTGCCACCCAACCTCTACCTCCACTCAACGGCAACTGCGGCCTGCTATCCCCACCCTCCAGCTCCCTCTTAGCCTTCCGAACTGCAACACCAATGAATGACGCCATGGACTTTCACAGCTGAGAGTTTCTAGTACACTTTTAAATTTATATCCTCTGTACTGCATTTGTCAGTGGAGCAAGAAATAAAACATAAAAGAGGTGGGAGGAACTAAGTTTGGAAGGTAGATTTCTTTACATTAAAGCAACTGGTGCTCTAATTTCTAGATCACCAAGCAATCTAAGAAGTCACACAAGAGAAGGTGACTAGTCAAGCTACAAGCATTTTTAAACTGCTTCCTGGCACACCACCTCCCTTCTTGCCATTAAGTATAGTATCTATTTCTGGAGCTCTGGTAAACAAAGTTCTTTTGCTTAAAAGCAAAATCATGGGCTCATTAAAGAACCACAGGGTGGGCCCAAGGCTCAGCTCCTTACCCATACTTACTTCCTACTTCAAAATAAGCCCAAACAGAAGCCCAAGAAATGTAATGCAAAAAATAATAACAGTAATACTTTCAAGCTGGTCATGGTGGTACACTCCTGTAATCCCAGCACTATCCGGAAGCTAAGGCAGGAGGATCACCACAAGGTTAAGGCCAACCTGGGTTACGTAGTTTAAGACCAGTGTGGACTACACAGTGAGACCTTGTCTCAAAAAAACAAAACAAAACAATTCTCAAAACATTAAGGTAACTACAAAGAGGGACTAAGGAAAGTAGTATTTCTTTCTTTCCCTCCCCATTTCAGGGAAGGGAGGGAAATGGGGGGGAATTAAGATATACTATGAACTGATACAAATTCCCTGTGATGAATGTGATCAATATGTATGACAAGTATGTACTAATAAAAAAATAAAGTTAAAAAAAGAAAAGTAGTCTTCCTAGAAAGTAACCCATACAATCAATATCTCAATCTTCTCAGTATCCTAGAACTAGAACCTAAAAGAAATGGGGAAAGGCTTAAGGAAATGCACATCAAGACATAAAAACTTTATGAAAATATAAAACCGAGAATCAACCAGAAGCCAGTCCCTTCGCTCTAGTCTCTAATCCTCAAGGCCAATTTTGTACAATGGCTCAGCAGCTGGGATTCTGCCCTGTGTAGAGGTGCCAAATGTTCGGGGTGGTTTTTAAAGGTTCTGTGTATCTGTATGCCCTCCGTAGACACCAGCAGCCTCCTTCTCCCTGCTCTACAACCACTGTCTCCACCCTACCAGTCAGCAGTGACAAGTTCATCTGCACCCTACCCCAGGATCACCCTAAGGGGAACAGATGCAATGGCCCAGGATGGAAATCAAATACGCCAGGGAAAGTAAGTCTACTCTGCATTCGTTGATGAATCCTGCCTTCTATCCCTCCCAACAATTCCATTATGACCTAGTTTTGAGCTCCCTGTATCCTTCTACTCATTAAAACTAGATCCTACCCTGCTTTTAGCCATGGAGACATCACTATACTCTTCCAGGCCTAAGAAAAAGAATGGAGAAGATGCTCTCCCCTACGTGCATCTACCACCCAGAGAAGTCCATACCACCATCTTCTGGAGCTCTAAAAATAGTGCTCAGCACAAGAGGTGACCTGATATAAATGCAGCTTCTGGCAAACTCCTCTAGGGCAGTGGGGGCTAACCTACGGCACATGTGCCACAGCAGACATACAGAGCCCTGTCAGCACTCAAACCAAGTCATCCCAGCATCGCCCCAGCAGCCAAGCATTCAGGTTTAACTGCAGTGTTGGCATTTTTTGATAAACGAGTGGGTTTGGGGTTGCAGTTTTGGCACTCGGTCTCTAAAAGGTTCGGCCATCACTGCTCTAGGGGATGCACCATTAGTTGTTATTTTCTGGCTGGACTATGTGTATGTGTGTTGGGGATTGAACCCAGGACCCTGTTTGTGCAAGGTAAACACTCTACCACTGACTTACACCCCCATCCCTTATTAAGACAGGGTCTGCTAAGTTGCCTAGGTGGCCTTAAACTTGCAATCTTCCTGCCTCAGCCTTCCAATAGCTGGATTTACAGATATGTGCCAATATGCCTGACTCTGGTTGGGTTCTTAAGAAATTGTCACCGGATCAGTCAAGAATCCAACGAAAACAAGTATTTATTTTTTATACAATTCTATAACCCCTACCTTCTTCCAAGGGCTGTTAAAATGGCTTATATTTGACAATGTGGTAGAGACAGATCAAGACTCCTACTGAAGTGTTTGTCTTCAGAAAATACGAAGTTTATTATTTCATAAAATAAATCCAACACCTTAGAGAGGGTTGCCTCCATCACACATCCTCCATGGGCTTAAATATCACACCCTGGGGCAACAGAGCTGATTCAGACCAGCACAGACATTTTCCTCCTGACTTTTCAAGGCACTGTATCTGGTATAGCCTCGTGGGCTAAAATGTACTCAAGTCAAAGTTACTCCTTTGGTCCGTAGTTGCTCCTGGGTGGATCTCACTTCTAGCCTGATCTAGGTAGATGGGACAGAGGAGAAGTGTCAGATTTGAGAGACTAGGAGAAAGTAGGAAAGATGGATGGCAGTGGAACACTATGATCACATTTGTCAAACCCAAAGTCATGATTATTCCTTAATGTGTTTTTGTTTTTTGCAGAACTGGGAACTGAACTCAGAGCCACAACACAGAACTAAACCCCAGTACTACAAAAAAGAAGAAAAAAGCAGGGCATGGTGGTATATGCCCGTTATCCCAGCTGAGGCAGGAGAAATCACTGCGATTCAAAGGCCAGCCTGAAAAACAGATACATTACAAAAAGGCAAAGGCTTTGGTGTCTGGCAGATGAAAATTCTGGGGGAAAAAAAATTTTAACAGTTTTTTTTTTGTTTGTTTAAGAGTAGGAAATATTTACTGAGGGAAAAATAGCTTCCAAAGAGAGACAGAAGGGAACCCGGAAAGTGGGTTGCCCTTTTGTTGGTATTTTGAGACAGGGTCTCACCATGTAGTTCAGGCCAGCCTTGAACTCACGAAATAGCCCCAGCTGGCCTCAGACTCGAGGTGATCCTCTTGTCTTAGCCTGCCAAGTACTGGGATTACAGGTGTGTGCCACTATATTCTGTGAAAACTCTTAATCTTAACTTCACTATTCTCTAATAAATGTAAACATCCACCTAGCTGTATTTGGCTCCTGGGGAGAACTCCAAGCGCTCATTCTCTCCCCTTTCTCTGTAAATGACCTGAAATTCATCTCCTGTAAAAATCTCTTTTGTCCCAAGGCTGGCTTGATTTGTGTCCAACCTCTTGTTTACATGAATCTTTCAAATACTTGCAGACATAGGTCACATGCCCCCTCAGGACTGCTTTGTCTGGGTTAAACATCCCCAGTTCTTGTAACCATGCCTCGTATGACATTTCCTCACCACTTACTAGTTTAGTAACTCCCCTTCCGCGCCCCAAATTAATCTCAGGCCCTCTTACTGAAGAGTTGTGTGGAGCCTAGACACAATTCATTCTAGGTCCCTGGGGGACCTGGAAACCAGGGGAGCTAGTAGTCGCCTCCGGGTTCTCAAGAGCTTGCACCCAAGAGATAGTATGGACTCGACCCCTGCGGTCCTCGACCCTCAGAAGCCATCTTCCCACAGATCCGGGAAGACGGGTATTTATATAGAACACAGAACACCGCGTCCGCGAGCAGAAGGTTTCACACACCCTTCTGCCAAGCAGTTGTGTACTCTCAAAGACGGCGCCTATGCAATCACACAAACTCAAGACTGGGGAGGGGGGAGGCTTCCCTGTAACTGTTTTCCTCGGGGTCTTGCACACTCACTCTTTCCCCACCCAACTCCGGGACTCGGCAAAACACCTGCTCTGCTCGACCTATTCCCTCTGGAGTATTTACAAAACCCAGCCGCTCCCAGGTTTCTCGGAAACACCCTCCGCCAGGAAAACAGCACCAGCCCGCAGAGGGTGGGGTGGGAACCGGGGAGCTTCCGCACCACCCGCCCGGAGCCCACGCAACATTCACGAGACGGCGCAGGCGGCGCGGAGCAGGATGGGAGGCGCTCGAGGCACGCAGCGGCGGGCGTGCGGCGGCACGTGAACGCGGCGTGCGGCGCGGGCGGGACGCGCTGTCCGGCTCGTGCTCCACGCACCTCAGCCAATCCACGCGGACCACTCCTCCTGGTCCCGCCCCTTCCTGCCGCTGCCTGCCAGTCCTCAGATGACCTCTGCAAGGATGCTCGGCGAGTGCTGGCCAGCAGCGGTCACCGACTTCTGCGCGGGTGGGGGAGTCGGGGACCTCACTGTCTCCAAACGGGGACCCCGGGATAGGCGTTGCCTATGCCCTGCGAGCCGCCCTTTATCCCTACCTTTCCGTCCTTGAGCCTTGGTTAGTTAGCTATTTTAGCACACAGAAGTACAGTCTTCATCGCTGTCCCTCACCTGAGCCTAAGAAGGTATGGGTGGGACAGCAGTATGGACAGTCTATACAGGGCTTTTTATTTATTTATTTATTTATTATTTATTTATTTATTTTTGGCCTTAAAAAATCCTTTTTGTTATTGCAGTGAAATATGAAATTTAGCAATGATTGAAAGAACAGAAAATAAACCTGATGGTATTGCTTTTCGGTTTCTCCTGCCTACAGGTAATTTTTTGTTGTTTTTGTTTTTGTTTTTTATGCGGGTAGTGGAAGTCGAACTCAGGACCTCACACTTGCCAGGCAGGCGCTTATGCCCCTGAGCCACATCACAGGCCCCACAGGTAATTCTTAAAAGCCCCAAGGATATGTGGTGTGCACCCTCACCTCTAACTGAATATGTGCGATCTCCCTTTGAGCGATGCCATCGCTTATGGGGAAGGGTCAGGTTTTGGGGGATTTTATGGTTGTTTTTTGTTCTTTGCAGTCCTAGGAATGGAAATTAGGGCCTCGCCCATGCTTTGCTACCACTGAGCTATATCCCTAGCCTGTTTTGTTGTTTGTTTGTTTTGTTTTGTTTTGTTTAATTAATATAAT
This sequence comes from Erethizon dorsatum, assembly GCA_028451465.1. Classification (NCBI taxonomy): domain Eukaryota; kingdom Metazoa; phylum Chordata; class Mammalia; order Rodentia; family Erethizontidae; genus Erethizon; species Erethizon dorsatum. The sequence continues at coordinate 43,511,419 of CM051825.1, forward strand.
ATAACTAGGAGCAAAGGAAATCCAAGATGAAGAAACAGAAAATGAAATGGAAGAGAACAAGCACAGACTCAGGGAAGGAGAGAAGAACTTTATGCTGTTGGACTGGAATAAGATCAGTATTAATTTACGATTTTTAAAAACATGTTTCCTACCTCTGTCCACTGAATAGACCTTAGAAACAAAGACACCCAGTAGCAAGAAAGCCCAAGTCACGGCTTCTAACTTCCATTCTCTGTTAAAAGTAAGCAGACTCTTTGGAGAAGGAGTTGGTCCCAAGGCTGAGACTGGCAAGTCCAAGACAAACCTGGAATGACCAGGAAGTAAGGCAGAGCTCCGAAACTGATGAAGAGGTGTCAAAAAATACACCAGCTTGAAAGAGCTTTTGGCCAAATTTGGAACAATGTAAGCATCAAATAATTCAGGAATGGGTTATAACACATGGAATAAATTTTTAAATTCCTGAGTTCACACTGATACTGTACTATTAATGACACCATTAATAATGAAATTTAAAAAGTCTTAAAGGGTTTATGGGCAGAACTGTTCTTTATAATAGAATGCCAACTAGTGGCAGTAAAATATTTCCCATCTGCTTAAAGTCATGTCCCCTGGATTAGGTGTCTTTTCCTTCTTTAAAAGGCCAGAACATAAAACAAGAACTAGGGAGAGTCAGGAAGTGTGTGGGAGAGTTCATAGCTCAAGAGGGGAGAGATTTTAGTAAATGACTTTGTAAAGAAGGGCAGATTCTTCAAACTTTTTGAAATTTCCTCTGCAGTGTCTGTTGCCATGCCACCCTGCCTTGGATCCAGCTGATGATGGATTGAAACTTCTACAAACTGTGAGCTAAATAAATCTTTCCTCCCTTAACTTATGAGTGTCGGGTATTTTGTTCCAGTAATGAGAAAAGTAACTAAGACAGAATTTGTTACCAAGAGTGGAGTTGTCGCTGTGACTGTACCTGACCATGTGGTTCAGGAGCCTTTGGAACTCTCTTGGGGAAAGAGTTTGGAAAGGTTCAGAAATGCCAGCTGAAAAAGCAGCCCTGGAATGCCTTAAGTTGCACTTGATGGGAGATTCTGGTCAGAGTTCAGAAATGTTCCCAGTGATAAAAATGGTCCCAGTAAAGACCAGGCTCAGGAGGTTTCTGCTGGGAAGAAAGACTGTAATGGCGGTCGGACTCCAGACAATATGGGTTATGCCTGGGCCTAAAGTTTGTCTGCATTTTGCTTGTGTCTAGAGATTTTTGCCTGAGACTGATGTTATAGGTGGCAGACTAATTAATCTGGCAAAAGAAATTTCAAGGCAGTCTAATGTTGAGGCCATGGCATGGCTACTGTTGGGGGCTTTTAGCCAGACCTAGGCTGAGAATCAAGAGCAAGGAGCCCAGCAGAATGATTTAAAATCTTGTGAGTTTGGTCAGAAAGGAAGCTCCAGTAAAGCTGTGGACTGCAAAGATAGAGCAGAAGAGATCTTGACTGCTGAGAAGGAACAGATGTCCCCCCAACAGGACACTAGAAAAGATGGCCTGAGGGTATCAGAAGAAGCAGCAGGACCCCACTCTTTGCAGCCTCAAAATTGCAAAAGTGAAAGATTTTGCTTTGAGAAGAGAGCCCAGAGCACCATGTTCCAGAATGACGGTGGCCTAGGGAAGTTTTTCCTCAGGATTTGGTTCATAGGCACTGAACCCTTACACCCACAAGAGAAGAAAGCCTGGCTACTTCTCAAGCTGGTGGCAGACCAGCTTGGCATCATCCACTTGGTGCTGGTTTTAGGTGCATGCAGAATGCAAGAGTTATGGGGTCAGGAAGCTTTTCACCCAGATTTCAGAAGAAGGCCTGGGAAGTTAGGCATGTGCCCTTAAGAGGGCAATATGTGAAGCTGTAAGTGTGAAGCCAGAGGTGCAGTGGAGACCCCAGAAGACTGGAGAAGATAGAAATGTGGATCGTCCAAGGAAAGCTGCAAGGAGTGAGCAAAGCCAGCCGAAGAAAGAAGCCATGGAAGCTACAACCACTGGAAGTGCTGTAGGGGCAGAGCCACCCACTCCCTTTGGAGTTCACAGCTTGCCACAGATTGCCACAGATGCTGGAAGTGGAACTGTGAGGTTTAATGTTTGCCCTGCTGGATTTTGGTCTTGCTTTGTTCCCATTCATTGCTATCCCCCTTTGTAACTTTTGGAATGGAAATGTCTCTCTTGTGCCATTGAATGTTGGAAGTATTTAACTTTCATTTGTACAGTGGCTTGCAGCTAAGAGTTTGCCTTAAATCTCAGAGGAGACTTTGGACTTTTCAGCAATGCTGAAACTGTTAGGACTTTGCCAACTCTTAGAGATGGACTAAATACCTTTTGCCTAAAGGGATATGTATGAGTATTTGGGGGGCCAGGGGTGGAATGTTATGGCTTGTGTTTAGATGTCCTCCCCAAAGCCTCATGTGGTCATAGGTCAGGCTTTTTCAGAGGTGGCTGGATCTAGAGTGTATGACACTAGAATTGATTCATGGTGCAATGATTCAAGGGTGTGAGTGCTACCTGCCCTAAGTAGCCTGGAGAGGATATAAGGGTAGAAAGAGCTGTGGTCATCTCTAGCTTGCTTTGCTAAATTCTGCCCGTCACAAACCATTTCTCCTCTTCATTGCCTGTCTGCCTACCATGCCAGCTGATTATGGACTGAAACTTCTACAAACTGTGAGTTAAATAAACCTTTCCCCCCTTTAACTTTGGGTGTTGGGTATTTTGTCTCAGCAATGAGAGAAAAGTAACAAATCTGTCTCATCCACTGGTCAAACAGACATCTCACAGGTTCTCAAACCTTCTAAAGAAGACCCCTTACCAGCTGAACTTTGTTAACCTGCATATTCTAGGGCCATCCTCTCCAGGGCTATGATTCATGATTCATTTTTAACGTTGACCTACACACTCTGGGTGATTGTGCTGGAGGTAAACCAGAAACTTTAGTTTCCTGGACAAGGACAGTTAGTGGAATAACTTATGACTCTAAGCAAATTGGAGAAGCATGTAATCAAAACTTGTTTCCTGCCAGGCATGGTGGTACATGCCTGTAATCCCAGCACTTGGGAGGCTGAGGCAGAAGGATCACTAAGAGTTAGAGGCCAGCCTGGGCTACTAATGAGTTCAAGGACAGCCTGAACTACATAGTGAGACAGTGTCTCCAAAAAAAAAAAAAAAAAAAAACTAAACACTTTGAAAGGTCATGCAACAGTGCATGCCTGTAACCCCAGCTCCCCAGGAGACTGAGGCAGGAGGATCTCAAATTTCAGGCCAACCTAGGCTACACAGCATGACCCTGTTTTAAAACAAACAGACAAACAAAAAAACTGATTGAGATTTGGACACTATATGTATGTATGTATATATATATATATATATATATATATATATATATCTTAGTTTACAAAATGTAAGCCAATGACAACAAAAAAGAGTGACTTAGGTCTTCCTGTGAACCAGTATTTACATCACTAAAGCTGTAAGATGAATTGACCCTAAGTAGTATAGAAATGTGCCATTTTCTTGTAGGAGACTGGCCTGTCATTATTTACTCAACTTGCTACCTGTTTGCTCTTCCTGGAGTTCAGGTGTGTTTGGTTTGGTTTGGTTTGGTTTGGTTTTGTCTTGCTTGTGGTAGTAGGGATTAGGCCCAGGGTCTTTGCACTGAGCTGCATCCCCCCGCCCTTTTTTTTTTTTTTTTGTGGGTACTGGGGGTCAAACTCAGGACCTCACGCGCCACCAGGCACTTGTGCCACTGAGCGATATCACCGGCCCTTTTTTCGTATGTGGGTACCGGGAGTCAAACTCAGAACCTCACGCTTGCCAGGCAGACGCTTATGCCGCTGAGCCATCTCACCTGCCCCCCCACCTTTTTTTTTATGTTTTATTTTGAGTAAAGTAGCTAAGTTGCCCAGACTGGGCTCAAACTTGCAATCCTCTTGCCTCAGTCCCCCAGAGTGGTGAGATTACAGGTGTGTACCACCACATCCTGCTCCAGAGTTCAGTTCAACTCACATTTTTAAGGGGGATAAAAAGGGGGTACGTTTTAAAAGATCTTCACAATACCCACTGAGACAACAGAAAATGCTATATATCACAATTCAAATTCCTGGATTTTTTTGACACAGGGTCTCACAGTGTAGCCAAGGTTGGCCTTGAATTTGCAATCCTCATGCCTCCACCTCCTGAATGCTGGGATTACAGGGGTATATCACTACACCAGCTAAAAATCAAACTTAAGAATCACTACCATAGCCCTTTTTGGCCTGCAAATCAAATGTACATTTAAGAAATCAATGAAAGTTTCTCATTTCCTTCTCTTGTTTTTGCTTCAGATTCTCTATGTTGGACCCAAACTGAGGAGCTGGAGTTGCCACTGGGAGATCAGGCCAAGAGCATGGGGGCCCCTGCCTGGGCCACCCACCCTCCATGCAGGCCACCTCCTTTCCTGGCCCAGAGGAAATGAGAAGGAGAGATGTGAAGAGCAGTGGTACTCAGAGACTCCAGAGCAGCAGTGGGTCCCACCCAAGCCCCCAGCCTTGCCCAGCCTGTGCACCCACCTGTCCTCCCACCTAGCCAGCCCAGGGCCCCAAGATCATTAGGCGGAACAGGCTCCATCATCACCCAGGCAAGGAGGAAGATGCCCTGGTGCTCACCAAGCAAGGCCTGCTCTCCAAGTCTCCTAAGAAGCGAAATTAACATCTTCAGGGCCCTCTTTTGCTGTTTGCATGCCCAGCATGTTGGCCAGTCATTTCTTCCACTGAACTTTCCATGGACAAGGAAGAAGCCAACACCACTGCTACATCAGATCTGCTGCAGTGTCTCCAGTACCAGTTTTATCAGATCCCTGGGACCTGGCTACTCCCAGAAGTGACAGAGTAAGATCAAGGAAGGAGCTGTGTGGTCATTGGCCTGGATGAAACCCTTATACACTGTTCCTTTAAGCCAATCAGCAGTGTTGACTTCATAGTGCCTGAAGGGATTGAGGCGACCACTCAAGGGGTTAAGTGCTCAAGAGGCCTTGTGTGGATGAGTTCCTGAGGGGAAGGGGGAAATCTCTGAATGTGTTCTCTTCACTGCCAGTCTGACCAAGTATGCCTAACCTGTGACAGACTTGCTGGCCTAGTATGGGGTGCTCGGGCCTGCCTGTTCCGTGAGTCCACAGCTGCTATTTCAATGACCTCAGCCCCCTGGAGAGGGACTTGAGGAAAACCCTCATCTGGGACAATTGCTTGCTTCTTGTATCTTCCACCTGGAGAACGTAGTGCCTTGCAGCCCTGGTTTGATGACATGGCAGATAATGAGTTGCTCAACCTGATCCCAATCTTTGAGGAATGAAGTGGAGCAGATGATGTATACACCAGCCTTAGGCAGCTGCAGACCTCTTAGCCTTCCTCCTTCAAAGCAATGTCATTCCCAGTAGGAGACTTTGCTACACTGTGCCTTTCTGATCAGCCTGACAGACGGAGCAGAAGCTGGAATGCCTTACCAAATGGGGCCTGGAACGAAAGGTGATTGGAAAGAGCTGTGGGCCAGGTTAGATGCCAGCTGGGCAAATCAGACCAACAGTATTCACAAATGCCTGTTCCAAGTTGGTTTCCCAAGACAGAGAGAGAGTGTGTGTGTGTGTGTGTGTGTGTGTGTGAGACAGACAGACTGACTGACTGACTGATGAATTGTGGCCCCAGTGGGGGAGAAAAGGAGAAAGGAAGGGGGGCCAGAAGCTGCCTTTTGGATGCCCCAGGCACACACCTTTCTGAAAACTTTCTCCAGCCAGCCGCTCCAGACAAAAAAATGCCATTTCTGGGAAGATGATGATTTGTTTCCAGAACCAGTGACCCTATGACCATCAGGTCCTGTGGCCCAAAGGTTGCGCTTGCCTCCAGCCAAGTGCCTGCCTCCTCTCTGTGTGTCTTAGTTACTTTTCTCTTGCTGATGAGACAAAATGCCTAACACCCAAAGTTAAAGGAGGAAAGGTTTATTTAGCTCAGAGTTTGTAGAGGTTTCAGTCCATAATCGGTTGGCTCCAAGGAAGGTGGCAATGCAGAGGGGCATCACAGAGGAAAACAACTCATGGTGGGCAGAAGATAGCAAAGCAAGCAAGGGACCTTAGCAGCTTATTTCTGCCCCTTTTATACTCTATCTAGGGTGCTGGGATTAGGGCCATGCCAAACCAATCAGTGGACTGATTTAGTCATCACACACCCTTAATCCCAGCATCACACACTCTAGATCCAGCCACCTCTGAAAAAGGCCCACCTATGACTGCACGGGGCTTTGGGAGACATAAACCATAACACTGTGTCTCCCCAAGGTTTGGGTGGTAGGCCTGCCTTCCTCACCACCTGCCATAGTGCTGATCCTGCGGGGAAGGTGGTCTCCCTGCCCTGGAAGAGGACTGATGACTGATTTCCATTCTTTTGACTCTTGAAATTTCTAACATGGAGCATTGGGTCTGGTTTGTTTCTGGCAAAGCTGCAATCCTGGGTCTGAGATGAATGTGGGAGGTGCTGGGGTACAGGGAAGGGGTAAATCCCCAAAGCATGAATGTGTACCCTCTTGGCTTGTAGATCACCTGAGCTTCTTTCCTTAAGTCTGCTCTTCAGGGATTCTCTGCTGCTACTGGTGCAGGGACTTTTGTTTCAAAGGCTGGGACTGGCACTCCAAGCTGCCCCAGCCTCTCCTGTTGCTTGGGCAGGGTTCTTGCTCTTTGCATCCCCTTGGGGGCCTGTCCTGTGCTGAGCTCTTTCATTCCTGTCTTCATCCTTCCTAGCTGTCACTCTTCCTCTCACAGGCTCAGAACTCCTGCTTTTCCAGAACTGAGGGGGACAGATATTCTTACTATTTGGTTTGTCAACCTTCTGCCCCCAGTAACAAGAGTGAGGGAGGCCCTCACTGACCTGCACTGTGGGTGTCTTTGGCTTTCAAAGATTCTTAATAGTGAATGCTTTTAAAAAAAAAAAAAAAAAAAATGTCACAAAATGGAAGTTTACCCAGGGTGGAAAACAAAGAGCAAAGTGCTGCTGTAACTGGGGCCCTACCTCAGCATCACTGCCTTAATCAAGGCCCCCCCTGGGGGCTGGATGGGGTTCTCTCCTCCTCCCTCCTCCTTCTGGGATGGGAGGGAATTCTGATCCCTATCTCTGTGTTCCCTGAAGGTGATATCATAAAGCATTTGTGAATTGTTTCCCCTCAGGCCTCATCCTATTACTCTTTTAAATCTCTACACACTAGGTCCCGCATCAGGAACTAACCAGTTTGGAAAAAACCAGGTGGTAGAGAGCAGCTCAGTGTTCTGAGTGGTAACTCGCTAGCTAGATCCTTCTTGAGTTTCCTGAGTGGGACTTTCCACCTTGTCCCAGTGTGGGAGGCCTTGTCTATCTTCACTTTCACAGAAGCAGAACAGAGTGCCCCACACTCCTGTGATCCACGACATCATCCCTGTGGCTGTGGGGTCCCGCCACAGGTGAAGGGCAGAAGGCTCCAGGTGCTAGCCAGGAAGGCCTTCTGAAGGAAAGGGAGTGCTCAGAAACTAAGGCCAGCTCTGGTTTCAGACTCAGGTCCTGGCCTCCACTGCCATTCTGCTATTGCAGGAGGGGCATCTTTCCAAAGTCCTACCCTGAGTCCTCTCCCACTTGGCCTGGCCAAGCTTTTCTAACTAAGCAGTAAGAGGCTTGAAGCTGATTGAGTCCCAGGAAGCCTTTCTGCCCTCTTTTGGATGTCCTTATTTTCCCAGAAGGAGGGAGAACCCGTGCCACCCCCATTCCTATCAGGCTTATCCAAGTGTTTGGAGTGTGACCCATGACCAAAGCCTGGGATGGCTTGGTAGAACTGACACTGCTGCTTCTGCATGAAGGCCCAGCTTTCCAGGCCCTGCTCCTATCAGAACCCCACCTGCTCACGTGCAGGTTTTCCATGGAAGTGCCGGCTCCACTCTCCCCTCTTTCCTTTCTCGGAGAACCAACATGGCCAAATCTAAATTGGGCTGGACCACATGGAACAGAGCCAGCCTAAAGTTATCATTTGCTCTCTGTTTTCTAGTTTCATAGTGTGTTGGGGCAAGTAATGATTTTGAAGCCTGCTCTTGGGAGGATTCAGTCAGGCTTACTTATGAAGGAGGGCAAGACAGAGGGAGCCACTTCCCCAGTCTATGCTAGGGCTTGCCACCAGCCCAGCCTGTTTGAGACTTCAGTGGCCACTGTGCCTGGTGTCAGCACCAACTAAAGCCATCCCGGGTTCAGTTCTTTAAGGTCCCTCTTCAGAGACACAGTGGATTGCTCTGATTGGGCTTCTAAATCAATAGCCTGATGTTCTTGTCCCTCTTATTGGGGGAGCTTTGCACACAGGACCACTTTGTTAAAGGGTCAGATAAGGGTTTCTACTCTGTGCATTGTAGAGGGCACAATCTGGTGGCCAATGGGTCCCTTGCTAGAGTGTGTGTTTAGTTAACTTGGGACCTTGTATTTAAGTTCCTCCCACCTCCCAAAGATTTTTGTGTAAATGTATAAATTCTCCTCTGTTAACAGTGGCCCAGAAGCTTCTTTTACTAAAAACATGGTGGTCTCAAGGCAGTCACTGCCTGGGAAGCAGACCCCAGGTGGTTCTGGTGCCCCTCCCCTCTTCTGAGTCTTCATTAGTGGATCAGCCTCATACAGTGAATGTCCCAGGCAAGCCAAGTATTTGAGAAAGTTAAGCCCACTTTCCATTTCTGATCTTCAGTTGGTTACTTAACCACTCTTGTCCTTCAGCCACCATTTTTTTTTTTTCTTTTTGTAAAGGAGGGTGCTTGGTTTTGCTTTTTTCCTTTTTATAAATGCCAGTAAATATCTGTATATTCAACCATGGCAGAGGATGTGGGGGTCTAGGTAGCTGCCCCTGCTCTTTTAACTTGGCAGGAGGCACTTCCGGAGCAGACCGTCCTCTTTGTCCTGTGACTTTCTTTGCTTGTAATTACCCCAAGTTTGCTGTGATCCCTTTTCAAGATGACATTGGGAGTGGGGAGGAAGTCTGCTTCCTACTGCTGGGATTCTGACTGCCTTGTTTCATGATGTGATAATTTTGTTGTATTCAAAAACTTGAAATATAGGACACATTTAAGTGTCTGTTTATGTTGCTGGAATATTTGTATTTCTTACAATTAATAAAAGTGGTTTTTATAAACCTAAAAAAAGAAAGAAACCAATCACAATAGTATTAGAATAAATGAAAATCAACAGCCTTTGAACGTAAGAGCTGGAGGAAATAATCTAGTTAACTCTTTCATTGTGTAGATGAAAGAATTAAGGTGCAGCAAGGTAAAGTAACTAATCTGACATCATAGGACAAGTAGCACCATCATAGGACTAGGGAAGAGATCTTTCAAGAGAGGAGATCAAAAGTTACAAAGGGAAATGCTAATTATCCTGATTTTATCAGTGCACTGTATGCCTATGTTCAAATATCACACCATACCCCACTGCTGTACAACTATTACATGTAATCATAATTCTAAACTAAATTTTTTAAAAAATAAAGCGAGCATGGGAACCATCTCTAGATGCTGGTCCCCTCCCTTCTGGCTCTTTTTTTGCTTTCTTTCTGCTTCCTGGCTGCCATGAGATGAACAGCATTCCTCAGGCTCTGGGTCTACCTTGACATTTCTGCCTCGCCACAGGCCTAAGAGCAGTGGAGCTGTCTGACCATAGACTGTGTGAATTCTAATTCTGTAAGATAGTGCCAAACTGTCTCCAAGGCACTTGTTTCAATTTCTATTCCCATTAGCAATATATTTGGGACCTATCTGATCCACATTCTCTACAATACTTAACATTACCTGACTTTTTCATTTCTGCCTGGTAATTAGGGTAAGATACATTTCTCATTGTGGTCTCAAAATGCATTTTCTTGGTCACTAGAGAGATTAAATTTCTTTATTTTCTTACATCACACTGTGCCTGATAGTTAGAAGGTCTCACCAATCAGTTATTTGTGATAAAAGCCAAAGAAAGGTACACAGCCACAGAGAAACCTATTGTCTTCTTGCTCAGTAAAGCTAGTTCTTCCATGACATGAGTAGGATTAATTGTCATACCATGTATTACTTTGGTATTCATTCCAAAACAGATTTTTAAAAATTTTATAAGGTTAAGGAATCAATTTTCTGTAAAGCAGTAGTGTCAACATGACCTTTTGTTTCATTCAAATGACTTTCAATGAAAAAGTTTTTATATAATCCAGGGTTTAAACAAAACATGATTTCAGCTAGAAGTCAGTTCCCTTTGTCATTCTCTATTCACATCTAGGCCACAGGAAATGACAACAGCAAATTCTTGGTAGAGTCCCTGCAAACTGCCTCATTTTTACCATAAAGGATGACATTCGAGTTTTAAATTTTCCACAAAGAAACCAGGCAATTTGCAGACTGAGATTCCTTTGCTGTTATTATTAGGCAACCAGCTGAGGATAAAATTTTTGTTTTGATTTTTAAAATAAGTCTATCTGACAAAATTGTTTTGAAAAATATCTTCCATAGTTTCAAGCATATGTCCCTGGGCCACAAAATTAACTTGAATTCTTCCTTTTGGTTGTTCAAACATCAGTAAGGTTTTTAAACCCATTTCTCTGAGATGAAGCCATGTAGCTGTCATGAGGCGTATAGCACAAGGGTTGGCTGGAGGTCAGAGTGACCAAGTGCCTTGGTTTGCCTGGGAGGAATGGGGTCTCTAAAACTTGTGATTTTTGATGCTCTGACCAGGGAAATCCCAGACAAACCATAAAAAGCTAGTCACCGAATTGGGAGGCTAACGTAGCTGGCAGCTGGGCTCAGTTGTTCAGGAAGCCCTCCTGGAGTGGGTTTTACCCTTCCCCTCACAATGGAACCCTTTGCAGTTTATGGAAATGGAGGAAATGCCAGAAATTTAATTAGCATCTGGGTGCCATATACTTAGAAACCTTGGGAACATGGGAAACCTACCAAACCCTTTCCTCTAGCTTGGATATATCATAGGGTACAGAAACTTTCCTAGGTCTTTTTTGTGTGTACCAGCAGCGTTCATCAGCCCAGATTTTGAAGAAATTTATTTTCCCCTTTTTTTTCTCACCACTTGATGGCGCCACCGCGCAACGCTGCTCCTCAGCCTGGGGGCCAGTTTCCCTAGTCTATTTGGTGCTTGAGTGGCTGGTGAAAAATTGCTTGTGGAGTCCCAGTTCTTGTGAACTATGGCTCGAAGTTGAACCGCTCAGGGATGTCACACTGACCTTGTACAGGCTATTCAAGGATCCACTAAAAGAAAGGATCCAGAGGAGCGGCTGCTGCCCTTGTCGCCCGAGAGCTCCACTTGGCTCTCTGTAGCCTACCCCCCGGGCCCCTCTTTGTGCAGCTGTTAAAAAGAAATCAGTGCTGGCGGGGCATGGTGGCCCATGCCTGGGATCCCAGCACTCTGGGAGGCTGAGACAGCAGGATCACAGTTCAAACCCAGCCTGGGCAACTTAGCAATTTAGCGAGACCCTGTTTTAAATTTTAAAAATAAAATAAAATAAATTTAGAGGGCTAGGGATGTGGCTCGATGCAAAAATCCTGGGTTCAACGCCAGTACCTCGAAAGGGAGGCAGGAAAAGAGAAAGAAAGAATGAAAGAGAGAAAGAAATCAGTGCTTCTCTATGGTTCCTTCGGATGGGAGGCAGCCAGAAAGCATCCATAATTCACTCTTTCTCTCACCCTCCTCTAATCCATCAATCTCTAAATTACTCTTACCTGCATACCTTACCCAGACGCTCCTACAAGGTCACCTGCCTCACCTCAATCCTCCTACAGTCTCTTCTCAGGGAAGCAGCCATAGGTTGAGTGTGCTTTATAACACATGTTTCGTAACCCTGCATGGCCCTTGTATCTCCCTGAGGAGGGAGGAGAGGACCTACGTGACCAGCCCATCACCTTCCTGAGCCCACATCCACCGGCTCCCTCACTCACTCTGCTGCTGCCCTGCAGGACCATCCAGTGCTCTGCTGGCCCAGTCCAGCCGTATGGCCTCTGCCTCGCACTTACCCACCTAGCACCTCTCCCGATCCATGGGCATGGCCCAGTCCCTCATCCCTTCAGTCTGTCCACCTGTCAGCTGGCAATGACCATCCTGTTTACAACAGCAGTCCTCCCACACCATGCTTTCTCTTCTTTCCTGCTCTGTTTTTCTCTGCATCACTTACACCCACTAGACACACTCAGTGCTCATTTATTATCTGTTTATTGTCAATCTTTCCTCTACCAGAATGTGAGCACCACACGTAAGGATTTGTCTGTTTTGGTCACTGCTGTGTCCTCAGCACTTTCACCCAGACCTGGTTTAGTAGACATTCAGTAGGTGTGTTGGACACTTTCCATCACTGTGACAAAATACCTCAGGCAATCAATTTATAAGGAGGAAGTGTTTATTTTGACTCACAGTTTCAGAGGCTTCAGTCCCTGCTCAGTTGGCTCCTTTTCTTTTGAGCTTGTGGCAGCACAGTACCTCATGGTGGGACCATGTGGCAGAAAATGCTCACCTCAGGGCAGCCGAGAAGCAAAGAGAAGAGGAGGGGGGGTCCCAACTACCCTTCAAAAGTACATCCCCAGTGACTTAACATCCTCCCACTAGGCCCCACTTCTTAAAGATTCCACCCCTCTCAATAGAGCCATGGGCTGGGACTAAGCATTCAAAACAAAGCCTTTGGGGGACACTTATCCAAACCATAACAGTAGGTATTTGCCAAAAGTTTGATGGGCTTATAGAAGTGACTTCAGTGATACCACAGACTAGGGTAGGCACCAGCAGGAAAAGGAAGCCCATATGGCTTCCTATTATATTTCTTGTTTTTTCTACTAAATTGCCTTAGCTATTGTATCTATAGCCCTCCCTTGATTACTGTGCCTCAAATGTTCATTTTGTAAAATGAATCTGTCCCAGGGAAATCTGGCCTTGCAGATGTCTGGTTATTGTGGTACTTCCCACCTTCTCTCCCAGATCCACAGCTTCTTTCCACAGCCGCCTGGCTCAGAAAACCTTCGGAAAACCTTTGCAGAGGGCCAGATGCCTCTATAGTAGTATTGGCCAGCAACACTCCCAAGCAGGGCTTTTGTCTTTCCTGGGCCACTCAGAACTTGCCATAGGCCCTAAATCACACTCAGAACTCTAGATGCAGAGGAGCCTGAGAAGTGAAGTTATTGTTCCCCACCTCTGCAAAATGAGCTCACACAGCAAAGAAGGAGCTTCAAAACTCCTTGGCTTACAGCCAATTAATGGCCTTGAAATCATTTACTGGAATAAGACCAGTCTCTTTTTTCAGTGAAATGGAATAGACTAGAAAATATCAGAATGTACTGTATCATCTAAGGATAAGTATTGTTTCATGAAACTTTTTGCACAAGCTTCAAGCCAAAACAATTAATCAGAATTTCTGGGACATCGAGACTTCTTAAAAGCTTCCCACTGAAGTCTAGTTTACAGCCAGAACAAGGGCCTCAAGAGTTTTTGTCCCTCACAGAAATGATCCAGTCCAGTGTCTGGCCACCCCGGCACAGTGGTAAGGCCAGTCTTTCCCTAGCATCTGTCTGCATAGGGAGGATCTTGCTCGTACCCACGTCAGACCTTTTCTTTCTCTCTTCCTGTTTCAAAAGTCCACACTTCCTTTGAGGTATCTCCCCAACATCCTGTTTGCCACCCACTGAGTGACTAAATCTTTCTCTACCCCCATGACTAGACAAGCCTCTAGGATGAGTTAGGCAGCCTCCCGAAGACAGCTTCCAGAATCTCATCTCATCCCAAGCAGACAAAGCACCAGATCAAATCCACCCTAGGAAAGAGTGTGCTCAGAAGCACGGGATGCATCTCAGCTGTCCCCAAACATCAGGGGACAAGAACCAAAACAAGGGCCCAGAGCTTCTGGAAAACCCACTTATTGTTCATCTAGTTGAAGAGGGGGATACAAGGAGACTCTTTCTGACAAATCACAGTGCAAACACAAGCTGAGGGGAGAGGGTTTGCTGAATGGTCGTGTCAGGATGCCCTCTGAAGCAGCATCTGGACAGGCTGCTCAGGGAAGTGGCAGGACAACCACCAGACCCCGCCACTCTTCAGCTTTCCCTTGCCCACTTCCACCAGGGCTTAGGACATCCCGGGAGCCAAGCCTCCTTGCTCAGACTCTGGGCATGAGATGCAGACAGGAGCTGTACACACTGTTTGGGGGCAACAGGAAGCACAGTGTTCAACAGATCAGGGCCACTCTTCCTTTGTGCCTTCTCACTATTGTCTACCTCCCCTGTCCTAATCACCCAGAAGTTAATCTTGGAACTATTTCTCTGTAGGACATGAAATGATGAGCAATTCTTGAGTTCTTTATCCCTTTTTTTTTTTTTTTTTTTTTAGACAGGGTCTCGTTATGTAGTTCTGGCTGACCTTGAACTCGCTATGTGGTGCAGGCTGGCCTCAAACTTGCAGCGATCCTCTTTGCCTCAGCCTCCTGAGTGCTAGGATTACAGGCATGCGCCACCACACCCGGCTAGAGTTCTTTATCCTTTTCTGATTTTCCAAGTTGCCTACAATTGAACATATAAAGAAAACACGAGGACTTCCAACTTTTGAAATAAATACATTAAATCTCTTCATCCAACCACCTGTGAAATTGCACAGTCATTCTTTACTGAAGGAGGGGAGGGGAGACCTGCTAGTAGAGTACTTTAGTCTCTGAGAAAGCCATCCAAGAATGCCTTGCCTGATGCCACCGGGAGGATCTACAGACCTGTGCTTAGGATGGCCTGACCTGAGAGAGAGCTCCAGGCAGGCTCAGTAGGACAGAAAGGGATAATGTGCATCCACAGAGCTTGGATCCCAACCCAGATGCCCTCTGCATGTAAATTTCAGTCCTCAAGTCAAAGCCAAAGGGGCATGTACACAGAACAGGCTCATGGCCTCTCCATTTGCCCTATGACTTAGCCTTTCACCTACAGAGGCTGACAGTGATACCAAGCCAAGGTGCCCAGGACAAAGTCTCTGGAGGACAAAGGTGCAGATGGAATTCCTTTTGCCTTCTGCAGCTAATGTAGCCACAAAGCTTGGGATGCCAGATACTCGGTGTATGTGACAAGCATCTAAGCCATTGGGACGCTCGATCTCAGAATCAGAACTGGAAGGAATCTTAGCTCACTCCCTTCTTTGACAGAGAGGTAAACTCAGGCCAGTGATCTCAGTGGCTTCCTTGAGATTGCCAGCCACTGGATCACAAAGGTGGATGTGTCAGGACCTGGTTTCCTAGCTCCCAGGTCACTGTTTGTTCCCTGGCACCATGGCATCCTCAACATTCCTGGCACTCCCCCGGTGCTTCATCCAGTCTCCCACATCACAACTCTGCTGCCTGTGCCTACCTGCCAGAGCAGCATCCAGAACTGTCCCACGACAGCAAATGATGAATGCATACTTACGGACTGACTGAACTACAAACACGAACACAGGCCTGTGGAACAAGTGAGTGGCCTCTATGTGTGGCCACCCAGAAGCCCTTGTAGTGGAGTCTTGGGGTGGCAGGTGATATAAAAAGCCTCGAGGCTCTTATCTTTCCTCAGACCACAGCCCTGCAGAAGAGCAGGAAAGGGCACGAGGTGGGGAAGGGCAGTCCTCACCTGCCCACCTCTGCCTGAAATTGCCCATGACCCTCCCCACCCTTCTCATGTGACTTCTGTGACTTCTTTCCCCTGTGCTCATTTTATCTAGTTTCATCTTTATACAAATATTGGCAAGGACAGCAGGACACAGTATGACTGGTCTTCCAGCCCTGGCAGGGTCAGTGGTGGATTCCGAGGCACAGGAAGGCTACTAATGTCCACACTGGATACTGGGACAGAGAGGAAGAGGGTGGCCCTGCCCTGGGAAATTCCCAGTGGCCTGGGAAGTTAAAGGAGAGACTCACAGTTCACTGCCAGGGGTAGGAGAATGCCTGCTACAAGAGCTTGGGAATTTCAAAGCTGCACAATTCCTGCGGACTTAGGAGCTAACTGGTAGTGTGAGCACTCCGCAAGAAGAAACAGACCCAAAAGAGCTAAGGTCTGAACTTAGCTCTTAGCAGCAGGCAGACCGTTCTCATCCATACAGCACCAGGCATTGTTTCTGTTGTTTGACACTTGATATTTCAGAAAAAGTACCAAGATGATGATCACTAAAACATCAGAAATGTGTTCTTCTTCCTTACATTTATCATTTGGTATTGTCTTTATTTTAAATTACATGTGGGGAGGATGACCAGCATCCTTTTAGTGTGTAGGGCTTTTAAGAATCTTAATGTGGATCTGCAACTATCCATTCCAAAAGAAGATGGAATTTTTAATAGATTAACCAGACTACAAGGATTTATGAAGCGCTTGCTACCTTATGAAGTACAGACCCCAACTCCGACAGCTCACACGATTAGCATGCAGGAAGCATTCCGAGAAGAAACAAGTATTAGATTCTGGCTATGAGGCAGGATGTAGCTGCACAAGCTACCAAGTGCATAGAGTAGATAGATGGAAAAGATGTCCGAGAAGACACGGACTGGAGAAGGCCCTCATGAGTGATCAGAAGCTTGCATGTGTGCACATGTGTCTGTGCGTATGTGTGCAGGCATGTAAGTATGTGTGTGATGTAGCATGAAGCATGGTAGGCACTTGGGAAGGTGGGACAGGTCCAAGGAGGGAAACAGCAAGTAAAATGGCATGCACATTGGAGGACCTAGGGGGACACTGTTGGACACTGAGGAACATACCCAAACATGGCAGCGGATGCACCTTAGGGAGTAATAAGAAGATATCAGAAAGGTGCAGCAAAATGATAAAAGGCCAAAAGACGTCCACAGAAAACCCAGGTGGTAAGCTGCAGAGGGCAATGTGGAGACAGAGGCTCCTGATGTGAAAAGGAGCTGGCTCAGTCGGCTTGGCAGGTGCCCTCCCAAATCCAAAGTTGTTCCTCAGTCCCCTCTTTCAGGCGAGCATGTGCAAGTCGGGGTCAGAACCAATCTCTAAAATAGTCAGGAAGCCCAGTTCACATCCAGGCTCTGAGGCAGCAAGGGAGAAGAGAGCATCCAGCGCGTGCCTGTGGACATGCCGGTACTGCACAGGAGCCCAGGAAAGGGACGAGCGAATCGGTGACTAGCCTGGCTCCCTCCTTGACAACGTCTTCTCAGGATTTGTTCTTTGCACCATGGGAGGGAAGCAAAAGAACAAGGGGTCCTGGTTTAGGTTCCAAAAATGTTGTCTTAGAGTCTGTGAGTTTTTATTAGAAGCAGCCAGCCTACAGGAATTCCAGAAGTGCCACCTCCCTTGACATGACGTCACTTGCTTTTCTCTTGCATTTCTTTGGCATCTGTGGAAACTCTATGCCCAGAAGATGACTGATTAGTGCATCTTGGAGCTGAAGTCTTGACATCTGGATAGCTCATTCTCCATGATACACCAGCACCTACCACAGCAGTGCCCTCAGCGACCCCTCCATCATTCCCACTAAAGCAGGTAGAATACAAGGGCTGTTTTCACCTGCTTCCATCTAGACACACTGCTCACAGATCCAGAAGCTCCTCTACTTATCCCTAATTGAAAGAGCTTGCTGACTGTTAATGGCAAATTCGTCATAACAAATGGCTTCTGTCATATATCATATATCATGTCATAAGCTCTGTGGTCCACGTTGGAAAAGCAGACTAGGGTCATCTAACCCCTAGCACTGTCTATCATATGACTTGCCAAGGGAACTTTGCCAAGTTACTCAACCTCTCTCAGCCTCACTTATCTTTCATAGCGACATACTAACAGCAGGTACTTCCAGTGGTTATTGTGGGGATAAAAGGAAACATGTAAAGCACTTCACTCAGCACTCAAAAGGTGCTCAATAAAGATTAGTTTTGTTTCTTAACATTTTTTATCATTAGAACTTTCAGCTGCTATTTCTTGTCTCTCTCTCTCTCTTTGGTGGGGGGCGGCTGTTGGCTTTGGCTTGTTTTGGTTTGGTTGGGGGTGATTTCAAGACATGGTCTTGCTACATAGCCCAGGCCAGCCTTGAACTCACTATGTAGCCCAGGCTGGTTTGAACTCACCATCCTCCTCCCTCAGCCTCCCATCGCTCATGCCCAGCTTCCTTGTCCCTTCTAATGGTGGGGACAGGCAAGAATACTTGGAACACTGTTTGACAACATTTTTGTAGGACTCTAGACAGAAAGGGACCTCAAGAATTGAGCCAAGACCCCAAGCTGCAGGCTGAGCTATACTCCACCCCTTGAGAGAAAGCACTACCTATGCCATTTATAAGGGGCAAAGTTCAAGCAGAAGAACGGTCCCAGCCTTTCTCCACAGCAGCTCCCACACTGAATCATGACATTCAAGACCTTCTTCCCCACATCTAGCTAACATGCTTCCTGTCCCTTCTAGTTATCACTAATCTCTCTTTTACATTTTATGTCAGGACACTAATTTCTCCTTATCCACACCAATCTCAAACCCACTTCTACAGACCCACGTCGCCCAGACAGCTTGGCCTAGGAGGCCACCATCCCTCCTATTGTAGCCACAGTTGCCCTGAAGACCATCCAGAAAGAGCCATGGGCACTGAACACTGTACTGGCATTTTCCTTCCCTCTGCCCTGTTTGTCTGGTGCCACTTGAGCCTTGCACTGAGCATGGGCAACACGGCTCAATCGCAGCCACCACATTCATTCTGCCCATGCTGTGGGGTTTCTGCCGGACACGTATCACGCCATTTGGTCCATGGCAGAAAGGTGGAATATTCAGGCCTAATTCCTTCAGGCTCAATGCTAGCCACCACCACAACACCAACCCAAGCAAAGCCTGTGTGACATAATCCAGTGAGGCTGGCCCTGGCCACATGCAGAGTCGTTTCCTTAGCTGTGGCCTCCTTACTCAGAACCGCTCTGCATTCAGACTTCTGACCAGCACTTGCTGGAGAGCACAGGAGTGAGCACCGGGGATGGGACCTGTGTCTATCTATGAACCTAGTACAGAACCTGGCCTGCACTGGCCATGCTAAGCACCCAGATGTGAGAAAGAATGAAAGACTTGGCGCACACAATCACTCAACTTTGTCCTAATGAAATTCAGCAGATGTCATCGTGCTCCTCCCACAGGTGAGGCAGAGGGCCAGGTTCTAAGGCATCTGGCTGATTATTGGGGTTGAAATGCTCTGGCCCTCCGTATTTCAGGCAGAAGGTTGTAAATGTCCAGGGTTCTATATAACCCTGTGGTTTTCCTATGCCCTGCCCAATCCTAGGTAATGAGTCTTTCCCTCAACACTTCTCAACTTGCCAGTTACTCATGTGGTTCCTGCCAGGCCCCTGATGGAGCGGATCCCAAGGAGGATGCTTGTCAAAACACAAAAGCACAGCCTGGGAAGGGAGTAGCAGCCATCCCTTCTGGGCTTCTAGCCCACTGAGCAAGGTTTCTCCATCTGACTGCACTTGATTTGGGGAGGACAACAGTCTTTTCATTTAAATCACACTTTGAAAAGTTAATACATTCAGATGGCTCAAAACTAAAGGAGTACAGAAGAGCGTGTGCACAGGCGCTTCCCCCACCTCAGGGTGCTGCACTCCCCATCACTGCGGACCTTGTCACCTCCAGGCAGCTTCAGAATGTGGCCCATCATGACACTGAGCCACACTCTGGCTCCCTGCAAGTCCCACTTGCTGTACCTACAGATAAATAAGAGCTCACAACTCAATCAAGCTGGGAAGCTCTGCCCAGACTCAAAGCCAGCCGGAGTCCATATCCTGGCTCACAGCAAAGTTTCCAGAAAATTCAGATAGCGCTGATTCTGAGCAAGAACTATTTCTCATGCCTTAGGACCTTCATGAAGTAGCATCCACAGAATGGGAGGAGGCGGTGTTCTTTCCTCAACAGCAATACCTCTTCAGATTAAACCAACATCAAACAAAATCAAAGCTTCATTTGCTTGGCAGCTTGCAAATGTTATTAATAATGCACTAAGATGTACTGTCATAAAATGGAATTTTTAGGTGCAAAAAATAATTTAACAGCCAGTTACTTGGCGCCTTGCTGCATAACGCAAGTCCCTAAGTGTTGTGACAAAAAAACACATCTTTGCTTATAGGAGTTTGCCAACCAGAGAGCATAAGCACAAAAGCGAGCAGAAGTAATGAACTCAGCGATAAATGACTCGTCTCACTGCAGCTAATGAGGCCAGGTGGGGACCCTGAGAGCCTCAGAGAGCCCAGAGACAAGGTGACTACATTATACATGGATGATGGAGACACTGAGGGCAGTAACCATGGCCCGAATGTCACCAGGTGACTGAGAAAAGGACAGAAGCTATCACCTCTACTCTTCTCCCCACCCTCCCCCTCCCTCTGTCCAGTAGGGCAGGGAGTTTCAGTCAGCCTTGTTCGCAGCCGGGAGCTCACAATGGTACCTTAGCACGCTCTGCTTCTGGGACAAAGCCCAACACAGCTGCCCAGCAACCCAGCAGCCACCTGGCAGTTCAACCGAATTATGAGAAGAAAGACAAGTGAGACAGGCGGGAGAAGCGGAGAGGTCACACAAGAACTGGGGGGGGGGCAGCTCTCGGCTCCCGGCAGTGTACCCAAGAGGCTCAGGGAGCCCTTGGTCTTGAGGACAATCAGTCTTCTGAGCCAGGCCCCTCCCAACGCAAACAGAAAATGCAGGAGTCCACAGCCTGGTTTGAAAGTAAAATGAGTTCTCGCTCCCCTCCACTTCTGTCCCCCTGTCCGTCGGACCTCAGGGTGACTCACCTTCCAGCAGCGCTCCCAGCAGTGAGTGGGGGAGTCGCTGGGCCTGCACTGCTCTGCCTGTAAAATGGGGCCACAAAGGCTGGCGACCCCCGCCAGGAGCCATAGGAGTCTCTTTCTGACAGGGCTTTTCTGACAGAGTTCCAGTCGGTGCAGGGGCCAGCGCAGAGGGCAGCGCCTGCATAGAGGGAGCGGTACAGCACGGCCATCTCCCTCGGCGCTAGTTTCCTTCCCTGTGCCCTGTCCCTCAGCCCCTCAGAATGTCCGTCTTTCACGGACTCGTTTTGCAGAGCAAGCGGCTGAGCCTGGGTGGTAAAATGACTTCCCGGGTGGAGGCAGGACTGGCGCACTTGCGCCTTCCTCCCGCGCGGCCGCCTCCTCTCCGCAGCGCACTTCCAAGCCGCACCACGCTGCGCCGCTCCGACTCCAGAAACCCCAGTCCGCAGAGACCCCGAGATGCCCGACCACATCGGTCTGCACCAGGGGACGGGCATGCAGCGGATTCCGGGATTCACTCAGAGTGCCGCGACTCGCGCCCTGCGCTCCGGGCCACCGGCGCTGAGCCGCGCTCGGGCACGTGGTGTCGCCGCGGAGTCGCCGGAGGGGACAGTGCGGGACCCGAGAGAACAGCGAGGGCCCGAAAGGGACAATGGGTGGCTGCAGGGGCAGCTCGGGGCCGGAGGGGACAAAGCAGGACCGCGCGGGTCTCTTCCGCTAGCCTTTGCCCCAGCCTGCCTTTGCCCGCAGGCGCGCGCAGGTCCCCGGGGCGCGGGCGGAGCGCGGGTCGCTGCGGCAGTGAGTGGCAGGGGAACCCTACCTTTCCTGAAGGGCATCGCGCAGGGGGCGCTCCCCGCCGGGCTGGCCCGCGACACCCAGGCAGGCCAACGTCCAGGCGGCAGCCCCGCGGCTCGGGGCGCCTGCGGGTGATGGAGCTGGCGAGGGAGGGGAAAGGGACATATTTGGTCAGAGCCCGGCGCGTCACCGCGCGGAGGAGGCCCCTCCGCCAAGCAGGAAGCGCGGAGTTGCGGCGTCACCCGTGCGCTCCGGGCGCCTGCGGGCTGCGCCCAGGTCGGGGTGCGGATCGGGTCCCGCCCTGTGCCAGCGGCCCCCAGACGGGAACTTGCCGGGACCTTGAGGCGCCACCTGCCTTTGTCACCATCCCGGAATGGAGGGGAAATTGCTGGACAGAGAAGAAAACCAGCTCATTCATCATCGCCTCAAGCCGTTGGCATCACCATCCCGGGAAGGGACCTGGGGGAGTCTATACCATTTTTACCTTAATTCATTCGGGCACAAAGGACGGGCACCGGGATCCTCTCCAATGGCTGCTTGGCTCGTATTGACATTAAATGAGAGCTCGAGGCAGCATCTCAGAAAAACCCGTCTCTGACATCTTTGCTGCTGCTCTAGTTTAGTATCGTCTGGTGCCCTCTGTTCTGGCAGAAGCACCCACCATCGACCTGACAACTTGTGACTTGCTTATTTGTTTATGAGGCTCACGAAGGCAAATATTTCCCCTTTTGTTCACTGCTATTTTCCCAGAACCTGAAACAATCCCTCTCCCACAATTCAATAAATTTGTCTACATAAATAATATTGCCAATTTTGGAACTGAGTAAGAAAAGGAGGGAGGGACACCCTATATTTACTCTGCCTCTTTAAATGAGGAAATGCCTGACTACTTGGTGGGACCAAATGACTCAAAGGCAGATGCTCTCCTGGGTTAGTTAAGAGTTAATTCCAGGGCCGGGGATATAGCTCAGTGGCACAGTGCCTGCCTGGCAATCACAAGGTCGTGAGTTTGATTCCCGGTACCAAAAAAAAAAAAAAAAGGTAATTCCAAGCCAGGCAATGTGCACCTGTAGTCCTAGCATTCAAGAGGCTGAGGTAGGAGGATTGCTTGAGCCCAGCAGTTGGAGATCAGCCTGGACAACATGGTGAGACTCCAATTCAAAAAAAAAGCTGATTCTTGTGAAAAGTGCAACATTTTATTGTACTTTGAAGAAATGTAACAATCTCCTGATCACCTAATATTTAAAACACCCATGCAAATAGCACTCAGCCCACTCTGTACATGGTGAAAAAAAGCATTCAAGTGAGCTGAAAAGGTACAACCAGTAGGCGTGGTGGGCTTCTTCTTTTTTCTTTTTTCTTTTCTTTTCTCTTCTCTCTCTTCTTAATCAGAATCATTTCTTAGTCTTGCATACTGAAGGGAGCTAATACCAGGGAGAAGGAAGTAACTATGGCTTAGACCACATCTTGTCACATGGCTTGGGAACATGGATGCTGGGAGACCCTTTGGAACTGACACTGCTGTGTGGGCACAATGTAGGGGAGAATCATGCACTCTCCGACCACTGCCATTGGGCCTGTGGGCATCAGCCTGGGCCAGAGGACCCAGGAGTGGGACTTGCTGGAGAGATCCAGATTCAGTGCTGTAATTGTCAACTCCCCCTACATTTTTCTCTGCCTTAATTTCATTGTCAAGCAGATGTGGACTTGGCTCCATGGACTTTAATTGCCATGGAGAGCAACTTTTATCTAAAACCAGCTGTTCCAGATAAAGAGAGCGTCAGTCTGCCACATTAAACTTTCCACGGGGGGTGGGGGGGGTCACAGTAAAGCCTGAGCACGGGCACTCTGGGGTGGGTGAGTCTTAGTCCTTCAAGTTGGAAACTTTACCCTCAGGGACTCACGTGTTCACAGGGATATGTTACTGTGAGACAGTAAAAAGTCTATATTCCATTTGGGTTTGGATCCCAGTTCCTGGCCCACAGCTTTAAACTCCTTGGAATCTCCAGAGCAGTAAGAATGTCATTTGCATGTCAGTGAGATGACTGGGGGCCGGGGCTTCAGGATGAGAGCTGGTGACCAGAGAGACCAAGTCATGATCAGAGCTTTAGAACTTCAAGCCCAAAGCCCTGACCTCTGGAGAGAGGGGTGCTAAGGATTAAGTTAATCACCAGTGGTCATACCTATGTAATGAAGCCACCATATAAACTGTAAAGAGGGAATTGAGAGAGCTTCTTTGTTGGTAAACCTATGCCTGTCCCCACCTCCGCTTACCTCACCCTATGCATCCATCCCTGGGCCAATTCCTGAGTTACATCCTTTATAATAAACAAACGTAATAGTAAGCTTCTTGAGTTCTGTGAGCTGCTCTACAAAGTTACTGAGCATGAAACCGAAGGTGGGGCCCAGACGGGTGTGGGAACGTCCGACTTTGTAGCCAAGGCAGAGATAAGTGTGGGTACAGTGGGTATGCAGGCCTGTCTTGGGTCATGTGGCACTGAGCCTTTGAACCTGTGGTGTCTGCCACTAACCCTCAATAGCATCAGAAGTGAATTGGATTGTAGGATGCCCATCTGGTATCTGGAGAGTTGAAAAACAGGTTGTTGGTGTGGAAAAACCCACACATTCGGTTTCAGAATTATGAGTAGAAACTGGTCAGACGAATGTATTCTGATCTCTGCTTTGAGGCTACTTAATCAATGCTGTGTGGAAGAAAAAGAACATTGTAGCTCATCACGGCTTTGTAGGCCTTCCGTGTTCAGATAACACCACTCTCAGACTTTTGTTGCTGGTATTGAATAATCCCCGGGGACATTTGTTCTTTTGCTACCAACCAGACTTGGCCAACAGGTATTGATCCCAGTAAAGGCACCAGCAGGGAGGAGCAACCTGGGCACAAGCCCACAGCGATGGGAAGGCTGTGGAGGAGTAGGCTGCTGAGCCTGCCAGGACTGAGGTAGTGAGACTTGGTCCCTTTGGTTTTCAGACCTAGACAAAATTTTGAAGCCATTTTAAATTGGAAATATGAGCCTCGATCAAAATATACTGTAAATAGCTAGTATGATGGTGAACTCCTATGATCCCAGCACTCAGGAGACTGAGGCAGGAGGATTGCCACAAGTTCAAGGCCAGCCTGGGCTACTTAGTGAGTTTAAGGCCAGCCTGAACTACATATCGAGACCCTCTCTCAAAAAACCAAAAAAATGTATATATACAGTGAATGTTTAAATTAAACATTCTATTATGGTAAAAGACACAGTACCATTGATCCTCCTCAAAATACTCCCCCTCACTTTGAATACTCTTATCCTGTCATTCTTGCCTCTTTCTGAAGCAGTTCTGAAAGTCCTCTTTCATGAGTACCTTTAGGAGATGTGATCAAAATTATGGTGAATGCTGCTGCTGAGTGCCATTCAATGGAAAGGCAGGCTCATAAAAACATTACGCTGTATCCTCATCCATCTTATTCACTGGATCTGGTACCATGTGACTTCTGGCTCTTCCCCAACATCAAAATGATCATGAAAAGTAAACATTTAAATTGATTCAGGACATTAAGGCAGCCAAGGCAGTGCAACTAAAGACACAAAAGAGGACTTCCAGAACTGCTTCAGAAAGTGGCAAGGACAATGGGATGAGTGTGTTCAAAGAAAGGGGGAGATTTTAGAAGGGGATTAATGGCAATACATCTTTTACGTAATACATTTTTAAAAATTTAAACCTTCATTGTATATTTCAATCACACCTTATCTTTCCCTAAACCTCTCAGCAATATGAGTCACAGAACTATGTCATTTCAACATTACTCACCAAACTTTCAATTGTGCCTGCTGTCATTTCAGTTCTCCATCTAACGGGTATGATTTCAACACTATTCTGCTCCTCAGGTG
This sequence comes from Erethizon dorsatum, assembly GCA_028451465.1. Taxonomy (NCBI): domain Eukaryota; kingdom Metazoa; phylum Chordata; class Mammalia; order Rodentia; family Erethizontidae; genus Erethizon; species Erethizon dorsatum. The sequence continues at coordinate 43,536,856 of CM051825.1, forward strand.
CTCTTAGCACATCCAAGTGATGTTTTAAATATCTGACCTAATTGTTGGAATCATGAGGAAATGACAAGATGGCCTGGTCAGCTCCAGTCCTCCATCCTTCCTCCTTCTGTCATCATTGTAGAGTGGCATCCTTAAGTAGCATGATTTGGTAACCTGGGGTCCTTGGACAAAGACTCTCAAATCTGAGTACCAGGAGGGCTGGATAAGCAGATTGCTGGACCTCACTCTAGTTTGTCTCTAGTGTAGGCTGAGGCCCATGAATCTGCATTCCTAGCCTTCTAGTGAGGCCCCAGGTGATAATGATGTGCTAGCTCTGCTACTTCTGAGCCACACTTTGAGAACTAGCAGAAGCTCAGTGGGTTCCTGATTCCTTCTGCAGGGGACCCCCCCCCCAGGCAGACAGATCACAATCCCAAGAGCCCAGGAAAAACAGAAGAGCTACCTATTCCCCACACTCTTCTGTTTTTCCTGTGCTGGCTGTTGAAAGCCCACTCCTAGAGATGGTCTGCATTCCCTGCCATGTAGCACCCTCCTTCTTCAAGTGCCAAGACATGGCTGAATCCTTCTGTGCTTTTAACTCAAACCTCTGCTTCCGGGTCCTGCTGGAGAAAACTCTGCCTTAAAGGACTCAGGCCCCCTGAAAATCTCCCTCGTGTTAAAGCCAACTAATTGGGACCTTAATGACACCTCTAAATCCATCAGAGCAGCGCCTAGCTTAGTGCTGGACTGGATAACTGAGAGGAGCTGCGTATCAGAGGACTGTGAATCCAGGGGTCACACTAGAATCCTCCCCACTACTGATAGTAATTTATTCAACCAAATAAGCAGCTGTTCATTGGCAACCAGTTTATGTGAGGAGGGAATGGCCATATGCAATGAGGGTGTGGGCTCCCCGGTGTGCCAGATGCAGACTGACCTGGCCCCAATACAGATTCTTCAGAGTGCATCCTTTCTCCCCGGAATAGTCCTCCCCTTTAAACTTGACTCCTCCACACAGCCCTGACTCTGGTGGAATGCAGTTAATTACCCTTTCTCCCCTCCATAGCTGATGTTTCAGAAATCAGGATTTAGTCTCTAGGAACAGATTCTTCTCAAACCTGTGATGAATATTCCTGATAGAAGGAGAGTACTGCTGTGTTTATTGTTCGCTGTCCTTGAAACTCCATGAGCAGTCAGCAGTTGCAGCCATGGTAGCTGGGACTGTGTGGCCTTAGGCTGACATGCTGGACAATTACGCTTCTCTTCAGAAGGAAAGAGTAACTACAGGAGCTCCAAAGTGAGTAAAAGGCTCTTGTGAACTATTCATATGGTTTTCCCAGAGGCCTTTCAAGCCACTGAGCCAAAGGCTGGTCCTGCACTGATGGAGCCATTAATAACACCTGAGCCCTTAGGGACTCTCTACTGCAATCAGTCTGCTCTTAGGAAGCCACCCTCATGTAGATATACATCCCCTTTCCCTACAGTGCTAGATATCAAACCCAGGGGGCCGTACACGTATTAGGCAAGTGCTCTAACACTAAGCTACATCTGCAGTCCTTTTTTAATTTTTAGACAGAGTCTAAGTTGCCCAGGATGGGATTGAACTTCCAATTTTCCTGCCTCAGCCTCCCAAGTAGCTAGGATTACAGGCATGTGACATCATACCCAGTTCCCTTTTTTAAAAATTAAATTTATTTTTAACAGATACATAAAAACATTAATATTATACATATTAATGAAGTAATATATTTTGATACTCATAAACATTACAAGTGCAAATGCTCTGAGTATTTCAATATACAAAATATGTATACTTTGTAATGTTTATATCAGGTTAGGAAAATCTATCTACCTACCTATCTACATATCTATCTCCTCTGCCATTTACCATTTCTTTATGGTGAAAAGGTTCAAAGTCTTTCTTCTAGCTTTTCCAAATATAAAGACCTTATTGTTAGTCACCCTTCTGTTGCCAACAGCACACCAGAACTTCTTGCTCCTATCCATTACTCAGTACTCATTGATCAACCTTTCCCCATAACTCCCTCTCCTCTCCTTTCCCCAGACTCTGGTGACCATTGCTTTGCTCTCAACTTCGAAGAAATCGACTTTTTAAAATTTCACATAGAGCTGGGCGTGGTGATGCACACCTGTATTTCCAGCACTCAAGACACGGGAGGCTGAGACAGGAGGATCACTGTGAGTTTGAGGCCAGCCTGGGCTACATAGTGAGACCCTGTCTCAACAAGCCAAAAATAAATAAATAAATAAATAAAATTCCACATATAAATGTTACAGTACTTGTCTTTCTGTACCTGGCATATCTCCAGTTCCATCCAGGTTGTCACAAATGACCTTTCATTCTTTTCATGGATAAACAGTATTCCACCATACTGAATAGTACTCCATGTTTTCTCTAGCTGATCATCAATTGATGGACACTTATGTTATTTTTATTTCTTGGCTATTGTGAATAGTGCTGCAAAAAATATGGGAGTGCAGATGTCTCCTGGGTATACTAACTTCATTTTCTTTGGATATATAACCAGTAGAGAGATTGCTGAATCATATGGTAGTTCTATCTTTAATTATTTGAAGAATGTCCAAACTGTTTTCCATAGTGGCTCTACTAATTTACATTCCCACTAACACTGTGAAAAACTTTTTTCTACCTCCTTGCCAGCACTTATTATCTTCCATCTCTTTGACAGTAGTCATTCTTACTGGGGTGAGGTGATGTGCTGGTCAACTGGTGTTCTTTTAGCAAATGTAACATCAGTGGCTAACTAGTGAACCAGTTGTTAAATGTGACACTTGGGTTTCTTTTTCAACAGGTGCAACAAATCTGTTCACAATGTCATAGGCCTTACTACTGCACAAAGAAAGACCTGGTGGTTGAGTTCTAGGATAAATTTCTAAATTCAAGTTGTAAAATGTCTTCGCATCTACCAGGGCATATATTTTTATACCATATTTGGAAAGTTTATCTGACATATATTGCCAAAAGCTACAATGACCACAAAATGAGGCAAGTTGTTTGTCAACTGTCATGTATTCAGATGGTGACATGTATTCAAATTGCTTGACAGTTTGAAACAAAGATTTCAACAAATGAGCAAATAGCAGCCAAATTGTCAGATTTTTTTCTTTCTTCGTGGGTCTTTTTGTCATCAAAACATAGGAACTTTTGAAGGAAACCAAATCTTTTGAGTGTCATTATTGTTCTAAAAATCTCAATAACACATCTGTTACTTCTCCATAAATTCTTTAGATTCTGACAGTTAGTTAGGCTTTTAGTTCAGATAGTGAGATGTCATGATAAATGTATTTTTGAGTTTTACTACTGATGCATATAGAATATTTTCTTGCATTTCACTATTAGTGTATTTCAAAATATCTTGTAGCATATCGTCTGTTACAATTTCCAACACTGAACCACAGTGTTGGCATTCTGCCCAATAGGTTTCACCCCTGGTGAGAACCTAGTAACATTTTCTGAGCTAGTTCTAACATTAGATGTTCAGGTACACATGACCATTTTGTAGCATTTTGACTAGTCAAATATTTATTTACATTAACTGTTTTCTTCCTCATCTGAATCAAGGTCTTCATTCTGTACTTCTCTGTCATATCCTGCAAACTTCTTTGCCTTACATGATCCAAGTTATCACCAGTAGCCGAGTCACCTAATTATTCACTTTCAACCTCCTCCCAAAGTAGTAAAAGTGGATTTTCATGATACATTTTAGTGAATTGGGCTAATTCCATTTACACTTGCACACGTGTATATACCTTGTCATTTGTTGTATCAGATGGGTGAACACAAAAATTGCTTCCTGTATTCCCCCAGCACAGCTACTGAGACACAGCCAGCTACTGTTATGCTGCAAACTTATTTTAAGAGCGTGGGATAGGTTCCTTATTTCTGTAATGTCTGGGGAGGGGTGAACACTACACCACGCCATGCTCTGCCATGCCACAGCTCTGCTGGAACATTCAGCTCCCAGTGATCCTAAACCTAAAATCGGTAAAAGAACTAAAGAAGCAGAGTTTAAAATAAAAGTAGACAATTTATTTAAAGGTGGGGAAAGAGGGAAGAGAGAGAGAGAACGAGCTACTATGGATGAGTAGGGAGTATCTGAAAGAGAAATACTCCTTTCTCTTTTTAGTGTTACAAAGATTTACATGTAATGTTACAAAAAATGTTACATGTTTTTTTTTATAGCAGCCTACTGAATTTTTGATTCAAGCAGAGGCAAGTGTTCACCCCATTTCACTGCCCATAAAGCTGAGCTCAGCTATGGGAAGGACTTGCCCTGGTTGCTCAGCTACATAAGGACAGGGCAGAGTCCTGCATCGAGGTTCCTTGACCAATGCTGTATCTCACCATAGCACAAGGCCTTTCTCCAGGTAGCCTCGTTCTCTCCTCTAGACACATCCTACACCAGGACATCACAGTCCTTAGGGGTTTGCTTAGCTGGGAACCGAGCCTTCAGTCTGAGTGAATTGAATCTTAAAGACCTATTTGTGGCTGAGAAGCCTGGCTGCCTTTTTCCCAGCAATCAGACTCTATATCTTTGGGGCCAAGTGGTTGCTTTCCACTGCACTACTTCCTAGAATACGATGCTGTCTTCTGCAGAGGAAAACAGTCGAGGTCATTTCTAATTAATCACATGCCCACTACCAAAGAAAAACGTAATTCTTTGTTATAGGTTTCACATCACCTATAATAAGGACATGGTGGAGGCCAAACTAAACAATGGACAAGAGCCAGGCCAGCACGGGAAAAGGGTGGGATGTGTGACCGACGAGCATCTGCCCTCACTTGTGCTTCTGGGGCCTCTGCTCTGGTCACCTCTTCCTTGCTCTTACCTGTGTTTAATTCCCAGGAAAATGCAGCAAATACTCAACAATGGCCAAAAGTAAGGAGCAAATCAGTTTTAAAGACTGTAAAAACAGCCAGGTGTGGTGGCGCATGCCTATAATCCTGGGGAACTTGGGAAGCTGGGGCAGGAGGATTGCCAGAAGTTACAGGTCAGCCTGGATTACATAGTAAGTTCAAGGCCAGCCTGAACAACACTGTTTCAAAAAACAAACAAAAATAAATACTGTAAAAACAAAATCAAATTATATATTTCTATTGTTACAGGGTAGATTTTATATATGATAGATTAGGTGAAATTATTTTCATTTTTATTAATATTCATTTTATTCAAATTCAAAATTTTATGTTTTTAGAAGCCTTTATGTTTAACTTCAACCCCTCTAACTTTATGACTTTATTTTATAGAATAGGAAAATTTTCTCTGTCTAAACAGAAATTTTTTCCTGGGTCAAAAGAAACTTACCTAATAAAGAAATAATTACATCATTGTCAGCAAATTGGCAGCCCTGTCCCATAGCACATAAATTACTTATGTACTAGAAAAACCCTTGACAGGGACCCAGAATTTACATCTTGCTGGTAAAAGAGACAGAAAATATGGAGGCCTGTTGGAGCCACTATCCCAGGACCTCCTGTCACTTCTGGAGAAAGTACAGCCATTCAGGCTTTCAGGTATCAGGAGCTGGAGAGGAGCCCACCCCAGGTGCTGACACCGCCATGCCCTGTTCAGGACAGGAGCAATGAACTGCTGAGATAAGCCCTGCTGTCCTCACGTCCGGCTCTGTACTCACCCAGATTGTGGCCGAGCACGTGCAGGTTCAGCATCAGCACTGAGACTGGGGATCCTGTGTGTGAGAGGCCTTCCCAGTTCCTCCCAAATCTCAGCCCACACGAAGACAAACTTACTACAGAAAGCAGGGTTGGCTAAGGAAGGTTCACCACCTTAGGTGGACAGGGTAGAATCTTATCCCTTGAATGCGAGTGTATCCCTTAGAAATGCTTTCAGTTGCACGCAAATGAAAACCTAATAAGGTTTGACACATTAGGATTTGTTTTTCTCACGTAACAAGAAAATCTGGAGGCAGCAGCAGGTCATACTGCTTCAGAGACTCACTACTGTCCAGGAGAGCCTCACCGTGCTTCACTTGCCCTTTTCCTGCAGATCACGGTACGCTGGTGTACCGGCAGACAGCACGTCTGTTTCTGGAATACGTGTAGCAGCAGTATCTTTTATCTGGAAAGCTAAGTACTCCCAGAAATTGCACCCCATCTCAGTAGATTTCTGCCTGTCATATATTAGCTGCAAGGAAAACTGAGAAAGAGAATATTTAATGTTTCTAAAAAGTAAAATACAAGAAAGGTTTAGGAGTGAGAACTGGGGTGGACTTTTTATAAGTCCACCTCTTTATATAGAATACACTGCCCCTGCCAAGGGCTCAGAAGTATACCTCAAAGTCTCAGCAAATTCTTCCATTTGACTTACTGAGTCCTGCATGTCTGATTTCTGTGCAGTCTTCTCCTTTAAGGCTACATACAGATCCTCAGGATCCAGTCGCTTACCCCCAGTACATCAAAGAAAGGACGACTTCATCAACCCTGCTCACTTGGCTCCATATTAGGACACACTAAGTGGCGTTTCTCACCCCTTGCAAGTCTCCATACTTGAGACGTCCATCAATTTGAACTATAGGCAAATAGCAGAAGCATCACTTAATAAATACATCAGCAATCTACATTTTTTTCTATTTCCCTATACAATATTTAGCTTTAGTCTCTGGGTCTCTTAGCAGATGACAATATAACTGATCATTTACCATCAAATGACAAGGGCCCCTAGTTTTTTAGCTTGAAATAGTTAAATCCCCATTTCCCCTACCCTACTTCCTCCACTTACCCAATTCTATTTGTTCCTTGGAGCCACTTGTTTTTAGATACAAATTCCATTATCACTTAGAGACACTTTTTTTTTTTTTTGTGGGTACCGGGGGTCGACCTCAGGACCTCGTGCGCCAGCAGGCGCCCATGCCGCTGAGCGATATCACTGGCCCTTTTCTCGTATGTGGGATCCGGGAGTCGAACTCGGGCCCTCGCGCTTGCCAGGCAGGCGCTTACGCCGCTGAGCCATCTCACCGGCCCCAAGACACTTTTTTTAAGTAACAAAAGGGGATTCTTTTTCTTGTGTAAATCTAAAGTGGGCTAGGTGATACATGTACTCCTAGCTACTGGGGAGAGGCCCATCTCTGGCAGGAAGGACTGAGAACTGAGAAACTTATAACCAAAATGTCATTCATCTGTAGCTTAGTATGACAAGTCTGGTTGGCTTTCAAGGATCAGGAAAACTGGGTGAGCCAGTTAAACAATAAAGTTTTGGTGTAGATGAAAGTGTTCAGTGGTTTCAGTAAAGTATTTGTGTTTTGGGGGGTTTTGTTTTAGTAAGGCTTTTATAAAAGCCAGAAAAAGTAAAAAAAAAAAAAAAAAAAGTACTGTAATATCTTTTCTCTAAGCTCTGAATGTGTTTTTCAGGCCAAATACAGTGGTACTCTGGTTCACAAAATTCTTTCCATGATTCTGATCACATATACATACTATGCATGCAATTTGGCTGCAACCAAAATCATGGAACAAATTCAGTGACCAACCTGAACTACCTAGCAACACCCTATCTCAAAACAAAAACAAAAACAAAACAAAAAAACAGCAACACACGCACACATACACATAAAATAAAATAAAATAAAAATTTAAAAATCCCATAGTGCTTCATAGGAATTTTTTTTTTTTTTTTGAGATAGGGTCTCGTTATGTTGTCCAGGCTGGCCTCGAACTTGCTGCAATCCCTGTCTCAGCCTCTTGAGTGCTGGGATTACAGGGCATGCACCACCACACCCAGCCACAGTAAGCATTTAATACTTAACTGCTTCAATTCTGTCCCATATTTAACTGGAATAAAAAACATAAGTTTCCTTAATATTTTTTATTCTATGTAGGTAAGTAGAGATAGCACCTTTTAACGCCAGAAAAAGCAAGTTTTATCATTATACCCCTTCACACAGTATTTCCAAATTATTTTATTTCAAAAAGAAGTTCAACATCTTATTGCAGCCTTTTCTTCTCTTTCATACCTTAAGAAGGTGATATGTTTCAACACAGATACACTTGAAGTGAGCACAGTGGCAAATACCTCTAATCCCAGCACTCAGGAGGCTGAGGCAGGAGGATTTTGAGTTCAAGGCTGACCTGGGCTACAGAGTGAGACTCTATCTCAAAAAGTGAATAAAAAACACTATGTAACATAAAAGTTTTAACATGCTCACTGTAGGCTAGTGATGGTGAACCTTTTAGAGACAAATGCTCAGACTGCAACCCAAAACCCACTTATTTATCGCAATGAAACCTGAATACTGTATTAGTTTAGAAAAAACAACTCATACATTAGCATCTACACACACGCCATAGGTTTGCTACCACTGCTATAAGCCACCAAAGAGCAAATTTTCTAACTATCCAGTTAGAAACATTATTTCAGTCTTTGGAAATAATTTCTAGGTCTGCCCAAAAGGTTGTCATTAGCAGGAGGGGACTCGCTCTGCAGAAGAGGCCGAGTGGGCGACTGGTGGGAAGCCTGAAAAGATATGTAAGGAGGAAGATTTATTTTTGTCAAAAAAATATGCTTTGTCCTAATGCCTGGAGGAAAAAGCATTCCCTCCTTTCTGCCTAGTCATTGTTATAAAAACAATATAGTTGGTGAGATGTCGCAAAATGTGGAAATTACTGTATACACCATCCTAACTATTGAGATAAACCACTCATGTGTTTTATAAGCATTTGTCCATGATGAGGTCTCCAGGGAACCTGAGACTCTATTAAAATGGTTATTTATTTTCTTAGGTAAACCAGTGCATGGGGGTGCATGCCTGTAATCTCAGTGACTCAGGAGGCTGAAACAGGAGGATCGCTTGAGCCCAAAGTTCTAGACCAGCTTGGGCAACATAGTGAGACCTCACCTCAAGGATGGAGCTCTCTGAAGCCATGTCAGGCCACAGGCCATCTTGCATAATGCCCTGCCATTCAATGTCTTATATGTGTGGGAAGACAGAGAGATGCCCAAGAGTTGCTGCAGGCCAAGAGCAGATCAGTTGGATGCTACTTGTCCCCTGCACCATTTTCACTTGCTCATCCCAGTTCTGACTCCTCCTACCACATCTTGAATTTGAGAAATTCCTAGGCTTTTCCTCTTGGGAAGTCTCTGGAACCAGGGGTGCTAAAATACATTCACTGGCTGGGCAGTGACGACTGTTTCTACTTCTAAGGCCACAGAGAGGACAAGACATGCAAGAAAACTGAAGACCACACTCTTCATAGCAAAGGACACCTATCTCAGCAGGAACACTGAGAACTGCTCAACAGAGCAGTGAGCAAAGTGAGTCAGAGAATGTGAGTCAAAGAGAGAAAGGCTGATTCACTAGGCCAGGGAAGATGGGGGATGGGGCGGGAAAGGGAGAACACCTTCCTCCTCTGTCCTTTCCTAGGGTCCTAAGGGACCTATGGGACTAAAGGGTGTTTTGTAGTGAACACAATGTCATCACCAAACAAAAAAACCTTCTTCCCTTTTGATTGATTTCGATTCTTTTTTATTCTTTTATTTATTTATTTATTTATTTATTTATTTATTATTATTTTTTTTTAATGTGGGTACCGGGAGTCCAACTCAGGACCTCACGCTTGCCAGCAGGCGCTTATGCCACTGAGCAATATCACTGGCACGTTTTTTCCTTTATGTGGGTTCTGGGAGTCAAACTCAGGACCTCGTGCTGGCCAGGCAGGTGCTTATGCCGCTGACCCATATCACCAGCCCCTATTTTATTTTTGAGACAAGGTCTCGCTGTGTAGTTCAGACTGGACTTGAGTTCACTATGTAGCCCAGACTGGCCTTGAACTCACAGCAATCCTCCTGTTTCAGCCTCCTGAGTGCTGGGATTACAGGCATGAGCCACTACGCCCGGCTGATTTCTCTGTTAATATCCAGACTTATTAGATAGCTATAAAACTATTTCCCAGCATTGGATGCTTAATAAACACCTCCTAGGAAAGGGACCAGGAAGGAGAAAGCACTTGGAAGAAGAGCAGCACAGGGAAGTCAGGCCTCCCAAATGCAGGAAGGTGAGGTGTGTTGATCGCTGTGGCCTAAGGGGATCATGGGGACACGATATATATGGGAGACAATGATTTTGCTATGTAGCGGTGCTTGAAAACAGAAGTGTCAAGACTTCCCTTGATGAATGCAAAACTTCACTTTTAAAACATTCAGTTCTTTAGCCACTTCTTCCTGTATTCCTACAAAAAGATTCCTTTTGTAGAGAAAATATCAAGACATTTAGAAAAATAAGTTAACAAGCACAATGATTTGGACACTTAAGTTTTTATACATGTTGTGGAAAACTAAGACAGGGCACATCGATTATAGAAGATAGCCAATTGTCTACCTTAATCCCCATTTACTCCCTTTTGCTTACACACAGAACCTCCAAGTTTCAGCGGCATACAAATCTGTTTTTTAAAAAAAGGAGGATCAAAAGTTTGAGCCTAGCCTGGGCAACTTACTGAGATCCTGTCCCAAAATCAAAAATTAAAAGAAAGGTGGGGCGGGGGAGGCAGGGAATTCAGTGGCAAAGCCCTAGGTTCAATCCCCATTATGAGTGTGTGTGTGGGTGCACTCTATAGTCTCCTTTGCAGCTAGCTGTGCATTTGACCAGGTTCTGTGCAGAGTAATGTAAGCAGGAAAAATGTATTGAAGTATTAAAAGTTGGCACACGCCTTGTGCCTCTTCTCCCACCCTCTTTCTTGCAGGTGGAAGGTGTATGCTAAGGATAGCAGAGCACATACAGAGGTAGCGTTGGGTTCCAAATCTCTTCACCTGATCACCTTTAGACTGCTTATCCCTGAATTTTTATATGAAAAATACCCTTTTATCTTATTTAAGCCACTGTACTGGGTTGAATATCATCCCCCCAAGGCTTCTGACTTTCCTAGGACCTCAGAATATGACGTTTGGATATAGGGTCTTAGCAGATATACTTATTTGAGGTTCAGGAGAGGTCCTAACTCCAATATGACTGGTGTCCTCATAAGAAAAGGGGCATGGGCATACTACACACAGGGAGATGCACGTGACACTGCAGGCAGAGACTGGAGAATCTACAGCCAAGAAATGCCAAGGTCTGTGGGCAACCACCAAATGCTCAAATAGGTGAGGAAGGATCCTCCTGTAGAGCCTGCAGAGTGAGCATCAGCCAGCCAATATGTGGACTTTAGACTTTAGCTTCCAGAAGTGGGAGAAAGATTTTGCTGTTTTGAGACCTTTCTCACCCCGTTTGTAGTATTTCATTATGACAGCCTAGGAAACTCATATAGCTACTCATGATGTGTTGTCCTTGTTATGTAAGACTGCTTCTACCTCTAATTATGCAGAACTCAGTTTATTCCAACTTATTTACTTTTTTTTTTGGCTTTTTGAGATAGGGTCTCATTATGCAGTTCAGGCTGGCCTTGAACTCACTTTGTAGCTCAGGCTGGCCTCGAACTCACAGCAATCCTCCTGCCTCAGCCTCCCGAGTGCTGGGATTACAGACATGCACCACCACATCCAGCCTTCCAATTTCCTCTTAATTCACAGGATTACCATGTGCCGCCAGCTCCACTCTAACTGCCCAGAGCCCTCCCTCCATGCCCACTGAGTTGCAGCGTGTTCATCTCCCTTCACAATGTGATAATGCAACTCGAGATCAGGACAGCAAGCAGGGCTGAAGAACTGATAACATCAGTTGGTGCTCATTTCCTAACACACAGGCTTTATTTTTGTGTGGCTTTCTGAAACTACACTCTCCTGCCTTCATTATCTATCCCCAATTATCTTTTCTGGACAGGTAACCTCTGGGCCATCTCAGCAGCAAATCTTAAAAGTATAATTAGGAATGCACATTTTAGGTGTGTCTAAAGTAGCTGTGTTGGGGCCAGTGAGATGGCTCAGTGGCGTAAGCGCCTGCCTGGCAAGTGCGAGGGCCCAAGTTCGACTCCTGGAACCCACATACGGAAAAAAGGGCCAGTGATATCATTCAGCGGCATGGGTGCCTGCTGGCACGCGAGGTCCTGAGGTCAACCCCTGGTACCCACAAAAAAATAAAAATAAATAATAAAAAAATAAAGTAGCTGTGTTAACTAGACCTATATACCCAAATTTTAGACACATAACTGTACTGCAGCAGTCCCATCCTTACTCACAGGGTGTATGTTTCAAGACCTGCTGTGGATGCCTGAAACCATGGATAGTACCAAATCCCATATGTATAATGTTTTCCTAGGCCCACACCTATGATGAAGCTTAATTTATCAATTAGACAAGACATTAACAACAGTAACTAATACAGTAGCCCCTCCCCCCACAATCTAGTTTCACTTTCTAAAGTTTTAATTACTTGCAGCCAACAGTGGTCCAAAAACGTTAAACAGAAAATTCCAGAAATAAACAATTCATAAGTTTTAAATTGTGCACCATTCTTAGTGTAATGAAATCTCACACCACCCTGCTCTGTCATACCTGGGATGTGAATCATCCCTTTGTCCAGCATACTCCTGTCATGTATTGCCATGCTGGTGTTCAAGTAGTCCTTATTTTACTTAATAATGGTCCCAAAGTGCAGTGATGGTCCCAGCGTAGTGATGCTGCAATATGGACAAGCCATGAAGTGCTTCTGTGGAGTGAAAAAGTAGTTCTTGAGGGGCAGTGGTGAGAGATAAGGATGGAGAGGTAAACAGGGAATCAGCTCACAGAAGGCTCGCAGCACATACCGAGGAAAACCAGACGCTCTGGGCTTGAGGACACCACAGCACAATGATTTGGACCCTTCAGAAATTAATGGAGGGTGAGGGCAATACCTCAAGCAGAAAAAAAATCCAAAAACCAAAACAATGTTGCCAATTTAAATAGAGGCAGCCCCAGCTCACTTTCTAGAATGTTAGCTGGGAAAGTAGCCTTTTTTTCTTTCTTTTTTTTTTTTTTTTTTTTTCTTTTTTTCAGTTTTGGGGATTGAACAAAGGGCCTTTGCAGTGAGCTACATCCCTACCCCTTTATTCCTTCTCTCTTTTTTGAGATAGCGTCTTGCTAAATTGCCTAGGTTGGGCTCCTGCCTCAACCTCCTACAGTGTTGAGATTATAAGCATTTGCTACCATGCCCAGCTTCAACAAGAGTTTAAGATAATGAAACTAAGAAGACAAAAATAGGAAAGGAAAAATGATGCAATTAAAAGATCAATTCAGAAGATTCAATAATGGAGCTAATTGGAGTTCCAGAAAGGGAGGAGAAAACCAAAATGATGCTGAAACCACCATAATACATAACATCAGATTTATCTCCCAAACTTAAAGACCCAAGTCTCTAGATTGAATGAGCCAACCGTATCATGGGAACACAGTGGGAACAAAGATAAGGTCCTAAATTTTCCAGAGAGAAAAAGATGTATTTAAAGTAAAACTAGAATAGCACTGGACTTCTCAACATCATCTGTAGGAACTGAAGTAAAATGGAGTAATAGCTGAGAAGTCTGAATGGAACACAACTTAAAATTCAGTCACATATATCAGTGTAAAACTCAAGAGTAGATGTAGAATAATGACGTTTCTGGATATGAAAAACAGGAGGCATTCTAAGGAAGTTCCCAGGGTGTCTACTCTATTAAAGGAAGAATATGGGTCAAGAAAAAGGAGACTCTAAGAATAAGAGATCAAGAAATACAGCCAAGGGAAGTCTCAAGATGGAAATAGGCAACAAACAGAAGTGACCACTCCAGATTAGGGCAGAAGGCCAGAGAGATCTCCAAAAAAAATACAAAACTCATTATGATTAATGTTAATTAACCTGGGACATTCTGGGGAAATATAATGAATGGAAGATAAAAACCAATATAAGAATTAGAAAAAAATTCACTATATATGAATGAAACATAATTTAAAAAGTAGGCAATTATTACCTCTAGGAAACCCCAGTTATATAAGACAACATACTCCCCAGATAACAAGTGAATAATATTTATGCAATAGTGAGTTAGCAGTGACCATGGCTTTAATAAAAATTTTTGATGTAAATATATTGGAAGAATGGGGGAGGAGAAATGAGCTATGAGTTAAGAGAGTTAAATCCTCCTCTTCCATAAGAGAAACTCACTAGAAAAAATGCCTAAAGATAAACCAAGAAATAGCATTATAAGCAAGGGAGTTACAAATACAAAAATAAATACCAAAGATTAAGTTAAAGGAGTTGAATGTGTTTTCCTTTGGGGATCAGAACTGGTGGGAGCAGTGAGATGTTCTAATTTGCTACAAATCTTTGAGTAGTTAGCTGATTTTACAATTATTTATGGACATATTTTAAAAAAAGATTAAAATTAAAAACTGAAAATAGGAATAAGAACCCTGAACTTACTTTCAATCCAAATTTTGGTGATAACTGTACAAAATTCAGTTTGCAACAACTTAATGCAGTTGGACTTTCATCAAATTCCCACATCTATAGTCATCTGGAATGGTCTGTTGAATTGCCATTAGTTTACCACCAAACAGATTCAACATCAATACAATTTCGTTTCTTAATTCCTAATTTTGATCCTCAGTATTGCAAATTACCGCAAAATGTGTCTTTGCTAGTTGAAAATTTTTTTGGTCAAATTATCATAGTGATTGATTTGTTCCTCGTGTTTTTCTCACAGAAATCACTAATAAAGTTCCCTCCGCAGCTCCACTGTTATCAGTCCATTTCCTCCCCTCATATAAGATCTGGTTTTAGCAAGTCAGGGACCCATGTGTTTGTCACAGATCCATGGGTGGACAAGAACTTTAGCTTTTCAGAAGCTTTGAAAACTTCATGTATTCACTGCTTATGGTATGGGAGAAAAAAACAAGAGGAAGAGATCAGATAATAGAAATTCAGTAAGTGGTAGCTTTAATACTATGTGAGAGTACAGAAGGAAAAAGAGGTGGTTGCTAAAGAAACACCTGTTACCAAATCCAGAAGGTGTTGGTACCTTAAAAACACTGAAAAACATCAGTAGATCATATAGGTTTAAAGGGACAATAATATAACAACATTGCCTTTCCCTGTTGTATGAACCCAATCTACATATCAAATATTTCTCTAATCCATCCTTTTGTCCACTAAAAAAGCTTTAGGTTACCTTTTCAAAAATTTATCTATATTGTGAATGCCTAGCTGATAAATCAAAACATAGGGAATGGTAACAGCATTTCACAGGTGTATCTTACTCTTACTTTGCAAATAACATCTCCATTGTAATAATGGAGTACTAAGAGGAATATACTTCAGAAGGAAATTGCTTACTTTCTTGTCAGTCTACATAAAATGTCATTATTGGGCCGGTGAGATAGCTCAGCAGCATAAGCGCCTGCCTGGCAAACGCGAGGTCCTGAATTCAATTCCCGGTACCCACATACAAAAAAAGGGCCGGTGATATCGTTCAGCAGCATGGGCGCCTGCTGGCACGCGAGGTCCTGAGTTCAACCCCCAGTACCCACAAAAAAAAAAAAAAAAAAAAAGCCATTATTCATTGTTCTTCAAAAAGTTTAAACATTTTTTCAATTTCATGCTTAGAAAAACATGCACAGCTCCATCATTTAGACACATTTAGACACACTCCAAAGGTTCTGCTGTAGGCTCAACCACTTCCTTATTTTAGTGCTTTATCAAAGAAATATTACAAGAAAAATTTGCAGAATCAAAGGATATGAATTTTCACACAGAAAGAGTCCATCTCCAATGCCCAGCATGATGAAAGAAATCCAGCCCACAACACAATGATGAACTTCAGGACAGTGATTCCAAAGCCTTCCAGAGAGAAGAAAAACCAGTTACAAATGAGGACACTGATTTTATCAAAACCAATACAGGAAAACAATGATGTAATACTCTCAAAATTCTGAGAGAAAATGGGTTTAATCAAAATTATCAATTAAGTATCATGACAGAATCAAGATATTTTCAAATATTTAATACCTCAAAAAATGTACCTCTCATCTGTTATCCTTGGGAAACTACTAAAGGATAGTCATCCAAGGAGAGGAAATCAAGAAAATGATGACATAGGACCCAACACAAAGGATTCAACATAGGAAAGTTTCAACAACGCGGAGTTCCTAAAAAATGGGAGTTCAATTTTCTAAGACTCTTCTTAACCCTGTATTTCTTTCAAGTTAAAGCAACAAGAAAACACCCAACACATCAGTATTTGTATTATTCTTAACTGAGCCAGTTTTATAATTTTTTTTCTTTTTTGGGGGTGGGGGTTGAGACAGGGTGTCACTATGCAGTTCAGGCTGGCCTTGAACTTGCAGCTATCCTCTGCCTCATTCACAAGTGTTGGGATGACAGGTGTACACCACCATGCCCAACACTATTAATTTTCATCACAACTTGATGTTTTCCTTGGTATTGACTATGTAATAATTCCATCTTTCCTCTGAGAGACCACCTTCTGAGTCCTTCATCTTTCTGCCCGCATGCAAGCTAAGGGTTCTCTGGGCCTCTATTTAGCTATTGAACAGACCTCCCTCCATCATCATCCTAGGAATTTTCCTCTCTCTTGCCTTGTTTTTTCCATTTTCCTGAGTTAATGCTGTTTTTTTCCAGATTTACTCCTTGAGTTGTAACGAGTTGAAGAGTGAATGGAAATTAAGGAGATGCACTGAGTACAGACCATTCTGAGACATCTGCTTTGAAAGAGGAGGAAGCCTTACAAGGATGTATTTAGAAACATGGAGGCAGAGACCAGAAGCAATCCAGCTAAGAGTTATAAGTAGTTACAGTGGGGGAGATATGGAGTTGAGGACTTCTGTTTTCCATTACAAGGCTTGTGGTACCAATAAAGCTTCCATGGGTAGTAATTCACTAAGCATAAGATAACTGTTGTAAAAAAAAAAAAAATGGGGGAACAGGGACAATTCTCCAGGCAGAGGAAAGAATATGAGCAAAACTAATTGCCAATGTTTTTCCCACCTAGACTTTTACATGAAGGTATGGTGTGATATTCTGAGTAAGGACAGGACAGTGAGCATGAGGCTAGACTTGGTCACTGGAAAATGAACGAAACATTTTTATGTATAGGAGTAGCTTGAACAGCTGAGGCGTTGCTCTGGCAGGTTAGAAGCGAGCAAGATTAGAGCAGGGAGAACAAGTGAAGCCCATGGGCCAATTCTAGGTAAGAGATGAGGTGTGTCTGAAATAAAGGGACTCTACTGAGTTAATATAAAAGATGGAAAAGAAATACAGCCAACAGATCTCAATGACAGATTGGATTGGGATAAAAAAGGGAGGAATCTAGGGAGAGACCTAGATTTCCTAGTCAACTGAACAGATGGCTTTTCTCTAAGTTAAAGAATTCTGCAGGAGATTTAAAAAGAGAAAACAGAATTAAGTCTGGGACATATTTGAGGTGGGAAGGAGACAACCACCGAGATGTCTAATAGGCAGATGGATAAAGATCTGAAATTTTGTAACAAAGACTGGTGAGATTCAGGTATGGATGTGTTATTCATAGAAGAAATTTAAAGGCCAGAAGTAGATGAGGTAGCCTAAGAAGAGGGTGAATAGTGAGTTTTAACAGCAAATGATAGCAGGAACGGAGGTCACAGTCCTCAGGAAGGTAATGGTCAACAGTGCCAAATGCCATTTAAGGTCAAATATAACTGAATAGAGTCCATTAGCTGTAGATCCCACTGGTCTTTAACAGAGTGATTTAGGGAGCCTAGTGGAAGTAAGGAAGTAGAAATAGGAGTAGGTGATTCTTTAATTAAGAAGCTGGGGTGTGGAAAAAAAACAGGACTAGGAAGTAGCAGAATAAAAATTCAAGGGTTTTACCTTGTCCCCTTTAAAAATGGGAGAGTATACTTATATGACAGTACAGGGAGAATTTGAAATTGTGGGAGAGTAAACAATCTGATCATGAAGTTGAGCAACTGCACTCCTCTTACCCAACTAAAGCGAAAACTTATGTTCACCAAAAAACAAAAAACTGCAAATGAATGTTGTCTTACTTTTCTCCTTGCTGAGACAAAATACACAACGCCCAAAGTTAGATGAGGAAAGGTTTATTTAGCTCACAGTTTGTAGAGGTTTCAGTCCATAATCGGCTGGCTCCAAGGCAGGGTGGCAAGGCAGACAGGCACTGCAGAGCAGAAACAGTTCATGGCAGGCAGAAGGCAGCAAAACAAGCAAGGGATGACCACAGCTCTGTCTATCCCTTATATCTTATCCAGGCTACTTAGGGTAGGTAGCACTCACACCCTTAATCCTAGCACTGCACCATGAATCAATCCCAGCATCACACTCTAGATCCAGCCACCTCTGAAAAAGCCCCACCTATAACTACCTGAGGCTTTGGGGACAACTAAATACAAGCCATAACAAATGTTTACAGCAGCTTTATCTGTAACTAAGAAGTAGAAGTGATCGAAATGTTTTGCAGTAGGTGAATGGATAGACAAACTGGTACATCCATCAATGGAATGTACTGTATAATTGTATTGATTGATAAAAGTGAGCTACCAATCCACATACAGGCTGAATCTTAAATGAACACTACTAAATGAAAGAAGCCAGCTAAAAAAAGCTGCATTTTGTATGATTCTAATTATATCACATTCTGGGAAAGGGAAAACAATAGATGGCAAACTGTCAGAGATAGAGGAGGGGTTTGAATAAGCAGATGAAACACAGGTTTTTTTGTTTGGTTGGTTTTTTTTTTTTTTGTTGGGGGGGAGGGCAATGAATCTATTCTGTATTATACTGTAATGATGAATATAAAACATTAAACATTTGTCAAACCCCATAAAGTCTTATAGGACACAGAATAAACTTTAATGTATATAAATTCTTTTAAAAAAACCACATGGGCCGGTGAGATGGCTCAGCGACACAAGCGCCTGCCTGGCAAGTGTGAGGGCCCGAGTTCGACTCCTGGAACCCACATACAAAAAAAGGGCCGGTGATATCGCTCAGCGGCACGGGCGCCTGCTGGCGTGCGAGGTCCTGAGGTCGACCCCCCGGTACCCACAAAAAAAAAAAAAAAAAAAAAAAAAAAAAAAAATCCCAGGACCAAACACAGAAAGTGAGAAATAAATGTGAAGAATTTACAAGTGTAGGGAGAAGGCAGCCATCTACAACCCAGAGACAGGCCCATCAGATAATCTGCTGGTGCCCTGAGGACTTCCATCTTCCAGAACTGAGAAACAAAATGCTTGTTTACAAGCTTCCTACTACGTTACAGTGGCCCAAATGGACTACAATAATATGTGTTTAATCCTCCTAACAATCCTAAGTAGGTATGATCATCATTTCCATTTTCAGATGAGGCAACTGGTCACACAGTGAGTTGCAGAACCTTGAACCTTCAACACTACTGCTGCCCAAGTGATGAACACATGCCAACATCCTTGTTTTCCTACTGCTTCCCTTAACACCAGTCTGTTCTGTCTGTACTTCACAGCACAGTAAGTTTAGCTAAGTATTTTACCAGGTTCACCAATTTTTCAGCCTAAGGAAGAGGAATGCTTGCTAACCGTGTCCTATCTTATCTGATTTTGTTATTTGGAATTCCAGGTATTAATGTCAGGGTTTTTAAATGCATATGAAAGAACTCACTTTTGATTGTTTAAGCAAAAAAGAAATTTACCAAACAACAAAACCCAAAACAGTAACAACGAAAATCCCACTACCAGATTGAACAGAATTTCGATAGGCCAGAGGGTCAAGCTTGGAGGTTTTATGTAAAGCAAGAAATTCCTGATCTTTTACAGCCAAACAGCTCCACAAAAACCTGCCCTGCCCATAGCCATGAAACACCCACATGGATGACCAGGTGTCTACCACTGCTATCCCCAAGGATAGACAAACATCAAATGTACCCTTAGCAAGGTGAGGACAGTTCATAAAGCTCTCCCAAGCTGAAGTTCTGATCTGACTGGAAGATTCCAAGTGCACACTCTTAGACTGACCTGCAGGACAGACTGGGAAAGCAAGTATCTAATCTCTGTCTTAGGGAAGGGGAAAAAAGGAAATTCTCCAAATACAAGAAGGGTTTTCAAAAGATCAGATAGGCCATCAAGAATATCAAATGTCAGGCCAGACACGTGGTGCACGCCTAAAATCCCAGCACTCCAGAGGCTGAGGCAGGAGGATCGCTTCAAGTTTGAGAACAGCCTTGACTAGAGTTCAAGGCCAGCCTGAACTGCACAGCAGAACCCTGTCTGAAAAGGCCAAAAACAAAAAACGACAACAAAAAAAACCAATGTCTGTTACATTGAATCTTGCTAGTTGTATTGCAGCATAAGTTAACTTTTAAGTTATACTCAATTTTAGTTAATACAGAAAACTAATTTCAAATTCCCCAAGCATTAACTTGCAGATTTAGAAATTAATCCAAAATTCATTACAAATAATGCACTAAATGATTAATGTAGTTATGGATAATTTAGAAAATAACAGATTAGGAAGACAATGCTAAGTTAAACAATGCTAATAAAAATTTAAGTAGGAGTCATTTGCACTTCTCTAGTTGTTTAACACGACAATGCCAGGAAAAGCAACCTAATGAAAACAGTGTTATTCTATTTTTTTTTTTTAAACAATGTTATTCTAAAGTGTAACAATGAATGCAAGCACTAAAGGCAGATTGGAACATACACTTTAAATACATTAGTTTGTACAAAATAAACATAATATTTAGCATGGTATATTTGAGCACTTGGAAGCTCAAAAAGGATATCCACATTAACATTCATAAACTAATTCCACAAGTAAAACTGTCCAAATTTCAGGGCTGCTTTTGACTCTTACTGTCCTAAAAATATTGGCATATAGACTTAACTTTTACTTTTTTGTTTGTTTTTTTGAGACAGGGTCTTCACTATGTAGTCCAGGCTGGCCTCAAACTTGCTGCGATCCTCCTGCCTCAGCCTCCTGAGTACTGGGATTACAGATGTGTACCACTACACCTGGCTTTTACTCTTTAACCCAAATCAACTTTTTTTTTTTTTTGGTGGTGGTGGTGGTGCTGGGGCTCAAACCCAGGGCAAGGCAAGTTTTCTATCACTGAGACACATCCTCGGGCCCTAACTCCAGTCTTAATTCAGTTTCAGTTAAAAAAAACAAACAAAAAAACAATCCAGGCATAGTAGTGCAAACCTGTAATCTCAACACTCAGGCTGAGGCAGGAGGATAGCAGGGAGTTCAAGACCAGCCTGAACTACACAGCAAGACCCTGTCTCAAAACAAAAAACACCCAAACCCCACAAAAGATCTTTTTTTAAAAAAAGGTCAGAATATTTATGTTTTCAAATCAAGTCCATGGATGTAAAGAAACTGTTGAATTCTTTCTCCTCCCAAAGGTCACAATATACTTTCAAGTATTAGCCTGAAGAGACAATGCATCCCTCACTTGCAACTTTAGGAAAGTCACATGTAGTATGTGGGAAAGCAAGGTACAGAACACAGCAGGTATGTATATTTTCTTGAGACACCTCTTGGTCTGGCAATAAACCTTAGTATTGAATACTTTTATCCGTTTTCTTTTTTGTGGTCCAGCTAAATTTTTAAGCCATACATACCACTGCACTAAAATGGCATAATTTTCTGCAATTCCAGAATTATATTAGTGGCCATACAGTTTAAGTAGCTGGTATGTATGAATTTTATAAATTACATACAATAGTCAACACCTATGCAAATTTTGCTGGTATAAGCCTGATCCTCAGAAGTCTTCTTTACAAAACATGATGGGGCACACATTTATAATGTCCCCACTAGGTTTTTTGGGTTCTGACCTACCCCAAAGACTGGAATCTCTGAAAACAAATGCTAGATTCATGATTTCTATACCCAGACTCCACGAATCCATCATAAACCCTACAGTCTCACTTAGCTTAACAACAAATGATTCATCCAAACAGGTCATGGTAATCAGCCTTAGCTCAGGCTGTAAAGAGTGTTTTCTACAACCGGAGTTACTAAGAATTTCTGTTATAGAAAGCAGGTATTTTCACCTTTGGTAAACTACCAAAATGATACTTTGTTACAGAATTTATGAAGCTAGTTTAGTAACTTACAGGCTCTATTAGAGAGATGGATATAGAGATTAAAATGCCAACTCTATGTACCAAAACTTTCTAGATTTTTTAAGTGTAAGAAATGTATCACTGAAGCACCTGAGAACGACCATGAAATCCCAGCCAAAAAAAAAAAATATATATATATATAAAATAAGTCAACTCATATGTAGTAATAAGAAAAACCAGAGATACACAGCGTTTTTTTAAAGTATTTTTATACTATATTAAAAAATCATAAAATAAAAAAGGGATCAATCAACATATATATCAGAAATCCCTCCAGCAGTCCCAGTATTCACCAGCTTTGCCCATCTCTGCTCAGAACATAGATCTTTTAAGGATCATTGTCTTTGCTCAGTCCGCAGCTCATTTAAGGATCTCGGAGATGACTCTAGTTCTTAAAATCAAACTTGTTCTGCCAAATCCAAGACCCTGAATTTATCCAAATTGTAGAAACATGCTTTTACCACCCGTCCACCAAAATACCTCCCATTCAGATCAACAACAGCTAAAAGGCAAAGAAAAAGACAGTTAGTTAATTCAAGTATAAGACAGCATCAAAACATTAACTGTAAATAATCTTTAATATAAACAATAACAGCATAAAGACTAAGGTCACAAATTCAACCTTTGTAATAAATTCTCTAATATTTAGCTATACAACTTACCTTTAATTGCTGATTCAACTCTCTCAAATTCTAAAAATATTCGTACTGCTTCATCATCAGGGGCACCAGGAATCTGGAAGAGGTATAATAAGTTATCATTTAAAGTATCACTTGTATCAGAGGAAATATTCTAATTATCACCATATATGAACTAGTAGTAGTCAAATACCAAAGAAAGAATATCTATTTTACTAGAGGTACCATGTTAGGTGCTGGGAGCTATGCAAGCCAGTGTTTGACTTCATGGAGGCCCTATGCCAGCTGGCGTGCAAGCAAATAATGAGGTGGTCAAAAAACAGAAATATGATACAGCAGAAATGCAAGTAGAAATTTTAGATATAGGCCAGGCATGATGGCACATGCACATAAATCCTAGCACTTGGGAGGCTGAGGCAGGAGGATAGCTTCAAGTTCGAGACCAGCCTGGGCTACATAGTGAGTTCAAGGCCAGCCTGAACTACATAGCAAGACCCTGTCTCAAAAAACAAAAACAAAAAAAGAGAAATTTTAGAAAAAAATTTCTTATGAAGTCTACATTTTAGCCAGCTCTGTCCATCCTTCTACGCCCTCCATAATATAGCTCTATTCCACTTAAGTAAGCACGTCTCCTACTAATCTCCTGCATGCCCAAGTGTTGCATCTTTGTCATCTTCTTCACGTCTCATATTACCCAAATCTAAATACCATTCCTTTCTTCCCAACAAATCCTACCTGTTCACTTCAAAGCTCAGCCCATATCTGATACTGTTCACAAAGCGTTCTCTATTTTTGCTGATGTAATCTTTTTCTTGACTCCTCCACTTAAAGCTGATATGTACTAGCAAATACAGCAACCGAACATTCTCTTGCTATTTTACATGTGTTTGTGTTTCTTCAAATGAACACATCCCTGAGAGCACAAAACATACTTCCTGTATACTAAATGCTCTCTCATACAGCACGGGGCATATGGGAGGTACTAAATACTTGCCAAATGACTGAAACCAAAGGCATGCCTAAGCAAATGACTGAATATGAGTTTGTCAATCAAGGTCTTTAATCACTATCCTGATCCTCAATCACAAAATGAAACATTTCTATTTCTTTGCCAAATAAAATCTGAAGTCATTCTTGTTTTTATGAGAATATATTTGTCACTGTCTACAGCATGACAGTTCTAATTAAAGCAGTACCTTTCCCATTTGTAGAAAATGTTTTGTAAACTGCCAAATACAACTTATAAACTTAGAAAACTCTCTTACTTCAAATATCACACATTTGCCAACTTTGCCATATTTTTCACATTCTTCCTTAGTTTCAATTTCCAAGTCTTCATCGACTTCTCCTGCACCAACCATGTTCTAAAAACAAACAAAAAAGTACCACATATAATTTACAAATATTTAACAGCTTTTATAGGATATTCTTTCATAATTGCAAATGTTCTTAGTCCCAAATGACACAATGAAAAATTTTGTCCCTGAATTACCAAAGCTATCATGTCTTTAAACATACACTAAGCTTTGAAAAGTTACAACATCTATGTAAGCACCAAAATATAGAAACTAAGTGAAGTTTAGTAATTTTAAACATTTTAATACCTGCAATCTCAAATGCTATATTTAACAAAGAAACTAACACAGTGAAAAATTCAGTCTTTTATGGAACCTACACAAAGGCATTATTTGCAAAAGTGCTCTTTTTAGTTTTTTTTCACTTTTATGACATCAATAGGGTTTTGTGAAAGCATGTGGAGGTAGGGTAGAATGGGGTGACAGACAAAATCAAGGTAGGCAGACGGTTTTCTTTTGCTTCTTACCCTCAGTAGGACCACTTTAGTAGGACATTTAAGTATTTCAGTTAATGGATTTGAATCCGACTTCTTTGATGCATCTGTATCAAAACATACCAGACATGTTAACAGAGCCGAGTTCTATTACAATGATGAATTTAATTGCAATAGCAATCTATATCATTTAACTCCTAGAATCATCTAAAAGTATCTATGCAAGCAGTCTTTGAGTAAGAATGTTGCATTATCTGCAATAAAAGCTCTACTTTGCATCGATATTTTCAAGATATTTTTTGGACGTCTAGTTTCTACCATTACCTGCAGTTTTTTATTTCATTTCCTAAAAGGCTCATAAGAACACATGGTTCACAACCCTTACTGGTGAGTCCTACCTTGAAGTAGTAGTCCAAGATCACCACTAGCCCAGAGTAACAAGCAGTTAATTATCTAGTCACTACCTCACCGACTTCAGATAGTATCACAAATCTGGATAACTGACGGTTTCTGGTACTAATATTCTGGTACTAATATTCTGGTACTGACTGCTGCTTGCTAAGCTGTGCATTAACATGGCTGCCCACAGAAGTTTTTTCTTATTTTAGAAAAAAGAATTCAGCAGTCTCAAAATTAACACAATTTCTCTGCTTAAAAATCAAATGAAAATAAAACATCAACTAGGTACCATCTACCAAAAAATTACAAAGCAACATGAGATTTCACAGAGCAATCTGTATTAGAAAACATTATGTATGGGCCGGTGAGATAGCTCAGCGGCATAAGCACCGGCCTGGCAGTCGCGAGGTCCTAAGTTCGACTCCCGGTACCCACATACGAAAAAAAGGGCCGGTGATATTGCTCAGCAGCACGGGAGCCTCCTGGAAGCATAAGGTCCTGAGTTCGACTCCCAGTACCCACATACAAAGAAAAAAAAGGGCCGGTGATATCACTTAGCGGTACAAGCACCTGCTGGCAAGCACAAGGTCCTGAGTTCGACCCCCCGGTACCCACATTAATTAAAAAAAAAAAAAAAAAAGAAAGAAAACATTATGTATGATGAAAAAGCAGAAAAAAAGTAGAGAAAACCTATTGGAGATGATGCAGATCTAGCAAATACAATCACTGATACAATGTATTTGGCTACCTCCTATATGCTATAAAAGCAAATATTCTTTTATCATGTTAACCAGATTCTTTGCTTAGTCAAAGTAGGTATGAAATTATTTTGCTGAGGATTGTTCATTTTCTGGCAAAGTCTCACAATTTTTTCTTCCCACAGGCCTTCATCTATCTTTGTTCTAAAAAAATAAAGACAACCCTCAGGATTCTGGGCTCCACGAAACAGAAGCAGAAATGCACCACAATGGGGAATTACCATATGCCGCCTCTCTGGGGTGAGGGAGCGCTGCTTCTCTGTGAACTCACCTTGAGACTCACCCTTCTCGGTGGCATCACCCACAATGATCTTGCCGCCCCGTTTGCTGGTCTTCTCCACCGACAACGCGGTGCTCAGCCCCTGCTCATGCTTCCCCAGACCCTGGCCTTCCCGGAAGCCATACTTCTGCATGATCTTATGTGCTACTGTGCCACTAGGAGGAGGAGAATGGAAATGGATCCTTATGGTTGATGTCATCAACTATAACATAAGTTAGATTTTATATCACAGCAATCTCCTTCTGGAGAAAGAAAGTGTAGAGAGCTCACATACAATAAACAGTGGGCCTTTAGATGGAAGCTGTGGTGATGTTCAGGATGAAAGAAATATAAACAGTTAATGACCACAACCCAGGATACCCTGAGATTATCTCCCCAGTACTCCTGAGAAAAAAAATTAAGACTCTTTTGTGCTCTTGGATCTGGACTGCCACATGGTTTATGATCACAGTTATTTAAAACAGTGGCCTGTCAAAAAGTATGTATGAAATTTAGATAATGAAATGATTGTTTCTTTCTTTTGTTTTTTGAGATAGAGTCTTCCTGTGTAGTTCAGGCTGGCCTCAAACTCACTATGTAGCCGAGGCTGACCTCAAACTCATGACAATCCTCCTGCCTCAGCCTCCCTAGTGCTGGGATTACTGGCTTGTGCCACCATACCAAGCTGAACTTACAGTAGTAATGGAAATATGCTATATCTGCACTGTCAAATACAGCCACCACTGGTTACATGTGGTTACCGAGCACTTGAAATAAGGCTAGTGTGACTGAGGAACTAAAATTTAAATTTCAAACTAATTTGATAGCCACCTATGGCTAGTAGCTAGCATAAAAAACTAACCAGATTTAGGAGATGCACAAGAGAATCAGAAACTCAAGATGTTCCTCATGTGCTTGATCCCCAGCCATATACTCCAAATTTGACTAGTCACCTCCCAGAGGCTCTGAGGACAGGACCAAAGCAGATGTAAACAGGTGAGGCAGCTCAGTGTGTTACCATGCTGGACTGTCTCACTAGCAGCACTTCTACTATGGCAGCATCCTGTTAACATGTAACAAAGATCTCAGTGTGACACCCCTTCATTTGACAGCCTCTTCACAACATCAAAGTAAATAACAAAGAATATTTTTTTAACCAAAATGCATGCCAACTCCAGCAAGGTTTAAAACGAAATAGTAGCATTCCACCTGTATGGGAACCTTAAAAAGGACTTTTATGCACCAGCAAACAAGTATCTAATTATAGTTACAATGCCCAGGGGTTTTTGTTTTGTTTTGCAGTCCTGGGGCTTGAACCCAGGGCCTCAGTGCTCTATCACTTAGCTGTATCTCTTGCCCAGACCAACTTTTTAAATCAAAAGTATAGAACTGTAACCTTAAGATAAATGACCCAGATTACTGATCCTTTCTAGATAACCCCAACCAGCTCTAATTCATATGAGCTACTTTAACTGCAAATGCTAAGTGTAAATAATGATCAGAAACTGTTTCTATCAAGAGAAATAATGTTTAACATCTACATCAGTCAAAATTTGTATTAATAGGCTGTTCTGCACAAAACCATATTATATTGGAAAACACTCCACGTAATTGCAACACTAATCCTTGAGCAGGACACTGTATGACTGAACACACCAGGTGCCTCCTTATAAGCCCCAATAAGCAGCATCTATTGAAAGAGCTATACTACTTGGCACTATTTCCTATATCATTTTTACACTTTCTTAAACAAGAACATTTCAATCATTACCCCATGTTAGCAAGGAAGGAGTTGCTGGGCCCAGTTGGAGATCTTGGCCTATCCTGTTCCTCATATACTGGGGGAGGAATAGCAGCTTTGGAAGACTGTGATCGAGGTCTTGAGTCCTCTTCATAAGGAAAATCTCGGGGTACTGTTGGGGAAAAATAAAGTAGGTTCACAAATAATAAAGAAATATTTGGAATTGCATTTATGTCAATTACTTATCCTGAATGGATTTAATCTACATTTTTAGCTTATCATAAGAAAAATCAAGTCAGTTTTACAGTTTCTACATGACTTGATTTTAAACCAAAAACAGAACACTATTAACTTTGCTCCTATTGCTCATAACTCCACAAATGTCCTTTTTTTTTTTTTTTTTTTTTTTTTTTGTGGGTACTGGGGAGTCGACCTCAGGACCTCGCGCACCAGCAGGCGCCCGTGCCTCTGAGCGATATCACCGGCCCCTTTTTTCCGTATGTGGGATCCGGGAGTCGAACTCGGGCCCTCGCGCTTGCAAGGCAGGCGCTTATGCCGCTGAGCCATCTCACCGGCCCCTCACAAATGTCCTTTTGACATCGGACTGAAATGTTATCCTTTAAAGTTCTTAAATGACAGTTCTTGCCTGAATCGTTAGAATTTTCTGTCTGTCCGTAGATTTTTCTGTATGTCTCATTTGATTCCCATGGCAACTGTGCACCTGTCTTAAGACTTGAATTTACTATCCTATTACCCTCAGAGACCATAAAGATTTATGAGGTCAGGGACCATATACTGGGACCACAAGCTTAACTACCACGTGGTTTCTCTTATATGAGAAACCCAATATAAATTCAGAGCAAAATAAAACATAGATAATAGAAAAAAAATAGAAGGAGTGGGGAGGGAGGGTAGGAAAAAAAGTGCAGCTGGGAAAGAAGGGAGTGGAAAGGGATATAAAAAGAATTAAGATGTGCTATGTACATGTACCAACTCCTCACAATGAATGTAACCATTATGCACTGTAAACATGTACTAATACAATTTTGAAAATTAAAATGATTAAGATGGGGGGAAAAAAACACAAATAGTGAAAGAGGCATTAATGAATACTATGGATGATATTTTATGAAAGCTTAGGTATTGCCCAGCCCAGAGAATGGAAAACTCATGTAGATAATGATATATCAAACCCCACTCTCAGTGGGAAAAGCAGCAGCAGATGGGCAAAGTCTCTCAAGGTACTTAAGTGGATACACACTTGTTCTGAAACAAACATTAATGGGGAAAAAAATGAATCGAGGAAGACACTGCCCCCTTGTGGAAGATCATGAATACAACAGGCTCTAAGCCTCAGTAAAAAATTGTAAAAGGATCAATATTTGTTTTAATTTCAAATGAAATTTACAAGAAAAACAAAATCTTGGAAACAAAACAAAACATATTATTGTTAAAAAAAAAAAAAAAGATGGATCCCCTTGTACAAAAATCTAAGCTTCAGAGCCTGACCATTAAAATGGCCTGAGAGCCATGGGTAGAAGGAAGCAGTAGCCCCAAACCACTATAGCCTAAGGGCCCAAAGCCCAAAGGCAATTTTACAGGCTTTTTCACTCTACACTCAAAAAACCCAAGAATCTAAACTTAGATCCCCCACAATTGGACTAGAAATTTGTATCAGAGCTGAGTGTGATGGCGCACACCTGTAATCCCCGATACTCAGACAGCTGAGGCGGGAGATCACAAATTCAAGGTCAGCTTGGGCAACCTGGTGAGAATATCTTAAAACACAAAATAGACTGGGGATATATAGCTCAGTGATACACTATCCCTGGGTTCAATTCCTATGTACTCCAATACCCTCCCCCCTCAAAGTATCAGAACAAAAGGGGAAAAAAACCAGATTTACGTACACTCTTTGTCTTTCTCTACAAGAGAAGTAGGTGGTGCGATAGCAGCTCCTCCCATACCTGCAGAAAACATAAATACAGTGATTAAAGGAGGGAAAATGTTTTCAGGAACCAGAGTCCATGGCATATGCCATATGCTGTATCACCACCCACCCACTCCACACCCCCAGTAGAAAAGAGAGAAAAATGGCAAAGTCTCACTAACAAGTGAGCAATTAAATATCTATAATTAGGATTAAAAATATAGAAAACTGGCAACACCCAGATAGAAAAAGCCAGTTTTTTCATAGAAGGAATTCAAGTGCCCTAGAATGCAGTTACCAAATGAATTTTAAGGCAACAGTATACAATATGGCAAAGTATTAGCTACTTAGAAGAGAGTAAATAACTACTTACTCAGAGTATGTTACCCATCAGGCATCTGCACATTACTGACCTCACCATAAACCTGTGGAGTAGGTATTACTCTTCTCACTTTACATATGAGAAAATGATCACAGTGAACTGGCAAAAGTGCAGTAAGCCCAGTTCCCTGTGATGCCAAAGCTATTTCTCACCATGCAGCACGTTCCTTTGCCAAGGTGCAAATCACTGAACTAAACATTTATTTGAAAGTATGAGTCCAGGCTCCTGAAGAACCTATTAGGGGTTGTCACTATTCCTGCTCATGTTTCCTGGGTGGAAAATGTACACAAAAACCAAAAGGTAAGAGAGACCTTTCTTATTTGTTATCTGGCAACTGGAAGAACAACATAAGCAGAGATTATAAATTTTGCATTAGGTATAAGCCCTAAGATACATATTATGGCTTAATCACCAATGCAATAAAAAAATTAAAATGTAAATTAAAGTCAACATAGATGAATCATAATTAATAGAACTGGCTAACACAAGGAGAATTTAAAAAAAAAAAAAAAAAAAGAGTACCGGGAGTCAACCTCAGGACCTCGAGCTTGCCAGCAGGAGCTTGTGCCGCTGAGCGATATCACCGGCCCTTTTTCTCCTTTATGTGGGTACCGGAAGTCGAACTCAGGACCTCGTGCTTGCCAGGCAGGCGCTTATGCCACTGAGCTATCTCACCGGCCCCTTACATTTCTTTAGAAATATTTCCTAAAATTTTTAAAAATCTTGTCACTAAGACCTAGAGGTCTTATTTATAGACTGAAGAGCAAATCAAGTCCAATAAGTTCAACACGAAAAAATTCAGAATGATATTGGAAATGTGCTACTAACCAGCTTAAAATATGAACATCAATCTGTTGGCAACAGTACAGTAGTCCCCCTTACTCAGAGGGGAGATGTTCCAAGATATATACAATCCTTGCAACACACTCTGGGAAAGACTGAGCAGAAACACAGCTGGACTCAGAGTAAGAGGCAAGTACGACTATGCTGCAGGTAAGGGAATATGTGGAGACAGATTTTATGCTATTTTCAAAGTATCCAATAAAGAAATGTATTTCTGGAGCTCAAAGGAGAATACATTTGAAAACATAATATAAACTGTAGCTGGTATGCAAATATGGACTGCTGAGAGTCCCAAGAAAAACTGACATCAATTAATATCAAATGAACTACTCATCAAATTGAATAGAGAAAGCAAGCAGTGGGATTGTGACACGCTTATTTATGTGCAGGCCTTACTTCTTTTTCTCCTCTCCCGCTCATAATCTTCGTCTTCATCAGAATCTGGATCTGGTCGCCTTGAAAACCCACTAGCTTCATGTCTGTCTTTACGCCTCCTGTAACAACAAAGGAAATGAATGTTCATCAGAGATGAATTAATTTAGAGATAAGAAACTCAGATGTCGTCTTGATATCCTCTTGGCTAGAAAATATACAAATCCTTTTTCACAATACACTTCATTCGTGTGTGTGTGTGTTGTGTGGGTGGGTGGGTGGGTATGTGGGTGTGTGGTAGGGGCAGACACAACTGATTGAAGACTAAAGTAGAAAATGTATGCAAAGTTAGAAAAACTCAAAAGATAAACTGAATAAATGTAATGGGTACATAGTATAACTCACAAGAGAAAAGTTTTAACATTTAACTTCAATTCTCTAGGATACACACTCATGAAATGATTCAACAAGTGAGAAACAGTGTATTTAACGCACATTAACTCTTTAATATTAAATATTTTAAGAAGAAGAAATATAAATAAATCCTAGTACCCATACTTTTCAAAAACATGTAGAAAAATACATGCAGAAAATTCCAACTGGCTCGAAAACAGTAAAGAGTAACATTTAAATATTTGAAGTAGTTGTGATATTAGCAGTCATAACACAGGAAAAAAACCCATCAACATCAGGTTTCTAAGGTTTTTTTAAAAGAACTCACCCTAAATTTATACTTTACATTTTCAGAGTCTATAAATTTGCTCAAGTTACTGTCATGGTGAGATGCCACAACCATAAATTCTTAAAAACAACTCAATTCTTTCTGTTGACCACTCAGATCAACCATAAGGAACTTCAGTCCTACAGAGAGCACTAAATCAAGTTGTTCATTGATTAACATAGGACTCTAATGAATATTTCAACTACAAAATGTCCTCAAATACAGAGGAAGCCTTACTTTTCCCTTTCTTCTATTTCCTTCTGTCTCTCCAGCTCCCGCTGTCTCTGTCGTTCCTCTCTTTGGCGCTTCACTACTTTCTCATAGTCATTAGGAAACATAGGATCGTATTCGTCAGCTAAAGGAATCAGAACTTCTCCTGCAGAAAACCCACTGGGAACAGGGTCCTGAGGACGAGAAAAACACCAAAGTCGTATCGTCTTCGTATCTCAAATTTACTCATAGGATTACAGTCAAACAACGAAATAAAAGAGACCTTAAAGATCAACTACTCTCCCCTCCCCATTTCATAGATGAGGAAACACATGGCTAAGGAGGCCACACCCAGAACCCTGATGAAGAATTTCACATCTTGGTTTAGGACTATTTTTATAATATCCCGTGGCATTCACCTGGAACTCCTACATAAGACACCACTAAAACATAAGGCACTACCACTTGGAGGTAAAAAATTTATTTACAGAAAGCACTAAACTTAAAAAATCATGAACAAAATCATTCTTATACTCATTATTTAGGCATAATTTTAGATTCTGACTACACAGATATAACCACATATTACAATTTTAGAACACATTCTCTGGTCTCTCTAAATCTGGAACACACATTTGTTCCCTGTAGGTTGCATTTCAGGTACTGAGCTTCACACAGGGACCTATAATTCCCCTCCCAGTACCATAATTTTTTTTTCCATCATTTTTTAAGGTCCACTAAGATCAGGGTCAGTAACATTTTGCATGTTGGTAACATTTTGAAACTTGGAATATTCTTTGAGAGAAAAAAAAAAAAATCCACACACAACAGTAGCCTAGACAAAGAAATTAGAAAAACAAAGGGGAGGCACAGCACAGCTGACTAGAAATGGACCAGCGGCATGGACCGTCATGTGATTCTGTGAGCACTAATTCAACTTTCCAAAGCCTCCATGTTTTCTTTTGTTAGCTTTCTTAGCATAACTCTTCCTATTATCTATAAAAATAAGACAATTTACTGGTTTACACAGTTTATCTCGAAAAGGCCCAGGTTAGGATCAGTGACCTCGAGCACTCAGTCCATACCTCTTTCAGGAAGTACACCTCTTAGTAATATCAAAGGCAAGAAAATTATTTGTAAAATGTTTTGTGACAGATCACAAAACTGGTCTGAGCAAAACAGCTTATGTTCATTACTGACAGATCTAAATCCAGTGATTTCTGTATTCTACTGTTTGGTTTGACATTTTGGATTATAAAACAAATGCTTCATTTCCTTATGATTAAAAATCAGGAATCCCTATGAGCTAATGAATAAAATTAACCATAAAAATATAGTAACTACAATCACCTCCCAGACTCTTTCACTGGAAAGCTTATTTAACGTAGAGCTCCCAAAGGGTAGTTACAAATTTATACTCAAAAGACATTTTCAAAACACAATAGTGCATGAATGAGATTTCTTTTAAGATTAAAAGTAAAAAAAAGACTCTTACAAAAATGAAACAAATTTTGGCCGGTGAGATGGCTCGGCAGCATAAGCGCCTGCCTGGCAAGCGCGAGGTCCTGAGTTTGACTCCCAGTACGAAAAAAGGACCAGTAATATCGCTCAGTGGCACAGGCGCCTGTTGGCGCACGAGGTCCTATGGTCGACCCCGGTACCCGCAAAAAAAAAAAAAAAAGAAACAAATTTTTTTTAAATTTGAAAGGAAACAACTTTTACTGTATACATAGTATTAAGCTTAACAATGAATCTTCTTTCTAAATGCTGTAAATAATAAGGTGGTTTGTTCAATTAAAATCAAGAGTTAAGGGGCCGGTGAGATGGCTCAGCGGCTTAAGAGCCTGCCCAGCAAGCGCGAGGGCCCGAGTTCGACTCCCGGAACCCACATACAAAAAAGGGGCCGGTGATATCGCTCAGCAGCACGGGCGCCTGCTGGCGCGTGAGGTCCTGAGGTCGACCCCCCAGGACCCACAAAAAAAAATAAAATAAAGAGTTAATACTCCAATATTGGAGAGGGAAGAGTGAGGTAAAATTACAATACTTATATATGGCAGATGGTGGTATCTACTGGTGGAAACTAGTTATCACTAAAATAAATTGGCCATAAAAATGACTGATCCCCTCCCCCCTTATTTTATTTATTTATTTTTGAGACACGGTCTTGCTATGTAGTTCAGGCTGTCGAACTCACTATGTAGCCCAGGCTGGCCTCAAACTTATAGCGATTCTCCTGGCTCAGCCTCCAGAGTGCTGGGATTATAGGCCTGTGCCACCATGCCTGGCTCAAACATGACTGATTTCTTAATGCCACCTCAGGAAATCTATCCTAAGAAAGTAACTCTTAAATGTATACAAATTTCTATGTACAGATGATCATTACAGTGTTACTTATAATGATAATGAAAGATCAGATCTAGATACTAGACAGTTGCAAGGTTAGGGAATACTCATGCAAAGTATGATATATTCACTTGATTAGACTATTTTATTATTAAAATGCTTATTGACTAAATGGGGAAAACAATATCATAAATGTTAGAATCAACATACAATTGCAGAAGATGATGATCCACTTCTTGATTAGCTACATTGAGAAGGTAGCAAACTTACAGGAAAAAAATGTTAAGTGACTGTGCATTAGCCAAAGACACCTCCAATGTGAGATGCCTTCCTTCTTGATGGTTTAATGATCCTCAAGAGCAGCAACAGCTCAAGAAAAGCTCAAGAGCTAACCTCCAGCTTGTCCCAGAAACAAGCAAGAAGCAAGCAGAATCAAAGCCTGGATGATAACAGAGCCAAGAAATAAAGGGAGGGAACCTGCAGCTGAGACTGTCTGATGGGGGAGCAGGCTGGGCAGCTTCCACAAGGGATGATACATGGACCACAGCAAGACTACCATGCTAAGAAACACAATAACAGCATTATCTATTTCCAAGCCTTGGTCATTTGTCATCAAGCAATTTTGCACAATACGTGGTGTTTTTTTTTTTACTATAGTCATAGTAAAAACACCATTTGTAGAAGGATAAAGAGTGGGTATAATTTTAACTACAGTTATATTAAATTCACTTGTACCTCATATTGTCTAATTTTAAGTATGATTTTGAGTTACCTTTTTACATCTTCCTCACCTTCATTAACCCAGCTCATAGAGACTTGATCATGTCTGTTTCTTTGTTTTTAAACTTATATAAAGTCATTGGGATGATAAAGGCTTTTAGAGTGGTAGAAAAATTTTAACCCTTCATTTTAATCTACTATAAAACAATAAGCACTAAAATTGTTTATGATCGAAATTAAATATAGTACATACATGCATACAAGGTAATACAGTGATCCCATTAAAATGATTATACAATCCCATGTTTTTTGACACAGATGGACAGCTACAATATATTAAGTGACAAAAGGAAGTTAGTGCACAGAAAGTAGAGGTGTCATATAACAGAAAGCTATTCCAAAATATACAGTTTTAATTTTTGGAGGGTAGGACTGAAAAGTTTTACACATCACGAGTTTCTGACTTTTCTACAAAAAACTTCAAAATAGATAAATGTTTTGCAATTGTAAGACAAAAGTAAAATTAAGTTGGAAATAACTGACTATATTTCAAAGGGTTTACTAAGGGGAGGACCTGTTCAGTGTGACATACACATAAAATAAACTTTATAGAAAGCAGGAAAATGTTATCAAGGTCAAAGGCAGGTATGAGGCTTACCTTCAGGCCTGCTGCAACATGTGGTGGTGTGTCCACAATCTGCCGGTCATCTGCAGAGCCTCCTCGCTTTAAGTCAATGACTGGAGCAAGGACAGTACTTTGTTTTGTCCTTTGGCTCTAAATCATCAAAAACAAAAAAAGTGCACCAAGTTTCAAGTTGAAATTCATACTATAGTCTTTTTCACCAGACGCAGTGGCACACACCTGCAATCCCAGCACTTGGGAGGCTGAGGCAAGAGGGTTGCTGTGAGCTCGAGGCCAGCCTGGGCTACAAAGTGAGTTCAAGTCCAGCCTGAACTGCGTAGCAAAACTGTCTCAAAAAAACAAAAACGCCCAAACTACAGCCTTTTAATCTAACCACTGCTATATTCATACGCTGTTTCCTTTATTCTTTTTAAAAGCCACCCATTTGTCTGAAAGATCGGTCGCTTTTATTTAAATTTATATGTGAGATAATATATGAAAAAAGCTCTACATTGGGTTTCCCCTTTGACTATAGGAGGGAAAATCTGCAGCATGTTGCACTTTAACTTATGTGCAAAGCAAAAGTTACATGAAACCTAGAAAGATTTTAAATATTTAAAACAAAAATAAAAACGATTTGTTTTGCTGACCTTCCTTTAATCTGGGATAACTGCTTCAAAAAGAGAAAATTCTGCCTCTTTTAAAAAGACCAAAAATAAATAAATAAATAAATAAATAAATAAATAAATAAATATCTATCAACAGAACATCCGCCCCACACAAATTTTATTTTATTTTATTTTTTTGTGGGTACCGGGGGTCGACCTCAGGACCTCGTGCGCCAGCAGGCGCCTGTGCCACTGAGCGATATCACCGGCCCTTTTTTCGTATGTGGGTTCCGGGAGTCAAACTCGGGCCCTCGCACTTTTGCTGAGCCATCTCACCGGCTCCCACACACAAATTTTAAAACAACGCTGCTTTAAATGTGGGTATCTAGGCCAGTGAGATAGCTCAGCGGCATAAGCACCTGCCTGACAAGCGCCAGGTCCTGAGTTCGACTCCCGGTACCCACATATGAAAAAAGGGCTGGTGATATCACTCAGCAGCATGGGCGCCTGCTGGCGGGTGAGGTCCTGAGTTCAACCCCTGGTACCCACCAAAAAAAAAAAAAAAAAATGTGGGTATCCCACCCATAAAGACCTTCTATAATATTGAACAATTAAATGTAAACACTTCAAGGTATCTACTGATGTAATAATGGGGGAAAAAATTAGAACTTTAACTGTTTATCATAGAAAATTTCAAACAAAACATTACAGAGAACAGATTAACAAATTCTTAAGTCTCTAGCACCCAATTTCAACAATTGCCAACTCAATGTCAATTTTGTTTCCCGCATAGCCCTACCTCCTCTGGCCAAGACTGGATTATTTTGAAATAAATCCCAGTAAATCATTTTATCAGTAAATATTTCAATAACTATCTTCAAAGCAGTTTTCTCAACCTTTCCTCATTATTGTCTCCCTATACCAAGGAGCCTCTTAATACAAACCTTCCATATGAAATAAATACACTAAAACTAATACACTGAAGTCATCATTGTACATTTCTTTATGTATATTTCTATCTCCTTTAGCCATAAAAAAAGCAAGATCTTTTCATCCCCTAAAGACCAATATTAGCTCCATTAGGACCTAGCCTCCAGTAAGGATGTATGGTCTATCTAAAACACAAGGACCCTAAAACAATAAGCAAAGTATAATACTATTCTCATTCCTAAAAATATTGCAGAATGACATTTTGGTAACAAATATCCAGCCAACAACTATTTTATTTTGTTGTGGATGTTAGGCAAAGGCTCTATCACCGACCTACACCCTCAGTTCAACAGCTAGGTTTTTAATATTTATATAAATAATTCCAAGGATGTTCCCAATGCCCAACATGTATACAACAGGAACAAAAACAATTCCTACCTAGACTATATATGCC
The DNA here is from genome assembly GCA_028451465.1 of Erethizon dorsatum. NCBI lineage: Eukaryota > Metazoa > Chordata > Mammalia > Rodentia > Erethizontidae > Erethizon > Erethizon dorsatum. The sequence continues at coordinate 43,574,612 of CM051825.1, forward strand.
TAACACACTGACAACCAATTTAAGGCATCAATGATACATACAAAGCCAAGTTGTTTTGTAGAGCTTCTTCTAAATCATGTACAACAAACCAGCTGAGATGCTACTTAAGTATACGCACTCCGGGAGCTCCAGCTTAGAACCAAAATTCACCAGAATATAATGACCACAGCTGTAAATTCAGCATTTTTAAGTAAGTTCTCTGTCAATCTAAGACATTCTTAAGTTTGAAAACCAGTGTCATTGCTGGAAGTGGAGAATACTGCTTTTCTTCATTCCATGAAAGATTTCTATTCCCAAGAACTAGGAAAAGCAATGATCTTAAGCTTTTTATTCTTTCTCCCTTAGGAATGTCTCATATTATTCATCTGATAAAAAGGCACAAAGGCAAGCTAAAACCAAACTATCTGTAAGCCTAACAGGGAACTTGCCCTGTAGACTTCTGCGCTCACTCTGGGCTTGTCTTTACCTTTGCCTGAGTGAGAGCTGCCTTCTTCACCTGAAGCTGAGACTGCAGAAGTTTAAAGTTTTTGGACCAGCCTTCTGTTTTTGAGTCACTGGTTTCCACTCCCAGGTCATCATATAGGGACATCTTCTTTTTGGTTTAATGCTGAAAGGCAAGTGGGGTGGGGATTAAGGAATGCATTATACAGTAAGGACTCTGATCTTCTTATGTGTTAAAATAATCTAGTATTACAGAATTTTAGAGATGAAAGTTCCAGGACCCTTTAGTAACAGAGGCCATGACTCCTCATCACCAATGTAGGGCTCTTTCTAACCCATGAAGCTATATATTCATTTTTGCATCTCTAGTTTGGCATAGAGCACGCATTTAACAAATATTTATTAAAATAATGAAATAAACAGTCTGTTAGTCAATAGTAAAACTAAGGAATGGTCACTAGATTCCACTAGAAGGTTAAAAATAGGCAAACTATTCTGCAGATGAATGGAGGTGATGGTTGCATACTGTGTATGTATACATAACATTACAGAACTGCACACTTACAAACAGTTAAAACATTAAATTTTATGTCGTACATTTTATCACCCAAAAAAAGTTAAAAAAAAAAAAAAAGGCAATTAGAGGTTTGGGAGAGGGGGTTTGAGGTAACACCAATTAACACTAACATACCTCCCTGACCAGATCTATTCTGGCAGAAATATATCCATAAATTTTAGGGTTAAAAATCAAGTAGTACAGAAGATTTCTACCTCCAAGAGAATTCTTCCATCGAAGAACTCAACATTTACCAAAAATGCCACTGCTGAATTAATGAGGTTTTATGAGACCATACTTCTGATTTCACTCCTAAATTGAAGATAGCTTGTTGACAATTTCTTTTAATTTGCCTTGCTTTGTAAGCTGTAGGATATCAATACGCAGCAAAAGCTTATTCATTTAAAGTTCCAGGTTTCTCCCTCAAACCTTCAAATACTCTAAATTTATTAGAAACTGATGTCATCTCATCAGTATCTGCCCAGTTTTCTATAATACAGAGCTCATAAAATCAAATCTCTGCACCACTGTAAATACAGACATGCGTTATTTTTCTAATTTTCACTGAACTTTAAGTTCACAGAACTGGATTAATCATAGTAAGGACATACTTGCTATCTACCCACCCACATATGGCCTGCTTTTAACTATTAAAACACTACAAGTGCCTGTAAATTCACCATTCAAAACAAGATAGGATATGAACAAGAAATCACATTTGATCATGTGGTTTCCCAACCTATTCATATAATGGGTGACCAAAATATACAGTGAATGTTTTTTAAAAAGACACATTGCCATTAATCCACTTTAAAATACTCCCCCCTCACTTCAAACACTTATCCTTCCATTCTTGCCACTTTCTAAAGCAGTTCTGCCAGTCCTCTTTCATAAGTATTTATGAGGTATGATCAGAAAGGCTCCTGCTAAGTGCCATCCATCAGAAAGAAAGGTTCATAAAAACATCAGTGTGTTCTCATCCACGTTATTCACTGGATCTGGCACTGTGTGACTTCTGGCTCTTCCCCAAATTCAAAATAACCACAAAAAGTCAATGTTTTAAATTGATTCAGGACACCCAGGCAGCCACAAAAGCACAACTACGGACAAGAAATAGGACTTCCAGAACTGCTTCTGAAAGTCACAAGAATGATGTGTGTGTTCAAATCGAGGCGGAATAATTTGAGGATTAATGTCAACGTATCTTCTACTGTAATTATTAAAAAACTTCAACATACATATTTTTCAATGACAACTTATATGATTTTTCCAGAATACTGTTCCCATTATTTCCTTGCTTTCTTTTTATATAATTCTATTTATACAAGTTCAATGTATCTATTTCTTTAAATTTTAGCTGTTTTAAATATTTCTGAAACCAGTTTATTCATTGTCTCCACTGCAACCACTAAAATGTAACAAGTGACAAGACCCAGACTTAACCTAATTATGTTGCATTATTATAAACAACACGATACATTTATTTCATGAAGTCTGTTGCCAGGTTAAAAAAAAAAGCAGCATTTAACATTTGGGCCAAGAAGAACTTGTTATCCTGGCTCTTCCTCCCAAAGTCTACTGTGCTTTCTCTAGGTGTTCTTTTATCTTGCTTGTTCCTCTCCTACTCAGCCTAAGCTTCCTCTGCAGACAGTTTCTCCCCCACTCTTCACTTTTACTTTCTCAAATAAACTTGGCCACTGCTATAAAAAAAAAAAAAAAAAAAAAAAGGGGATATCCATAAGAACCAGGATCAAATGTAAACAGTTGGTTTTTATAACTTCTTTAAAGTATTTGTTATTTAGTTCTTTTTTTGGGAGCACCACCCTTTAATCAACCCATCTGTCACATGGGCTTTATCTTTAAAGCAATACAGTAAACACGATCCTATCAGAATTAAACTGTGACTTTTCAAGGTGTCTACCTAAGCTGGAAGGCATTTTTTAAACATGTGCACCTGGCTGGAAAAGAACATGAAAAAACCCAAAAGGCTATCACCTACTTATTTTTTTAAGTGTATCTTAGAAGCCTTCAGGGATTACTACCTCTACATAAAAACTATCTATTCCCTGTTAGTATCCCCTGAACATATTTGATATTAACAACACAGCTACTTTCCACACGTTGTGTGGCCTAGTGATTTACACATCCGTCTTTTACTATACTATAAGTCCCTGAAAGGCAGATGATTCTTTTTTTGTCTCTCTAGCTTATCACCATGCTTGGAACATTGTAAGCACCCTGTAAAATGTTCTATATGTACTAGCTAATGGATGAAAAATGTCAATGCTTCTATTTAAAACACATGACATGATGATATAACAGAATTGTTGTACACTCTTTTTTTTTTTTGTCTTTATGTGGGTACCGGGAACTGAACTCAGGATCTCGCGCTTGCCAGGCAGGCGTTTATGCCACTGAGCTATATCACCGGCCCTGTTGCATACTCTTAAACGTAACTTTAAACTGGGTTTCTTTTCACCTGGTTTGTTTTAATTACCTTCCTATTTTTCCCTGCACATGAATTTTTCAGACCTCCTTCCAGCAGGAAACAGGCTAGTAAACTCTCAAATCGTTCATAACAGTAGTTAAGCAAGGCTGTTCTGTCATACACCCAAGTCACCCATGACTCTAGTGGACTCTGCAATACATTCCTGCAGATCTGCTTTTTAAGGACATATATTATGGTAAGTGGAATTTGACATTAAGTGTGATTAAAAACTTGTATATCATAATTAATAAGAGAAAAATTGCCACCACTATAAAACCAATAATGAATCAAGGTTTGAGTTCTGAATGCTTAAAGATGCAAGCCACTAAGAAGAAATCTTTTTTTAATCACTAAATACATATCCAAGAGTAAAATGAAAAGCTAACTCACTGAATCCTGATGAATATGATAAGTATACACAGAAAGAACAGGAAAGGAAATAGGAAGTGTAGTTCACTTTGATGTGCACAAAATATAAAATTATAATAGCATTTGCCTTGCACGTTAGGATATACAACAACTACTTAAAGAATTTTAAAAATTCTTCCTATAGCTCCAACTCTGTAACCTTTGTCACAGTTTGACATTTCCAACCACTCTCACTCTCCGTCATTACCAAAATATCACAGGCAGGACTACTGCAAAGTCCACTAGAGTCGCGGGTAACTTGGGTGTATAACAGAACATCTCTATTACTATTATGAAAGGTTTGAGGGACTGCCAAACTAGGGTCATCTGTTTTCTGATGAAAGGTCTGATAAATTCATGTGCAGGAAAAAATACGGAAATAATCAGTGTACAATTCTCTTGAAACTTTTCCTTAAAGGTCATCTTTTGGTTCCACAGAACTCCACATTTGCAACTGCTCTTCTTCATTAATGCTTCTTTTACAACTTGTTATATTTCTATCTCACACTCTACTCTCTCTGTCCTAAACTGTACAGCATGCAGCACACTGGCAAACACTAAAAATAAACACCATCAGTTTAGGTTACTAGTTTGTTATCTCATATCCCCTAAAACTAAAACTTATTATATTCAAAATTGTCTGCACCGTCTTATCCACTACAAATGTGAGGAATGAGTTGGATCCTTTAAAAATTCCACCTGTTGGGCCGGCAAGATGGCTCAGCGGCATAAGCGCCTGCTGGCGCACGAGGTCCTGAGGTCGACCCCCGGTACCCACAAAAAAAAAAAAAAAAAATCCACCTGTTGTAGAAGACAGTCCTCATCTACCCATCTATTTGAGTATACACAGAATTCTGTCCTTATTTAGGAAATTCTATTTTCCACCCATGTTTCGTTCCAACAGTGAACACACACCTTCAACTAGATTTCATTTCTGACTTCTCTATACATTACTTCCATGAAATGACCTGCCCACTTCTGGAAATACTCCCTCCTTAAATCTCTCCCTGCCTTACCTGCAGTTTCCAGAAACTACTGCGGTTCTTCTGCTACTTCTCACTTACTTCTGCAGAGAACTTTTTTCCCATCTTGCACTTCTGATAAAATACCTCCAAGTCTCAGAAAGTGCATCTCCTCCTCTTTGAGGCCTTTCAGACCCCACTCGGGCCTCTCACACCATCCGAGGCCTGAGTTTTCGAACCTGTTTTCTTAGAGACGAAATTCCTCCAGGGGAAAAACAGAAACTCACTCAACTTGCAATCTCTGGTGGTAACATACTGTCCGGCCAAAACAGGCCCGAAAACTGTTGAAGGACTGCACGGGAGGGCTAAAGCACCGCTTTAAACGGCAAGGGCTGAGGCAAGGCAGGATCACGACTTTCTTTACCTGTTCAGGTGATCTCGTTTTTGAGAGATACCAATATCTGCAACCCTTAGTTCTGCGGCTCCAAAAGGAAAAATCTCTTTCTCCCTTCCATTCCCTGAGCCCCCAAGAGGAGTAGGTGTGTGGAACCAAAGAGGAACACACTCCGGGTTACTGGGGTCCACAGACCGAGCAACTGCGTCAGGACTGACCGCGAAAAGGAGGAAAGCACATCCGTCAGTTTCAAAGAGACGGAGCAGACATGAGGAAGAGGAGAGGCGAGCGCCTACGGAAGCGGGGGGTCCGCGGAGGACGCGACGAAGAACTGAGCCTGGGGCTGAGATCGGGACAGGGCACGCAGGGAGAGGGGCCCCCCGGATAGGCAGAGACCGCAGGCGGCTAGGGCTGCCCGGCCGGGATACCCCTCACCCGGGCGGCGCGGCCTAAAGCCGCGGCCTCGCGTCCGGCGCAGCACGGGAAGGCGCCCCCCCCCCGTCCCGTTCCCCGTCAGGCCACCCACTCGAGCCGCCAGAGTGCGAGCCAGAGTGCGACTTACCCGGCCCACTGGGCCGACTCTGCCCATGGGCCACGGCGGCGGTAGCGCGGAGCCCGGCCGCACTCCGCTGAAAGACCCAGACCACGGGAAACAGCGGTGGCGCCCACGCTCCGCCGAGTCCACAGGGCGCTCCGCGGCGCAGAGTGAGGGAGCGCGGGCCACCAGGAGAGCGCGCCTGCGCCTGCGCCTGCGCCTGCGCTTACGCCCCGGACGCCTTGCCGCTCTGCCTTGCGGCATTGCCGTTGCCGCACTGTCTCCTGCCGGCTGGAGGACCGCACTGCATGCTCCCTTTCGCCGACGTTCTCTTCTTTCACCAAGAGGTGTCGCGGTGGCGCCAGTTTGGAAATTTTGTAAGGTTTGTGGAGCGTGGCAGTACCCCAGGTGGTGAGAAGAAACTGTCCAAGGCTCTTCCTGGCAGAGGGAAGGAGAATCCTTCCTAGACACTGATTCTCATTCGTTCAAAACCATTCGTTTATATGCCAAAAGGTGAACATGGATCTTCGCATGCGACGTTCTGCGAAAGAAAGGCCACGGACAGTCAAGTGAGTGTAAAACGAAGGAAATTAGGGTTACAGAAAAGAATGCAAATAGTATAAAGCCTCACAGTTTTAGAACGATGTAAAGCACCGAAGTTAGGAGGGGAAGTGAAAATGAGATTTCTCAGGAAGATGATTTTTTACGTGTTTAGGTGTAAAAAAGCATTTCAAACTGATAAAATTGTGTCGATTTAGGTGGACATCTTGGTACAATGGAACACACCAAAATAATGAGCTATAATTTGTTTGCACAAGAAAAGGGAGGGAAAGTGGGAAAACAAAAGGAATATAGTAGGGTGGCAATAAGCGATCTAAAGAAGTAGAAGATTAAGGACATCATGGAATGGTATAATTACAATAGCAACCCAGAACAAAAATGCAAACCTTTCCAATGATCAAGAAACCTACATGTGCAACTACCACAAAACAAAATAACATAGTGAAATATTTGAAAAAGTTATAAAACAAAAAGCAAAACAAAGCTAATGACAAAACTAAGACTAAAACTCATATGAATAAAACTAAATGACCGAAGATTACCTACTAAAAAAAATACAATCTCAGGTTGGAGCTCAAACCAAAACACAACTCTATAAATGGTATATAAGAAATTGCTCGAGTAAAGTGATATAAAAGTTTGAAAATACAAGAATGGAAAAGATGTACCAGTTTATGCCAGATAAATATAAAGAAATCAGGGATTAGAAACACAAGTTTTGTTAAAAGCCACAATTCACAATGAAGAAAAAATGGGAAAATCTATATGGCAAATAACATAATCATGCTACTCATAGTAATCACTATACAAATGAATAAGTAGAAATAACAAGCCTTGCCAGATTAAAGGCACAAAAAAGTAAATGAGGATTTAGACGATCTGAAAATATAATTAATGTAGATCTAAAATATCAAGCACTGTATCCTGAAACACAGATTACATCTTTTTAAGTGTCCATGGAACATTTGCAAAAATTTGCCACATTTTAGGTTAAAGAGAAAAATCTTAATAGATCCCAGTAAGGAGAATCTCCTTGATAATATTATCTGATCAAAATTCAATTAAACTAGAAATTAATGACAGAAGAAATAAAACACTCCCATTCCTTGGAATTTTTTTTGGTACCAGGAATCGAACTCAGGACCTTGCCCTTGTTGAGCAGGCACTTGTGCCACTGAGCTATATCCCTGGCCCTTTCTTGGAAATTTTTAAATGCTTAAATGAAAAATGAATCAAGAAAGAAAACAGGGCTGGGGATATAGCTCAGCAGCACAAGCGCTTGCCTGGCAAGCGCAAGATTCTGAGTTTGATTCCTGGTACAAAAAAAAAAAAAAAAAAAAAAAGAAAAGAAAAAGAAAGAAAACAAAACCAAGCTACCATAATACCTATAAAAGTATGAAAATGACATATTAGAACCCGTAAGACTTAGCTAAAACAGTGCAAGAAGAAAATTTATGGTTTAAAATTTATGTATTTCTTTAAAAGTTAGAATAAATTAAAAGAACTAAACACCTGTGCAAGAAGTAAAACAAAATAAAAATACAAAAAGCAGAAGGAAGTCATTGATAAAATAAAAAAGCAGATGATGGTGTGTAAACAGAGTAAGAATGAGGAGCAAAGACAGAAGGTGCCTGCACTGGGTCTTTCCCCGCCCCCTTATCAAAGCACAGGTGGGTGTGCAGAGGCCCTGTTACTGAGACGCAGAACTTTTCAGACTTCCTCCAAGTTGAATTCGCTGTCTACCAACTTTCCATAAGCAGGTATCTTCACTTTGCAGTCTATTTACCAATATCCTCCTTTATAGTTGGAGTTTTGTGTGTTTGTTCGTGAATCATTCAATCACACAGATAACTTTCTGGTTTGCAGACTATAAATTCAATCATGTCCATTGTTTGGGAATTTTCTAGTTTAATTATCAAGAGAAAATCTTACTTCCCTCTTCTCCTAGTACATGATAAGTATCAGTCTTGCCCCAGTTTCCTGCCAAAAGTAATGACTATTACCTTTATTTTTATAAACCAAGAATCTGAGCCTTGACATGATTACTATCACCCAGCCATGCAGCCTTTATGCAGCATAAACAAAATGGTAGAGTTTAGAAAGAAGGCCAAGAGGCTTGTCCAGTTGAGGCTGGATAGCAAACATACATAGCAACCCTTAAATGAACAAGTCTTAATGATTTTCCCCAACAGTGCTCACCAGCCAGGAGGAAAGACAGCAGGAAAAAATTGTGGGATTAATCAAAAACTAGAAATCATCGGGGCAGATGTTCCAAAGGAAAGAAGGCAAGGTGGGTGTTTGGGATGGCCAGAGAATGTCTGGATGATATGCCACAGCATGCAAAATGACAGCAACTGAAGTGGGGCCAGAAGGGGAAAAAACAAAGAGGTGGTCACCCTGGTAGGAAAACAAGTTAGTTGAGATAGCAATTTAATTAAAATTGCAATTTGATCAAAACTGAGTATTTCCAAGGACTCTGTACATACATTTGCTATACCATGGAGGATGATTTTTATTTCCTCTTATAAATTTCCAAGCAGTTTTGTCCATTTTCTGGAATTATTGTTTTAAATTTTAAAAATTACATTCTTTTCTTAGTCATTGTCTAGTTATAACTGCTCTGTAATATTTATAGTAGCAAACATTTAGAAACAAAATAGCCAACATTAAAAATGTATGAAATCTATTTATATTGGGAGACAAATAATTTATATGGGATGATTCCTTTTCTGTTTTAACAATACATAAGTATATACAGAGAAAGTATCTAAAAGATATTCTCCAAAATGGTTTTTCTCTAGGTAGACAAAATTATAAGGATTCTTTATTAACCTTTTTGTCTGTGTGTATTTTTTATTTCCCAGTAACATAATTGCATTACTTTCATAATAAAAGTAATGAAATAAATTATTGACTTATAAAATATGTAGAATTTTCTGAAGCTTTAAAAGGTTTTAATTCATCTTCCACCAATTGGTGTTTGTTCTGCTTATTTGACAAGATTTTCATAATTTTTAAAATTACATTGATTGGTTGGAAACTAATCTTTTCAATAAAAAAATTTACTTTTTTGGTTTTCATGTGCATTTTGGCTTTCATGTGGCTATTTTTAAAATGCCAAGTTTACACCTCAAATAGTCAATAAAATGATGACATGTCTTTATCCCTGTCAGCTGTGGTTCCCACTCTTCCAGCAGTAACACCAGGCTCCTGATCTGTGAGTGATGTTCCTTTAGGGGACTCTTGTCCTTTCCATTGTGTCCTTTAGTGCATCCCCAGTGTACGTGACAGAAGAAGCCTACTCCAGCCCTTTGATCAGGAGTACAGCTTTGAGTGGCAACCTTCATGTGGTCCCCAATGTGTGATCAGGTCATCAAAGCCAGATCATTGGCTTACGTGGCACGATCAGGAAATGAGTTTATCTGTGATCTGAGGGTTTTGAGGGATTAGTAACACTTTCAAGTTACACATTCTCCCCCTGTGGGGCAAAAGCGTCAGAAAGAGCAGTGACACAGATCAGCACAAAGGTAAAACATTCTGAAGATGGTAGAGGAGAACCATCTGTTCTTCCCTATCTGAACCACATAGCCCACTGAGTGCTATGGTTCTGAACACCAGTCATCTCATTTATTCCCGATTACTCAGTGAAACTGGTGTTATGCCCATTTTTTAGAATAGGAAACCAAAACTCAGAAAGGTTAGAGAATTCCCTGAAATTACCCTACTAGTAAATTTCTGAACTGTGATAGAACCCATATCTGTCTGGCTGAGGTTAGTGTGCTTATTAGTATACTAAACTCCTCATGAAAAGGTAATTTAACTAAGCCACATGACAGCCATGCCCACACCAGGCATCTTTCTGACAATAAACAGTATATAATCTCCTCAGTCCCATTGGAGATTTCCTGTTTTTCCCATTTATCAGGGACTTTCTATGTACTGGACACTAGAATGAGTGATTTACATATTTTATCTAATTTCTTTCTTCTAAAAACTGTATATGCTAACTGTTACAACCCCATTTACAAAAAAGAAATGGGAGCTTGGTGAAGATTTTTTTTTTCCCAGTGTCATAAATACCTGAACCCAGAGATCCTGAATTCCAAAGCCCATTCTCTTAAATTCTACTCTTTATGCCTGCCAATTGAACATGGGTATACTGGTCAGTTTTCCATTACTGTAACAAACACTTGAGATAATAAGGTTATAAAGAGAAAAGGTTTATTTTAGCGTTTTGTAGGTTTCAGTCCCTGACTCCATTATTTTGGGGCTGTGGCAGGGCAGCACATCATGGTGTTAGAATCTGGCAGAGGAGGCCTGCTACTTCATGGCTAGGTGAGGAAAAAAGAGAAGGAGACAAACCTTTCACAATCTCATTTGATTGGATGGCCCAAGAACCCAAAGTCTCCCACTATGCCCCACTTCTTAAGGTCTCCACAACGTCCAACAGCACCATGCTGAGGACAAACCTTTAATAACATAGGTCTTTTGGGTGATTTAAGTTCTAAAGTATAGCAAAGGAAAATGACTAAACTCATTGTAATATACCATCACCATATAGTTAAACATATTTGTAAACATATTTGTAAGTTCAGGATGCATTTTTATTTCTAACATTTCTCTATGACTTAAAAATTTGAAATGATTCTTTAGATTTGATTCAATTCCATCTTGGAGTTTTGGAGTCCAATTTCTTAGTTACTCGTCCTAGATCAGTATTATAATACAGTCAGCAAAAACTTGATTTGGCTTTGATTTTCACAGCCAGGGCTTTGCAAGTCCTCCAGTTCTGACAGGGAAAACTAGGGTTGGCATTGCTGTTTCTCTTCTCAGATGTCACCCAAAGCCACAGAAACCATGAGAAACAGAAATGCAAACTCAACCTTTAACTGGAATACTTCCAGAGCTCTGGATTATGGGAAAGGGCCGCCATATGCAAAGGAAAAAACAAGACAGCTGAAAATTTCAGGTTCCAGAAAAAACACAGCTCTGCAGAGTAAGAGGCTTACATCCATGAGTGAGGCCAGCATTCCTTTGTTTGAACAAGTTTGAAGTGGTATGTTGCTCCTTGGCTGCAGTCGATACATAGGAGAAGCAGGAGAGTTAGAGTGGATGAGGAATCACACTTCTGCAGGAAGAGATAGGAGGTGGATATATGGGCTCAGGTACAAGCGGGACCAGAGCACACCAGCAAGCTGCTTGTGGAGGCAGGCTGTAGCAAGGCTTCTGAGACTTCACACTCAGCTCTCACCTCTAAGCATGTGAGGATCTCTTATATCCAACTCAGAAGAGGAAAAGGCCTGAGCTTGCTTTAGAGAAGCAAGTTCATTACACAGAAGAAGTTGCAGATAGACTGCAGACGTACTATTGCTCCACTCAAGAGTGGCCTTGAAAGACAATGAGGAGAGAAAATTCTTCCAGCAGGCAGAACATTGAAAGGTGAACCTGATCATCCACTTTGTGTGGAAAGGAGACATGGTCAAAGATTAGAATAGACCAGGGATGAGATCTGATTGAGACCTCACCAGGTAAGCCACCAAGACCAGCCAAGGTGGTGGCTGAGCATGAGGGGAATCTAGGATGGAGAATGCGGGAGGAAGATGATGAGTGTCATTTGTGGCTTTGAGACCAAATGCTGCAGCAGGAATATAGCTCCTCCTTGTAATCTTCCTCTTCTCAGTTTCTTTCAGAACAGGATGCAATAAAAGGGCCAATTGTGAGAAGTATATCCAACTAGTGCTGAGATGGACAGAAGTGAAGGCAGAGGTACCCAAAGAAGTACTGGTCCCAGCTGCTGGGAGCTATCAGAAAATACCCTTTAGTGGAAAGTTTAGTCTGGTTTGCCTCACCTTCAGAACACTACTTCATCTGAGAGCATATCCTTCTAGGCTGTTCCCAAATGACTGACCATGGTGGCAATATAAATGTCAGCCATCTGGCTCCACTCAAGGACAATTTTGATGTACCATATGTGATATGGAGGTCCCTGTGGGGCTTGCTAAGGTTTTGTCCTGGTGACATGGCCATTTGTATTCTGTCTGTCCGATTCTGACTCCTTCTTTCTCTTTTCACAGATGTTGACCTCAGTTAATATCCTGCAATCCCAAATCTGTCTCTTGTCTGCTTCCTGACATCTAACCTGCACTGAAGACCATATTTACAACACACATGTACATATCCAAAAAATCTCAGGACAAATACACATAAAAAAGTAGTTTCTCGGGGCCGGTGAGATGGCTCAGCGGCTTAAGCGCCTGCCTTGCAAGCGAGAGGGCCCGAGTTCGACTCCCGGAACCCACATACGAAAAAGGGGCCGGTGATATCGCTCAGTGGCACGGGTGCCTGCTGGCGCGCGAGGTCCTGAGGTCGACCCCCCGGTACCCACAAAAAAAAAAAAAAAAAAAAAAGTAGTTTCTCTGGGAGAGAGAAATGCATGGGTACGGGACAGGGAATTGAAGCAGACTTATTTGTCATTATTTTCCCTTTGGGATGTGTCAACTTTCAGTAGAATGGACAGGTATAAACGAATTCAAAAATAAAAGTTAAAAAAAGAAAAGAATTTGGTCTAAAGATTATTAGTATATCATCTCGTTTGACCTATGACATAAATTAGCTAGAAAGAAAAACATTCAAGAAGGAAAAACAGCAGAGAAGGACAAAAAGGAGAGAAACAAACATAAAAACAAAGCAGAGAAAAAAATTTTTGTTGAGATTTGGAACATTTGGATCCCATGAAAAACTTGCCCTGGGGTCTTCTAATTTCCTCTTTCAGCTTAACAAGTACCTACCTCCAGCTTCAAGAACCTTCTACCAAATTATCTCTTGCTTTTTCCTGATCTCCCTTGGTCTCTTCTTACAGTGTCCAGACTCTAAATATAATTCACCATTTAGTTCATTGAGCAACTATTTATTAAATACTTAGGATGTGTTTACAATAGAATAATTGTGGGACATATTCTGAGGCAAAGCCAGGTTAAGGTATAAGTGAATAATACAACCTTGATTAAATGTTAACCAAGACTTCTGATTTAAAAAAAAAGACAACTTCAAAGAGAGGTCTTGGAAGTACTTAGAAACTCATGGAGAGAGTTGAAGGTTCTTGCCTTTGCACCATTCTGGTAAACAAGCTATCGGTCTTTAAATTGCCCCTGGTCTCACACACGCACACACACGTCTAAACTGGTCCCATATTACCACTTTTTGGACAGTGTGCACACACTCCATTTGCACAGGATCTCATCAGCCTCAGCAGTCACATAGTCACACTGTGTATATGGCTCAGTTCTGGGATGGATACAGAGAGGGAACTTGAAAATGGACACAGGATTCACAGAGGGGTCTTTGGGTTATGGAACCCTCAAGTGCATCAGATGGGTGATTAAAGTAGATATATCAAACCCATCAAAGGATAAAGCAGATACATCGAACACATCAAAGGATACCCGCACATGTTCTCAGGAATGGCTGCAAGCTGTGATTTTGCTTTCTTTACTCTTTTTTTTTTTTTTTGGTGGGTACCGGTGGTCAATCTCAGGACCTTGTGCACCAGCAGGTGCCCATGCCGCTGAGCAATATCACCAGACCTTTATTCGTATGTGGGTACCAGGAGTCTTTACTCTTAAAAGATCAGTTGGGGTGAAGATACAAGCATAACTCTATGTGCATTTGTGAAACTGGCAAACACTGGGATCTTTGTAACCAATAACTTACTGCACTCCTCAACAACTAAAGATCCACCACGGTGTCAGGATGCACCATTTCAAATCATGAGCTAGATGCCATAAGTCCCATTTTACTTGTAGGCTCTACCCAGGCTTCCTTATAAGGAACAGGAAATTAGTGGGTTTAGAAGAGAGCCATTTGGAACCTAGGAGTATAGGGGTGGAACCTTGGCTTGTAGTTGACTCCTACACCATTATCTGTGTCCATCTTCATCCAGCAACAAACAAAAGCAAACTCACATTGGGTGGGTGGAACACACTCTCCCTCAGACAGCTAAGTCTTGCTCTTTGCAGTCCCCTTCAGAAACTCCCCAGAGACAATCTTCCTTCTCTTAGTCTTGCTTTCAACAGGCTGCCAAAAATTTATCAGATCTAAGTTTTTAAAAGTTACAATCATCTCAGCTCTGCTTCTCCTCTTCCACACATGTTATCTTCATTGGGTGTATGTTCCCACATTTTCCCAAACATGGCAATAGTTTCTAATTTTGCCTCCCTTTACATTCCACTGTTAATTTTCATTTCAGACAGTAACTTGTTTTCAAGCTTCAGGATTTTTGTGTACTGGCTACCAGCATACTATTTAAAATCTTGTATAAAAGTGTCTTTTGTAAAAAAGTTTTCATAAAATTATCTTTATTGTCACTCATCTATTTTATTATAAATTCAATCGTGGATTATTGATTTACTTAAAGTTTTTATCATTCCGCTTGAATGCAGGATGCAGTTCTAATTATTTTTCAGGCCTAATAATTCCAAATACCCATTTCCTGCAGGCCACTCTCAGATTTCAAAACGCATAATCTTAAACCAGAGGATTGTTTCCTAACTGGGAGCATGAGAATCAAGACAAAGAGTGTGGACTCCAGATAAATGTGTGATTAGGAAAATAATGGAGATGACCTTGGGGCAAATAAAAAGGTTCTGTGTCTGTTTCCTCTACCTGCCACTGCATTTCAAGGTAAGGCAGCAGTACCAAGATGAACAGTACTAACTGTACCTATCCCCGCCATGCAAGAAGACCACAGGCCCCACAGAGGATGTCCTTATCGAAATATCTGTCATCGTGACCTTCACAGAAATACAACGAGAAGTGCTGGTGAATTTTTTTACTTTTTCCCCTACAGTTATTTTTTTTTCTCCTCTTCTTGTCTTACTTTTTTTCATTTCCTTTTTAGTAAATACTTCTCCTTAAGCAAAAGTAAATGTCATTTCTTACTACCACAAAAATGTTGAAAATCAGAATTTAATTTATTTGTCTCTTTTAGGATTGTTGGTTTTTCCCTGCTCTAAAGAAAGACATTTTGGGGCCGATGAGATGGCTCAGTGGCACAAGCGCCTGCTGGCAAGCGCGAGGTCCTGAGTTCAACTCCCAGCACCCACATAAAAAAAAAAAAAAAGAAAGACATTTTGCTTGTCTGGACCTGAATGTAATTCTAGAGAAGAAAGCAAATCTGAAACACCTTCTTCATGACCGTATAGGGGTAGTCCTTCTGTTCAAAGCCATGAAGTGACTTGCCTGCATACCTCTGTGCTTTCTGAAATCAAAGAAGGGGTGGAATTGAACAGCCACCATACCATCATATACTCTTAGTGCTGAAAGGAGCTGTAGGCCTCATCATCTTACTCAATGCTTAAATCTTTTCTATTATACCCACAATGTTGGAACTTCAGGATGTGCTATAGTTTGTCTCCTCTGAAACTCATGCTGCAATTTGATTGTCATTGTGGTGGTGTTGGAAGGTAGGATTTTTAAGATGTGATTGGGTGCTTAAGAGGGATTAATACTTTTTTCACAGGACTCAGTTTCTTCTCACAAAAGCAGGTTGTTATAAAGTAAAGGTGTCCCGCCTTCTTCATTTCTTCCACATGTATCCACTTGCCCTTCCACTTTTTGCCATAAGTTGAAGCAGCACCAGGCCCTCACAAGACACCAAGTACGTGCCAGTGCCATGCACTTGGATTTTCCAGCCTCTAGTCCCACGAGCCAAAATAATCTCCCTTCTTTATAAATCATCCTGTTTCAGGAATTTTGTTATGCCAATGGAAAATGCACTGACAGGATTCTAAGTAATTTCATCTCTCTCCCTTTGGAATTCTAAACTTGCTGAGAAGAGAAGGAGGAACACAAGGACTGAAGTATTAGTTTAAACAGTGGTAAAAATAGTTTGAAATATAGAATGAGCCTCAGGCTTATAACCAACCCAAGGTTTGTGAACTATGTGGGGAGAGTTCACTGTGCAGAAGAGACCCTTGCCCTGTGGAGAGATTTGCCTGCCTTAAATCTGCTTAGAGCACAAAGCCTAAGACAACCATTCACACATTCCCACTACTGAGTGCAGAAACATAGATCAGTCCCCACTAGACTTGTCAACCCGCCAATTACACTTCCTTCTTGGGGAAAAGCCAGCAAGAGGGGATGGACGGTAGCAATTTCTACTCAACACTTTCAGCAGCCAGAAACTCATTATCTAGAAGCTATCAATACTTGGACAGTTGTGACTTCTAGAACATTCCTTATGTAGAACTAAAGTCATATTGCTGCAACTTCTGCCCAGTATCTTTCTATTTTGGGAGTTTTTTGGATTAAGACTAATCTCTAATCTACATAACAGCTCTTTTTTTTTAACATGGGTACCGGGAGTCAACCTCAGGACCTTACGCTTGCCAGCAGGCGCTTGTGCCGCTGAGCGATATCACCAGCCCATAACAGCTCTTTTTAAAAAATAGGTATGCCTTTAACAACTACAATAGCCCATCTTCTCTCAATTGAAAATCTTTAGCTGATTTAAGCAGTTTTGAGTTCACTCACCATTTCAGTCTGCATATTAGAAAAATGTTTAAAAAATCATATTCACCCATAAGGGACAAAAAAATAACAAAAGATCTTTAAATAAAATAAGAAATAGAAAAAAACTAAATATAAATAATACTAAAAATAATGAAATATTACATTAAATGATGAAGCAATAGAGCATTTCATTAAAATTCATGAATTAAAGATGCTCACTCTCATCATGGTCTTTAAATATTGTTTTGGAAAATTCTGCTAGGAAGTAAGAGTGGAAAATGGAATAAATGCATCCTCAACATTACATGAAACTTATTAGCAGCACAAATTCTATGGTCCAACAAATGCCAGACCCATGGAGCGGAAACTCTGGGGATGGGATGTATTCATCTGTGTTTTAAGCAGCTGTCTCAGTCACTTTCCCATCACTGGGACAAAATACCTGACACAACTTAAAGGAGGAGGTGTTTATTTTGGCTCATGGTTTCAGCCCATGGTCGGCTGGCTCCAAGGCAGAAACAGCATGGTGAGAAAGTGTGGCAGAGGAAAAAGATGCTCAACCCATGGCACTCAGAAACCAGAGAGTAAAGAGAAGAGCTGGAGACAAGAATACACTTGTATTCTTCCACTTCCTGGTCACACCCCCAGCAGGCCCCACCACCTAACAGCACATTCAGCTTCTGAACTCATCAGTGGAGGAATCTGTTGATGAATCTAAACCATAACAGTAGCCCTCTTGGTGATTTTTTTTTTTTTTTTGTAAAAGTTCTCACTATGTAGCCCAGTCTATCCTTGAACTCATGACCCTCCTGCCTTAGCATCAGCCTCCTAAGTACTGGGATTACAGGCATGAATGACCATACCCAGTTTTAATGATTCTAAAGCGTGCAAAATTTTGAGAAACAAATTTCAAATGATAAGTGTAAAGGATAGATGTAGAGGACTACACCACTTGTCTCATTAAAAGTTTTTGGATAATAAAATTTCTAAAAGATATTCTTTCATCCAGAACGTATCTAGCTTCTATGTTCTAAAACTTACGTTAAAAATGTGGTAATCATCTTCAGCCAAATGTTTTCTGACTGCTCCTGTTCATAGGATGATAAGATCATGTGTAGCTGTATATTTTCCTGATATGCTTCCCTATCACTTCTCCTGCCCTCACAAGCCTGCTTCTTTGAATTGGGCAGCATGCCTCTTCCTTATTATAATCTCAATTAGTTATCAGCCGATCCTCCTGCAGCTGTTTCTGCATTCTTCACCCAGAGAACCAGCCATGACAGAAAGAGGAGGAAAGTTTTCTTGTTTTAAAAAATGTTTGAACTCAAGAAAATTAAGTAATTGTCATACAAACCTGTCTAGGAGGGTGTAGGTGTGGCCCATGATGGGACAGGCAGTATATGACCAAAGTGACACTTGCCTGGTCTTCACCGTCATTATCAATCAGAAGGCATTTACTTGTATCATTGGCACTTACTGGAAATATTTCTTATATAGACCTACAGCCTCACATAGAAACCTGCAGAACAAATGGACCACAGCAGCCTCATTCTTGACCCAGTGCTTCCCACTTAATTGGTCAAAGAGCTAATGAAGTTCAATTTATCTCAATAAGCATTTATTGAATATTGACTCCACGTTAATTTCAGATCCTGTGGTTTCATTCCCGGAATGCCTTTGCTGTCTACCAATTTAGATTCATTCCAAATTTCCACTCTATTTTACAAGCTTCTCTTATATCAATATTATACTTTCTACGCAGGTTACATGTGTGAGTGTCTCATTTCTCCAAGAAAAGTATGAGGTCTTATATCTGTAAGACTCCAATCGGATCTGACTCTCCCAGCCCCCAACCTGCTTGCCAGCAGAAGCACTACGCTCAGCAGGGAACTCAACTCAGCACAGAAGCTGTCATGGGAAAGCACAGGATGTCTTAAAGAAGGTAAGATAGGACAAGGAATTTTGCACGTCCCGGGACGTTTGGGGACATCTGGAGACACCTGAAAATTTACACCAGACCTTCAAGGACTTTGCCCACTGAGGTGCAAGATAGCCAGAGAATTTTGACCACAGATGTTTATTAAAATCTTGGGCCGGGGATATAGCTCAGTGGCACAGTGCCTTCCTGGCAAGCGCGAGGTCTGAGATCAATTCCCAGTACCAAAAATAAATAAATAAACAAAATAAAATAAAATCTTCCCGCCTAAAGTCCCTTGCCTTCTTTCCATCTCTATAAAAGGGGCACACTTCTCTTTGTTCCCTGCAGAAGGGCTTTTTGCTTTCTGCCTGCCTGCACCCAGGCACGATAAATTCCACTCCGTGTTGCCTTTACACAAGCCTGGTGGGCTCAGCTGGTCTCCCCCCACCTCCACCCACCTTGTGTGTTATGATATTACACACTGTTGGGCTGGAATGAGGAAGAAGTGTATGTAAACGAATAGGGGAACAAGTAATAGAAAACAGGAACTGACTAAATCATCATAGCTGATGAGGTTTTGATGTATGCATAAATTTATTAATTTTGAAAGAGTATTAATACAGTACTCATGACTACTTTGCATTTTCTCTGCTTAAAATAATTGACTAAGGAAGGCAGTTTTAATGAGTATGTTTAAAAACAGTTCAGATGGGGCCGGTGAGATGGCTCAGCGGCGTAAGCGCCTGCCTTGCAAGCGCGAGGGCCTGAGTTCGACTCCCGGATCCCACATACGAAAAAGGGGCCGGTGATACCGCTCAGCGGCACCGGTGCCTGTTGGCGCACGAGGTCCTGAGGTCGACCCCCCGGTACCCACAAAAAAAAAAAAAACAGTTCAGATGATAAAGTTGCTGTAAAAATTCATCATGTTCAGAGTTAAGAATTGTTGATAATGCCACATATTCTAATTATTTCATTCTTTCGATCCATATTCTGTATTTTACGCTTTTGGGTTAATCTAACTCTCTTTGGCATACCTTTTCAACCCAGACTCACCGACTTTGAGAACTGCCCCCCAACACACACACACACAAACATACAAACACACACACACACGGGTTCCTACAGCCGTAATCACACTGTGGCAAAGGTCTCTGGCACAGCTGACTGTAAAAGGAAAGGAGCCCTGCCTGAGGGAAATTCAGTACATTGGTTGTCTATAGCCAGTCACATGTTCGTTGAGAATGTCAATTTTTTTTTATACGTGGGTACCAGGAGTAGAACTCAGGACCTCGCAGTTGGCAGGCAGGCGCTTATGCCGCTGAGCTATATCACCGGCCCGAGAATGTCAACTGACAAGCAGATTGAGACTGAGTCCTGGGCAGAGTCATCTACTGCTCATTCATTCAGATGACAGGCCCCAAAGCTACTTTGACGCATGACTCAAGACCTAGTCTTTCAGCCTCCTTGGATTCTTATGTACTCCTGTACTCCTATATCCTTCCATAAATTCTCTCTCTCTCTCTCTCTCTCTCTCTCTCTTTCAGATTTTTGTTAAATACAACTAAATGTTAATTAGTTGTATTAAAACACTTTTATCTTTGAGAAGGTTTATTTAGTGGTTCCTCCTGTCTGAAAAATCTAACCACATGCCTCCTCACTCTCACTCTTAATCTCAAATCTCAATCATCCAATCCATGCTTCTCAATCAAGACAATTTAAGACTATCTGAGAATATTTTAAAACCTGTTGATTCCCCAGCCACAGCCCACATAAGTTGAATCTGAAATTCCAGACACAGAGCCTTGACATAAAAATGATGTTAGGTCCCCAGGGAATTCTAAGAATAAACCAGGATTAGAAACTACTAGCAAGTGACAATACATACCCCCGTATATCTAGTGTATGGCAAGGTTCATTCTAACCATAAACCTTATCTACCAATGATTTCAACCTTAAGAAAATCATACATAGGAGCATAATGATGTATCAGTATAAGTTCATCAACTCTAATAAATATACTACTCTGACAGGGGAGGCTGTGTATATATGGGGACAGGAGATAAATGGGAAATCTCTGTACCTTCCGCTCAAGTGGAATAAAGTCCAGTTTTTAAAAAAAATCTCACTAGTTCCTCCACATACTCTTCCAGTTCCTGCTTATATTATCTATTCCTTGTAGAGCACAACATCTGCAATGAGGTGTTTGTCCAACACCTGTACATTGTCTCTGCTTAGATGCCAATTACCATGGCAAAAACAGAACTCTGGGTTCCACCTTTTCCTCCTAACCCTAAACCAGCTTCTGTTCAACACTATCACTGTAACTGGCAACATCTTTCACTGAGGACCCAAGCCAAAAATCAAGTTTTACTTGATTTTTCTATTTTTCCTTACCCTCCCATCCTATCCATGAAGCAACTCCTGTGAACTCTGGTTTTAAAACAGAGTCCTAAATTGACCACTGCTCACTGTCTCCTGTGCTGTGGCCTAAGACCACATCACTGTCCCATCAACTAGACAACCGCAATCACTTGAGCATGCAAGTCCTCTGTTTTCAGGTTCCCACCAACTCAAATGAAATCCCAATCCCTGAGCTGGCCTACACATCCTTACATAGTCCAGTCTCTGCCTGCTTTCCCAGCTCATACTTCATCCAGGCCTCCACTCAAACATCACCCCCTCAGAGGGGCTTTTCACCACTTCTCCACCTAGAAGGGCATCCTTTTTACTCCATCCCTGGCATACTTTAGTCACCTGTGTCATTTTTCTTTGTAAAACGTAGTGCCATGGAACACTAAACTGTATATCCATTTGTTTATTTGCTTGTTGTCTATTTCACTCTGACCAAAGTGCCCTAGTGACAGCAAGGATATCATCTGTTTAGTTCTCATGATAATACCATTGCTTATCATATGCCTGAAACATAGTAGGGACTCAGTAAGTTGTAGTGCTCATGGGTCCCCCAGAATGAGCCCAGCAGAAAATAAGTAATTTTCTTCTTTGTATAAAAACAACAGAATATAAGTAATTTCCTTCTTTGTATAAAAACAAGCAGGCCTTTAAACAATGTGGGGAAATGTGGATCGTCATGGGAGAGAGGTTGTTTTTTTTTGTTTTTTTTTTTCAGAAAAAGGTAAGTGAGACCGAAATTTGTCCTGTCTTCAGCATAAATGAAATTAACCAAGGCTCAACAGAACTAAATCTCTTTATCAAACAAGAAACAAAATATTTCACAGTGGGTTTGGGAGGAAAGAAAATGAGGTTACCCAACCAAAAAGTTTCCAGTTTCTCAGAAAACATGAATTTATCAATTCGAGGTATTGTTACTATACCATCTGGCCATGACTGATGAAACAGATATTTGGATTCCATGAATTGAACCACTTGCTAATGTCACTACTGGGCTCTTCAGACCTTCTGACAGGTGGCTGGCTCCTTTGTTCTATTTCAACCTTCTAGATGCCACACCAAAAAAAAAATTTTTTTTGTCTGTTATCATACTCTGGCCTCATTACACAGAAAGTCCCTATTTTTGTCTATTGTTTGCTTGCTTATTTTCTCAAACTCTGACACTAGTAGTACAAAAAACAATGATAAAAATTGAATTTTTATGGAGACAGCAAAGTTGCTCAAAACCTAAAATAAATGAGATGTCCCTTGTCTCCTGTGTGCAGATGACAAGGCTCCATTCCTGGGGGCCATGTGCTGTTAAGGAAAGGCACAAGCAGAATCCAGGAGAACACACTGCGCCCCTAAAGGAAGGAAATTTGCATCAGCAAGCCAGTGGCGTCCCATTTCTTGGATTCGTAGTCAAACATATTTGCCATTCTACCTACAGACCCTAAGATTTCCATCAAACTTTTTGTAACATACAGCATAACTATGGACTCTACACCCGCATATACCAATATCAAGTGATTTTTTTTTCTCAAATATCATTCCATAAAGAATAAACTAAATGAAAAAAATAGTTAAAACCTAAGCCTGTTTAATTATGTTTTCCCACACTAGAGCTCTGAAAGGCTTCTCCATATAATCGTCCACTCAACAGATACTTTCTGCATATCATGTGCTGTCTTGCACTCAGCATTGTGAACAAAAAGGTGACTTTTAGAGATGTATACTTTACATCTCTAGATGTACGATGAGATGCAGCTCCAGAGATCTACAATACAGTCGTATTTGTCAATGCTTTGAGAGTGATAGAATAGTGGCAGGTTTAAGGATCAGATAGAACTGGGGACCCAGACATGGTACCACTCCTAATAAGTTGTGTGTGGGGGAGTTTCACAACCACAGTGAGGTACAGTGTCTTGATTTGTAAAATGGAAATTGTGATATTATACCTACATCATGAGATCACCACCAGAAGTCGGTGAAGCAGCACACCCAACATGCTGGGCACCCTGCCTGCTCTGCTGTAATTGCTTAATCAACTCTAGTGATTATTTTCAGTATTACTGAAATGAGAGTAAGGTAACAGCTCAGATCAGGGAGAGCACTTTCAGATACAGGGATAAGGCGAGACTTTTTCCAGGAGGTAGCATTTGAGTTGGATCTTCAAGAATGAATGATATTTACGCTTATGGAATCTACAGAGAGAACCAAGAAAAGAGGAGGCCATATAGGGGAAATAGTGAATGGTTGTTTTTGTTTTGTAGCAAAGACAATATGAAGAAGAAAAGCAGAGAAATGATGTTGAAAAAATAGGGTAGGGTATATTATGAAAAATCTTGAATATCAAGCAGAGGAATTTGGGCTTATTTCAAAGACAGTATGAACATTGCTAAGACTCTAACCTTTGGATAAGAAACAAGAAAAAAAAAGTGTTCTTCAGGAAGATTTAACTAGAAGTAATGGGTAAGAATGAAAGAGAATGGAGCCAGGTGCGGTAGTCCACACTTGTAATTCCAGCTACTTGGGTGGCTGAGACAGAAGGATCACAAGTTCAAGGCCAGCCTGGGAAACTCAGTGAGACCCTGAGGCCCTGGGTTCAATTCCCAGCATTGCTGGGGTTGGGGGGAAGGGAGGTACGTTTGAGTCAGTAAAGCTGATTGGAAAACTTTGGAGACGTCTAGACACAAAGTGACACAGACATGCTTTCATCTCCCTGTGATTACTTGCAGCCCAATTACACAGAGCCCCAGAATCTTTGCTTGGGTAGCTACAAGTAATTGATCAGTGCTGGCTTGAGAGATAAACTGTGTTATTACCCATCCCTGAACTAGCACCTAACAGAAGAGGTGAGAGCACTTTGAAGCTCCACACAGCAAACACATGCTGCACTCAAATAAAGAGACAGGTCAAGAATCTGACTGGTTACCATTAGCTGCAAATGATAGCAAAGTCAATTTCAAGTTTTAGGACAGGGGACTCAGTTTATGATTCATACAAACCAACTGCTCTCACCCAGTCGTTTATGGGTGGAGTATTCACAGGTCAGCTGGCTCCTTGGGAACTCAACATTTGAATAGAGGGTTATTTGATTCATCGTGGATTCTGGTTTTTCGTGGGACCCCTGTGCCCTGCCTAGAAAAATCTGGTGGAAATTACAAGGCGAGAAATTAAACTTAGTGCCACGATAACAGGATGCACCTGTAGATTTTGCAGAATTAGCAGCAGCATTCTCTCAACACCAGTTTGAAAGAACTCTGCCTATTTTCAAAGTGCCAGCTGAGCAGAGTCTGAAGTGTTCTCACAGGCCTGCCAACCATGGATGCCTGCCAAACAAGCATGGCAACACTGTCTATCCATCCACCAGCCACTCATCTCACAAGGATCGCAGGCTATGTGCTCCAACCTCTCTTGCATTGCTCTTCTTTCTTGGCTCCTCTGGGGATTGTTAATTTGACAGATGCCCTTGCAGTTGGTGGGGAGCTTTTCTGCCTCTGCCTCCAGTCCCCGCAGACAGATTACCAGCACTTTGAGTGCAGGAATCCTTTTGCATTTGTTTTTGCATCTCCCAGACCAGAGAACCTTGGCAGAGAGCCTTGGTCCTGGAGCCTCAATCAGTATTTATTGAGGTGGATAATACTAAAAAATACAATTAAGAGCACATGGGCCATGTGAAAAGTAAATGGTGGGACGTGGAATGGACATTTAGGCCCACGTCTAAGAGGTAAAGGACAGAAAGACTTAGGATGCCATAGACTGAGAAAATAACCTTTTATGGTATTAAACCTAAGAAGAACATCAAATGTGTAAACAACAGGCTGTCTGCAACCACCCCGGTCTTTACAGTGCCACTCTCTAAAAAAATCAAAGGACTTTCTTCTCTTCCAAGTTTGGCTCTCAGGCCACAGCTCAGCTCATGGCTTTTCTTAGAGAAAGGATAGTGAGATGACAGGAAAGCTGCTTTCACGTGGTGCCAACGGGCAATGCAGGACAGGTCTGATCACGTAAAGGATTTCTGGAGAAAAAGCAGTCATTTCCCTTTTCAAGGTCCCATTTCTTTTTCTCTTTAGGTAGATGATGAACATCCTCAGAGTAGGGACCAGGTCTTAATTTCTTGGATATCTCCACAGACCCCAGCATTGTAGGGGCTAAGCCAACATTTGTCGATGGATTACTTGATAGAACTGAAATTCTTCGATCTGAAGACTTGAAGATCAAAATAGTGCTCTGATCTGAATTCCACTTTTTCCTTTCCTTGGATTCCCTGGTGAAGATATTAGCAAAGGTGAAAATGGCCAAGTGACTGCAGCAGGAAGAAAAGAGAGAAAGATCATGTGAGTCCAACACTAAACAAGCTTCCTTCTTGTCCTGAACTCACAGAAGAGGCTATGCTTAGCATTTTAACACATCCTCAAAGCTAATTTAACTCCAAAATTCATGAACAGAAAATTGGAATTTTACTCAATATTTTCTGCAATGTTGGAGGGCGCTAACATTGCAAAACAAATTGCAAACTATTATCTTCAAGTGACATTAAAATTTCTTTTAAGCTCTGCATTACCTCCTATTTTTTCACTCCATGTTAGTACCTTCTATCTGACTCTTTCTCAACCCTACCTCTCATCACACATCCATCCACCATTTTTGATAGTGCCATTTTTCTCACGCTTGGCATTTTTACTTTGCAAATTTGTGGCCACCATGTCAAGCATACCTTGGAGTACTGGTGACAAAAAATTCAGTACAGAGCTCATCTCAGCGATCTTTATCTCTAGTATGAAACCATCCTCATTAATCAGGAGTGAGCAAGCGGTGCTACACATCACCAAGTGGAAACCACCATTCCTCTGTATTTACTTCTTTCCTGTCTCTTTCTTCCTTATCCTATCCCTTTCCCTACCTTTTTCATTTCTGCATTCACTCCTTCATGAACCATTTCTTTTCCATTCATAGGAGTATCTGGGCCACTTGGGCTGGAATCATCATTGAAATGACCACTGACAAGCCACATGGGTAAGTGAAGGGAAATAGAAAGAAGAAAACTGATTTCTCAGAACCTCACTTTTCTCTCTCTTCTCCTTTACATCCTCCTCCCAAATCTAGACTCTGGTAAACAGAAACTGCTTTTGTTACAAGTGAACTATTACTAGTGTGGTGGTGGGAGAGACTGAGGAGCCAAAGTTCTGGATAATAAAAGCCAGAAACAAAGTTCTTATCTTCAGGGACCACCCACTATAATGGGAATAGGAGAACAACCCAAGTGAACAACGCCTATCCATAAATGGTACCGCCTTTCTGCCACTCATTTAATGTCAGCCTCATATACCTGGACTTAACTCATTCGTTTGATTATCTCAATTCAGTGAATTCTACCTTTACCCAAACTCACAACTTACGTTATCTGCCTCTTATTTTCATATCCAGGTATTAAAAATTGCATTTTTCCTTGCAAGATATTCTGGCAACAAGCCTCCATTTCATTCTGACTTACATCACCTCATTCAGGTCCTTATTATTTCCTGCCCAGACAGCATTTTAGCAGTCCCTATTTCCCCTGCACATTTACTCTGCCCTGCACATCATTCCGGCTCAGGCTAATAATGGCATCACCTGGATTGTGTCTCACCTCTGTTCAGACATCTTCAGGGGCTAAAGTATAGACATTTTATTCTGTCCTTCAAGGTTCTCCCTACTTTAGGTCCAACTGACATCTTTTCACTTAGTTTCCACTATTCACCTACCAACTCTACTTCTGGTTGGCTGATGTCCATGCTTTGCTACCTCAGCTACATCCATGCTTCCAGGACAACACTTAGGTCTTTCCAACTTAACATCAGTTCAGTAAATTTTTCCTTCCTAAATT
The DNA here is from genome assembly GCA_028451465.1 of Erethizon dorsatum. Classification (NCBI taxonomy): domain Eukaryota; kingdom Metazoa; phylum Chordata; class Mammalia; order Rodentia; family Erethizontidae; genus Erethizon; species Erethizon dorsatum. The sequence goes on from CM051825.1 coordinate 43,601,641, forward strand.
TTTGTTGGTTTTATTATGATAAGTGTTTACCACCCTGGACTGTTACAAAGAAAATTGTCTCCATCCTAAAATAGGGCAGTCTGGGTCAGAAATTTTGTGTTTGGTATGCTAAGCAGTTTCTTCTGGAAAGTCCCAAGCATTTCTGATAACAGAGTTGAGCAATTTTCCTGATAAACACCCTCTCAACTTGCACAGTTGGCCATCATCCCATGAGGAATTCAGTTACTAGAAATTTTTCTTCTTAAACTAATCTACTGATACTATCTAGATACTTCTTCCTAAAAGAATATCTCTCCCAGGAAACAAATCTTTGAACTGGACTGATCGGAAACTACCTCCTTCTAACAGGTTTGAAACAAACTTTGATAGGTGTTCACAAAGAATTTGTCTGAAACTGCTTTAAAATATTCCAGGTACACGTGGATGGACACCCATACATGTTATTCACTATGTTAGGTTACATGAGTTCAGAGATGTATTGGACGGCAGTCTGTCCTCCAGAGGCCAATATTTTGTCACTATTAACCTAAGATCTGTGGACCCTCAGAGTTTGAAGTGTCCACAACACTCCTGAAATTGCCTGTACCCTTTGTGGCTATATGTTGATGTGCATTTTTTTCCAAGGAAAGAAATTAAAGGTTTCATCAGATTCTCAAAAGGTTCTTAATCCCCCCCAAAAGATTAACAGCCACTAGACTGGAGAAAGAAAAGTTATTTACATAATGGATTACAAGACAGCGTGGTGAATGCTTTGTTAGAGTATAAAGAATTAGAAAAAGGGCCGGTGAGATGGCTCAGCTGCATAAGCGCCTGCCTGGCAAGCGTGAGGTCCTGAGTTCTACTCCCGGAACCCACATACAAAAAAAAAGGGCTGGTGATATCGCTCAGCCACATGGGCACCTGCTGGCACACGAGGTCCTGAGGTCGACCCCCGGTACCCACAAAAAAAAAAAAAAAAAAAAAAAGAATTAGAAAAGGCCTAATGTTCTATAGCTAAGTGAGGCTATATTAAATGTCTTGTCATTTTAATTGCGAACTGTTCAAGGGAAAGATTTTTGATATACAGTCGGTCCTACATATTTGTGGATTTTGCACCCATAAATTCAACCAACCACGGATTAAATATATGCAGAAATAAAATTGCATCTGGCCCAGTACAGGAGCGTTCACCTGTAATCCCAGCATTCAGAAGGGTGAGACAGGAAGATTGTGAGTTTGAGGCCTGCCTGAGCTGCAGAGTGAGACCCTGTCTCAGAGAAACAAACAAATTATGTCTGGACTGAACATAGACAGACTTTCTTGACTGTCATCATCCTCTAAAAATAATACAACTATTAATATAGCATTTATACCATATAGGTATATAAGTAATTTAGAGGTGGTTAAAGTACAGTATTTGGGAGAACATGCATGTGGTATATGCAAACACTGTTGTTTTATGTAAGTAACTTAAGCATCTGCAGATTTTAGTATCCTCATGGGGTTCTGGAACCAACTCCCCATGGATACTGAGAGATGACCCCATGAATAGCCTCAGTATGAGATGATATACAATTTGTGATACTCTCCCTCTCTCCCTCTCTCTCTCTCTTTTTCTCTCTCTCCCTCTCTCACCTCTGCATAGTGTTGTGAAGCATCAATAAGAAAACTCAAGGTTGGTAAACTACAAACTGAGTGTTCAATCACAGTGCAAACTATGAAAATCAACTAGATTTTTTTTACATTGATCTATCTCAGCCCCAAGAGTTGGTTTTCTTATCTTTTCAGGAAAAACTGGGCTTTGGGGGCTGGTGAGATAGCTCAGGGGCATAAGTGCCTGCCCGACAAGCGCAAGGTCCTGAGTTCGACTCCCGGAACCCACATAAAGGAAAAAAAGGGCCAGTGATATCGCTCAGCAAGTCGACTCCCAGTACCCACATTGGGAGGAACAGGGCATTTTAGGTGCTACTGGGTGCATGAAAACTTCCACGTAACATGCAGGTTGATATATTACATGTGTGTGATGTTAAGTTTAATATATCTCTTTTACTCCCACACTTTTATTCTTCCCATACTTTATTCAACTTTCTCATACTTTTTGGAAAATAGCTTTCAGTAACTTGGCCTCCTGCTTAAGTAGTACTTGCCATGATCAGTCTCATTTAGGCTTTCCCCCAGATGGCCTTTTGTCTCTAGCTGTCCTTACTGAGTCGCTTACTTCAGTGCCCCATTTCCTAAAACCTTGAGGAGCCATCTCCATTTGCCTTTCTGACAGTTTTCCCAATCGTCCTTGTGGACACCAGAAATCTCACCCTTATATATAAGAGCTATGGTCTCCACTTTCAGGGAATATATGGGCCTCCTCCCTTCCCTTCTAAATCTGGGCAAATCCCTTTCCCATTTCTTCTAACAAAAATTCAGGTAATTTTGGAACATGTGCCCAAGGGCCTGAGCAAAACAAATGGAATAGAAAGTGAAGGTCAGCTGAACCCAAGCCAACCCAACCCGTTGGCAGTACGTGAAAGTACAGCTGGAGTATTTGAGCCAATAGATAACAGACCCAACCTTTGCACTTGTAACTTTCCAAGGATTTTTCTTAAATATGGAGGGATAAGCTTCTATGTCTACTGCCTTAAAAAATTACTAAAATTTTTTATTATCAGGACAAACTGGAGGGATATTTTCTTCAATAGATGGATCCAGCCAGGGCTCCACCTGGTTTTTAAGGAGTCACAGTGGGCTGAAGGGTATGGAGAGATCTAGAGGAGGGAAAAAAGAGGGGCACCAGTGCCACTCGCTGTGCCGGAGATCTCTGGTAGGAAAATGGAGCTTCAGTGGGACTATAATATTGGGGATGGACTAAACATGAGGCCTAAACTAATGACCACTTTTTTTTTTTTTTTGGAGACAGGGTCTTGCTATGTAGTTCGGGCTGTCCTTGAACTCACTATGTAGCTCAGGCTAGCCTCAAACTTATGGCAATCTTCCTGCCTCAGCCTCCCGAGTGCTGGGATTACAGGTGTGCTTCACCACACCTGGCTGACGACTCTTATTTTGGGAATAAAGAAATGCATTAGTGTCTTAATTACTTTTCTCATTGCAGAGACAAAAATACCTGATGTCGGGCCGGTGAGACGGCTCAGCGGCTTAAGCGCCTGCCTTGCAAGCGCGAAGGCCCGAGTTCGACTCCCGGAACCCACATACGAAAAAGGGGCCGGTGATATCGCTCAGCGGCACGGGTGCCTGTTGGCGCGTGAGGTCCTGAGGTCGTCCCCCCGGTACCCACAAAAAAAAAAAAAAATACCTGATGTCCATAGTTAAGGAAGGAAATATTAATTTGGCTCACAGTCTGTAGAAGTTTCAGTCCATAGTCAGCTGGCTCCAAGGCAGGGTGGCATGGCAGATAAGCATCACAGAGGAGAAACAGTTCATGGTGGGCAGAAGGTAGCAAAACAAACAAGGGACCTTAGCAGCTTTTTCTGTTCCTTTTATGCTCTAGGCAACTGTGATTAAGGTGGGGCCAAACCAATCAGTGGACTGATTTAGTAATCACTCACCCATAATCCCAGGATCACACACTCTAGATCCAGCCACCTCTGAAAAAGGCCCACCTATGACCACATAAGGCTTTGCGGGGACATCTAAACACAAGCCGTAACAATTAGGAAACCTGTTAATTATGAGGAAAATCCAGCTGTCTTTCATAGCAGATTTGAATAAGTTTTCCATAAATACAGAAACTTAGATTCAGCTTCCATGGAGAAGCAGGCACAGGATGTCATGAGTAAGCAAACTCAATTCCTTATAGCTACAAAAGTGGCTTACTGTAACTTTAACTTCCTTCTCTGGAAAACCCTCCTCTAGATCTATCGCCATGATTAGGGTAGAGTGAAGCACCAGTCAGAGCTTCTTTACTCTTGCTTTGACATGTCAGTTCCAAGATCAAGTGTTCAAACATGAGTTGTTAATTGTCCCACAGTGTCCTACTCCCTTACTAGGAAGGGATTTACTATTAAAATTGCGGTGGCTCTCCAATTCTGGCAAAGGCTTTAGGAATAAAGTACCATCTCCATTCTGCAGGGAGACCTCAGTCTTCCAGAAATGTCAAAAGGGCCAACCAGACCCTAAAGTAAACCCTGGCTAAATATTACCAAGAGACTTCTGAGCTTTGGCTCCAATTATTGCCAATAGTCCTCATGAGGATTCAGAACACCTCAAAAATTGGGATAAATATGGGTCCATTTAAAATGTTTTATGGGAGGTCTTTAGTATCTTCTGATATGGTAGTGGACCCAGAGGCCACAAGGTTTTATAATATCTTATTAATATAGGCCAAGTACAACAATCTATCCAACTAGATGGGAATAAAGTCCTGCCAGCTGTTGAGCCAGGGGGACCACCTTGTATCTGCCCTGGAGATCGAGTGTTTGTTAAAGCTGGAGAAGAAGGAGCTCCTGCAAACCAATTAAAATCTAGATGAAGGCTCCCTTTTCAGTGATCCTTGCCACGCCCACTGCAGTAAAGGTGGCAAGAAGATAGCTGGATTCACCGTTCTAGGATGAAGCCAGCCCCACCTGAACTGCCTGAGGCAAAAAATCAAACAAAAAAAGAAAGCTACTCCTGTGAACCTCTGGAAGATCTGCGGCTCCTCTTCAAAAAGCAAGATTCCAGTACTGCACCAGGGCAGATAAGTAGAATTATTAATGTCCCTGATCCACCCCAGCTTAAATGGGCACCTGTTTTGGGACTTCTGTTTTTAGTAGGATCCATAATGTGGATAATCTTGCTAGGATACAACTCCCATGCTTTTGGAGGTCTCTCTAATATTCCTCTTTGCCATGCTTTCCTCTCCACAGGGAACTTGAGAATAAAACTCCTTAGTAAATTTCTCCCAAGTGATATCACAGAGAAACAATTTCTACCTGCTGGATCCATCCAACTCACTTTTTAAGACAGACCAGGAAATATTCTGAATTGTTCCTGAAGATGCCTTGATCCTCTTCGACCTTACTTTCCTAAAATCACTGGGTTCCTCTCTCTCTCTCTTGGGACCACTTCATGGTCATCCTTTTCCTTGTCATATTTGGCTTCTGCCTCCTCAACCTAATAGCAAATTTGTCCATTCAAGGTTTCAGATGATGGTCCAGAGTACAAGCCATGACTTTCCTGACAAATTCTTCTAGCTTTTCCCTTTGAACAGGCAGCTCAACAATTTCTGGGATACAGGCAGTAACTGTTTTCCCATTGTCTTCTGACAGGTTCTTACCAGCTTGGCCAGTACGCCCCAAAATCCCAAGGTAGTCAGAGAGCATATAATACCCAGTAGGAAGGACCTCTAGCCCCTTTCAGCAGGAAACAGCTGCTGAAGAAAGAGAACTGCACTCCCTCAGCATCCCATAAAAAATTATGAGGATTGTGTCTCTCAGTGGGAAAATGAGGGAGGAGACTCTAGGCTTGGCTCCTGAGCACTGTACATGGAACCAATCAGAAAGTGCTATTTTCAATACCTCATTTGAATCTGGTGCTGTCTGCAGGACCAATCAGAAAAGTGCTATTTTCAGTTCTTCATACAGATCTCCTAAGAAGCCAGATGACTCTATCAATAGGGCAGTTTAAATCTGGAGCCAGGTCAAGTGAGGTTTTGCTAAAACAACTATCCTCATGTCTTACTTGCATGAAGGAGAAGCCAACCTGAAAATTTCAAATAGAAAATATCCTCTTCCCTTATCCTCAGGGTCTCCGTGAGTCTGTTCACCACCCCAATCTTGCCCTATAGAGCATACTTCTTTTCCACCTGCAATAAATGTACGCCCTCACTACCTTGAAGAAGAAGGACAAGGAGACGAGGGAGAGGAAGGAGAAGAATGAGGAGGAGGAGGAGGAGGGGAAGGACAAGAAGAAGAAAAAGAAGAGGAAGAAGGAGAAGAAGAGGAGGAGGAAGAGCAAGAGGAGGGGAAGGACGAGAAGAGGAGGAGGAGGAAGAGAAAGAGGAAGAGGAAGAAAGAGGGAGAAGAAAAAGAAGCCTGTGCAGTGGCACACTCCTATAATCCCAGCACTCAGGAGGCTGAGGCACAAGGATCACCATGAATTCAAGGCCAGCATAAGTTACATAGTGAGTTCAAGGCCAGCCTGAACTACATAGTGAGACTGGTCCTCCTCCAAAAAAAGGCAAAAACAAACAAAAAACAAAAACAAAACAGGGGCTGGTGAGATGGCTCAGTGGCGTAAGCGCCTGCCCAGCAAGCACGAGGGCCCAAGTTCAACTCCCGGAACCCACATACGAAAAAAGGGCCGGTGATATCGCTCAGTGGCACGGGCGCCTGCTGGTGCGTGAGGTCCTGAGGTCGACCCCCGGTACCCACAAAAAAAAAAAAAATAATAAACAAACTAGAAATGCTTAAGTTGGTAGACTTAATCATAGTAAATCATCAATGATATTTTCTTATTGTTTTTTTTTTTGGTACTGGGAATCAAACTCACGACCTTGCCCTTGCCAGGCAGGCACTGTGTGGCTGAGCTATATCCCTGGCCCTATTTTCTGATTTTAATGTTGGTGGTTATATTGTCTAGATGTTAGAGAATATCCTTGTTTGTAGGAAGTTGAAGTATTTGAGAGTGATGTAATATCAACCACCTTCAAATAGTTTAGGAGGAAAAGTTGTCTATGTTATTCTTCCAATTTCTTTGTAAATTTTTAAAACTATATGATGGTAACCATAGCTAGAAAATTCTTTAACTTAATAACTGGTATAGAGAGCCTTTCCCAGTCCTCGTTGAGGTCTGGGAAGTTTATATTTGTAATCCCATGGAAAAGTTATTGGAATTCTAGTGAGTTAATTCCAATCTACCACTTCTAGTGCAACCCATGGCAAGAATAAAGACACTAAGGCATATTTGTAGTTGTGGGGAGCCAAGGGGGTCCTAAGTCCAGCTAGTATAATGGCTAACCAGAACAAAGGCCTTGACCCAAGGCTAAACCCAGGTTTTATTAATTCTCGATGAGGGGAGTGGCTCAGGGATGAGTGACTGTGAGAGTAGCGGGAAATACATGAGTGCCATGAGCTGGGCTAGGTAGGAGGCCTGAAATCACCTCTGCAATATGCAGAGAGAAAGATATGCAGAAAGAATAATCTGCATAACACAATTTGCGGTAGTATCTAATGTTTTGGGGTCAGTGCTTCAGCTCTGATGTGTAATCTTTCATGCCCTGGGAAGTCACAGCCTCTTATCTCGAGGCTCGACAGTGTGGAGCATGGCTCTCCTCCCCACCCAGCTCACACATGTTTTGGGGAGCTACAGGGAAGGGAAACACTGACCTGTTGCCTTGTTTCAAAGACTACACATTAGCACCTGGGCTAGACAGATTTGCATTGCTTAAAGCCAATTGAAGGGATAAGGAAAAGTCCTAGACAGCTCTGTACATATCAGCACATGGAAATAGGGCCAGGTTCAGCTAAAATGGAGATAATTGCTCTTCTTTCAAGGAGAGCCATCCTGGTGGTCCTCCGCAACTGGGACAGACTTTAGGGATAATAAGGATTGCTGTCAAAAACAGTTGCAAGTGGGCCGGTGAGGTAGCTCAGCAGCATAAGCACCTGCATGGCAAGCACAAGGTCCTGAGTTCAACTCCCAGAACCCACATAAAGGAAAAAAAAGGGCCAGTGATATTGCTCAGCGGCACAAGCGCTTGATGGCAAGCACGAGGTCCTGAGGTCAACTCCTGGTACCCACATAAAAAACAAAACAAAACAACAACAAAAAAACAGTTGCAAGTATTCCCAGCAATGAAGTTATCTAGAATCTTAACAGAGAATCTTATCACATTTGTAAAGTACTCCATCCCCCAAAAGGGACCAGATCACCCTTTTTCCCCCTAAACTCTGGTACTTAGTCTGAGCCCACTCAGTTGATTTTTACAATGCCAAGTCTCTTTTCAGTGGTAGTCAATTGCCTCTCTGAGACAGTGTTCGGGGTAAGGACAGAGCATCCTTAAATCATGAATTCCTGGGCCAGTGAGATGGCTCAGTGGCATAAGCGCCTGCCTTGCAAGTGCAAGGGCCCGAGTTTGACTCCTGGAACCCACATACGCAAAAAGGGCCGGTGATATCGCTCAGCAGCATGGGCACCTGCTGGCGCGCGAGGTCCTGAGGTCGACCACCGGTACCCACACACACACAAAAAAAATCATGAATTCCTTTGCTTCCCAGATGGTCTTTCTTTTGTCAGTGTCTTCTTGCTTTCTGACATCTTAAAATTTGTATTTTTACTGCAATTACATGGTTGATAATGGGAATGAATTTCCAGGTCATGAAACATAGTCAATCATTTCATGAAAACCAAGAGAGAGCTCTGGTAAATAAATAAGCAAGATTGAATTTTACCCCCGCCCCCCCAAAATCTGAAGTTCAGAACCAATCCCCACTTCTAGTAGAATCATTCAAGCAAAAGAAAACATTGGAGGGCCAGTGATATGGCTCAGCGGCATAAGCGCCTGCCTGGCAAGTGCGAGGTCCTGAGTTCCGTTCTCGGTACCCACATAAAGGATAAAAAGGGCCGGTGATATCGCTCAGTGGTACAAGTGCCTGCTGGCAAGCATGAGGTCCTGAGTTCGACTCCCGGTACCCACCAAAAAAAAAAAGAAAAGGAAAAAATTGGAGGCCAAATATCAAAATATCTCATAAAATTGTTATAGGCAGCTAAATTAGATAGAAATTAATATGCAGTCAGACAAGATTGGACCCTTGAGGAAGTCAGCACAGATGAAAACACATCAAAATTGTGGTTGGAGGTGAATCTGAAGAGGGCCAGGCCTCAAGTTAGAGACTAATAGCCAGGGCTGCGAACCTTCCTAGAGATAAACAGTAACATGAGATTATACTGTAAATTAGCACTACCTGTGCTAGGCACAGTGGGCCCAGATAAACATCAGACTTATAAGTAAGTAACCAGAACATCTGGATCCATACTCCCCTCCCTTTCTAAGAATGCTTTTGTTCTTTCCCTGTACCCTTGCTACATGACTCATTTCCCTATTGGATCAATATTAGCTAAGGAACTATACTTGTAAATCTATAGGTTGATTGCAGCTTGACCCATGTGATTTTGCTGTATAAATAACCCCGACAAACAGCCTCGGTGGCTACCCACTCAGGACTCCTCCTGCAAAATCAGGAGCTAATCTTATTTCCAATGAAACTCTCCTAACGTCCTCCTTTGGTTCTCAACTTAATTCCTAGGTGTGGTGACACCCGGAACTTGGCACATCTGACATCTGACCGATTAAGAGTTTTTTTTCCCATATCAAAATGACTTTCAGGAACCTTAGACACCATGATGAAATGATTTTGGCTAGTACCAATTATAAATCTTAGGAAATTACTCATGAATTCTGAGTATCAGTCCGCTGCTTTCTTCTCAATAGTCTGAATACTCTATTGGAGCCCAGCTCCAGAAAGCCTGCTAAACTTTTGAAATAGATCCAGGATCAGATCACTAGTGCCTGTCTATGGTCAAGGCTGCCTTCCACACTCTTTTGTGACTTTATTCCTCTATCTCCTGTGACTCCCGCTGACTCTTCAGTCCTCCCCCTGCTGGGGAGGACTCAGTTTACAAAACAATTGATGAGACCACTGCTAAGAAGTGCTTGCTCACCTCTCCTTCAACAGCAGGGGAATCTCCCTTTCCTTTCTTGGGGGAAGCTTAAGAAATATTCAAAATGAAGCTGAATCCTTCTCACCAACCCCAGCCCACACCTCCCAGCAAATGAACTTGAAAAAAAACCCTGGTTTGAAAAATTACCGCAAACTATATTGTCATCAAAAAAAAAAAAAAAAAAAAAAACTTCCTATACTTGAGATCAGAGAACAGAGTGGTAGCACAATTTCCTGGCTGAACACGCCAGTGTAATACTTAAAGAGAGCAACTCCTGATTGTCATAGACACTGGATGGACCGGCCAAGATGACAGCCTAGGACTGATCCTTTCCTTTGGCATCCTCCCAGCACCATGCGAGAAAGAGGCTAAGAGACAGCCAGCATACTGCAGAGAATACCTCCTCTTTACTGCCCTAAGCTGATCCCAAGTGCCAGGAAGATGGAGCCACGCTTGCTGATATGGGGATTATTCACAATCATCATGGTACCAGGCTGCATGACAGGTAAGGGGCCATGAACTTCCCTCAGAATCTTGGGAAGGCTCATGAATGTTAGCCCTCCCCAGGATCAGAACCAGAAAAAGCACAAAGGAGAAAATTCTGAGAAGGGAGTTGAATCTTGCCTACGACCTACCGGGTCCTCATTTTATGCCTCAGTGGGCCTTGATCTATAAGGCACTGAACAAGGCTTTCATATTATCCACAGCCTTGCCAGTTAATCCAGGGAAGGTCAGAGTTTAGTTTTCTAAGCATTCCTCCTCCTACCTTCTCAAATTGTAATGTAATACTAAAAAGCTCTTATGGATCTAAGTCCAGGGTAATTTGCCTGAGACATCAGTAACTCATATATCAAACACTATGATATTTAACATTTCAGAAAAAATTTAGCTTTAAGGATGGATTCTTAGCTTTTATGGCCTCTAAAAATAATACCTAGAAAATTTCTTACAAGTGAAACTTTATAGAAATTTCAGAAAATATCAACATACTCACTTTCAGGACATTACTTTTTTCTATGTTTCTCTGTTTATATATGATGCGAATGTGTATAATGTGTCTATATATGCAAATTTGTATTATCTTGGGTTTTCTCAGATTATTTTTAAAGAAATAAAAACCACCAATTTAATACCTCAAACCATCCTTCCTAATTGTGAATTTTCTAATATCTCCCTTAATGACCCAGAAAGGTAGATAAAATATAAAAGTATGTATTTTTGAAAGTCTATAATTTCATATCCTTAATTTCTAGAAATAGACTCCTGATTGGCTGCAGGAAAAAAAAAGTGTTAAGAAGAGAAAAAAAAAAAATGGCTGTCATGGCTTTCCTTATAATCGCCCGCCCTGCTTTCTCCAAGGTGTTCTTTTATCTTGCTTTTTTCCCTTTTACTCAGCCCAAGCTTGCTCTACAGAGCCAGTTTCTTCCCCCACTCTTTACTTTTACTTTCTCACATAAACCTTGTCACTGTTTAAGAAAAAAAGAAAAAGAAAGAAAGAAAGAAAGAAAAAATGCATGCAAAAGTTTTTTGGTTGTTTGGGGGAAGTGGCTAGATTGAGTTGGGCTCTATGCTGACCCACTTACAGGAACTTGCTCACTTTGGAGTTAAAGGGTTAATGGTTTTAGGAAGGCTTGTAATGTAATTTCTTCCTCAGCAGTGTTTTTGCCGGATTGGTCCAAGTCAGGACAACAAAAGCTTTACAGTCAATCATGTCCTATCTCTGGGGACAGATTTCAAGTAAATTTGTGTTATTACTGGCCATAAATGATTTATCTGGGGCTCAGAATGGTCTTGGAGCAAGTGAAATATCATGTGGATACTTTCTTTCATTCAGTTCTGCAAAACTCTATCAAATACTTCTTATGTCCCTTTTCAACACTGTCAGAAATAAAAACACGAACATAACACGGTACTGACCCTTAAGAAACTTGCTACCTCACCAGGAGGAGAAAGGCACAGGTAGACTAACAGTAATACAAGCTGGACTATGATGATGTCTACAGGACTGTGCGGTTGTCAGAGAAGGCTTTGGGAAGGTTACATGTGAACAGGGCCCCGAGGGACTGAGATATTTCTGGAAGTGTAGATCCCAGATAGAAAGGACATACAAAGACTCAGCAAAGCATCAGGGAACAGCAAGCGGCCTGCTGTGCTCTCTGCACTAAATAGGGATGTGGGGATATCATGAATTAAGACTTGAAACGTAAAGCTGGCTGTGGAGGCACACGCCTGTAATCTCAGCACTTCGGAGGCTGGAGCAGGCGGATCGCCACGAGTTCGAGGCCAGCCTGGACTACATAGTGAGATCAAGGCCAGCCCAAACTACATAGCAAAACCCTGTCTCAAAAAACCCAAAAACAACAAAACAAAACAAGACTGGAAAGGTGGGGTGGAGTCAAAGAAATGACCCAAAGCCTTCGATACCAAGTTGAAACTTTTAATATTCATTTGGTAAGCAATAAAGAACTACTAGAAAACTTTAAAAAATATGATTCCTAAGTACCTTCCATGTGCCAGACATATAATTCTTATCCTACTCTTCATAACCACTCCGCAGTGTGAGTATCGTGAGAACCTAGAGGAAGAAGAACCCCAACCTCAGAATCACACAGGCCCTGGCAGTGCCAGAGCTTCTTGGCTTGTTGTGCCCTCTGTGTTCACTGCCAACAGGGTCAGAGGTGACCGCTGGCATAGACTGGAGGGAGATCAGGTGCTGGAAAATAGGTTGTGAGGCTCTTAAAACAGCCCAGAGGCCAAAGAGAATGAAATGGATTGAATTTCTGGGACCAATAAATGGTGCAGGAATCACTCCAGGGGAAGAAATAACCTCATCTCAGACTTTTTCCTCCAGGAGGAATCTAGTCCTTAAATACTAAGTCTTTTTTAATCCTTAGGGATGGGAGTCCTCTTAACAAAATCAAATGAAAAGTTAAGAGATACAATTTCTGGCTGATTCATAAGGCAGATTTTTCATTCTGAAAATTTCCAAAGCCACCACTTAAAATTGTGATGGGGTCCAGGGGATGTATTAGTCAACTTGGGTGTTTTTATTCTTTATATTACTGGGTTCTGGGATGTGGTTAAAAAGAGAATTCTCCTGATGTTGCCAACACAACACGTTATTAAAGGCATCTTTCTCAGAATTGTGGAAATTCTGAGTGTTCACATGTCTCTTAATCATCTCTCTTTCATTCTAGGAATTCTGTGATCAAACCTTCTTTATTTCCTAGACTCAAAAAGAAAAAAAAAAAAAAAGCACAGAAAACCATTACGGCAATATGTTTGTCTAATTATTCCTTCTTGTGAAGACTATTTTGTCCACGCTAGAATTTCCCACCTTCAACTTTGCCATTAAAACAGAAAATGTTTTACCCTTCACATTTAATTCTTGAGTTGCTCTAGATCCCCCAAAATTATTGCTACTGTCTTTTGTTCATCTTCAAGCCAGACTTGAAGAGGTAGGATGTTGGTAAGCATTGGGAATACCTTATAAAACAGCCACTACTTTCTTTAAAACAGTGTGTCTTAAATATGCAGTTTGATATATTGTCTGTACATATGCTCTCTTTTGGACTTGAGAGCTAAAAAGAAAAGAATTGACTTTACAGTTTGGTACAAAACAACTGATTTCACTGATACATCAGTTAGAGATGCTAATGAAGAATGGCTGGTGTACGCTACAACTCCACCATGCCACACAGACAGGGAATCACAAAGACAAGGATTCTCAGAATTTATTTGACTAAAGCCTTGGTATTCTGAAATATTTTTAAAATTAAAAAAAAATTTTTTTTGAGACAGTCTCACTATGCACTCCAGGCTGGCCTTGAACGCACTATGTAGCCTAGCCTGGCCTCAAACTCACGGTGATCTTCCTGCCTCAGCCTCCCAAGTGCTTGAATTACAGCACCACCATGCCCAAGCCTTGGCATTCTGGATACTGCTGTGAAATTTCTTGTGGAAGTCATTCCTAGGCATAGACACCATTAAGGCAGGCTATTCTTCAACACAGTGGCTATTCAAGTTGATTCCCTACTCCCTTAATTGTCCAATGATGAGTAGGAACTTTACAAATAAACAGAATTCTTCTAGGAAATTGCGTATGTCATCTGAGATTCGTGGGGAATAGAATCAGGAGGAAAATGAACTTTGCAGGGAGAGGAAAATGGAGCAAGGCACTTTCTAGTGACATTGTTGGGGACCAAAGAGAAGAAATGCAGAAGTCATGTCAAATTGCTCTCTGTGAAGGGAAGTTGACCAAGAGATCTCAAAATTCCTTTCCAGTCTTATCTCTCTATGTCAAGAATTCTGAAAAGAAAAAGGTTCTACTTAAAAAGTACTTTCCGCCAGTTGTGGTGGCTCATGCCTATAATCCCAGCACTCAGCAGGCTGAGGCAGGAGGATTGCCATAAGTTCGAGGCCAGCCTGGGCTACATGGTGAGACCCTGTCTCAAAAAATAGAAAAAACAAAACAGAACAAAACAAAACAAAACAAAAAACACAAAAAAAACCTTTCAAGTGAGGGTACTTTTGGAATTGGAAAAATTTTCTAGCTGAAGACATACTCAGCAGGGTCAGGGTTAAGAGATTGTTAGTGTCAACCGATCAAAGCCTGAAATCTCATTGTAGGTTATTTCCAGCTCTTAAAAGGTACTGCCCAACACTGTGGCATGACCCACTGCTTCCATACTGCTGCGGTGGTGGGTGTCAAGGCAAAACAACCGCATAGATAGACCAACACTACTGTTACTCATTTGCTTGGTAAGGGAATTTCTGTCCCCAGTGTCCCTGTTTCTCACAGGAGAGGTTTTACATGAGTGGGAATCTGCCTCTCTTCTCTTTATCCCAAGGCATTCACTATAAGGAAAGGAGAAAGGACCTTAATTTAATTGATAGCTTCAAGAAGTTATAAGCCCTTCATCTGTGAGCATATTTAAGTAAAGACTGCACTAAAATCCAGGCCTTTTAAATTCTAGCCCAATATTCCTTGCACATCTTCACATTGATTTGAGGTGATACTCCTTCATCTATCCATTCCTGCATTAGAATTACAGAGATGAACAAGATTATAGTCTTTTACCTCAAACCACTTATGGTTTAACAACGGAGAGAAACATCTGCTCAGCAGTTGCTATCTTAAACACTGGCCAGGGAAAGCCAACAGTATTTGCAAATGAGTTAATATCCCATCACTGATTTCTCCACCGTGTTTTCCAGTAAGTCACTCATTTAGGGAAAACGATATTACAATCATCTCTAGGAATTTTTGGTATTTCTAAGATTCTTCAGATAGCTTTTGGCTACTGGACTGACTTTAAGGTACTCTGCAATTTTTTAAAATTAATTAATTTATTTTTTTAAAGACAACAAGTAAACATTCTCCTGTATTAACAAACTCAAACATTAGAGAATGTACAAATACCTTTTGGAGAGAAACATTACTCAGTATAAGATTAAGCCATGTAAAAGCTAGGTAAAAATAGAAGACTAAGGAATGGAATAGTCACAGTGAAACTGCATTTTCATACTAGGGAGACAATACGATGTTTACAAATGTTCTGCAATTTATTTTCATCAATAAAAGTACACAAATCCCACTGGAAAACGTTTTTGGTTTTTTTTTTTTGTGGGTACTGGGAGTCGAACTCAGGACTTTGCGCACCAGCAGGTGCCCGTGCTGCTGAGCGATATCACCAGCCCTTTTTTCATATGTGGGTTCCGGGAGTCAAACTCAGGACCTTGCGCTTGCCAGGCAGGCGCTTATGCCGCTGAGCCATCTCACCGGCCCTGGGAAATGTTTTTGGAGCAATGGCTCCCAACACCAGCTGCACATTAGAGCATGCATCTGGAACATTATAAAGGTGATATTTCAGACTTATTAAGACCATTGCAGTCAGACTCTCTGGGGAGTAGAACCAGAATAACACTGACATTTGTTGTAAGTTTCTCAAATGACTTAAGATGCAGTTAGGATTGTATCTTGTGACTTTAGGGAGACAAAATGATGATTCCCATGGTTGGCTAATTCTATTATTCCAGTTCTATTCGTTGAGAACGCAGCAGAACTTCTCAAACTGTAACACATTTACAAGTCAGCTGGGGTCTTGTTATAAAGCAAATTCTGATTTGGGAAGGCTGGGTTTGCTGCCTAAGATTCTAGTGCAGACAGGCTCCAATATGAAACCTTGTTGTTAGTGCATGGACCTCATTTTGAGTAGCTAGGCTATCATGTGACAGAAGAAATGTATTGTTCTACCCATACAGAACTTGCAGTTAAAATGGGAAACAAACCTGGAAAAGATCAAATAATGCCGTAAGTGATCAGAGTAGGGAGAGCTATATGTTATCTGGGTAATGAGGAGAGACTTCTCAGAGAAGGTAACTCTGGGCTAAACTAGCTCTGAATGGTGCTTCTAATAACATGAGTTGGGCTGGAGGACAGAATTTTATATTTTCTGCTGAAGTTATATACACAGAAATCACTTCACTTGTAGCAAACTAAAGAAAATTTGTCATATGTGCGTCTGCGTATTTTGGTGTGTGTGTTGAACACAGCGAGGCTAAATGCCTAGTGATTTTCTGATAAAGATTAATACTATTGCTCAGACAAAAAGATTTGAGTGCTCCTCATCTTACTTTGATCCTCTAGTGTCTGTGGATGTCACTGGTCTCAGGCAGATTTCCCTGACACGATGAATCACTGATCAGCATCACCAGTACCACACAACACCCCTGGCTAACAGTCAAAGAAACCCTGGGTCTTACTTCCCTACATCCAAATTTTTCCCCTGACCCAGCATCAGCTACCTGCATGCTGCAAGGCTGGAGTTGCAGGGCTTCCATCCTGACAGCCCACTCCCACACCACCAGACTCCCACCAACTCACAAGGCCTTTGGCCGGCAGCTGTCGACTCAGTACCAGGCACCCTGCGTACAGGAGGACTTCAGGCAGCAGAAAACTCTCAAGCACTGAAGTGTGAGTGGCATGGGTGGGGGCTGATCAGAAAGTTACTGTGCTGGGAAGAACAGAAGCAAGGAAGGGGTAAGATACTGGTCAGAAGTATGGAGAGGGCCGGGGATATAGCTCAGCGGCACAGCACCTGCCTGGCAAGTGCAAGGTCCTGAGTTTGATTCCCAGTACCAAAGGAAAAAAAAAAAAAAAAAAAAGAAGAAGTGTGTACACCCTGTGAACAGGCCACTGGTAGGCCTGCCCCATGTGAAAAATGTGGCCAGATGTCCATAGCCTGCTGTCTCCTCTTTCTCAAGGTTTCCCTGCCGTACAAGACACAGTGTAAGAATATACTGTGGAATTGTACAGGTTGCAATTGAGTAAATTCCCCTCAACCAAAAAGAAAGAAAGACCAATTGTGTGGGGGTGGGGAGAGGGAGAAGGAGGAGAGAGATTGGGGATTGAAATCGGAGAATGCTGGGCTATATCCCTAGCTCTTTTTACCTTTTTTTTTTTTTTAATATGCGGGTACCAGGAGTTGAACTCAGGACCTCGCGCTTGCCAGGCAGGCACTTATGCCGCTGAGCTATATCACTGGACCTATTTTACTTTGAGACAGAGTCTCGCTAAGTTTTCCAGACAGGCCTTGAACTTATGATCATCCTGCCTTGGCCTCCCAAGTAGCTGGGATTACAGGTATGTGACACCATGCTGGGCCAGAGCAATGTGTTTTTGAGAAATACAAAGAAAGTTATAAAGAAGCAATTGGTTCCTTTAACTCAAAAGCATGGAAATTAGACGTGTCTCCAATAGGCCTTGATTTCCTACAGCAAAAGAGAGAGATGAACAAAAGAGCCAAGTTTTGAGCTGAGGAACAGATGGTTGCTTAGGGCAAGCCCACTTGAAAATACTGATACTAATACCTATTTTTCCTGTCATGCTTGTTGGAGTTAAGCCTTGTTCCAAGAAACAGCAATGATAATAACAAGAGTGAATATTCACTGCCTATGTGCAATCTTTTAGGTATTATGTTAATCATAGTATTGCTTTGGTTAAAACTCAAAATAATACAGGTCTTATAGTTATCCCAATTTTACACTTGACGAAGTGTAGCTTACAGAGGTTAAATAAGTTGCCTGGTATAACACAACTAGGAAGAAGCTAGGATTTCAGTCGGTCCAATGCCTGCCTTTTTACTACTATTCTAAACTACTGGTATGAGTCAAGGATACACTTTCCATGTTAGCAAAGAAGTTGATTTGTGGGCCGGTGAGATGGCTCAGCGGCTTAAGCGCCTGCCCTGCAAGCGCGAGGGCCCGAGTTCGACTCCCAGAACCCACATACGAAAAAGGGGCCGGTGATATCACTCAGCGGCACGGGCGCCTGCTGGCGCGCGAGGTCCTGAGGTCGACCCCCCGGTACCCACAAAAAAAAAAAAAAAGAAGTTGATTTGTGCCTTGAAAAGTTGAGATAAGAATGCGCCAAGCTATGTCCCACAGGTCCTTCATGGCTCTGTATAAGTAAAGAGCACTGGGCCTACAGATCCATGCTACGGCCACCACGTACAGAGGCTCCTTGGGTTACTTGGAGTGCTCAGCCTCTTTAGGAGCTCTCAGGCCCCACCTGGTCCTTGGAGTCTGGGTTCTCTGGATCCTTCTGTTTGCCTTCAGCCCAGCTCCCACCCTCAAAGAGCAGCTTGGGGTGTCTTCCTTGCATCTGATTGTGCTTCAAAGAAAGCATCACAGTCAAGTCAGCCCCAGTAGCCACAAAACAGAGGAAATTCTGAGCACTTCTGGGCATGAGTCACCACACCATGTTCAGGAATTGCCATCTCTGCCCACAGAATCACCCACTCTTTTCTGTTTGGGACCAAAATAGATAACTTCTTCAGAAGGCCGTTGCTTTCTGTACTCTCAGCAGTTAAAAAAAAAAAAAAAAAAAAGGAAAGGTTGGGTGCATGTCTAGCTGTGAAAAGTGGCTACACCAGTGGAAGTGACAGGTGAATGAGACAGGGGATGAGGGAAGCCTTAGGGTGATGAAAGACAACCTCTTGCTTAGGGAAGGACTTCCAGTTATTTGTTCATTTCTTTGTTCATTCATTCAGTGAATATTTATTGCACAACTACTATGAAACATACACAGGGTTAGAGACCCAGAGATGAGTACATCTCTGTCACTGACCTCTGGGAGGTCACTATCTGACAGGAGAGAAATACATCGCAAGGCCATTAGGACACGAGCTAAGTGCAGAGATGCAAGCATAAAGAGTTGATGGCACACACAGGCGGACATTCATCACCCCTACCAGACATTGTGTGAGTAACTGACTCTCACTGACGTTGGTGTTTGGAACAGGAGTGGGTAGAGAGCTCTGTTTTACTAACTACTAAAATTATTAAAATCAAACACCTATCGAATTGTCCTATATTTTGAATTTAGAGTAATATAGACAGAGGACATGCAGTTTTCTTTGTTCAAGAAATTTCTTTAGGAACATTTCAGGTGGGAACATTTAAACTGTTTTAATAACAAACCAATCGTTTCCACAGCCCCGAGAATCTGAGGAGCACCATTTATAAACGATGCCAATCAATTGCCACACACCCAAGCGTTTGGGAATCTTTCTGCATCCAAAAGCTGTCCAAGGAAGGAAGGATCCTCATTAATTTGGGTTATTACAGGGTTCTTTTTTTCTTGTTTCCTCTCTCTCTTTTTGTTGTTGTTGGGAGGGGCTTTTCTTAAAGTCAGGGTCTTGTTATGTTACCAGGCTGGCTTTAGATTCACTATGGATGTATGCAGCCCAGGATGGCTTGTACTTGTGGCAGTCTTCCCCACCTCATCCCCCTGTGTGCCACCAGGCCCAGCTCTTTCCTCCCTCCCTTTCTTCCTTCCCCCTTCCTTCCTTCCTCCCTTCCTTCCTTCCTTTCTTCTTTTCCTTTCCTTTCCTTTTTTTGTTTATCCTTCCTTCCTTATTTCCTTCTTTTCCTCCCTCTCTTCTTTCTCTTTCCTTCTTTCTTTCTTTTTTCTTTCTTTCTATGCTGGTGGTTGAACCCAGTGCCTCATGCACACTAGGCAAGCTATCTACCACTGAGCCATAACCCCAGCCCTTATAATGGTTTTTAAAGCAAAGAATCAGTATCCCTTTAAAACTTATATAATTTAAATATTCACTAAAATATTCATAAACCATAAATAACATTTATAAAATATATTTATAAATGATTAATAAATTAAAATATATATTAAATATATGTATTTTAATCAAATGAGCCCCTTGAAGCAAATTGCCCATCTCCCCAGAGAAAAATCATTTTATCATGTTACCAAGTAAAGGGCAAAGGAATGGTTTCTAAAGTCTTGTTCGAAGTCCTCTGACGTATAGGTTGACATCAGCCTCTTCCTGCGGCACCCTGAGAGTTTCCCAGGAGTTTTGGGGCTGTTGATGGTGACACTTCGCAGGCTGCGGGCAGGCTGTCACAGGCTTCCCCGTCTGATGAAACCAGCAGAGCCTGCGACCCAGCTGAGCATCCTGTGTGGTATCTACTTCCGGTCCTGTGGTAGTAGTGACAACTCTGCTAAGGGCCTGATTTAGAACAAAAAGAACCTTTGTAAAGAGAAAACTCCTTATTTTAAGTGGAAAGCAAAACAAACAAAATTGTTTTAAGGTTTTTTAGAGTAAAAGGGCAGTTTCCTCAGACATGCTGCCAGCTGGCTCGTACAAACCACAGGACGAGAGTGTCAGCTCGGGTGTTGAGTCCGCGCTCATCTCTTGACTTCTGCCTTTCACTGCTTCTCACCCTCCAGACCATCACTTTCACTTTCTCTCTCCCACAGTTGCTCAAGTTCCATTTCTCTTGCCTGGTTTTCAAAGGCCTGTGCTGAGGAACAGCAGACCAGAGCATGCAAAGGCCCCATGGGCCTCAGACTGACATCCTCAACCTCTTCCTCCTCCTGGGACCCATCACAACTGCTGAATGTTTCCCCGGGCCAGCCCGGTCCAGAGCCACATGCTCTACATCTGTTATTTCATAGAGTCCTCACTACAGTCCTGGAAAACAAAGACCTTATCACCATTTCCATTTTACAGATGAGGAAAATGAGGTCAGGAGACAGAAATTCACTAGTGCAAAAAAGCCAGGAGCTGATCCATCTGACCAGAATCCCTGCTTTCACCCTATATGCAGGAAGCAACCCACCGAAGGGTGCTTGAAGCCACACTTTGATCCACCCTCAAATTAATCTCATGATACTTTGTCCTTGTTCAAAGAACTGTGACCATTCCCCATCACATCTGGGACTCATGTCCATGTCCTCGGCCCAGCACTCAATCTTCTTTCCAACCTGGACCATCTGTCTGCTCTCCATGCGTAGCACACACAAGCCAGCTGGTCTCCTCCCATACTTCATCGAAATTTCCTCACTTGTGATTTCCAAGCTTGGCTCCCTGGGGCATCTACCCTCATTACTAGAATCATCTTCTACATCTCAGCTGCCTACTGAAATTCCTCCTACCCAGAAAGTACCTTGGGAGAATGGAAAGGACTCATGAATTTGGGAGTCTGATAGGCTCAAATTCTAAGCCTAGCTTGAACTTGTAAAATTCTCTTTTTCTTTACAAAAACCATGGCATGCCATTGCACGTGGGCACAAGCAAGTTGGCGGGGATGGGATGGCTGAGGTATGATAAGCATTGGGTAAAGAAAGGGAAGGCTAGTCTTGGGAACGCAGAGGGATGCCCCAAGGGTCCAGGAAGTCTCCTGGAGATAGGGGCAACTAACAGGAGTTAAGAAGATAGAAACCAATTAGTAAGCACAGCATGAGTATAATGGTTAATTTATGTGTCAACTTAGCTGGACTAAGGGATTCCCAGAGAGCTGGAAAAAGCTTATTTCTGGATGTTTATGAGGGTGTTTCCCAGAGACATTAGCATCTGAGTTAATCAGAATGAAGAGAATTTTGAATTTGTAGACTGAGTAAAGAAAAATTACCCTTGCCAGTGAGAACAGACATTGTGCCATCTACTGAGGGCTCTAATAAAATAGAAAGGCAGAGGAAGGATAGATTCTTGCTTTGAGCTGGGACATCCACTTTCTTCTGCATCAAATGTTTCTGCTGGGTTTTTGGCCCTCAGATTCCAGGACTTCAGAATCAGTGGTTCTCCAGTCTCAGGGCTTTGGTCTCAGACTGAGTCACACCCCCAGCTCTCCTGGTTCTCAGACTGAATTAGACCACTAGCTCTCCTGGGTTTTCAGCTTGTGGGTGGCCTATTCTGGGACTTCTTGGCTGCCATAATCACATGAGCCATTATAAATCGCCCCTTATACATCTATGTACGGCTGATTCACTGTTTCTCTGTAGAATTCTGGCTAACTGACCTGAGTAAGACCAAACACAAACAAATTGGTGAGTTCCAAGAACTTCACATAGTTCTATAGGCCAGCTCTACCTTCTGAAGCAGTTCTGGGAGTCCTCTTTCATAAGCATCTTTAGCTGTGCTGTTGTGGCTGCCTTGATGTCCTGAATAGATTCGAAATATTTCCCTTTCATGGTCATTTTGACTTTGAGGAAGAGCCAGAAGTCCCAGAGTGCCATGTTTTTACCAGCCTGCCTTTCTGTTGGGCAGCATTGCGAAGCAGCATTTGCCACACCTCATAAAGACATGCACAAAAGAGGACTTCCAGAACTGCTTCAGAAAGAGGCAAGAGGAGCTGGGGATATAGCTCAGCGGTTCTGGTGCCTGCCTGGCAAGCACGAGGCCCTGAGTTTGATTTCCCATACCCCCCCCAAAAAAAGAAAGGGGCAAGAACAATGGGATAAGGGTGTTCAAGGGAAAGGGGAGCATTTTGAGGGTGATTAATGCAATGTGTATTTTACTGTTGTAATTTTTAAAAAATTTAAACAGATAGCATATTTTTGATCAGCCCTTGTAGTATTTTATATATCTTATGTAAGATATATCTATATATTTTTGTCGCAGAATATAATACAACCTAATTACTTTAATTATAATATTTTTACTTATTATAGATTTTAATTGTGATATATAATATAATCTAAAATAATAATTATGTTAGTTTTCATGAATATTAATAAGAACCTCTATCATACGGTGGCTGTGGAGATGACTTATGCCCACCACAGTGTCCAGTTTGCATGAGTCTTGGCTAATCTGGTTGCTTTTTTCAGTGGCCGGGAAAAGCATCTGGGCAGGGTCAGCTGCTGGGCTTTCCCCAGGTGCCAATGCATCTGACACCCAATGGGTGACATACCAGCTCTTGCTAGCCTCTCATCTCTTTTACATTTGCCCTGGGTACTTGCAGAGGCACAACCCACTGTCCCCACCTCGTTAAGAGAAGTTCTGAGGCAATGGAAGCCTGAATCTTCTGCTACCACTGGCCGAAGGGCTAGGGCCAGCTCAGCAGTTGGGGGCAGGGCCAGCTCAGCAGATGGTTCAGACCAGTCCATTCTTACGACACAGAGTGCCCTCTGAGAAACCTTCAAGATGCTTTTGTTTTTCTGAGGCCAGCCCGGGAGCTCAATAAAGGGCTTTTGGTTCCGTTTAACCTTTAGTGTTAGCGTAACCTTCTTCTGGCACCGTGTTCCCCACCCCACCGATCCCACCCACACCTGAATGTCATTGTCCTTCACTTATATGTGGAGCAGCACCTGTCCGCACAGAAAGATACATACATGGTACTATTTGTCTGTATTAAACCCGTCTTAAGCAAAGTCATGTAGAAGCAAATCAGGGCAGAATATGAAATCCCCAGAACTTGAAACCCAAATAATGCTTCCCCTTTCCCAAGGTTTAAGGCTACATTTCCATGTCTGGATAGTCATTCTCCATGAAAGGGTTTGATCCTTGTCAAAATGCATACAATTTGTGTCTTGCTTAAAATTGAGTGTGATGAAAAGAAAGAAGGAAAAAGAAAAAAAGAAAAAAATATATATATACATAAAAGATAGTTAAGATAGATATACTACTAATTTCTCTTAGTTCATTGAAAAGAAAGGTTTGTGCTAATATTGTTTGGACAATTGAATGCCAATATCTTGTACTGTGAGTAACTAATTTAAAGATAACAATATGCAATGTATTGTTACCCTCCTATTATATTGTTTTGAAATTTTGTTCTATTTTTTCTCTTTAAAATAAAATTTCTGAAAAAAATTGAGTGTGAATTCTGAGCAGGACAGGAAAGGAGCGCAAGAGGTATCTCTATGAGATGAGATGAAGGAGGCAGAGTGCAAGCGTGACTGTGAATGTGAATGTCAAAGCGGGCCATCTGGGGATGGACACAGGCGTGCGGTGTGCCTGACCTGAGGGCAGCTTGTGTCACCATGACCCACCTTTGCCTGACACCTGCAGGACTGGGCCACAGCACTGAGAAGCAAGGCTTGGTGTTTTTCCTCTTTCCTTGTGGTCTTAAGTCTTTACCATGCACCATATTTACTTACCTGGTCCTTCTTTAAAATCTCAGGAGAAGTCCCCTTGATATCCAGTTGAAATCTCCTCATCAATATGGTTGTATTTCTCAGAAAATTCTATTTGCAGAAACTGTGGGTGAGATTCACAAATTTAGCGTATTTTTACTAAAAATATGATTCTGTGTCAAGAAATTGGTTTCCGAGATTTGAGGGAAAATTGCTTTCAGATTTCAGAGAAAGAACAAGAATATATTTCTCCTCCCCCTACACCCTTGTTTTTCTTATCTGATGATACTTTAATTTTAATCAGGTTGACATTCTGTGGTAAACTTGTGGTTAACCCTTTCATGCACTGAAGGTTGTTGTCAATTGAGGATATTTGGGGAGGAAGAAATAACCAACCTCTAACGGTTCGTTTGCTGAAGAATTTGAGAGCCCTAAACCTGACAGTTTAGAGACAGCTGTGCAGAGGGATACTTTGGCTCCTCGCCTTCTTTTTGGTTTCAAAGTAAAGAGAAAATAACAAAAGTCCCTAACCTGTTGTCATGTTTTTTGCTTGTTTTTATAATAAGTGTTGATTTAGGCACCAGTTTTTGAGTCACATATTCTTGGCGTATGGAAACTCTGACCATCTGATACATCAAGAGGCAGCAAGCCCCAATAAACTGGGCTCAAATGACACAAATGCTCAAGGATGACCAGAGCTAATGTAGCACATTGAAAAAATGCTAAGAAGCTCGGCAAGGTTTCGGCACTACACTTGGGAGCTAAACTAGGAAACAAAAAAAGAAAAGGAAAACAATGGGTGGAGGGTGAGTGCGATGTAAATCCTCCAAACCATCATTGTCTTTTAGGCTATACCATTTTTTGTTCTGGTCCACATGTATATATAAATTTTCATGTCACTACAATTATGCCATTTTCAAAGTCCTCTTACTACCCTCTCTAGGGAGCTGCTTTAGGCTTAACCATTTTTGCTGAATTCAACTGCTGAGGATTGAGATTAGCTACAGAGAAGGTACATTTGAGAAATAAAATTGGAAGTCAGACTTTCCTCCTGAGTTGGAGGAGGGACATTTCCTTCCTCTAATAAATGTCCATATCCATAAATGGAAAGAAAAGACCCTGAGCTTGTCACCTTCTTGGAAAGAAGATTTAGAAAAGAATTAGTGATCTAAGGATTTGGCAGGTTGGCATGAAAAAACTATTTGTTCCATAAATATTTTTAAATTATTAAAATTCCAAACAATAGAAAAAAGCACAAAGATTACTAGAGGCATCAGATGGCCATCATCAGAATTTAGTAGATGCTTACAGCTTACCTTGGTTGCTTCAGTCCTTTCTGTTTATTTTTAGTACCTGTTACAGATATAGTGAAGCATCCCCTTTTTCTAACTCAATCCCATTCTTCCCCTCAAGTAATCGTTCCCTTGAACCTGCTTTGTACCTTCTAGCACAAAATACACTACTGGCTTATTTTGTATTGTAAATATACACAAATAATATATTTCCTTTTGCACCTTTTTTCATACAACCTAGCCTTTGAAATTTGTTGATGATACTGCTTATGCTTCTTAATTCCTGTTTATTATTCTAGTGTATGATTATACCAGAACTCATTAATGTAATACCCTCCTGACTTTTCTCTGTTACAAGTAATGCAGTAATAACAAGCTTTGAAATTGCCCACCTGTGCAAGAATTTCTCTAGGAATTTTGCTTAGAAATGAGATTGCTGGGCCGGTGAGATGGCTCAGCGGCATAAGCGCCTGCCTTGCAAGCGCGAGGGCCCGAGTTCGACTCCCGGATCCCACATACGAAAAAAGGGGCCGGTGATATCGCTCAGCGGCACGGGCGCCTGTTGGCGCGCGAGGTCCTGAGGTCGACCCCCCGGTACCCACAAAAAAAAAAGAAATGAGATTGCTTAATTGAAGAACATGGATAGCTTTAATTTTAATACTATTTTTTAAATTTCTCTTTGAAGCAGCTATATTAATTTACATTCCTCACCAGCAATTTATGAGACTTCCCAATTTCCTTACGTATTTCTCACCATCACTTTTCACTGAGAAATCATAACATTTTTGCCACTTTCATCTGATAGAATGAAATGAAGTCTTCTTACTGTCTTAAATTTCAATAATTACTCCTTATCTTCTGTCTCTTTGTTTCCTAGGTTGTTTGCTTTCTTACTTACTGATTTTAGGAGTTCTTTATATATTCTGGGTACTAATCCTCTGGACAATTGATCATAGATTTCTGGATTTTCTAAGTTGTCACCAATATTATCGACAAACAATAATTTTATCAATTCTTTATGCTTTTTATTCCTTTTATTTGTTTCATTACTTTCATTAGGATGTACAATACAGTATTGAGTGAAAATAGAGATTGTATATATTTTTGCCATGTTTCTGACATTAAATGGAAGGCTTTAAGGTATCATGTAAATATGGCTTTCTGTCAATTTTCAGTCTTCCCTTTAATTCTTTTTTTTCCTTTAATTCTTTAAGAAACTTCCTTTTTATTTCTACTACCTAAAAGTATTTTTTCTTTTAATCATTAATGAATATTATTTTAACTATCATTGAATGGTCTTTTTATTCTATGGAAATGATCATATGGTTTGCTCCCTTTAAGCAGTAAAAGTAGTGACTTACATCAAGAGATTTACTACTCTTAAACCATTCATCACTGCTGGGATAAATTCTAATTGATCACAGTATTATTTTTTCTTCCTACATTGCTAGAACCAGCTGCAAATATATTATTTAATATTTTAACATCTTTCTGTGGACTGTTCCACCATTTTCATTTTCTCTACATTCCTGTCCAGGTTAAGTAGAAATATTAAACTAGCTGCATAGAGGAAGTGGGGCAATTTACTCCTCCCCATTTTTTTTAATTCTCTGAAATTGTTTGTATGAAACAAATTATATTTTTGGTAAAGCTTACTTTGCATGTTCATTCATGAGCTGATTTTTAAAAATTCCTGACTTAATCTCTTTATTGGTTATAGTTCTATTCTACTATCTTCAGAATCAATTTCTTCCTCTTGAATCTATTTACCTACCTATAGTTTTGTAGCTGCCTATTTCACCTGTTTTCAAATTTATTGGAAAAAATTTTTCACAATGGTTTCTTACTTTCTTTTAAATTTCCATTAGAATGATAGTTATACCTCCCTTTTCTTTCTTTTTTTTTTTTTATGTGGGTACCGGGAGTTGAACTCAGGATCTCGCGCTTACCAGCAGGCGCTTATGCTGCTGAGCAATATCACTGGCCAATTTTTTTCTTTTATGTGGATTCCGGGAGTCAAACTCAGGACCTCGCGCTTGCCTGGCAGGCGCTTATGCTGCTGAGCTATCTCTCTGGCCCCCTCCCTTTTCTGTATGATATAGTTTCTTTGAATCTGCCCTATTTAACGATCACTGTGTCAGAATCTACTTAAACAGCTTCTATTTTGGTTGGTCCACTCTGTTGCTTTTCTATTATACTAATTCATTCCATAATCTTTTCCTCACCTTTATTCTACTTTCTTTGAGTTTATTCCACATTCTTAATTCTTGAATCAAATGTATAATTAAATACTATTCATTCTTTCATTTAAAAAATATTTTCTCTCTCTTTGCTGTCCCTCTCTCTCCGCACCATGCTGGGGAACAAACCCAGGACCTCACACATGCTAAGCACATGCTCCACCCCTGAGCTAAGATACACAACCAACCCCTGACTGGTTTCTCTTATGTTAATGCAGTCAGGAGCTTTCTTTTGGTAAATATTTGCATAAAATGTATTTATCAACCCTTTAGTTCAATCTTCACATGTCATTATGTTTTACAGATTCTGGAGATAACAAAACTGAGCTTTGGGGTTTTTTGAGGGGATAGAGCAGAGAAGGGTTTTTTCCTCTTCAACTGTCTTAAGTTTCCTAAGTACATAATTAAATTGCTCAGGCAATGTTCAAAAAATAATTGTAGCAAGAATTAAGATTTGTGGAGCATTTTCCAGATCTTAATTTCACTTAACATGATTTCAACTGATGCTCACATTTCTGTCCTTCATACCCTTACAATCCCCACTCTAACAGAAGATTGCATTTGTAGTTTCCCGAGCACCGCGTTCTGTACACATGTCCCTTCTGCCAGGTTGCCTGTTCTGTCTTAACCCACCAGGTGAACTCCCAGCCCTTGTTCCATTTCTTGGATCCCCAGCAGGGAGCTCCCCCAAATCAGCATGGCAAAAGGCAACAACTGGGATATCTGAGAATCTCCTATGGTCACACGGCTGGTTGATGGATCAGAGGAATCTGCCATCTGCTCTATGAGTACAACTGGACGCCCAAAGCAAAGCAATGACATGCAGTCAACACCTCTTGACAAGCACCTATTGTGTATTAGTGAAAACTTCCTGGATTAAAACCAGCAGAGGGAGGTTGTTGTTGGTGTAACCAGAAATAAATTTCCAAGGTGGAGGATGCATTACATTTTGCCTCTAGGCTGTGGATTAGACTTCTGGTGTGGTTAGTTCTGTTCATTAGGGTGCTGGATTTGACAGTATCCCCCAATCCCATCCCAGCCCCCAGGAACTGGAGATTGAATCCAGGACTGTCACACTGAACTACATCCCCAGCCCTTCGTATTTTTTTCTTTTGAGACAGGGTTTCGCTAGTTTGCTAAGTTGCCCAGGCTAGTCTTGAACTTGGCACCCTCCTGCCTCAGCCTCACATACTGCTGGAATTACAGGTGTAGGCCACCATGCTTGGCATTTGACAGTCTTAAAAACATATTGGAGGGGTGGAGAGATGAGACACAGGGAGAAATGGTAGCTGCTATTGCCACAGCCACTAGGTAGTCAGAAGGGCTATAGGTGAGTCCTGAAAATCAGTGAAGATGAGAGGAGCTGAGTGTAACTGTATAGTTGGGGCAGAAATAATGACTCCCTGGGGGTAGTTAAAGATGATGGCAAAGAAAATGGGGAATTGAAGAGGATATTGAAGTTTCAAACTGGTTACTCTGATGATAAAGGTCATTAAGAAAAAGAGATTGGAAGAGTGACAGCAGATACACCCAGGCAGGTCTCAGATATCATAGTTATTATTACATAAATAACCCAATGCAGAGCTCTCTGACTTCTTCAATGATAACAATCTAAACTAAACCACAACATCACACAAACACCTCTCAGTACCCAGATAGTTTAGATAGTGGAGATACCTCTCAGCAAGAGATAACCTTAAACAGCAGGGTGAAAAGCATACTGTTTTCTGGAGCTTATGGTTCTCTGCGATGGAAAATTCTCTGAACTGGGGGTCAAAGGACTTGGCTCCAAGTTCATACTTGCTCCAAACTCATGGAATGACCTCAGCCTCACTTTTTTTTTTATCTATGTCTCTCCCAGTTCTCAGTTCCTTTTGATTCTGTTAAAAGACATATTCAGCATATTCTATGGTATTTTATTTTGCACCCAAAACACTTTCAATAAAGCCCCAATCACTGATTGATGTTTCCCAAGAAAGTTGGAGAAAACGTTGATTTTTTTTTTTTTTTTAGTTATTTTGATTCCAACACAGAAAAGAACAACTTTAGGACTAAGACCAGATCACTTTTTTACCAGGTGATCCAAGTACTTGATGTATTCCTCGTAAAGATTAGTACATGGTCATCTAGCAGTTTCTGTGATCTAATCTTTATCCTTGATCTCTACTGTATAGATGGGAAACAGGAGAGACACAAAGAACAAGCAAGCATCTTCTCAGTGCTGCCTGAGCTATAGGTGAAAAAACTTGACCTTCACCCATGGAGCCTTTTTAAAAATCTCACTTTTACTTTTAGGAAATTCTTTTTGAATAACAAACCTAAATGTGTCAGGAAGAAGGAAGACTGAAGAGGACAAAGTGTTAATCTATAACATATCTTTTTTTGTGTGTGTGTGGGTACCAGGAGTTGAACTCAGGACCTCGCACACCAGCAGGTGCCTGTGCCGCTGAGCGATATCACCAGCCTTTTTTTTAGTATGTGGGTACCAGGAGTCGAACTCAGGACCTCACACTTGCCAGGCAGGCGCTTATGCTGCTGAGCTATCTCACCAGCCCAATCTATAACATATCTTAAGCAAAGAATCTTATCTCAGCTCAGTCTTCATCTTTTGGAAGTCCCTTTTCTTTTTTCTTTTCTATTCTTTTTTTTTCTTAATGCCAATAAGTCATAAGGATCAGATAAGTTTTCATTTTGAACATTAGAGAGGCAAAAAAAAAAAAACCAACAGAAAACATCACCCAGCCCACAGATGTTTCTCACCCACCCGCCTCTCCCCAGACACTATCAGACAGTGAGTAAAGTGCTTGGGTATAAACCACTGCATCTGTGAGCAGATGCAGTCTTACCAAGGCATCTGCTGCATGCACTGGAGAGCATGTAGGTCCTTAGGAAGGGATCAGGTAGAGCATGGGATATGCCACCCCAGTACTCTAACACTTGCTACTCTAAGCGTGGCTGTGGGTTGGCAGCACTAGCATCATTTGAGAACTGCTTAAGAAATATTCTTAGCCACCACATCTGCCCTATCAAATCCCAATCCATAGGGTCCATGGGTGATTTGTATATACACTGCTGTGAAGGACCTCAGCGCTGGTCCTGCTGGTTGTAGAACAGCCAACTCACACGTCACTGTCCAGCAGTGGTATGTCATGCTGATCAAGTGACTCACTGTCACCTAAGTATTTTTCAAGTGTTGGTATCTCTGATTAACAACAACAACAACAAAAAGAAAAAAAGAAAAAGGAAAGAAAGAAAGAAAAATCTCAGGATACAATTAATTTTACTTTCATTTGCTTTCTAAAAATAAAGGGGATAAAAAAATAAAGAGGCAGCTTTTATTTCATTTTATTTTATTTATTTATTTATTTATTTATTTATTTATTTATTTAATGTGGGTGGCGGGAGTCGACTTCAGGACCTTGCGCTTTGGCAGCAAGCACTTGTGCCGATGAGCGATATCACTGGTCCCTTTTTTTCCTTTATGTGGGTTCCAGGAGTCGAACTCAGGACCTCACGCTTGCCAGGCAGGCGCTTACGCCGCTGAGCCATCTCACCGGCCCTGGCAGCTTTTATTTTATTTTATTTTATTTTATTTTATTTTATTTTTTTTTTTTTTTTTGTGGGTACCGGGGGGTCGACCTCAGGACCTCGCGCGCCAGCAGGCACCCGTGCCGCTGAGCCATATCACCGGCCCCTTTTTCGTATGTGGGTTTCGGGAGTCGAACTCGGGTCCTCGCGCTTGCAGGGCAGGCGCTTAAGCCGCTGAGCCATCTCACCAGCCCCAGCTTTTATTTTAAAAAGGTGGTGCTGATGACATATGGCAAAACCAAATTAAGTGTATGACAATTCCACATCAGATTAAGAACCACTGTTCTTTGTCTATTGCTCTTAATCTTACTGGGTGATGGAGCCTCTTCTGAGGAAGAGAAGGAAGTGATACAGAAGGCAAAGATGACCTCATTTCACCAGTGTTTTTTTTTCATCTTTTATTTCATCTTTTATTTGCAATCCAAAAAGTGATAAAAACTGTGCATTTATCCTTCTGGGAATAGTGAGAGGTGGGTGATAGCGCACCTAATACTCAAAAGGAGAGAGCAGCCGCCTGGGGGTCAGGAAAGCTGGTTTGATTTTTTAAATCTGTTGCTGTTTACCCTTGGCTAAGCTGCTCTAGTAATCTATGACACGAGGACGATGGTGACTGGTATTTCCCCATTTAGCACAGGTCTGGAAAGATGGCGAGGTAGAGTCTCCAGCAATCCATCGGTGGTAGTAGTGGGAAAAGCAGTATCTCTGAGGTTCCCCTCACTTTACCTGCAATTCTCTCTTGCCATAGTCCAGAGAAAGGTGGCTGTCACTAGTATTTGGACTTGTTAACAGAAGAAGCCAAAAGCTCTTCAGTTGTGCAGGGAATTCCTCAATGCAAGAAATCCACAACTATCCTAGGGAAGATGCATTCATGATAATATTTCAGGATACTGATGGAGACGGAGTGTGGGAAGGATGAGAATGAGTGGGACACTGCCTGCAGGTTTCAAATCATCATCCATTGCAAATATCTGACATAGCAAATATCTGACATTTTTAAAAAAATATTCAACATGGAAAGAGCTCAGTTTAACTCTCTTAGTGCATGTCCCAGGCTGACGCTCTTGGAATAGCAAGGGTTAATATAACTTCTGGCTGTCTCTTTTTCCTCTGTACAAAGACTAGATATAAAAGCTAAAGGACAAAGTCACATCGATGTACCTTGAAGCCTGCAGTAGGACTCCTCTCCTGGGAATTCCATATTGCCAGCTTTGAATGTTTAGCATGCATCCCCATCTCCTACCCCAAAATTAGCAATCTCAAGTTTTCCTCCTCTCCATAGGCACCAAACACTACTCTCAGAAGAGAAAATGGCATCTAAATCCAAAATTGTACCACTACTCAAAAATTACAGGGAAGAAAATACTCCCCTTCCCATTTTCTAAAGAAAATTCTGTTTGCTTTCCAAGCTTCCAGGACCATTGTGGTGGGAGCTGGGGAATGAGAAAAATGAGAACTGGAGATGGTGGGAGGGCAGGATGATTTCTGTTAAAAATTCAGAGCCTCTGGAAAATCTGGAAAGATAAGAGCAAGGGTAAAGATAGAGAGAACTCTCAGTTTACCAAAGTACTGTAATTTCATTATTTTACGCTCCCACTAGTAATATGAGAATTCCAGAATCTCTGCTTCCACTTCAGCATTTGGTGCTGTTAATCTTTTTATCCTTCACCCATTCTAAGAGGCTATTTTATCATGTGGTTCCATTTGCATTTCCTTGGTGTCAGTTGTTGAGCACTATTTCAATTGCTTTTTGTTTTGTTTGTTTGTTTGTTTTTATTTTAAAGAGAAGAAAAAACAAAATAAAACAAATCAAAAAAGAACAAATTTTCAAAACATAATAGGAGGGTAACAATGGTTAATGCATTATGTATTGTTATCTTAAGTTAGTTATTCAGGATACCAGATATTAGCATTCAGTTGTCCAAACATTATTGGCACAAACCTTACTCTTCAATGAACTTAGTAGTGTATCTATCTTAACCATCTTATATATATATACAATTTTTTCCTTTCCCTTCTTTCTTTTCCCTATTCCCCCATCCCAGTCTCTCTTTCCTTTCGACCAGTTTCTTTTTGATTTACCATGTCTATTGTACATTTTGGATCTTATTTACTTTTTCAGTTTCTCATACTAGAGAGACAATACGATGCTTACACATGTGCGTCCGGTTTATTTCACTTATGAGTATTTTCTCGAGTTGCATCCATTTACCTATAAAAGTCTCCAGTTTATCCTTCTTTGTGGCTGAATAGTACTCCATTGTATAAAAATACCACATCTTTCTTATCCATTCCTCCATTGATGGGCATTTGGGTTGTTTCCAAGATCTGGCTATTACAAATTGTGCTGCTATAAACATGGGTGCACATATATCGCTGTGGTACGATGTTTTTAACTCTTCTGGGAAGATACCCAGAAGGGGAATAGCTGGGTCAAATGGGACCTCCAAGCCTAGTTTTTTGAGAAATCTCCACACTGATTTCCACAGTGGCTGTACCAGTCGACACTCCCACCAACAGTGAAGAAGGGTTCCTTTTTCCCCACAGCCTCTCCAGCATTTGTTATTAGTTGATTTCTTAATAATAGCCATTCTTTCTGGGGTGAGATGGCATCTCAGTGTTGTTTTAATTTGCATCTCTCGAATGACTAGTGATGCTGAACATTTTTTCATATGTTTATTTGCCATTCGTATTTCTTCATCTGAGATGTGTTTATTCATCTCAGATGCCCATTTTTGGATTGGGTCTTTAAATTTGGGAGGTCTGATTTTTTTGAGTTCTTTGTATGTTCTCTATAGTAATCCTTTGTCTGAGGAATAGCTGGCAAACATTTTTTCCCACGTTGTGGGTTGTCTTTTCACTCTGTTGGTGGTTTCTCTTGCTGTGTAAAAGCTTTTTAATAAGATGAGATCCCAGTTGTTGATTCTTTGTGATATTTCCTGTGCAGTTGAGGTTTTATTCACAGTCTTTGCCTACACCAATGTCTTCAAGAGTTTTACCTATCCTACCTTCCAGCAGATTTAATGTTTCTGTTTTAATATTTAGATCTCTGATCCATTTTGAATTTAGTTTAGTGCATGGTGAAAGATATGGGTCTAGTTTTAATCTTCGGCATGTGTAGAGCCAGTTTTTCCAGCACCATTTATTAAAGAGGCTGTCTTTCTTCCAGTGAATGTGTTTGGCACCTTTGTCAAAGATAAGGTGGCTTAGTATGTCTGGGGTTGTTTCAGCATCTTCTAATCTGTTCTATTGATCTTCAGGTCTGTTTTTTTTTTTTTTTGCCAGTACCACACTGTTTTTATCACAGTAGCTTTGTAGTATAATTTCAAGTCGGGGATTGTGATGCCCCCTGCCTTGCTTTTGTTGCCCAGAATTGCCTTTGCTATTCTAGGTCTCTTCTGATTCCAAATGAATTTTAGGATTGTTTTCTCTAATTCTGTGAGATATGCTGTTGGAATTTTGATTGGAATTGCATTAAATCTGTATAACAATTTTGGAAGTATGGCCATTTTCACCATATTGGTTCTTCCTATCCAGGAGCAAGGGATATCTTTCCATTTTCTGATATCCTGTTCAATCTCCTTTTTCAGAGTACTGAAGTTTTCAGTGTAGAGGTCTTTTACATCCTTTGTGAGGTTGATTCCTAGGTATTTCATTTTTTGGATGTTATTGTGAAAGGCATTGTTTCCCTAATTTCTCTTTCAGTAAGTTTGTTATTTGTGTACAGAAAGGCTATTGATTTTTGAGTATTGACTTTGTATCCAGCTACACTACTGAATTTGCTTATTAAATCTAGCAGTTTTTTTAGTGGAGTTTTTGGGGTCTTCTGTGTAGAGTATCATGTCATCTGCAAATAATGATAATTTAACTTCTTCCTTTCCAATCATTATTCCTTTTATTTCTTGCTCTTGTCTAATTGCTCTGGCTAAAGTTTCCAGAACTATGTTGAATAAGAGTGGGGACAGTGGATATCCTTGTTTTGTTCCTGATTTTAGAGGGAAGGCTTTCAGTTTTGTCCATTTAGTATAATATTGGCTGTTGGTTTGTCATAGATAGCTTTTATCAGATTGAGATAAAGACCATCTATTCCAATTTTCTGTAGGGTTTTTATCATGAAAAGGTGCTGGACTTTGTCAAAAGCATTTTCTGCATCTATTGAGATGATCATGTGATTTTTGTCTTTGGTTCTGTTAATATGGTGTATTACACTTATTGATTTATGTATGTTGAACCATCCCTGCATCCCTGGGATGAATCCAACTTGGTCATGGTGTATAATCTTCTTGATGATTTGCTGGATTCTGTTTGCCAGTATCTTATTGAGGATTTTTGCATCTATGTTCATTAGGGAGATTGGCCTGTAGTTCCCTTTCTTAGTTGGGTCCTTCTCTGGTTTTGGTATCAGGGTAATGCTTGCTTCCAGGAATGAATTTGGGAGTATTGCTTCCCTTTCAATTTCATTAAAAAGTTTGAGAAGTAGTGGTGTTAGGTCTTCTCTAAATTTCTTGTAGAATTTGGCAGTGAATCCATCAGGGCCTGGGCTTTTCTTTGTTGGGAGGTTTTTAATTATATCTTCAATTTCATTGGTTGATATTGGTTTATTTTGTTTGTTTGTTTTTGAGACAGGGTCTAGATCCTTTGCATTTTCAAGGAGATTTTTTTAATGTAGCTTGCCAATTTATACTAAAAGGTGTGTTGAATTTTCTATTGTAATACATTGAATTAATGGATTAACGGATGAATTTTTCCTTTTTTTATTGGTATGTTTTAGATATATATAATGATAACACTCATCACAGGGAATTTGTGCCTGTACATGATATATCTTGCTTCTTTTTCTCCCATTCCCCTCCCCTCTCTTCAACACCTCTTTCCCTCCATATTTATAAAAGTTTTGTTTCCATTCTTTTCCTTCTATTCTATTTTTTTCCTTGTCCGTCCCTCAACTCTGAATTATGGCAGCAAGGCTGCCATAGATACGATGTAAATGAGTGGGCATGACATTGTCCAGCGAAATTTTATAAAAAATAAATTGCAGCCAACTTGCAAGTCAAGGTGTTATGGATGAACATATTTATTATAACTATTTTAAGTTCATCCAAACTCTGGATCATCTTAGGTTTTGTTTCTATTGTCGCTCTTTTTCCTAGTCAGTCATATTTTCATGTTTCTTCACATGTCTAGAATTTTGTTTAAACTTGTTAAGTGCTATGACTTAGATACGCTAGACCAGTGGCAGCAAACCTATGGCATGCGTGACACAGCAGGCACGCAGAGCCCTCTCTGTCAGCGTGGGAGCCAAGTGTATGAGTTGTTTTTTCTAAACTAAAACCTCAGTATTCAGGTTTAATCACAGTGCTGGCACTTTGTGATAAGTAAGTGGATTTGGGGTTGCAGTTTGGGCACTTGGTCTCTAAAAGGTTTGCCATCACTGCTCTCAACAGTCTGGATAATGTTGTCCTCTGACAGGTACTGAATTTTGTTCTGACAGGCAGATAAAAGATGGTGCATCCTCTTGTCTGGTAGGCCTGGATTGGTCTTGGTAAGGGTGTATTTACTTTGGTTTTGGTTGTTGTTGGTTTGTTTTGTTTTTGTAGTACTGAGAATTGAACCCAGGGCCTTTGCACTGAGCTACATCCCCAGACCTATTTATTTATTTATTTTTTAATTTTAATACAAGGTCTCTTGCCAAGTCACTGAGTTGCCCTGATTGGACTCAAACTTGTAATCCTTCTGCCTCAGCCTCCCAGAGTACCGGGATTACAGGCATGTGCCACTATGCCCAGCCTCTATTTTGATTTTGAAATTCATCCCAAGAAAGTCACTTGCTCTATACAAGAATTGGAAAACTATGACCACAGGTCAAATGCCTATTTGTATAAGTAAAATGTGGCAAATAGTCTCTCAGCCCTCACAACAGGCGACCAGTGCTGAGTCTCCCTGAGTCTTGCCCTGCTCATGTGCAAGGAGCTCTTGCCAAAGAACCTGAGAAGGGCCCCATATGTACTTCTGGAGCCCCCTGTGCAGTGTCCTCCTCTCCAGGGCCCCACCCCACAGAGCCTAGTCATGCTAAGTCAGTGAGGCCACCAAAGTGCCTGGGCTCCACCTTGTACTACACGGGAATAAGTGCCCCAGGGAGAAAGCCATGCAATTGTGGACTGATTCCATGCATTTCCCTCCTCTTAAACAATGCAGCCCTTGAACTGCCTACTGTACAATACCCAAAAACTCTTGCTACACACATCTGGGCCTGGGTTTATAGTTTTCAGCAGAAAGATAAGTTTTAGTCCCAGTTACTCTAACATGACTTAAGGCAGAATTCCTCATCACTTTTTCTGATTTTTATCCATGTCTTGTCTTAACAGCAGGTTTACCTTTCTGGCCCTTAAAATGGTGGTTGGCATTGACATGTAATAAGTGCCAACAAATAGTTTCAGTGATATGGACATTACAAAGATATGATCTTTTGCAGGAGTTCAAGGTTAAGGCAAACTTCAGCCCAGTCTCTATCTGAATTAGCATTCTTTTTTTTCCTGGATGGTGAAAAAAAGGAAAGAAGTGCTGGGCATGGTGGTGTATGCCTGTAATCCTAGCATCCAGAAGGCTAAGGCTGGAGGATTGTTGCAAGTTTGAGGCCAGCGTGGGCTACACAGTGAGTTCAAGGCCAGCCTGGAATAAGTAGTGAGACCTTGTCTCAGAAAACAAAAAACACACAAAAAAAGGAAGGGAGTAGAAGTAACATCCATTCCTACTATTTGCTGGGCCTTCTAAAAGTTACCTTACTATGTTATTCCATGTAATTTTTAAATCAGTAAAATAATTGTCATTACATTTATTTTAAAGAGAAAGGAGGTTAGCCTTAGAGAAATTAAAACAATAAAGCTAGTAAGCTGGTAGAGCTAGAATTTAGAAGCTATAATTTAGAAATGCATCTTTCTCCCCTTTCTACTATATCTCCTTTCTTGCTTTACTGTTAATTATTTGAGTTTCTTCTATAATTGCTGGCCCCCAGAGCACATTTAAATTACTTTTTTTTTTTATGTGGGTACCGGGAGTCGACCTCAGGACCTCGTGCTTGCCAGCAAGCGCTTGTGCAGCTGAGTGATATCACTGGCCCATTTTTTTCCTTTATGTGGGTTCCAGGTGTCGAACTCAGGACCTCGCGCTTGCCAGGCAGGCACTTATGTCACTGAGCTATCTCACTAAATTGCTTTTCTATACAGCATATTGTTGGATCTTGCTTCTTGATCCAATTAGCCAGTCTGTGCCTTTTGATTGGTGAATTGAGACCATTAACATTAATGGTTAAAACTGATATGTATTGACTTATCCTTGTCATGTTATTTTCTTGTTGTTGGCTCTCCCTCTTTTAATTTTTGTTTTCCCTCCCTCTCTTTAATCATTTGCTCTGCCTGGTGGATTCCTTCTGTTGGGGTTTCTGGAGTTGTAGTCCTTGTTATCCCTTTCTAGAATGTCCTTCAAAACATTTTGGAGTGCTGGTTTGGTGGTTATAAATTTTCTCAGATGTTCTTTGTCATGGAAGTATTTTACTTCTCCATCAGTTTTTTTTTTTTTTTTTTTTTTTTTTTTTGTGGGTACCGGGGGGTCGACCTCAGGACCTCGCGTGTCTCCATCAGTTTTGTTTTGTTTTTTTTTTTTTTTGTGGGTACCGGGGGGTCGACCCCAGGACCTCGTGCACCAACAGGCGCCCGTGCCGCTGAGCAATATCACCGGCCCCTTTTTCGTATGTGGGATCCAGGAGTCGAACTCGGGCCCTCACGCTTGCAAGGCAGGCGCTTACGCCACTGAGCCATCTCACCGGCCCTCCATCAGTTTTGAAAGATAGTTTTGCAGGGTACATCAGTCTGGGTTGAAGATTATTTTCCTTTAGAACTTGAAATACATCATTCCAAGCTCTTCTTGACTTGAGGGTTTGTGCTGAAAAGTCTGCTGTGATTCTGATGGGCTTTCCTTTATAGGTGATTTGTTTCTTTTCTCTAACAGCTTTTAAGATTCTACTCTTATGTTGAATTTCTGGAATCTTGACTATGATATGCCTGGCTGAAGATTTTTTTTTGATCATGGCTAATTGGAGTTCTATAAGCCTCACTTATCTGAACGTCAAATTCTTTTTCTCTACCAGGGAAATTTTCTGTGATAATGTCTGTGAACAGTGTTCTGATGTCATTTATCCTATCTCCTGTTTTTTCATTGACTCCAATCAATCTTAAGTTATTCTTCTTTGCGTCATCTAGCAGCTGCTGGATTGATTTTTCATTGTCCCTTGCTGTTTTTAAGAATTCTTTCTTGTCATGATCACTAATTGCAAGCCTGTCTTCTATATCTGAGATCCTGTCCTCACATTGGCTTAATCTGCTACAAATACTTTCAGTGGAATTTTTGTTCTCCTGGATATCTGCTTGAATCTGCTTTATGGATTCCATTTCTTTCCTATGCTGAGCATTTATGGCTTCCATCATTTTCTTAAGCTCGTCTATTGTTGTCTGTGTCTGCTCTAGCGTCCTTAAGCATGGTCTTCATTGTGGACATTATCTCTGCAGTTATCTGAGAAATTATTTCTGATTTAAATTTTTCCAGAGCCTCATTCAACTGCTTTGTTGTTACCACTTCAGAGATATCAGGTGGGTGGCTTTTGGTTGGTCCCACCTCACTGCCCCCTGGGTTTGCCTTTGGTGAACTGGATGTGTGGGGTTGCATCTTGTTTAAGTGTTGTCTCATTTTCTTTTCTTTCTTTAGTTTAATTCCTGGGATGCTGTTTGTAAATTGCCTATGGTAGGTTGCTTTATCTCTAGTATTTCAAACTCTTAGGAGATTCTTGGAATACCAGGAAGAAAAGCGCCAGTCAGTGCGTCCCTCTGGGCTGGTGCTTCTCTGTTCCGCGGCGTCTCGCATTCCTCTGCAGAGGTCCCCGCTGGAGCAGTGGATGGAGTGGCGGCCGCCCTGAGTTTCAAGTTCAGCTGCTGCCCCCCCCCACAATGGCGCCCGGCTAGTCGCTCTCTTGTGTGGGACGGCTGGGTGTCAGCACTCACCGCCAGTCAGTGTGTCCTTCACGGCCGCTGCTTCTCTGCACCGCCACTTCTCACGTTCCTCCGTGGAGGCCCCCGGGGGCGCCGGCAGTCACCGCGTGTCTGCAGATTTGAACCGCTTCTGTCGCGTCGGGATTCCCGACACAGGGAAATGGCGCCGGAGGCCACCTCCTTCTTCTTTGTTGGAGTTTCTCTCTTCACTTTCTCCGTGGGCCCCAAACTGCGCTTCAGATCTTTCCTGGGTCCATGGGAGCCACTTCCCTCTTTCTTGTCCTCCTCCAGTCACTATATTCCAGTGTCCAGATGGCGACTTTTGGAGAGGTTCACTGCCTGCTTCTTACAGATCCGCCATCTTTTTTCCGAGCCTGCCACTAAATTGTTTTTGTTAGTACCTTCTTGGTTAGAGATAGATCAAGCTCTCTAAGTCCTTCCCCGTTCCAGTTCTCAGGGGACTCAGGAAAGTCCTGAGCCACTGTGTGGTGTGGTGTTCAGAATGCTAACATTCTGGGCTGGTGAGATGGCTCTGTGGCGTAAGCGCCTGCCTGGCAAGCGCGAGGTCCTGAGTTCGACTCCCGGAACCCACATACGAAAAATGGGCCGGTGATATCGCTCAGCAGCACGGGTGCCTGCTGGCGCGCGAGGTCCTGAGGTCGACCCCCGGTACCCACAAAAAAAAAAAAAAAATGCTAACATTCTGAACAGAGTGAAAGGCAGAGAAGCCTCACCAACCTGAGTGATTAATCTGAAAATTAGTTAGGGTTCTCCAGAGAAATAGAAGCAACAGAATATGTATATCCAACTATTAATGTATTAGCAAATTGGCTCACATGATCATAGAGGCAGAAAAATTCCATGATGGCTATCGGCATACTACAGAGTCAGTAGTGATTGCTCAATCCAAAAAGCAGCAGACCCGGAAGAAGGGAAACCAATAGTACAGCATCCAGTCTGAGGCTGAAGGTCAGTGAACCTTGGGAGGGTGGCTGATGCAAATCCTAGAATGCAAGGACAAAAGAACCTGGACTCCGATGTCCAAAGGCTCTAAGGGGAGAGAGAAATTTTCCATCTAAGCTACCAGCCAATTGCATGGTGCCGCCCACACTGAGGGTGGGTCTTCCCTACTCTCTTTGCTGACCATAGGCCAACCTCTCTGGAAACAGCCTGGGAGACACACCTAGAAGTACACTTTAGGCATTTGTCAGTTCACTCAAGTTGCCATCCAAAATTAACGAACACAATAAGCAACAGGCCAACCAACAGCAATAAGTACAGCAGCTGCCATCCCTTCATCTTTTTCCTTTACCCAGCATGTGGCATTTTCCTAATAATCTAATATCTTCATGCAAAAGAACTTGTTGCAAAGTATGCAATGGAATAATTTTTCTGATCAGTCTGGAGCCACTTTCCCACTCAACAGTTGGGTGTTTGACCACTACTTCTGATGTCCCTACTGGGCACCAGTGTCCATTTCTCAGGCTGTGAGAATGTAGCTGGTAAATGCAGTGGTGTGCAAATGAGTAAGAAACTCACATTTTCTACTTGCCAGTCATTGAGTGAAGCACTTTATGCCTATTTCTCAAAAAAAAAAAAAAAACTCAGAATCATCAACTACTGAAACTCTCATGCTTATTTCCTAAAAAGTATTTTGCACAGATAATTTTGTCCCTCTCTTATATTTACACAGCTTTCATCCCTCCCTTTCCTCTCATTCCTTGACCTTGCTCTCTCCTTCTATATTTGCTCAACATGAGGCATTTTCAGAACAAAACCTCACTCATTTTTAGTCCTTTAATTTGAAATATATTTTACTTTGGAGAGGCAAGTAGGTGAAAACGGCTGAAGAGTCTCTGCTATGAAGTTTTCTAAAGAACAGTGGCAGACTGAGTTTCTTTCTAGGAAAAGGTGGGCATAGGTAAATGTTTTCAGTAAAGTGAAGGAAACGTGCCTCACTTATTACATGATCGAACACGTGAGTGTCTGGCCAGGGCCTCATGAGCTCCCGATGTGCTTCTTTCTCTTTGCAGAGGATTGTGATCAGGACCCGCCAAGCATCAGCTACGCCACATTCAAAGCCCTCACATACAAAAACGGCACCATGGTAAACTGTGAATGCAAGAAAGGTTTCCGCAGGATTAAAAATGGGTCACTCTATCTGCTTTGTAAAGGAAACTCTTCCTGGGCCAACAAATGTCAATGTGCAAGCACTTGTAAGTAGTTTCTTTTGTAACTACTAAGGGCTTTAGTGAGACTGAGTCCAGCTTTTGCTCAATGAGCCCTATAGAAAAAAGATGGTCTGAGCAATCTGCAGGACAACAAATTATAGTGGTTTCTGAAATAATTATTCATCGAGCAAATATCTGATGAGTGTTACCAGTTCCAAGAACTCTCCTAGGCTTTCTAAGCCTAAGTGGATCGGATGCCATGATTTCGATGTTGACCTTTCTTCCCTGAATCCTGAAAGCTCTCTCACACAGCCTTATTTCCCTGCTAGGTCTCTTATCCACCCTGTGGCATTAGAATGTGGCGAAAGTGGTGGGTTCATTCATCTTCATTCCTTAGCCCTGGAGATGGCGTGGCTCAGTGAGTCACACTGTTTGTGGACTGTGAAGTTCAAAGACAGCTGCCCTGTTGAAGCACCTGACTCATCCAGCAGATCCCTCCCTTAGCCTAAGCTGGAGCTCTGTGCCCCTCTTCACTGGGGTGCTCACCTGCAACTCCTCTGCCAAGCTCTTCACAGCAAGTGGTTGTTATAGGAGGAGTTTTCTTGTCATTGCTTTAAGATCACATCTCTCTAACTTTAAGGTTTTAAACTGTCTTAGGGGAGTAAAAAATTCATTAGGTTGTGGAATTGGATCACTCCTAATTGCTGTACCATATACCCATGCATGACACTGACAGAACTAATGACAAGAAAGGAGTCCCGTTTAGTGAGACACACACGCACAAAAAGAATTTTCCAAGCTGGGTGTGGTGCACACCTGTAATCCCAGCACTTGGGAGGCTGAGGCAGGCAGACTGCCAAGAGTTTGAGGCCAGCCTGGACTACATGGTAAGTTCAAGGCCAGCCTGAACTACACAGCAAGACCCTGTCATAAAAAAAAAATTTCCATCAGAAAATCATTCATTTCTTCCTGAAATACAGGCCAGTGCAGGCCACACTCAAGGGAGGGCTTGTACCTGGCCCATCTCCATGACCTCAGCCAGAGATATTACTGGGAACACATGGACACTAGAGGATTCTCCTGAGTGAGAGAAAACATAAAGCATTTGTGAAGTTATTTATTTCATTCCTCCCATCATCTCTAGCCCCTAGGAACACAAGAGAACGAGTTACATCTCAACCTGAAGAGCACAAAGGAAAAAACGCCACGGAAGTGCAAAGTCAGATTCAGCCTGTGGACACAGTAAACCTTCCAGGTAAGAGATGCACCTGAACGATAGTCCTCCAGCTGACTCCTGGGAGCTGGCCTCTTCCTGCAAGGGTAGGATGATACTTCCCCCAAAGGAGGCAAGACTCCGCTGTCCATAAGCATGCGCATTTCATTCTCCTCTCGGTCTACCATGGACAAGAACCATTGCTTAACATTGGGAGGCTGCTTGCTCAGCATCTCAGACCTCTCTTATGGGAGTGAAACCAGGGTATGGGTTAGGAGCTGGCAGAAGAGAATTCAACTCAACTCAATTCAATTCACCCCAAAAGCACATGTTAGGACTGACTGCACCAGGCACTGCCAACAGAAGAAACAAACACAAGAAGGACATTAACCTCTGCCCTCTAGGAAATTCTGTTTTTCTCTTAAGTAGAAGGCAATGAATCACAAGCAAAACAATTTATGTCAAGATGTTTCTTACAGGAAAGTGTCACCAAATGTGCCATGCCACCCTGGCGATTCTGAAAAGCTCCAATCATCTAGCTAATTAGCTGTGGATGAGGGAGCACTGTGGCTGCTCTCAGCTT
This sequence comes from Erethizon dorsatum, assembly GCA_028451465.1. Lineage (NCBI taxonomy): Eukaryota > Metazoa > Chordata > Mammalia > Rodentia > Erethizontidae > Erethizon > Erethizon dorsatum. The sequence goes on from CM051825.1 coordinate 43,645,776, forward strand.
TCTCAAATGACTAATGCTTAAATGAAGTCATCATGTCAGGAAAAGATAGAGCTTGCCAGAAAAACCTGAGCATCAGGGAGACCAATCGGCTGTGTGAAGACCCCCACAGTGTTATGCCAATTGCATAACCTTGCAAAGAACTGTGCGATATCACATAGAATCTCACTGGAGCCTGACTACTCAATGAGCGAGGGAGGAGGAAGAGTTATTTCAATTTTCTAAAGGAACTGAGGCACAGAGAAGTTAAAAGATTTGGCTAAGATCCTGTGACAGACTAGGATACGACCTTGGGCCTCCTAGATTAGATGAGGGACTTTTGTTTATTTGTTTTGGTTTTGTTGTTGTTGTTGTCGTTTTCTGAGACAGGGTCTTGCTATGTAGTTCAGGCTGGCCTTGAACTCACTATGTAGCCCAGGCTGGCCTCGAACTTGTGGTGATCCTCCTGCCTCAGCCTCCTGAGTGCTGGGATTCCAGGCGTGCACCACCACGCTTGGTGATGAGGGACGTTTCTACAGGGTATTCAGGTCAAACTACTTTGAATTGATTTGCAGCTTTTTATTATTAGGGAGAAAAAGATCAGGCCAAGGACATTGTTTACCTCTTCCCTCCTCCAACTTCATCCCGGAATGTTGTTTCCAAACATACTTAATGTTTGTTTTGCTCTCTCTCCCCGTGTCACCGTCCACAATTATTGAAAGGTTTCCAAGAGGTTGATGTTTATTGTCCTTACTCAGGAATAACCAGCTGGCCCTGGCTGAGGGATGTTTTGTAAATTGTCACAGTTTGGATGTTTGCACTTGAAAGAAGCAAACCCAATTCCAATTGGTTCAGACAGTTATGGATTTTACTATCCTTGAAAGAACATTTTATTCTGAGACTAAAACACAAATTTAGTCATGATTTTCAAAGTGCTATATAACAGAAGATAGCTCTGGACAGGGCCAGTTGGCTTCCTGCTGGGGCAGAGGGCTTATACAAATTACTTGTAGTGGTTATGTAAGATACTGGTGGTTGTAGAGTCTGGAAGATCAGAGTTGATGGGCAGTTTCATGACATACAGTTCCATATGATTCAACTGAGGACAGTGAGTGAGGAATCCTGAGATTAAATCAGAACATGACATGAGCTCTGAGGGCAAAGGTCAGTCAGGCCTAGGCTGTAGTCAGGCAAGTGTAAAGTTAATGGGCATAGGACAGTGGTGAGAATCTACGGCATGCATGCCACCGCTGGCTATTTAAGTCATTGAAAGCTCTAAACGGTTCACCACCACTGGTTTAGAGGATCTTTAGAAGTCTTAACAAGACCCATGTGGGTCAAGCTTCAGGCATGGCTTAATCACAGATCATGCTGTATATCTCTGAAATTCTCTCAGCTCTTCCCTCCTTCAGATTTTGGCTCTGTCCCTGGTCTTTCTGCTGTGGTCCCAGGAAGACAAAGATGTGTTTTCTTATATATCCAGGGAGGAAGGTGGTTGTTATGACTTGTGTCTAGATGTCCCCCCCATCAAAGCTTCCTGTGGTCATAGATGGGGCTTTTTCAGAGGTAGCTAGATCTAGAGTGTGTGATTGATTCATGGTGTAATGCTAGGATTAAAGGTCCTAGGATTAAGAGTGTGAGCGCCAACTACCCTAAGGGTGAGTAACCTGGATAAAATATAAGGGACAGAAAGAGGCTTGGTGTTAGTTACTTGTAGTTGGTCACTTACTTGTGTTTGTTGTCTTCCACCTGCCATGAACTGTTTCTCCTCTGTGATGCCCCTCTGCCATGCCATCCTGCCTTAGTGCCAGCCGATTATGGACTGAAACCATTACAAACTGTGAGCTGATATAAACCTTTTCTCCTTTAACTTTGGGTATTGGGTATTTTGTCTCAGCAGCAAGAAAAGTAACTAAGACAGTGGTCTCCACATTGGCTTGACCCTGCCCTCATCTTTCAGCCAAGACCACCCTCCCCACTCCTGTCCACTTCTTTAAAACCTACATTGTCTTTCAGGGGCCAACCCAGATGCTTCCTCATCAGGGGTAGCATCAATCAGAATGAATGACTCATTTCCCTGTATTCCTCTGCTCTGCCCCCCCCAATTCCCACCACATTCTGCCTTCCTATGTCTTCTGACCCTATTTACTGTCCAGCCCTTGCAAGAGTGACTGGGTCTCTGCCTTCCTACAGTGCCTAGCAAGGGTTTCTCAATGACATTCTCAATACATATGGGTTGAATGAAGAATGAAACAAACAAACAAACAAAAGAATAAGAACCAAGGTCCTGGCACTAGCAAGAGGTAACCTGGATGGGCCAGTGAGATAGCTCAGTGGCATAAGCGCCTGCCTGGCAAATGCGAGGTCCGAGTTTGACTCCCGGTACCCACATATGAAAAAAGGGCCAGTGATATAGCTCAGCGGCAACGGGTGCCTGCTGGTGCACGAGTTCCTGAGTTCGACCCCCGGTACCCACACACAAAAAAAAGAGGTAACCTGGATTCACTCGGAATTATTTCCCTGACTTGTCCTCAGGATTCTCTTTCTGTCTTCCAGGTAACTGCCGGGAGCCCCCTCCATGGAAACATGAAGCTGCAAAGAGAATTTATCATTTCAAGGTGGGGCAGACAGTTCACTACCAGTGCATCCAGGGATACAAGGCCATTCAGAGAGGTCCTGCCATAAGTGTCTGCAAAATGACCTGTGGGGAGACAAAGTGGACCTGGCCCCAGCTCACGTGCATAGCTGAAAGCGAGCTCCATTTGTTTGCAGGTGAGGGGGTCCTTCCTTGGATCTACTCCATTGTTCTCTCCATCTGGCCAATGGGATGGGATCCTGACTTCACTTTCACGTGACCTAGAGAAAACCACTTGATCTCCTGGGCCTCAGTATTTTTCTCATTCTAAAAAAATAGACCAGATGAACTCTATGGACCTCTTCACCTAAAATGGCACTGTACCCTGGATGGTGACAGAATCGGAGAAGGAAGAAAGCTCTCTCAGGTGTTCCCAAGCACCCGTGATGCTGCCTCATGATGATAATGCTGTCCCTTGCCTACTGGTCCTGAGATTCTACTACTTCCCTCAAGCTACCAAAACTTCCCTTAGTTGAAAGGGGAGAATCCACACGCTCTTCCTTTTACCGGTGTATAACGTAGATCCATTGTTTGCATGGTGCTCCATTGTTACCGTGCTCCTTCCCTATATGAGTCCTCACCTGAATTTTGATAAAAGTACTGATGTGCAGGAAAGGGCCTTATTCAAGTGTGTATATGCACACTACACACACGCATACACACATACACACCTACACACATATAACCTGCCTGTGTTGGGATCTTTTCCTAGCTTCATTCTGAAATCTTACTACTATTTCTACAATCAAAAGTTAACACTCAACCACAGGTGTTCCAGTGTTCTTTGCTCACCACCATTTCTCACAGCCCATGACTTCCTCCAGAGTTCTCTGAGGAAGTTATTGCTTTCCCACACCCTTTTTCATAAGAGGCTGAGAAAGCCGGTCATTAATCATGCCAGGAGGAAAAGAGGACCTGTCAAAGAGAAGGGGCTATCCTTCATGCATTTACCTTCATCTGATGGTTCTTCAGTGTCTGTTTTCAAGGTGTCTGGCACAAGCCAGCTTCAGACAGTGACAGCTGGCAACAGCAGTGACCATCAGCTGGCTGTGTCAACTGTTGACACCCAGCATTACTTGGTATCATCTGGTGACATCAGGACTGCTATCAGAGCTGCACTTTGCTAATTCATTATTTCCATCTAAATTGAGCAAATGAACCCTAGGCTGATTGGCAACAACCTAATTGCTTCCCAGTGACTCTGATGTGGAACTGTGTCCCCAGAGATGTACCCAAAGCAGGAGTCTTGCCTCAGCAGCCATATCTGCGGTCAGCTAGAGAAGGCAGGTGTGAAGAGGAGTGAGGCTCCCATTGATCCATCTTGGGCTCCACAGCATTGCTTACTTTCTCTCCAGGTCAGGAAGACTCTCTTGCAAGCACAGATGCCCTTCCTGAAAACGAGACTTCCTGTCCCACCACCACAACAGGTATGGGAAAAACCCCATGAGGACAGAGGCTCAGCCATTAAAGCCAAATCAGGAAGGGGCAGACCTTGCCTAACACACACCTCTGCAGCAGATAGGCAGGGTGGGAAGGAGAAGCCAACCCCAGCTGTCCCCTCCTGTCGAGGGCAGGAACCTGCCTCAGCGACCTGCACACCCCACAGCAAATGTCAGAAAGGAACCACCAAGTCGGCAGTCCCCAGGCAGTGGGATGATACATCTACCCCTGCTGTGCCAGCCCCCACATCCCTCCCACCAGGAAGGATCACTGAGAAGCCCTCACTCTCCCCAGCCTCACATAGTTCTATCCTTGGCATAAACTGAGTGTCTCTCCCTCTCTCTTTTTCACAGAGTCTCCGAAAGAGATGCAAACGGCTACCACCATGGAGACTCCCATATTTCCAAGCGAGAATCACGTAGCAGGTGAGTGGGATCATTTTCCCTGTGGATAAAGTGTACATCCAACCCAGACATGGACAGATTGGTTGGCTGACACTTTCTTACAACATAGAAAGTTTTAAGGGTAAAAAGATGAATCCAGATACTAACATTACTCAAGAATCTGTTACAGTATATTGTAAGTTAGGTCTCAAACCAGCCTCAAGCAGTTCCTGAACGGACAGAAAGGGCAATGCCCCGTGTCCATTAGTGTCGCACAGGCCGGGAGGATGGTGGAGGGGGCAATACAGCCAAGGAGAGAGAAGACAGTTCCACAAACATGGCAGCAGTTTCCCGTAGGGGGGAAATACACACTTAAAGCTCCCTCTGCCTGTCCGATGATGAATGGATGACTTCAGAACCTCTGCAGATCAGCATTTGGAAAGTGTGAACACTTTCAGAAGATGTTAATGTGTTTATCATTTTTATCTTCTTGTTTCCCTGTTTCTTTCACCACATGCAGATCTCGCTCACAGCCTCCTTAAATGACGCCAGGCCTCTGAACCGTTTTGAATTGCTTGTCCACCAGTTTGCCCCAGAATAGAGGCACAGCCCCTTTTCTTAAAGGCACAGCCCCCATGCCCACCTACCTTGCCCTGACTCCTCGAGCCTCCTAAGAAACCCTCAGGGGAGGGGCCTGCACTCCAAGAAAGGGAGGCAGAGCTGCATCCACCCTCTGAGAGGCCCTTGCTCATCTGGGGGACTTCCTTGCACGCTCTGTGGACCCATCCCCTGCTATTCCCAAAGTCCAGCCCCAGCGTGCCCTTGCTCAACCACCTCTCTGTTGACAGTGGCCACCTGTGTTTTCCTGCTGATCAGCGTCCTCCTTCTGAGTGGCCTCACCTGGCAGTGGAGATGGTGAGTTCACTACTGCTGAGCAGCACTTCGCCAAAGGACAGAGAAGGCAAAGCACCCTGAGGTTCATCCCTGGAAATGGCACACCACCGCCTGCAAGTTTGCACTAGGCTAACAGAACTAAGATTAAGAAAAGCCAGCTTCTCCCTCCCTTTAGAGAGGAGACCGTAAGACTCGCTGTGTTGCTCTCTTGACTATCCAGGGCACCCTACTACCTGCACTAGGGTAGGCTTTGGCCAACCCTGATATAAACTCCCCAGCAAGACCCCCAAACCCCAAGTCCTTATACACTTCAGTTAGCTCAGCCAGAGAACGAGAGAAAAAGAGAGTGAGATTCTTCCCATTCTTATACCAGTATAAGTAACCAAATGTTAAGAGTCTGAAATATGTTCTTAACATTCCTCGTGTGAATGAAAAGGTACAAATTATTGCAATGCAAATGAGAAGCCCTCCAAGGTTATCGTACTAGGGGTTATTCACAGATCCAGTAGTCTACCCATTTCTCTCAGGAGTTATTTCAGGATTAGAGGACATGGAGTACTCACCTGACATATTGTAAATGCTCAATACTTGTGAGGCCTTCTTCCTCCAGCTCGGTACCTGGCAAGGATCTGATTTGCCTCTCAGACATAGAGAACAAGGCTATTTGAAAGCATTTCAGAATTTATGTTGTGAGGTTAAGAACAGACTGAAACTATATAAGTATCTACAGGGCCTTGAAGTATTGCCATCTTTGGGAGACTAAAATCTCAAAAGAACCTCTTTGGTCAGAGAGCTTGTCGGAAAATCCTGCTTCCTAGGATCTAATTTCATCTAATGATGCCCTCTTGTGGCCAAACAGAAATCCTACATTTGAATTACTGAAAGATGATGGAAGCTTAGCCAGAGATTTGTTTTGGAACAATTTCTAGGAGATAGGGATGTACTACAGCAGGCTCGCATTGGTTAAATTTTCAGGAACTTGTAGTGAATTTTGTTTTGTGGTTCTGGGAATGGAATACAGGGCCTTGACTATGATAGGCAAATGCTCTACCTGTGAACCAGCCCTGTGGAAAAAAAAAATGTTGTTTTAGTTTTTTTTGAGACAGGGTCTTCTGTATAGATCAGGCTGGCCTTGAACTCACAGTCCTCCTGCCTCAGCCTCCTGAGTGCTGCGATTACAAGCATGCACCACCATGTCCCCTGTGAAACTTTTTAAAAAGCACAATCATTCTTAAAATTTAAAGTGTACAAACTAATAAATAAATTATATTAAAACAAAGGTAATAAATACTCAAAAGTAATCAATACCTAATTATTTTACTATATCTTACTATTATCTCTATTCTCAGAGTTACCTACACCTATGGTACCTCTATCATGGGAATAGTATAAGGTGGTTTGCTACTTTTCCCATCTCTGTGCCCAGGGTGTGTCACGTTGGTAGCTGAGAGATAGGCATGCTGGTGGTATTTACACAGTGGAAATAGGAAATCGTTTCCAGAGAACTGGATGTGAACGATTCCCAGTACAACTCCACTTGGAGCTTTGCACTATGAAGCTCTGAAAAAGGTAGGAAGTGACCAAATGTTCCTGTGAGTTAAGTAAGGACTGGGAAATGTCTAAAAACCGTACTGTCCCATATGGTAGCCACTAGCTACCTGTGGCTATTTAAGTTTAAATTTAGATATATTAAATACCATGAAAAATTCAGTTCCTTGGCTGTATTGGCCTCGTTCCAAGTATTCACTAGCCACACATGGCTACTTTATTGGATAAAAACAAACACAAGGTTTTTATCTTTGCAGAAAACTCTGTAAGACAGAACTGGCTAGAAACCAGGAGTTTCAATTCATGTAAATTATTTGGCAGACTTTGTTGCTCTTATTATTTCAGTATGGCAGCTATTATCCTCCATATAGGTAAAAATAAAAATTATAGAACATCTTCTAGATGTCAGGCACTGTTCCAGTGATCCAAAGATGAATACAACATGGTCTGTTCTTAGGAGATTACAACCTAGTGGAAAGACCAAAAAAAAAAAAAAAAAAAAAAAAAAAAGGACTTGAGATATAAATCATTAAAATCTAAGATGGAGATATAGTAGGAGACATGACAAAAGGCACAATCCTACATGAGAGTTCAAAAAAGGCTTTTAGAGTTGATGGTGCTTGAAATGCCTACAGCCATGTCAAGAAAGGCAGAAAGTGGCTTCTGGCAGGAAAGATATAGAGAATTTAAATAACATAATATGTTGGGAGAAGCCGAGTGGTGCTGAGCAACTGGGATGTAAGGTAAATGGGGCAGTGATGACAATGTGCCATACCACAGAGATGGACAGACCAAGCCATGGAAGGTGGGGTCAGACAGAGGAGCCTGGATTGATTGTGAGGGCAACAGAGAAACCCAGAACATCCTAATTGGAGACAAATGGTACACTGGCCTTCTGAGTGGTCTGACTACTGTATAAAGGCCAGATTTATAGTGGGCTATATGGAGGCAATTTTAATACATTATGATGGAATAAATCCACTTAAGAGACAATGAAAGCTTGACAAGGTTAGTGGATATACGTTCAAAAGGTGAAAAAGAATTAAAAAACACATAGAAGAGGTCGAATGAGCAAGATTTGTTGGCTGAGTGGACGTGAATGTTAAGGAAGAGGGGTAACTCAGAGAAGACCCCCAGTTTGTAATATGTGGGACATCTGGACCCTGTATCCACCATGTCCTTGAATGGGACATAAAATGAGGATCTCAAGTCATGTGCCCCTTGAAGATTAGCCACAAAGCAGAGTCCCTCATGTTATTCATTTCCTGAGACCCACTTGGCATCTACATCAGTACTTTCCAGCCTAGCATTAACAGGGAAATGAGAAGGCTTCCTCGGGTTCCTTCTCAGACGCATTCATGGAACAGCAAATTGAATTATCATGCTGTAGGAACTATGCAGTAGAAACTAAAATAGGGCAGCCAGGTTTTGGCTTCTGGAGGGATGGAGAGGGTTTGAGGTCAGGTTTTATCACAGGGGGAGGTATCATCCTGAGGTAGAATTTGAAGTTAGCATATCAGTTGGGACTAAAGTCGAATATTCTTCCCACACTGGCTTAGAGTGGGGACCACATTTCTCTTGGTACAATATTATACATATGGCTATGACTGAGGTCTATTGTTACCAGAATGCTCAGCTTGTGTCCCACAGTGACAAAGAATGAAACCATGGATGAAGGAGGTAGGGTGCAAGCAAATTTACTTAAAAGATACAAATGCAAGGAAGTAAAAGATATAAAGGCAAAGAAGTAAAAGATATAAAGGCAAGGAAATAAGAGATATAAAGGCAAGGCAGTAAAATTTCTGGCCAAAAGGGGGTTCTGAATAGGATCGCCCAAGTCTTTGTCTAAGACTTTTTAAGGGATTTAGAAGGGAGCTTGGGCTGTTGTGTAAGGAATAGAGTACATACTTTGTAGGGTCCAATGTATGCATTGTCCATGCAGTGCTCATGCAGGGCCCACATGTCCTTGAGCCAATGGCCTGCCTGATCATGCTCTGGGAAGGTCCCAGACAGCCAGAGGACACCTGACAGGTGTTTTTGTAACATTTCTGGAGGGTTGTGACTCACCAGACTCCATTTTGGGCTTCCCAACTCCATTTTGTTGGAGTTTTCTCCACTTCACTGTCCTTACTGCCTAGTAGCATCCTAATTCCAGTCTTACTAATTCCTGTTGTACTATCACTACAGGAAGAAGAATAGAAGAGCCATCTAGAAAACCAAGAGCAGTCTAAGAAGCCAAGAACAGCCAAGAAGAATCATGAAGCATAAGCAAAACCAAGAAAGTAAAACATTTACCCGACAGACATCTCTTGTGATCCCTTAGGTTTTGGAAATCTCTGAAGTCACCTCATGGCAATCCATCACTAAGCCAGTCTGTACCATCAAAGAGTGAGTTCCAGCCTCTTCTAAACAGCAAGTCCAAGGTCTTTAAAGGGAAAATGGAGGAACAACCAGAACACTCGGTCTTATTTTTGTGTATATGAGTTGATGAAAGCTACAATGGTATGGAACTCCATACCATACACAATATAAAGAAAAGTACCTTTATGTGGACTTCACTCCAACTTCCCAGCTTGGAAATCCCAAGTAAAGCCCAGCACTAATGTAAATATACCACCACCACCACCCCACCCCAAGTTCCTGGACCTTGTCCATGTGATTCTTTTCCCAGGCTCTGGCTGACTACCCCATTCTCCTGATTATATCACTTACTGAACATCTTGTAAGAACTCTGGGCTGGTAACGAGGATTTTTTTTTTAAAGTTCAGTCCTATATGGAAAGCCCCTTCTATTGTGGCCTTATTTTTTATTTCCCAAAGAACAGAAGCTATGGCAGAGTAATTTAGGGGTAACACCAAAATAGGGCAGCCAAGCCTTGAGAATTACACAGAATCAATATTTGAAAGGATTTCACTGGAGTCAGTGTCAGAAACGGAAGGATAAACCAGGTTCCAGGTCGTGAATTACACTTACTGAAATGTTTTGCCTGTATACTGGGCCTCTTTATAAGAGTTTGTATCTTTGGAATGACCGTAAGTCAAACTCTGAATCTGGCCTGCACTAATGTAATGTTTACCGGTAGATACACAATGTGCAAATGTGTACTTTCCTGATATTTGTCATAGAAACACTGCAAAGGGATCAGTACTTTCAATGTCTATGGGAGGAATGAAAGAAGAATGAAGATGATGGCGAGATTATATTGATAAAATTTAACTTTGGAGACTTTGGTAAAGATATCCCAGTGGTCCTGAAATGTTACCAAAAAGCTAGGCAAACCAGAGTCATGTGGAGGCCTTTTTAAAACACAGATTTTTGGACCCATCTCAAAGTTTCTCACTCATTAGACCTGGCATTTACATTTTTAGCAAGTTCCCAGGTGAAACTGATCATCCTGGTCTGCAGACCACACTTTGAGAACACCTGGGTTTTCCCTGTGCACACCCACCCTCAATCCTACCCCACAAAATCACCTCCAGTGTTAAGGTTTTGATGAAATCTTCTGGGTAAGATACTGCCTGTCAACCCAGTTGACTCAGGTGTTCAGATTTAACGTCTGATATTTAAACTATCACCCAGTTTTCATTTCCGAAAAGGCAGAATAATGTTGTGAAAAATAGTGGCAGATTTCAGCAGAGTCTAGATACACATTATCATTTTCTGTCCTTCCTGTGACCAACCAGGTACAAACCAGAGTTTCTCCAAACATATGCCCCTCTTCCCCAAATATGTTTTCTGGGTAAAGTTGAGAGGACTCGGACAAGAGAAAGAAATTTTACTCTTACTTGAGTAAAATTGAACAGTATTATCATTACTCGATTTAGGGGAGAGGAGGTTATTAAATCAAAAAATTCTTATGATATGTTATTTATCTATTTTTGCTCTCCTTCCTCTCACAAGCGTACAGTGGAATTTTCCAGAAGCTACATGATAAGCGATGATGTATGTCATCACTCTGGTGTTATTAATAAATGATATTTTTAAAATTTCTTGGTTTTCATTTCAAAATATGGTGAATATTGCTGGATATGAATCTACATAAACAAAAGCTCTTTGAGAACTTCAATAGCTTTAAATTTTTTTAATAACATAAAAAGGGCTTGGCAAATGCTAGAAAGCACATTAACATCATTGGACATTTTAGAAATGCAAATTAAAACTACAATGAGAGGGCTGGGGATATAGCTCTGTGGTAAAGCACTTGCTTAGCATGCATGAGGCCTGGGTCCTATCCCCAGCATCACAGAAAACAAAAACAAACAAACAAAACTGCAATGAGATACTGCTTCATGCCATTAAGGTGACTTTAAACAAAAAGAAAGAGAAGAACTTTCATACATTTTTGTTGGGAATGTACAATGGTGTGGCTGCTATAGAAAACAGATTGGTACTTACTCAAAAAATTAGACACAGAATTACCAAATGACTGAGAATCTCCACTCTTAGGCATATACACAAGAGAGATATGTCCAAACACAAGCATGTACACTACTGTTTACAACAGTATTATTCATAATTACCAAAAGGTAGAAAAAACAACTATCCATTAACAAATGAATAATTAAATTGTGGTATATCCATACAATGGAATATTACCCAGCTGTAGAAAGGAGTGAAATATTGATACATGCTACAGTGTGGATGAGCCACAAAAACATTATGCTAAGTGAAAGAAGTCAGACCAAAAAGTGATACATTGTATGATTCCTCTTACAGAAAATATCCACTATAGGTGGCTCTATAAAGACAGATTAGTGACTGGCAAGGATTGAGAAAGTGATTATTTAATGCATACAGTGTACTTTTCTAGGATGATAAAAAAAGTTTTGATGATAGAGAGAGATGGTCATTGTACAACCTTGGGAATGCACTACAAAAGTCACTGAATTATACACTTTACAATGGCTAATTATATCTTATATGAACTAATCTCAATGAAAAAAAAATAAAAATAGGTCCTGAGACCAAAAGACTTCAATACTGCTGGCCTCACTCAGGATTCTTAGCCCTCAGAGGAGGGCCGGGCGGGTCCTCCCGAAGTGTTTATTTACCAGTGCTTAGTTGGTGAGTTAGTGTCTTGTTTCATAGCCCATGTGCTCTAGGACAATTGAGGAGGTTGTTGGGAGATTGAAGAAAATACCCAGAGGTGGCTGGTGAGATGTAAGATTTAGTAAGGCAATAAAAAGGTCGTATTAATTGCAACTTATTAATGAGGGAGGGTCCACAAGAAGTGCACACAGGTCCAACAGCATCACTTGGCAAAAATCCCATGAAGGATGTGTACTCCATAACAGCACCATTCAGCAAAATCCATAGGAGACGTGTACCTAAAAATAGCATCTCTCAGCAGGACACTGTGTTTTTGCCCTTGTTAGGACAAAATTAACAATCACTTGCACACCTACTGATATCAGATACCTACATATTCTCCCCCTCAATTTGCTTTTATGGTCACATTAGTATCAAGATCTTTTCAGTGAAAAGTGGGACCAAGAATCAACAGGCAACATAACAGCAGACTCAAGTAACTGTATATTTTCTGTTCCGGGACTACCACCTAAACACTTTTCCCTCCAGGGAGTAAATATGTAAGATAATGGTACCATTTTCTTTCCTAATCTGACTACCCCCTTGCCCATCTTTAGAGAATGATTGCAATTTATAGCATCCCTGAAACCTTTCTAGAAAGGATGATTCACATGGAGTATTCCTGTCAGATAGAGTTTTGTGGCTAAGTCAGGAATCAGAAAGAGGAAGTTGCTGAGATTCTTCAAAGATTATCCTTGTTATTTCATTCCTCTCTGCAAGGAGCAAGGTGCACACCTTTGGAATTATCCTACTGATATGAAGGGAGGAATGAGGAGAAATCTGTGATCACAAGGTAATAGAATCATCAAGCTCTGTATTAACCTCTGTGTCACTTAAGACTCCAGGTAAGAAATCATAGAAAATCCAAATCGACTGTGTGCCCTGCACATAGTGGTTTTTTCATGGCTCATTAACCTTATCAAGAACCTGATTTTGGGTTTCTTTTTCTCTCTTCTCTGTCTCCAGTGATGTTGGGTTTATCCAATGATCATTTTAACTTCATGAAGCCTGCATCCCCAACTTCTGCCTCTAGCTTCTCGTCCCATATGGTTTTCACATATAGTCAAGGAGACAGACCAATAAAGCAATCTCTGACACTGATACCAGGATGCTCTCTGTATTCCTTTTTCTTCTCCTCCAGTCTCATTCTTCTAAGAATGCAGCTAGAGTCCCAAGTCTTGCCGCACAAGTTCAGCAGAAATGCCCAGAGGTCCAGTGGCAAACCCAGGTGAATGGCGCTTCCATTCCATATACATCATGATCGGGATGTTGAAACTGTGTCAGGACCTTTAAATTCTAGGTTCTTCAGATGTTCGTTTTACAAATATTTAACACCGCTCCCTAGAGAAAACCTAGGAACAGAAATCTCCATAACCGATGTGGGTGGATGCCATGTGAAGTATTACGTTTGGGCAGAGTAAGAAAGTAAGACAGCAAACTATGTAACCACTTACATGTGGCTATATGGAAAAAAAAACACTATATGGAAAAAAACCACAGGCGTTGGTCTGATAGATTCCAAGATCACTCCACCAGGTGTGAGACCAAAACGGTGGGGGAATGTGAAACAACCGAGAGAGCTGGTTTCCTTCCTACACCTACCTCTTACCGTATTCACTGGGAAGAAAGAGAAAAGGAGAAGAAAGAAGGAAAAAAGGTACGAGTCTACAGAAAGCTCAATCTTGTCACTGTTTCATGGTTTGTGGAGGAAATGCAGGTTCCAATACATGGTACCCCTCTAAACTGAGATACCCATTTAGGGGAGTCTGGCTATGTAGTGTACTGAGAGCAGCAGTCACAAATTCAAGTCCTACAGATTGGAAGGAGGAAAAGCAAGAGAGGCTTGAACAGGATCCAAACGCCCCGACATGCCCAACTGCTGAGGAATGGTTAGCTGGACACGAGTGGGCAAACCCTTCAGGGGGTTACCAAGAAAGGAGCTTTGTCCTCCTGCTGCAGATCCACAGGAAGTTGGGGCCAAAACTTCAGGCGGATGTCTATGCCAAAAACTGAGTAGGCACCCATGGATCAGCAGGCTGCTACCTGCTGGACCCTGTAACAGGGAATCATTAGCACCTAGACACATTCAGGACAGAAAAAGAAATGAGACTCCCATCTCCAGTCACAAGCACCTCCATTGCCCCTCTCTAGGGGCCCTCCTTGGTTTTGTTCCAAGGAAGAGGGGAACAGAATTCTGAGGTAGAAATTTTTTTCTTTTTTTCTTTTTTTTTTTTTTTTTTTTGAGACAGGGTCTCGCTATGTAGTTCAAGCTGGTTTTGAACTTACTATGTAGCCCAGGCTGGCCTTGAACTCCCAGCGATCTTCCTGCCTCAGCCTCCTAAGTGCTGGGAATACAGGCTTGCGCCATCACACCCACCTCTGAGGTAGTATTTTAAACTGAATTCTAACTTAGTTACTAATTGACCTAGGGAATTACTAAAATGAACAGAGAAAAAAATATGGAGTAGATAAGGTTCAATTAAGGGCATCTGGTAGACTAGTAATTTAGAACTGGAAATAGTCATGACTCTAAAATATGCATCTGAAGAACCCTTTAGGTCCTGCAAGGATAACTATCCTCTCTCTGTCTCTCTCTCTCTCTCTCTCTCTCCCCTCCCCCTCTGGCTCTAGAAAAAAACCACATGGCGTTTTTGCTCCACAAATGGCATCTTTGGGATTCAGTCTTTTCCCTTCCTCTTCAATAGTTCCCTTCCCCAGAAATGTCTCCCAGTAACTCATTTTAAATTGACCATCTATCTGCTACAGCTCAAGTGAGTCTGACACAATGACAGTAGGGCATAAATTAGCTACCAGGAGAGTGGGTCACACTATTCCTCTAAATGGGTACAAGTGTTCACAAATAATCACTGGGAGGGGAAACACTATTCATCACCCACTTAAGCTTGTGTTATGTCCACATGACCTACTCTGGCCAGTAAGTGTGATAAGCATGTACATCTCCTATGGCTGAAGCTTTAAGAGACAGCACATGTCTTGCCAACCACTTTTTCTCTTTCCCTCTGCCTCGATGGCCAGAAAGTTTGCATGTAAAAGTTTCTCTGCCCGTAATTGCAGCACTCTGGGAAACTGAAGGAAGAAGACCACAAGTTTGGGCCTAGCCTGGGCAACTCAGTGATTTAGCAAGACCCGGGCTCAAAATTTTTAAAATGTAGGAAAAGGACTGGGGCTATAACTCAGTATAGAGGCCCTAGGTTCAATACCCAGTACCACAAAAATAAATGAATGAATGCATGAATTAATTAATTTTTTATTTTTTATTTTTTAAAGAGAAAAACAATAAAAACAATGATAGAGAGTTTCAAAACAAGCTAACAGGAGATTAACAATGGTAAATATATTGTGTATTATCTTCAAAGCAGTTGCTCAGATTACAAGATATAGGCATGAAAAATTGATCAAACAATTTAAGCGCAAACCATTCTTTTCATTGAACTAATAAAAATTAGTAGTATAATTATTTTAGCTAGCTTGTGCATGTATGTATATGTATATGTATTTTTTTTCTTTTCCCTTCTTTCTTTTCTCCTTTCCCCCATCCCAGTTGTTCTTTCCTTTTGAGCAGTTTCTTCCCCTTTTGTAATATCTATTGTACATTTGGGATCTTATTTACTCTTTCAGTTTCCTACACTAGGGAGAATAATATGATGTTTATACATGCGAGTCTGATTTATTTCAGTTATGAGTGAGGTCTCAAGTTGTATCCATTTACCTATAAAAGCTTCGAGTTTATCCTTCTTTATAGCTGAGTAGTACTCCATTGTATAAAAATATCACATCTTTTTTATCCATTCCTCAGTTGATGGGTATTTGGGTTGTTTCCAAGATTTAGCTATTATAAATTGTGCTGCTATAAACATGGGTGCACATATATCGTTGTGGTATGATGTTTTTAGTTCTTCTGGGAAGACACCCAGAAGGGGAATAGCTGGGTCGAATGGGACCTCTAATCCTAGTTTTTTTGAGAAATCTCCACACTGATTTCCACAGTGGTTGTACCAGTCTACACTCCCACCAACAGTGGAGAAGGGTTCCTTTTTCCCCACAGCCTCTTCGGCACTTGTTATTGGTTGATTTCTTGATGATAGCCATACTTTCTGGGGTGAGATGGAATCTCAGTGTTGTTTTCATTTGCATTTCTCAAATGACCAATGATGTTGAACATTTTTTCATATATTTATTTGACATTTGTATTTCATCATTTGAGAAGTACGTATTCATCTCAGATGCCCATTTTTGGATTGGGTCTTTGAATTTGGGGGCCCTGATTTTTTTCAATTCTTTATATGTTCTAGATAGAAGTCCTTTGTCTGAGGGACAACTGGCTAAAATTTTTTCCCACTCTGTGGGTTTTCTTTTCACTCTGTTGGTGAGTTCTTTTCATCTGCAGAAAGTTTTTAATAAGATGAGATCCCAGTTCTTGATTCTTTGAAGTATTTCCCATGCAGTTTGGGTTTTGTTCATGAACTCTCTGCTTATCCCTATGTTGTCAAGAATTCTACCTCCTTTCTCTTCCAGTAGATTTAGTGCTTCTGTTTTTTTTTTTTTTTGTGGGTACCGGGGGTCAACCTCAGGACCTCATGCGCCAGCAGGCGCCCATGCCACTGAGCAATATCACCAGCCCTTTTTTCATGTGTGGGTACCGGGAGTCGAACTCAGGACCTCGCATTTGCCAGGCAGGCGCTTATGCCGCTGGGCTATCTCACCAGCCCAGTGCTTCTGTTTTAATATTTAGATCTTTGATCCATTTTGACTTTAGTTTAGTGCATGGTGATAGACATGGGTATAGTTTTAGTCTTTGGCATGTGGAAAGCCAGTTTTTCCAGCACCACTTATTAAAGAGGCTTTCTTCCAGTGAACATGTTTGGCCCCTTTGTCAAAGATAAGGTAGCTGAGTGTGTTTGTAGTTGTGTCTGCATCTTCTAATCTGTTCCACTGATCCTCAGGACTGTTTTTGCTTTTTTTTGTTTTGTTCTGTTTTTGTTTCTTTTTACAGTACCATGCTGATTTTATCCCAGTAGCTTTGTAGTATAATTTCAAGTCAGGGATTGTGATGCCTCTTGCCTTGTCTTTGTTGCCCAGGATTGCCTTTGCTATTCTGGGTCTCTTCTGTTTCCAAATGAATTTTAGGAATGTTTTCTCTAGATCTGTGAGGTATGCTAATGGTATTTTGATCAGGATTGCATTAAATCTGTATAACAGTTTTGGGAGTATGGCCATTTTCACAATGTTGGTTCTTCCTATCCATGAGCAAGGGATACCTTTCCATTTTCTGATATCCTCTTCAGAGTACTGTACTGATATTCTCCTTTTTCAGAGTACTGTAATTTTCAATGTATAGATCTTTTACTTCCTTTGTTAGATTGATTCCTAAGTATTTCATTTTTCTGGATGCTACTTTGAAGGGTGTGGTTTCCCTAATTTCTTTCTCAGTGAGTTTGTTGTTTGTGTACAGAAATGCTATTGATTTTTGAAAGGTGACTTTGTATCCAGCTACACTACTGAATTTGCTTATTAAATCTAGAAATCTTTTGGTGTAGTTTTTGGGGTCTTCTATGTAGAATATCATGTCATCTGCGAATAATGATAATTTAGCTTCTTCCTTTCCTATCTTTATTCCTTTTATTTCTCTCTCTATCTAATTACTCTAGCTAATGTTTCCAGAACTATATGGAATAGGAGTGGTGATAGTGGACATCCTTGTCTTATTCCTGATTTTAGAGTGAAAGTTTTCAGTTTTTGTCCATTTAGTATGATGTGACTGTTGGTTTGTCATAGATGGCTTTTATCAGATTGAGGTAAAGACCATCTATTCCGATTTTCTGTAGGGTTTTTATCATGAATGCATGTTGGACTTTATCAAAAGCTTTTTCTGCATCTATTGAGATGATCGTGTGATTTTTGTCTTTGGCTCTGTTGATATAGTGTATTACATTTATTGATTTGCATATGTTGAACCATCCCTGCATTCCTGGGATGAATCCCACTTGGTCATTCTGTATAATCTTCTTGATGATTTGCTGCATTCTGTTTGCTAGTATCTTATTGAGGATTTTTACATCTGTGTTCATTAGGGAGATTGGCCTGTAGTTCTCTTTTTTGGTTGGGTCTTTCGCTGGTTTTGGTACCAGGGCAATACTTGCCTCCAGGAATGAGTTAGGGAGAATTGCTTCCCTTTCAATTTCATTAAAGAGTTTGAGGAGCATTGGCATCAAATCTTCTCTAAATTTTTGTAGAATTCAGCTGTGAATCCATTAGGACCTGGGCTTTTCTTTGTTCATAAGTTTTTAATCACATTTTCAATTTCATTAACTGATATTGGGTTATTCAGAACTTTTACATCTTCTTGATTCAGCTTTGGTAATTCATACATTTCTAGAAATCTGTCCATTTCTTCTGTGTTTTCCATCCTATGCAAGTAAAGGTTTTTGAAGTAGGTATTGATGATCTTATGAGTTTCCACAGGATCTGTAGTGATTTCACCCTTTTCATTCCTTATTGCTTGAATTTGAGTTTTTTCTTTCCTTTTTTGGATAAGGTTGGCTAGGGTTATCAATTTCACTTATTCTTTCAAAGAACCAACTCTTTGATTAATTAATTCTTTGTATTTTTTTTTTAGTCTCAATTGTGTTCACTTCTGCTCTGATCTTTATATTTTCCTCCCTTGTATGGCCTGTGGGCTTGACTTGCTCTTCTTTTTCTAGAAGCTTGAGGTACAGCATTAGTTTGTTTATTTGTGCTCATTCTGTTTTCCTGATGTGAGAATTCACCGCTATAAATTTCCCTCTTAGAACTGCTTTCATTGTGTCCCATAGACTCCAGTATGTTGTATTTGCATTTTCATTTGATTGTAGATATTGTTTAATTCCTTCTTTAATTTAATCTGTGATGCATTGATTGTTCAGGAGGTTGTAACTTAATTTCCATGTTTATGGAGTTTTTGCAGTTTCTTTTGCCATTAATTTCCAATTTCATTGCACTGTGATCAGATAATACACATGAGATAATTTCAATTCCTTTGCATTCACTTAAGCATGTTCTATGGGCTAGTATATGGGCTATTTTAGAGAATATCCCATGTGCAGCTAAGAATAATGTGTATTCTGATGTTGTTGGGTGGAACACTCTGTAAATGTCTACTAAGTCCATTTGTTCACAAGTTTGGTTCAGTTCTGTTATTTCTTTGCTGGTTTTTTGTCTAGTTGATCTATCTCTTTGTGACAATGGGGTATTAAGGTCCCCCGTTAAAATTGTGTTATTGCTTATTTGATCTTTTATGTTTATTAATATTTGTCTTATATAGTTGGGTGCTCCCACATTTGGTGCATATATATCTATGATTGTTATCTCTTCCTCTTGGATTATTAATTATACTAAATAGATCTCGTGATTAGCCAGAAGTTTCCCATACCAATCTACCAGGTTCAGGAAGAAATGGCCAATATGAATATGTTTTTAAAGACAAAATAATCAGAATAGTCTTATATACCTTATAACTTACATAATTTCCTTCTACTGTATTATAGATTTGATTATTAAGTTCATGTATAAAAACAAGCTTCTTTCTCTTTAAACATACAGGATGAGTGTATGCTCTATATAAAAGAATTATAATGAAGTTTATTTTAAATCACTAAAATGTAATGAAACTGTAGAGATAAGGTTTATGACTACATTAAAATTGATGAAAATAAAGAACATACTATTTTTTCTTCCATCAGAAAAATAAAAACCCTATGGCTAATAAAAAAGAAATCTATAAAGGAAAAAAAAGTCCAAGCCAGTCAGAAATGTAGTTTCTCTTTTTAGTGCATTGTTAGGATAAAATTTAGTTGTTAGTAAGAGAAATACTAAAAACAACAATGACAAACAAAATAGGCTGAGCGTGGTGGTGCACATCTGTAATCCCAGTGCTTAGAAGGCTGAGGCAGGAGGGTCGCCAAGAGCTCAAGGCCAGTCTGGGCTACTTAGTGTAAGAAGTTCAAGGCCAGCCTGAACTAGGTAGCAAGACACTGTCTCAAAAAACAAAACCAAACAAAACCAAATCAAACAAAAACCAAAATAGATATTTATTTTCCTTCATGTTTGAGAAATTCAAAGGGAGACAGTCCAGGCTGGTCGGTCCTCCTGGTGTCCATGCTCTTTCTGTCTTTTTTCTACTTTATAGGTGGAGTATGGCATCCAGAGTCCTCTCGGTCTAATATGACTGATGCAGCCCCTGTCACATCTGCATTTCAGTCAGCAAGAAGGAGGACGAGTGAAGGGAGGAATATGTCCTCCTTTAAAGGCTGTTCAAATTAAGTCACAAGAGATAAAGACATCTCTGTTGTTTTCCAATTTTTTTGCACCAGTAAAATTTGTCTATTGGTTTGGGAGAGCACATAAAAAGGACATCTAGAATACATGAACCATATTTTAGGTGTGCAACAATCTGTTTAATTGAGCTTCCTCAAAATCCCAGTCTACTAAATGTCAGATTTAAAATTTGATAGTAGTTCTTTATTTCAGAAATGGTTTCATTTTCTAAGTCTGTTTCCTTTAAATATCTCATTTATTTTAAATAGCTACTTTGTACCAGAAATAGCTCTAGTGAAATTTGCTTTCTGTAGGTCCATTTGCTTTCTTTTTTTTTTTTTTTTTGTGGGTACCGGGGGTCGACCTCAGGACCTCGCACGCCAGCAGGCGCCTGTGCCACTGAGCGATATCACCGGCCCTTTTTTCGTATGTGGGTTCCGGGAGTCGAACTCGGGCCCTCGCGCTTGCCAGGCAGGCGCTTATGCCGCTGAGCCATCTCACCGGCCCTCCATTTGCTTTCTTGAGTGCTTGTGCAATTTGTTGAATAATGTGTTCAAGTACAATCAAATAAAAATATATTATTAAGCCTCCTTTTTAACATAACAAGCTGACGACTATATACAGCTTTGCACCTCATTTGTTCATCTACTTTCTGAACAATACGTCTTAGGAGTCTGTACAATAAGGAGTGCTACTCTTTTTAACAACTTTATTAAATTCTCTTATATACATGGTTTACCTAATTTACCCATCATTCCCTGTTCATAAATATTTGGATTATTTCTGATCTTTGGAGTTATTATGATTCTTTTTAATACTTTGCTTATGACATAGCTGGAGAAGTTATTTGGGAGAATGAGGACTCCAAACCCAGAGAAATAAATAAAATTGTCTTAAGTTTATAAATAGTTTTTTTCAACTCAGACATCTTTAAATAATTACATTAAAAAATCACAACTTCTATAAAGTGTTATGCCTTGTAGATATCTTATTCCTAACATGTTAGGCCACGGACACCTTTGTGATGAGCCTTCTGCAGAAAAGTGTTCATGTGCAAAACTTTTTGTAAAATGTTTTGATTGGTCATTGGCCACCTACTCTGATTGGTCACAGAGATAAGATGTTGAATGTAAGAACTACACTCATTTCAGTAATTAAATACTGCTGGTCTCTAATGTGGTGGGACAATAACACTTCCAATAATTATTTGGAATAAAGGAAGGTTATTGCATATTAAATGTTGCAAATCCTATTGATTAGCTTTGGTTTGCATGATGCTTTGATTTTTTTTTCTAAAACAGTAATCACTATTTGTAAAATAGGAAATTTCAGACAAGGACCTGTATTTCCCAAGTCTCTTCAAAAGCTAAAAATTCAGTGGTCTGAATAGCATTTCTCCTGACAGTCTGTGGGAGTGTGGAGCCACTTCCTCTTGTCCAGTGCCCGCCAACCCTGTAGCCTGGCCCTTACAGGTACCAAGTTTGACATTCCCAGGTCAATCTTGAGTTTATAGTTTTAAAATCTTATGTTTCTCTCACTTTCTCCTTGGCTTTGTCTGGAGATTACTTGAGAATGAACTAGATAACAAGGTGAAAACAGCAGTCTCTTCAAAGATTTCCCTCCTCTCCCAAGTTCTCCTTATCAGGGGATAAGGCAAGGTAGAGAAGAGGGATGGAGAAGAAAGGTCGACCATCTTTTGCTAGATAGGTGTCAGGCCAAGCTGTGCTCACAGGTCGATGAGGACAGGGATGTTCAGGGTGGAGTGGCGAGCTGGAGGGTACACAAAGCCCCTTCATCAGGGGCGGTTTGCTTTATGAGCTTACCATCTGAGCTGGGGGTAGTCTTGCTGTAGAAAGACAGCAAGAGGTCTGGAACACTGGTCTCAGCTGTTGGACTCCCACAAAGGGTGGAGATTTTGTCCTCACCATCTGTCCATGGGCCTCCCCACCCATCATCTCCATAAGTTGGCTTCCTGCCTCAGCAGATGGTTCTTTCTTAGTGTCATAGATAGTATTTCTCCAAATGCTTTCTCGACCCCTAACTTTTTTAGTTGACAACTTTCTCTATAATCACCTTAGGTAGTTTTCAAAGGACGACATATTATATATTAACTATTGTGTATTACTTAACATTTACTGAGGGTTTACTACATGTTGGGCACAGTTCAAATTCTTTTATTAACTCATTGAATCCTCACAATCATCCTATGATCTAGGTCCTGTTATTCCCATTTTATAGACAAGAAAATCAAGACACAGAGAAATGAATAATTTTCCCCTAAGGGAGCCCACTTGGTAGGGTATACACAGACATTCACAGAGCTGCATCTCAGCATCCATGGGGGACTGGACATAGGACCCCTGACAATACCCAAATCTAAAGAGTGCTAAAGAAATCCTCATATAAAATGGCACAGTATTCTCATATAACCCACACACATCCCCCTGCACACTTTAAATCATCTCTAGATGACTCATAATATTTAATACAATGTAAAAGCTATGTAAAGCCACCATATTATATTATCTAGAAAACAAAGACAGGAAAAAAAAGTCTGTCCACGTTCAGTACAGATATGAATTCTTTTCTGAATGTTTGGATTCAAGGTTGAATCCATGATGGGGAACTTATAGTTACTGATAGCCGGCTGCATATATAAATATGAAAACCTTCTACCCAAAAATCCTCACCCACAATATCTCATGCTCAAAAGCAGATATTTATAGGGCTCCCACCTGACAGGGACAAAGAGTTACAGAAGTAACAAGTGGCAAAGAATCCGGGCTCTGAGAAGTGAGAGATGGACAGAATTCAGTTGTTCTTGAAGACTCAGAAGAAGTTTGAGAATTTTGCAATGTTTTTTCCCACATTTTTATTAATGCACATCAATTATGCTAATGGGCTTCATTCTGACAGATGTGTACATGTACATAACATACTTTAATCATTCTCCCATCACCTCCCTTGCTCACCTTCGCCCCTAGTTTCACACTGTGGGGGCAGGTTTCAAACACATGACATCTGTTCATTATTATCTTGTTTTTTTTCCTAAGACAGAGTCTTGCCATGCAGTTCAGGCTGGCCTTGAGCTCATTATGTAGCCCAGCCTGGCCTTGAACTCATTATGTAGCCCATCCTGGCCTTGAACTCTCAGCAATCCTCCTGCCTCAGCTTCCTGAGTGCTGGCATTACAGGTGTGTGCCACTATGCCCAGCTACATCTGTTCATTATTGTCTTCTCAGTATGTACAAGTGTTAAGAGCAGAGACCTCCGGCCAATATAACACCAAACTGGAGAGAATGTGATTTCAAAAATTAAAAAGTAAAATTCCAAAACATCTTTGAGTTCAAAGACAAAGAAACTTTAAATTGTTGTGCAACTCACTTCATTTTGACATATTTAAATTTAAACACTAGTTCATAGGTTAATTTTTCCAGCTACAAAAATGATCTTATGGTTATAAGCCTCTAAATTCACATAATTGGGTAAGTTACCAAGAAATAGATTAATCTCTGAGAAATGTTTGCTAGCAAAGACTCTTCCCAAGAAAAAAAAAGTAAGAGATAATTTTTTCCCAAGAGCAAGCAAGCTTTTGTGTTCTAGAATCTGAGGCTGTGTATCCCATGAATGCAGTTTACAGATATTTAATTGCTTGGTGTTTATGTGTTTATTGGATTGCAGGCTACCAGGGAGGCTGACTCAAACAGGGCTTTTTGGAAGAAGACCCAGGATAATGAGATAATCTTCTTGCATTATCTGTGATGATGGACGATGTACAAAAGTTTGTTTGTTGCTTTTTTGCTTTTCAGAGCTGAGGATTGTACCAAGCTATATCTCCAGCCTTTTTTTTTTTTTTTTTTTTTTTTTTTTAATTTTGAGACAAGATCTCACTAAGTCACTAAATTGGCCAGCCTGGGCTGGAACCTGCAATCCTCCACCCGCCAAAGCACTGGGATTACAGATGCGCCCCACTATGCTCTGCAAAAGTGTTTTGGCAGGCTGAGGCAGGAGGATTGCAAGTTTGGGCCCAGCCTGGACAACTTAGTGACCTAGGGAAATCTTGTCTCAAAATAAAACATAAAATTGCGCTGAGAATATAGCTCAGTGCAACGGCCCTGGTTTCAATTCCCAGCACCAAAAAAATGTACTTTGAATAGAGGTAGACTGCCTAGAAGGGAGCCAAGTGGATTTGCTGAGACCAGACAATGGGGTGAGTCAAGACAATGACTATGATTAGTAGTGACAAAGAAAACATGGACAATAGGCCTCTTCCATATTCCCTGGGGCTTGGGGCTTGGGTCCTGACACAGTCCAAGGAAGGGAAGAGAATAATTTGGCACAGAGTAGGCAAAAGTGAAGAATAGAATAAAGAAAAGAAAAGAAAAATTTCAGACTTCTATTATCTTGGCAAGTGTGGAAGCTCAGAACCAAAACTAAAGAAATGTGGTATTTTTTATTCTTCATTATTGAGAAGCAATTCCATTCTCTACATCCAAAAGTTTTTTCCTACTGTTGAGAAAACTCCTCTGTGGGTGGACTTGTTTCCTTCTCATTCCTCTCACCTCATTTTCACTGCCCTGGGGTCCCCAGGCTAGCTGCATCAGCAAGATCCTGTTATGCAAACTGCTACAGACTCTGTCTTGCCACCCTTCCTGACTTCATATCGCAAAGCCAAAGATGCTATGCTTAAAAATGCATCACCCCACATAGAAGACCTGCTGTGCCTGGCTCCCTAGGTTTTCCTGCTGGCCTCCAAGAATCTTAGAACAACCTTAGGACTCATCAATTCCACACCTAAGTATTGCCCAAGACAACTGAAAATGTGTTTTCACACAAAGGTTTGTACTTGAATGTTCATAGTAGTTACATTCATAACACCCAAAAATGGAAATAACCCAAATATCCATCAACTAGTGAATAAATAAATTGTGGGACATTAAATGGAATTTTATTTTGACTTAAAAAATGAAGTCCAGATACATGTTAAAACATGGATGGATCCTGAAAATATACTAGGAACAAAAGGACATATTGTATGATTGTGTTTATATATTCAGAATAGGCAAAGCGATAGAGATACAAAGTAGACTGGAAGTTACCAGAGTTGAGGGAAGGAAGATTCAGAGTGATTACTAATAGTTACTGGGATTCTTTGGGGGGGGTGATGAAAATATTCAGTAATTACATAATGACAATGGTTGCACAATATCGTGAAAATACTAAAAAAAAATTGAACTCTTCACTTTAAAATAGTGAATTGTCAAATGAATAACTCAATTTAAAAATTTAAAGTTGGGCTGGTGAGATAGCTCAGCAGCATAAGTGCCTGCCTGGCAAGCATGAGGTCCTGAGTTCGACTCCCGGAACCCAAATAAAAAAATAAAATAAAATAAATAAACAAATAAATAAAAATAAAAATTTAAAGTTATAAAGAAGAAGGATATTATGTTTTGGATCAGAAGTGTACCCTCCCAAAACTCATTTTTTTGAGACAAGGTCTTGCTATATACTTCAGGCTGGGCTTGAACTCACTATGTAGCACAGGCTGGCTTTGAACTCCCAACAATCCTCCTTCCTCAGCCTCCCAAGTGCTGGGATTACAGGTATGTGTCACCATGCCTGGCTCCAAAAACTCATGTGTGAAGGTCTGGTCCCCAGCCAATGGTGCTGGTGGGAGCTAGTAGAACCTTTAAGAGATGGGCCCTGGTGGAAGGAAGTTAGGTCACAAGTGGATTGGCCTTCAAGGGCATGTTGGGACTTAGGTCCCTCCTCTTCTCTCTCTGCTTCCTGGCCACCATGAGGTCAGCAGCTTTGCTCCTCCATATCTTCCTGCCGTGGTGTTCAGTCTCACTGTGGGTCCAAAACAACGGCCAAGTGACCATGGACTGAAACTTCTGAAACCATGAGACAAAACAAATCTTTCTTCCTTTTATGTTGTTTTATCTCAGCTGTTTTGTCACAGCAACAGAAAGCTGACTTCAGAAAGAAGAAGGAGAAGAAAGTGAAACTCTTAGTCTTGAGCCACATCTCTTCCTTCTCCTTCTTGGTGGCCCTGTCTGACCTCTTAGCGTCTGTCTGGTTCACTCCCCAGTCCTGAGGGTCCATCTGCATGCACAATGCCGGTGAGCCTGAGGCTGCAGACCCTGCTACTAGGCCTTACCCTTCCTAACCCCAGAGCCTGGTCCCCACCTCCAGTTCTGCTCAGAGTGATAACTGCTGAGCAAATGCCCCACCCCTGTGTGGTTCCTTGATAAAACCCCCAGAACAAAGTGTTACCCCAGTCACTCCTGGATTATGGACACTGCCTATGGAAGCCATTTGTCCAGAAGCAGCTCATTTCCTTTGGCCTGAAATTATGGAGTTTGTTCTAAAAAAAAAAAAAAAATCACATTATTATACGCTGAAGTGTGTTCACCCAGAAACATATATTGAAACTGCAACTCCCTAAACCCACAAATGAAACCTTATTTGGAGATAGGGTCTTTGCAGAGACAGTCAGTTCAAATGAAGTCATTAAGGTAGATCCTGATGCAGTATGCCTGCTGTCCTCATTTGGAGAAGAAATTTGGGCACAGACACACACAGAGGGAAGACCATGTAAAGAGACACAGGTGGAAGACTGGAGTGACCCCGGTGCTAACTACAGATGCCAGCAGACACCAGAAGGCAGAAGAGACATGGAAGGATTGTCCCATACAGTGGCCCTCCTGACGCCTGCATCTGAGACTTCAGGCTCCAGAACTGTGAGGCAGTAAGTTTCTGTCGTTTTGAGCCACACAGTTTTACCTACTTAGTTATGGCATCTCTGGGAAGCTAATACACATGTAAGAATGCACTTTTTGGAGTTTGGATGGGAGAGTCATACAGTTCAAAAGGGTACCAAAGATACGATGCATCAAAAAAGAGCAAACTATTGACACATGCGACAACTTGAATGAAGGTCAAAGGAACTGTGCTTAGTGAAAAAGCTGACCTCTAATGGCTTCATATCAGATGCTCCCATTTATGGGAATGTTATGTAACATTCTTGAATTGACAGTTACAGAGGAGAACACACATCAGTGTTTGGCAGGGCCTGGGAAACAGAGAGAGGCAGATGGCTGCGGCTATACAAGGGCAGCATGAGGGCTGCTACTGTGAGATCTGGCCTGTATTTTGACTGTGGTAGAGTCACACACATTTATACATGTGACAAAACTGCATATAACTAGATATACACAAATGGATGTAAAACCGGCAATAGTGGGATATCTATGGGTTGTCCTAGTGTCATTTTCCTGCTCATGATATTTTATTGTGGAGCTGGAGAGTGGCTGGGAAGGGGCAGCCCACATGAGAGTGACGTTGACTTTAGGGGTGCATTAGCTGAACCCAGGCAGCAGGTTCTCAGGAAGTAGTATAGGAGGATCAGGCTGGGTCGGTGGGGTGCTACAGATATGCTCAGTTCACACAGCATCAGAGCTGGTGATGTCCGCTGTAAGACAGGGAAACCCACGCTCAGAGTAGGACAGGCACCAGCCCGGGGACACACGGTTAATAGGGGTAGGGGCAGAGCCATGGTAGTGAAGGTACAGAGGGGGACAGAAACTTATCCAGTCCCACAGCACACTAGGAGCTGAGCCAATAATGGAACCCACCTTGTTTCTCATCCCTGTCAAGTCCAAGAAAACCCCACCCCATTCTTCCCACCTAGGACAGCAGCGAGGAAAGCCTTAGAGGAAATGAAAGGCAAGCATTTTCATTTTCCAAGAATTTTGTTGTCAGGACTGTTAGAATTCGATCCAGTGTTTCTCAAGCTCTTCAATACAGCTTGCATCAGGATCTAGGGCAGTTTTTCAAATATGCAGATTCATGATTCTACCCCATCTCACCCCTCGGCAGCACCAACGCTGTAACTTTCTTCTTCCTATAGGGTGTGAGAGACTTGTTCGCAAGTTGAAGCACCTGATAAGAATTTAGTTAAGTTCGGTGAAATGCATCAGTCTAAGCCCTGGGGAATTAGCTGTCAGTCAGACACAGCCCCTGCTTTCAATGCGATTGGGAAGGCAGACACTAAGTCATGCTTTTCGGGGGGGCTCGGGGGAGGCTTTCAGGCTCTCCAAGGAAGGGTAGGAGGTACAGGCAGTGAAGGCGGTACAGGTGGAGGTGAGAGGCTGGGTGTTTCAAGCAGCAGGAGCAGAAGCAGCAGGGACATGTGATCCTGAGTGTTGCTGGGCTTGTTTTAGAGACAATGGGTTTGGTGTAGATAATAAAGAAGTCCCAGGGTTTGGAGCATACTGACAGGAGCTCAAGCTTGGAGAGCTTGGATACCAGGTCAAAAAAGAAAAGAAAAGAAGATGTTACCATTGGGGGAAAACTGGGCAAAGGGCATCGAGGATCTCTCTGACTTATAAGTGCATATGAATGTATAATTATCTCAAAATAAAAGTTTTTTAAAAATCATCAAGCTATATAAATGTAACCCAAGTAAGTAGTCTTCATTTGGGACTTTCCACTTCCAGGACTGTAAGAAATAAATCTCTGTCCTTTATAAAATATCCAGGCTGTTACAGCAGCACAAAGCAGAGTAAGGCAGGTGTACTGGGCACAAGATTTTGGAAAGCAAGCCGGTAGTATTTGTGTAGAAGAAAAATGCCAGGTGTTTTTTTGTTTTTTTTTTTTCAAAGACATAGTCTTGAGGCAGGAGATGAGGTGTGGCAAAGACTAGCTGGGAAAGAGACTAGTTGTAGGGCTGACCTAAAATCCCAGGACACACCCACAGAACAGTTCCCAGAGCCCTGCACGTGGAGAGAACTCGAGCAGGTTTTTGATAGGACTGCCCAGATCTGACGCCAGCCTCCCGGTGGGAAATACAAAAGGGACAATCAGCCTTGAGCTATGTGGAATGTATTTTCTTGACCCAAACTTGCTCTGCAGAGCCTGTTTCTTTTCATCTCTTTAATAAATGTAAAACCTTACCAACATTTGCACTTGTCTTGACCAGTTCTTTACTCGGGACATAAAGAACCTAGAAACCTCCTCTAGGAGGAGGCTCCAGACCCCAAAACCCCTAACAGTCTCACTACGTAGCCGAGGGTCCTCTTGAATCCTTGATCTTCCTGCCTCAGCCTCACAAGTGCTGGGATTACAGGCTGTGCGCCACTGCCCTAGTCAAGAAAAAAAGTCTTTAAATATCCCCCTACCACCAGGTGCAGTGGTGCATGCCTGTAATCCTAGCACTGAGAGAGGCTGAGGCAGCAGGATCCCAAATGTGAGTCCTGCCTGGACAATTTAGGAGACCGTATCTCAAAATAAATGTTAAAAGGCTGAGGATGCGGATCAGTGGCACAACAGTTCGATCCCAGTACTGAAAAAACAAAAACAAAACCCCCTACAATTGGCTCAACAGTTCCACAGTAGGAAATCTATCCTAAACAATCTTAAATTCACGAGGTGTGTTTCATACAAAGATATTGGTTACAGCGTTGTTTTAATATTGAAATAAGAGGGAAAAGTTAAACTATGATAATTTGCTGCCACTAAAATTTGTAATAATATGGAAGCTCCTACTTTATAGAGGTTCGTAGAATATAAAAAGGTGTCATATGTTGTATGCTGCATGTATCCAATAAAATTTATATCCGAACTTCCCATTCTTTGATATATGCTTAGGGAAGAAATACACTGGCACCTCGGGCTGCCCCAGCTGGAGGCGGGGATCTGGTCCCGCTAAGACGAAAGAGCAGCCCTCCTGTGGTCACCACCAGGATGGGTGATGAGCACCTGGTATTCATTACACTCTACTTTTGATATTTGAAAATGGTCATAATAAAAGGAGCTTTTATAAGTCTGAAGTACATGAAAAATTGACATTGACTATACTCAGAAGTTAGTACCACGTGTGGTTTCCAATCCTTTAAATTCCTTTTTTTTTTTCGTGCACATTCTGCACTTATCACGTCGATTTTAAAATTTTTAGGGTAAGAGGAGCAAGCAGAGGAAAGTCTTCCCCTTTTCCCATGTGGAGGAGCGTGAATAAGAACTTCAATTCATTCATCACTAAATTCTAAGAGAATTCGCGCGTGTTTCTTCCCCCAAAGCCTCCTCATAACCCAGGGATTTTATTTAGGAAACTGCAGACTGAGCGCTGGGGCGTCTGTCTTCCCCAACTCCACTCCTCGACCTGGGCATTTCTGACTGCTCATCTGGAGTTTTCCCAGTTCAGATCTGGTTCTCCGTAAAGTGGGGCCTGACGAAATTCCAAGAAAGACGACACCCACCTGCAGCGGAGGAGGTTGGTAGACCGGAAACGAAACGAGGCGCAGAGATGAATGACTGTCGGTTCCTCTCTTCGCTCTCCTCTTTCCGCCGTTCAAACATTTTACCTTTTCTTGGGGATGAAAGAGGCAGAGGAACAAGGCAAGGTGACCGGGACCGAGTTGGAGCAGGCGCGCTTCGCCGCCACCGCGGAAGCCAGCGGGTAGCCCAGAGGCAGCGCCCTCGCCGCGGGACAAGAGCGCACGGGGCAGGTGACCCGCGCGGACGGTCCGCTTCCCCCGACGCCGTCGCCGAGCGGAGGAAACTTACAAAGTTGCAGAAGTCCTGGAGGACGCGCGCGCGAGCGGGACTGAAGTCTGGGGTAAACGCCGAACGACAGAGTGTACTGGAAAGCTTGTCCTCCCACGGCTTCGCCCATTGCCTCTGCGGGGAGGGGGGGTGGCACCGCCCGGTGGCTTTGGGAGTCCCCAGAACGAGGAGCGAAGAGGAAGGCCCCCGGCGTGCGCAGGTAAGGTCCCTAAGTTGTTTCTGCGCAGGGTCCGGAGGGCTCTGGGCACAGGAGCGGTGTCGCGAGGGTCCCGCACAGTCGGGGCGTCTTCCAAAGCAGGAGTGGGGGTACTGAGTCACGGATCTGTCATCGCTTCGCACCTCTCCGCAGCCCTCCGGGGGCTAAAGCAAAAGCGAAAGCGAATGCGCCAGGCGGGCGGCCGGTCCCCAAGCTGCGCTCGACACCTCCCCGGGGCCGGCCATTGCGCGCGCGGCTGGCCCGGGGCGCCCTGGCGGGGCACTGCAGGGCGGACGGCCATGGTCCCGCGGCAGCTCCGGGGCAGTCGAGCCCACGCCCTCCCCGCGTTCCTGCTGCTGTTACTGCTCCGACTGCCGGTGACGCTGGGTAGGGAGCGGCGTGCGCCCGGGCGGGGCAGCGGAGCGGGCCAGGGCTCCAGCCGGACCCAGCCGGGTCCCCTCCCTCCCCGGGCTGGGAAAGGAGCCGGGCCGGCAGGACGCTGGGTGCGCTGCAGGGGCCCGGGGCGGGCGCGGCGCTGACTGGAGGGACACGTGCAGGACAGCGCAGGGACTGCGCAGGGCGTCAGGAAGTGCTCCGCCGCCGGCCAGGCTCGCGCTGGCTCCTGGTTCACCCTCGCCAGGGAGCGGGAAACCGAACTCGGATTTCCTGAGAGCTGGGGAGGAAGGCGGTTCTGAGAAGTCTGGTTTGGCAGTGGGAGCAGAGTTGTCCTGGTACAGCGCTTTGGAAAAGTGTGCGCGCGCTTCTGCAAAGCCACCTGCGCGGGCTGTGCGCGTGTCGTTGCGCCTCCCGCAGTCCCCGAAGGGATCTGGACTGTGAGGCAAAAGTAAATTAGATTAATAGACAGCTGGGAAGATGGGGTAAGGACGGCGTCCCTGAGAAGGAAACAAACGTGTCTGGTAAGTTACACACCTGGGGACCTGGGAACAACTCGGAGTTCTTAAGTGGGCAGGAAGCGGCGAGCCGGGACGGGGAGCCTGCACTCCTAGCAAAAGGGAGAAGAAATGAAGTTGGTGATTGTTTGATGTACTCGAGAACGTGGATTGTTTGTAGAGCTAATGTCAGCGGGAAAACTCGAATGGGTGACTCCGAGGGGTTTTGTTCCGGGAGCTAAAAGAGGGAGGGGAAAAGACAGATGGATGTAGCTGTGTCCTTGTCCACGCCGCTTCTTTTTATTTAAAGGAACTCTTTCCCGGTCTGATAATAACCATGAACTCTTCCCCAGAAAAAATGCATGAATGTATAGACTTACAAAATGAGCATATGATCTGGGGCCAAGGCCATCTGTGAATATCCATGGGAGGTGGCAACCCCGCGATCTCTGTGCCTGTGTTTTAAGCAGCATCCCCATGACTTACATCCATGGGGCCAGCCTGCCACCCCTCACAGTTGCTGCCTGGATTGGTCTGAACCCCATAGTCCTACAGGGGTTTTATGAAGTTTCATTTTCTTATGACTGTGGTACTGTGCTACATCTGAGAAGCTGAGTTATGTTGGTGACCTGATCAGTTCCTCCCAAGTGGCTAGCCAGTGTCCTGGAACGATCCCTGAAGAAATGCTAAAAGTAGCCAGCAGCTCAGCAACTCCATTACAGAGTGAGAAAGTGGACGCAGCTTTAGTCAGAGCATCTACCCGGAAGTTGGAGAGGAGAGATGGGGGTTGACAGGTCTCTGAAGCCCCGGGGCATCACACAGCTTTGCTTTCCGGCCTTTCAAAGGTGTTCTTGCCATCGAGCAGCTCTGATGTTTGTTTGTTTTTTATTTATTTATTTATTTTTGTGGGTACCGGGGGTCGACCTCAGGACCTCGCACGCCAGCAGGCGCCCGTGCCGTTGTGCGATATCACCGGCCCTTTTTTCGTATGTGGGTTCCGGGAGTCGAACTCAGGACCTCGCGCTTGCCAGGCAGGCGCTTATGCCGCTGAGCTATCTCACCGACCCCTGTTTGTTTGTTTTTTGAAACAGCCTCATTAAGGTATAATTGACAGACAGTAAACTGCATATATTTAAATTTGATAAGTTTAGAGTGAATGTAGAGTTTAAAAGTTTAGCGGAAAATGCATAAATTCGTGAAACCAGCACCCTAATCAAGAGAGTAACAAGACTTTCAATATCAGGTTTCCTCATGCCCTGCCTAATCCTTACTGCCAACCCCCCCTCACGACTACCTATCTCTTTTCTGTTAATATTGCTATTTTGCACTTTCTAGAACTTTATGTAAATGGAATTCTACAGCATATACTCTTTATTGTTCACTTTGTGCACTCAGTAATTATTCTGAGAATCCATCCGTGGTGTAACTTGCATCACTAGTTCATTCCCTTCTTTTGCTGAACGCTACCATCCCAGGGTTGTGCCACCATTTATCCAGTCACTTGTTAATGAACCTTTGGATCTTTTCCACTGTTTGGCTTTTATATGTAAAGTTGCTGTGAATCTTCATGCCATTGATTTTTGTGTAGGTGTATGCTTTCATTTATCTTGGGTAGGGAATGGCTAGGAAAGACGTGGCTAAATTATATGGTAGGTGTATGTTTAACTTCTTAAGAAACTGTCAAACCATTGCCCAAAGTGGCTGTACTATTTTACCTTCCCAGCAGCAACAGCGTAGGAGAGTTTTAGTTCCTCCGCATCCATGTTGGCACTTGTTATGAAGAACCTTTTAAATTATACCCATTCTACAGGGGAACCAAGAGATAGAGGGAGGGGAGAGGAAGGGAGGAAGAGAAAGAATTAAGACATGTTATGTACATGTACCAACTTCCCATGATGAATGTAATCATTATATACTGCAAACACGTGCTAATAAAAATTTAAAAACAAAACAAAGTTTACCCATTCCAATATGTATGTAGTGGTCTCTCATAGTTTAATTTGCATTTTCATAATTAATGATGTTATACACATTTCCACATGCTTCTAAGACCTGCCTTGTGTATATCTTCTTTAGTGAAGTATCCACTGAAATCTTTTGCCCTTTTAAAAACTGAGTTATATTTTTATTGAATTTTGAGAGTTCTTTATATATTTTAGATACAAGGCCTTTACCAGGTATATGATTTGCAAATATTTTCTCAGACTCTGTGGCTTGTCTAGTATTGATTCTCTTAACTCAGTCTTATGAACAGCAGAAGTCTTTAATTTTAGAGATCCTATTTATTAATTTATTATATATAATTCTTTTTGTCATGTATAAGAAATCTTTCCTTAGGCCAAGATCATTAAGGTTTTTCTTTGTCTTTGTTCTTCTAGAAGTATTATAGCTTTAGGATTCACATTTGTGGCTGTGATCCATTCTGAATTAATTTTGTATATACAGTAATTTGAGGTACGGATTGAAAGTTATGTTTGTTTGCTTTTTGTTTGTGAATATCTATTCCCAAACCATTTGTTGAAAAGACTATCTCCTATGTCTTGCTCTTGCACTTTTTGAATATGCTATCCATGTATGTGTAGATTGGTGGCAGTGTACAAAAACATCAACATACGAAAACTAATTGTATGTCTATTCATTCTCACTTAACAACTGGAGATGGAAAAGTTTTTCAAATGCCACTTGTAAAATGCCACCTTCAAAAGGTATGAAATTCCTTTTTTTTTTTTTTTTTTTTTTCTTTAACATCCAAAAGGTATGAAATTCTTAGGAGATAAATCTGACAATAGATGCGGAAGATTTGTGTACTGAAAACCACAAACCATTGCTTAGAGAACTTAAGACTAAATCCACAGATTTGGGAAATCAATATGGTTAAAGTGTCTCTCCAAATCAAAGTTCTTACAGGCTTTCTTGTAGAAATTGACAAATTAATTCCAAAATTCCCATATAAATGTGAAAGACCTAGTATAACCAAAACAACTGTGAAAAATAACTGAGTTGGAGGAAGTCTCCCTGATTCCAAGACTTGCTGTAAAGTCCCAGTAGTCAAGACAGTGTGGTATTGGTGTAAAGACTGACAAAGAGATCAGAGGGCAGATCTGGTATTTTAAAAGTGATCTTAAAAGCAGAGGAGACTCGAATTATTAAATCTGCTACTTGGTAATATGATTCTGATCAGAAGTTATAGAGAACAGCACGTTCTTTATTAGTGAGTATTAGTCTCCAATCTGTTCATGCTCCTGTTCACAGTATGTACAAAATATTAAATTGTTGACAGCAACCTAAATGTTCAACACTGGATGGCTGCATAAATAAAACGGAGCTGTTTTCAAATAGCATGCAGCATATGACTTGATTTTGAGTAGAAGATCTAGAAGTAGTTACCCTTCAACAGGAAAATACTGTGTATCACTAGTATGCGTACATGTGTGCAGCCATCTGCCTTTTCTTATTTTTTCTGTCATAATTTGGTTTTGCAGTAAGAAAGGTGGATTACCAGGTACCTAGAGACCTCGATTCTTTTGTTGTATCAGCTTCACAGTGAGCTTCCTAAGCGAAGGAACCACATCTTACGCTTCTGTGTATCTCACATTCTAGGTGATTGAATGTTGTAACAAGTGAAAGAAAATGTTGGAGTGGTTTCTGACTCTGCTTAGCAAATGGGAGGGGCATGCTGACCTGACAGGTTTTGAACTCTGGATAGGAGAGTAGGCCAGGGCTCCTTGCCTCTATTAGACTCTGTAAATTGACTTTACAGATAAAGAAGCTTGACCCACAGGTTCTGGAAAGCAGAAAGAGGTGTGGCCTTACACATTGTTTTGCCATCTTCATTTAAATGATTATTATGGTTTTTTGTGTATATTTTTTCAGCTATGTGAGAGTTTTGAAATCCCAGAGCCTTAAGTTGGACCCAGTTTCTATTATTTCATTCATTGTGGTATATGTCTTCATAACCTACTAACTTCAAAAATTACCGGTTGTATATGGGGCTTAGAATTGTGAGAGTACCAGAGAACTGTGAAATGTATGCACTGTCTTCAAGGAACTTACAATATTCTAGACAAGGTGAGATTTGTGTATACTGAATATCTAAGGAGAAAAGCTATGAGAGAGTATGTAGATATTACAATTGAGGTATCAAAAGTTGTGACCAAGGCTTCTGGAAATGAAAAGTTATGGCTATAGCTAAATGTATTATCTCCAATGTAGTAATGAGATAATCTGGCTTTGTAATGTATATTGATATCCTTGTGCATTCAAATATCAACTGTTCCTGGGTTTATATTTGTTTGAGGACCATTCACAATGGAAAGATTCCAAGTAAACATCCTTTCACAGGAAAAAAAAAAAAAAAAAAAACAGAGTAGATATTGCAAAACTTCCTACTACAGAAAATCCAGAAATGATGACTAGTATAGTACAAACATCTTTTTAAATTCATTGGTGATGAAAGATATTCAACTGTTTAGCTGGGTGTGGTGATGCATGCCTGTAATCCCAGGACTTGGAAGGCTGAGACAGAAGGATTGCCATGAGTTGGAGGCCAGCCTGGACTGCATAGTGAGTTCAAGGCCAGTTTGAACTACAAAGCCAGACCCTGTCTTAAAAGAAAAAACCTGTTTAAACAAAAATAATAATAACGTGTTGTGGGTACATATAACATATATAAAAGAAAGATGTATCACAACAGTAACACGAAGGCTGGGAGGAGAAAATGCAAGTATATTATTTATGGTTCTTAATGCTTTTTATGTGAAATGGTATGAAATACCTTGAAAAATAAACTGTGATAAGGTAAAGATATAAACTATAGACCGTAAAGCAACCTCTAAAATAATACAATAATGAATTATACTTAGTAAGACAACAAAGGAGATAAGATGGCATCATAAAATATATTCAGATAATTCATGACATGATCATCTCAATAGAAAATCCTTTGGAATATACAAAAATGCTATTAGAAAAAATGAGTAGCAAGTCTGCAGAATACACGGTTAGTATAACAAAAAAAATCACAATACAAAATACTTGCAACAAACAATAAGAAATTTAAATAAAATATTACCATTTGCATTGGTATCAAAACTATGAAATAGTGATACAGCTGACAAAAGATATGGTACATTGAAAACTGGTACATTGAAAACTATAAAACATTTCTAAGAGAAATAACAGAAAATTTAAATCAAGAGAAATATGGTGTTTATGAATTTTAAGAAGATTTATTATTATCAAAATGTTCCCCAAACCAATCTATGGATTTCATGCAGTTCAAGTCAGAATTTCAGCAGGTGCTTTTTTTTTTTTTTTTTTTTTTTTTTTTTGGTAGAAGTTGATAATATCTTGATTCTAAAAGTCAGTAAAAGCTCTAGAAGTGCAAACTATCTTGAAAGTGATTAACAAAGATTTACATCACCTGGCTTCAAGATTTATTATGAAGCCATACTAATCAAGACAGCATGGTATTGGTGTGAAGATGAACAAATGGATATATCAGTCGATGGAATAGAGGGTAGATACACACATACTTGGTCCATAGGTAAATACTTGGTTCTAGGTCAGGATCCTACGCAAGTAACACGGGAGTTCTACCACTGCTGGCAGAGGGGACAAAAAACCTGCTAAAGGTACAAGAGAGAGGTTGGCTGTCACAGAGAGAAGGAGCAAAATAAAGTTCTACCCATGAGACCAGGCATACAAAGACCTGCCTGAGCCTGAGACTGAAGTAAGACAGCAGGAAACTTCCCCGTCCCACTGGGTGGGCAAGCATCCAGTAACAAGCACAGCAGCCTGTGGCCACAGGTGTGTGAAGAGATCCCCTCTCTGGTGGAGGAATGTAGAAGACAAAAGATGAGGGTTGAGCAGGAACATTGAGCAAAGCCCTCTGACATGCCAGCCCCTCACACAAGCTCCAAGATAACACTAGAGAAATCTGCAGCACGGCAGCAGCAAATGTCCTGAGTAGATAGGCTCAGTCCTCACTGTCAGTCTAGCAGAAGACAAGTCCCCATGGGAAAGGAAGAGTGGTAACAACTGTTAACAACAAATGGCTAAACAGGAAATAGAGGACTCCCACTCTGACAGAAAGAAGACTCTGGGTGTTGGATGTGCTGATGGATAAATAGATTCTGCTGAAGAAACTCCAGTAGTAAGTTCTTGAAAATATTTAATTGTGTGATTATGCATCAGATTGTGTGTTAGAACTGTGCAAGAGGTGAGTGAAGAGAGGATGAATGGATGAGGTCTGGAGTAGCAAAGGAAGGGAAGGGCTGCAGCAAATGCCCAAGACTTGAGTGGATGAGTTTGAGAGGATGCCGGGGCAACAGGCATCACGTGTGAGAAGAGACTGGGCCTGGGTGGATCACAAAACAGAGGAAGGGCTAGGGCGCAGGTGATTTGCACAGGGGTCATTGCAGAGACCCCTTGCTGCATATAGAGTTCCACGTGTTCTGGAGGGCTTTCTGTTCCTGGATGAATCAGATGATTGTAGCCCAGCTCTGTATCTCTGCAGTCACACAGGGATTTGTCTTGCAAAAAACTATGTGTGAAGCGTTTGGCGTGAGGGGGGGATTCTGAGGCTCCCCGACCATCAGAGATTTCAGAATAAGTCACGGCAGGGCCTGTCAGTCCTCTGGAGGTGGAGCGCTGAGGCCTGTGGTCTCACAGGATTCCTGCAGGCCCAGGAGAACCATGCTAAAAGGCATATTTGGGATAAACAAGAGAACGGGCAGGTGAGAAAATTCTGTTAGATACAGTTCTTTCAAGTAAAATCCAGTCTTTCTCTAGACTTTTCTCCAGGGCAGCATGTCTCTCTTATTCTTTAGGGTCACCCAACCGTGTCTGGAGGGAAATGACCCAGCCACAGATGATGTAACAGCACCCAGACCGATCCAAAGGTCTAGGGCTGGTTAGGGCTTACTCAAAAGGAAGGAGTGTCTGATTCCAGAGCTGGCCGAGTACTTTTATGGGACTCTCCATTCTGGGTTGCTGCCAAACACTTCTAGGGTTGATGAGTTGATTTTTATGGTAATTCCTCTCCGCCCCACCCCATTCCCCCGAGCCCTAAGAATTTTTCCATTTATTTAACATATCACAAAATACCACAGTCGCAGATTTAAGACCTTGGTAGCACAGGGAGAGAGGGAGGGGAGAGGAAGAAGTAAAAAGAATTAAAAATGTGTTACATACATGTACCAACTCCCCACAGTGAATGCAATTATTATGTACCACAAACATGTACTAATAAAAATTTAAAAATACAGTACTTTGGTAACACAGAGCTAAACCCATGGTACTGCAAAGCTAACCAGACACAGATGAAATTTCTGGGGTTGAGGGTGGAGGATTAGATCTACTAAAAATGCGAAAGAATACAGCAATGTATTCTTGTTTTACACAGGAATGTGTAAAAGAAATCCTCATGGATAGAGTCAATCCCATGATCTGAAAAGGCTATGAACAAGTTTATTCATAACTTTAAGAGAAATTCTAAATAAATTCTAAAACATCACTTGCAATGATGCACCTATAAATATCAGAGGGCAGCAGTGCTCAAGAAATGCGGTTCATGGACTTTCACATGGAATTTGGAAATGCATATTCTCAGGCCCTGCCTCAGACTTGCTGACTCAGGAGCTCTGGAGTGGGTCAAGCGTATATCTGTGGGGACTCTGATATTACCTATCTTTGAGCAGCAGAACTTGCTCATGCAGTGATCGGAGCTGATTGCATAATTGATATGAGCTGTTCTTTTGTGCCTGGGCTGAAGGGCAGTCTGGATGGGAAGAGAGATGTGACATGGGGGAGGCAAGAATCACCTGAACCAGTGGAGCTGAGTTGAGACCCATGTGGGTCTTTGACCTTCAAGACTCCTGCATTCATGATGAGGTGTCCTACTGGGCCTCCTCATCATGCTATCAAATAGCGTGATGGCCGAAGAGTGAAAGAAGGGGCAGCAAAGCCCCCACTCACTAGAGAAGCTGTCCAGCCTGCTGTGAAAGGCACCACCAGGTGGCCGCCAGATCTCAGAGCCACAGCCTCACCACCCTCAGGTGTGAGGGAGAGGGACTGGTCCTCTACTTGCTTTCTATTCTTTGCAGCTGGGTGGATTGGGCTCAGTAGAGATGGGAAGTGAGGGAAGGTGTGTCTGGCTCAGCTACGTGTGCAGTACAAATGCACCACACTGTAAAAATAGCCAGCTTTCAGGAAACTTTGACATTCACGCTTTCTTGTTCCATCACTCTTTCTGTGTAAAGAGACTGCGTGTACTGTAAGGAGGACTGCAGTGGACTGCATTCTACTGTAAGAAGGACTTTTTCCTTCTCTCTCATTTATTTATTTATATTAGTGTAGACTTGAGTCTTATTTTACTTTTTATTTATTTATTTATTTATTTTTGGTACCAGTAATCAAACTCAGGACCTTGCACTTGCCAGGCAGCCGCTGTGCCACTGAGCTATATCCCTGGCCTGAGTCTTTTTTTTTTTTTTGTTCCACTAGTTTTAATCTGTTTCTGTCTTTCTTTGTTTTAATGTTCGAATTGTCCCAGATTTGATCAACAAGAGCCTGTTCAACCTGCTCTTATCTCTTTTTAACATGACATTCTTTGATTAATTTCTTACTTTCTTGAACAAGATCTTCCGGGTTTATCTTGTGCTTTTGCCATTCTAGTCTTGGATTCTGCCTTTTTTTCCCAGGGAAACCCAAGTCTTTTTAGTGGCAATCAAGACCTGACATTAGCTCCCCACTGCTAATGTGTCATTGCCTCTAGGCACTAATAGAGGAAAGACTGGACACACATGTACACACAAGAGCATGCACGTACATATACATATACACATGCCCACACACTTGCTCACAGGCAGCCATACAAGTATATGTACACACTCTTATACTCACATAAGAGATGTGTACACACATATACTATAATCACGTAGGACACCTCCAATCTCTATTCAGGCACCATAGGGGACATTTTAGTTGTCTGCTCCCTGTTGCCAGAGTTGAAACTTCTTCCTCCAGAAGTGAGAAAACTGGACTTAGTTTATTTTACTCATGGATAACAACTGATTTACATAAATTATGGAGAAGAAAAGGGAAGACAAATGTGGTACTGCATGCCTGTATTCCTAGCACTCTGGGCAGCTGAGGCAGAAGGATCACGTGTTCAAACCCTGCCTGGACAACTTAGTGAGACTCTCAAATTAAAAAAAAAAAAAATTAAAATGGCTAAGGATGTGGTTCAGTGTGAAAGTCCTGAATGCCCAGTATGAAGAAGGAGAGGGTGATGAGGAAAAGACGAGGAGGATGAAAAGGTGCAGGAGGAAGGAAGAGGAGAAAATGAGAGATGGCAATAACTTTAGACCTTCACCCCAGCCTGAGTAGCATAGACAGACTTGGGAGAAAAATCTCCAGATTAGGAATACTCACTCTTTATCCAGGATAAAACAGTGGTTCAGATTGTATGCATTTATAGTGAATCTTTTTGTTGTGGCTTGTATCTAGAAACCTCCAAAGCCTCACGCACTCATAAGCAGGGCTTTTAAAAGGTGATTGAATTGTGAGGGCACGATAGCTAAATCTGATGTTAGGAGATGGGGCCTGATGGGAAGAGATGGGTCGCTGGGGGTCTGACCTGGTAGGATGTCTCTCCCTCTCTGGCTCCTCCCTTCACTCTGTTTTCTGGCCACCCTGATGACAGCAGCTCATCCTCTGCTATGGCACTCTGCCGTGCTTTACTGCCGTGGGGCCAGCTGACTATAGACTGAAAATATGAGCCAAAATAAACCTCTTGTCCTTTAAGTTGTGGGTGTCAAGTACTGTGTCCCACAGATGGGAAAGTGACTAGGATAGATTTGTGGCATTGGAGAAAAAAGAAATAAAAGAGTAATAGTACTGATGACCAGAGACCTTGAAGCTGAACTCCCAAATTGGCCCAGGTTTCTCAAACTGAAAGCAGGTTTCCTTGCTGGGTAGCCTCGGGACAGAAAAATATTAATGACAGAGCTTATACAGCCAATAGCAAGGATCCCTGAAATTCACAGCAGGTGATAGGAGGCTTAAAGAGCAGCTGAATACTTTTGCTAAGTATATTAAAAATAGGAAAGTGACAGCTAGAGTTGGGGTAAAGGCTGGGAAGGTTACCAATTGGGCATCCTTAATCCAGGCTACACAATCCAAAATGGTCCAAAATATGAAACTTTTGAATGCCAATAAGACACCACAAGTAGAAAATTCTACACTTGACCTCATGTGACAAATCATAAAATGCAGATGCACTAGTATTGGATAAAATTACCTTCAAGCTGTGTGAATAAGCCCAGTGAGTAGTACTCACTGTGAACGGAGGCTAGGAGGAGTGGGTTCAGCTGCTAAAGGAGATTGCACATCTATTGGAACCCATGAGAACTTCGAGTCTACTTATGTACGTGATGAAATGTTCCATTCAGTAGCAACCAGCCTTGATGGAGATAAAAGAAATCAGAGGATAACAGGAAATCTCAGTATTCATGGTGCAGTGACTCATGATAATTATTGCTGACCTGGTGACCAATATTGCTTCAACACTTTAAATCTCCTCAAGTGATCAGTCACAAATGCCCTATTTCAAAATGTGCTACAAACACTAAGACTTGAAAAACACTGGAGGGGAAGATTTCAATACTCAGAAGATGTGAAATAATTTGCTGACAAAACTTCTGAATCTGAAAATATCACAGAAAACAATGAAGACCCAAGAAAGATCAGGAGATTCAGAACACAGACATTTAAAATTAAAATCGGTTACCAGAGCTGAACTTGAGGCTTATGTGGTAAGCAAAAATGTTTTGGAAGGGATTCAGGCAAACAAGTTACAACCCAAAGACTCAGAGGGGGAGAGAGAGATAAGGGGAAGAAAGTACAGCAACAAAAAGTCAACAAATATGACACTACTACCACCCTCCAAATGGAAATGGCCCGTATGTCAGTCTCTTCAGGCCCTTAGATATTTTTTATGCTTTCTTTGGTGAGGGGAATGTTGGGGAGGGAGCCCAGGGCCTTGTACAAGCTACACAAGTGCTACCACTAAACCATACCCCAGCCCTTAGATAGTAAATTGTAAAACTTTATTTCCATAAAGCAGAGCTAGTACACCACTGCCAGGATTTTTAGCTGTAATTTTGGAGTCTGAGTCCAATTCAAGCTATTACCAAAGTAGACCCATCTGGGTCACTCCACTTTGCTTCTAGTTTCTTCTGAAAATGTGACAATAATCTGATGGTTTGGCTATATGTGTAGAAATAAAACAAATTGAACTCACTACATTAGAAGGTCAGAGTCAAGGCTGTTACTGAGGAAGAGAGTTTATCCATTGATTCTTTAACAAGTCCTTCTTGTGCACCTACTGTTGCCAGGTCCTGTATAGGCTCAGGAATATGATGTTGAATGAAACTTACCTTCCATAGTTCAGAAGGCAGATGGTGAGACATCTGTTAATTATATAATCTCAGTGTCTTAATGTAAACTGTGAAAGAGGCTACAGAGAGAAAACCAGAACTATCAGATCAGGTTTACTGGGTAGGTAAAGAAAGGCTT
Source organism: Erethizon dorsatum (assembly GCA_028451465.1). Taxonomy (NCBI): domain Eukaryota; kingdom Metazoa; phylum Chordata; class Mammalia; order Rodentia; family Erethizontidae; genus Erethizon; species Erethizon dorsatum. The sequence goes on from CM051825.1 coordinate 43,689,285, forward strand.
TCCTGAGGGGGGAGGTTACAGTGAGCTACAAAGAACAGTGGGGCATAGCCAGCCAAGAGTGTAGTGGTGGGTTGTGTGTGTGTGGGGGGGGTGGACAGGGGAGCCAAAGGCCAGTGTGACCATGGGGAAGACAACGAGAGGTGGGCATGGCCAGGTCTGGCAGAGCCTTGAAGACTTGTTTTTTTTTTTTTTTTTTTTTTTGTGGGTACTGGGGGTTGAACTCAGGACCTCACGCGCCAGCAGGTGCCTGTGCCACCGAGCAATATCACTGGCCCTTTTTTCATGTGTGGGTACTGGGAGTCAAACTCAGGACCTCGCGCTTGCCAGGCAGGTGCTTATGCTGCTGAGCTATCTTACCAGCCCGAAGACTTCTTAAGGATTTCAGTTTTTATTCTAAGAGCAGTAGGCAGCCAGGGAAGAGCGGAGTTATTGAATGTGCATTTCTAAAGACTACACTGGCTGCCTAGTGGAAATGGGTCAAAGGCTTGTGTCACAGGCAGGAGGACTTGCAGGGAGACAGATCTGGAGGGTATTGGTGTGGATCAGCATCATTAACAATGTGACATCCCCAAATGAGCTCAAAGGCTTGGTCCAGTGTGGAGAGAGGGTGTGTGGGCTGAGAGATGGATGAGAAATGGAGACTGAGGGAAGAGGTTTGTTGATGATACCCCAGTCTCCAGCTAGCTGGGTGGCACATTTAAGGCAAACTTCTGGAATGCTTCTATACATATGGTGGCTGTCCTTCCTGATTACCTTCCTTTTGCTTGGAATATCAGGTTCATCCTAAGGGCCTCTGGGGACCAGCTGGGCCCTGGCAATAAAGTTTTTTATTGATGCTCACTGGTTCCCTAGGGAACCCCTCTTGACAAGCCCAAGTCTTTTCATCTTACCCCTCTCACCCTTTGCAGGTGCCACATGTCCTACCCCCACGTCTGTGGAACATGCAGACATCCAGGTCAAGAGTTACAACTTGCACTCCAGGGAGCGATATGTTTGTAACTCTGGTTTCAAGCGGAAAGCTGGTACATCCAGCTTGACCGAGTGTGTGTTTAACAAGACCACAAACATCTCCCACTGGACAACTCCCAATCTCAAGTGCATCAGTAAGTAGCCGGTCCCTGCACTGTCCCCCACCCTTTCTGCCAAGGCTGAACAAAGAGCAGAGCAGCAGTGTGGGAACTGGATGATCCCATCTTGTGGCTAAGAAATCAGTGTTGAGGTCTGAAGTTAAATACACCATCAGTCCACTAAGGCACACTCCTGGAGGCAGAAATATGCAAGCCTTGTGGCCAGACAACTCCAGGTTCAAATTCCGGCTGTGCCGCTTCCCATATTCAAACCTGAGCAAGGTTCTTAACCTTCTGGAACTCTGGTTGGTCATCTAAAAGTTGAATCTGATGTCCATACTGTGTTGTAGAATTAAGTGGCCCCCGGTAAATATTAACTACTACTACCATCAGTGCCTATTTTGAAATGATGATAGCAAGACTTGGCTGCAGACAAGATATGCTCATGAGCAGACTTGCTTCCAGCGAGCCTTTTGGCCTTGTCATGAAGAGGTGGACTGCAGGAAATAATCACTGTTCCTGTGCATTGGTACTCAACCCAGGGGACCAGGGTGGAGCAGAATTTCCCTTGGCTTAATCACTTGTGCATAGTGAAGCTCAACAGCAAAGATGAGAATGGTTGGAAGAATCGATTTTTTTTTAACCTTCCACAACTGGATAATCATCCTGAAAGAAGCCAAACACTTTTTGGGTAGAAGCTACTCAATGGAATTTTCAGGAATATTAAGCCCTGTTCTGCTCCCCTCTTCATTCCTAGAGAAAAATAGTTAACTAGTGGTCTTCCAGGAGTTCTGATTTACCAAGCACTCATTGCTACTCAGTGCTTATCCAGTTGCAGCTAAATACATTCTCATAGAATATTTGTGAAGATGCCTAGCTCCTTTCCAGGACAGGGGATGGGAGGCAGCCATCCTACAGCAGTCTCCCTCTGCTGGAAACTTTTGGATGAGCCAGACTTTCTTATGGGATTTATGGTATTAGATTACCCCTTCCCCTCCTGCTTCTATAATGAGAGTCACACAGATGTCAGAGGGAAGGGACGAAGGGAATCCTGCCACTTGTTTCAAGGAATCACAGTGCTGGGAATGCAGCATGTGGTGGCGTTGAATGTCCCAGTGAGGTCAGGGACAAGCAGTGACTCAAACCAGAAGTGGAAAATCAGGGCTTTTCCACTGTTGGAAAGTTATGTTCCCTCAGAGCTCCACATTCTTTGGGTGAATGAATCCAGAATGGAGAAGAGCTGCAGGCTATGAATAGGGCCAGGCGTGAGGAGGAACGAAGGGACCTGGAATAGGAATTTTAGAGCCCAGAGTCTGGAGGAATCTCTGGGTTTAATCTGGTCCAAAGGTTCTACCCCTCAACTTTTATGACTAACAACTGCTTTCTTTTCCCCCCAATCTCTTGTACTTTTTTTTTCGCTACACAAATGGGATCTAGTGAGTGATCATGTATTTTCCCATGAAAAACTTAGACTATTAAACTGAGCTAATAGCATATTATTTCCAGCCCAAAATTTAAAGATGTTATGCTTAACCTGTGCAGTCTTTTTGAAAATGCTAGAAAAGTCATTTACAGTCTGTGGCTGCCTTTGGGATGGGAAACATTGTTTATTTCCTGTTCTTCTAACTTGTCCTAGGAAGCCAGATAATACCATTGTAAATTTATATATTGACTTTTTAATTTAATTGAGTTCTGAAACTACCCAGGTTCCTCCCTCGGTATCATAAATGCCATGTGGTTATCATCTCTCCAGGAGATCCCTCCCTGACTCACCAAAAGCAAATGCCACCCTCCACAGTAGTGACGGCAAGGGTGACCCCAGAGCCAGAGAGCCCCTCCCCTTCTGGAAAAGGTAGGAATATTGGAAACTTCAAGGACTACCATCTCCAGATCCCCCCTCCCCTAACAGTCCCACAGATTCATGGACCACTGCTGGTGTTCCTGTACAAACTCAGGCAATAGAATGTATTTTTTAAATTAAAATCAAGGATAAGAACTTTCAGGGGCTAAATATTTTTAAAACCAAAGTTGTTTTGATTTCATATGTGCATAATTAGTAGTGGGTCAGAATCCACCATTAATACATCAGACCATATTTAGTTGTAGACACTTATTCTTGTCAAGAACTAGGAAGCATGTGAGATTTGACCTCACTTGTTTATTAGCCTGCCATAGTGCCATGGGTGTTGACACAGCAGAGGGGAGACAATGGACTTTCATAAACAGCACACAGGCAGCAGGAGCATCAGCATATTCACATCAATTCCTTGTCTTCCAGGCTCACAGGGGCAACAGACCTTCATAGATGCCTGCACATTCAGTGGGCTGTATCCTCAGAGAGGAAGCCTGGACTCAGGGAACCTGAATGTTTTATAATGGACAGCAAACACATCTGCTCTTCTGCAGAAGGTGGTGGAGTCTGTCTTCTCAGGCACTTGCTATTTACACATCCTTGAGAAGATAGTACAGGCAAAGGGTTGTTAGGCCCTCTGTTTGCAAGATGTGTAGCAATGTGAGGAACCCATGGAGAGTTATCTCCCCCAGGTCCTAAGCATCAGCAAAGTAACAGTGATGTTTTACTATAGAGGCATTGCACAAAACCACTAATGTGTAGTTCAGCTGAGTTTTAGGTAATCTCCTATCCCAATTTCCTCAGCACTATTTTGATGTTAAAAAGTTTGAAATCTTGTGTGCTAAATATCTTGGGATCATATGCCCTACATCCTATGATACCCTTATTTTATATTTAACTCTTGATTTTTTAATGTCACACCACCTAGTTTGTGTCTTTCTCCAGCCATTTGTACTCTCCTTTCCTCAGGTATGGGCATCTCTGTTTCCACACATTCTGCCCTGCTTGGTCACACTTACCCAGAGCACTGGCCCTCAGCCATTGGTGAGATCACTGAGGAACTCCAGTTGGTCTGGGGGTAACCTGGGAATCAGGGTCTCTTAAAGCTTCCCAGGTGGTTCTTAGCCTAAGCTGAGGACTGTAGCTTGAGGAAGGATGGAGAGGCTGAAAAGAGGCTTCTGAGTTTGACACCAACCTGGGTCATATACTGAGACACTATTTCAAAAAAAAAAAAGAATAAAATGAGAAGAATCTTCCTTCTGGCAACTGACTTGCTTGCAAAGTGACTTGGTTGTAAGAGACTGAGGTACTGGCTTAAGTCTGGAGTAATTCCAAAATTCCTTTGATCTGAGTCACATCAGGATCACCCAAAGATGAGAATGATCCAGTAGCTTCTCCAAGCCCTGATCCTATACCTCAAACACTTAGTGGGTTGTCCATGGCTGAGACAAAACTGTGCTGTCAAAACCTTAGATGTAAACATAACCTTTGACACAGCTGGCCCAGCTAATGGCACTTGGATGTGAATGCTCTGGGGGATTCTATCTGCTGGCAGCTTGGGCAGGGTGAGGTACTGACAAAGGATGGAAGAGTACAAGGACTTTTCAAAACGTGGCTGAGAAAGCATGGGGACACAGGTCATACTGGCCATGTCAGGCCTCTCCCGGGGCTTTGTTTCAGGGCTGTATTTCCCAAGTTCCATATTTGTTGCAGTGGAAGGCCAATTTTTTCATAGGAAGGGAAAGTTATGCCATACCTTACTGTTCAGGAGCAGCCATCTGCCAGTCAGAAGCAAGGAGGAACCTATATGCCAGGCAGCCTTCTCTCATAAGATCAGAGCTAAACCAGTATGCTTCCTTCAGATACACCCAGGGAGTTCAGGCAGACTGAATCATAGGCTTCCTCTTCTTCCAGAAATGTGCCAACATGTGAAAAGCAGTTAGCATCTAGCTGCCTTTGGTAAACACAGCTCCACTTGTGTTTTGGAGCCAGGTCTTCTGCATTTCATATGTGCGTTCTCCAGGAAATAGAGGAATCCATTCAAATCTGTGGGATCTTTTCCTTATGTGCACTATGACAAATAACCATATTCTCTAAGAGTTTTCACAAGTCTGATGACCCAGGTGGATGAAAGTGTAGCCCACTCAAGGACAGTTTGCTGGGAGAGGGCTGGTCAGGGTGGGCTCAGTGGAGTAAGTCCCTATGTCTGCCCTCGGCTGGAGCTGAGAAGACACTAGTCTAAATATTTATGTTCTACCTGTCTTGGAATTTTCTACAGAGCCAACAGCTTTATCTCCCAAGTCAGATACCACACTGGCCACAGAGACAGCCACTGTACCAGGGCCCTGGCTGATGTCATCCAAACCACCTTCCGTAGGCACCACGGGGATAGGCAGTCATGAGCCCTCCAAAACCCCATCTCAGACAACAGCAATGACCTTGGAGCACATGCCCTCTACTTCCCATGAGACACCAGGTTAGCACAAGCTTTGCATGAAGACAGGCCAGTTCCCCACTTGCTGCTTCTGAGACTTGGGTTCAGATCTGGTGCAAGATGTCTGAACAGCTTTATACCATTTAATCCCAAGTCAGGACTGACCAAGCTACTCTGCTCGCTTCTACCTGTTGCAGCCCCTTAGCCTGGCATGTTCTCTTGTGTCCCGCCAGTGGTTCAGCAGGGGCATCCTGAAATGAAACCCTCCTCCCAGATGGGACATGGCTAACCTTCTTATCTGCTTGGCAGAACTTGTGCCAGGGCAGACCCTCTGAATCCTGGCTGTACCTGCCACGATGGGGGGAGATGGAAGCATTCCATAGTCTGGAGTCATGCTAGAAGCCCTCTGCAATTTGTCTGACCCTTCTCTAAGGCATGTCCAATTCTTAGGTGCAGCATAGCACCTCAGCGAGTTACCTTGCTTGTTCTTTGCTAAGACCAGTTTGGTTACGTTAGCTGTATGTTGCCTTAGGTTATGAGATGAGATCCAAGTTGTCCATCGTTTCTCCAACTTCTGAGAACCTAGCGCCTTTAGGAGCCTAGCCCTGACTGAGCTGTCTTCTGTCTTCTACAGGTGCTCATCCACACAGCTCCAGAGATGGTACAGGTAAGTACTTTCATTTGTCTGGTGTGTTTATTATGATCAGGGTGACCCCAGACCTGAGCCAGGCCCCCCAGCATATCATTGATGGTGTCCCTTTTCCCTCTTAGAAGTGTTAGCCAAGTGTGGTGGTGTGAGCCGTGTGTGGTGGTGCATGGCAGTAATCCCATTACTCGGGAGGCTGAGGCAGGAGGATTGCTGTAAATTTGAGGCCAGCCTGGATTACATAGTGAGTTCAAGGCCAGCCTGAACTACATAGCAAGACCACATCTCAAAAAAAAAAAAAGAAGTGTCTCTATCACGTAAGTTATATAATATTCTACTGATGAAATTCTTCCTTTGACATGACTATCTTAGTACTGGTAGCTTCTGTCAGGCTACTGTTGTTGAAACCAGAAAGTTGATGCCCACACAAAGGGTCTCCTGGTTCAGCTGTTCACAGATCTCCTCAACCAGGCTAGACTTGTGTCCAGGGCATATTATGAAACCACTGCCTGCTGCTACCACCAAGATGAAGCCATCCGTCCGCTGGAAGGTGCATGGACCTCTCCCAGGGTGGGAGCATGCACTTCACAGAGAGACTGTCCAGATTTCTCAGTACAAAAGGCTCTTTGAAAATAGGAAAAAAAAAAAGAAGACACACAATGAGGGTCAAAGAAACAAAGAAAATTGCCCCATCCAGCACAGCTTTCAAAGTTCCCTGGAGGCGGTGGGGGGGGGGGACTGCAACAGGATGGAGAAATAAAGAAAATAAAGATAAGAGACATTATACAGAAAGCTGAGGTCAGGTGGAGCCCTCTCTCTGGATGGGAGGAATGGAACTGAACAACCACCGCAGTGCATTTTTATTCATACATTGGGCAGGTTGATGTCACGGGACACCCTTTTGCTTCTCTAGCTCACCTCTCACGAGGCGTGTTTTTGGGGCTGGAACACCTGTTCCCCTGGGGCCCTCCGTGCCCTCCCGGGTTCCTCAGGCACTCCCTGCTCTCTCGGCTCCATACGTGTGAACGCTCTCCAGCTCGGCTGCTTCTGACAGAAACTATGGGAGTATAGGAGGAAATAGAAAGTGTTTGTGAGAATGGAAGAAAAAGATGAAGGGAGGAGAGGTGAGCTCAAAGAAGAGAAAAAGACAAAGAATGGAAATCAAGAGGCAGAGAGAGGTGTAGCTCAGTGGTAGAGCACTTGCTTAGCATGTGTGAGGCCCTGGGTTGGATCCTGGGCACTGGAAACAAAAAACAAACAAACAAACAGGGAGACAAAAGTACAGGCAGTGATAAAGAATCTAATACTTTAATATGACAAGCTTTAAAAGAGGGAGAAAAAAACAACTGTAATTTGATGAGGGCAAAAAATATTTGTTTTCTATTCATAACTTTTCGTGCTAGAGATGGGTCACATTTTGTAGTGCCTTTGTACATATCTGCATTAAGTGTCTGTCATCTGGGAAAAAAAGTGGCTTTGGATATAATAGCGGTTGGTTAGAATAATTTTTTTAAGTGATCAATTCATATATACAAAGATAAGAATTTTAGAAAGGCTTTTTAAAGAGCATTTTCATGGAAAAATTGTGATATTTAATGACAAGGACATGGAAAAAATACATCTTCACAATTTAAGAGGAGAGCAACAGATAAAGTAACCAACCTAGTATTTCTCCTTATGTTGCATTCTGCATTAATCTTTCCACAGTTTTACATTTTTATTTTTTTATCTAGTAATATTTTGTACATGGTCTAAAAGTCAAACGTTACAAAGGAAAATATAGTAAAAAGTCCCATATCTGACTCAAAACATCCTTGCAGAAAGGAAACAGACTTCTGTGCACCATTTCAGAGAGACAGTATTAAAACAAGCACGGAGAGTAAATGACATGGACAGCTGTTTTATTTTCACTGTCCTGCACCTGCCTTTCACTTAATAGCATATCTTTTTTTTCTTTTTAAATTCAAATTCAGTTTAATTAGGAAAGCAATTTCTTTTTAGAGATATATTTCCAACCTGGTTACAACCTCAATAATACGATTAAATATTGCTTAAGACTATTAAAAATCATAACAATATAATTTTTTTTGTTGTTTTTTTTTGATACAGGGTCTGGCTTTGTAGTGCAGCCTGGCCTTGAACTCACTATGTAGCCCAGGCTAGCTCCGAACTCATGGTGATCCTCCTGCCTCAACCTCCTGAGTGCTGGGATTACAGGCGTGCGTCACAACGAATGGCATATCTTGAAGACCCTTCCATAGCAGTACACAAAACTACCTTGTTCTTTTTGACAGCCGTAGTATATTTAATTGTGAGAATTTCCCTCAATTTATTTTGTTAGTGTCCTCTTTGGATATATGATTGCTTACATTCTTTGTTTATAGTACAAAACATGATTAATTGAAAACCTAGAAGTACAAATGCATCTATCTATAGGATAAAAGTCCTCCATGTAAAATTTTCTATGTAGATCTTCAAATAACTGATTATAATCTATACCAAATTATAATCTATTTTTCTGGCTCATGACTTTCACTGGATTAAAATACCAAAAATTCTCACTCAACTTCTGAAATGTAATATAATAAACATTCCCTGAACACCTACATCTTACCTGTGTGTAAGGAATTGTGGAAATATAGAGATTTAAAAAAGAAAACTTTATTATTTTTTTTTTTTGTGGGTACCAGGGGTTAACCTCAGGACCTCGCGCACCAGCAGGCGCCCATGCTGCTGAGTGATATCACCAGCCCTTTTTTCGTATGTGGGTTCCGGGAGTCGAACTCAGGACCTCGTGCTTGCCAGGCAGGCGCTTATGCTGCTGAGCCATCTGACCGGCCCTAAAAAAAGAATACTTTAAATTTTTCATGTGTAAAGTTTCCTTCCTTTGAACTGCTTAAAAAAAAAAAAATAGCCAGGTGTGGTAGTGTGTGCCTGTAATCCCAGCACTCTGGGAGACTGAGGCAGGAGGATTGCAAACTCAAGCCCAGTCTGGGCAAATTAGAAAGATAGCAAGACTCCGTATCAAAATAAAAAATAAAATGGCTGAAGATGTAGCTCAGTGGAATGCCCAGGATGCAATCCATAGTACTGGGGGAAAAACAAATAAAAGGCCAGGCTAGCATGCCAACTGCAATAGCATTTATACTGCCCTACTCATTTAGTACACTATGAGTAAAGAGTGTATTTTGTAGAATATCATTATGCTTCTACTCTTCCATCTCTGAAATAAATTTGTTGGCAGTCAAAATGTTTAGCCTTTGACAGGAGCTTCTTCTGTCTTTGTATCACTCATCTGCTCATTCAATATAAATTAATTTCCTTTTCTATGTTATAGTCCTAAACTGCTATGAAATGCACATTTCTCATTTTAAAAAATCAAGTGTCACTTTAAATTACTTCAATCTATGGAATTTTAAAGGTTAAACTCAAACAATTGAGTATGTGGTCTTAACCCAACTATATATATATGTGTGTGTGTGTGTGTGTGTGTATATATATATATATATATATATTTTTTTTTTTTTTTTTTTTTGCAGTGCTGGGGATGGAACCTAGTGCTTCACGCATGGGAGGCACGCGCTACCTCTAAATTCCATCCCCAGCCCCGACCCCAACACTTACTGTGTGCCTAGTACAGTAAGAGGGAGTAAAGAAACCATAGCCCGGGAGTAGTGAATTGATGGAACTCTCCTTTCAAAACTGCCTCCTCTGATGCACGCACGCAGCACTGTGGTCACAGTGACAACAGTACTCACCAGGTTTTCCAGGGTACTACTAAGGAATGACTGACTGTCCCCTGTAGGTTCACAGAGGTCTTCGCTCCCTCCACACTGGATGCTGACACTGCATTCTCCTTCTAGATCCAATCGGCACCAAGGGCTAAGTCGAGGGAGAGCCACGGCCTTTCTGGCCTCAAGCACAATAATCAAATTTTTCTCCTCTATTCCTTACCGGCCTTCTTTATCTCACCAAATCTTCCTTCAAATCTACACCCTCTAAGAAAGGGTAGAGAACTTGTCAGATGTTAATTCATTGTCATGGTGATTTGGTTTCAGTTTCAGTTAGCAACTGAAAAAGAGGTTCAGGGTCTGGGTTAAGCCACTGGATTCCAGTTGCTTTGCTTTCCCCTCGGTACGGTAGTCTTCCTATCTCTTGTGCTTAAGTCTGCAGTTTTTCTCATTCAAAGAGAAACAGGAAGAAGCACAGTGAAAGTAGAAGTATAGTTATATAAACTTGCCTTTTCCAATAAATCACTCCACTAACAGTAAATGGATGCCAAGCTGTTAGCTAATGTGGGACATCATTTACAATAAGATACAACATCTCTGCTAAAAATTTGTTTCCTTTTTTTTCTCATAATGATGATTAATGTTAAGTCTGAGAACTCAAAATCTTTCACTAATTTCTCATGTTTCGTTATTTCTTTTGTAACAACTTTTCTATGCTTATTTACTTACAATTTAGGAGTTGTTTCTATAATCTCACTGTTTCTTCTGATTATAGTGTCATTGCAGGAAGAAAAAAAACAGGAAAAAAATATTTTTTGAAACAAAAATTAAGACTACCTCTAATCCCACCATTATTTAACACTTTAGTGTACTGCTTATTCCTCAAGACTTTCTTTGCTCCAGGAGTGGTGGAGGCACATCTGTAATCCCAGCTAGTAAGGAGGCTGAGGAAGGAGAACGGAAAATTCAAGACAAACCTGGGCAATTTAATGACACCCTGTCTCCAAAAAAACAAAATAAACAACAACAACAACAACAACAAAACCACTTTTGTGTATAGGCTGTAGCTTATTAGAGATTATTTTGGATTCATCTTTATCTCAACTAGCTTTTTCATTCCAAATACTTTAGACATTTGTTCATGTTAATGTATGTATATCAATTTCGTAGTTTTTGGTGGGTGGATATTATTCCATTATATGAGTATACCACATTATTTAATTACTTTTCTGTTGCAGAGATTTAGAGTAACATCTTGAACATTTTCTTTTCTTTTTTCACTTTCTCTTTTTAACATCTTGAAAATTATCTTAAACAATATTTGACTGAATAACTTTCTAGTAGAATTAGAAAGTTTAAGGGCCCAGACTTCTCTGAAGCTTTTGTTGTATATGGCAAACTGCCCTTGAGAAAAACTGGACCAACCTACACCTGTAGCCACAGAGGTTGAGAGTCTCCCCACTTCCCTGCATTCAGCTGTTCTACACTAAAGATGTACCCAAAGACCAAGCCTTGGGAGATTTTTCTGGTGTATGAGCCATGGGCTTGGTCCTGGAGCTTTGGTGGCCCCTGAGCCATATGTGACTGGTGCTCCTCAGTGAGACTGCAGCTTCTCCAGAGGTCCACCTTTGTTACCTGCAAGTAGGGCAGCTGGGTGATTTTTGCAGGGAAATTTCACAATAGTAAGACGAAATCCCAAGTGCAAAAGTATTTTTAACATTTCTGTTCCCATTACACTTGAGCTAAGCCTCCTTGCTTACATGCAAAGACCTCCCCTTCCTACCTTGTCTGATGATTCTCAGGTGAAGTCAGGGCTGCTCAGCCGACTCTCATAGGTGCCTCCAGACGCCGTACCACATTCCCTTTAATGCAAATATGTTTCCCCCTCTCCTTAGTCTTTACCTTACCCTCCTCTTATCTGTGACACCTCTTACTCCTTACCACTCTTCCTCCGCCTTAAATAAATGTGTATTAAAAAGGAAATGAATATGGAATTGGAAGGAAAATGGCACTGTACGCTCATGTTCCTAAAGCAGTGAGGTTGAAGAAAAGGAGGACTTCAGGAGGAGCATTTCCCTCTCTGTTTCCTCTACCAGGGATGTAGAAGCAGGAACACCTGCTGAAGTGTTGATCTCTCCATCCTGCTCTTGCCCATCACCCTGCTTTCATCTGAAGCCTCTTCCTTTCCCTCCTGACCTACTTCCATCCCTGTTCTTACCCCCAGGCTCTTAGCCCAAGAAGGACCAGGACCAGGGGCATGGAATAACATGATTGGGGAAGTTCAAACCATCCATGCTGGCAGTGAAGGGAGTGTGGTCTTGCCTAGGTTAGAACAGATCAAACTGCAGAGCCCTGAAGAAAAGTTAATGACAGCAAGTTCGTTGGAAAAGTATTCGAATCTATGTGCAAGGATGAACATTGCTAAGAATTAACTGATTCTTAGGAAGGTGCTCCTGGAATTCTCACGTGGTTTCAGCTTAGTTCTGTTCTTTTACAGTAGCCGTCTCAACATCTGTTGCTGTGATTTTCATAGCGTGTGCGGTATCCATGCTGGTGTGGTACATCAGATCAAGGTGAGTGACACAGGGGAATGACAGAGACTGCCTTCCCACAGTAAAGAGCTACATTATAAAGATTCTGGTGCCCTCTCTAAGGAAGACTCTCACACTCAGCCCCTCTGTATCAGTCCAAAGAAGCACCAAGGCTGAGCAGGACTGAGCCAGTTTTAGAGAGCCCTTCACTTCCCCCATGGTTCTCAGGCCATTAGTGTGAAATGGAGGCAGCCAGAGCCTGGCTGATGATGCAGGAGGCAAAGCTGCCGAAAGCCAATTCATAAAGAAAGAATGGACCCAGAGGTGTAAATGGGTCTGTAGTAAAGTGTGTGCTTAGAGTGTGTGGCAAAAGTACTGGGTTCAGGGCCGGGGATATAGCTCAGTGGCGCAGTGCCTGCCTGGCAAGTGCGAGGCTTTGAGTTCGAGTCCTAGTACCCCCCCAAAAAAAGTACTGGGTTCAACGCCCAGCAATGCCCCCCAAAAGAATGCACCCAATGACCAATCTGATGAATATGCAATTTGTATTATTGTTCTTATGATACATTCATATGAATATTCTTCTCATACGTATCCATTCAATATGGGCGTACTTATTCATAGTGAATTTAATTCTGTATTTCTAGTACTTAAATTTCTGCATTTTGGTTTTTTTGATGTTTCTGCCATTTGCTGAAATATCAGGTTTGTCTGTTTTTGATTTTTTGAGACAGGATCTCACTATGTAGTTCAGGCTGCCCTTGAACTCACTATGTAGTGTAGGCTGGCCTCAAACTTGTGGTAATCCTCCTGCCTCAGCCTCCCAAGTGCTAGGATTACAGGAGTGCACCACCACGCCTGACAGAAATGTTACTTTTTATTTTTTCATTTTTCTAATCTTTAGGCATTTTTATTTTTTACTTTTTTAGAGAGAGGGTCTTGCAGTGTAGTTCAGGCTGGACTTGAACTCATTATGTAGCCCAGGCTGGCCTCACACTTGCAGCAATCACACTTGCCTCAGCCTCCCAAGTGCTGAGATTACAGGCATGCGCCACCATGCCTGGCATTTTTATCATTCTTTAACCAAACCCTCGATCAAAATGCAACACCCCCCTCACTCTTGTTATTCAGAGGTTATCAGTATATCGAATTTTTTTAACACTTAACTAAGTGCTGAAGACTGTTTTAAATCATTTGCATCAATATGATCAAGTCTGGTCTGGCCAGACTTCTGCTTACTCTTTCCTTTTCATGTCCCTGCCATCTGCATTGTTTTTTAGCAGATGATTAGCAAAGGGCCAGGTAAGGGTGAGCACGGCATGAATCATGCCAGCAACATTCTTAAATCATCAGTGAATGAAAGGTTGCAAATACCAAAATGGGATTTAAATACTATCTGCACATTTAGGCATTCCAGGTTTCCTCAACCTCTGAGCAACACAGATCATTGAGGACTAAATGTTTTATGATTATTGTGGACAGAGCCTATGTCTGCTAATGTTATCTACCCAAGCTGGACATGTATGTTTAATAACAAGGACCTGCTAACTTGAGGGTGACCCGCTTATCTTTTTAAAACCTGTGAATCATCTACTTTGCAGGAACACTTCCCAGCCACGTGCTGTTGAAATGGAAACCGTGGAAGCAATCCCAATGACTGCAGGTACCAGCAGCAGAGAGGAAGACACAAGAAACTATCCACTCAACCTTTGAAACTCAGGAAGCCAGCCGGGCTGTCTGGAGCAAAGGATCCAGCTCTGCAGTAAAGATACTGAGCCAGTGAATTCTCTTGATGTAAGGATTCAGAAGGAAAATTGAATTCAGTGATGTTTTACATATGTATGCTTTTATATTTATACTTCCCTGTTTGTTACAGCTACATGTTATGTATGATTTATATTTTGAAAGTGTGCCTTGTATAAACAAAATAAAATATCTATTTTCAGTATTAAAAATGTACTAAAAGAATCACCAAAGAGAAATGTTCCACAAAGGAAAACAGGACAAAGAGTAGGAATGCAAATGATTAATTTTGGGTTTTCTTTCTAAAAGGAGGAAAAAAACCAATCTTGCCTAGAGCTCCACAGACCACAGATTTGGGGTATTTTTCATAGAATTTCCATCTGAGGAGAAGAAACATGATCTAAACAGTAGCAACTTTGGGCCCAGCTACCACGGTACACACATGCTTTCTTTCCTTCCCTCCATTACTGTTGTCGTTGTTATTGTTTTGCTGTTTATGATATTTATTCCTAAAATCATAGGCCTAATCCCATCTCATTTTATAGATAAGAAAACTGTGGACTAGAGAAGTTGACCTGACCAAGGTCACACAGTTCAACTGATGGCAGAGCTTGAACAGAACTGGTACTGGAGTTAGGGGAGGATAGGAACAGTCCTCACTGTAAACTGTCTGCCCACTGCCCCCTGTACTTCCAGGGTAGCAGGGAGCCGCCACAAGCATTTGGAAGTGGGCATGGACACAGCACCCAATCAACATGCTGCTGGAAGCACTCCAAGTGCCACTTCTCACTGACTTCTGCAAGTCATCAATTTAGGGGTTTTCATCAAAATTAACAGAAGCCGTTCCACATAGCTGCTTGGGCTTGCACACAGAATGGTGGTCTTGGGCCAGTCAGACTGCTCACAAGGTGACTGAAAGAAAGTAGAAACTGTCAGGCCCCTTAAAGATTAGACCAGAAACCGTAACATAGCACTCCTGTTGCATTACATTGATCAAAGCAAGCCCCAAGGCCAGTTCAGGTTCAAGGGGAAGGAGAATGACAAATGGAAGGAAGGGATCGAGAGAAGCCATCTTTGGTGACCATCTACCATACTTGTCAGGGCCGTCAGGGTAGCAGAACTTGCCTTTCCACCCTCAGCACTCTATAAATGCCAATAAATGTTGGATGAATGAATTAACAATATGATCTGGGGGTTAGTACCTGTTGGCTATTGAGAAGAATCTATTTATTTATTTATTTTCTTTTTTTCTGTTGAGACAGGGTCTTGCTATGTAGTTCAGGCTGGCCTAGCACTCACTGTGTAGCCCTGGCTGGCCTTGAACTTGCAGTGATCCTCTTGCCTCAGCCTCCTGAGTGCTGGGATTATAGGTGTATACCACCAGGCCCAGCAGGTGTCAATTTTTAAAATTAATGTTTGAAGTGGAAAAAGTATACAGAACTCCAGTGGACCTAAAAGCTCTACAGCTATTAAGCCTTTAGCCCAAATGTCACTAGCTAGTTATAAGTCTAAATAATTCACATGTTCTCCTTCCCTCATTTCTTGCCCTCCACAATGTTTTCCATGAAGACAATTGATCATTTTTCATATTTTGCCTTGATTTTCCTTGATCAAAAAATAAGATTCTCTTAGTTTCTTGTTTTTAAATTCTCTTCTAGAAGTTAAAAAGTAGGAAAACAGGAACCAACAGACACATTTAAAGACCTCCCCATGTTTCTAATGGCCCACTCCACTTCTCCATCAAGGACTTTTTACTATTAGATGAGGCTACATCATGGCTTCAGAATAAATTTCTTTAAAAAAGCAGTTAGCTTTTGAGTTTGTTTTCCCACAAGTCTGTGCTTCTTTGAGGCAGGAGTAGCCCAGTTCAAACCATTGGCTCCTCAATCTCCACTACCTGGTATCCAAATTTAGTATGTGAATATTGTTCCAGAATTTACACATATAAGATACTATATTTAGTGTACTCCTTTCTTCCCCTAATAGTCTTCCAATATTTTTTTCCCCTTTGAACAGATTTCATTTTCATTACTTGTCACTGAAACCTTCCTGATATGTGCCAGGCATAAGTATGATGAATGACAGAGAAGTAGGGAAGTAATGAAGATCTGTGCTTGGTTATGTGCCCTACAGAGAGAAAAAGTGCAAGTTCTACTGATGTTCTGAACAGCCATCCATGCAGTACATTAGTTCGCCAAAAGCTACCCAGGCAGCATATGATTAAAGGCTGGCTCTGGAGACGGCACTGCTTCAGTCCCAAAGCTGTATGGTATGAGACATCCCAGGCCACAGATGGGTGGGGCTTACATGGCAGGGAGGGGGATTTACTGGGGACTGAACCCTGGACCTTCACATGGAGCTATATTCCAGCTCTTCTTTAAAAATTGAGACTACATCACTAAATCACTAAGCCCACACTAAGCCTGAACTTGCAATCCTCCTGTCTCAGCCTTCCAGAGTTTTGGGATTACAGGTGCGTGCCTTTAAATGGCTACTTTTAATGGCACTGAAAAAGTTAGAAATGAAAATAACAAGCTAAAATCCCTAAATTCTCAATTCAAGCCAGAGGCTGAAACCTAAAAACTTCCTACAACCATGTTGAATTTCATGCCTTAGAGACGTAAGACCAAGACACCTGAAAACTCAACTTCAGAGTTGGAGCCTCCAATCTGTTAAGTGACAGTAGCTGAATCTGCAGTCCCAACTTTCCTGGCTGAAAGGTTGAGTATTCACTGGATAAGGTCACTGGCTAAGGTCAAGGCCCTGGGCACTGAAAGGGAAGGAAGTCATGGGAGAAATGTGGCGGACTCAAGCGTATCCCAAGTGTACTCTCCTCCCTTCCTCTGTCCTGTGAAGCAGCCCTTTTTGTCTGTTAATGCCCTCACATTTCTTCCTTGGTTGTGGCGCTGTTCTGCAAGAGGATGCCTGTTCTCCAGATGACCCCGAGTATCCCAGATCACACAAAGCCGCCTGGGGCCACCACTTGCCAAAGGCTGTCCAGAACTCTGCCCATGCAGCACCCTCCGTTTCTACTGCTTCCCTGGGGGCTGGCCGATGGGCCTCTCATGGGTCAGGCCCGGAGCTCATGCTCAGTCCAGCAGTCACTGCTGCCCCACCCTGTCTGCATCTAACCTGCCTTTCCAGAGCCTGCTCAGCTCTTCTCCAGTGAGCCTTCTCTCCCTACTCAGAGGTACCAATCTGTCTCCGAGCTCTTGTAGCACTTACTCACTGTTCTATTTTAATGTGACTGTGACTAAACACTACTTTGTACAGGGGAAAGGACATGACTTAGAAACCTGAGTGTCAAATGTTCATTCTACTGTTTGCTGCCCACCACTTGGAGGAGTTACTTGAGCTATCTGGATTGGCACGACCTCATCTTTAAAGTGAGGATGACAGCACATGCATTGTCCTTCTCACAATTAAAAAAGGGTTGAAGGTGTAGCTCAGTGCAAAAGTCCTGGGTTCAATCCAAGAGAGGGAGAGGGTGAAGTGGGGCAGGTGGGACAAGGGGATCGAATGCAAACAGACAGACAGATAGGCTTCAGCCTGGCCAAAAAGGGAAAACATCAAAACAAACATAACAGAGCAAAAAACTTACGCTACAACAAATAGACAATAAATGCTACATGAACTGTGAATACTGTTAGGTTACACAAATTCTGTAAAGGCAGAAATCACTAAAAAATCTGAATATCTGAGGATCACTTTAGAGTCAGGACATGTTAGGGGGATGAGTGGAATTTAAATAAATGCACAGGAAGCATTCTAAACAGGAAGAGGGACAGGCAAAGACGCCAACTGTGAAGTAAGCATCAAACTCCGGCAAGAAACAGCACAGCAGTCAGGCAGATGGGCTGGTAAGAAGGCAGAAGTAGACTGTGAAGCATCAACTTCAGATTAGCAGGGTTCTGGGAGGATTGCCTAGTAACTCAAACAAAACTGAAACAAAAGCAGCCTAAACAGCAAAGATTCCGACAATCAGCAGAACCTTGTGACCTCAATGCCATGTCTCTGGCTCCACCCAGCTGCTCCCTTCCAGTAGATTTCCTCACCCCAAATATAGGAGGTTCTCTTTCTAGGGCTGATGCTTCCCTTCTCTGGGGAAAGAGGCAAAAGCACTAATTACAAAACAAGTGTGTAATCTTCAAAACTCTCTTGGAGATAAATGCACCCCAGCCAATTCCCAAGTTGCTCCAGGACAAAGTAGTCTCTGGCCAGCTGGGCTGCAGACAGTTGCAGGTGTTTTCAGTGTTCCAAGAGGCCCTGGAGGATGCAGAGGCAATGGAGGGGCAGCCCGGGACAACCGAAGGCAGAGAGCTCAGAAGGGACTCTGCGCACTCACCCTCAGTCCTCTACAGTCACACCAGCTGCCCTTCCCAACATTCCTCCTTGCTAATGACCGGTTTAGGAATGGGAAATTAACCCCATTTTGACCAATGACGTGTGGCCTCAGCTGGGGAGGCTTCTGGGAAGGGTTTTCTTACCACTAAGAGACACAAAAATAAGCTTACCCCTCCTTCTGACATAGCTGTGTCTGAACACAGTGCCTGAATCACTGCAGACAACTGGTCACCAGAGAAGTCAGCCTGGGCACAGCTGACACACTAAGGATGACAGCAAGAGAGAAGCACCAGGTTCTTCAGCGTGAAGTTAAGTAACTGAGATGACCATCCCTAGCAATCTGCCCTGCTCTGGACTCCTGTGTATCATCACATTTTCCTTTTAATGTCCTTGCGAGTTTTGTTTTTGGGTTACTCGCAGCAAAAACCATCTTGATTGATACTGACTGTGGCGTTAAAAAGTGTGGATGTTGGGGGCCGGTGAGATGGCTCAGCGGCTTAAGCACCTGCCCGGCAAGCGCGAGGGCCCGAGTTCAACTCCCGGATCCCACATACGAAAAAGGGGCCGGTGATATCGCTCAGCGGCACGGGCGCCTGCTGGTGCGCGAGGTCCTGAGGTCGACCCCCTGGTACCCACAAAAAAAAAAAAAAAAAAAAGTGTGGATGTTGGAGCTGGGCATGGTGGTGCACGCCTGTAATTCCAGCACTTGGGAGTCTGAGGCAGGAGGATTGCTGCAAGTTTAAGGCTCGCCTGGGCTACATAGCGAGTTCAAGGCCAGCCTGGACTATATAGTGAGACACTGTCTCAAAAAAAAAAAAAAAAAGTGGATGCTGTAATAGTCCCTAAAATGTGGAACTGGCCTCATAGAGGTGGCGAGACAGAGGGTCATTAAGACCCCTACTGTGTTAGGCTAGAATATCAGTGACCCTTGGTTATGTGGTTGTGGAACAAGTGTTGCCTGATGACTATGGGTCCAGATTAGGAAAATGTGTATTAAGAAAATGATTACTTAAAAAAAACCCTGAACCACTGAATCATATACTTTAAAAAGGCAAAAGAAAAACTGTACCTTCAGGGACTCCTCCCTAATGTCACGTACCTCTTCCCAGCCTTGCTTTGTGAGACCATTCTACACAGGGTCCACTTTCCTTCCCACTCGTATTTGAGTTTTACTATACAGACGTACAGCTTAGAGTCAATAGTTACATAAAGGCGCTTACCAAAAAAGCTTCCTACCTCCCCAGTCACCCCTGCTCAAAAGAAAATATTTAAAAATTTTTCTCTGGTTGTTTTGGTATCTCCCTGTCTCTACATAAACTCACTCTGGTTTCTACCTCCTTTTTTTTAGTTTTGGGAACTGTAACTGACCTCCTGCTATGGAGGCTTGAGATTCAGCTCATTTACTCCCCTCTTCCACGAGGTTCACACATCCCCTACCATTAATACACACGCTAATGTTACGATTACAGAAACACTGTCACATACAGCTAAGCTGGTCTCTTTTGCACAACTTGCTGCCTTCCAAAGAATCATCACAGTACAGATCCAGCTAGACATCCTACAGCCATCTTGCTTGTAACCACCATTTTGCCCTCTAGGCGACCCTGATGTATATTGCAAACCTATAGACAAAACTGAGTTGTTAAGATAGCTGACAGTGTTGTGCTCGCCACTGACATCTGGACTGTTTCTTAGCTGACACAGGAACACACTGTTTTTGAGAAGGGCCAGGTACTTTCCAGTTGGCTGTGGCCCACCTTTGTCTAGCTTGGCATATAAACCCCTTTCTCTTGCCTTGGGATGCAGGATCTACCTATCTTGCTGCCACCCAAGACACACTTCTGTTTGTAAGCATTCATTAAATGGTACTTTAAGCAATCCTAGATCTGTGTGGCACTTTCTTTGGTCTTATGGTAGTTTCCACCATTGGTGGACAATTCTCATTCACTGGGACCAAGTCTTTCCAAAACAGTTACCTTTTTAAAATCTCCATTTGCTTAGTTTTCTATACTTGGCACTAACTCCAGCCTCAACACTCTGCTAGCTGTCTTCTAGGTATCTTCCCAAAAGAGTTAAAGGCAGCATATTACAGTGATCCATGCATACCCATGTTTATAGCAGCACAATTCATAACAGCTGAATCTCAGAAGCAACTTGCATATCCATCAACAGATGAGTGGATGAAGAAAGAGTATATAGACAATGGAGCACCACTCTGCTTGTTTATCATTTAGAAAGGATACACTTGAGTAATTTGTAGGAAAATGAATGCATCTTGAGATAATGTTAAGTGAAATAAATCAGACACACAAGCTTAAAGATTGCATGGTTTCTCTTATATGAGAAACTCAAAATATAAATAAGAGAGCGAGGTAAAAGAGATAGTAGGAGGTAGGGAGATATTTTTTCAAATGCAAAGGGGTCAAGAAATGGACAGGGAAGAGGGGAGGGAAAAGGGATGAAAAAAGAATTAAGATGTGTTATGCACATGTACAAACTCCTCATGAGGTTCCAAAAAACAAAACAAAAAAACTTCCCATGAGGAATGTAATCATGTACTAATAAAAAATAAAAACTATATATTCAGGAACAGTTGGTATTTACCAAGCTCATTCTCTTAAAGAGACTGCACCTACAGCCTCAGGCTCCACTTACGTGGTCTGGTGCCTCCATGCCTTGGCCCCTTTCCCTCCTACATCCAGTACTGTTTCTCAGAGGAATGTCTCCCCAGTCTTGTTTCTTCACTTCATTGAACCATATCCTCTAGTAGCTTCTGGAGAAAGGCTATAGAACGGACCCAAAAATCTGGAGGTATGAAAGCGCCCTAATTCTATTAACTTTCTGGCTAGATTTAGTTTTTTGTTTTTGTTTTAATGAGACAGGGTCTCACTGTGTATCCCTGGCTGACCTCAAACTCGTGATTCTTTTGCTTCAACCTCCCAAGTGCTGGGATTACACACACCTAGTGTGTCCCATGGGATGGGCCACCACACCCAGTTATTCCCCTCAATTTTTTTTTTTGTGTGTGGGTACCGGGGGTCAACCTCAGGACCTTGCACGCCAGCAGCTACCTGTGCCACTGAGCGGTATCACCGGCCCTTTTCTCGTATGTGGGTTCCAGGAGTCGAACTCAGGACCTCGCGCTTGCCAGGCAGGCACTTATGCCACTGAGCTATCTCACCGGCCCCTCCTCTCAATTTTTTAAGGGACAGTTGTACAATTCTACCATTGCATAATCCGAAGACATCTGATTCCTGACCCTTTACATAAAGCTTTTTTCCTTCTGGGAACCTGTAGGATCTTTGTCTCTACTGTTCTGAAATTTTACCACTATTAATGTTCTCATTTCTTTCCATCGTGTAGTGGTCATCACACTCACCTAACATGCTATACTCACTGGAGGTCTATTTTTGCCCATTGGGTAAGCATTTTGTGAGCCATTTCAATCCAGAATCTATCAGTTCTGGTTAATTTTTCTTTACTTTTTTGGGGGGAAGAGGCTTTATTTTCCTAAAACTCCTTTATTAGGTAGTCTTAAATTGTTTCCTTAAATTGTTCTTTAATCTTTGTTTTTACTATATTTTTTCAACTTACCCTTCCAACATGAACTAAGTTTTAATACTTTCACACTTCTGTCTCCAAGTATTGATTTCACAAATGCAGTCTTATTTTCTGGATATATGACAGATATTTAGATGCTTTCTTCTCCTGGCATAGACTCTTTCCTCCAAGTTGATTCTCTGATTTTGATATCCAACTTTCATCTTGGAGGCACTTTTCAGATATCCGCTAATCCTTGGTTTATTCCTCCTAGTTTAGAGTCCTAAGGCTATGACTGACGCTGAGCACCTGGGTGTGTGAGAGTTCTGATTATTGCAGATTTGTTCCACTGGGTCATCTGCCTGGCCAGCTTCCTTAGGAAATTTAATGTCACTGTCGTTTTTGCTGAAGCCGCTTAGATTCCCTTGAGGACATAGGCTTTCTAAATTTTTATGGCTGTTGTCTCCTATTTTCTTTGCCCTCATGATTTAAAATTTTAAAAAGGGCCAGTGAGATAGCTCAGCGGCATAAGCACCTGCCTGGCAAGTACGAGGTCCTGAGTTCAACTCCCAGAACTCACATAAAGGAAAAAAAGGGCCGGTGATATCACTCAGTGGCACAAGCGCTTGGCCGGCAAGTATGAGGTCCTGAGGTCGACTCCTGGTACCCACATAAAAAAATAATAATAATAAAATTAAATTTAATTTAAAAAAAATCCTTCTGTCATTTTAGTATGGTTTCAGGAAGAAACCAATGCAAAAGGATACATTTAACCCATCAGATTACTAGATCTTGTCCTCTTACATTTTAGCCCACTGCAGTCTGGCTTTTAGCTTCACTGAAATTGATCAGCTAACATCAATACTGACTTCCATGGTGTCAGCTACATCTTTACTGGCCTCTATAGCACTGGCTGCTGATGTTTACTCCTTTTTCAACTCCTTTCTCTCTTGAATTTAGGAACAACTCCACCATGCTAGCCATTCCTCTGAGACCAGCTGTCATTCCTCTTCAAGAGCCCTCTTGCTTTCTTTAGCCCAAGCTTCACAGTCCTCCGGCTTTTTTCCTGTACCTCTGGTCTTCTCATACTTTATACTCTCCTAGATGAGCTTATCAAAACTCTTCTTCAAGTGGGCTGGGGATGTAGCTCAGTGGTAGAGTGCCTGCCTAGCATGCACAAGGCCCTGAGTTCAATCCCCAGTACCACCAAAAAAAAAAGGGGGGTGCCGGGGATATAGCTCAGGGGCACGGCACGTGCCTGGCAAGCACAAGGTCCTGAGTTCGATTCCCAGTACCCTTCTCCAAAAAAACCAAAACTCTTCAAGTGAAACACCTTAACTATTTCTTCTATACTTATAAGTAAAATCTCTATTTCCAGTCCAAGGTGCTTTACTGAAGTATGGACTTCAGCAAAACCCACTAGATGTCATAAGGGTAAGTTGAGAAAATAGAAAATAGAGCAAACATTAAGAAACCAGTAGTCAGTAAACCAATTTAAAAAGTTGAGCATCAGCAAAATAAAGGAGTTTCAGGAAGAAAAAAACAGAAAACAGATCCAATATGCAACAGCCCCCTGGGCAATTCTACTTGGATTTCTCATGAGCACCCCCGCATTCAACATTTCAAAAATCAAATTCACCCTTGTTTTCACACAAATCTCTTACTTTCCTTTCTAATGAAAGATACCCTCACCCACCTAGAAAGGCAGCCAGAAAACGGGAGAGTTACACTGAGGTTTTCTCACTGAGTCATGACACCCATCTAAGCACTAAGACCCATCAATTCTACCTTCTTAGTATCAAGACCAGCTTGGTGGGTTGACAACTAACTGGTGGTCAACTTGTAACACCCAGCTGAACTGAATCAGTGTGGTGCTGGGTGTGGAAGACCCGCCTGAGGATTGTTGCCAACAACATAAAAAGAATTGGAGAGGAAGAGGTGGTGCTGTTGGTTCTTCTGGAGGAGCCTGTCATGCTGGCTTTCCTGATATGAACTCGGCTGTTCTCGTCAGAGGCACTTGGGACCTCGTTGTCACTGAGGATGGCTGTGGTACTTTTCGGGGAAGCTGTGGTCCTTACTTTGAGCATCGCTTCCTGGCTCCAGCACAGATCCCTCAGCCCGGTGGCACAGATCCTTCATCCCATTGGCACAGACTTTCTAGCTTCCACCACTGACCTTTGGGCCTTCCCAGCGCAGATCAGTGAAACAGACTTACATGAGACATTGCTGTGGGCTCTGGGCCTCCAGGTGGACTTGTGGGGGCTTTGTCATGGTCTTTAGCTGGATTCATGCAGGACACTGCCGTGGGATCCAGGCCCTCAGCTGGATTCTCTGGGTCTTTAGTGTGTAGACAGATCTCCTGCACTCTTCTGTATTTGACTCTTTGGGTGACTATTATAAAATAATCCTATAAATTATGTGTCCTATATTAAACTGTTTCCCTTGCAAACCCTGACTACAACAACCAGAAGTTCTCAAAATTTAGTGTGCATCAGAATCACTTGTACAGCTAATTAAATACCAACTGCAGGGAATGAGCCCCACAGTCTTATCCTCTATGTCTGGAGTGGGGACTGAGAAATTTTATTTCTAACAAGTGCCCAGGTGACGCCAACGCTGCTCATATGGGGACCACTGACCTATGTATCTACTCCCTAATCAGTCCCACTGCAATTACCTTGGTCCAGACCATCAGCTGTCATGTCTTGCTGACAATACGACTGTTTGCTTTTTAACTTATCTGGAATGATCTTCCTAAAAAATATGTGATGTCTCAAGATGTTGGAGTCTGCTTGGCTCAGCTCAGAGCCTAATGTGGTGTATTCTTTGGGTGATGTCATGTCTACCCCTCCACCTGCTGTTAGCATCCTAAAACTGAATGGCAAAAATGCCCAATACCACACCCATGTACATCTCTGTGATGTTTTAAGAATAACTTCATTACAATTTCCACCTAGCACCCCCAAGCACACTGAACCAGGTGCCAACTTCCCATCTCTCCTCTACCAACTCTGTCTCCTCCACACTGGTTGACCACTCCAGTTTCCCTTACAAGTGTTTCTGATCTTCAGGAAACACAAGAAGTATAAGTCTAGCTATTGTCACTTTGTACTTAATTATTTAGGTACTGGGAGTTGAACTCATGACCTTGCGCTTGCCAGGCAGGTGCTGTGCCACTGAGCTATATCCCTGGCTGTATTTCTTTACGCGTGATGCCGCTTCCCTATTTAAACTGTGAGTCCCGCAAGGACAAAGGCAAACACTATGTCTTACACATGTGTGACTCCCCATGGCATGAAAATCTCATACTCTGTGATAAGCTGCTGAAAAGAAAAAATGGGAAGAGGAGAAAGTTTAGAAACGACAGTGTTGGAGCGAAATGTCACAGTGGCATGCTAGTGCTGCAATGCCTGTTTAATTGAAACCTTGTAATAAAAGTTTAAATACATAAAATGTTTTTATCAAAAGAATATCTCCCACTTCCCTGACCTGATACATATGGAGGACAGGCAAGTGGTAACTGGCTATCTGTAGAGAACGGAGAAATGGCAGGCCCAACTCTGGTTGGGTTCTTCTTCCTTGGAAAATGTTCTGTGATTGAACTCAGTCTCAGGTGAGCAGGAGCCCTGCCCACACTGGCTTCCTTCAGCACTTGGGAGACCATGGCAAGCCACTCTGCACCATGAAGAACACTCATCTTGGCCTCAGAAGACCAGAAAGAGCAGGGCCTCGTGCCTGGGCAGCACTATGTTTTCCACTGTGCGTTCCATGGAGTGCACCTGCTCCGGAGAGGCAGTCAAGAAGGCCAGAGGCCCGATGCGCTGCTCTGCACAGGAGTGGCAGAGGTAGCCACCCTTGTTTTCTTTCCTGTTGCTCTGCAGTGACAGACAAGAAAAAGCAGTAAGGAAATGATCTGAGACAGGATTTTCTACTAAAAAGTGCTGAATTCTGTCATAGCTGCCTAGTGACAATGCATTATGATTCTGATATTTTCAACTCTACAAACCCTCAGAGGTAACACTTCCTATAGCACCACTGTCTAGAGTAGAACCAACCCTATGAAATCCTCTAACTAAAATTTATAAAAGTCAAGAGACAAAGAACTGTGCACTGCAGGTGTAGCACAGTGGAAGAGTATGGGTTTAGCATGTGTGAGGCTCTGGGTTCAATCCCAGCCCCCACAAAAAAAAAAAAAAAAAAAGAAAAGAAACTGACCTCCACATAAGGAGCTCTCCTCTGCAATGTCTGGTCACCACCCCATCTCCCAGACAGAAAGGCCAATTAGCTTGTCCAGACAGTACCACCCATCCTGAGTCTTGATTATACTGTCTGACATGAGGGCAGACCTCACATTTGTTATGCTTTACATACAAAAAGCCCTTTAAAAATGGATTACAAAAAGATCTCTATGTACCTTACCCAAAACCCATATAGGCACATATTTCACAAGCAATGAAATGTAGGTAATTAAAGTCTACAGACAGCAAACATACGTAAGTGATCGGCAGTTTCTTCATGGTGAGGACAGTGTCTACAGGGATGGCATTGTTGCACTGCCCCACACAGCAGTGAACCACTCCTGTTTTTAAAACATTACTTGTCAGCTCGACTTGCAAGAAGTACTCCTGAGAAAGAAAAAGGTTAATTGCAATACCTCTGCTACCTTATACTTGGAAACTCTAAGAGCTACGTAGCTGTAAACATCCTTTACACAATCCAGAGAGATGCTGACCGTCCATGATTTTTCCTGCTTCCAAAACTATCACCCAGAAAGAACATCCAAGACAGTCCAACTGGTTTCTGCTATAATTGCTAGTTTTTTGTTTTGTTTTGTTTTGTTTTAATGTAATGGACAGACATGCAAAACTACAATGACATTTTAGGACTATTTCTGGATTTTATCTTATACTAACCCATCCCCAACTACATCATTAGAAAATTTTTCATGTATTCACTTTATATCCCAGGTAAGCCAAAAGTAAGCCAAAACAGAGAACCTTAGAACTTGGCCAGGCCAACACAAATGTTTCTACGTCCTCAGGCTGTTGGCTGGCCAGTGGGCAAGTGACTCAGCCCTAAGTATTTTTTATCTGTAAAGTGCAGATTACATGGCACTTACTTCATATGGTTGCTTTGAGGAAGAAATACAACAGTACCTGCAGAGTGCAATCTCAGGTGGAGATGCTACAACATCAGGTCCCTCCATGTGAGGTGCTGCAGCCCAAGGAACAGCACACCACAGGGTGGCAGGACTACAATTATGTGCTAACCAATAAATTATGATTTCCTATTTTCTGGACTAAAACTGCTAATTATCAAATTTTTTCACCATCTATGTCCCACATTTTACTTGATTTTCTCTCTTGTGGAACCTATCAGCTACACAAAATAGAAAATGTATAAATTCCATACGACAAGGACTGACAAAGGACAGTATAGAGTCACTTCTAAAATAAAACTGCAGATTTAGTTGATGTTCCTTTGCCTGTCATCTGCATTTCCTTCTCCAGAGGCACTCAGCATCTTGAATTTGGTGTCTTTTCTGACCTGTTCCAAAACAGCCCTGCCCTTGCATACATATCCAAGAACATAAGATATCCTCTCAAAGTTACTTGTTTAATTACATAAATGTTACACTGCTGGTTTCTTTCTCATCTAGTACATTTCTCTCAAGTGCTACAGAGGATGTAATAGTAACACTTCCCTTGGTTTTATCACAGATTTATCTATCCATTCCCTTGGTGTGGATATTCAGGTTCTTTCCAAACATTCTGACAAGGTAGCAATGAATATGCTTGTACATGTTTCCTGGCCCACTGCACAAGATTCTCCAGGGCTGGCTTTCAAAGTTTTTGACCCACTTATCATTACAATTCTATGCACTAAGCAAGAAGCTGAAATAAAATTTCACAAAATACCTTGTAAATTTACATGCTAATGTACCCCAATTTTAGACTTTATACCATTTCACTTCTTAAAAGCTTGTCATAACCCACTGAATTAATTTCATAAATCATCGAAGAATTGTAACCTACACTTTGTAAAATACTCCTCCAGAGCAGGCACACAGTCTCAGGACCCTTCACACTACTAAACGTTAAGGGGTCCAAACAGATTTTGTGTATGGGATTTATTAAAGTTCGCCATGTTAGAAATCTAAACTAAGAAATCTTACAAATATTAATTCACTTTAAAAAATAACGATGACAAGCCCATACACTGACAACTATATGTTTTTTGAAAACAGAAGAGGAGCACTGTTGGACATTTTTAAAGATCTCTTTAATATCTAGCTTAATAGAAGGCAGCTGACCCCAGCTTGCCTAAAGGTGCTGCTCTGCCAGTAGCAGGCCCTACAAGGAAGACGGTAGGCACATTTATGGCCACTTCCACCCATCTAGAGCTTTGGCAACTCCCACTGTCTTTCCCAGAGGAGCTGTCTATGCCAATGGTATTTCTGTAACAGCACACTGTATTTTCTGAACATTAGCAGATCTTTTGCGGGGGGTAGGATGGGGCAAAATTTTTTACTTTTTTATTTAATTTTTTTTTTTTTTTTTTGAGACAGGGTCTCACTATGTAGTTCAGGCTGGCCTCAAACTTGCCACAATCCTTCTGCCTCAGCCTCCCAAGTGCCGGGATTACAAGCGTGTGCCACCATGCCCGGCCAAGATGGGACAGTTTGTATAGATAAGGAACCAGTGTTTGTTGTACAACTGAGGGGAGTCATCTATCACATATAAAATAGCTATTATTTTTCTGAATCTTATTGTTTCTGTATCTGTGTACTCCACCACTCCCTTCTCAGCTGACATAGATATTGTCATCAAAGGTCATACTTCAATAAAAGGTGCTAAGACAAAAAGAGAAGGCAACTGGACTCTGCTTCAGCACTCAATCTGTGGTGACATGAGATGTCACATAGTGCTGGGGTCTCCATTACACAGTCATGACAGCATTACAGGGAAAAGCACAAATAACAACCTACAACCTTTAAACAGCACTATAGTTACATGTATAATATATACTACAAATACAGTATGGATTACATGTATAATGTGCTAAACAGTATTATTGTATAATGTGCATTATGAACACAGTATTACACATATAACTATGCTATGAACACACTAAGTACTGCATGTATGCTATGTATTCTGCACACAGTACACATTTCACATAAAACATGGACAGTGAAAAGTATGTGTTACACATAGTACGTGGTGTGACTGAAAAATACAATGAATGTTTAAATATTTTTTAAAGTTTATTACAGTAAAAGACAAATTAGAGAAGTCTTTTTTCATGAGTATCTTTAGTTGTGCTGTTGTGGCTGCCTTGATGACTTGAATCGATTCAAAACACCGACCTTTCATGGACATTTTGACTTTGGGGAAGAGCCACAAGTCATACAGCACCAGATTCAGTGAGTGAGGTGGATGAGGACATGCTGTAATGAGCACTCACCATATTTATTATTACACCTCATAAAGACACGAACGAAGACTTCCAGAACTGCTTCAGAAAGTGGCAAGAAAGATGGGATGAGTATGTCTGAAGCAAATGGGAGTATTTTGAGGATTAATGACAATGTGTCCTTTACTGTAATAAACTTAAAACATAAACACTCACTGTATATTCTGATCACGTCTAGTATGTACTATGAACACAGTCTGCTGTGTAGAGCCCAGGAAGGTTAATCTGATTATATCAAAATGTAATACTTCCATGTGACAGAATAAAAGTTAACATTTACCTAACTTACAAAAATATCTTTTGAGGCCGAGTAATTGCCATTATGACAGTTTTACAGATAAGGAAACCGAGGCAGAGTGGTCAAGTAACATGCCCTCAATCACAAAAGTGTGAGTGGAAGAACTGGGAGTGAACCAGGCCTGACCAGGGCTTAAGCTTTTTTTTTTTTTTTTGTGGGTACCGGGGGGTCGACCTCAGGACCTCACGTGCCAACAGGCACTCGTGCCGCTGAGCGATATCACCGGCCCCTTTTTCGTATGTGGGATCCGGGAGTCGAACTCAGGCCCTCGCGCTTGCAAGGCAGGCGCTTATGCCACTGAGACATCTCACCGGCCCAGGGCTTAAGCTTTGTACCATGACCACCCACAGAAGGAGAGGGCGCCTCTTTAATCCTCGGACAGACACTTGCTGAGTACCAACTCCACGGCAGGCCTGTCCAAAGGACGCACATGTGAGATCTCAATTAAGAATCTGAGATTTGAGAGGCTGAGATGCTGTCTTCTGAGCAATTAGCCTTTTCCCACATCACTTCATACTTCAACAACGCAATGATTTTCTTTACTTCCTCAAAACTTAAGAGTAATGAACAAAAAACTTCTGTGAAGACATATTTTCTGAGAGGTTCCTATGGCTTGAATATGGTTTGTCCCCCCCAAAATGTTTGTGTGCTGGAAGCTTGGTCCCCAGCATGCCTGGGTTGAGTGGTACAAATTTTAAGAGGTAGGAACGAATGCCAGGTGACTAGGTTATGGGAGCACTGCCTCAGAAAGGATTAATGCTGGTCTTGAGGAGTGAGTTCTCATGAGAGCACATCGTTATGAGGTGTTATGAAGTTGTTATGAGGTCACAACACATATTTGGCTGTTCTGCATGCAACCAGTTCGCCCTCTGTTTCTCTATCATGTTGTGATGCAGCCAGAGGGCCCTGATCAGAATGCTGGCACTGTGCTGTTTGAACACCCAGCCACCAGAATTAAGTCAAATAGACCTCTTGACTAAAATAGCCTGCCTTAAGTAGTTCGTTCTAGCAACACAAAACAGACTAACCTAGGGTCAGCCTGTTTAACATTACAGAGGACATCAAAATGGCTTTTCAGTCCAGGTAGCAGAAAACAGTGCTCACTCTGTCCTTAAAACACCACCATCCATGATTCTACCCTTCTCAACAGGCTTTCATAGACTCTAAATTACTACCCTCACCCACACACCAGACACTTCGACATCCTTTGTGGCCTCCCTTTCTGACCAGTTTAAACTCAGCCACTCCTGAAACAAGACGTCCCTAGATAGGCACAAACTGTGATAAATAAAAAGCAGCAGTACTCCACCTCAAACAAGGTCTTTCAGACTTAAAACATCTGTTCACGCAAACAGGCAGTCTTCCCAGGCTTCCTCAGAGCCCGCTGTGGGCAGACATTTCCTAACTCAGCCTCACTGAGGGGGAAGTGTTTCTCTAGAGTCTGAGTCCTGTTCTTCTATTGGGAAAACTCACTTTCCCCATAAAATGTATGTAGCAACCATCTGACAAGCTGTTTAAAGAAAGTTAGCTTTAAACAGCCTTTTTAGGAGGGACATATAATTGGTGGGGCTCTAAAATGATATGATCTCCATGAAGAATTGTGAAATAGCTAGAAAAATCAAATGCACATTCATCCTGCCCAGCAGTTCCACTTCTAGATATGCATCCCCGAGATGCACTGGCAAACAAACCATGACTCACAGATGAGATTACACACCCTGGGTGGGGGATATAGCTCAGTGGCACAGCGCCTGCCTGGCAAGCACATAGTCCTGAGTTTGATTAAAAAAAAAAAAAAAAAAAGATTACACATCCTGGCGTTAGCAAGCAAATGACTGAAAGCAGCCCAGCGTCCATCTGTGAGGGACTGCAACAATCACGGTACACCGACACAGAGGACTGCTCCGCTGTACAGGACTGCGAAAGCTTTATGGAATGAGACAGTGATTTTCATGCATACTTCTAAGTGACAAAGTGAGGTACACGACATCTACAGAACGCCATCTTTTGTGGAAAAGGAAAATGTGAAAATACAGATTTTTTTTATACTTACAGAAAGATACTGAAGGGCAAATTAACTGATTTTTTAAAAAGTAGCTACTAATGATGGACAGAAAGAATAATCTGAAGGGGACAGGGATGAAAGAGACTTCTCTTATTTAAAGTCAGGACTTGGAAAACAAATGGACTATACACATCCAAAAAGGATAATTAAATCAAAAAGAAGGGACACAATCCTTGAATGGGTTACAAACAAGCATATCTAACTGCATATTTAATTAGTGATAAAGCTACAGAAGCTACAGAAAAAAGACATACTTCAAATGACTTCAGAACATGGCACTTTGACCATGCATTATTAGTTGACTCTATACCCAGGAGAAATGGAGCCATTAAAAATCTTGAATTCCAGTCAATATTTTATCAATCATAATATAGATGTTATTTTGAATATTATTTTGAAATACACACAATAGTATAAACAGTAAGTACTGTTAGGAACCACAATTTTTAGTGTAAGAGAACATACTCAAGTGTAAAAGAAGTAATCTTTCAAGGTTAAATCTGAAATGAACTGTACGACAATTCATTATAGTTATTAAAGTAAAAGGCTAATGACTCTGATACTGCAGTGATAGCACGGCTTTAAAATCTGTAAGAATGAAGACAGCATGTGAAAAAATGTCTTGTTCTCAGTATTCACAGTGTTGGTAATGCACACTTGGTTTAAAAAAAAAAAAAAAAAGAGTAAATCTAGGAGACTGAGACAAAGGATCCAACTTTGAGCCAGACTGGGCAACTTGGCAACTTACAAAGACCGTGTCTCAAAATAAGAAATTAAAAAAAGGGCTGAGGATATAGCTAAGTGTATAGGCCGTGAGTTCACTCTCCAGTACCAGAAAAAACAAGCCAATGAACAAACAAAATACCATGAAGCCAAGTGAGCCAGTGCTGCTGGTAACCATGGGGATGGGGCTACTCGCATAGGAAGGGTGCTGTCAGTGTGAGTGGCCACCAGACAGATCTGGGATGGGTGGCAAATCCCATCCCCTGACCAGATGACATTCACGTCATCATTTTAAATTGCTTCACATGGCTCTTATGTATTTGTACTATATTTAATAACAAACATTTACATTAAATATTGAGATTAGAATTATCAGTACAAACCCTTGATTATTTTTCCTTTCAAAAATATGGATTTGCTGGCTCTGTCTATTGAACAGATGAACACTCCTTCAGCATTCACTAAAAGGACAAGGTACCAGGCACCTCCTGATATGACGAGACACAAGGCATAACTGTCTTCCACCCCATGGAGCACCCCTGTAGAAAAGTTAGGCCTGAGTCAAATCAAACCTTCACAGCTAACTTCAGTTACAGGAAACCCAGGGCAGGCAATGGCAGAGCAAGTTACGCAGCTACACAGGAAGCAAATTTAGAACGCAGAACATCCCACAGGACAACTGACCCAGTTTGGGCACTAAAGAGCATTAAATAAGAGATGAAGGAGTATTGAACTGTTCTAAATTAAATAATTTAAGAGACTAACAGCCAAATATTTATTTGGATTCTGACTTAAATCACTACAAAAAAGGCATTTCGACATTGTTATGGCTTGTATCTAGATGTCCCCCCCAAAGCCTCATGTGGTCGTAAATGGGGCTTTTTGGAGGTGGCTGGATCTAGGGTGTGTGAATGTGGATTAAGGGTGTGATACTGGGATTAAGGGTGGGTGGTAATAAATTAGTCCACTGATTAAAATTTAGTCCACTGATTAGAATTAGCATAGTTCTGTGTGTGGTTGAATGCATTTACTAAGACAGAACCCCCCGCCCTGGGAGTGAGTGGCACCAATTAAAAGGCTTGTAGCCTGGATGGGATAAAAGGGAAAGGCAGGTTTGCCGATTGCTGCCTCTTATTTCGCCATGGACCTTTCTCCTTTGCGATACCTCTCTGCCATGAAGCCAGATAACTATGGACTGAGATCTCTACTAACTGTGAGCTGAAATAAACCTTTCCTCCTTTAACTTTGGGTGTCGGGGATTTTGTCTCAGCAATGAGAAAATTAACCAAGACCAACAATCATAAAAGAATGATTATGGATTGGTTAGTACAGCCCACACATTATAAATTTTTTAAAACCTGAAAATGGCACTGTGGTTATGGAAAAGAAGAGATGTATACTCCAAATACAAAGAAGTATTTTGTGTATGGTTGTTCGGTGCAGTTTTCACAATGCTTTAATGTCTTGAAATTTTCCTATGTTAAAAAAAATCCCTTTTTAACCCTTGTTGTGAAATGGTACTACTATTCTACAGTGGTACCTCAGTTCATGAATGCTTTTTCTTGCAAACAATTTGGTTCGCAAATAGAAGTGTTTGGTAAAATTTTGTTTTTGTTTGTGAACTCTGCATTGGGCAACCAATACGACAGCAGCCATCTTTCCCACACGAACATGAACATGGAATGAATTAAGTTTGTGAACTGAAGCACCACTGTACAATACTCTGTTAAAAAGCTACCAATATGACAATTCTTTTGTTAAAAGTTTAACCACTAGTGCAATTCTATGAGAAAACCATACTACACATTCTAAAAAAGTATGTAAATCAAAGTCTATATTAAAAAAAATTACAATAGGTAGGAGCTATTTGTACATAAACATTACTATTCTGTTTAATTCCTTGGAGTACTGGTTGAGAGATTAGGAAAAGTCACACCTAGATCTAAACCAAAGTCCACAAACTGCAAGTGAGCCAAGTCCAGACCACTGCCTGTTTTTGTCTATTAAATCTTATTGTAATCCTGACACACTAATTCAATACTATACTATCCATGGTCGCTCCTTGTAGTTCAACCCCAGGGCTGAGATTACATGACCTGTAATACTTAAAATACAGCGGGTATTTTAGATACAGCCCAAAATAGCCCTGTATAAAATAGCCTTGTATAAAAATAGTGTACAGGAGACCCAAGTGTCAGTGAAGATACTAAATTCTGATGCTTGGGCTGTTGTCCTTAGTGATGCCCAGGTGAAAATCTGTTTTGGGAAAAATGCATCTGACTTTGAACAGCAGAAACATTTTTACCATCAAATAACCCTACCTCAGAGAGGTTAAGAGGAAAAACGACAAAGGAGACATGAGAGGTGTAAGTGTAATAAAAGTG
Source organism: Erethizon dorsatum (assembly GCA_028451465.1). Taxonomy (NCBI): domain Eukaryota; kingdom Metazoa; phylum Chordata; class Mammalia; order Rodentia; family Erethizontidae; genus Erethizon; species Erethizon dorsatum. The sequence goes on from CM051825.1 coordinate 43,724,116, forward strand.
CAAGCTAATCAGTCCTATGAAATAAGTTTTTGCACAAAATCTGTTTGTGTTGGTGGTGTTTTTGAGATGGGGTCTTGCTATGCTGCTCAGGCTGAAATCCTGCTCTCCAGCAATTCTTCCACCTCAGCCTAGGCAACACAGTCATAAAGAGCATTTATTTGTAAAAGTTCTCCCTTTTAAATTTTGACAGTAACTTCCTCAAAAGTGTGAAAAAACTCTGTTCAAGAATTTGTTGTCCACCTCGTCTTAATCTAGATGCAGGCTCCATGAGGGCAGGAATTTCTCTTGCCCCCCATTATAACTCCAGTGCCTATAAAGATGCATGGCACATACTAGGCACTCAATAAATATTCAGAGATGAGTATCAAGGTTCTGTTTTCCCACCACTTAACAACTCTGACATTTTGAACATCACTCACTAAAAATGGTTACTGTCCCACCCATCCCGCACCCTGAGGTTCAAAGCTGTTAGTGAACAATGCATAGACTCTAGAGCTGCTCAATGTCTCACCTCCCTGGGAGACAGTGTAACATGGCGCTCTGAATAAACCTTTCTACTATATAAAATCTTATGTTCTGGAGATCCTTAAGGAAGAAAGAATATTTCTATTAAATTTTATGTATAAGGTTCAAATGTTAGACTTTAAGTATCTAAAGATCAGTGAAAGATAGACAAAGTAGTTGAAATGTGTGGTTCAGTTTCTAACTAGATTGAAAAGACTGAATGGTTTAAGTACAACCACCAACAACAAAAAAGAGTACTGTAAATGCGAACAAGCTCGTTTTTCTGCATCTTAGCCAAGGACCCTCCCAGGTACCTAGGAAGGACTAGGGCTACTTCCTTTGAAAGTCTCCTGGTGGCAGCAACAGCTTCCACTTCCAAACGAACAGGGAGTGAAAGGCAGGAAGTTCAGATGCCAGACACATTCTTGCCAATTTTCCCCCTATATGTTGAGAACTAATTGAGCAAAGAGAAATTAAGAAATATATAAAAACAGTTGACATTTTTAACAGACCTTTAAAAACTGAATTAGGAAAAATATCTGGAAAGGAGCCGCACTTTTGTTTCCTCAGAACAGTTTTTGCTTTCATGATTGGCCTCTGTACAGTGAAGCCCTTCCCTTCTCATTTAACTTTCCAACCCAAAGCCCTGTGAAGGTCTACAGCTTGATTCCTCACTCAAACCAAATTAAGTTCAAATATGGTTAAACTAATCATGCCCTCCATTCCTTACCCCAGCCAGAGTCAAAATGTTCTCCAGTGATTTGGTCATTATGAGACGCTTCTTGGCACGAGTTACTGCAACATACAGTAAATTCCATTCGTCTTCAGAAAATGACTCTAAAGAAAGGAAAAACATAACTCAAAAGCCTGCTCATAAAAACTATCATCTGATCTAAATGTTTACAACCCTCACCAATTCCCCCCAAAACCACTCAAGATTTGCTGGTTGTATACACAAAGTTTTCCTACAAACATCAACAACAAAAATCTTGAAGACTAGTTTTTAAGCCCTAGTATCTGTTAATTGATTATTCAACATTTCCAAGGTATAAAGTACCATACTGATGTCCATTATCCCAGTTTTCCTCACAACACCTGTCACCCACGAAATGAAGCTTCTACAAACCAAGGGCCACAGTGGGACCCAATACCTATGCTTTACCATTACCTCACGCTGTCCCTCTGGACCGACTCTGTCCGGTCTGGAAATGTCTTAAGTTGTCGCAAGACAATCAGGGGAAAAGCACACATAAATCGGTCTGTTCTGCCCACCTGATACTTCTCAGCTCTCAGACTCAGCACCTAGTACCACAAAGCAGCGGATCTGTGAATAGACTAAAAGCCACTGAACTGTACACTTCAAATAGGTGGATTATTTAGTATATAAATTATATCTCCATAAAGCACCCTCCCCAACAAAAAGCAGATGACAATCACTCTATGGTCACCTATTCTCCTCATCCCACTCCAACTTGTGTTCAGTGCCATGTACCCCATTTTTGGCTACATTCATTAGATACAAGGGATGTTTAGTATTTTTATATTTTCATCATTTTAATATATGGTATGATCCAAATTTTGAATCCATGTATAACAGCTTTTTTTGTTAAGAAACTTCAAATGGTTTTATTCTATGATTTAAAACCAAAACAACAGGACTGGTGTTTTAGAGTTTAACGACTAGCCTTGCATATAAATTTACTAAAAAGCAGACAAATGATAAAGTGTGCTTTTCATCTTTTATGATTTTTTTAATGAAACAAGGAGAATTAAAGAAAAAAACCACTATGGAAAGCAGGTAAATTGAACTTTTTAAAAAAGCTCAAGGCTGGGCCGGTGAGATAGCTCAGCGGCACAAGCGCCCACCTGGCAAGCGCAAGGTCCTGAGTTTGACTCCCGGAACTCACATAAAGGAAAAAAGGGCCAGTGATATCGCTCAGTGGCACAAGCGCTTGCTGGCAAGTGTGAGGTCCTGAGGTCGACTCCTGGTACCCACATTAAAAAAAAGAAAAAAAAAAAAAGCTCAAGGCTGAAGGGCAAATGTGAGCATAATTGCAAGCACTCCTGACAGGGGCCCCTGTGGAAGTTCAATTTTTCTAAAAGCCACAATATTCACAATCAAAAGTTTAGGACTAGGAGGTGCTTCTGTTTTTTGTTTGTTTTGTTTTTTTCTTCTAGAAGGACCCTATAACAAGGTTACACCATTCAACCAAAATCCAGGCAGTCAAAAGGAAGCAGCCCAGTCAAAAGGAAGCAGCCAGGCAATTCCTAACTGCTAATGCAAGAAGACCCCAGGAGTGACCAGTCTCCTTACCAACTCGGAAGTGAGGAAGCTGGCCAAGATTATGCCTGGCACAAGGCACTTTCACGAAATCATCCAGAACATGCACAGTATCAAACTCCAAGCCTTTGGCTTTGTGCACGGTGCCCAAGATGTACTCTATAACAGAAAGAACAGTGCTCAGTTAGATGGTGGCTTCCCAGGAGAAGAAATAAGGGAAGAAAAAAGATTTCCTTGCTGATGTGAAGCTTCATAGGAAAAGGAAAAAGAGGAAACTCCAGTCAGAAGAAGGAAAGGTTCAGAGAAAATTTGTTGCAGAAGCACCATTAAGAATCACACTCCAGGGCCAGTGAGATGGCTCAGCGGCATAAGCGCCTGCCTTGCAAGTGCGAGGGCCCGAGTTCGACTCCCGGATCCCACATACGAAAAAAGGGGCCGGTGATATCGCTCAGCAGCACGGGTGCCTGTTGGCGTGCGAGGTCCTGAGGTCGACCCCCCGGTACCCACAAAAAAAAAAAAAAAAAAAAAAAAAAAGAATCACACTCCAGGGCCGGTGAGATGGCTCAGCGGCGTAAGTGCCTGCCTTGCAAGCACGAGGGCCCGAGTTCGACTCCCGGATCCCACATACGAAAAAAGGGGCCGGTGATATCGCTCAGCAGCACGGGTGCCTGTTGGCGTGCGAGGTCCTGAGGTCGACCCCCCGGTACCCACAAAAAAAAAAAAAAAAAAAGAATCACACTCCAGGGCCGGTGAGATGGCTCAGCGGCGTAAACGCCTGCCTTGCAAGCATGAGGGCCCGAGTTCGACTCCCGGATCCCACATACGAAAAAGGGGCCGGTGATATCGCTCAGCGGCACAGGTGCCTGTTGGCGCACGAGGTCCTGAGGTCGACCCCCCGGTACCCACAAAAAAAAAAAGAATCACACTCCAGAGCACGGAGTACCCTGACCCACCCTCTGCACTTGACAGGAAGGGACAAAGGCCCAGGAAAGGGCTGTGTGGCTTGCCCAAAGTTACACAGGGCAGAGCTGTACTCAAAAACCCTTTCGGCTGGCTTGGAAGTGGCACAGCAATAAAGACCCTGTAAGGAAGAATGAGCACCCTGTTCTGCTCCCCTTTCTCTTTATTTATTATAAGTGGTACTGGGGATTGAACCCAGGGCCTTGCCCCCTTTCTCTTAAACTGCACAGGCACTCGTGGTCCAGATACTTCATGCAGGATGAAACATGAGAAGACAATCTGTTCCTCCACTTGGAGGAAGATAAGCAGCAGCAGCTTTCCCTACCTGCAAAGTCCAGATCTTCTATATGGCATTTCTCTATCCTTTCCACCAGTTCTGGAATCCTGATATTATACTTCTCAACAACCGCAATCTTCGCTTCAAGCTCCTTGTCCTCCGCAGCAGTCACGTACCTCTTGAAGCCACTAAAGCCCTCTTTGTGCACCCATCTTCTGATGAATCTGTCTTTAATGATGAGGTTTACTGAGGAGAACACAAACGCAGGTCACCCTGAGGCAGGCTGTCCTAACTGTAAGGCAGCAGCTGCACACTCCTAGCCAGGGCTCGGAGTTGGGAGACCCAGGTTCCAGTCCTGACTGCATCACTAACTCACCATGTGTCCCTAGGCAAGTCAGTGTGGTGGTCTCTCCGTCTCCAAATGAGGATCTACAGCCCTAGGCTTGAGATCCTCACCTACTTCACAGGGATTTGATATAGCGCAATCAAAAGGGAAAAAAAAGCGCTATGAAAATACCAGAAGTTATGTGGGGCCCAATGCAGAGGTGTCAATGTGTAAAGCTGACCAGGAAGACAGAGATGCAGGGGAAGACAACCTAAGGGACCAATGCTGGAAAATAATGAGACTCCTGGGAGAAGAATCTAGAAAAATCTGTCAGTACCTCTGAAAACAAGAGGCCTCAGGCATTCCTCTCTTTGAGGGAAAAGAGCCACTTCTCTGGAAGGACGACAAGAACCCTGACTCAAAACCAACCTGAGCTGTCCCCATCCCTGCTGCTCGAGAGCTGCCTTCCACTGCTCCAGGCCAGTGGGTACTCACGTTTCTTCCGCTCTTCCTCTGGCTGAAGGAGGATCCAAATATCAATGATTCTGTCCAATCCAAATGATTTAATCCCCTGAAAAAGTTTTTTGGTGGAATTTTTGTTTTGCTTCTTAACAAAACAAAATAAATCTCATGAAGGCATGGGATCTTTAAATGAGATGGTTTCTTGGAAACGATCTCAAACCGCACCCAAATTAAGTGAGGAACTTCACCAAGCACACAGCACTGGGTCACTGTGTGGCCTGGAAACTCAAAATTACCAAATTCTAAATTTTAGCTACTACCTCAAACTCTTCCTATGTTTTTAAAAAGGGTGAGACCTAGTGGCACTTTGCTTTCTCATCAATAAAAGGGCAATGTAAATCTACCTCCAGGAATAGGAAATGGTTGCCAAGAAGAGAACTGAATATAAAGTGTTGACTGGGAATACTTACCACTGTTTCTTGTGAGACAGAAATAAAGAGTGTCTGTAGGTCCAGATTATTCTATGATTTTAAAGGTCAGCTCTTGGAAGAATAATTGTGCCACAGTAACCCTGTTCTACCTAAGCAGTGCCTGCTGAATACCAGTTAGGGCTCCAGCCCTCACACAGCACCAGACCCAGTAGACAGAATGACTAGGGCTCCTCACTCCAAGGGCTTTCCATGTTTTGGGGAAGGACACATAAAACAGTGAAATAAGACAGGATACATTATAACTCACAAGCAGATATGGAAGCGCAATAATGACACATGCTACAGGTAGGAAGAGGATGCGACAGAGGAAAAGAGAACAACTTACTTTATATCATGCCCAGGACAGATGATAATCCAAAAATACTATTCGCTTACAAGAATATGAAATGGCTAAATTATGCTATATCCACTAGATGAAATATTACAAAGCAATTACAATAGCAATGAAAGAAAATATGCTTGTATTGAGTGAAAAAAAAGCATACATCTTTTTATACACCATAATTTCAATTACCCAAAAACTATACTATAAAGACAAAAACAAAAATGATTAGCAAAAACAAGAAGTACTACTGAAATACTGGGGTTATATGTAATTTTTCATTTTAGTTCCAAAATTTCTATCATATGAATGTATAATCTTTATTTTTAAAAAAAGAAATATCAAAAGCCTTTTGATTATGAATATATTGAGAACCTAGGCCCTCAAAACTATTTTCTATAAGTGCAGATCTTCTGCTTCATTTTGTTCTAACTTCCCTGTGAAACAGGTCAGGGAAAGGTGCTGTTTTGTCTTAGAGATGGAGAGAATGAGGCACACGTAAGTTGTGACTTGCCCCAAGCTACACAAGTTAGTGACAGAGCCAGAGCTAGAACCCAGGGTTAAACTCCGAGTGTTTTAGAATAACTGGTGCTGCCAGCGTGTTGTCAGTTCAGCGATCCTACACTAATAGACAACACACCGTCAGAAAAGCCTCAGGCAGCAAGCAGCCTCACCACATAGCCCACTGTAAGAACAGCACTCATTTGCTAAAGAATAGAAGAAAAGATCTTGGTCCTCATTGGATCTGACTTTGCAGGAATGTTTCACTAGCATAATCAGAGTGGCCAAGAATAAAAACTTCAGTCATGATCCAGTCTGGTGAAAAGAGGCAAAAACTAAAAGCTCTCCTGCACAAATCCTAATGAAGTTGGACATTTTCATTGGGTACATTTGTTTACAACGTTTATATGCATAAAGAAGTCACAGAAATTTACTCTTACCCCAATCAAATGTATCCTTGATGGTACCTCTCCTTCAGTCACCCGTACAGCCTCATCAAACACATTGGCATTTGTCCGGGACAACAGAGCCACTTGTCCCTTTGTATCACCTCGAATGCCACCTTTGGGGAGAAAGCACAAATTCTGTGGCAAATCAAATTAAACAGCACAATTAATTTTTGTAGCAAATAAAAGAACATTAAAAGCCTTACTCTGATGGTTTCCTCCAACCAATGTCTTTTTCCTTACTCTCTTACAGACATCCAAGATAGTAGCTCCCACATAGGCTATTTCCACACCAAACCTAAAACTCTGTTGGAAACAAAACAAAAGGAGTTAGCAACTGTCTTAATGTATATGAGCTCACTTCTATCACTGCCAATCCCTGACTCACACTACATGGGAAGGGGATCTAGAAATTCCCTACAGTAAAACAGTTGTACCCAAACAGGAGCCTGGTGATCAAAGAATTGCTGACTTTATTTTATAAAGCGTTATAAATAGCATCTTCTGTCTTGAAACCCTGGAGTGATCTATTTTTTCTCCTCCTTACCCCCAAATCCAAATCCTGTCAATTCTTCCATCATCCTATTTATCCTATCTTTTCTCACCACTACTGCCAGCTTCCCTAGACACTCAAACGTCATAGCTCACCGACTTGGCCTCTTTACCGCTAGGCTCCTCCCACTGTCAATCAATTCTCTCTCTCTGCCAGATCAATCTCTCCCCAAAATCTTTTAAGACATTCCTTAACTGCAGAAAGAGAACAGCAATACACATGGGGACGGAGGGGACAGAACAAGAGACGTAATTCACCCTCAGGCTTCTCCACAACTTAGATAATTTTATTTTCCATTATTTCTCAAAACTAATAGTAAACTTTCCTTTTAAGCATATCTACCCTTTTTTCAAAATCAAATATTACAAAGTTTAAGTTACGAAAGGTTAATAGAAGGTAAGGGTTTCTCCCCTTGCCTTTGAGACTCCTTTCACCAGCGGTTAATAACTCCTGCCCTGCTCAAACCAGCTACAAGCAGAACGACTACTACTGAGCATTCCCTGTACTTCCCCGTCTCAGCTTGTGCTGCCTCTATTAGCCCAGAAGCACTTTTCAATTGTCTCAATCATTTCCTACCCCAGCCCCAAACCCTGTTCCTCGACCACTCCAGCCAGAAAGATACTATTCTTCCCCAAATGCCTGGTATTTATGGCCTTTTCCCATGCACTCATAATTTAAAGTAGTAAAATTACATGTTTTGGTGAACGGCAATACAAAAGAAAACTAAACTTCCAACAAATAGTATTTTGTTGCTATAAAACTATTTGGAGTAAACCATAACCCAAATTATAATATAAATATTCATAAGTATAGATACATAAATCACTGAACAAATATCTTTATGCTATCATGTAATGGGAAAGAAAAGACAAATTTCCTTTGCAGAAAAGTTCCAAGTAACTCATGAAATACTCTAAAACTTATTCCTCAAAGTACGGGCTCAATACAGGGACTTCCTTCCACAGTACGCAGTAGTATAGTGAAGAAACACGACAAACATTGTTTTAGCCAGGTGTTCAAGGTCAACATCAACAGCCATAAACCATATTGATAATATTTACCCTTGACATCATGTGATAAAAATGGCACTTTACCTCTATGCTCTGCCTCCCAAAACCATAACCTTAGTCTAATCATAAGAAAAACATCTGACAAATTCCAGTATAGGGTCGTACAGATACACTTGAACAGTACTTGTCAAAATTTTCAAGGTCATCAAAAATAAGGGAAGTATGAAAAACTGTCACAGTCCAGAAAAGCCTAAGGAAACATGACTGTGTGTAACGTGACATCCTGGATGGAATCCTGGAATAGCAAAAGGCATTATTCAGAAACTAAAGAACTCTGAATAAACTTTGGACTCTGTAATACATCAAAACTGATTCATAATTTGTGGCAAGTGTTTCACATTCATGTAAGATGTTAATACAGTACTAGGGGAAACTGAATGCAGGGTATATGAGAACTCTTTGTATTCTCATCTCAATTTTTCTATAAATCTGTAACTGTTCTACAAAAAGTAAGATTCCTGGGTACGGTAGTTAATGCTTATAATCTCAGCTATTCAGAAGGCTGAGGCAGGATAGGGAATTTGAGGCCAGCCTGGGCAACACAGTGATACCTGTCTCAAAAGATAAAAAGCAAACTAACAAAAAAAAAAATCCAAACAAACAATACATAAGATCAATTAAAAACAGAAATATTCTGAGCTGATGCCACCTAAAACACTACAGTAATGGGAACCCAAGGGAGGAGAATCACAGGAATCCAGAGATTGCTATGTAATACACCAGAGCACAATACAGTTCACTCCTCAATACAGGTGACCGCTGCATATCCTCTAGGTAGAGGGAGTTTTTATTAAAAGCAGAAGTTCTGAAACCTCTGGTCTCAGGACCTTTCACACTTTTACAAGTTGAAGTTTCCAAAGAGAAGTTTTCAAAGAGCTTTTATAGGAGGTATATATATCCGTATTTACCATATGAGACGATTCATTTAAAAATAATAATAGCAATCAATTATGTGATAGCATAAAGAATACTGCTTTGAATCAGAACTGTTTCCTGAAACAAACAAAAAGTAAGTACAAACAGTGGCACTATTTTGACATCTTTTACAAATCTCTTGAACTCTTGGATTCTCATAATTACATCTGTATTCAGTCTGTTTTGATACACTATCATGGCTAAGGTTACAAAGAAAATTCAGCCTCAAAGAAAATGTGCACTTGGAAAGGGAGGAATGGTTAATCACCTTCTTGCAAAGTCGAGGACACTGAGTTGCCATGCTCACCATGGCAGACACAAGTGTCTCCAAAATTTTAAGTTTACTTAAAAGCAAGAACCTTATCTTTGAAAAAAAATATCTGGCTATAAACACTGTTAGTTGTTTTCCTTGATAGCAGTGCTCATTTCAATTATAGTTGAGAAAATACCAAATACCCAGCTCAGAATAACCTGAGGTAGTCTGTAAGGTGTTTTTTGAAATGAAAACAGCACTACAAGAATAAAGCAGCCAGTTCAGCTCCCTACTCCACTGTAACTGCTGTTCTCGGACAGCCATGGGGCTTTAGTCTGCAGCAGAAGTGCTCTGTTAGTACTTCCCATTTCAATGTACAGAGGATTAAAAAGACTCAAGCGTCAACAGGTAATAAGCTAATCACTTTTGCTTACGCGTCCAGGACATTGTTAAGTGAATTGCCTTTTTGTGTTCTTAACTCTGAATGTGTCGAAGGTTTATGACTGCTAGTCTGGTTTCCTGCCAAGGCCTGATTCATGAGTCAGCACCAACAGCTTTCTGGCCTATCAGTGCAAATGCGAAGATAGCAACAAAGGCAAAGAGGTATTACGGAAACAGTTTTGACTCTGCAGACCTCCTAGGAACCACACTTCGAGAACCACTGCTTCAAAGTAAGGATGTGAACCTAGCAAAATACCTTATACCAGTGCCTGTTGCATAAAAAATGAGGAGGGCAAATATAATGCTTGCTTATACACTTTGGGGACTCAGAAGCAGAGCTCTTACCTGTGTGAGATAGAAGACATGAGTGTGGGGGACGGTGAACAGAGCATTGACTGCACCACGGAAGGTATAGATCTGCTGGTGTGGGTCCCCTACAAAGATCTTCCCACATGGCTGAGACAGAACTATATTCATGATAGCTGCAACCAATAGGAAGAAAAATGAGAAATCTGAAGGACTAATCATGCAGGGAAAAAAAAAATTTTAAAAAGGAAAGGATGAAAATGGTTTCACAAAAGTAAGTCAGCACATGATGGACAACAATGCTGTCTTTTCCTGCAGGATAGGTACTCAATGGAAAAAAAATTATAATAAACAAAGAGACAGTTTCCAGGCCTGGGAATACAGATTATTTCTGATCCTAGATGAATTACTGAGTGTAAGAAACTATATAGGCAAATATAAAAGGAGGTAAATTGTCCTCTTTCTCTAATTTTATAAGACTCAAATATGACCACATGACCTAGCAAGTCATGCTCGTAACACATCTTGTCTCCACTAACCACTTGAAAAATATACAACACAAACACTCTAAACAGACTAACTTTTCCCACTTAGCATGAGTCTAGGTTTATACCATCTGATGAGCTACTCAGTCAACATTTTAACAACTTGGGCAAAATATGAAGGAAGATAAATCTGCTTTGGAGGAGAGGAAGAGACAACGTAAGTGAAATAAAAAGGATTTCTGAATGGCTAAGTATCATTGATTCCTCTTCTTTAGCACAAACAAGCATAATCAACTTATCCCACACATGTCCTCTTACACAATCATGATGCTGTTTCTACGTATTGAGACTACGGGTGTCCTGAATAGTTTATCACCTGGAGTACAGTCCTGTGCCTCATCCACAAAGATGGCGTCAAAAGAGGCAAGTAAAGGCTTGCTCAGCTGCCAGAGTTTCAAATAGCCTGGAAGAGGAGAGCAGCAAGAGTCATAACTCACAAGGAAAGAAGTCACATCTACAGACCCCAATGTCTAGAAACTTGCCTACCATCATGCGTCATTTGGTAAGCCTCTTCTCTGCATTCCCCCAGCTTCCGCATGTTGTCCCAGAGTCGGCTTGCTTCAAGGACACCATTCTAAAAGGCAAGTGGTAGGGGAACCCAAAGTTTAAGACCCTAGAAAAGACAGCAGCCTGGAATCACATTTTCACTTCCACATATAGCAGCAGGAACAGAGGGATCATCACAAAAGAGAAAGGGGGAGGCCCCCAACCTAAGTCTCCACAGCAGCCTTTTAACATTGCGGAGGGTTCTGAGGGCCAAGAGGAGTGAGAAGCTGGGGCCAGGCCGGGCATGGTGGAGCAGTGATCAAAGATCACAACAGCTGATGAACCAGAAAAGGCTCAATTATTCCTCTAGATTTATGACTGACAATTTAAAAAAGAATAGCAAATGACTAACCAGGAAAAGAGACTTTTCCAATAGCAAAATAAAAAAACTGGAATGAGATTCCAAATCACCAGATAAGATCAGATTCTGGGTCCAGAAGACCCAATGACAAGTTCCTAATCTATGGGCAGTCACTTAATATTCTTGTCTGTTAAATGGGAGGACTATGATGAGGATTGAAATGTCTATGTTCTCCCAAGAGAAAATACCACAGAATTCGAAAGTGCCATGACAGGCCTATAATTTCACTTATTCATCTTCAATTTCCTATGAACAATTCTGAAGAAATAAAAGACAGAAACATAATACCAGATCCCTAAAATGTAAGATATTTGATACTCACCAGTTTCTCACTCTGTTCAACCATGACTCTTTGTCCCTGGCTGTTCTTACACCAAATAGGCACATGATCAATAGTCAGCTCTTCATCAGCCGAGGCAAAGAAGTTTTCTAAAGTCTTACACACTAGCTTGGCCCTTATGAATCCACCTTTCCCTTCAGCAAGGACAGAATTGACCATGAAAGGTGTTAACTTGAAGAGATTCAACTTCTTCTTTAGCTGGTACCTGTAATGCATATCCCAAATGAATAGTATCTGGCTTTACTGGCACTATAGTATTTAGTGCCTCCCCATTTCTCTGCAATGACATTACAAAGTCACTCCAGACATCATTCACAGGCCTTCTGCAAGATCCATGTCTGATGTGAAAGTGGCTTACAATAGGCTTTCAGTAACTCATGTATTACAATCCAGAAAAGGAATCAGCTCTCAGCAGATACTAGCATTCTAAGGAGTGGTCCAGGCTTCAAGTGGCCCCCAAGGGAACACCCAAAGGTCCCTGAAGCCTTACGTCCAGGAACACTTGCATATACATATCTCAACTGCAGCCCCACCCACTCTCTCCCGAGGAAAGCATAAAACTTATGAGGCTTTGTGATATCCTGAACTTTTTTGGGGGGGGGGGGGGCGGTACCAGGGGTCGAACTCAGGACCTCGCGCGCCAGCAGGCGGCCGCGCTGCTGAGCAATATCACCAGGCCTTTTTTTGTATGTGGGTACCAGGAGTCGAACTCAGGACCTCACGCTTGCCAGGCAGGCGCTTATGCCACTGAGCTATCTCACTGGCCCCAGATACCCTGAACTTTAAACAAATCATTTTAACTTACTGTGCTTCGATTCTACAAATACAAGAATGCCCCTCTCAGCATTAAATGATATATTTTCACAGGATCAAAGTACAAATCACTAAAAATTATCTTTCTCCTACCTATAAATAGACATAACAGCCTTACATTTTCTTAGTGTTGTGGGGTAAGTTCATATGTGATTACAACAATTACTATGTGAAAAACAGTATCAGAAATGACAATGACGTTAGCCCTAATAATGCTCACTTCCGCCCAACGTGTCCATAGGCCATGGAATGGAAGGTTTTGCAGATGACATTGCTGGGGAAGACGAGCTCAGCCTGCTTTGCGATGCTCTTGTTGAATGTTACATACAGAAATCTGCTCTCAGACCATTTCTCAGCATACTTGACCAGGGTAGAGGTCTTCCCCGTGCCTGCAGAAGCCAAGAGGAGAGGATTGGCCCTCTGACCAGGCAAAGCATTCCAAAGGATTCCCCAGTCAGGTCTTGTTTAGGCTTATCCCACATCTGGCTTGAGATCAAGACTGATTTCAATATTGGTAAAAGTGGTGCCATAAAAGGGCAGCAGATTTTAAGTCACATTAAGGTGGACTAGGACTTTGATTGTGGCAGATTCTAGCTAAGTCACACAAAGGGAAAGTCAATTGACTTCACTGAGTTTCAGTCTGCTCCTGAGCAATGTACTTGCGATTACAAAATGTGATGAATGTTTAAATTTAAAAATACTTTGTTATGGTGCCAGGCATGGTGGTACATGCCTGTAATCCCAGCACTTGAGAGGCTGAGGCAGGCAGATTGCTGAGTTCAAGCCCAGCCTGAACTATATAGTGAGACCCTGTCTCAAAAAAGAAAAAAAAAAAAAAAAAATATGGAAAAAGATACACCTCCATTAACACCCTCAAAATACTCCACCTCACTTCGAATACATTTATTGCATCATTCTTGCCACTTTCTGAAGCAGTTCTGGAAGTCCTCTTTCATGAGTATCTTTAGTTGCATTGTTATGGTTGCCTTGATGTCCTGAATCAATGCAAAACATTTACCTTTCATGGTCATTTTGACTTTTGGGAAAAGCCAAAAGCCACACGGTGCCAGATCCAGTGAATAAAGTGGTAAGGACATACTGTAGTATTTTTACGAACCTGTCTTTCTGTTGGATGGCACTTGGCAGCAGCATTCACTGTATTTTTGATCATACTTTGTAAGGACATTCATGAAAGAGGACTTCCAGCACTGCTTCAGAAAGTGGCAAGAGGGCCGGTGAGATGGCTCAGCGGCTTAAGCGCCTGCCCGGCAAGCGCAAGGGCCTGAGTTCGACTCCCGGAACCCACATACGAAAAAGGGGCCAGTGATATCGCTCAGCGGCATGGGCGCCTGCTGGCGCGCGAGGTCCTGAGGTCGACCCCCCAGTACCCACAAAAAAAAAAAAAAGAAAGTGGCAAGAATGAGGGGATAAGTGTGTTTAAAGGAAGGTGGAGTATTCTAAGGGGGATTAATGGCAACGTGTCTTTAACTATAATCAGCTATTTCATTTAAACACACACCATCATTTTTAATCCTGTATGTAAAAACACTTAACTGTAGAGTTTGTGAGGACAAAGATAACCATCAAGGTCTCCAGCAGCAGGAACTCAATAAACGGTAGCTACTGCTGACCTGATAGTCATTCATGCTTCTAAGGCAAGAGCATGCAAATGGACCCCAGAACTGTGAGCCACTCTGGACTCTCCTGTCTGCTCTGCCTCTCCACCATTTGTTTTTCAGTTATTCAATTTGACATTCACTTTACAAGTACATGAGCACCTACTGATATGTTCAGCTGTATGCTAAGCACTGTGATACATTTTTTAAAAAATACATAACAATCTAGTTGGAAATAAAAAAAAACAACACACGGTGAAACAGACAAAATGAGAGTATGATAACACAGTATAGTGAAAAAGAATATGGATTTGAAACCAAAAAAACTCACCTGTGAAGAAGAAAAATAGTGAATCTTTCCCTACCTGACGGGGCTATTTTGAAGACTGATGAAATAATTTAGAAGTATTTTTAATATGTGTATGTTGGCTATTTTCACTATGTATTATCAGGTACAAAATAATTAACAGATGATTAGTTACAGTAGATCAGCAATCACATATTTAGGACTCAAACGACTGAAAAAGTCCCCATTAGGAATAAACAAAAATGATGAGAGTCAATACAGCATACCAAAGAAAGGAAGAGAAAGAGAGTGGGAAGGGAAAGGAGGGAGAAGAGCTGGAGGAAGAAAAAAAGACGCAAAGGAAAGGAAAGCAAAGACAAGAAGGCACGTCTTTGGAGAAACAGCCTGTTTTGAATTCTGTCTCTACCACTTATTTGCTTATTTAATCTGAAGCAAGTCTCTCTGGGCTTCAACATCTTTATAAAGTAACTAACTACCCTACAGAACATTGTTAGCACAAGCACCCACACCAGGCACATTGCAGGTATTTAATAAATTAAATTGTTAGCAAGATTTTTAGGCAGAAAAGTAGAGTAGCAGGAAGGGAGTCCAGGTGGAGAAAACAGCACGAGCTACTGATCAGACAAGAGACCAGCCAGTACTTCAGGAGACTGTAAGCAGATCAGCTCAGCTGATTGAGGAAGAACAGTCACAGCATATTTAGGAAAGTAGCTAGAGTCAAATGAAAGGTTCCCCTAGATATCATCCTCCAAAATTAGGAAACTACTGAAACCTTTGAGCAGATTAACATGACCTGCCTTTCCAAAAGCCATCAGTGACAGCACATTCAGCAATAAGTGATGTGCTCAATCAATCCCTGTGTTAAACCCTACAGATTAACTCCCATGAACAACCTGTCTAAACAGGAAATCTAATGTGAATGCTTCCTGGAGTATTAAAAGAAAGCAAGTGCTCCCTGGCTTTTGAGAATATTCGATTAAATTAGCTCAATAAAAGATCAAGGTAAAGGTGCTCTGGCAGGTAGCAGGAAGGGGAATGTAGTGGTAATAAAAACAACCACATCATGAACTTGATCCTCTATTCCAGGAATCTAAAGTGAGTTCCCTTACCTGCAAATGCCATGATTTTCACCACCTGGAGAGGTTCCATCTTATGGTTCAGAATCAGCTGTTGTTCATGTGTAAGTTGGATGGTTGTTTTCTTGCTATAATCATTACAGAAGAGAAATCAGAAGAATAGAAAGGAATTTAAAAGCTCAGAGAATACTGTCCAAAAACCAAATAGGCAAACTGGATAAACAAAATTTGGCCCCATAGGGGGATACAAATGCTTGAAACCTAGACTATGACGCTGGTTGCAAAACTCAGTGAGTCTACCCAAAATCACTGAATTATATAAAAATGGGTGAAATTTACATAATGTAAATTAGGCTTCAATAAAGTTGCCAAGCAGAACACCTCCCTCCTTACTTATGAAAATGAGTCAAGAATGGAAGACAACACACACATCCCCATGTAGAACATATACACACCCGGGCCAGACAGATGGCTCTTCTTTAACTTTGGTGGTCTGAGTACAGGAATTCTCCTGAAGATACAGGCAATAGAAAATGTTGTAGTGAATCCTAACAGGGAAAAAAACACGTAGATTTAGAGACTTTCAAATGTAAGTCAAAATCTGTATATTTCCCCTCAGAAGTACTTAAGCTTCTTACCATTTCTAAAAAGAAAATATCTCCTACCACTTTGTGAAAAAATTTAAAGAAAATAATTTATATCCATCTTCAACTTACAGAAACCCCCTCAAGGAACACAGTTCTGAGAAACATACCTCATTTCTACATGTTACATCAAAAGGAGAAAGAGAACCTGACAAGCTCTTAAGAGAACAGCAGCACTAGCTGAGACCTTTAAAGACAAAAACATCAAAAAAGCAGCAACAGGAGCTTGGGACTTAGCTCAGTTGGTAGAGTACTTGTCTAGCATGCGTACTTGGATTAAATCCCCAGCACCCTGCCCCCCCAAAAAAGAAAACTTGTGGAAAACAAGTGTAAACTCTACTACTAAAAATGAGATTCCTATTCAAATAATTCAACCTTCTAGATAAACTTAATACCATTATCTTTCTGAACCTCAGCTGCTCTGCTGACTGCTACTTGTGACATGACATCGGTTTAAAAGCAAGAGTAACATTCTCCTTTAATGTTCCAAAGGAAGGGCGTTAAATAGCTAACAAGATAATAATTACCAAGGACAAGAAAGTAAACAAGTCTTGAAATCAGCAAGAGGGACCCAGATAACAAAGTTCAGTCAACAGAGAAATGGGATACCCAAGTTTGTCAACCATAAACTATTCCAAAACCTCTACACGTGTACACTGAACCCAAACTCAGCTCCCTAGACCACCAAGTGTACTGCTTCCACCCTAGAGTGAGAGGCGCACAGCTCCAAGTACCACTCTCTGACGCGACAGATACCTTTAATAACACACATTTCAGTGTCTCATCGTATTATTTCACAGGTGAAGCAGGACGAAATGTATAAATGCAACAAGGACAACAACAACAACAATTTAACGTATTATAGTATTACAGACTGAATTGTGTCCTCGAGGCTCATACATTGAAGTTCTAACCCCAAATGTGACTGAAATAAGGAAGGAACTAAGACCAAATGAGATCAGAATGCTGGGACCCCGACCCAACAGGATTCACGTCTTTATAAGAGACAATACCACCAGGCTGTCTCTCTCCGCCTCACGTTGGAACACAGAGAAAAAGTGATTCCAAGCCAGAAAGCTGGTTCCTCACAGGAACTGAATCTGTCACCACCTTGTTCTTGGACTTTCAGCCCCCACACCTATGAGAAAATAAACATCTGTTGCTTAAGCCACTTAGTCTGTAGTACTTTGCTGTGGTAGTCCAAGCAGACTAAGATACACTTCTGTTCCTCATCTATGTCCGTGTGAGGACATTTTTCAACGTCTGTGCATTTGTTTTATCTAACTCAGATCATAAAGCTGCCTCTGTCCCTTGCCTTAATGCCATGGAGTGGGATACAATGCAAACCATACTTAACTAAAACATAACTCAAAAATGTGGCAAACACTCAGACATTTCTGGAAAATAATGTTCCCTCCTTGCACTTCACCAAGGACTGGACTTCTGTTCATCTGGTGCTCCCAGCCACATTCCATTTGGGGCTCACTTATTTCTGGGGCCACTGTCCTTCCTTGAAGAAGAGCCATCCTCTCAGGACTTCCACTGCTTCTCAAGCATTGGCTGCACTGTCATCCTACCTGGCTCCACCACACCAGATCAAAGGGTGGGCCTCTCCATAGTAG
This sequence comes from Erethizon dorsatum, assembly GCA_028451465.1. Classification (NCBI taxonomy): domain Eukaryota; kingdom Metazoa; phylum Chordata; class Mammalia; order Rodentia; family Erethizontidae; genus Erethizon; species Erethizon dorsatum. The sequence goes on from CM051825.1 coordinate 43,742,093, forward strand.
CCAACCATATTGTGGATTTTATTACAACTTCTAATCATGACCTACAAGATGTCCCCTCACATGGTCTCCATCTATCTCTCAGAATCTTACACTAGTCTCTTCCTTATTACTGCAGTCTTGCCACACTGGGCTTTTTCTCTTCCTCATACACACCAAACGCATTCCTTCTTTGGGCCCTTAAGTAATTTATTTCTTCTCTCAAAATTCTCTTCCCTTAAACCTCAAAATGGTGGCTCCTCTGACATTCAGATGTCACTTCCTCAGAGAAGCATTTTCTCATGCAAACTAGGCAATGTTTTCCACCTCCCTCTCACATCACACTGTTCTATTTTCTCTACAACACTTTTACTAAGATTTTCTATTTCACGTACTTAAGTATTCTGTCTTCCCCCACTGCAATAAGAACCTTGTCTACCTTCCTCACAGGAGAGTTGCCAGTGCCTGGATACCTATTTGACATGTAGCAGGAGTGTGATATTTGCTGAATGCATATATCCCTCAGAAAACTGACCTGTGCCTACGTCATCATTCTGGTGGAGGAAACCATCAAGGTCACTCTGAAATAGCACTCACATGCTAAAGCCTTTTATATCCTTAGATGATAAAGTGGATGAGACTTTTACACATTATTTATAGCCCATCTCCTAAGTAAAAAATGGAGAAAACAGATCCTAATGTTTTCCTGGGAAAATATAACCAGACATAAACAGGATGGCTTGTCTTAGTAAGGGGGCATCACCTAAGGCTTCACTATCCATGAATGTAAAAACTGCCCTAGTGAGATTTTTTTTTTCTTTTTTTGGAGACAGGGTCATGCTGGCCTCAAACTCAAGACCCTCTTGCTTTAGCCTCCCAAGGGCTGGGATTACAGGCATGTGTCACCATACCCAGCCTCAGTGAGATCTTATAATCTTACAGTACTTTATGTTCACACAGTGCTGTTTACCTCCATTTATACACAAAATTCTCCCAGTCTCTTCATTCTACAGAAGAAGAAACTGAGGCTGAGCACTGAGTTTTATGGCTTGCCTAATTTTGCCTGACACCCTGAGGTAAACGTCAGTGAGTGGCAGGGCAAAGACCAGTACCAAGTCTAGGACCTTCTCATTTTACTACAGCATCTCCTCCCTTTGTCTCAGGACATTACCTATTGCTGATGTTGATCCCCTTCTCCCTCATGGCGTAGAGGAGCACAGCTATGCAGTATAAGGTCTCAGTGATATCTGGCATGGTCACTGTGGAGCTGGGTCTCCTAAGGCAGAAGAGTAGCTGCTGGATGTCATTCACGCTGCTGGAGAGGAGCACCATGGCTGCCACCAAAGCCCAGACATTAACGCCCTGCAAAGTGAGGTGCACAGGATGGGAGGAGAGGCCAGGATGCAGGATACAATCACGAAGAATCACACCAGAAAACCGGTAAGCAAAGGTGGGTCTGGGGCTCAGGTGCCTTCGACAGGTCGTCTGAACTGAGCCCAGCTTCTCAGGGAAACAGAACCTTTCCTTTTGCCCTGGGTTCCCTCTTCTCGTCACTTGTGGATTAGAGATGTTGGTTTTCTTTAATTAAAGAACAATTATAAAGTATCTAACATAGAACCTTGCACCACGAAACCCCCCCCCCCCCAGAGTGCCCACTCATCTCACACCCCTGCTCTCCAGGTCAGTGTGAGCTCTGAAGTCCACAGGTGGTCAGCAGAGTCAAAACAAAACAGCTAGCTAACGAGTGGCTGCCTGGGAGAGACAAAAGGTGGAGACGCAAAAGAAGACTGAAATCTTTGTTGGCGACATCAAGACTGTCAATTCCTTCACATTATGATGCTAATTTATCTTTATTTCTATTATTTAATAATTATTATTAAGTAGTAAGTTAAATGAATATTAATCTATTTAAAACAATTTTGTAAAGACAGTAATGCTCTATTTACTAATGCATAAATAACTGTTCAGTAACACAAAAAGACAAGAGTGGACACGTATCTTTATCATCCTTTCATCAGTACATGTGTCTTGTTAAAGAATGCATTCCAAGAAAGAAAAGTCCTGTGCCCCTCTTGCTACAACCATCCTATGGAAAAAAAAAGGACTTCTCCACAACTACCACCAGCAATCACTTCACTCAAGAACAAAAGAGAAATGCAGATGTTGGGATTTCCAGCCCTCTGTGGCTAGCAGAATACATGCAAGGGGCCACATGTGGCTTCTAAGATAAAATATAAAAACCTTCATGTGGATGAGAAGCAACTGGCTGAAAGTCAGGAAACTGAGGGCTACTTCCAGCTTCTCCTTTCCTCACTAGTGTCTGTGGCAAGACCTTTAATTTCTCTGTCTCTTTCAAATAACGAAAGCTGTCAACAATGGAATGGGCTGTCTTATAAAGAAATCTAAGTATTAAAAGTTTTCAGGGGCTAGATGGCGACTTTTCAGGAATATTTCAGAGAAGAATCCTCAATATTATAGGAAACCAGATGAAATGTTTATTAAAATTCCTTCCAGGGCTGGTGAGATAGCTCAGCAGCATAAGCGCCTGCCTGGCAAACGCGAGGTCCTGAGTTCGACTCCCGGTACCCACATATGAAAAAAGGGCCGGTGATATCGCTCAGCGGCACAGGTGCCTGCTGGTGCGCGAGGTCCTGAGTTCGACCCCCAGTACCCACACACACAAAAAAAAATTCCTTCCAAATCCAAGAATCTGTAATTGTATTTCTCCAAGGGGACCAATGAGAAGATTAATGCACCAAAGCCTTTCAGAAATTAAAGATTTTGAAAATGTAATCTTCAACTGAACTTAATCACTAATACACTTTCTTCCCATGAAAAAAAGATACCGTCTGCCCACACACAGTTCCCCACAGCCTCTTAACATACCCCAGCAGCCACAAAGAGGTCAGGCAGGTGTTGACGCACACACGCCTCAGCCTCAGGAAGGAGGGGATGATCCCGCAGACTCCACAGCACCCTCTCAGGGTCCACACTTGGGGAGCATTTAGTGGTGGCCGTGAATCTGTAAAACATTCAGCAAGAATCCACAAGAAAGATAAGCAATGATGTGTGAGAAAGGACTTCAAAAACTGTCTCCCTTAGAAGAAACTCACCGTACGAGATTCAGCACACACAAGTCTGACTCCTTTTCTATGCCATAGCTCAAGAGGATGCCATCCACTTTGCTGACGGCTTGCTCTTCGTTCATTAGGTATCGATGATACAGCTTTTTCCAAGGAATGAACTACAGCAAAATAATACATGGGCAATGGCTATTAAAAAGCAGATTAAGCCGCAGACAGACAAGCTTCTACCATCTGAAAAGCAATTACAGCTCATAATTAAAAAGCTGAACAGATCAGGTAGAAATATTACACAAAGTTGGTTCTAACACTGGCTTTAGAGATTCTGAGAAAAGCTAGTGCTTTTCAGTTTCCTTATCTAAAACATCAGACACTACTAGCAGAGAGTTTCAATGAAGATATAACAGTCTGAGAGCCACAGCTATACTAACACCAGACAAATGAATTTTAAGTAAAAAACTACAACATGAGACAAAAAGTAGAATGTTACATAATGAGAAAAGGGTCAATTCACCAGGAAGATACAATAATTATATGCACCAAATACCAGAGCTCCTAAATACGTAAAGCAAACACTAACAGAATTGAAAGGAGAAACAGTAACTCAATTTCAATGGATGAGACAACCTGATAGAAGGTAAGTAAAGTGACAAAGGACTTGAACACTATAAACTAACCAAACCTATGGTACGAGGTATACGCTCCATCCAACATTATTCTCAAGTGCACAAGGAACATTTTCTAGGACAGACCATATGTTAGGCCGCAAAACAAGCCTCAACAAGTTTGTTTGTCTGTCCGTTTGTTTATTTTGGGGGTTTTTTTGAGCCAGGGTCTCGCTATGCAGTTCAGGCTGGCCTTGAACTCACGGTGATCCTCCTGCTTCAATCTTCCAAGTGGTGGGATTATAGGTGTGCACCCCCATGCCCAGCAACAAGTTTAAAATGGCTGAAGATGTATAAGGTTTTTTTTTTTCAAATAACAGGATAAAACTAGAAATCAAAGCAACAGGAAAACTGGAAAACACAAAAATACATGGAACTTAAACAACACACTCTTAAAACAAGCCATGGGTCAAATAAGAAATCAAAAATTTAGAAAATATATTGAAGCTGGGCATAGTGGTGCACATCTGTAATCCTAGCACTCTGGGAGACTGAAGCAGGAGGATCACAAGTTTGAGTCCAACTCAGTAAGATCCTATCTCATAAAATAATAAAAAGGCTGGGGATGTAGCTCAGTGCAAAGCCCTGGGTTCAATCCCCAGTACCGTTAAAAAAAAGAAAGTACATATATACACACACACACAGAGTCTGCCAAAAAAAATGTATACACACTTCAGGAAAAGAAAACTGATATGAGGTTTTTTTTCAACAGATGGTGTTACCCTTGTATGGGGACCCTAGAGGATATCATATATCACAGAAAACCCACTACACTGCTGGCCCTTAGAGAAGAAACTGAAAATGCATGTGCAGCAATCTCAATGACCAAGGTTATCCAAGCAGCAGTTTGCCAAACTATTAAACATCTGGAAGCTCATGGCCACCACTCTGAGCACCTCTTATAATTACAGAGGCTGAAGGTAACATGTATTAATCTCATGATTTCTCAATAAATTTATTATTAAAATATTTATACAAGTTTTTCTTTTCCTGAAATGTGTATATATTTTTTGGTGGAGTCTGTATGTATATATATGTGTGTGTATATATATGTGTGTGGAGGGAGAGGGAGAGAGAAAAGAGAAGAGGAAAAGAAAGAGATAGAGAAAAATTAACATGAAAACACAGCATACCAAAACTTATAGTTGCAGTGAAAGCAGTGCTAAACAGGAAATATAGCTATAAATATTTACATGAAAAAAGATGTGACATGAACAACCTACCTTACTATTCAAGAAACTAGAAAAAAAGAACTAAGCCCAAAGCAGAAGAAAGGAACGCACAGATTAGAAGTAAAAATACAGAAAAACAGAAAAAAACGAAATAAAGAATTCTTGGGGGATCAATAAGCCCTCAGCAAGACTAAGCAAAAAGAGATTCAAATACTTAAAATCAGACATTACAATTGATGCCAAAGAAATAAAATGATTACAAGAGACTACTATGATCAAATTGAGTATCTCAGAAGAAATGAATAAATTCCTAAAACACACAAACTACCAAGACTTCATCATGAAGAAATAGAAAATCTGAACAGACCAATAATGAGCAAAGAGATTGAACGTATAATTAATAACCCCCCAACAAAGAAAAGCCCAGAACCAGATGCCTTTACTGGAGAATCGTTCCGAACATTTAAGGGCCAATCAACAGCAAGTGGATGAGGTGGCACATATCTGTAATCCCAGCACACTGGAAGGCTGAGGCAGAAAGATCACAAGTTCAAGCCTAGCCTGGGCAACATAGTGAAAGAAACCCTGTCTCAAAATAGCTCAGTGCAAAGGCCCTGGGTTCAATCTCTAGTACCTCAAAACAAAATAAAAAACCCCCAATACTTTGCATACTCTTCAAAAAACTGAAGAGGAAGAAACACTTCTAGGAGGCAACCATTACCATGATACCATGATGAAAGCCAGAGAGACACTACCAAAAAAAAAAATCTGAGAGCTGTGACACATTACTGAAAATGTATCACGTCACTCTCAGTAATGATAATACAGTAGTTTGCATTTCAAGAAGTAAGTATAGGGCCAGTGAGATGGCTCAGCGGCGTAAGCACCTGCCTGGCAAGCACGAGGGCCCGAGTTCGACTCCCGGAACCCACATACAAAAAAAGGGCCGGTGATATCACTCAGCGGCACGGGCGCCTGCTGGCATGCGAGGTCCTGAGGTCGACCCCCGGTACCCACCAAAAAATAAAATAAAATAAAGAAGTAAGTATAAATTAGAACATTATCCAAGAACCTTCTAAAGCAGAATGGAGAAAACCTTCACTTACCCTACCTATAACTGACTACTCGGTTCACATCAGACGGCTTTCAATTTACTGAGCGGAAACACTGACACAAATAGGGTTCACAGCTAAAAGGGAGACTTAACATCTGACTTATTCCTTGCAGCTAGTCTAAGGGCTATACAAGCTAAGTAAAACATTCTCCCAGGCCTCAGGTTTACCTACGAACTTGACCCTGGGATGGGAAAATGTATAATGAAACAACACAGGAAAGAACCGGGAGCCATAGCAGTAACATGATTAACTGCATTACCTCTGTCAATGAGCTGATGATTTTAAGGAATGCTGTCTAAAATCATAATACTGTATAGTATGTAATTAATTATGCTAACGGAGGTGTAAACTTCTGTAACAGCACGAAGAGGAGAAAGTGACTAGCTTCAACAGGATGCAATGGAAAGAAGTATGAGTTAAGTGTTAAAGGAAGAGATAAGATGTCAAAGATGTTAGAGGGAACCTCTAAGTGGAATGGAGGGGATCAGAGGCCCCCTACCTACCGTGGTGGACCAGAACACACGGTCTCTGATCAGGACACAGCAATCATATATTTCAGATAGAACACCAAGATGTGTGGGGAGGAGGTCAGCAAAGTGGCTGAGATAACAGGCTAGGACAAGCATGGAAGGCTTTACATGACCCTGAGGAGTTTGGACACTATTCTGAAGCCAAATGGAAACCACTGCTTTTGAAGGGGCACTCTAATCAGAAGAATGCGAAGATTTCAAGAGGGAATGTAACTCAACTGAGCAGTTGACTCACCAGTGGGTCACTGATTATCTCCCTCCAGAGGTGGCACACCAAGCTCAGATTCCCATAGAGGTCTTCCACAGGCAGGAAGGCAAAGATGTGCCTTAGGACTTCACTAGGCAGGCTACAAATGTGGCTCAGTACTTCTTGGCAGGGCAAGGTCCCAAGAAGCCCGTAGTATGAATCAGGAATGGGGTCCGGACCAATGTCCTCAATGTCTTGATCTGCTTCTGCAGACTCTGCACGGCGCCGTGACGAACAGTCCTCTGCTTCTTGCCTGGCCTCCCTAGGCCTTGTGCATGGTGAAGACATACGATGCCATGGGGTTTTCTTAGTAACTCCATCCCACTGGCTGGTCCCTGTAGCCTTATTACTCTCTTCCTCAAAGGACCGAGACCGCTTCCTGGAAGGCAAAGCAGACCCCGACAAGCCCAATCTTGCCCCTCCATCACCTTGAGGCAGAGCACAACTGTTCTCTGCAGGAAAGATCATGTCATCCTCGGAGTCCTGACAGCTGTCCTGGCCAACAGAACTGCTTTTGGCCATGTCATTGGTGCACTGCCACTGGCCAGCTAGGAAGAACTCAGGGTTGTACCTTTGACATCCTTGACCTGTAGAGAGAACCCAAAGAGAATGGACAAAAAATGATCAATGACTGCTGACCTGCAGTTGAGCTAAATATGATAACCTAATAGTCAGTTATCTATGTTAACAGAGGAAAGAGACAGGGATGTGTTTATGGGGCAGGTGGTTATATAAACAGCTAATTTAAAAAACAGACACATATTTGGAAAGATACAGACACTGTCTTTTGATGGTGTGATGACCTACATTACATTACACCATGCAATGCATACAAGTACAAGGTCAAATGCTGCATACTGGACACCCACATGGACAGACAGAAAGGAAATGACTGCGCATTCACACATCCATTCACACAGTGCATCTTTCCTTGCTTGCTCTTGCGTCTACACTTGGCTAAGTGGGAAAAAAGAACATGCTTTAGGTTAAAAGGGTTTATTTAGCTCATTTGACAGAGGTAAACCCTTTTAATTTATCTTCATTTCCTCCTGTGAGGCTATGAAGAAAAATTATTATTATTTTTTTATATGCGGGTACCGGGAGTCGAACTCAGGACCTTGCGCTTGCCAGGCAGGTGCTTATGCTGCTGAGTTATATCACTGGCCCAGAAAAATTATCATAAAATAAGGAGAATTGTTTTCATATTATTAGAGTGGTACCCAGCCCCTTCTGCATATTTATTTGCTCAACATTGACTAAGAACCTATAACTCTGAGACAAATATAAAGTGAGGTACCCTGACCTCAGACCTTTCAGGCATGCAAGGGAGCCAAAATGGCAATTTCACATATCACCACAGCATTTTAAAACTCCTAAAAATTATTTTTAAATGCCAATGAAGAAAACACCTTATATAAAACACTATATGTATCTATGTATCTATATCTGTACCTACATATTTCCTTTATAAATAGCTACAGCCAAAATTCTTGCTGTGGAAAATAAGAGAATAGACTGAAACTAGGTTTAACCTGTAATTTAAGGACTTGAAATTAGTATTTCTTCTACATTAGGGAAAAAACAAATTGCTTCTGGGACAATGTGATAGAAACCCAAATTTTTAAAGTCAATAAGGTCTGATTAAATCCTAGTATTTCCTAATAGTCAAATTCTCATCAAGAGTTAATACCTTGGGCCGGTGAAATAGCTCAGTGGCGTAAGCGCCTGCCTGGCAAGCGCGAGGGCCCGAGTTCGACTCCCAGAACCCACATACGAAAAAAGGGCCGGTGATATCGCTCAGCGGCACGGGCGCCTGTTGGCGCGTGAAATCCTGAGTTAGACCCCTGGTACACACCAAAAAAAAAAAAAAGAGTTAATACCTTGTAAGCTCAGTGCCACGCTCACAGAGGCCCAAAGAACTCACCAGAGAGATAAGAAATTAACTTATATTTATGAAACAAACTAAATATCAGACCATATATAATAAAGTTTAAAATTGTCCTGTATAGGGCCGGTGAGATGGCTCAGCGGCTTAAGCGCCTGCCTGGCAAGCACGAGGGCCCGAGTTCGACTCCCGGAACCCACATACGAAAAAGGGGCCGGTGATATCGCTCAGCGGCACGGGCGCCTGCTGGCGCACGAGGTCCTGAGGTCGACCCCCCGGTACCCACAAAAAAAAAAAAAAAAAAAAAACTGTCCTGTATAATTGGTTATAGTAGTTCCCAAAAGTGAGAACATATATTACAATATTTAAATAAAACTAGGTAATATTTAGATTATATTCTAAAATTAGACATATCAAAGGGAACTAAAGGCAATTTAGATTAAATTAACAAGTATTAATAAATATAAGAATCCATCCAGTACAGGGAGGAGTAATAAGAAACCAAACTGCCAGGAGTGGGACTTTCATGTATTAATAACAAAATGTTTGAGGACCTGGAAGTGTTAGATCATTATACACCATATACATGTATCAAATTATCACATTATACCTCATAAATATTACATATCAATTAAAAATTATAGTTCAAATTTAAAAATTAAAAATATTAAATATGAAGTGATGGCAAGTGTAAGCTTGATTCCACTGGAGTAACAGGGAAACATTTTACTATACACTCTTAAGAATAGCTGTAGCGTGATAGAAAATTAACTCATCCAAGAATATTAGCTCCATGATATTATATTCCAGACAATTTGGAAAACATAAAATCTGCAGACATGGAGAAGGGTTACTGCACTGGTCCAGTGAGCACTGGTGACAAAGGACACCATGAAACCTACTATGAAAGCACTGGATGAAGGAAAAATTTCAAGGAAAAAAAAGGAAGGACCTAATGACAGATTGAACAGACTCGACAGAGTGACGTACTCACAGTTTCTGGATTGGACTGATGGTGAGACAGGTCCATGTCATTTATCACTTTATAATTACACGTGCTAACAAGTTCCCTGGGGGCTTTTACCCATATTATTTTACAATGAAATTTTCATGGAAAATTTACAAATAATGAAAAAAAAAGTTAAATGATTGCACCAGGACTACAAAGTCACAGCAGTAATTACTGTAAGTATTTTTAAACTGGAAGATATTAAAATGGCACACACACTACAGATTTTGAAATGAAGATGCTTCTTTGAAGACATACCCCTATTCCCTCTTTTTGTTCTGGGTCTAGGATAGAGACCATGGTTCAGATCTCTGTTTGTCCATCTTTGACCGAAGGCCTGGGTCACAGTCAAATGACTCTGAGCCAATTGTTGGCAGTCGATGGCTGTAAGATGCTTCCGCTTAAACCGTCTCACTGTTTTGTACCAACAGGCAGAAGAAATAGGATACTCATTAGTTATTATCGATTCTACAAGCTAGTTGGCAAATTATACTCAATTTTTAGGAATATGATGACTAATAACTGTGTGGATCACCTTAGCCAGCCCTTTTCCTTTCCCTATTTGCCCACCAACTTTTAGTCATTTCACAGCATCTGAACATTTTCCCCTTAGAATTTAAGAAGAACTAGGTGTGGTGGCACACACCTGTAATTCCAGCATTCAGGAGGCTGAGGCAGGAGGATCGTGAGTTTGAGGCCAGCCTGGGCTACATAGTGAGTTCAATGTCAGCCTGGACTACATAGGGAGACCCTGTCTCAAGAAAACAATAAAAATTTTAAAAAAGAATTCCAAAATGACATTTTAAGAACCTGAAATGACTTTTTCTTTTTTTTTAGAAGCCTTAATCGTGAAAGACTCATTCAAAAAGAAGTTGCTACTGAAGTATAATTGACATTTGGCATCTTTTTCTTGCCTTTGCCTAGGCCACATACATTCCTACAATAACCACAAATATTTAAGAGTTGGCTATAGATTTGTTTAAACAATAAAAACTTTAATAACTTATTTTTTGTCACAATGAGATTGTGATTTTAAAAAAGCATAACATACAAGAATTGATGATAGCTTTTTTTGTGTGTGTGTGTGGGTATCGGGGGTCAACCTCAGGACCTCGCACGCCAGCAGGCACCCGTGCCGCTGAGAGATATCACCGGCCCTTTTTTCATATGTGGGTACCGGGAGTCGAACTCAGGACCTCGCTGGCCTGAGATATCAATAGACAAAGGCTAGTTCATGTAATTAGAAGGTGAATATCTATTGCCAAACTGGCCTGGAGAAAAAAAGTTTTCATGGATAAAATCATTAAGAAATGGCACCAACATCACTGAAATGTATATGATCCAACCAAAGACCCCCTTAAGCTGAGTGGTGTAAGACAGACAACATGTAAGGCTTCTGAAAGTCAACGGAGAAACACATAACTGAGTCACATTAGACTCAGTTAAGAATTCTGATGCCTACCCAAATCTATATTCCTGAATCTGACTTTTGGAAATACACAAATCTGAGGCCAATAAATTAGTATAAGATTTCTATGTTCATATTTACAGGATGAGCCTTGAATTTTTTTCTGTAAAGTATGTAAGAATGGCTTCATCCTAGGCTTTCACAACCACCTAACTATAATAATAATGTTCTAATTCAAAATAAAAAACCTAAAGTGTTGATACTGGCCATCAACTAGAGAGGTAAGTCTTAAACATATGCTTAAGAGTAAAAACATAGTAAGTAATACCCCAGCATAAGGAACTAGTCTGCCTTTTTCTGTCTGCCCCCCATTAATGGGCTTAGTGTCCCTTAGGTCATGTGAAGACACAGAAAAGACAATTATCTATCGTACCATACAGGAAGTCAACCTTTACCAGACACCAAATCTCTGAGTGTTTTGATCCTGGATTTCCCAGCTTCCAGAATTGTGAGAAATAAATTTCTGTTGTTTATAAGCTACTCAGTTTCTGTAGCAGTCTGAATAGACTAAGACAGTACATGTTCCATAAACACTGGGTGAAGGATGACGAAGAAGGCAAGGTTAAAGTGCTAAGGGTGAGTGGCACTTCCTAAACCTAGATCACTAGGACGTGGCCAGGGCAGATTCACGGAGAAACCTCCTTCAAGGCACAACATCAGAGCTGGGTGTGGTGGCGTACAGCTATAATCCCTGCACTTGGGAGGCTGAGGCGGGAGCAAGTTCAAGGCCAGCCTGAACTACATAGTGAGACCCTGTCTCAACAAAACAAAACAAAAAGGAACAACAGCAGACAGACAAGAGAACATCAAAAATGTTCAGTCCCTAAAAGACCTGTTTTGGGGAAAGCAGGTAATATTCCCAAGGATATACTTTTATTTATGTATTTACTTCATAAAATACATCTCAATCAAAAATGCTTGCTTGAAAAGATTAAATGTTTGCAGAACTCTAACAAAGGCACAGAAATAAAAGAGCTCATGCGGGTGTCAGAACACAGTGTTCTCCTTCCACACAGTTCCGACAGATTCGTTATTTTTGGCATATAGCCGTTATGGAAAGAGCTATGGTTAACAAGTGGAGGAGGAGGGTACCTTGACTAGGAGATCTTACTAACATAACTGTATTACACACTGGGAATGGTATTATCTGAATCATGACTTGTCTAGGAGATAGAGCCATCAATTTCAACAGATTTATGTGCAAAAAATGACTTTTCTGACTTTAGCAATAGTCAGAAAAACTAAACTGTATCTTGGTCTCTTTAGAGTAAGTCTTGTGATGCATGAGTAGGAGCCAAGGACCCTGAGTCTAAATCCTCAGGTTAAACAAATCATTTAATACCTCCTCAAAAGCCCCTTAGAGGCTGAGTGGTGTAGCAAGAGACCCCTTCCCCCTGGCAGGTGTATCACTAAAGCCTACAAAAATGAGGAATAAAATAACCTTGCACATTAAATTCACAGAATGAGATGACACATTATGTAAGTACTCATGACACCCACACTGGGGTTGACACCTACCTCTACACCTATGTCAAAATCTAGCGACAAACATGTTAGTACGTGACTACCACCCCAATCTGAGTGCCTCCTGAAAACATGTAAGTTTTATGTTAACAGTATTAGTGTTCTTGCTAAACTGCTTCCTTTAGAACACTGAAATTTTAATCACTCTTCTGTTTTTATTAATATGCCTTTTTAAAAAGCAGTTCAAGGGCCGGTGAGATGGCTCAGCGGTGTAAGCGCCTGCCTGGCAAGCGCGAGGGCCCGAGTTCGACTCCCGGAACCCATATAAGAAAAAAGGGCCGGTGATATCGCTCAGCGGCACAGGCGCCTGCACGAGGTCCTAAGGTCGACCCCTGGTACCCACAAAAAAAAAAAAAAAAAAAAAGCAGGTCAAATACCACTTTATCAAAATAAAGATGCTCAAAATGAGACCTCGTCCATAAAACCTCCCTCCCTGAGTCACCCAAATGTAACGGTACTCCTCCGTCCTCACATAGCAACTGCACTTCACACCGCTCTTAAAAGGCATTCACCGTTAGAAACTGCTTGTGAGTCTGTGAGGAGTGAAGTTAAACAGTGCTAATGATGAATGTGTGCACATAAAGGGAAGCGATGGCTCAACCAGGTTCCTGTGGCTGGAGAGACACTAGAACTCCTTGTGAGGCTTTCCAAACTCCATGAGGCCACCCAGAGATGTTCGCATTAGTCCTTTCCATACCAAAATGGGTATTTGTGCCCCTCTTTGAGACTCTACCACAGTGACTAATAGAAATGTGTCATATCCCACTGGGGTTAGAACAAAAAGGAAAAAAACAAGAATGTATAAAAATCATTTTGTCAAACAGAATTTTGCCTAGGCTCGAATAATTCCATTCCTATGCTTCTTCCTGAGGGATGGCTTTCTTAGAGTGACTTTTCTGTGTCCCTTTCTCCGAGGTCCCCCTTTTGTAGGAGCCTCATATCTCTCTGCTAGTCCAGTTTTTTGGAGGACCACTAACCCCTTAGGTGCTGCTCTTTGCTGAGTTCAAGATGGTCATGACCTGGAGCTTAGTCCTTTACCAACTGTCAAATCTCTTTCTCTGATGATCGTCTGTTCCATCCTAGCCCACTCTGACCCACACCATTCTCTAGAACTCATTACAGATCTAAAGGAACAAGATGAAGATAGTAACTGCCTAGAATTCCTGAAGGAACTATTATTGTTAAATACTGCCCTTAAAAAAAAGAATCAAGTTAATTTTCTAGTAGAAAGTACCTAAAGGGAGAAACTGCTCATACCGCCATACTGCACTTAACTTTGCTAATTATATATTTGCTGAAACACCTAATCTCACCTGGTTAGTTTCCCCACATGCTCCTCCTCATCTTTTCTCTGGCTCTGTGAAGATGACCAAGCAGACACCTGGCCTCTGATCTCTTCCTTGGAGATAAGACAGGTGCACTGCAACAGAGCCTATTATTATGATACTGGTACTTGACAGGCCCATTTGTAGCCTGTGAAACCTGAGAGCTCAACTCAAACACAGTTAAGTGTGTTATCCCTCAACTCTAGCATTGAAAAAAAATTTTTTTAAACTAGGATTGGAGGTCCCATTTGACCCAGCTATTCCCCTTCTGGGTATCTTCCCAGAAGAATTAAAAACATCATACCACAGCGATATATGTGCACCCGTGTTTATAGCAACACAATTTGTAATAGCTAGATCGTGGAAACAACCCAAATGCCCATTAACCGAGGAATGGATAAAAAAGATGTGGTATTTCTATACAATGGAGTACTACTCAGCCACAAAGAAAGATAAACTGGAAACTTTTATAGGTAAATGGATGCAACTTGAGAAAATACTCACAAGCACATTTGTAAACACATTTGTAAACATCACATTGTCTCCCTAGTATGAAAATGCAATTTCACTGTGACTATTCCATTCCTTAGTCTTCTATTTTTACCTAGCTTTTACATGGCTTAATCTTATACTGAGTAATGTTTTTCTCCAAAAGGTATTTGTACATTCTCTAATGCTTGAGTTTGTTAATACATGAGAATGTTTGTATTTAAAAAAATAATAATAATAAATAAATAAATAAAAAGGAAAAAAAATTTAATGGAGCCAGGAAACACTTAGCAAAAATAAAACCACCCCGTACATCTCTGAGACTCTGGTAACAACTCTTTTTCTAAGTATGGATTTAATAGTTGTCTTACAGGAATTATTATTTTTAATGTATCTTCACTGTATTGTTCTTTTATACTATTATATTCACAGTAATTACTAGTGTAAGGACATATTAATATGCCTTCCACTCCTAGGCTAAAACCTCTGTGATCTACTAGGAAGGTGTAAGGAACCTATTCATCTCTAAGATTCAACACATACTGGCTTGTAAGTAGCTGCTGACAAAATGAACAACTGCACACCTACTGGGCTCCCTTCTAAAGTTGAGGCTGCCTTCCTTGGCTTTGAAGCCCTATACTAGTGATGGCAAACCTTTTAGAGCTTTCAATGATACAAACAGCCTGCTGTGGCACACATGTCTTGCATTCTCCACCACCGTCCTATACTATCTTGCAGCTCCTGGATGCTTTACGGCTATTGCAGTTCTTTTCTATATTCTATTCGATCTTCACGGCAAGTCCACAGTTGTGCCACAACTAACCTTAGCCTCAGATAAGACTTGCTTGAACTCACAACACTGCCCATAAGTGATGGTGACAGCATGAGAACTTCAGTCTTCTGACACCGCAGGACTGAGGCTCTGTCTACTATAACAGTCTCCTTTCTATGTCCAGGAAGCTTAAGAGCAGCTTCGAAAAACCTCAAGTTTAATTCCAGTATCATTTTGGTTTATCATTGTAAAACATGAGAACCAAAGAAATTTAATAACAAACCAAGTACTCGGAAAACATTAACTATAAGGAAAATATCACTACATACTATACGCTTGTTATGGCTTGTGTTTAGATGTCCCCCCAAAGCCTCAGGCAGTCTAGGTGGGGCTTTGGAGAGGTAGCTGGATCTAGAGTGTGTGATGATAGGGTCAAGGGTGTGTGATTACTAAATTAGTCCAGTGATTGGTTTGGCATAGTTCTGGGAGTGGATAATGGGAAGGCCCTCCCTGGGTGTGAACACTACCCACCCAAAGGGCATGTAGCGTGGATAGAATATAATGGACAGAAAGAGAGCTGCCACGGTCATTCGTAGCTTGCCGCTTTGTTGCTTGCTGCTTTCTGCCTGCCCTTCTTTGCCATGGACTGTTTCTCCTCTGCAATGCTCCTCTGCCATGCCACCCTTGGAGCTGGCCAACTATGAACTGAAACCTCTACAAACTATGAGCAATAATAAACCTTTCCTCCTTTAACTTTGGTTGTCAGGTATTATCTCAGCAACAAGAAAAGTAACTAAGACAAGACTTAAAGTAGAAAAACTTCCGAATATTTTGTCCCCATTAGCTCTAAAACAAAACAAAACACCAAATGAACAAACAAAACACAGAGCATAACGCTGCTCTCTCTCCACTCTTTGGCATTCCCTCTTAATATAAGACCAGGTCCCTGCCAGAGACCACATCCTGCTTCTCTCTAAACCCCAAAGGTCCAAACTAGTAGGCTCAATCTTCCCCAAGTCATCTAACACTATGAAATATGTACCACTCCCTTGCAAACACATTTATTAGAAAAAGCAAGAATGGGTTGGGCAGTTTACTCTACATGTTCCTCAAAAAGGAAAGGAATAATGAAAGAAAAGCAACAAAACAAAACAAAACAAAAAAATCACTGCTGTCTAGAATATATCTTTATACATTTGAAAGGCTTTTTCTACTATTCACTCCACAGCTACTTTTATGTAATTACTATGTCCCAGATTTATTATAAACTCCATGAGGGCTTTCTCTATGGTATTTTTGGTGCTAAATGCTATTACAGACATTGAGGATACAAAAATGAATAAGCCTGACCATAAGGCAGCTACCAAAACAAACACAAATTACTAAACATAAAGCAATATAAGTGCTACATAAATACATGCACAAAGTTCCATGGTAGTAAAGAAAACTGAATAGAGTTAAAGCTGGAAAAGGTTTTATGAAGAGTTCAGCTTTAAAAGATAAATGGGATTCAGTTAGGCAGAAGAAACAGTACTGTATATACAAAACCACAGAAGTGGGACGGGCATGGTGGCAGACACCTGAGAGTTCAAGGCCAGCCTGAACTATGTAGTAAGACCCTGTCTCAAAAACAAACAAACAGCTGGGCTTGTAGGTGCTCGCCTGTAATCCTAGGGGAGGCTGAGGCAGGCAGGAGGATGGCTGTGAGTTCAAGGCCAGCCTGGGCTACAAAATGAGTTCAAGGCCAACCTGAACTGCATAGTGAAACCCTGTCTCAAAAAGACAAATAAACAAACAAAAACCACAGAAGCATAGTAAAATACTGGTGTAGTAGAGAAGGCAGATTTCAACAGAACAGAGGTTCACTGATAGGAAATGATGGGAAACAAGGGTGGAAATGAATTTGGAGCCACAAACTGCAAAGGTCCTTTAACACAGTGCTATTGGCCTTTATCATGTAGGCAATTCAGGGTATTACCCAGTTTTTAAGCAGGGTCATTACGCATATTTAGATAAACACGAAGACTGTCAGGAAAATAAGTGAGAAAGTCCCAGTACTAACCTAGGTGAAAGTTGGCTAAGACTTAAGAGCAGCAGAAACTCGGCAAAGAGAAGAGATGAATATCAACGAGTTGCTTTTTTGTTTGTTTGTTTTTAACAAGATAAAAAGCAGCAAAGATAATTGACATTTCTAGAATATTAAGAATGACGATGTCATCAACCATTGAAGAATAAAGAAGAAAGTGTTTTTGTTTTAATCATTTGGGGGAGTTGAGATGGGGTCTTGCCATGTACTCAATGGTTGGCCTTGAACTCAATATGTCACCTGGGCTGGCATCAAACTTAAGATACTCCTGCCTCAGCCTCTTGAGTGCTGAAAATATAGGCAAGTGCTACCACACCTAGCTGATTTAATCATTTTTTCATGGAGGTGGAGGCCTAAAATTCCAGTTTTGAAGATAATTTGAGATGTTTTGGTGAGTGATAAATTTCTAGGGGTTAGGTAATATCACAGCCAGAAAAGCAAAGACAGAATCTAAATTCAGTTTCCAAATAAAAACCAGCCTAGGAAGGATATGATGGACAGAAAAAAATGAAGATGGCAACACATCTGAAATCAGAATTTGAAAT
This sequence comes from Erethizon dorsatum, assembly GCA_028451465.1. NCBI lineage: Eukaryota > Metazoa > Chordata > Mammalia > Rodentia > Erethizontidae > Erethizon > Erethizon dorsatum. The sequence goes on from CM051825.1 coordinate 43,759,984, forward strand.
GAAATAGTTTGCTGTGTTCAGAAAGCAGGAAATATGTCAAATAATCAGTACCCCAATGACCTAGCTAAATGTTACATATTCAGAAAATACATCACAAGGAAAGACAGCCAGCTATCAAACCACAATGCCAAGGACAACTACACGTGAAGTGAACTAGTAAAGGCCAGACCACAAACTGCAAAACCCTGCACAAAAGAAATGGGCAGCCCAACTGGAAAAAAAAGTTATACCCCAGAAATAGTTCCATCAGTTAGCTTACTGCATGGCTCCCGCCCCCGCCGGAGCAGGGTTTTGCTCTAGAAAAACCACAGGGCCTGTGAGACAGATTTGCATATATTATCACTCACACAGTATTATCATTACCTAGTTATCTAAAAGAGGATATAAATCAAAGCGAGTTCATAAAGCAGACAAGAGAAGCAGGATCTAGAACACCAATTAAATAACTATTTACCCTGGATTTCATGTATTCCATCCTATTGTGAACCATGTGGCTCAATTTTGTTTAAAAAAAAAAAAAAAAAAGGAAAACTGGAGGCAAAAGGCAAGCAATAACGGTGTCATTAGCAGTTAGAATGGGGCAGTGGAGGAGCATCAGATGCAGAAAGTATGAAGCTACTCAATGCCTCAACTTCCGGTATCCACTGTCTACAACAGCAGCAGTTAAGAACACCGCTTGGCATGTTCCAAAACACGGTGCACTTCAAAGCACTTTTACAACTTCCTTCTTTCTGGAGTGGTAAGATACAATAAAACTTGATACTTAAATCTAGCCTGTCCCCATGACTACATCACTAAGTAACTTGACCAAGTAGAATCTTTTTTATTAGTAAAACAGACTTATTGTCATGATTCTATCCCACAGTTTTTCTTCATTAACTATTAGGCCTCAATTTCTCCGACTGTGAAACAAGAATGATGCCTTCCTTACAGGATTGTTTGTGGGTTAGCTAATTCTACTGTCAAGCGCTTCGTGAACTACAAAGTGCAATACTAACTGTAAAGAGTAATTGTTTCTAGGTCTGACGCATAGTAGACTCCCATCTTACCTCCCAAAGGAACTAAAAACACCAGGAGGTTAAATGACTGACTAGCTCCTCATAAAGTCGGGTAAGGAAATCAACACCTAACCTAATTAATTTCTTCCATCACCACATGCAGCTTGCTCAGATCTCAACGAATCCCTCAAAAGCCCAATGCTTTCCCACATCACCCTAACCTTCTTATACTCAGGTAAGGCGGAGGGGAGACAACCAAAGAAAAGGGTACAACAGGGTAGCGTAAAATGACTTGCCCAAGGTCAAAACGTAAGAGTAGGAAAGCCTGGGTGGCCAGGGGCCGTGTCTCCCTAGCCACTTCTGCCAGCCCCCAAGAAACGGCGAAATGCTCTGCCCGGTCCTCGACCTCAAGAAGTAGCGTGGGGGCCCACGCTCGGCTGGAGTTCACGGGCGCCCCGGCCTCCCCACCCCACTGCACTCCCCGCCGCGGCCGAGCCCCACACCCACCGCGGGCCGCACCCCCGAGGCTGGGACCCCAGAGAGGGGCCCCGAACTGCAAGTTTCCCACCAGGCGTAGACCCGCCCGCACTCCCTGCCATGCCTACGGTCTCACGCACTATGCGCTTCGAACGCGGGGTCCTGTCGCCGTCGCCGCCCGAAGTCCCGCACCACTAGCCGCCCAGCCCGGCGTTCCCCGGCTACAAGCTCCGCCTCCAGCCCCGACAGCCAGCAGAGACTGCAGCGGACTTCCTCTGCGAGCTCCGCCCGCCGCAACCCAGGGAAGGCACCCTCCGCCGGCGCTGACGGACGGCCTCCGAATCCAATAGGGACGCGCAACCGGAAGGTAACTGCTGACTGACGGCCCCTGAGACCAATAGGAACACGCTCCTGGAGGGGGCGCGGCCACTGCTAACGAGCCACGCCCCGTCCTCTCTTCCGCTCGCGCGGAGGAGACAAGGGGAAACTTTCCCAGAGTTCCTTCCAGCTGCCCGGGTCCCCAAAGGGGGCTGATTAGCAGCAGCGGGGAGGGGCGGGCACGGCTGCCTTTTGGTGAGGACGGGGTGGAGCGAGAGAACGCCGCTCCATCCCCGAGAGGCCTAGACAGCGTCGACCCCGAGCAGCAGGAGGCCCTGGAGAGCCGCAGCCCTGCAGTCACCCCTACAGCTGGCGGCTGGGGAAGGGGCGCGTGGGCTCGGCGGCGGGGAGCAGACCACGCTCCGGCCCATCTGCCTCCGGAGCTACCCCCGCCCCGGTGGGCCGGTCCTTCCCGTTTCGGGGCTTTAAGGTAGCAGCGCCCCTCCACACTCTGACGTTTTCTCCCTGTGCGGGGAGCCGGTCCAGGATATCAGATACACCCACGTGCCCCGAGCTGCACGGGTTCTCGGAACCGAAGGCTGCACCAAGACGACTCGGTGCGGGTCCGCGCACCTGGAGCGCGGTAGTAAGAGCGGCCCACAAGTGTGCTTACCACCGGCTGTCCCATCCCCTTGAGGAATCAGCACCCCACACTAGGGACCAGGGATTCGCCCACCACGGGGCAAAGGGCGTGAGTCTCAGGGGCGGCCAGCGTAGTGGGGACCCACTGGGCCGAGGGCGGGGCGTCCGGGAGGAGGGTCACGTGCAGGAAACAAGCCCTTGCCACCTGCTCGTTTTGCCCAGCCTACTGGGGCCCTTGTCTCCGCGGCTGAGGACTGTGACTCGGGGTCCCTCCCGCTCGCACGGGCCTGGCCCCGGTGATGGCCACGCCTGGGGACTCGAGGCGCCTCTTCAGGCTGGTGCAGGAGGGCCGGCTTCGCGCCCTGCAGGAGGAGCTGCAGGCCGCCGGAGGCTGCCAGGGGTTGGCAGGGGACACCCTGCTGCATTGTGCCGCCCGTCATGGACGCCCGGACATCTTAGCCTATCTGGTCGAAGCTTGGGGCATGGACATCGAGGCCGGCAACCGAGACTACAAGAGGCCTCTGCACGAGGCTGCCTCCATGGGACACCGGGACTGTGTGTGCTACTTGCTGGATCGAGGGGCGTCGGTGGACTGCCTAAAGAAGGCCGATTGGTAGGTGTCGAAGATTCTAAAAGACACTCTGCCTCCCCACTTCCCGCAGAATCATATTTTCGTGTACTATGTCTGTCATTTCCCTTCAACGCCATAGCTTTTCTCAGCTCCTAATTCTCTGCCCAGGGCTGCTCAACGGCAGGGTCTTCCTCTCCCAGCCTTCCTGGCGTTTTGGGGTTAACTTTGGTAGATGCGATCACTTGCCTTTGTGAGACAGAAGAAAATATAATCGAACAATATAATCAGTAAGTTTTGCTCAAGGATGTGATGTTCTTCTGGGACCATCTAGCTAAGTGACTACAGTTGTGTTGTTTTAGTTGACAGTGCTATAATCTGCATACTTAGATTTTTATCAGTTAACACTTGCACTGTGTGTAGAACACTGTGCACTATCATCACGTGTGATCTTGCATAACCACCACAATCAAGATGCTTTGTCATCACACAAATCAATCCCATTTTATTAGATTGACGCCTTTTTAGTACTATGTCAGGTTTCTTAGAAGTTGTGAACTTTTTAAGGCTTTTAACATAATGAAGTGCCTCCTTCAAGTGATTCCTGATCTGCTGTGAATAAGAAACACAGAAGAGGGCAGGTGATATGGCTCAGCGGCATAAGCACCTGCCTAGCAAGCGCGAGGTCCTGAGTTCGACTCCCGGTACCCGCATAAAAAAAAAGAAAGAAAGAAACAGAAGGCTGAGGGTGTAGCTCAGTGGTGCACTGAGCCTAATATACACAAGACTCTGGATTCCATGCCCAGCTCTGTAAGGAGGCAGGGGGAGGGGCACATGAGAGACCCATATGGTTAAATAAAGTACATTTTCCCCACTGTGGTAGAAAGGTAGACTTGAGGGTTGTTGATGGTTTTTATTAGCTCTGTTCCAGTTCACTCCTAACCAGGCTCATAGGCAGTTTTGCCCCCAGTAACTCTCTCCTGAAGGTGCACTATTGTTTTCCCCTTGTTATTCCTGCCAGGGTCTTCATATCAAGCAAAGAAGTTGCTAGAGGTGTTTTCCTGCCTCCCAGATACCTCAGTTCTCTACGTTTTCCATCTGTGTCAAGGATGTGCATTTCCTGAAGACCTGGCCCCTTGCTTCTTATGTCAGCTGTCTTACACCTGACATCTTGTCCTGGTTGGCTTTAGGACTCCTCTGATGATGGCTTGCACAAGAAAGAATCTCGAGGTGATCCAGGACCTTGTGGAACATGGTGCCAATCCACTCCTTAAGAACAAAGATGGCTGGAACAGTTTCCACATTGCCAGTCGAGAAGGTGACCCTCTGATCCTCCAGTACTTGCTCACTGTTTGCCCAGATGCATGGAAGACAGAGAGCAAAATTAGAAGAACTCCTCTGCATACTGCAGGTATAGCCTGCAGCTCTGTAAGTATGCAGGCATGTATGTGCAGCCTGCTTCACCCAGCATTGCTGAATATCTTGTTCAAGACACCTGTGGAGAAATGAAGGAGTTAGACAAATAGAGGGCTGGGAATAAGAACATTTTGGCAGACCATTAGTTTCTAAAGCTAATGTAACGTGCCTAGCATGCCTTTCTTATAATAATTCACTTTTCATATGTATCTGTCTTACTCTCCCTAGTTAGGTAGTAACTAAGTAACAAAATCTTGAACAAAATCTTGGTCACTTTCTTCCTTGAACAAGTTTCTTCATCAGCAAAATGATGGTAATGATGCCCATGTCACAGGGTCATTGTAGGATTTAAGGAGCAGGGTTATAGCTACACAGGAAAGAGGGGATAGTGAGCCAGCAAAGCTTTGTATTTATAGGTGCTCCCCAACTCGCATTACCGTGATCGATTGCATTACCACCTGAGTTCATATCAGCACCATTAGATTCCCATAGCAGAATAAACCTTACTGCAAACTGTGCATGCGATGGATCTAAGTTGTGAACTCCTTCAAATCATCCTGAAACCTTCCACTACCCCTATCCCTATCAATGAAACAACTGTCTTCCATTAAAACTGTCCCTGGTACCAAAAATATTGCAGACCACTGTTTTACACATAGTGAGCACAGAATAACTTTTTGCTTCTATTATCAGTTTCACGTCATTACTAAAAGCAGGAGGAAAAAAAGTATTTCTTCATATCCTCTGTAACATCATAGTGGTCTACATTTAATGTTTATTTACCTGTGCCTAGGTACGTGTATTTTTTAGTGATAATGTTAAATGTAATTTTGGAGTTTGGTTTTCATTGCGTAGTGATCCTTAATTCTGAATTTTCAGATTATTTTAAATTAGGGAAAAACAAAATTGCTGTGATCTAAGTGAGTATTAATGGGCTCAGGAGTCCAGAACAAGAAATATGGAAGGTAATCTTTAGTCTTCTTAGGTAATACATTAAATTAGGACACAGCTTTTAGTTTCTCTAAAAGTCAATGCCTCTGTCGTTATATAGTCTAAGAAATATGCATCCAGTTATTGTCCAGTCACAATTGGCTCCTAGGGACTAAAGAATCCTTTCTAAAACTTTGTAAGTAAATAGAGAAACATTTATGTAGCTCTTAAATTACTTGACCAGCCCCTTACACATACACACTCCCCAGGAAACACAATTAGCACCTTGCTATTCACCCAAAATAGGGGAGGACAGATAGTCAAAATTTTTATTATTGAGTATAGTTTTTTGGTTATTGTTGTTTTGTTTTGAGACAGGGTCTCACTATGTAGTTCAGGCAGGCCTTGAACTCACTCTGTACCCCCAGCTGGCCTTGAACTCATGGCAATCCTGCCTCAGCCTCCCAAGTGCTGGGATTATAAGTGTGTACCTCCACGCCTGACTGAGTATAGTTATTTTTAGTAGGAAAACTAAACTGGTTTTGTCATGGGTTGCTTTTAAAATGTTTTCCCATTTCCTGGAAAAAACTGGCTGTGGAGATTTCAGCACAAAATGGAGAGATAAATTTAAGATTGGAAGTTTGAGCCGGGTGTAGTGGTGCATGCCCATAATCCCAGCACTTGGGAGGCTGAGACAGAAGGAGCACCATGAGTCCAAGGGCAGCATGAACTACATAGTGAGTTCAAGGCCAGCCTAAACTGCATAGTGAGACCCTGTCAAAAAAAAAAAAAAGGGAAAATATTTGTCATAAAAGTACTCATAAGGATAAAATAATCAAGTGTTGGGTCTGTACATGTAAAGTAAAAATATTCTTTAGCAATTAACCAGTTAAATTTTATTTTTTTAGAAGTAACAGCAAACCAACTTTAGTTACTCCTTCCTGTAGGTCATAACTAAAAAATGGGTCATGCTAGGCAAACGTTCTACCAAACAAGCTGTATCCTCAGCCATTTTATGTATGAAGCATTTTATGTATGCATTAAAAAGCTCTAATCCTCCAACTCTTTTCTTCTAGCAATGCATGGCTGTTTAGAAGCAGTAAAGGTGCTTCTTAAGAGGTAAGAACAAGACAGTAAATTGGGGGAAAGTAATGCGTTAATTATAACGAGTTAATATGTGTCATATAAAAGACTTGAGGGCCGGGGATATAGCTTAGCGGCACAGCGCTTGCCTTGCAAGCGCAAGGTCGTGAGTTCGATTCCCGGTACCAAAAATAATAATAATAATAATAAAGACTCAAACATTCAGGGAAAAAAAAAATTTTTCCAAAAGAAAAGCAAACAAAGAATATAAGCTGACAACTCAAAGAATATAAAGCCAAAATAGTTAAGAAACATGACAAAATTTTAGTGACAAACTTGTCTATTCCTGTATTCAACAAATGTATATATTCATTCAGTACCTAATATAAACTACCCTCTGAAAGCTAAGGATGTAGCTCAGTGCTAGGGCATTTGCCTAGTTGTAACACCCTGGTTTCAGTCCCCAACACAGTTACTCAAGCAATGAAGCAAGAGGATTTTAAAAGATGACTTTCAGGGCGGTACTGCTGGTGGCACTTGCAGAGAACTAAACACTGGAAAATAAGCAGCTCTGGGGAAAAGATGATAATTGCATTTTTGGACATGTGCCTGTCAGATATCCTAGTAAGGCAGTTAGAGACACAGATGGGCAAAGACACAAATGTGAGGCTTGTAAACATAGAGCTGACAATTGAGATTAGAAATATATGAGATGATCTGAGAAAACAGTATATCATTAGAAAAGAGCACCTAACACCGAGTCCTGAAAACATTGCTATGTGGAGGGCTTGCCTGCTACAAATGGGAGCATACTTGGTTGCCTTCAAATTTATAAATAGTTTTTCCTTCATTTAAGAAACAACTTTTTTGAACACCTTCACATGTCAGGCTGTGGGTGATAAAATATACATAGTCGTTCCTCTAGTGGAGCCTACATCCTAGTGTCTTAGTTACTTTTCTCATTGCTGAGACAAAATACAATGGTATCACAGTTTTCCACAAATTGTGGGAAGAATTAAGTTGGTAAACCGAGGTACCACTTACCTGTCACCCAAAGTTAAAGGAGAAAAGGTTTGTTTTTGCTCACAGTTTGTAGAGCTTTCAGTCCATAGTCAGCTGGTTCAAGACAGGTTGGTTTGGCAGAGGGGCAATGCAGAGGAGAGATAGTCCATGGCAAAGCAGGCAGGAGGCAGCCAAGCAGCAGCAAGCAGCAGCAGCAGCAGCAGCAAAGCCTGCTTTCCCGCAATCCCTTTATATTCTATCCAGGCTGTAAGCCTATTGATTGGTACCATCCACACCCAGAACTATGCTAAACCCATTCAGTTAACACACACCCTTAATCCTAGTATCACACACCCTAGATGAGTGATGACGAACCTTTTAGAGACGTAAGGGTCCAAACTGCTCATAACATCATTGCCTGGTGTCACTACTCCTTTCCAACCATGTGCATGGCCCCTTTGTGCACTGTTATCCTATGCTCAGCTGCTGGGGTGATGCTAGGGTAACTTGGCTCATGTGCCGACAGAGAGGGCTCTGTGTGCCTGCTGCAGCACACATGTCATAGGTTCACTAGATCCAGGCACCTCCGAAAAGCCCCACCTATGAGCACATAAGGCTTTGGGGGGACATCTAGATACAAGCCATAACACCTAGTGTAGAAGACAGGCATAGATGAATAATCTCACAAATAAATATGGAGCTACAAGTTGTAATACTGCAAAGGAGAAGTACAGAATGCTGAGAGAGAGCAAAGGTATTCGTGTAGGTTAGGGGTTGGTAAGTGTTGTAGTCAGGGTTTGCAAGGGAAACAATACAATACAGGGCACGTAATTTATAGAGTTATTTTGTAATAGTCACCCAAAGAGTAATATACAAAAAGTGCAGGAAATCTGTCCACACACTAAAGACCCAAAGAATCCAGCTGAGGGCCTGGATCCTACAGCAGTGTCCTGCATGAGTCCAGCTGAAGACCTAGAGCCCATGGCCATGCCCTCACGAGTCCAGCTGAAGGCCTAGGGCCCACAACAATGTCTCATGCAAGTATATTTCACGGATCTGCACCGGGAAGGCCCAAAGGTCAGTGGTGGAAGCTAGAAAGTCTGCGCCAGTGGGACGAAGTATCTGTGCCAGCAGGCTGAGGGATCTGCCCCGGAGCCAGGAAGCAACGCTCAGAGTAAGGACCAGAGCTCCCCCAAAAGGCACCACAGCCATCCTCAGCGACAATGAGGTCCTGAGCTCCTCCAACGATGAGAACAGCCAAGTTCCTATCGGGAAAGCCAGCGTGACAAGCTCCTCAAGGAAAACCAACAGCACCAACTCTTCCTCACCAGTTCTCCTTTTTATGTTGTTGGCAACAGTCCTCAGGTGGGCCCTCCACACCAGACACCATGCTGATTCAGTTCAGCTGGGTTTTACAAGTTGACCACCAGTTGTCGATCCACCACAGTAAGGAAAGGCCTCCGTTGAGGTTTAGTGTACAGCGAGATTTGGGTAAGTTGGAGTTGGCCAAGGGAAGAGCGAGCTGTCATGTGCCAAGCAGATGCCAAGGCAGAACGGGGCTTAGCAACCAGAGGATCTGGAAGCAGGGGGTTGGGGGGAGCATGGCAACCCGGAGAAACATGAGCAGGTGCCATGTGATCCTGGCCCTTGGAGGTGATGCTGAATTATGAGATTTTTGTCCTTAGTGCATGAGGAAGTAGTTAACCACTTAACAGTTTACCCTGAGCGTCACTCAGGCAGTGTGTTTGTTTACATATTATCCCAAGCGTTACACGAGCAGGTGTCATTTCAACCAGTCAGTTCTTGATTGTACGAGATACACTCATACATCTGTTTGTTTTTTATCGACTATCTTTTGCATACTTTTTTATTCAGAAAGTTGTATTCACCTTTGATGTTTGTTTCTAGTGAAATCTAATAATAATCTAATAATAAGTTCTGGTTATTTTCTTTTAGTAATTTGTGTTTATTTGTGAAAAATAACCTATAATTTTGTGCAACAATCTATAAAAACTCTTACTGTAAGTACATTAGATATAATTTTTATACTTCTCCAGAACTGAGTGATGTTCTTTTACAATACAAAATGGACACATTTGGAATACTGAGACTGAAAAGGAAGGAAGTGCCAAAAGATCTTCAAAAGAAAAAACTGGGAAAGGGGAGAAATGTTAGCATATCAGAGAGGAAAAGTCTGTGTTATGAAATGGAGAGACAAAAAAGACATCTCCTTATTGTCAACTATTCAAAATACAGAAATGATAGAACTTCAAACAGGAAACAAAACTAAAATATTCCAATAGTGGTCAATGATTATAATAATTCTATGGGTGGTGTTGTCAGAGTTGACCAACATCTAACAAGCTATCCTATAATCAAAAAGTGAAAAAAATATTATAAAATATTTATGCACCTTCTAGACCAAACAATATGGAACTTGCTTGTCATTTATTCAAAACAAGAGGGTTCAAAAAGTCATTTACAATTTAGATTAAGTCTAATAGACCAAGTAATTGAAAAATATGGGATAGCAAAACGCCAACCAGGACGTCCATCATCACTGTTTTCATCATTAAACATTTAGTGGGGAGACATTTTATTGAAATTATACCACCCACAGGAAGAAAGGAAAGAACAACACAACAGTGTAGTGTGTTGTTCAAAAAAAGACAATAATGCAAAAAGAATTAGGAAAGAGATTAGATACTACTATCAAGATTGTAACATTTCGTTGAATATTGAATGTTTTAAGATATACCATACACAGAAAAATTATTGAATAAATTTAATAAAATTGTTTTTATACTTTCTATTATAAAAATTAAAAAATAGGAAATTTTTGTTCATCCTGTATTTAAATAATTGGACCAGTAAGTGGTTAAACGTTTTGAGCAGGAGTGGGTTTAACCATTGACATTGGAAAGAGGACTGATTGCTAAGGAAGATGGTGGAGCCAGGCAGGAGTCAACAGAAGGCTATTTCCAGTTAATTTGGTCTTAAGGGGCGAAAGCAGAGATGGAGGGAAAGATATAGATGTTTTGCATGGTTTGGCTGCAGAATTGAGAGATTTGGATTATGAGAGATAAGGGAAAAGCAGTAACAGGGACCATTTAGCTTCTGGCTTGAGGAACTGGAGAGCTAAAAGTGTCATCAGCTGGGACAGAGGAGGAGCTCTTAAAGACTGAGAGCTCAGTGAAGATAATGAGATGGGAACAGAAGGGGAGCGCTGCAGACTGTCACAGATCATCCCTGTAAGGCTTACAGTCTACCTGAGGTGATCAAGTGTCAACTGTCCCTTGCGTTTGAAGTGGTGAATATTCAATCTGGTTATTTTTGGTTTTGGCTCTAGGTGCCAGTATGAACCAGACTGCAAAGACAACTGTGGTATCACCCCCTTTATGGACGCAGTTCAGTGTGGTCACATTGACATAGCCAGGCTGCTCCTCAAAACACATAAGGTATTAAAATGGTTTTGTTTTATTCCTTTGGTTCTTCCTACAAATTTTAGATCACAGGATAAGCAGAACACATTATTCAAATCCTGGTTTCAAATCCCAGCTCTGCCAAGTTCCCCCAGGGCAGCCCCTTGACCTCTTTAACCATCAGTGTATATCGGTGGTCCCATCTTTAAAATAAGACAAATTTAATTTCTTCAGAAGCTTCCTATAAGAATTAAATAATACAATGTACATAGAGCAGCTAGCAAATTAAGTCTTCAATAAATAGTAGTACTTTGATAATAATAACAGACTGCTCTTGGTAGCACTTTTGGCACTATAGCCTGGCACACTGACTCTTAATTATATTTTTGGCTACAGTCTTTTGAGAATCAGACAAAAGTTCTGTATCCTTTTTTTTTGTGTGGGTACCGGGGGTCGAACTCAGGACCTCGTGCGCCAGCAGGCGCCTGTGCCGCTGAGCGATATCACTGGCCCTTTTTTCGTATGTGGGTTCCGGGAGTCGAACTCAGGACCTTGCGCTTGCCAGGCAGGCGCTTATGCCGCTGAGCCATCTCACCAGCCCTGAGTTCTGTATCCTTTACCCAGAGAAATGTGTATAGACAACTAAGTTTTGCCAAAGTGTCAGCAGGTGTATGGACCCTTCGTACCTTCTTTTTTCCTCTCTCTTGTCTACTAGGCTTGTGCTTCGTCTGAGGATAGCCTGGGGGCCCAGGCTCTGCACAGGGCAGCAGTCACTGGCCAGGATGAAGCCATCCAATTTTTGGTGTCCGATCTTGGCATAAATGTAGATGTGAGAGCAGCAACAACCCATCTCACAGCACTTCATTATGCAGCTAAGGTTTGTCCGTTCTGATGGTGTTCCTGCTTACTTAGGCTTGCTTTGTGCCATTGATACGTAGCTCTGTAGTCCTGATTCCTTTAGCTCCATCTCTGTGGAAAAAATTGCCCATACTCTGAAAAGGTCATGATTCTATGAAGTTCTATATCCCCTTCATTAGAAACCTGACTTTGTTATATATAACTGACCCTATAAAAACTGAAAAAACTCTTTCATTTCGCAGAATGCCTGGCCCTTTTGTCCCTTCCTAACATTTTTGTTTTCAGGAATAACATTCCTTAAAGCCATAAAGATCCATTGTATGAAATTCCTAGCTCTCTATCCTCACACTGGATTTCAGAAGTTAAGATCTCTCTAACTGGGGCAAGAGAATGAAGATGTGCAAAATGTTTTCACTAGAAAAGGAGCCTTTTTAAGTGCTAGGAGTCTTACATATATCTCTACATTGTATAGTGGCCACATACTTATTTTTCTAGAAGCAGGAATAAATATTTTTTCCGATGAACTACACTCTCTTCTGTCTAATTTCCCCATTGTGAACAAGTGGAGAGGTATGTAAAGATGGAGTGAGAATCTTGTCCATGGCTACAGGGGGAGAAAAGCTAGTGTTTCCTCTGTGGCTAGATTGAGCCTTGATTTTGTTCTCACTACATACTAACAGACTAACTGGCTAGATAAAAAGAGTATATAAATTACCTTATATATAATGTTGCCTGTGATTGTCTTTTCTGAGGAGTTACGGTCTTTTTTAAATTTATCTCTATCCTAAAGATTTTATCAGAGTATATTTGCTTGAGAAGTTTTGGAATTGTGACCACAAGATATATACTGCTTATACTGATGGAAACCCAACTGTATTAGGTCAGTAATATGGCCTACAAAGTTGATAATCTATATCTTAATAATTAAATGTTACCAAAATATTTATTTAATGAATTATAGCAGAATTGAGAATGATATAATAAGCTTTCTTTAAGGTAGGAAAATTCAGTTTTAGGAGTTCACTGTTTTAGAAAACTTCATAAGAGTTTGTGTTTAAAGGTTTGCTTTTGTCCTCATCACAGTGGTAATGAATTTATTTCAACACTCAGGAAGGGCATACAAGCACAGTTCAGACTCTCTTATCCTTGGGTGCTGACATCAATGCTAAAGATGAAAGAAATCGATCAGGTATTGACTGTAAACAATACATGTTCTTTTATATCGAAAACATTGGTTTGAAGCAGGGGTATAGCTCGGTGGTATAGTGCTTGCCTAACTTGTGCAAGGCGGTAGGGTTCAGTCCCCATCACTACAAACAAAACAAAAATTTAGTTTTAATATTTTTCCAATGGCCCAGTAACTTTTCCCTAAAGTGAGTTTCCCTGTCTGCAAAAGTACAGAACTATTGGTATTGCCATGACGATGATGATGACTACAGCTCATTACTAATACACTTGTTACTGCTGTTATTTTAAACAATAGCAATATACAGTGTATGTGGCATAAAAGCACTTTTGGTCTAATCCTTGAAGATACCTGCTCTCAAGATGTTGTATATTTAGGGCTCAGAAATATATTCTTAGAGGAGGGGTTTTTTTTTGTTCGTTTTAGGGTTTTGTTTTGCTCTTTAGAGTTTTGGAAGGGGTTGGTTTATATTTTTGTTTTTTATGCTCGGGATCAAATCAAGGGCCTTGTGCATGCTGGGCATACATATGCTGTTCTACTGAGCTACACTCTCAACCCTGCTCAGGGTTAATTCTTTTTTTTTTTTTTTTGTGGGTACCGGGGGTCAAACTCAGGACCTTGCATGCCAGGAGGCTCCCGTGCCGCTGAGCGATATCACTGGCCCTTTTTTTGTATGTGGGTACCGGGAGTTGAACTCAGGACTTCGCGCTTGCCAGGCAGGCGCTTATGCCGCTGAGCTATCTCACTGGCCTAGAGTTAATTCTTTAGACTTGGATTTCTTTTTAACTTTATTTATTAGTGCATATTTGTTATACATATTGATCACATTCATCATAGGGAATTTGTACTTGTACATAAGACATCTCAATTCTTTTTTTCCCATTCCCCTCCCCTTCCTTCAATCCTTCTTCCCCTCCCCTCCCCTCCATTTTTTTCCTTCCATACTTTTTTTTCCTTTTCCCTTTCTTCCTTCCCTCTCTCCCCTCCCTTGTTCCCCTTCCCATTTGAACATTTTCTTCCTTCTTCCCAATATCTATTCTCCATTATGCTCCTCATTTACCCTTTGCTCACACAAGAGAAACAATGCAATATTTAAACTTGTGTGTCTGATTCATTTCACTTAAGATAATGGTCTTGAGGTGCATCCATTTTCCTACAAATGATTCAAATTTATCCTTCTTTATGGCAGAGTACTACTCCATTGTATATAAATAACACATTTTCTTTATCCATTCATTGGTTGATTGGCATATGAGCTATTTCCAAGATTTAGTTACTATAAATTGTGTAGCTATAAATATGGGTATGCATGTATCACTGTGGTATGATGCCTTTAACTCTTTTGGGAAGATGCCTAGAAGGGGACTAGCTGGGTCAAATGGAACCTCTACTTCTGGTTTTTTGAGGAATACCTATAATGACTTCCACAGTGGTTGTACCAGTTTACACTCCCAACAGCAATAGAAAAGGGTTCCTTTTTCCCCACAGCCTCGCCAGCACTAGTTATTGCTTGATTTCTTGATGATAGCCATTCTTTCTGGAGTGAGATGGAATCTCAGTGTTTTCATTTCCACTTTTCAAATGACAGGTGATACTGAACATTTTTTCATGTATTTATTTGCCATTTCTACTTCTTCATCTGAGAAATATCTTCATTTTGGGTGCCCATTTTTGGATTGGGTCTTTAAATTTGGAGGGGTCTGAGTTTTTTTGAGTTCTTTATATATTCTAGGTGTTAGTCCTTTTCTGAAGAGTAGCTGTAAAAATTTTTTCCCATTCTGTGGGTTGTCTCTTCACTCTGTTGGTGGTTTCTTTTGCTGTGTAGAAGCTTTTCAATTTGATGTGACCCTAGCTGTTGATTCTTTGTGATATCTCCTGTGCAATTGGGGTTTTGTTCATAAAGTCGTTGCCTATACCTATGCATTCCAGAGTTTTACCTGTTCTTTTTTTTTTTTTTTTTTTTTTTTTTGTGGGTACCGGGAGTTGAACTCAGGACCTCGCGCTTGCCAGGTTGGTGCTTATGCCACTGAGCCATCTCACCAGCCCCACCTGTTCTATCAGCAGATTAAGTGTTTCTGTGTTAATATTTAGATCTTTGATACATTTCAATTTTAGTGTAGTACATGTTGAGAGATATGGGTCTAGGTTCACTTTTTGACATGTGGAAAGACAGTTTTCCCAGCACCATTTATTAAAGAGGCTATCGTTCTTCCAGTGAAGGTGTTTGGCCTCTGTCAAAGATAAGGTAGCTGAGTGTACTTGGCATTGTTTCTGCATCTTCTGTTCTGTTCCACTGATCCTCAGGTCTGTTTCTTTTGCCAGTACCATGCTGTTTTTATCACAGTAGCTTTGATGTGTAACTTCAGTTTGGGGATTATGATGCCCCTGCCTTGCCCTTGTTGCCGAGAATTGCTTTTGCTATTCTATGTCTCTTCTGGTTCCATATGAATTTTATGATTGTTTTCTCTAGTTCTGTGAGGTATGCTATTGGTATTTTGATCGGGATTGCATTAAATCTGTACAACAGTTTTGGAAGTATGGCCATTTTCACTACATTGGTTCTGCCTAACCAAGAAGAGGGTATATCTTTCCATTTTCTGATACCCTCTTTGAGCTTCTTTTTCAGAATTCTGTAGTTTTCAGTGTGTAGGTCTTTCACTTCCTTTATTAGATTGATTCCTAAATATTTCATTTTTCTTGATGAAAATTTGATATTTTGGGGGGGCAGGTGGTTTGTTTGTTTTGGTTTGGTTTCAGTTTTTTGAGACAGGGTTTCACTTTGTAGTCCAGGCTGGCCTCAAACTTATGGCAATCCTCCTGGCCACAGCCTCCTGAGTGCTGGGATTACAAGCATGTGCCACCATATCTAGCCTCTTCATGTGATTATAAAAGCTGTTGTTTCCCTAATTTCTCTCTCAGTGAGTTTGTTATTTGTGTACAGGAATGCGATTGATTTTTGAGTGTTTACTATGATCCTGCTATGCTGCTGCATTTGATTTTTAAATCAGGGAGTCTTTTGGTGGAGTTTTTGGGGTCTTCTATGTAGAGTATCATGTCATCCACAAATAATGATAATTTAACTTCTTTTCCTATCCATATTCACTTTATTTCTTTCTCTTCTCTAATTGCTCTTGCTAATGTTTCCAGAACTGTATTGAACAGGAGTGGTGATAGTGGGCATCCTTGTCTTATTCTTGATTTTAGAGTAAAAGCTTTCAGTTTTTGACCATTTAGTAGGATGCTGGCTGTTGGTGTCATAGTTGGCTTTTATCAGATTGAGATAAAAAACCTCCTATTCCAATTTTCTGTAGGGTTTTTATCATGAATGGGTGTTGGACTTTGTCACATGCTTTTTCTGTGTCTGTTGAGATAATCGTGTGGTTTTTTTAGACTTGGACTTTAGAATAAACCCTCTAATTAGTATTCTGAGAGCCAAAGGCCATCTTTTGGAGTTTATTGGGATCTTTGTGCTTCAAAGACTTGCATACAACTAATCCTCATGCCAGGGCTGGAAGGGCAGCTTCTGCCCCCGGCTGGGATGCAGGCTGGCTCCTCAAGTCCAAACAGCAGAACCAGAGATGCTCTTGGACTCAGCATTCCAGGACCTATCAGCACTTAATTTCTCCACCTAGAATGGAGAGATTGGTCAGCAGATTTGCTTTTTGCCACATCGTTGTTATTTATGGTGATTTTCACTTACAAAGAGAACTGAACAAGATGTTGACATTTGCTGTACTGTTACAGCCACGTTTGAATGGCAGACAGGAGTGAGCGTGAGGAAAAACCATCTCCTCTTTCCCATTAGTTTCCTCCACTGCTTTAGAAAAGTTTCTTAAATCCTCTCTAACTGATGTTATCTTTAAAAATACTTTCAACCAAGTCAGGTTAAAAAATATATTGTGATCCAATATAGGCTAAGTTGTAGGGATGGATCGTGAAAGTACGAAGTCTGCGTGATTGAATGAACCAGTATTTTTGTTGGGGACAATGGACTTGCAAGGTCCGCATTGCTCCAGGGGTCATGTTCTATATCTGTGTCATTTTTGTCTCCCCTCAGCCCTGCATCTGGCCTGTGCAGGCCAGCACTTGGCTTGCGCTGAGTTTCTCCTGCAGTCCGGCCTGAAGGATAACGAAGACGTAACAGGCACCCTGGCTCAGCAGCTTACAAAGAGAGCAGATGTCCTTGAGGGCTTCAGCCATGGCCCCGTGACATAACAATGTTCCTAAAAGGAGACAATAAAGTGTATGATAATTCGTATCCTGCTTCTTACATCACTAACAGATTCAGTAAAATTACTCAGTATGCAGCATTTTCATCTCCTTCTCCTGCTTTCCTTCCTGCACGCTCCTCTTCTGCAGAGGATGTCCCAGATGACCAGCACCGGGCTCCTAGCTCTGTGACTGGCAGGTTGTAAAATCCACAGAACAGGCATAATGTTTCCCTAGTCCATATTTCACTTTTTCCACCCTAAAAGGAGAATTAGATAATATTTATGAAGTTAGTCTCTAGAATTTTTAGAGACACATACAACATGCATGAATATAATATATACACTTTTATAAATATATGGACATGTGTTACAATATTATATGGTGAGGTGATGAAGGTATTAAAAATATAAATTGCTGTTAACTTGAGCCATAAAATATAATTGGTCTGTTTAATTTCTTCCAGAAATGACTTCATTGCAATGGTCCACTTCTGGTTTCATAGCTGAGAAGGAAATGTTTATTATCTTTTTCTACAGAAATGTACAAGGAGTTAATGAAGACTTTTCTAATTAAGCTATAAAGTTTTAATCTTTAGAGTTTGTTGTTTATTTTTATTTTTTTGTTGTTGTTGTTTTTTTTGTTGTTGTTTATTTTAATAGACAAGTTCTATATCGACCCTGTTTTGGTTATAAATAACACTTAGAAAATGCAACTGAGATGTTTCCAAAGCTTTTCCATTATCCTAAGTTGAAGAACAGGATTTTGTTCTTATGCCCCACAGATTAATATTTCTTGTCCTCTCTCTTTACCCAGCAAAGCTTCCTGACTGTTGAGGAATGAAATGCTCACATTGTCACTTTTGCTTTTTTTTGCGGGGGAGGGGAGACAGGTCTCACTCTTAATTCAGGCTGGCCTTGAACTCAGTGATCCTCTTGCCTCAGCTTCCCAAATGGTGGGATTACAGGTGTGGTCCACTATGCCTGCAACTCACAAATAATATAGTCTTTATTTATTTATTTATTTTTTGGTGGGTACCAGGGGTCAAACTCAGGACCTTGCGCTTGCCAGCAGATGCCCATGCCGCTGAGCGATATCACCGGCCCTTTTCTCGTATGTGGGTACCAGGAGTCGAACTCAGGACCTCGCGCTTGCCAAGCAGGTGCTTATGCCGCTGAGCTATCTCACCGGCCCCAATATAGTCTTTTAAACAGGTCAAAGGTAGGATGAGTGCTCAAGTGTTGAGATTCTTTTACTGTTTTTTTTTTAATCCTTTTTATTTTTTGAATCATTTTCTCTGTATTGCAAAGCATAATTATTACTCCAAATCGGTCTTTTGTAAAATGCTATGCATCTGTTGTAAGCAAGATTTAATCCTCTTGTTCATTATAATCCAGCTAATTCTCATTACACACCCACCTTTTTCTCAGCTTTGCGCTTGCCTTGATAAGTAGCAAGAATTTCCAGTTCCTCTTAATTATTCCCAGATGGCGTTGGCAGATTCCTATCCCTAACCACCAAATAAATATGCCAGTGGAAACACAATCCTGTCTTGTGACCTTTAAATCACACACTCTGCATCTGTAGTGCTGATTCAAGATGCCATCACGATGTTCCTGCTGCTGAAGAGATTTTGCGTCAGTGCCTCCTCAGTCCTGTTGTGTGGACATCCCACTGGCCGGCCTTTCCCTCAGCAGACACATGAAGCAGTTTATTTGTGGCTTCTGCATGCATGATCAGTTGCCATGTGTCACTTAGCTTTTGCCCTTGCAAACTAACCAGTGATTGCTAATGTCATGTTACAATTTTGTTTCCCCATAATAAATTCCATATGCTTTCCTGACATAAACCTTAACTAGTAGAGGCTACTGCTCAAACTACTCAGCAACCAGAGATAGCAGTGATTATAATAACAACATTAATTGTAGTGAAGAGAACAGTAATAACAGATAATAACTATATTTTTATAATTAATGAAAACATCAGTGATGATAATAATTCATATTCCATCACTTCCTAATTATAGTTACTTCCTTTAGGTCTTTACCTAAAAATTACCTTCTTATTGAGGTTTTACTATCTAAAATTTCATTTCTTCAGCATTTGATATCTTCTTTCCCTAGTTTTTCTCCTTAGCATTTATGATAAGCAAATATGCCACATAATTTGTTTGTTTGTTTGTTTGTTTTTTGTCTTTTTGAGACAGGGTTTCGCTATGCAGTTCAGGCTGGCTTTCAACTCACTTTGTAGCCCAAGCTGGCCTTGAGCTCGCAGCAATCCTGCCTCAGCCTCCCAAGTGCTGGGATTACAGACGTGCACCAACACGCCCAGCCATGCCACATAATTTGAATTATTTATTTTGTTTATAGTCTCCTCTACTGGAGTGTAAGTATCTTGGATAAGGACTTTTTTCTACTTTGGTATATCTACAGGACCTAGAACAGTCCTGGTACACAGTAAGTTTTGATATTATAAGGTTAATGAATGGATGATAGCAACAATTCATATTTATTGAATACCAAGCATCTTACCCAGATAATCTCATTTTGTCCTCTGACTTATAGATCCTGCGACTCTTTCTAGTTATTGTTCCATCTCAAGCATCCTTTTTCATACTTTCTTGCCCCCTCCCCTCACAGGCACCGCTCACCCCCCCACCTCCCACCACAGTCTGGCTTCATTGCAGCTATTCTTTGCAAGCTAGTCCCTGAGATTACCAGTGATGTCCTAGTTGACAGACCAAGTAATATATTTATATCCCTTATGTTACTGATCTTTTAGTTCAGTTACCAGTCCTTCCTGCCTTCTGGACTCTTGCCACCTGAGAACTGCTGGGTTTTTTCTGACTCTTCCCTCTCCTTCATGAGCTCCTCTCTTAGGCCCTGTCCTTTAAATGCTGATTTGCCCAGATTCTGTCTCCAGTTTACTCTTCCTTGTTCTGTGTTTGCACCAGAAGCAATTCATCCATTCTGGTCTCAGCTGTACCCTAGTACTGTATCAGTAGCTCTCCGATCTCTTTCCAACCCTTATTTTCTACTGCCTGCTACAGAATTTTGCATGAGCGTGCTCAATTCATTCAACACCTAGCTTCCCCCAAACCCACTTACATACTAAATTAGCTGCCTTAGTTGGGGCATCACAATTCTGGCCACCCAAGTTGGAAACCTGGGGTCACCTGACTCCTCCCTCTATGGGAACTCCCAGCCAGTTCCCACCTGTCGGATATCTCTCTGGTCTATCTAATCCACCCCATATCTGCTATGATCCCCTGCCCAAGCTCTCATATTCTCATCCCAGACCACTGCTACAGCAGCATCCTAACTGCTCCTCCTGCTGCTAGTCATGTCTCCCACATAAGCCCTTGCTAATTGAGCCACGAGCACTGATTGTCCATGGTGGCCCAGTGCGCCTCCCCTCCCAGAGAACGTACTACCCTTTCACCACAGCTTCTGACCCCTCAGCTAAGACCCATTTCCACAGAGGCTGTCATCTGGTCCTGAAAACACACCCTCCACTGTGAGTATGTGTTACTAAGCTATCAGGGCCGAAGTTGCCAGAAATACATCTAAATATGTAAGAATTGTAAGCACTTGAAAATAGTTAAGACCTAACATACGTTAATTTTCCCCAACGATACAAGAAAGTATTTACAAAATAAAATGGAAAAAGGATTAAAAAGTAAAAAATGGTAAGACTCAGGCTAAAGAAACAGAAGTAAGTGGAGGGAGCCCAGTAATGAGAAAAGAGGAGGCACAGAACTTAATTTAACCTTGGCATATTGCTTGACTTCACCAGCAGATGGCAAACCAGAAAAATGTCCCTTTTATTCTTCAGACTTGTTTAAAAGGCTGAAAAATAGGGCCAATGATATCGCTCAGTGGCATAAGCACCTGCTGGCAAGCGCAAGGTCCTGAGTTCGACTCCTGGTACCCACATTAAAAAAAAAAGGCTATTGTAAAATACAGAAAATACAGAGAATAGTAAAAGCAAATATAAAATTACCCTATAGTTCAACCACCCAGTTGTAACCATTGTTATTTCCCCTCAGTGTGTCTAAATGCACGTGGTTGACATGATGCTATATATGCAGTTTTCCCCCTGGCCTTATATTCCAAATACAAGTGTTCTTAAAAAGTTTCTGAACTTTGTTTTTAATCAGTATGAAATGCTCTGTCATATTGTCTATATTGATTCTTTTGGTTGTTTTTGCTTCTTTTAAAGATAGGATATAGACAGTATCGTCCTGCTCAGGGGGCCCAAGGGAGATTTTTGCCAGTGGGGTCCCAAGGTTAAAGAACACATGTGTGCAAGACATCAGCAACAACACCAGCCAGCGTGGAGCAGAGCAGAGAGCAAGAGCACAAGAGAGCTGCCTGCGTATTTATTGTATAATTCTTATACAGGTTGTTATATTTACATTCTTACATAGTGCTGTAACCTGTGCATGTGTGTTTACCTGTGCTAAGTCATGGTTACATAACTGTGTCCCACTGTGCGCCTGCACTAGACAAGTGGGGTCACGTCCTCAGGTGTCCTTAGACCCCCTGAGCTTTGAAGCAGTCTGAGTGGTTCCCCACATCCCACCCCCTCAAAGGTTGGGGGTATACGAATGTAACATTCTATATATAACAGGGCACAAGTACCTGTAGTTAACAAGTCAAGAACCATGTGCAAAACCACTTTTTTCGTTTGAACAGTTTAATCCATAAGCAACATCAAAGCCTGGTGCATAACATTTAAGGCCTGGGCCATATGTTGAGCAAGGGCTTCAACCTGGAGGGCTAAGTTTATGGTCTTTTCTCCTGGTCAGATGCTGTTCCTAGCCGTCGGCCATTGCAATGCCTGGTCAAGGCATCCTTTAAGACATTTCCTGGAGAGAGGAGGGGCTTATGTCCTGAACCATGATACCCGACATGGTCAGCTTTTTGGCCGCACTCCTATATGTCTCACCACAAGTTGGCACCTAACACAGGATGGTGCCCTGTTACTTCTGAGCTGCCCAAGCCGGCAGCCAGAGCATCAGCCCCCCCAAGACAGCCCAGCTGTCTGTGTACACATGTAAGTGGTCTTTTTAATGCATCACAAGCAATCACACTGTCCATAACTCTGCCCGTTGGCTTGACCTTCCTGTTCCGGTTTTAAACCAGAGTACTTCCGTACTGGGCTGGACAGTGACTGCTGTCCATTGCCGGGTTGAGTCACGGCTGGACCCGTCAGTATATCCGGTATCAGCCAGAGGTCCCTCTGTCCCTTTTGCATAGGGACTACAGGTCATGCCCTGTTGTCTCTCCTCCTGGACAGGTTCCTGAGCCATGTACGTCACAGGTCCTCAAACCATTGCCAGTTCAGCTGCCAACAGGCTATCCGAGAAAGAGGCCCGCTGTTGGAGGTACGTCCCCCAACATGTGAGAGTGGGAGCCTGTGCCACTCCACTCTTGGGATGGCCTGTTCACGTCCCTACCCACCCCTCTATCTGTCCCGTGATTCCTCACATGCATGCAGAGCAGCATACAGTGCTGCTGTTTCTCAATCAGGGAATACCAGCTCTCAGCTCCCTTCCACAACTGTGACCAAAACCCAACAGTATGCTTCCGCCTCCCCTGTTTTTGTCACAGGCCTCAGCCAAATCCATCGTCATCCACACTGACAGGATAAATGGCAGGTTGGGGTCAATGACTCATAGGGCTTGCACCTGTGCAACAGCCCTCTTTGAGTCCTGAAAAGCAGCTTCCGCTGTGTCTATCCAGCAAGCAGCTTCCGCTGCGATTATGCAGCCCCATGTTGTGCCCCTTTTGGTCATCTGGTATAAAGGGCACAGCAGGTTAGCTAGGTGCGGTATGACCACCAAAAACCTAGCAAGTCCACATACGCCTGTAGTTGGCATACTGTCATAGGTCTGGTCATACCTGACCACATAACACCCAAGAATTCGATAGACAAGCCAGTTACCTGGACCTTGTCTTTGTCCTTGGGCCCACCCCCATGCCAGCAAAGCTTCTTTCAGACTGCGCATGCTGGCTTTCAAATTGCAAGACAATCAGGTTAACATAATATCATCAGTACGAAACTGACTTTGAGTGTGGCTTGGCCCAGGTGGTCAGGTCCTGGGCCACCAGGCCATGACACGAAGTCGGGCTATGCAAATAGCCTTGTGGCAACATCTGGAAGGTCCATTGCCTGCCCTCCTGCGTGAAGGCAAACTGGTCCTGATTGCCAGCGTCAGGGTGAGACTTCACAGTCATTTGCCGTGATCCATCTGTCTTCTGCTCGGGCTGTCCGGGGAGTTGAAAGGGCTCTGCACAGGGCGTGTCACCCCTGCTTTTTCCAATTTCAAGACAGTCTGTCCCATCTCCGCATGGCCTCCAGGCAGCTGGTACTGCTTCACGCACACGACTCGCATGGCCCGTGGGAGAGTCAGCGGTGTGTGGTGTGGATGGCCTCAGGCTACAGTTTTTACCTCATGAATTCACAACTGGAATTCTCCATGTGGCCTCAAGCTGAGCACCAGTCAGTATGGCCACCCCCAATAAGTATTCAGCAACTGGGGAACCACAGACATCATACAGGCATGGGGGCAAGGGCCCAATACCCAATGTCACCTGGGCCTTCCAGACCACGATGTGACCTCCATACCCTTCTGTGTATGCAGTAGGTCCTGTAAAATGGTCTGTGTTGCCATACATTCGTGCCGACTCAGCTTTGGTGTCTACCAACGCTTATACACACTGTACATTCTTTGGGGACCAGTAAATAGTCAATTCCTGGTCACCTGGGACCGCCAAGACCCGGGTACCTCGGCCTGCCTCCTAATTGGGGTAAAAGGAGGCCAGTGTCACTTTTTCCTGCTTCACCAGGGCTGCTTTGGCCTTCTAGCTCTGGCCTATCGGCTGGTATTGCTGTTCAGGGTGTAACTGCCTCCACAGAGTCAGCAACACATCCAAAGGCTGCCTGTCTAACCTGCGGCAAGGCCAGAAGCCTGCAGGTCCATCCAGATCTGGTGCCAGCTGACCTTCAGTGGCCCCACAGCCTGTCCTTGGGGGGATGGCCCCACTTGCCCTGGGCTCCCCTTTTCCTCCTTTGACAGTACACTATTTACAGATCTCGCCTTACCTTGGCGCTTCACTTCCACGTCTCCCAGCCTGGCCAAGGCATCAACAGCATTGTGGACTGAGTGATCTGTGAAGGGGGCTAGAAGGGCTGCCATTGACCTTAAAGTGTCAGCTGGCCCACTCCCCAGGATCATGTCCTTCATGCGTACCATCAGCAGTTCCTCATCTAGGCTATGGTACTGCAGTGCAAACATCATTTGCTGTGTGCCCATTTCACTTAGCACAGTTATCAAGTCTAGATAGTGACTTGCTCTGGCAGGTCACCTGCATTCTCCCAAACCAGGCGAGCCACTGCCATCAACCAATTTATCACAGTCTGATAACCTGCTTCTGGGCCGTCCTCTGCACATCTTGCAGAACCTGTCTCATAGAGGGGGTGCTGGCTATGCTGGCTATTTGGGACATCTGTGGGCTTAACTGCTTATCAGCCCCATCATCCCACAGCTGTAGCAGCTATGCAGGCACTGTTTCACCCACCTGCTTTAATTGTTTTGACAGCTCCACGGCTCCATGGCTGTATAAGTCGTGCATGTTGTGTGCTGGGTAGAGGTAGGCAGCCCTCCCAGTCCTCCTCCCTGGGCTAGAGGTTCCTCCACCTCCACTTTTTGATGAATAGCTGCCCTAGCATGCAAAACCAGGGGATTTTCCTGGGGGTCTTCTTGGACAGGAGGACTTATGCATCTGGAGACATTTCTGGAGGAGGCAGTGCTTCCCACGCCTTGCAATCTGAGCTCTGCAGCAGCCAGCATTACTCAAGGTCCTCCTCTACCTGCTGCAGCTGGTCTACTTGCGGAACAAGGCCATCTGCCTCTTGATTTGTGCAGCAGAAGAGAGTAAAGAACAGCCAAGCCACCCACCCTGCTGTTTTCATGGTGAGGGGGAGGAATTTTCTGTCTATTGCTTCCAAGACTTGCAAGACATCCCCGGGCTCCGAGCGGACTGATTCCCAGTCCTCCTGGTCCTCCCAAGCTGCCAAGAAGGTGGCTGCAGGTAGCCATGGCGAGACTGGGGTCGCTTACCAGCCATTGCCTGGGGCTCTCCCTCACCTTTGGGTGCTGTTTCCACAGCCTCCGCAGAACCATTCACCTCAATGTCCCATCGACTACACCAGTTGTTGACCCGCTCAGGGAGGCCCAAGGGAGATTTTCACGGGTGAGGTCCCAAGGTTAAAGAACACACGTGTGCAAGACATCAGCATCAGCAGCAGGCAGCATAGAGCAGAGCAGAGAGCAAGAGCACAGGAGAGCCGCCTGCATCTTTATTGTATAATTCTTATACAGGTTGTTATTTGATATTTACGTTCTTACATAGTGCTATAACCAGCACATGTGTGTTGATCTGTACTAAGTCTGGTTGCATAACTGTGTCCCACTGTGCACCTGCGCTAGACAAGTGGGGTCACGTCCTCAGATGTCCTTAGACCCCCTGAGCTTTGAAGCAGTCTGAGTGGTTCTGTACAGACAGGATAATCTGTAAAGCTTTGTCAAATTTAACTAAAGGTCATGAGGGAAAAGACCATTGGATTTGCTCACTGAAAGGTTGGGGCTCAGTAAGTAGTGGGAAGACAATCAAAGCCACAGAGGGACTTGAGCAAACTTGTGCTCCTTTGAATGTGTTGAGTAGTAAAAAAAGGAGAGAAGTAAGATCACAGTTAGACAGGACAGCTGATTTTTTTCAGAGAGAGTGAGAGCTCAGCAGATTTATAGACAGAGGGAAGAAAGCAGCGAGAGGGAGGCTCGCTGCCTGAGTGAGGTCCTGCAACAGGTGGGGGAAATGGGGTCAAAAGGCCTTGGCAGGGCTCCGCTCCAGATGCAGACGGAATATTTCCTGCTTAGAGACCTTTTTCTTTTTGAGACGGGGTCTTGCCCTGCAGTTCAGGCTGGCCTTAAACTTACTTTGTAGCCCAGGCTGGCCTTGAACTCACAGCGATCCTCCTGCCTTAGCCTCCTGAGTGCTGGGATAGAGACCTTTAAAAAGGAAGAAAGGCTCAGGAAGATAAGGAGAAAGTTAAGGGTAGAACACAAATGGAGGGGCACAAATACACTTCATTGATGGTCATGAATGCTGTATTTTACATTTTCTACAATCATGTATAATAAAGTAACTTACATTTTTATAGTCTTTATTTTTTTAAATTGTTTTCATAAACCAGCAATATGTAGAGGGGCTCAAGATTCAATTTAGAGAGAGTAGTACAGTCTTATTGAAAAGAAAATGAGGCAGAGGTGAGGCCTGGCCTCTGACATTAGCTGGGATGAAGTAAAAATTTGGTTGGCACATGTGACTAGGCCCATCATTCAGCATTTACAGAATCCTAACCTCTTTCACCATCCCTCAGAAAGGTAATTGACTTAATAATAAAGACAGACCTAGCATTCCCGAGGAAACACTAGGGAATAATTCCATCTGTCAGCTGCCTAGCTTCTGCCTCTGTGCATTTTCTGACCTGAACACATCAAGTTAGGTATTTCTATCAGCTCAGTGCCTTCTGTGAGCTAGATCTCTTTCTCCTTCCTCCCAGTCTCTTAAAAGCCTCAAAGCAAAGGGGGTGTGGCCCATGAAAACATTTGAAACATTGTTTAAAAAAAAAAAAAAAGCAATGATAATTTTCTACGAGGTTTTACTTTTTAGAGATTTTCTGAGTGGGAAAGAAGCCACATAGCTTAGTTACAGGTGTGAGCTCTGCACTCAAACTGTAGCTTTTTCATGCACTTGTTGGTTTTAAGAACTCTGTCTTAAATCTGTCTCCAAACCTCAACTGCCTCAACTCCAAGATTAAAATATTGGTGCCTTGGCACAAGACGACAAAGATTTCTGACTTGTAGTTGAGGGAGAAAGCCTGAAAACCAAAATCTGGTGAAACACGTGATACATCAGGTGATGAAAATTGCTAGCAAGAAAATGAAGCAGGGAAGGGATGGGAAGTGCCAGAAACGTCTGAGGAGAGAGCCCTGCCAGCTGTGAGAGAACATCCTAGCCAGAGCCAGCAGCAGCTGCCCGATCCCTGAGGAAGCTGTGTCTGCCGTGTTAGCAGAAGGGGAAGGAAGCCAGCATGGCAGAAATGAGTAAGCAGAGAGAAGGTGGAAGGAAATGAGGTTAGATCACACAGACCCTGTCGGCCATTTTTCTCTGGTGAGATGGAGGAAGCCATTTGAGGGCTTTAAGCAGATGAGTTATTAAATCTGACCTCTTTTTTTAGTAGGTGTTAGGGCTTGTGTCTAGATGTCCCCCCAAAGCCTCATGCAGTCATAGATGGGGCTTTTTCAGAGGTGGCTGGATCTAGAGTGTGTGATGCTGGGATTGATTCATGGTGCAGTGCTAGGATTAAGGGTGTGCGTGCTACCCACCCTAAGCAGCCTGGATAAGATAAAAGGGATAGAAAGAACTGTGGTCACCCCTTGTTTGCTTTGCTGCCTTCTGCCCACCATGAACTGTTTTTCCTGTGTGATGCCTGTCTGCAGTGCCACCCTGCCTTGGAGCCAGCCAATGAGGGACTGAAACCTCTACAAACTGTGAACTAAATAAACCAGTCCTCCTTTAACTTGTGGGTGTCAGGTATTTTGTTTCAGCAATGAGAAAAGTAAGACAGAATTTGGTACCAAGAGTGGAATCCTCACTGACTGTACCTGACCTTGTGGTTCAGGAGCCTTTGAAACTGGCTTGGGGGAAAAGTTTGGAAAGGTTCAGAGATGCCAGCTGAGAAAGCAGCCTGGAATGCCTTAAGCTGCACTTGATGGGAGATTCTGGTCAGAGCTCAGAAGACCAGAATGCTGTTAGAAATGCTGCCGGTAAAGACCATGCTCAGGAGGTTTCCGCTGGGAAGAAGGACTCCAGTGGCAGTCAGACTCCAGACAGTGTGTGCTATGCCTTGACAGAAAGTTTGTCTGTATTTTGTTCATGTCTAGAGACTTAGCCTGAGACTAAGCGTAGCAGACTAATTCATCTTGCAGAAGAAATTTCAAGGCAGTCTAATGTTGAAGCAGTGACATAGCTACTGTTGGGGGCCTTTAGCCAGATCTATGTTGAGAATCAAGAGCAAAGAGCCCAGCAGAATGATGTAAAACATTGTGAGGCTGGCCAGAAAGGAGCTCTAGTAAAGCTATGGACTGCAAAGATAGAGCAGAGGAGATCTTGATTGCTGAGAAAGAACAGAATAGAAAAGATGGCCCAATGGTATCACAAGAAGCAGCAGGACTCCACTCTTTGCAGTCTCAAAATTGCAAAAGTGAAAGATGTTCCTTTAAGAAGAGAGCCCCATAGCACCATGTTCCAAAATGGCAGCAGCCTAGGCAAGTTTTTCCTCAGGATTTGGTTCATAGGCACTGGACCTTGTACACCCACGAGGGAAGAATGAAGCAACAGAGAGGGCTGTGGGTCAGCATGTGCGGCTGTATTTTCTTCAGTGGAGCAGCTCACAGTTAGCAGTTTGAATGCAGGGAGAAGGATACAATGGGTGGGGATGGGGAGTGATGAAGAAAGAGAGCCACCATTGTGTGTGGGGGACCAAGTTCTTAGAGGAGGAAAAAGGAAACAGGATCTAGTAATGCTTCTTAAACTGAATGTCATAGGAAGCACCTAGAGTCTTATTAATTGCAGATTCTGATTTATGTTTCCGGCAGGTTCCCAGGGGATGACCCCATGGCTGCTGCTCTGCAGACCACATTTTGAGTCACTTCCATTGCACAAGGGGAAAAGTTATTGTTAACATGACAGCTCCTGCCCAGTAAGAAGATAGGAAGCAGAACGGAAGAGCACAGAGCAGGAGCTGTAGAGATGAGGTGCTGGGAGAAGTGGTCTTCTGATCACTTCCATTTTCTCAGTGGTCAGCTGAAAGTGAGGACTCAGTGTGGAGGTTTGAAGAGTGACAAAGGAGAACCAAGGCCTGGACAGCGGTTCTCAGACTCACATGGGAAGCTCACTGAGCACAGGTTGCTGGGCCCAGAGGGTTGAATCAGCAGGTCTGGAGCCTTTCTCAAATGGGAAGAGGATCAAGAGATGGAGGGAAGGGAGGGAAAGGGGATGCAAAAAGGAATTAACATGTGTTAGGTACATGTACCAACTCCACACAAGGAATGTAAACATGTACTGCAAACATGTACTAATAATATAACTTTACTGAAGCATAATATGTACACTGAAAGCTGCATATACTCCATATACATACAAGTTGATGAGTTTGGACATGTGCATACACCCATGAAGCCATCATCACGGTCCAGGTAATAAACCTATCCCTCACCTCCAAAAGTTTCTTTTTGTCCCTTTTATTGTTTTGTTTTTGTGGCACTGAAGATCAAACCCAAGGGCTCAAGAATGCCAGGCAAGTTCTGTACCACTGAGCTGTACTCTCAACCCCCTTTGTTTTTGTTTTTGTTTTTGTTTTCGTTTTTGTTTTCCTATGGTGTGGACTTTTAATACAGATCTCTTTTACTCATTGTTAGATGCACAGTACAGTCTCCTTAACTAAAGACAGATGCCCAGCACTTACTCATCTTACACACCTGAACATGTCCCGGTTGAACAGCAGCCCCCCATCTTCTCTGGAAATGTGTACTTCCCCTAAGTTCTCAGGTGACACTGACCTGAAAGCTGCCCGTAGGTCACCCACATTTGGAGAAACACTGGGGTAGGGAAGAGCCACTGGGTTTCAAGGCAGCACAAGGGTCAGATGAGGTCCACTATCCTGTGTTCTTCGCCACCGTCGGCTGCTCAGGTACAAAGTAGGTGGAGTTATATTTCATCAGGATGGGCCCTTTGCCAGGGAAGCAGAGCAAAAGGGTTCTTTTACACCGTGTCTAAGATGTGGCCTATGCTCAAAAACATCCGTGGTTATCTGGCACCATCCATACAACCCAATCTCCCAACACAGGCACAAGTACCTTCCTATGTGACTTGCAGCCCAGGCTCCAAGCCCTGCAGACATGAGTCCAGCTGTAAATGACCTTCAGCTGGTTTCTTAGCATCTCTGTACTTTAGTTTCTTCATCTATAAAATGGGATAATAGCAACCCCTCATGTAGTTCGTGGGAGCTTTAAATAAGACACTGCATCCAAGCCATGTAGCCCAGCATCTGGTATACAATAAATAATAAATGATAACAATCCTCAAAGGCCAGAGGAATATAGAATACCCAATAAAAATTAGCTCTTGGGCCAGTGAGATGGCTTAGCGGCGTAAGCGCTTGTCTGGCGAGCGCAAGGGCCTGAGTTCGACTCCTGGAACCCACGTATGAAAAAAGGGCCGGTGATATCACTCAGCGGCACGGGCGCCCGCTGGTGCACGAGGTCCTGAGGTCGACCCCCGGTACCCACAAAAAAAAAAAAAAAAAATTAGCTCTTGACCCAAACATTGTCTATCTAAGCCCAGCAGAGCCTCTTACAGGTTCTCCTGTCTCTTTCCTGCTTTGCATTTTGTAGCAATTGTCACTGTGCCTTATGTTAGAACTACCAATTTATTTATTTTTGTTAGAACTATTTATGTATGTAGTAGTCAAGATCAAGTTGTGCAGCCCTGGAGGGCAGTGACTATTTCTTACCAGAAACCCCAAAATCCCTTCACAATACCGTAGATATTCAGCACCTACATATATGATACCTTCAAGGAATCATTTTGGATTTGAAAAAGGTTATATATGACATAACCCTCATATGCCTTATTTAATTTCACACTTGCTTATGGTGAAAAATTCAAATAACACAAATGAAAATCATCTGTCTATTCAAATAGGAACATAATACATACTCGTGCAACTATTTAACATATATGCTATTTACTTTAGCATATCTTGGACACTGTTTCTCATTAGTTCTTAAAGATTTACTTCATTCTTGAACTGGGTGTGGTGTCATACACCTGTAATCCCAGAACTCAGGAGGCTGAGACAGGACAATAGGAAGCTCCAGGCCAACCTGGGCTACATACTCAGTTCAAGATTGGTCTGGACTACATAGTGAAACCTTGTCTCAAGAAAAGAAAGATTGGGCCGGTGAGATGGCTCAGCGGCATAAGCGCCTGCCTGGCAAACGCGAGGGCCCGAGTTTGACTCCCAGATCCCACATACAAAAAAAGGGCCGGTGATATCACTCAGCGGCACGGGCGCCTGCTGGCGTGCGAGGTCCTGAGGTCGACCCCCGGTACCCACCAAAAAAAAAAAAGAAAAGAAAGATTTACTTGATTCTTTTTAATGTCCCACAGTAGTGTCTTCTTTCAAACATTCCATTATTCAAATGTCCCACATTTGTCTAAACTGTTTCCTATTTATGGACATTTAGAATGTTTCTAGAGTTTTTAAAGTTTTTGCAAACAATGCTGCAGTGAACACATCTTTGTGGAAGATAAGTTCCTAGAAGTGAATCAAAGGATGTATGGATTTTTTTATGTTGCTATGCTAGCTACAGTTTAGTTAGCAGAGAACAGTGTACATTCTAGCCAGTGAAAGTAGAAGGAACTTTGTTGTAGGGCACTGGACAGAAAGCAAAGTTGTTGGGAAGCCCCAGGAACAAATCTGGGTTGCACTTTTAGAGAAGACTCCAAGAGCCATACACAGGCCCGGGCCTCAAAAAGATCTCCCTTTTAATCAGGGACATCCTTGACAAACGGGGAAGCGAGGGCCTCAACTTCCTATTGCAGAAACATGTTATCTCTGCTAGTTGGGAAGCCAAAACAATCAGGAAGTCTACATGGAAAAAACAATCACATTCATGACAGTGTTTGCTGGCTGAAGCAGCAGAAGTGTGGCTTCCTCATCTGGCTTCCCTAACTCAATACCTTGCAGAATCCAACCTACATCCAGAAAACTAACTCTGAGAGAGCCTGGGAAATGTAGCTTGTAACTTTCCTTTTTCTGCAACTTGAGAAATCATACAAGGGGAGGTGCGAGTGGATCTTGAGTGTCACAAACACCCAGTCACACACACTTGCCCACATTCTTTCCCAAGCCTACTGTATAGGAAAGTGCTTGATTCCTCTACACCATCACCAAAGTTAGTATCTACTAATTGATGTAATATCTTAGTGTTTCACTTTTGCATTTCTTTAATTAGGAATCACATTAATGATCCTTAGATTTGTGTATTGGCTATTACATCTCATTTTATTTTTGCCTGTGCTGGTAAGTATTACAAATGACAAACCACCTCAAAACTATATACAGCTGAAAATATGGTCTAGAGAACATCTGTATCATCATGTAGCTTTGCTGATCTCAGCTGGGTCACCAGAGTCACTTGTGTAGGATGGTGTTGGCTAAGTCTCAGTTATACTCTCCACTGACTTGCTTCTTCCACCAGGGTTAAATTCATGACAGTGGCAGAGATTTAAGAGAGAGCGAAGAAGATGCAAATGCTTTTTCTAGTTCTCTGTTCCGTGTAGATGCTCCCATGTTATTGGCTAAAGCAATCCTATGCACACTCAGATTCAGCGTAGGAAGGCACATTTCAAAGGCCTAGATACAGATGCTACTGATTGGAACCATTAATTAAATCAACTTTTCAGTACTGGGAATTGAGCCTAGCACTTTCACATACAGCACCATCCCAAATATATGTATATTCTCTCTCTCTCTCTCTCTCTCTCTCTCTCTCTCTCTCTCTCTCTCTCTATATATATATATATATATATATATATATATATATATATATATATAGTTTGTTTGTTTTGTTGGGATAGGGTCTTGCTACGTAGTTCAGACTGGCCTCAACAACCACGTCACCTTGGCTAAAGTAGTGCAATCAATAATAACAATAGCATCAAGCACAGACTAGAAAATGACAAACTGTGATAACTATTAATTTGTCACCTTTAACCATAGGTACAGAATTTATAGTTATATAACAAAATCTAAGGCAAATCAGAAAACTATATACAGTAAATATCCACTCAATAGAGCAGTTTTACCCTAAGAGGAGAAAATTTAAAAGGGATAAGAGGAAAAAAATAGAGAAATAAAAGAAGAGAAAGAGATTAGAAGCAAGGCTGAAGGACAAAGGAAGATTACCCAACTCTCAGGAAACTGATGAAGAAGACAGGAAAGAAAGAAAGAAGGAAGAAACAAAAACAAGAACAAAACAAAACAAAAACTAGGGCCGGTGAGATAGCTCAGTGGCATAAGCGCCTGCCTGGCAAGCACGAGGTCCTGAGTTCGACTCCTGGAACCCACATAAAGGAAAAAAAGGGCCAGTGATATCGCTCAGAAGCACCAGCGCTTGCTGGCAAGCACGAGGTCCTGAGGTTGACTCCCGGTACCCACATAAAAAAAAAAAAAAAACAAAAAAACTAAAAACAATGGTAACACTCACAAAAAACAAAAGCAAACAATAAAAAAAGGGGGAAAAAGAGCCCACAAATGACTTAAAAATTTTTTTCTCTGTGATCTGAAGCCTGTGGTTATATTCTGGGGTTTGTGGTTTTGTGGTTGTGTTCAACTCACAGCATGACTCTAGTATTGCCGTAGACTAAGAGGACAGTCAGAGCCCAGATCTATGCTGGGTAACCCCAGCAAGCCTGCAGTAGGATTAGGGCAGGATGCCAGTTCTGGTGCTTTCAAATCCACAGAAGTTCAGGCTAGTCCTGGGTTCTGGTTATGGAGTTGGGGCCTGAGTCGTTCAGCTTACAACACTCTGGATGTCTCTTGCTGGCCCGACCATGGCTCCCTGACTCTGGAAATCTCCTATAGTTGTCCCTCACCCATTTCCTGTGGGTTTTTAACACTGAGAGCCCTGAGATGAAGCCCACACACAGCTGGTCTGAGTCCCAGGTTCATTTGTCCCCTCCCTAAAATGGCATCCGACCAAGCACTGTCTCTAGGGGACACTGCTATTGCTTGATTAGGACTACTTGGGTGCAATTATCTGGCCCTACATCTCCTTGCCCCCCCCCCCGCAACATTTAATAACCTCCAATTTTAAAGACCCAGAGGGCAATCCATTGATAAACTTGAAGTTCAAAGGAACATTGAAAACAACATATGAAGATAGTATTGGGGGCTGAGAAAATGCTGTTTACCCACAGAAAGCCAGGTGTGAATCCCCACGCTACTACTACCCAGCTGGTGACCTTGTATAAGGTTCATTTCCCACCTCTGTTTCCTGGTAAAGGAGGGATAACAATGGCCCTTCCTTCCAATGTTTATTGGTAAGGTTAAATGAATTAATAAATATGATGCTTGACACATAGCAAACAGCATATAACATTGCTATCCTTCATCACACAGAACCAGTTGAGTCTCTGCTTTCATAATGGATTGAGTTGTCCAAGATGAATGAAAGTCATGACAGGCAACAGAGCCCAAGATCAAGAAGAGCCTGACTATAGAAAGTAGTTACAAAGACACCATTTATATTTTGTAATCCTATTTTTTTTCTTCTTCCCTCTTTGTTGATGCCTTGTTAGCCGTCAGGGGCCTCCATTTTTTTTTTATATAATCTAAAAGAAAACTTGATTTCAATCTTTTGTTAACTATAGATCCTTAATTATCTACATCTTAACAGAGGTCAAGGGTCAGGGATGTAGTTCAGTGGCACAGTGCCTGCCTGGCAAGCATGAGGTCATGAATTCGATTCCCAGGACCAAAAAAACAAAAAACAAAAAAACAAAACAAAACAAAACAAAAAACAGAGGCCAAATTATTTTTTTAAAAAAGGATAAATTTCTCAAGATGAAATACATACATCATTAAAAATGTGAGATTTTAAAAAATTTATTCTATTTTGGCCTTCTCCTGTATCTTCATAATTAAGACTGTTTCTGTCATTTTCATGATGGCATCTTGTTAATTCTCCTTCCATTCACGTTTCCAATAGGTCCACTTTCTCCAAGTCCACTGTTACCACGCAAGTTCCAGCCACTGTCTTCTCATTCTGATTACTATAGGTACACAGCAAATTACCCAGAATCTAACTGTGTGGAACAAATAATATGCTCATGGGTTCTCTGCATCAGGAACACAGATGAGACAGAGCACAGATGGCTCCTCTCTGCTCCCCCGTGACCGAGGTCTTGGCTGGAAGATCTGAAAGCTAAAGGCTCACAGGTGTGTGGCAGTTGATGGTGGCTGCTGTTTGGCAACCTCAGTTCCCCTTTGTGTGGGGATCCCTGGGCTCTCTCCACTTGGGCTTGTATGAGCTGCAAGAGAGAGCTCAGCAAAAGCCATCTTGCCTTTCATCACCTAGCTTTGAAAGTCCTGCAGCTTCCTCCCCATGCTCCACCTGTCACAGCGGTTGAGTCTCACCCAAGTTCAAGAGGGAACTAGACTCCACCTCCTGATGGGGGTGACAGCATTCTGAAAAACATGCGGGACTGGAAAGCCTGTGTGAGCGCCCCTCAGATATAGATCCTGCAACATTTCTTTTTCCTGAATTGCTGTAATGTCTTCCTAACTGGCCTTGCTACTTCCACTTCTATAGTTCCCTCCATGCAATGCTCACAGCATCCTGGAAAAGCACGTAACAGTAGATCACTCAGACTCCTTCATTTGGGATGAAGTCCAGCCTTAGGAAATGCAGCCCAGCACTGCTGCCCCTCCATCCATACAGGGCGCTGCCCACTCTAAGCCATGCTAACACAGCACAGGCCTCCTTTCAGTTCCTCAAACAAAACAGACCATGTGTTCTCCTACCTCAGTGTCTTCCTGAAAATTTCTCTTCTTGACTTATCATGTGGCTTTACTCCCATTGCTTTGTGTCCCAGCTTAATAAAGACCACTCACTGAGAGGAGCAGTCCCTGAGTCCTTCCTAAAGCCCTTCCTGAAATCCTGTCACTTGTGACCATGTGGATGGTACTGGAGGACATTATGCTGACTGCAATATGCCAAGCACAGAGAAGCAAATTTATTTTTTTAACCCCAGGGGATTAAAACCCAGGGTAAGTGCTCTAGATATCCCATCTTTTTTGTTTCATTTTGAAACAAGTTCTCACTAAATTGCTCAGCTAGCCTGTAACATGTGATCTTCCTGCCTCAGCCTCCCAAGTAGCTCACATATAGCTTTTTATATGTCAATTATTTGATAAAGTGGTTTTTAAGATAGATAGATTAGATAGGTAGATAGACAGATAAAAGCAGGCACTTCCTTCTTGTATTTAACTTCTTGCTTTCATTTAATTTGAATTTCAGATAAACAATGAATAATTTCTTAG
Organism: Erethizon dorsatum; assembly: GCA_028451465.1. Classification (NCBI taxonomy): domain Eukaryota; kingdom Metazoa; phylum Chordata; class Mammalia; order Rodentia; family Erethizontidae; genus Erethizon; species Erethizon dorsatum. The sequence continues at coordinate 43,796,335 of CM051825.1, forward strand.
TACAAGAAAGTCCCAAATAGTGCTGTGTTTATACTCTAAAAGACTGTTTATACTCTAAAAGTGTTTGTTGCTTGTCTAAAATCCAAGCTGAAGAGATAATCTTGTATTTTTATTTGCTAAGTTTGGCAGTTCTATGAGATACTAACTCGTATGGCAGCTTTGGCTCTTTTTTGACAGGCAAAAATGAACTTAATTTCTTCACTAAATACACACACACACACACACACACACACACACTGAACTGAATTTGGAAGTTCTCTCAATAGTTGCTGAAATCCTCAGCCTCAAAATCTCAGAAGCCTAATAGAATCAAGGTTTATTTCTCATTTATGAAACATAAATGTGACATGGATGCTCTTGGTTGGTGACTTTCTTGGACAGTTTTCTGCTAAGCAGTGTAATCAAAGATCTGGATTCCTTCTACTGAGTGATGCCACCACCTTGGAACCATTGGTGTCTAGTCACACAGGCTGGGAAAAGAGAGGAAGAGGTCATACGGCCCTTCTGTGGGCAGGTCTGTAAAGAGCGTAAGTCAACTCTGGCCACATTCCATCAGCAAAAGTACACATGGGGCTCCATCCAGACACAGGGAGGACCTGGAAATGTCATCTTACTGTGGGCCCAAGCTCTGTGCCGACAAAGGCAGGTTGGTAGAATGGAAGGACCCAGGCTTGGCACCACAGAGCTCTGTTTAAGTCACAATCCCGCCTTTTATTGCCCATGAGATTTTGGAAGTGGGATTGTTCCTTATGCCTCAATTCTCTCATTTTCAAAAAGGTCACAGTACCTGCCTTGCACTACTGCCATGAGAGTACAGTGCCTGGCACACAGAAGGCACTTAATGAAGGCTTGCTAGTGGAATATTACCTTTTTTTTCTTTTTTTTGCTATCTGTCATTGAAAGTATTCCCTTGCCTTTCTGGGTGGTGTTAGCATCATAGAACAGTAGTGTCAGAATTTTTTCTATATTAAGGCTTTAAATCTAAGGAACCATCCAATTCACTCAAGGATCAGCCAAGTTCAATAACTTGGATGATATTACATAGCTAAGGCTTTCAGAATAGAGTTGGCTCTCTGCCCTCTTGGTAAACACAGTGTAACTTTTACCAAATGTTCACACTGTAACCCGGATATTTCCACATAAAAAGATCAGGCTGCACTTCCTACATCTTTCAAACAGTTGAGAAATTCCCTTTCTTCTCTCTTTTGAATATAAATGACAATTATGCCAACACTGGAATTTTAGTTTCTCATTCCAGTTGCCTGAATATAATCCCATGAAAGAAAACCTAAGTAATTTACCAACCTTTTTTTTAAAGGCTACAACACCATGCTTGCTTTCTCAGTGGGACCAAATACCCACTTTCATGGGTCTTACTCATTTTTTTTTTTTCCAGCACACAGGGCACCCTCTACAATCATATTAAACACTTTTACACTACAGATGTCAATTTTGACCAAAAGTGAGTTACTACTGACAACAATCAGTTGGCTTCCACCATGTTTTTTCCCTGGTTGGCTTTTTGATATTCCACTCAGTTTCACTTTGGCATGTCAATAGAACTTACTAAGGAGACCAAACTGCCCATGACCCACCAGTTCATGTAATTATAGATCTACTGTGGCCAACATCTGCATTGCTGCGATTAATTTATATTTGCCATATTTTTACCAAGTGACCAGGAAGAGTAGGATCATGGAGAAAGAAGCAACTGAATGACATTAATTTATCAGATTTCCCCTGCTTTATGACCTATTACAACAGCCTTGGCTGATTTATTCTGTTGACCTTTTCCATCTGCCAGCACCCACAAATGAGACAGGCTTAAACAAAAATTTCTCCCATGTCGTAGGGATAAACAATAATTTCCCCTTTTCTCTGAACTCAGTGATAAGGTGGAATACTTCATGGACAAATAACTTTGCAGGATTTCAGAGAGGTTCTTCAAAATGATTAACCCATAAACATCTGAAACAGGCTCTTCTTTACAAGATGTTTTCAGCAAGCAGCAAAATACCATTCTCTGATCATTTCCTGAGGGCAGATCACAAACTGCCTGTATTATCATACAGCAAAATATAGTACAGATGGTCCTCCTGGGCATATTGGCAAGGAAATATTTTCAAAGCTGTATTATAAATGAAATATCTAGGCAGGTGTGATGGTTCATGCCTGTAATCCCAGCTCATGAGAGGCTGAGGCCAGAGCATTGCTGAGAGTTTGAGGCCAGTCTGGGCTACTTAGTGAGTTCAAGGCCAGCCTGAACTACAAATCGAGGCCCTGTCTCAAAAAAAGCCAATAAATAAATAAATAACCTCATTCTATAGTGAGGCTCAAAAAATAAGTTTGACAAATGAAGATGAAGTTTATGGTTTTAGAGTATGCTTTTGGAGCAAATATTTGAAAGGATATTTCCTTAGGAAAAAAAATCATAGTTGCATTCTATTCTATCTGTAAAGAAGGAAGAGAGAGCATCCTGAGGTATGTGGCTCCCTCTGGATTGAACTATGTTCAAAATGAGAAGACCCTCAAAAGCCACTGAGTTCAACTCCCAGGCTACAAAATCAAGGGTTTCCTAGAACAACACAAGATTCACATTTAACTTTTTCTTTTTAAGATATCAGAGCTTTTTTGGAGGCTGAGGCAGGAAAATCATCATGAGTTCAAGTCCAGCCTGAACTGCATAGCGAGACCCTGGCTCAAAAAAACCAAACCAAACCAAACCAAACCAAACAATCAGAGCTTCTCACGTGGTGACCCTTGGGGCTGTTTGTATGTTTTGTGGTACTGGAGATTGGAACACAGAGCCTTCATACTGAGCTACATCCCCAGCTCTGTTTTATTTTGAGACAAGCTCTCATTAAGTTGCTTAACTTGCTCAGACTTGCCTCCAATTTGCATTCCTCTTGCCTCAGCCTCCCAGAGCACTGAGATTACAGGTGTGTTCACCATACCTGGCCATGTAAATTAAAATAATGTAGAAATGTGAACACAGAAAGTAAAACTCACTATTACCACTCTTCCCAGAAATGAACAGAATTAAAGGCTTGGTTTACACCTTTCCAGAGTTTTCTCTATATTTTTGAGAAGCATACTACGAAAAATTATGACCATGCTTCAATACTTTGTTTTAGGAATTTACTTTCCTTTTTCTCCTAAGTGTATTTTGGATTTCTTGCCATCCTAGTACTTCATAGATTCTCTAATTTTTAATACCTCCATAGGGTTCTATTGAGTGAGTATAATTATGAGTGTTTTTTTAAACCACATTTGATTGAACAATATTATGATAAGGTCTAAAGGTAACTTGGACGTGTTCAATTTAGTCATATTCTTGTTACACAACTACATGGTTTTCAGTTTTCATCCTGTCTCTGTTTGTCATTCATTTAACCAAGAACTTCTTACCAAATTTTCCCTCTGAAAGGCTGAGTTCTGCCAGGTCCTAGGAAATGAGCACAGTTAGTTTTGTGAGGGAATGACAAGACATACAAGCAAAAGCAACATGCTGAAATTTTTGCTTTTAAGATGTTCAGTTGCTTTGTAATTTATTTAAGGTTTCTTTTTTTTTTGAGACTGGGTCTCACTATGTAGTCCAGTCCAGCCTTGACTTTACTGTGTAGCTCACACTGGCATTAAACTCAATCCTCCTGCCTCAGCCTCTTGAGTGCCGCCATTAGAGACAGCCTTCTTTGTTACTTATTTATTTATTTATTGCCTTTCAGAGACAGGGTTTCACTGTGCATTTCAGGCTGGCCTTGAACTCACTTTGTAGCCCAGTCTGGCCTCAAACTCACAGTGATCCTCCTGCCTCAGCCTCCCGAGTGCTGGGATTGCTGGTGTGTGCCACCACACCCTGCTTCTTTGTAATCTAAAGTTAAATTTAAACACATCTATTTGTACAACTTTAAGATATGTTCATGTAAGGCTCAAATTGGACCTGACTCTCCCAGCCCCCAGCCTGCTTGCCAGAAGCACTACTCTCAGCAGGGAACTCAGCTCATCACCACAGCTATCATCAGTAAGCACGGGATGCCCTAAAGAAGATAGGACAAGGAATTTCGCAGGTCCCTGCACATCTGGGGACATCTGGAGACATCCAAAAATTTACACTGGACATTTCAAGGACTCTGCCCACTGAGGTTCAAGACAGCCAGAGAACTTTTGACCACAGATGTTTATTAAAATCTTCCTGCCTGAAGTCCCTTGCCTTCTTTCCATCCCTATAAAGGGGCACACTTCTCTTTGTTCCCAACAGGTCTTTTCTTCTCTGTTTCCCTGCACCCAGGCACAACAAATTCCATGCCATTTTGCCTTTACACAAGCCTGGTGGCCTCAGCTGGTCTCTCCCCCTACCCTGCCCTGTGTTACAGTTCCTAAAAAAATTAAAAGGATCTCTGCACATCTGTAATCCTAGCACTCAGGAGGCTTTAGGCAGGAGGACTGCCTCGAGTTTGAGGGCAGCCTGGCGTGCATGGTGAGTTCAAGGCTAGGCTGATCTGTATAGTGAGACCGTGTCTCAAAAAACAAAAGGATCTCATTTGTGTGAGATGCTTTTCTTACAAGCAGACTTGCTTTTTCCTCTCTTTGGTCTGACTGTAGTTCTGACTGTCCAGTCATTACCACCAGGGGCTGGGCAGGGCAGGTGCTAGAGGTGGCATCCCTTGGTCATGCTAGCTTTTGGCTAACTGGTCTCCTGCTTCACCATTCTCTCAGTTCTTTCTGGACCAGTAAAGAAGTGGATTGTTTCTTGGGCCACTTCTACCCTACAAGGTATATCAAGTGCAGGTGCTACAAGCACACCAGTCCTCTTTTGACACTAAAGATAAAGATGGAAGCAGGGACCCGGATTATCATGACAGCAAAATTGAGGTGTTAAGTTCTTCATAGGTTGTATTTTAGCCTTTTGTTAGAAAAATGTGTGTCTAATAATATTAAAAAATGAAGTGGTTCAAATATTTAGAAAATTCAAGAAAGGATAAGTACTATTTTGCTATTTTTTAATGTATATAAGATCTTAAATATTATATATCAGATGGCTAAAAATTTAAATTCAAATAATTAAACTTACTGTGAATGAAGAGAAATTATGTAGAAAGGTACAGGGCCTTCTTTAGACTTTTTAAAAACAACTTGATTGAGATGTAATTCACACTCCATACAATTCACTCACTGAAAATATTCAATTCAGTGATTTTTAGCATATTTATAGATATGTGCAACTTTCACCTCAATTTTAGAACTTCATCATCACCTCAAAAAGAAACAGCATACTCTAGTTATTATGCCTCTTTCCCCTTCTCTAGCTACTAAATTATTTTCTGTCTGTATAGATTTGCCTGTTATGCACCTTTTATTTAAATGGACTCATGCAACTTGTGACCTTTTGAGTCTGGTACTTGGACTTAGCACAGGGTTGTCAAGGATGCCATGTTGTAGAACATCAGTGCTCTCTTCTTTGTTTTGGCCAAATAATGTTCCATTGTGTGAATATGTACATCTTGTTTATTCATTCATAAATTGAACGGATTTGTGTTATTTTCATCTCTTAGTTATTAAGATTAATGGGTATAAATATTCTTTTATAAGTGTTTCTGCGGACATATATTTTCATTTCTCTTGAATGTATACCTAGGAGTGGAACTGCTGGGTCATATGACAACACTATGTATAAGTAACTTTGTGTAAATTTAATCATCTAGCTGGTTATGGTGGCACTGCCTGTAATCCCAGCACTCTAGAGGCTGAAACAGGAAAATCACAGAGTTCGAAGGCAGCCTGGGCTACATGGTAAATGAGACCCTGCCTCAAAAAAAAAAAAAAAAAAAAAAAAAAGAAAGAGTTTAATCATCTAAAGAACTGCCAGGCTGTTTTCCAAAGCAATTGCACCACTTTACATTCACTAGCATTGTGTGAGGATCCCTATCTCTCTACATCCTTGACAACATTCTTTTGAGACTAGCTGTCCGAGTCTTAATTACTTTTCTCAGTGCTGAAACAAAATACCTGACACCCAAAGTTAAAGGAGGAAATGTTTATTTTGGCTTACAGTTTGTAGAGGTTGCACTCCATAGTTGTCTGGCTCCAAGGCAGGGTGGCATGGCAGAGGAGCATCACAGAGGAGAAACAGTCCAGGGCAGGGTAGGAGGAGGCAGCAAGTGAAGCAGCAGCATCAAATCTCCCTTTCCCTTTTATCCCATACCGGCTACAAGCCTTTTGGGTGGTGCTACCCATACCCAGGATGAGCATTTTATTATTCACACCCAGAGCTATGCTAAACTAATTTAGGTATCACACACTTTTAATCCCAATATCATGCACCCTAGACCCAGCCACCTCCTAAAAGCCCCACTTATGAGTGCACAAGGCTTTGGGGGGACATCTAGATATAAACCGTAATAGTGAGTATGGAGTAATATCTCTTTGTGGGTTTAATTGGTATTCCCCTAATGATCAGTGATGTTGAACATCTTTTTATTTGCTCATTAGCTCTTCAAATACTTTTTGGAGAAATGTTTATTCAGATACTTTGCCTTTTTTTTTTTTTTTTTTTTTTTGGAGACAAGGTCTTGCTATGTAGTTCAGCCTGGACTTGAATTCACTATGTAGCCCAGGTTGGCCTCAAACTCAAGGCAATCCTCCTGCCTCCCAAGTGCTGGGATTACAGGTGTGTGCCACCATGCCTGGCTCTTTGCCCAGTTTTAATTGGGGTATCTTTTTATTATTGAATTGTAAACCTTCTCAAGTCCTTCCTTCCTTCTTTCCATCTTGCTCCCTGCCCCTCTCCCCAGTACACACTAGAAGAGCCCTGGATAAAATAATGACTAAAATACACTCCCTGAGTTGAAGGACCTCACAGTCTAGTATACATGCTGCCGAAGTGAGCACAAGAACTCACAGTCTAGAGAAAGAAAGAAATAAATTACCTATGGTAAGTTACTTTATTGCTAGTGTTCAAGATCTTTAGAAGATGACTACTTCTCTGCAGTATCTTCCAAGTGGAGCTTGCTTCTGGGTTTTGAGCTTTCTGCCAGATCCTACCTCTTCAATTCGTTGGATATGAGAAGTTACTACCTGTTTGGCCCAGTCCTTGATTCTTTGGTACTGTGCCACTGTATTTTCCGTGTCCCTTAGTCAATCTCAATCATGAAATATCAGGAAGGAAAGATGTTTAGAACAATTATTTCACATTTGGCTATAATGGTAACTAAAGCATCAAACACAGCCTAGAAAATGCCAGACTGAGCTAACCAGTTATTTACCACTTTTAGCTGTATAAAGTAGAGTTGCGGTTATACAACAAAATCTAAAACACAGCAGAAAAATTATATGCAGTATACAAGTCCTAAGTATGTCAATTTTTTCCCTCAGGAGTTTAAATTTAAAATAAGTTAAGGAGGAAATAGAGTATTGGGAGAATAGGAAGGAATTAGATGTAAGATTAGAGGACCAAGAGGGATCCCACTAACATTGGGACACTGGTGCAGAGGACTGGTGGGAAAAAGAGAAGGAAGGGATAAAAGGAAGAACAGATCACATCCACAATCACAAAGAGGTTAGAGGCGCTGTTTACACTCATATAAAAACCAGAGAGAATAATGAAGGAAAGAGCAAATAGACAAACAGAAACAAAAATGAAGACAAAAACAACAAAACAGACAAAACAAAAATAAAACCCCACCAAAAAAAAAACCCTTCACCAGAACAAAAAACAAATGAGAGAGAAAAAAATAAAAATAAAAATAAAAAAATAAAAAGAATCAGTTCCAGGTGTTGACTCTGCTGTAGGCAGGCACCATGTGATGACAGAGTCCTGTTCCGTGCAGGTCAGTCCCAGTAAGCCAGGAGCGGCCCTCTGGCGGGGCAGTGAGCAGAAGCGTGGACTTTCAGGAGGAGACCAGTCTGGTTCGCCTGCCGCCCTCAGCGCACAGAAATAAATAAAAAAGAAGGAGCAGTTTGTGTCAGGGGTGAGATCTGGAAGGGCTTCAGAGAAAACAGACCATTTAGGTGAGTTGATGACGTGCATTCCAGCTCAAGCCATAATCTCGTCATGTCTTACCCTTGAATCACTTCTCCAATCTTAGTGAAGAGATTGGTGAAGGAAATGCCTCCATGCATTTGTGCTCATAAAGACATGTTGATTTAGAGGTAAATACCATGATTAGACCATTTGCTAAATAAAGCTGTTAGTCAGGCACGGTGGCACACACCTGTCATTCCAGCACTCTGGGAGGCTGAGGGAGGAGAATGGCAAGTTTGAGTCTGGCCTGGGCAACCTGGTGACTTGGCAAGACCCTGTCTCAAAATAAAAAATAAGTGCTGGGGATGTAGCTAAGTGCAAAGGTTGTGGGTTCAATCCCCACTCGATCAATCAATCAATCAATTTTCAAAACGGTTAAAATTAGCTTCTGCTAAATGCAGACCAAGCAGTCACATTTGGTAACTCATGCCTCCATTAAAAAATATATCCAAACCTGGCCCTGTAGCACCCCTATAATCATAGCTACACAGGAGGCTGAGCCATAAGAATCATAAGTTGGAGGCCAGCTTGGGCAACCTAGTAAGATCTTGTTTCAAAATTACAAAAAAATTTTAAAAAGCTATAACGTATATATCAAAATCTCTTATCTCTCTATAAATATACTGCTGTTACCATAGAAATACCTTAGTTTTATTCTGTTGAGGCTATTTTGTATTTAGGAAGAATAATATCTCTACTAACTGGTTTATTACTAAGGATCAGTTTATTGAACATTGGATTTAGAGTTTTAAGAAACAACTCTTTGGAAGGCTGAGGCAGGAAGTTCAAGAATTCAAGGGGGGTTCTGAATTACATAGTGAGACTGGGTCTCACAAACAAAAACAAAAAATAATTCTGAAGAATGACTCCTGCCAGGTGTGGTGGTGCATGCCTGTAATCTGAGTGCTCAGAAGACTGAGGCAGGAGGATTACTTCAAGTTCAAGGCCAGCCTAGACTCCTAGACAAGCCTGGAATATGTAGTGAGACCCTGTCTCAAAAAACCACACTCGGGCCGGTGAGATAGCTCAGCGGCATAAGCGCCTGCCTGGCAAGCGCGAGGTCCTGAGTTCAACTCCTGGTACCCGCATAAAAAACAAACAAAACAAACACACACACACAGACTCCTATATCCTGCCGCTTGCCAACTCTTTACTTTGACCAAATCCCAGTCTGATTCAGTTTCCTCATCTGTACAATGGGTTTAGAAATACCTACTTGATGCTACTTTATGTGGTAATTACAAGGATTAAATGATCCCACATACGTTACATGCCTAACCAGTGCCTGACCAAAACAGAATTTCAAAGTAGTAGTTTGAATTTGATTTGCATCAGACAACCTGGTAAAAAGGAACCTTGGAACACAAAAAGGTGATGTTGTATTAGTGAAAGAACTAGGAAGAATTTGATGTTTATTCAACAACATCAGAATGGGGGGGCTGCACTGAGGAAAGAAATGACAGAAATAAAGGGGTGGAGAGGGGTTTGAGGGTTGAGGACAGATCAGCCTGGCTTCACAAGCCTGAATGGCTTCTCGTTAGGAGCAGTCACAGGCTGAGACCTCACTGTGCTGACATCCAGCCAAGCCAGCTGCAGCCAAGGAGACCTTCCCGGGATGCGCTGTGTTCCCGCCGGGAGCCCCACAGCCTGTGATGCTTCGTGATTCTCCCCATCTCTGAGGGTTTTTGGAGAGCTTTGGACAAGATATCTATGCATGAACACTTGTAAATCTAGATGTAGACCCAATCCTGCCAACTTCCCAGCTTTCTGTAGCAGGTAGCCATGGACCCCTCAGACACGACGTAAGTGCCCTGCAAAATGGAAATAAATCTTAGTCCTGCCTAGCAGTGTCAGCAAAGAAAAAAATCTACTTTCTATCTGTTTTATCCACACAACAATGGCATCTTTGTTCCTGTCCAGTAAATGTGTGGCCTCCAGGGATGCTGCCCAGGCCTATGTTGTTTGGGCAGGGAACACGCGGTCCTTTGATAATGGCCCTTTATCCCAGCCTCTAAAGTAAAGTAATAAACATGCTGACGATGACTGCAACAATCACAACTTTTTCACAGGGAATGCCTCAAGGGTGGTTCAACAGTCATCCACATGCTTGCTTAGTGACACTGTAGGGTAGACACTGTGTATGGGGTAATAGGGTGATAGAGGCGGGGGAGTAATTTGGATATAGGATTTTCTGGCCTTCCAGTAGTAAAAATGAAACTAAGCCAAGGGAAATGAGCACTTAGACTAAGCTTTAGTTTTGGGGCCTTACTTCCAGGAGGGGGCAGACAGTGCTGATACAGATCAGACCGGCCCATTAACCAAAAAAGAGCCAGCTTTGTATTGGGTTGCTGGGGTGAGCCAGGGTCTGGTTGGTCATTATCTCAGTTCTCATTCTGCTAGGTGGCTCCTTACTGCTTGAACCGGCAATGAGATGATGCCCCTGCTTGGGGGGTGGTCAGATTCAGTTCCTGTCATAGAGCAATTGCTCCCCCTTGGGGGGGGCGGGGTGATCTGATCATGGGATGATCTGTTTGCAGGATTCCAGTGTTCCTGGAATCCAAGGTGACGGCAGGTTTAGGGCAATGACTAGAGACTTCTAGCCACTGCTCCAGAATTTGGAACATGACTTGTCAAAGCTAACAATTGAATGTCCCTGAAAATCTTTTGAAAATACATATGGCTACTTTTATCTTGGTGTCCTCAATTTTGGAAGGGGATGGGATAGCATAGGGCTTAAGGCCTTGGCTGTTTTCCATCTTTCCGTATGCGATTCTTGTAGTAGGTCACAGGTCAGAGGCTAAGACATGTGGTTTCTTCATCTTTTGTCCCCATGGTGGTCCCTTACGGTCTCAGGGGAGTGGTTCAGGGACACTAAAGGCACCTACTTCATCAGTACAGCTTGCAGCTTTCTGACCTGACATTGTAGGATGTGGAGGTGGGGAGAGCACTCTGGGCATCCAGATCTATTTTGTTAGATTTCCGGCTTCTATTTAATTTGCTTTGATTCTTTTAATGTGACATTTCTCTTATTGACCTCAAGGCATAGGTTAGCACTGTTTGAACTGCAGGAATGTGTTGGAAAAACACATTTAGGGGAATTCCGGAACCATTTCCTAAGCACTTCCACTCTTCATTCCTCCAAAACAATGAGCGAGCCTTAGTTCATTGACCAACATTTATTACCCACAGTCTGTGCCCAGTAGGGAATGCAGTTTAGAAAGCACAGCGCTGAGCTCAAGGAGCTTCAAACTATTTGGAGAAATGAAGCATCAATACTGCCTTGCAACAAAGGGTTCACTGACCTCACCAAAGTCATAACCTATTGTAGGACATCAGGCTCACCCACTCATTCAGAAACACCCTCAGCTGGCCTGGAAAATGGGCTGCCTTGAATACAAACAGAATAACTGATAGGACAGAGGTGTCATTAGGCAAACCACAGTGTGCAGAGGCCATAATTCTGTCTGCTCAGCAGCACTCTCTTGCCTCTTATTAATCTGGCTGTCATTTCTCTCGCCTTCAAGCAAATAGATGAGATGGACAGCATGGTATAAATGCTGGTTTCTCCCCAGTCTGGACCTGGGCCAGACTCAAGCCAGGCCAATTACTACCCTTACTGGCATCCTGCCCTGGGGGCAGAGACAGAATGAAATTTGGTTTTTTGGTGTTGGAGCCCTGAGGCCTGCAGCAGGCCAATGAGAAGCCAATTTTGGGTGGAGGCCAGGTACACTGCTCTACCAGTGGTTTGGTTAGAGCCATAGGCTCCCTCCTGACCTCAAACTCATGTCAGTCCTCTTGCCTCAGTCTCCCTAGTGCTGAGATTACAGGCGTGTGTCACACCATCCGACCGACCCTGCTTGCTGCCCATACACAACCCCAGAAGAAGACAGAAAAGATGGCCACTCCACAGAGTGGCATCTAATAAAGTATATATTATGAGGTCTCAAAGGAATGTCATTAATCATTCATGGATTTTTTTTTCCCAAATGGGCATACAGCCCAAAATGTGCTTAGAAATGTGTTATATTCCCCTGCTAGGTGGAAATCTTATTATGGAAATGTGCTATAATGAGGGTATAATGAAGTTTAGGGTCAATTTTGGTCAGATTTATCACCATGCTTACTTGAACCAGTCTCATCTAGTTTGTCCACTCACACCACCTTCTTATCTCAAGGAAGATGGTGGCTTGCTCCTCACCTGATAGTCTGGTTTGCTTTGTCCTCTTCTCACCAAAAATTGTGGCTTCCCGCTCATTTTCTCTCAACCTGATACTTCAAAATCTTGCCAATCTCTCATCTCATAACTACAAATGTCTCTTTCTTCTTGGTTTCTTTCTGATAGTCACGGTATAGGTGTGATTTTGAACGTGTCACTATACCCTTGTCCGCCTTACTGGTTGGCAAGCTGAAATCTCCTCCAAGTGTTTTCCCATTCTCTCCTAAAGTCAATACGCCCTAAATTTGTTTTGTGTCCCCTCTAAAGTCAAAGTTAACTTCCTCATGGCAAAATTCTGCTCATTAAGGTCACTCTACCTTTGCCATAGAGTGAGGGAAATAATTTCACTGTTGTGATAAATTCCTATTGGATCCTGAGCTCTTCTGAGTTTGGTCTCAGCCTCTCACCATAGCTCACTCCTTGCATATTCCACCTCTATCGCCCCCAGTAGGGGTCCTTCTCTCCTCTCCTCCAATCTGATCTTGTAAACCTTGCTTAGGCTCATTGCCCATGGGGAAACTTCTCCTATCTGAATACATAATATCTGTCCTTTTCATATCCACCATGTCATGTATGATCTCAAATTGTTAAACTCTCAAAGGGTGTCCATCTTTAAGCTCTAAGGGTCCATTTGGATTGGAAAAACGCTTGTAGATTATATGGTCCGGTCTTCTCATCTTTAGAGATGAAGAAAACCAAGACTCAGAATGAGTTAGATGGCTTGGCTCAGGCCACACATTTAATGCCATGATTTAAAAGGACATGGCCAGGACTCCTGACATGTAGATTAATGTCCTGTATTAGTTTTCTAGGACTTCTGTAATAAATTACCACAAATGAGTGGCTTAGAAAGTCAAAAATTTATTCTCTCACAGTTCTAGAGGCTAGAAATCTGAAACTAAGGTGTCAGTAAGGCCACGCTCCCTTGGAAGGCGCTGGAGAAGGATGCTTCCTTGCTTCTTCCAGCTGTTGGTTCCAGGCATTTTTTTTTGCCCTGGAGCCACATCACTCCTATCTCTGTCTTCATGGTGGCAGAGGGAGATCTATAATGTATGTAGTAAGTAGGAGTAGAATAATGTTAACTATGCTGTTCACTATGTTAGTATCACACACACACACACACACACACACACATATGGTATATTTTTGGAGAGAAGAAACTATTAACAGTGGGAAAGGGACTAGAGGCCTGGGTAGAAGGAACCTATCCTACTTCTCACTTTACGGTCTTAAGTATTATTTGACTTTAAAAAAACAGCTATATGTATTATTTTTTAAATACAAAAGTAATAAGTCAGGCATGGTGATGCATGCCTATACGCCCAGCACTCTGCAAGGCTGAGGCAGAAGGATCACAAACCTGAGCCAAGTCCGGGCAATTTAGTAAGACCCTGTCTCAAAATAAAAAGGGGCTGGGGATATTACTTGCTGTGAAGGCCCTAGGTTTAATTCCCAGTTCAAAAAAAAAAAGAATAAAAATCCATAATCTTCACATCTTAAGGCTGAACTCCACAGTGTAAGTGTTCTAATGCTGTAGAAATGTCCTGTAAGGCAAAGGTGTCCTCTCCTGCCAACCAGGCCGAGCGGCAGAGTTACTCAGGGTGGCTCCACATGTCACAGAGAGGGGGAGGGAAGTCCTTGTGTGACACAGGAGGCCCAGGCCCTCCCACAGAAGAACAAAGGCCAAGTTACTCAATATGCGAAGAAAGCTGGCTGACCAAGATTATAATCTTCAGAGCAGTTTTCCTGGGCAGTGCTTGAACACGGAGTGGTATGAAGAGGGGATGATTCCTGTACCGAAAGTCAAGCCCCTCAAAGTCACATCCCAGGACACTTTTACCCTGTACATTGATAGTCGATTGGTACTGGGGTGAGCCAGCCCCCTGGAGTATTAGAGCCCTGAGAAGCCCATCATGTGACAGAACTGGGAATGTAGAGCTGTATCAGATGGATGGTAGGGGAGCTCATGGCACATACGGAAGGTGGTAATTCTTAAATTATGCCATATTTACAAACAACATAGCACCTCACACCAGTGGTTTGGGAAGTGTCAATAGTGGTATAGATGGCAGAGTCCATAAGAGAAAGGGTAAGAAAGAAGGCAAGGGAAGAGGAAGACCAAGAGAAAGTATGGGGAAAAGATGAAGAGAGGAAACAGGGTCACTTAAATAATCCAGGGCGAACTAGGTGGACAGTGACCTGTCCTCTATTTCCCCAGCCATCTGCGCTTACCAGTGACTGTTGTTTAAATGTTTTTGTGAATGATACATATTGCTTAAAATAAAAAAAAGAAGTGCTGTTTAAAAAAAAAAAAAAGGGCCGGTGAGATGGCTCAGCGGCGTAAGCCCCTCCCTGGCAAGCGCGAGGGCCCGAGTTCGACTCCCGGAACCCACATATGAAAAAAAGGGCCAGTGATATCGCTCAGCGGCACGGGCGCCTGCTGGTGCACGAGGTCCTGAGGTTGACCCCCGGTACCCACCAAAAAAAAAAAAAAAAAAAAAAAAGCCACAGGCATTATGGATAAAAAAATTCAATGCATATATTTAACTTGTAATTTGGCTGCTTTCTTGCTGTGCCAGCCAACAAGATAATAAGTAAAACACATAATGTAGTCAAGCCAAACCTGTCAGATTAGTTTCCCTCGCAGAAATAAAGCACACTGACAGCTTTGCAGTGGGCACCGTCTCTCTGAAGGAATAGGGCTAAAAATTGAAGACATCCTCTGGGTCTAAATGACAACCTTCGAAGCACAGAGGCAGGCTTCACAAAAGCCTACACAAAAGCCCATGAGAAAAGACATTTACTTTAACTGAGAGCTCACACGTAATGGTACAAGCTATTTAAACTTTCTTAGCTATAAGTTGGCTCATGTGTATATAGGGAGGCTCCATGGAGGTTTCAAAATCCTTTCCAGTCTTAAAGCCCAGCAGTTCTAAATCAGTCTTAGGACAAACACCCCTGACGATAAGCTCCCCTGAATGAGAAAGTGGCCAGAATCAAGTGCCTCCAACTTCAAGCCACAGATTGTCATATCCAACAAGCTTCAAAATTTGTTGTTGCACTTGCAGGGCCTCTGTCAGTCCTTCTCTGGTAATTTTTTTTTTTTTTTTAAACTTAAGGTGGATCCCAGGAGTGCTTTACCAGTGAGCTACATCCCCAGCTCTTTTAAAAAGTCTTTTTATTTTGAGACAGGTTCTCACTAAGTTGCTCAGTTGGGACTCAAACTTGAGATCCACCTGCCTCAGCCTCCCTCAGTGCTGGGATTACAGGCTTGCACCACCATGCCCAGCTGAAAGGAAGTCTCTTCTTATTAGATGCTCACCTGGGAAGCCGGGGTGCCCCTCTGGCCATAAGAAAGCAGAGGAGCCAAGGAGGTTGCCCGGGAGCCCTCATTGCCAGTCTCCCATAGCCACGCTGGTTGGGATGAATAAGCAGTCAGCTTTTGCATGTGTCATGTGGCATTCAAGTTCTCCTTGCTTTGACATGGCATCTTTTCTCTCTGTGCCTGGAGTGCTAGGATCAGGGCCTTTCTGGTCAACTTCTCCATAGTCAACACCCACCTTTAGATGGGTGGGTAGGGGTAAGCAGCAGGAGAAGCTGGAGCCCCAACCCCCTCCCTGTCCAACCTGCATTCTTTTCTCACCCAGCTCACCTCTGGTCCTCAGAAGTACTTGTTCCTACTAAGCCACCATCTTTTCTGGGATCCTAAAGCTTGAATGAGTTTTCTTCTTAATGCTGTAGTCTGTGCTGGCTCTTAAGTTTTTCAGCTTTCTGGTCTGGTAAGTCAGTTATATTTGACATTTGCTTTCTATCTTTCAAGAGTCCATCGGCTTCTTTGAACTGCTGAATATCCTTTTTTATTTCCTTTGAACTCATAGGTTAACATCTTTTTCCCCCCTCTAATGCCATTCTTTGCAGAGAATCAAGAAGGATGTCTTTTATGTCGTTGTTTTTCCAACATAAGCACGTGCTCTCATTTATCAATGCCTTTAACTATTCAGCTTTACTCACGTATTTAAACATAAGTACATTTTTAACAATGAATGAACTGTGTTTTTAAATTTTACAATAAGTATATTACGATATAAATCTCATTCTGCTTCTCATCTGTTTCACTTACCATTTTTCAGTTTCCTCTACATTGCTACAGTGAAGTTTAATCCTTCTGATTGTTGAGAGAAATGTCCTTGTACATCACATTTTATTTATCTGACAAGTGAGTTACTCTTTGCCACCATATATTACAATTTCATGGACATTTTATATATCTTCTTATATAGCAGAAAACAAATTTTTGGATACATATGCAGGGATGAAATGCTGGGATATGGGGTTTATACATATTTAATTTATTAAACACTGCCAAATTTCTTTCCAAAACAGCTATGGCAATGACAACTTCTCAGAGCCCTTAACATGTCAGCTGGCATTGTGACACTCCCTAGGGAATGTATAAGGTGCACCACTTCTCAAACTTGTATGACTTTAGGACACTCTCCTTGAAACACATCCTGAGGCTTTAGTGTTGCACAGAAGACTCTAGAAATGTTGATGTAGATTCAGCAGGACTGGAGGAGTGGTGCCCTGTTCAGGGAGATAGGGAGATACTAGTTTCTAAAAATGAGCTTATTTTCAACCTAAGAAGGTCGTTCATTATAACCTTACAGAGTGAATCCTTATTTGCTGGCTAAGATGATTACTTACATTTTGCTTATCTGGAAGAAAAAAACGTGTTTTCTAATACTTTGTTATTTATTTATAGTAGGAGTTAAGCCTAACCCTGGGGCGAGTGATTCAGTACTCAAAATTGTGACTATTCCAGTGAAACACTGGAATACCAGGACTAACATTCATTTCTGACAAACAGATAACACCATCTTGGTATAAAGAAGCAGTCTGGCCGGGTGTAGTGGCACATGCCTGTAATTCCAGTACTCAGGAGGCTGAGGCAGGAGGACCACTGTGAGTTCGAGGCCAGCCAAGGCTACATAGTGAGTTCAAGGCCAGCCTGAAGTACATAGAAAGACCCTGTCTCCAAAAACAAACAAAAACAAACAAACAAACAAACAAAAACAAAACAAAAAGGCAGACTGATTTTTGAACTTTTAAATGCCTTGTTCCCTGGCCATTTTTTACTTTTTATTGTGAGATAGGATGTTGCTAATTTGCCCAGGCTGGGCTTGCACCTGTGATCCTCCTGGCTTAGCCTCCCAGAATGCTCAGAGTATAGTCATGCACTACCAGCGTGGCTTAAGTGAATGGTTTCAAAGTGACCTAAGAAACATTAGGCCTTGGGATCATTATAGTCTTTAGGATGGTTCAAAGAAATAAAACAAAATAGTCAATTGTCATTACTTTTTGATGATAGCCATGTTGTTTTCCCATGACTTTTTAGATATTAGAGTGAGTTCAATTCAAAGGACAAAAGGACCTAGGGCAGTGGTAGTGAACCTATGGCACGTGTGCTGCAGCAGGCTGTTTGTATTGTTGAAAACTAAAAGGTTTGCCATCACTGCTCTAGAACATGCCTGAAATGTGCTTCTCAGTCTTTTTGGGAATCAGAACACCTGTCTGACCTGTTCTGCCATCATGCACAGCCCCACCCATTGCCACCAACTCTTTAGTTTGTTTTGTTTTGTTTTGTTTTGTTTTTGCTGTATTGCAGGTTAAACCCAGGATCTTCTTTGCCGTGAGCTACACACCAAGCCTTTTTTTATTTTTTGTTTTGAGAAAGGCTCTTGCTAAATTGCTGAGGCTGGGCCTGAACATGCAATCCTTTTTCCTCAGACTGTCCTAGTTCTCATATATAAAGCACCCTATAAAACTGCCACTAATCACAAATTCTCAAAGGATTCCTACTGTGCATATTATTTTCTATTTGCATGTGTATCATTAGTCTATGTGCTGATTTCATTTTCCTATATTCAGGAATTCAGTAAAAGTTGTGATCTCTACATGTCACTGGAAATTTTCTTTTTTATTTGTTGGTGTTGTTTTAATTTTTTTGAGGCAGGGTCTGGCTTTGTAGTGCAGCCTGGCCTTAAACTCACTATGTAGCCCAGGCTGGCCTTGAACTCACAGTGATCCTCCTGCCTCAGCCTCCCAAGTGCAGGGATAAAAGGCATGTGCCGCTACGCCAAGTGGAAATAGTCTTTTTGATACCTAGTTTCTAGCCAGGCTTGATGGAGCACATCTATAATCCCAGCAATCTGGGAGGCTGAGGCAGGAGGACTGTAAATTCAAACCCAGCATGAGCAGTATAATGACTTAATGAGATACCCTGTCTCAAAAAATAAAAAAGGGCTGGGGACATAGCTCAGTACAAAGACCCCTGGGTTCAGTTTCCAGTACCACACACACATGTATGCACACACACACACACACACACACACACACACATGACATGAAGTGAATATTTCAAAATGTTAAACCTGGTGTGGTGGCACATGCCTGTAATCCCAGCCCTGGGGAGGCTGAGGTAGGTGAATTGCAGTGAGTTTGAGGACAGCCTGGGCTACATAGTGAGACACTGTCAAAAAAAGAAAAAAAATGGGCCGGTGAGATGGCTCAGTGCCATAAGCGCCTGCCTGGCAAGCACGAGGACCCGAGTTCAACTCCCGGAACCCACATACGAAAAAAGGGCCGGTGATATTGCTCAGTGGCACGGGCACCTGCTGGTGCGTGAGGTCCTGAGGTCGACCCCCAGTACCCACAAAAAAAAAAAAAAAAAAAGAAAAAGAAAAAGAAAAAAAATCCAGTTTCTTTCTCCTTTTCTTTATCTAAGTCTTAGGACTATTGGACTATTGTCAACTCATTCCTTTCTCCTTCCTTTGTCCATATGTATGGTTTCTTAATCATTTAGGAGTCTGACTCCAGAAGATGATGGAATTTCTCTCTGCAAAATATACATGTGCACTATATTTTGCACATGATTCTGAGAGTTCATAGATCATTTAGAGGCTATTGTAATAATCCTTAGGTAAGGAATAGTGCTTATTTAGTATCTGTTATGAACTACATGGTAAGGAAAAAATAAAAGATGAATAACATAGGGTTCTACTATTAAGAGGTACACAACTCAGAGTTCAAACATTCACTTACAATGCAGGGTGGTTAAGTATTAAGAGAAGGCTGATAAAGGATACTGTGGGAACCCAGAATAGAGGAATTTCATCCAGGTAGGGAAGTAAATAAGATCCCTGAAAGATTTGACATCTGCACTAAGACTTCAAGCAAACAGGAGAAAGCAAGGCAAGTAGGAAGACAGGGTGCATAAGAAAGTTCCAGACAAAGGGAAAAGAATGCCCAGAAGGGAAACAGCATGCTGATTTCCTGAAACACAAAAATATTTGGTGTATCTGTGCCAATAGTTTGTTGGCTCCACTCGATTCCTGCTTTCCTTTCTATTACAGGGGGCTGAGAGCCAACAAGTCACATTTCCCGCATCACTTTGCCAACTGGCATGTGACCAGATTCCGCCAGTGGAAAGCTTTGGTGGAAGACTGCAGATAGGAGGAAGGGAGAAGCCATGTTCCCAACATTGGTAGCATTTGTATTAGTGGCGGCAGCAGCAGCCAGGGAGTGGGGATCCCTGGGTTCTACCAGCAGCTGTGGCAGCAGTCACTTCGGCAGCTTCAATAGCAGAGTGGCTCTGGCAGTGGTGGACGCCTGCAACTCTATGAGCCTCAGCAGCATAACAGTTGTTGTGTAACATCATTGCCCAGTGCTGAGTAATAGCACTTTTGCTCCGCCACCACCCTAGTTTCATGCAGTTCTGAATCTCTGCATAGCATTATCTTTTTGCCCCTCCAGCTTTTCAACAGTTTTGAAATCAATTTCCTATATTATAATGCCTCCATTTAAAATGCCTACAGTGGCTTCTTTCTCACTGGGCACCAATATAGCAATCAGAAAATACAATGAGGGGTTGCGTTTTGGTGAGAGATTTGGTTGAACAGCTAATTCAGGGTCAGATCTTTCAAGCTCATGTCAGACATTGGGACTTGATCTAAAATAATGGAGACTTTTTAAAGACATAGTCAACTTTGTGACTTTTGATTTTAATAAAGATCATGTGGAGGTGGGTATGGTGGTGCATATCTGTAATTCCAACACTCTGGGAAGCTGAGGCAGGAGGATTGCAAGTTGAAGGCCAGCCCGGGAAACTTAGTAAGATTTTTTTTTTTTTTTTTTGAGACAGGACCTTGCTAAGTACAAAAACCCTGGGTTCAATATCCCTTGAAATCACTACATATCCTAGACTGGCCTCAAACTCGAGGTGATCCTCCTGCCTCAGCCTCCAAGTGCTGGGATTACCACACCCGGCTAGAAAGATCTTGTCTGAAAATAAAAAATGCTAGAGATGCTCAGTATAAAAAGCCCTGGGCTCAATCCATAGAGCCAATAGATAAATAAATAAACAAATTAATTAAATATCACCTTGGCTATAACAGGTTTGAGCCACCTGAATTGAATGAAGTACCCAATTAGGAAGCTGCTAAAGTGATCTGGGAAAGAATTTGTGATCTATAGTAGGGTAATGGTAGTGAAGTTGAAGACAAGAGACTGAAAGAATTATTTTCTTTTTGTGGTGCTGGCGTATTAATCCAGATTGCTGTACCACTGAATTACACCCTCAGTACCTGTACTCCTTTTAAATTTTTACTTTTTTGAGACAGGTTCTTGCCTAGTTGCAGTGACAGGACTTGAATTTGCTTTAGCATCCCTGAGTGCTGGGATTACAGGTATGTGCCATTGTGCCCAGTTTGACCGGAAGGATTTTTATGAGGTGGGATGACTAGAATTTAATGAGGTATTGTGGCAGATTAAAGAAGGCTACAAATTCATTGATATTCTTCCTATTGAGAGACCTGTTCTGCAACTCCTCCCTTGAATTTGGGTGTGTTCTGTAAACACACTGACATAGAGTATGGCAGAAATGAAATTATACCAGTTTCTGGGTCCAGGCTTTAAGAAACAGGAAGCTTCTATTTCTTGGAACATGCACTCTTAGAACACAATCATTCTACTTTGAGAAGGGCAACCCAAAAGGAAAGCCTGCATATACAGACCTGCTCTAGTTGACAGTCCTACCTAAATTCCTAGCTGACAGTGTCAACTAGTAGCCATGTGAGTGTGCCATCTTGGATGTCCAGTCCAATCAAGCCTTCAGATGACTGCACCCTCAGCCACTGACTGAAATTACGTGACAGATTTAAGCAACTCCCACCCAGCTGACCCATTCAGCCCTCAGACCCATAAGAGATAATACATTGTTGTCTCAAGCCACAGATTTTTTTAAACTACTACATTTTGGGGTGGTTTATTATACAGCATAGACATGAAAAGTGAGAAAGAAGGCAGACTTCAGATAATATCTAGAATTCTTGTCTGGGCAGAGGATGTAATTGATTACTGCTGAAATGAAGACTGGGAGCAGATGAACAGTTTGTATGTTTTGAGGGTAGTGGTGGTAGTGATGGGTAAATGATGCACCCTACGAAGACATATATATTTTTGGAACTACATTAAAAATTTTAAGGTAGCCTATTATTAATTTCTCTAAAGCATTAGCTATCTAGGTTTTAAACAACCTGCTTTCTTCTTTTTTCTTTCCTTTCTTCTTTATTTCTTGGTTTTTTGAGACAAGGCCTCACTATATAGTTCAGGCTGGCCTTGAACTCACAATGTACCCGGGGCTGGCCTTGAAATTGCAGCCATTCTCCTGCCTCAGCCTCCCAAATACTGGGATTACCAGCGTGAGGCTCCATTACCAGCTAAACAGATTTCTATTTTATAAATCGCTAAGACCTTTTAAAAGTTGCACTTCTTAAAAGTATCAGGAGAAAATGGTACTGACATCATCACATTTAATCTTATTAGGGCTCTGCTCCCATGTTTCCTACTAATTCATCAAATATTTGCTCATCATCTACCAAGTGCTCGGCACTGTTCTGTGTGTTAGAGGCATAACTGTGGACAAGACAGATAATATTCCTGCCTTCATGGGGTTTTACATTCTAATTGGTGGACAAAGAACAAATGAAAATAATTAGCAATTTGGTAAAGCAGTGAAGTAAGCAGGGTGCTAACACAGAATGGAGAGGAAGTGGAAAGAGCTAGCTGTGTGAAGAGTTGCAGGGGGGAAGTGAAGATTGGTAGCTATGGGACCAAGAAGAGTACACAGGCCCTTGGGTGGTTAAAGGTTTGATCAGATTCTAGGAACTGAAAGACCAGTATGCTTGAAGTTAAAGGATCAAGAAGCAAAACAATGTAAGACCAAGTTGGAGAGATACACAGAGGCTAGATTAAACAATCCCTACTTGGCCATATGAAGGGATTTGCATTTTATTCTAAATGCAAAATATATGCAGAAGTATGAACATAATCTGATTCACATTTCAAGAAGATAATGGACAGATAAGAAGAGAGGTAGGAAAACCTGTTGGGAAACTTGCGATGGTCCAGCAGAAAGGAATTTGACCTAGACCAGTTTTCCTTCTAATTTTCTCTTCTTAGATTCAATCTTTTCTTTCTTTGTTTCTTCCTTACTTTTTTTTTTTTTTTTTTTTAAAGAGACAGGGTGTTGCTATGTAGTTCAGCCTGGCCTTGAACTCACTATATAGCCCAGGCTAGCATCGAACTCATGGTGATCCTCCTGCCTCAGTCTCCTTAGTGCTGGGATTATAGGTATGAGCCATGATTCCCAGTTCAGTCTTTCCTTTTTAAAGTGCAGATGGAGGCTTAGTAGAAAAAGATGAGCCTGTAATCATCCGCAGGTACCCCAATGTAAGTAAGATTCTTATATACTATTGCTTTTCGTAAAGATTGAAATATTTTCAAAATTGATGTTTTTTACTCTTCTTACTCTTCTTCCCCTAAACCAAAGGTTTCACTCTAGTGGGAACTAAGTACATTTGGCCTTAACAAGCCACTGAACCAGTTAGTAGCTTTGAAGCCATTTATCATAAACAATGTTCATTGGCTACGGTTCCTTAGCAACTGGAATAGTTTGGGCTAAAGATTCCAAGACCAAGAACTGGTATAGGCCGGGCATGGTGGCACACACCTGTAATCCCAGCACTCGGAGGCTGAGGCAGGAGGATCATCAGGAGCTTGAGGCCAGCCTGGGCTACACAGTGAGTTCACGACCAGCCTGAACTACACAGCGAGACCCTGTTTTAAAACAAACCAAAAAACAAAACCAGGTACAGAGTTTTGGATGAACTGTCTGTTGATTAGTTCAGATTTTTGATTTTGTTTTTTGCCTGTCCACAGGGCCATAGGACCTGTACTAGAAACAAAACTAAACTTCAGCGTAAGGAAGATTTATTACCTTAAAATCAGTTCCCTTATCTCAATGTATTTAAGTTTTCTGGTAATTTTATCTGAATATTGACAAAATATCCTTCTGTTTAAATACACCATCATCATTCAGCTGATATGATCAAAATCTTCAATATTCAGAAGCTAATGGCAAAATGTGAAGGAAGGCTCTTGTTATTGCTCATTTTAAAGAATGGGTATTTCCTGTTGGTTCAAAAATATAGTTATCACAACTCCTGACTATTTGAAGATAGCAGGACCATCTTAAGGATTCATCTTCTTTGCCAGTAGCAAATTGTTATACCTGCTATTATATAGTTAGATTCAATAAACTTTGCACTTGATATTTGTCTTACAAAAATCTATTATTTATTTATTTATTTCATATAGGGTTTTGCTGTGTAGTTCAGGCTGCCCTTGAACTTGTGGTAATCCTCCTGCCTCAGCCTCCCCAGTGCTGGGATTACAAGTGTGCAGCACCATGATCAGCTTAGATTAACTTTTTTTTTTCAAAGTTAGGCAACTCTTATGTTTTTATTCTTCCAACTATAATGAGATTGATATACATGGACTGCTGTATACAGACATTTAAAACTTTTGGGAGACCATAATACAATGCAAAAAAAACTGAAATGCACTTTTGAAGAAGTGTTCATGAATTGAGTCAGTTATAAGTAAACAGAAGTTCAACAGTGTGTAAGTCCTATTGGTGATAGTCTTTGGAGTATGATGGAAATCGAAGACCACAGTATGCTGCAAAGTAGCTTGATCTAAAAGAGTCAATTTTTTGGTTAGTCTGGTGACATAGTCATGTCAACTGGAGAGCTATTAAAAGAAATGTAAAGATTAGGAAACCTTTGAACAACCAAGCTTAACATTAGTCAGGATGCCTGCAAACCAGCTGCTGGCCTAGCTATTCCTGAAACACATCATACATTACCTTCCTCTGAGTAATTTCCTTAATGTCTTTGGTGGCCGTGTCTAAAAAAATGACAGTACCAGCCACTTTTTACTCAAGTTCTCTCTAGTGTTAAGTCAGTAAAAGTGAAACACTTAATTTTGTTTAGTGACATGCACAGATCTCTAACTTGAACAAAGAGCTGCATAATGCACCATTGTTTTTGCTATACACTAATATTTGCATCCATTTGTTGGAGGGTGGCCTAGACCCAACTGAATCCTTGAGAAGCTGAATTAGCTACAAAGTCCAAAATTACAGAATTCCCAATTTATGATTCTCCAGGAATCCCACTGGAACCTCTCCTCAGTGGAAACCAATTCTTCCTCATCTATTTCAAGATAGGTACCAATTTTAGTTACTGACCACATTGACATCTGAATAAAGGTAGTGTTCTGGGAACTTCTAGGAAAAGCTATTAGGCTAGAGGGAGCCAGACCAAATAGCAAGATCCAAACTAATGATGAGACAGAACAGAGTAAGTGAATTCTCCACAGATCCAGCATAGACCGTTGGGGCTGGAAAGGAGGGCCGGCTGGTGGTATGTGAGCAAGGGTCAGTTCTATCTTCTTGCCCATAAATGTGCACAGCTCCTAAACAAAGTAATCTAGACAGGGGCCGGTGAGATAGCTCAGCGGCGTAAGCGCCTGCCTGGCAAGCACGAGGTCCTGAGTTTGACTCCCGGTACCCACATAAAAAAAAAAAAAAGGGTGATCTAGACAGATTTTCCATAACCTAACAGCAATTAGGCTACTGATCAGAAAGGTGACTACTATGTCTAGCAAGCCATGGGAAGAAAAATACTGATATTTAAAAGTTCAAGAATAACTTTCCATTTATCCTTTAGAGTTTCTGGGTGTTTCATGTTAGGAATGTAAAGAGGTATTGGCATTACTGGAATATTCTCCCGACTTTTGACATTAGCTCACAGATCCAACAATCATTGTGGTTTCCTGCAAGAACACAGGACTTTGCTGAAGCCATCCAAAGATTATTGTCCCATGGAATTCCCTGTGTGGGATTTTGCAGGGATGTCCCATGAAAGAAACACATTTTCCAGTAGTTTTTTTTTACCAAGCATCAGCTTTCCTATCTGGGAAAGCTTCTGTCCAACCAGAAAACATACAAACTATTATAAGCACATACTGGAAACTCATTAAGGGTGGCAACTGAATGAAGTCCATCTGTAATGTTGAAAGGGACCATCAGATGGTGGAAATGCACCACCAGAAGTTTCTATCGTCTTTTTGGGATTATGGGCTTGGCAAACCAAATGATAATTATAAACCATTTTAGCAATTTTGGAAGTTATTTCACTATTATGTTTTGATCACTGGACCCATGTTAATCACATGTGTGAGTGAACAATAGCGACCGCAAACACAGGGACTCTTAAACTTGCTTCTGGTGTTCTCTCAGAAGCAGCAGCTGCATTGTAGAATAGAGCATGCCTTTTCATCCAGTGGTTTGCAGCAGCAAAGACTGGTTTGGGAGCTTTTGGACTACTCTACTAAACACAGAATTTAAATTGTTTCTGACATTTTAAGAGGCCTTCAAGAGGCAGAAACTTCACTGGCAACAGGATAACATAAGATTGTACCATCTATGTACTGTTTGAGAAAAGTGTTGGAGTATGTTACATGTAATTGGGCATAACTGGAGACCATCTGTATCTGCTTAATCAACTCCTTAGGGGACAGGTAGCTCATGTTGAATATTCTATACACAACTCATGATTTGTCTAACTCACGACTGATTATTGAGCCAACTGATAACAGGATGGACCATATACCAATTAGCAAATTGACAAAGTCCTTAAAATCTGGTATTCCAAATGATGTCATAAATGGGTTAAAGCTCTTCCACACTTGTTTTGCATTGCTTATTTTTCCAAAGCAATTGCAATCCCCAACATTACATCATATCCAAACTTGTAAAATGATGCAATTTCTGCAGTTTCTTCTTTTTGTGGGGGGTGGGGGGAGGTGTGAAACTGGGTCTTTTATGTAGTTCAGGCTGGCCTTGAACTCATGCCTCAGCCTCCTGAGTACGATTATAGGTGTATATCACCATGCCAGGGCTCTGCTGTTTCTTGAGGTGGAATATAATTCCTAAGGTGGTGCTAGTTTCAGACACTTTGGAGGCGTATCAGCTTTTGACTCCTGTAGCTGTGAAAGTATCATGCAATCCACTGACTAAAAAACCCCATTCCAAGAGTTACTTTACTGAGTCTCCCATGCCATATCAGGTTTGCTAAATCCTTTAGTTTCCTTTTGATATCTTTCACTGGACCCAATTCCAGACCCCTCAGTCTCTGGTCCATGTGGGAACTCCAGGAAAGTAACTGGAAAATCAAAGTTGTAGGACTGATCTTCCTCCATTCTCTCATGATAGGGTTCATAGCTGCCTATTTTTCCTGACGTTTTGGTTGCTGCTGGAAATGTTCTTTGACGTATTTTGAGCCAAAAATGCTTCACAGTGTTTCTAGATGAGTTCTGTAACCTGAAACTTGTTCATCCTTATTTTGCCTGTAAAACTGTAAAAATGATCAGTTAATCTGCAGAAAACCCTTAAGGACTGAATTTAAGTCTTTCAGCAATTTTCCTAGCTACCCTTGAAGAAGTTTTAGAAAGGTCAAAAACATACTCTTCCAGTTCCTTCCATTCTGCTCCTGGGATCTTTTTTCTCTTTTCCCTTAGTACTTGGGATTGAACCTAGGGCCTCTGCGCTGAGCTACCCCTCCAACCCCCCTTTATTTTGAGACATGGTCTTGCTAAGTCAGTATGTTGCTCAGGCTGGATTTACACTTGTGATCTGCCTGACTCATCCTCCAGAGTAATGGGATTACTGGCATGCAGCACTATGCCCGGATAGGCCCACAATTTTGCAGATAAACCAGCTTTCTGGGACAGGTGTCCCAAAAAGTAGAGTCCTTGACTTTTTGAATTATAAATAGGTTGTAATCAAAAATAAAAAAAAAATTGAAAATAATAAATACTGTTAAAACCAATTTAACTTTGAACCTAGTTAGACAACTGAGGCCTTTTGACTGAATCCAACTCAGAAGAGTAGGGTGAAAAAAGGAGAAAAACGAAATAAAAAGTTTGTTCAGATAAGCTCAGAGAGCTCAGAATACAAAATGAGTGCAACTTGGGGTCCAAGAGATGAACTTACTGGACCTCTGGTTGCTGGAGAGATCATGGGGGGCTTGACGTTCAAAAGAAAAAAATAGGAAAACTGAAGAGTTAAATTTAACAAATTTATTTAAACAAGAAATAGAAACAGACAGCACTTCAGAACAAAAATATTTCAGAATACCCCCACCTACAATGTGTGAGCAGTATTCATAACTAGAAAAACAGGAACTGTCCAAAGATTACCTGAACAGTGCAATTCAGCATTTGCCTTATTTGGAACAATTTGGCAGCCTTCAGTTTGAGATTGGCCGAGACTCAGTTGCTTGTTTACCAGGTATACTCTTAAATTAGGGTACTTGCACATCAAGATAGGATGCAGTTCACTATATATGGAGGCCACTTCGGGCCAAATTTTACTGTTCAAGTAGGACACCAGTTCAGGCCAAATTTATTTAACGGAACCAAACAGGTATGACATAAATAAACAGGCCGCTAATTAATACACATAATATCTGTGCGCTTCCCAGTCCCGGTCAGCCCCGCCTTGTAGGGAGCAGCAGGCGACTGGCTGCAGCGGGCGGCGAAGCTCCCAGCCCCCATGAGGCGCCCGACCTGCGTTCCGCACCCACGTGGCTCCGCACGCACCAGACGGCGCACACCCGTTCAAAGTCCAAGGGCAGCAGTCGGGCTCTGGGGTTTTGGGCTTTGCGAGTTCCTGCTCAAGCATTAAGAGTCATGAAAAGTAGCTGCCAGGTCGCAGCCTCTGTGCCACTCCTCTCGCACTACCCAACATCCCGCCGGCGCTCCGCCGCCCAGACCACGATGGCACAGCACATGCGGGAGGCGGAAGTCAAGATGGCGACATCCCGCCTTCCTCTCGCGAGTGACGAGAAAGAAAGAAGGTTGGACGAGGGATGGGTTATCCAATGAGAAGGCGGGAAGCGCGTGACAGGCGGCTATGTTAGCCTCTCTGCAGGCCCCGCCCCGGCCGCGGAGGCTCGGTGGCAGCCCGCCGCACCCTCCCTTCTCTGCCCTCCCTCCCCTCCCTGTTCTGCTCTTCTCTTCCCGTCTGAGGTGGCGGCTGGCCTCGCCTGCTCATCAGCTCCATTTTACCTCTCCTCTGGTCTTCCCTTTTCCCTCGGGTCCGAGAACGGCCTGAGCATCTTCTCGCCTCCTTAGGGTGGCTGCAGAGCCCCTGCGCTTTCTCCTCTCTCGGATCTTCAGTTCTCGCCCTGCCCAGTCATGAATGAGGAATACGACGTGATCGTGCTGGGCACCGGCCTGACGGTGAGCTACAGGCGGCGAGAGGATACTGGGCGGCTTCAAGAAAGAGGGACGCCTTGTGCGTGCTCGTCCCGAGTCGGGGGCAGCCCTCGCTCCCCCTCGCCCAGCCCTCCCACGTGCCCCCCCAGGCCCGCGAGGTGGTGGTGGGCGCACCCCCACCCCGGGCACTAGGAGGCCCTGCACCCGAAAGCAGCCGGTTTGTGATTGCATCTCCTCGGGGGCTGTATTTCATAGGCGGCCTTGCTTTTCCCGAAGGGGTCGTGGCTGGTGGAGATGGACTGGTTTGAAGGCGCCCTGTGACCTGGGTGGAACGGGTGGCCTCGGCCTCGGAAACCCAGGCCGTGCGTCTGCGAAGCTAGTCAGTTGGGTAGGAATGGCCGAATAAAAGCAGGTGAGAAAAGAGAGCTGCACCCTTTTGCAGAATGGAAGAGGAAAGGGGAAAAAAAAGCCAGCCGTAGGGTGCAGATGCTTCTCCTTTTGGGTCGATGACCTCTCCCGATTGGAAGCGGAGAAGCTCTAGGCAAGCGGGGGGGAGGGTGTAACCGCTCACGGTTGCATTTCCTATTTAGCCAGCATCACTGCTACTAGCCAGTCTGTGGCTGCCAAAGCCAGGTTGAAGGTTTCCTGGCAAGTCTCTGGATAATCATTGCTTTGTGATTGGTAGTTTTAAGTTTTCGGAGAAAATGAAGAGATTGGTTTTTCTTTAAAATCCTCCTTTAAGCCTCATTGATTCCTTTAAACCACCCTCTCATTCACTTACTGAGCATCTGCAGAATTGAAAATGAGTTTTCTCAAAACTTGTCTGTTCGAATGCTTTGGCACCAGACCTTTGCCATCTTTTCCTTTTGTTTGGTTTGTTCTCAGCCCCCACTGTCTCTTCTAGATTCTTTCCCTTAAGAAATGGTTTGGTGATTGCTAGAGGCCAAGATCTTTGTACTACCAAACTCCCTTCAGGGACTTAGAAGCTAAATCAATAATAACATGAAGAATGCTTTCGTAATAGATGGATACAAGGCATATCTAATAGCATAGTACATATATTCTCTGGATATGTCTGGTTAGAGACCTTTTGATAATGTTCTGCAAACAATGCAGGCAAGTTTTATATCTTGTACTTTCTTCTTGCATTTTTAATAAAATGAGTATTCATCTTGCAAAAGAATTCAGTTTTTAGAGAGAACCATTGATTATCAGTGTTTTGGAAAATTTGAAATTCCACTGTGCTATTAATGAACATCGATAGAAATAATGCGAATTCCATATAATTTGACCTAGTCATTGAATATAAACCACCCCGTCAGATTTGTTGAAATGCGTTATATATTATCAGGATCAAATTAACGTTTTTTTCAGGTAACACACTCAAATAACTATTTTAGATTTCTCTAGACAAGGGAAAACGTTTAAGGTTTTATTCACTATTTTTTAAAGGAAAGATTTATCTGTTTATATTTTGTGATGATTGGAGAATATGTATTTCTATATTATGTTTGACCAGTCCAGAAATAGACATGTGACGTTCAGTATATAGTAGCAAACAGATGTGATCGTTTATCCAGGAAGCCATTCAGTCATTTTGAATATGGGAGATTGGGTTGAATTTTTTAGATGGTAAATTGGGAAGACTATTTGATGCTTAAATACTACTGTATAAATAGGCTTGGCCGCTGCACTTTGAAAAAAAAAAGCCTAATTGCAAGCTGAGTTTAGTAGTTTGTGGTGGAGCTTGTCCATTGGAATGGGTACTACTGCTGCCAGTATGTTGTAAGAGCCAGTTCCACTGTCTTAGTATGATTATTGCTAGTCATTCAGATTTGCTCATGATTAAGGTCACTTAAACATAGACAAGTGAGTACAAATCCATCATCATTCAGGTTTCCACATCCCTAATTCAGAAGCATCACTTTGTATCAAAGGTGGCACAGTCTTACTGTGTAATGACTAAATTAAAATAATACACTTATTTATTTGGAATGTGAGCTTATTGATGAATAGTGGACACCTAACTAGAAATCAGATTATCATTTTATAGCTCTGATAACTTTAATCTCAGTGAATCTTCGTAGATTATTTTGTGAGATGTTCTTTTAGAATTATAACAATTCAGGGCAATCACATTATTACCATCATTGATAGGAGTAGTAATGACAGGATGATGTTGATAAGAAATCTTAGACCCTTATTTTTAAAGGTAGCCTGACTTAGATGACTGAAGTTAAGTGAAGAGACCACCAAAGTTAGAAACTGTTGGATTAGAATTAACTTTGAGTGTCTGGAGTGAATATAACAAGAAATTAATTTCCTTAATTTTTGGCTGAGATTTAAGAACCTGCTAAAGATATATGCCATCAGGTATGGTTACCAAATATTACACGATACCCTGTGTGTCAAGTACTTTGAGTACCAAGTACCTATTTTTCTTTTTCTTTTTTTTTTTTGTTTGTTGGTTGGTTTTTTTGATTTTTCTTTTCTTTTTTTTTTTTTGGAGATAGGCTGTGCAGTTCAGGCTGGCCTGGAACTCATGGTGATCCTCCTGCCTCAGCCTTCCCAGTGCTGGGATTACAGGCATGTGTGCCACCATGCCTGGCCTGCTTTTTTTTTTTTTTTTTTTTGTGGGTACCAGGGGGTCGACCTCAGGACCTCGCGCGCCAGCAGGCGCCCGTGCCACTGAGCGATATCACCGGCCCCTTTTTCGTATGTGGGTTCCGGGAGTCGAACTCGGGCCCTCGCGCTTGCCGGGCAGGCGCTTAAGCTGCTGAGCCATCTCACCGGCCCCTTTTTTGATTTTTTTGAGACAGGGTCTTGCTAGGTAGTTCAGGCTGGCCTTGAACTCACTGTGTAGTCCAAGTTGGCCTAGAAGTCACAGCAGTCCTCCTGCCTCAGCCTCCCAAGTGCTGAGATTATAGGCATGTGCCACCACACTAGGTGGTACTTGTTATTTTTAAAGGAAATGTGAGGAAGTGTTGGTGTTTTCTGTGTTGCTTAGTGTTATTTTTTGTATTAAGTCTAAAATAAGCTCATATTAGTCCACAAATATTGTTAATTATTTTATTTATTTATTTATTTATTGGTACCGGGAATCAAACTCAGGGCCTCATGCTTGCCAGGCAGGCACTGTGCTACTGAGCTACATCCACAGCCCGATAATAACTTTAATAAAGAACACCTAAAACAATTTGGTAAAAAACTACATAGTAAAGTCTATTCTCTCTGTAGGAGAAAATGAAATAGTCTTTATAAAGAATTTTTTAAGGAATTGAGAGTTATCCCTTTAAAGTTATCCCTTTATCCATTGGATAAAGGCCTTTCTAAATGATATCCCAACTTGTTTAACAAACTAAGGAACCCAACTAATTTACTTGATAACTAAGATTTCACATCATGAGGTTTAATTATTGTGCTTTGCTATAACATAATGAAGTCATTAAGACGAATAAGCTTTGTAGGAACTATGACCCTCCTTTAAATAATCTCAGACCGTTTTGCTTTTTGAATTCTTTTTAGATCCCTCCCCACCCCGCTTTGCTGTTAGACTGGCATCTTCCACTTTTCTATGCTTTCAGTGTGTGTAGTCAGCCTCTCAACACGTAATTTGCATGTAACTCACTATGTGTTTGGAAATAAATGGTGTTAGAAATAGTATATTTAAAAAAATGAGAGTATCTCCATAGCTGTTTGTGCATCCCAGAGAGGTTTTGTGTTTTTTTTTTTCCCATTTTTCTACACAGTAATTCTGGTAGGGAATTGTGATTAGAAATGTACACTTTTGGGGCCAGTGAGATGGCTCAGCGGCTTAAGCGCCTGCCCGGCAAGTGCGAGGGCCCGAGTTCAACTCCCGGAATCCACATACGAAAAAGGGGCCGGTGATATCGCTCAGCGGCACGGGTGCCTGCTGGCGCGCGAGGTCCTGAGGTCGACCCCCCGGTACCCACAAAAAAAAAAAAAATGTACACTTTGATAATTAACCACGTTATTGTCAGCATTATATGTTTAAAAATTATTGTATACTCCAGACATTGCCTTTTTCTCTGTTGAAGACATTTTATTTCAAATACAGCGTTTTGTACTTGATTTAAAAGTACAGTACTGAACTATAATTTAGATTGTTTCGTAGATTTGCTTAGTCTTAGATTTGCTTTTTGAAAATTCTTGCTATAGCTATGTTAGAGTTTGGCATATCAAGACATTAGCAAGCAAAAAGGTAAGCCACAGAATGGAAGAAATATTTGCAGTACATATAATCAAAAAAGGACTTCACATATCTCCAGAACATATAAAGAACTTTTATAAAGCCATAAGAAAAAAGAGAAAGCTCATTTTAAAAATGAGCAAAAAAATTGAATGGACACATTAAAAAAGATACCCTAATCATTAATCAACTATTTAAAAAATAGTTGAGGGCCGGTGAGTTAGCTCAGTGGCATAAGCGCCTGCTTGGCAAGCGCGAGGTCTTGAGTTTGACTCCTGGTACCCACATAAAGGAAAAAAAGGGCTGGTGATATCGCTCAGTGGCACAAGCGCTTACAGATGAAATAATATTTTAACTAGAATGTCTAACACTAAAAAGACAACAATAAATGTTAGACAAGGATTTGCAATGGCAGGGATGTTTCTATACTGCTGACAAAGGTAAATTGTACAACCATTTTGGAAAGCTGATTGGTGGTGTCTGCTCTCATTGTCTAACAGAAGTGCATACTTGAAAGACACCTGTGAAGGTGTTCAAGAGTATTATTTGTAATAGTCAAAAACTGGAAACTATCCAAGTGTCCACCAATAGTAGAAAGTATAAGTAAATTTTGGTGTATCCATGGGGTATGTCCACATGTTGTATTCGTTCTGTGGAGTCCTGCAGAGTTTTGTTACCCAAAGTGTGGGTTGTGCAACTACATCTACAACACCTGAGAACTTAGCAAAAATTCAGAAGCTTATTCTCCAAGCCAGACAGATGAGTCAGAATCTACATTTTAATATGATCCTTAGATGATTGTATTTGAGAAACACCCCTTTAGATGGTGCTTTCTAAATCTGTCCTGGACCAGCAACTCCACCACCCTGGGACTGTTAGCAATGCAGATTCTCAGGCCCCACCCCAGAGCTGTGGACCTGTACTCTGGAGACTTTTATCCAGCCCCAGGAGTCATGAATGCAACCTGAGGTTTCAGAGTGTTTAATATGTACATTTCTGAAGAAGTTTGCAGGTGATGCTAAACCAGGAACCACACTGTGAGGTCCTCTGCTTGCAGGATTAGGCATGCTTTCCATAAAGGTCCAGGTAGTAGTTTTTGTAAGACATATGGTCTCTGTTGTGACCATACTCTCCAACTCTACTGTGGTACTGTGAAATAACCAAAGGTAATACATATATAAATGGGCATGATATTTACCAATACAACTTTATTTACTAAAACAGACTGCAGTTGGATTTGGCTCATGTATATTGGGAACCCCTGCTCTATAATAATGAGAATAAACAAATTAGACCTTATACAACCATAAGTGAATCTGTTAAACATAATGTTGAATAAAAGATGTCAGATTAAAAAATACTATGTAATTCCATTCATTCAGAGTTCAAAAACAGAACAAATCTTTACTATTGGTAACCATCAGAGTGAAGGGGGATGGTGGAGGTTATGACAGGAATAGGGCATAAGGGGCTTTCTAGAACATGACGTTTTTTTTCTTGAGCCAAATGAAAAATGATGCACACTCCTGTAGTAAAATTAGAACCTGATGAGCCTTCTGGAACATAATGTTTTGTTTCTTGAGCCAATTAAGCACACTCCTACAATAAAAGCTGAACTTGATGTTAAGTAGTTTAAATCATTTAAAAAATGCTAAATGGATAGATGCATTATACAGGAAAAATTGAAATTTGTATGAATTTTTTTTTTATAGGCGGGTACTGGGAGTCGAACTGAGGAACTCGCAGTTGCCAGGCCGGTGCTTATGCCGCTGAGCTATATCACTGGCCCCTGTATGAATTTTTTAAATGAAGATTTCAAAGCCATTTAGACTATTGGGGAACAAGATTATATTTCTCTGCTAGTTAGGGTGCTTTGGCAAGTTTGAGAAACACTGAAGGGTTATAAAGATGCGGGGCTGGGCGTGGTGGCGCATGCCTGTAATCCCAGCACTCGAGAGGCTTAGGCAGGAGGATCATGGCAAGTTCCAGGCTACATAGTGAGTTCAAGGCCAGCCTGAACTACATAGCGAGACTCTCTTACAAAAAAACCAAAAAAGAATGTGGAATTTTCTTTGCCTTCAAAAGCATAGATTTCTAAAACCCTGGTATAGATCTTGTCTCAAAGTAAAACATAAAAAAAGGGGGAGGGGGCTTGGGATATAGCTTACTGCTAAGGCTTTAGTTTCAATCTCCAGTATCACCCCCAAAAAGTTTTTGAATGAATGTATACCTCATCTCCATTTCTTCTCATTATTAATGTGTTCTTTTTTTTTTGGTATCGGGAATCGAACTCATGACCTCCTGCTTGCCAGGCAGGCAGTGTGCCACTGAGCTATATCCCCGGCTATTAATGTGTTCTTGATCTCCCGCCATCCTGCTTGGGTTGTTACAGTCCAGCCTCTATCCTTGCTTTATTTACCATTTCCTGATAATTCTTTTTGATTATCAGTACATTCATGGTTATCTTTTTCTGTTTTTTTGGAGACAGGGTCTTGTTTTGTAGTGCAGGCTGGCCTTGAACTCACTATGTAGCCCAGACTGGCCCTGAGCACTGGGATTACAGGTTTGTGCCACCATGCCCAGCTGTTAATGGTTATCCTGGATGCTTACTTTTTCTTTTTTTTTTTTTTTAATATGCGGGTATCAGGAGTCGAACTCAGGACCTCGCGCTTGCCAGTCAGGCGCTTATGTCGCTGAGCTATATCACCGGTCCACTTTTTCTTTTTAGACAGAAACTTGTTATGTAGTCAGGCTGGCCTTGAACTCACTGTAGGCTAGGCTGGCCACGAACTTGCAGGAATCCTCTGCCTCAGCCTCCCACGTTCTGGGATTACAGGTGTGTACCACCATACCTAGCTTTGATGCTTCTTCAGGGCCCTAGTCTCAAACATTTTAGTTTCAGAATCTGTTTATACTTTCAAAAATTGAGGATGCTGAAGAATTTTGTCTATAAGGGTGGTTACAATATTAGAAATCAACAGAAATAAAAAATATATTCACTTGAAATAACAATAAACCCATTACATGTTGACATGAATAACAGTTATACTAAATGTAATGCTATTTTCCAAAACAAATTTTTGAGAATACCACTGTCATACATTTTCTGCAAATCTCCATATTGTCTGGCCTAATAAAAGCCAGATTCTCATATCTGTTTCTCTCTTGTTTTTATATTTGTCTTAGCTGAATTTTATGAAGAAAATCAGGCTCCACACAGATGTGTAGAGGAAAAGAGAGGGAGATTATAATGTATATTCTTTTATTTACACAAAACACAAATGGCAATTTTTTAAAAAAGTTAATTGCAATATGAAACCCAAACTACATTAATGTTTTCGTATTCTGATGCATTAAAATCCATTAATCTAGCTTGCACTTTGAATTCTTTTTTCCCTCCTGTGTGATTTTTATATCTGTCATTTTAATATATAATATATATTTATGACATATGATATATGTATTTGTGACATTTTTATATATGTCATGGTTTTTTTTTTTTTTTTTTTTTTTTTGTGGGTACCAGGGGGTCGACCTCAGGACCTCGCGTGCCAGCAGGCACCCGTGCCACTGAGCGATAT
The DNA here is from genome assembly GCA_028451465.1 of Erethizon dorsatum. Lineage (NCBI taxonomy): Eukaryota > Metazoa > Chordata > Mammalia > Rodentia > Erethizontidae > Erethizon > Erethizon dorsatum. The sequence goes on from CM051825.1 coordinate 43,833,045, forward strand.
CACCGGCCCCTTTTTCGTATGTGGGATCCGGGAGTCGAACTCGGGCCCTCGCGCTTGCCGGGCAGGCGCTTAAGCCGCTGAGCCATCTCACCGGCCCCATATGTCATGGTTTTTATATATCTCTGTCCTTTGGAAAATAATGGTTTACTCTGAAAAATGCAGATTCTCTGAAGGTTGACACATTTTGTTTTACAACATCAAAAAATCGTATTTGTTAATACTGTCACTGATATTATCTGAAAAGTCTTTTTAGTATTGGGTACCTAACTTATCCATGGTGGTAGATGTAAGTTTTCTAGAATTCTAATTTCCCTTCAGGTTTTTTTTTTAAGACAGGGTCTTGCTGTGTATGTAGTTCAGGCTGGCCTTGAACTCACTATGTAGCACAAGTTTGCTTCAAACTCAGTGGCACTCCTCCTGCCTCAGCCTCCCAAGTGCTGGGATTACAGGTGTGTGCCACCATACCTGGCTCCCTTCAGAATGTTGATTTTTCATTATTGGAAACAATGCTGGTTATTTTTCTTTGTGTTCATTTTTGAAAAAATGTCTGCTAAGTACCTAACCATAAATAATCATAATTTACTCAGTCATTGTGCTTTTAAATAAAAATGACGACCCATGAAAAAAGAGGCTAGCTCAGCTTACCAATAAGTGGCACAGAAGATTTTCCTTGAGCTGGAAGTAGTGTCCGTGTACTTCCCATTTTGTCATCTAGAATATAACAGGATGAGTACTGAAGAGAGTACATTTGATGAGGTTAATTTTCAATGTTTCATTAAAGAAAGTGCCTAGTAGTAAAGAATATAATGACTACTAGTATAGTTTAGAGTCTCTGTCACTGTTTGTTTTTATCCACCATTGACTTTGTATCATCAATGGAAATGTCAACCCCATATAAAAAAAGTGACTCATATTCTTGGTGTTTTAACCTTTGGATCCATAGAGGTTCATGGTTTAAGACCATACTTTGAATCTTGGTTACTTTAGGGCTTTCTTCATGAATTACATCATACTCCTTGGATGTAAGTGTTAATTACCAAGAGAATGTTTAATGACAGGCTTGTTCTTTTTTAAGAAGCAATTTTAAGCATCCTGTAGGACTTTCCTTCTTTTAAAAAATACTTATGTTTTTGCTGTAGGAATGTATCCTGTCAGGTATAATGTCAGTGAATGGAAAGAAAGTTCTTCACATGGATCAGAATCCATATTATGGAGGAGAAAGTGCATCTATAACACCACTGGAAGATGTAAGTATTAGTAAAAATTAACATGCCTCTTATAATTTGAAAGTATTTGCCTGTGAATCTCCAGTTTATTCCTAAGAAATGGTTTAATTTGTTTGAATAGAATATCTGGCCAAGCATGGCAGTGCACGCCTGTAATCCCAGCACTTGGGAGGCTGAGGCAGGAGGATCACTGCAAGTTCGAGGCGAGCCTGGGCTACAAAGTGAGTTCAAGGCCAGCCTGAACTGTATAGCAAAACCCTGTCTCAAAAAAAAAAAAGTCCAGAGCATGAAAATTTCTTAGGAGGTTTGAGTTTGGGGCTTGTAAAAATTTAAATTGTGACCTTTGTTACCATCTAGCACTTGTTATCAAAGTTAATAGAATATAGACAAGAAAGGATGGTAGGGATGCCTAATGTGCCAGGTACAATGCCAGTGCATTCCACATGATCTTATTTATTCTCTCAGTCACTCAAAGATGTATTTTTATCCCCAGTTTTCAGATTACAAAAGTGTCTCTGTGGTGTTAAAATCTTAGAGATAGATTGTGAACCTATATTGTATAACTTGAAGCTTAGTTTATTTTGCCATATGGCTCTTTTTATTTTCTTTTTTTGAGACAGAGTCTTGCTATAGTTCAGGCTGGCCTTGAACTTGAGGCAATTCTCCTGCCTCAGCCTCCTGAGTGCTGGGATTACAGGAATAATTACATACCTGGCATGAAGCATTTTTAAGGTGTGTCTTACTATTATTTCTCTGTGTGGGGCTTGTGGAATATCCGCCTGCACAGATATGAGCCTGTACTGTAAGATAATATGTATCATCACTGACTTCCATAATCAGTGACTTTTTTAGATTTAGAAAGTTTTTTTCTGTATTCAGGAATACAGAAAAGGTGAAATAATACTAGTAGTGTATCAAAAACCATACATCTGAATTCCTCATTTAACTTTTTTTAAATTTTTTAAATTTTTTTGGTTTTTCAAGACAGTGTCGTGGTATGTTGCTGGCCTTGAACTCAGTAGGTAGCCCAAACTGGTCTTGAACTCAAGGCGATCCTCCTGCTGCAGCCTCTCCAGTGCTGGGATTACAGGCCTGTGCCACTACACCTGGTTTAACATTTGGAAATATTTGCTTCACCTCCATATCTTTTTTTTTTTTTTTTTTTTTGGTAGTACGGGCGATTGAACCCAGGGCCTTCGTACTAAGCTATATATGCAGCTCTTTTTTATTTTTTGAGACAGGATCTTGTTAAGTCACTAAGTTGCCCAGGCTGGGATTGAATTTGCAGTCCTCCTTCGGTCTCCCAGACCTGGGATCACAAGTGTGTGCCACATGCCTGGCCTGTCTTTTTTTTTGGTTGGCGTTTTTATTGGTTTTGAACAATTATAAGTAGTGTAGACATCAAGATATTTGCTCTAAATGCAGAGTCTGCCCAAAAAATGTATGCACACTTCAGGAAAAGGAAAACTTGTATAAATATTTTAATACTAAATTTATTGAGACATCCAGAGATTAATGTAAATTACCTTTGGCCTCTACAAGAAGTGCTCAAAGTGGTGGCCATGAGCTTCCAGACATTTATTAGTATGGTGAACTGCTGCTTGCATAACCTTGGTCATTGAGATTGCTGTGCGTGCATTTTCAGTTTATTCTCTAAAGGCCAGCAGTGTGATGGGTTTTCAACTATATATATGACATAGATAAAAGTCTGCAGGTATTAAATCAGGAGAATGTGCACCTTACCCCAATTTTTCTTTTCCTGAAGTGTGTATACGTTTTTTTGAGCGGATTCCAAATTTGGCACTCATCTGTTAAGAACAGCATTCTCCTGTATAATTCTGTATAATCACAATGCTATTATATTTATGAAAATTGATGATAATATATAGACTATAGTCATATTTCCCAGTAGTCCTTAAAATGTATTATATAGCTGTTCAGCAGTTGTCTTAGTTACTTTTCTGTTGTTGCTGAGACAAAATATCTGACACCCAGAATTAAGGAAGGAAAGGTTTATTTAGCTCACAGTTTGTGAAGTTTTCAGTCTGTAATCAGCTTGCTCCAAGGCAGGGTGGCACAGTGAGGGGCACCAGTTCGAGGTGGCAGAAGACAGCAGAAGCAGCAAGAGCAAAAGGGGGGAACAAGCCTCTTTTCCTCCCTAGCATTGTAAGCAGGCTACCCCCCCCAGGGGGGGCGGGTGTAGCATTCACACCATCTCTGTGCCCTCCTCTTGGATAGGATAAGGATGTTTACAGAGTGAGGACCCTGGCCCCCTGCTGAGTCGCTGAACCATCTGAATGAACTTCTCAAGTTGACACAATGTATCAACCATTACAGTAGTCTACTTAAAAAAAAATTTTTTTTAAACGATGCTGGGTGTTGAACGCTGGGCCTTCTCACTGAGCTACAGCGCCAGACCTTTTTATTTTTTCTGAGACAGGGTCTCTCTAAGTTGCCCATGCTAGGCTCAAATTTATGATCTCTTACCTCAGCCTGCCAGTAGCCTTTTGTTTTTAAAACCAGGATTAACTAAAAGTTCAATCACTACAGTTTTGGTATTTCTCCTTATTCTCTCTTTTTTTTTTTTTAACGTGGGTACCGGGAGTTGAACTCAGGACCTCGCGCTTGCCAGCAGGCGCTTGTGCTGCTGAGCGATATCACCAGCCTCTTTTTTTTCCTTTATGTGGGTACTGGGAGTATAACTCAGGACCTCGCGTTTGCCAGGCAGGTGCTTGTGCTGCTGAGCTATATCCCCAGCAGTAATTGTTGTTTATTACTTCATACTAAATCACGTTAGGGGCCACATAATATCAAGTTACACTGCCGTTAATGATGCTAATAACTTTGACCCCGGCTTCAGGTGATGACCACCGGATGGATCTCTTCTTTGTAAGTAACTTTTGAGACCATGTGCTGGCACTGTGGCTTCCACACTTGGTACATTTATTAGCCGATCTTGCTTTATTTCACGTGTGTGTGTGTGTGTGTGTGTGTCTTCAGAGACTCATGAACCTTTACTGAGTATCTGCCAGCTCTGCTTATATTCTCCTTCACCTGAACAAAAGGATTCATGGATTTAATATTCTCAAACTTTGAATTGCAAGATTCTTTCTGCCTAAACTTCTACTCAACTCACAGAAATTATAAATTGATTCCTACCACAAAAAGAAAAAAAAAACACCCTGCAAGAAACAGAACACAAGGATGTTTTTGGAAGTGATAAATATGTTTAATACTTGCTAGTAAAGTTATCATGGTTGTGTGCATATAACCAAACTCATCAGAGTGTATATATTAAGCATGTGCAGTTTATTGTGTATCAATGGGGGGGTTGAGACAGGGTGCCTCTGTGTAGTTTAGACTGGTGTTGAACTCACTGTGTAGTTCAGGCCGGCCTCGCTCTCAGCAGTCCTCCCACCTCAGCCTGCCAAGTGCTGGGATTACAAGCATGCACCACCATGCCTGGCTTGTGTTATCAGTTATACCTCAGTAAAGCTTAAAAAATGATATCTAGAACCAATTTTTTTTTTTTTTTTTGTGGGTACTGGGGGTCGACCTCAGCACCTCATGCGCCAGCAGGCGCCCATGCCGCTGAGCGATATCACCTTCCCTTTTTTTGTATGTGGGTTCTGGGAGTCGAACTCAGGACCTTGTGCTTGCCAGGCAGGCGCTTACGCCGCTGAGCTATCTCACCAGCCCTATAACCAATTTTAATAATCTTTTCTGATTTGAAGAATCTAAAATGTGTTTTTAACCTTTTCCATAATTCACAGAAGCAAAATTAAATCTTCAACTTTTTATTCAGGAAAGAATGAGTTTAATTTGTAATTGTTTGATTTCTCCAAATTATAAGGGACGTACTTGCAGGACTAGTGTGTCACTAGTAGTTTTGTACTTTTGCTTTTCTGCTAGTAAAAAAGTAAAAAGAGAAAGAAAAGTATTCTGCGTTTCTGAGTTGATTAATATTTACACATATATTGTAATGTTGGAAAAATTTTACCTGATAAAAAAATGAAGTGCCCTTATCTTTTACCTCATGTGGTTGTGTTTAATTTAATCAAAACCACTTAATCAAAAAGATAGTTTTATATTATAATGAAAAATTAAGTTTTGTTACATTATGGGTATTTTTGTTTTGCTTTTAGTTATACAAAAGATTTAAATTACCAGGAGTACCTCCAGCATCAATGGGGAGAGGAAGAGACTGGAATGTTGACTTAATTCCCAAGTTCCTGATGGCTAATGGTAAAAAATTCTAACTTAATTTTAATTATGATAGTATGTTGCATCAGATTTGGAAGTAGAAACTACTCTTAACAGAGAACATTATTCTGAGTGTGAGGAACTGGACTTCGTTGAAGAGAGCCTAGAGTTGGTAAGAATAGAAGGAAGGGGGTATGACTTATTAGTAAATGACTCTAAAAACAAAATTCTAGTTAGCACAATACAAACCCAAATTGTAAACATTTTATAAATATCAGTGGTTTTTGTTTTTTGAGACAGGATCTCTATCATGTGTGATACATACCAAAATTGTAAGTATTAGTAACAGATTTTCCTCTTGATTCTTTGGTGACAGTCTTAAATTCCTGGGCCTGCAGAAATTTGAGTGTTTTTCTAGTTTTTAGGCTTTTAAAACTTTTTTTCAGATCATACTTTTCACATTTTGGAGGAATATGAAATATTTTAATTTAATTCAATAATTTTTATTTATTTATTTATATTTTTTTTGAGGCAGGGTCTCACTGTGTAGTACACAGGCTGGCTTTGAACTCATTTATGTAGCCCAGGCTGGCCTTGAACTCCTGGGGATCCTCCTACCTCAGCCTCCCTAGTGCTGGGATTGCAGGTGTATGCAACCATGCCTGGCTGAAATATCTTTTTAAATTACTGTGATATTAATGTTTTTTTCTAGGATGACATGGAGATGCCAAATTTTGCTTATAGATCTGTTTGTATTTCACGAAATAAAGTATGTGCTACTCTTTCCCCCTTTTTTTGAATTTATATTCTATAGTTTGTTTTAAAAGACTATTTGAAGATTTTCTGAAATTTAAAATTAACTGACTGAATTCTTTTAAGGTAAAGTATAAGCAAAAATTTCTATTATCTGAATATAGGTAATAAAACTATTTTCTTAAAATTAGAAAACAGTTAAGTAGAAAGAAAGGAAAAACTTGACACAATCTCACTATCTGATTATGGCTAATAGTTTGTATTTTGATGTATAACATTTTTTCGGGGGGGTCCCTGTTAGTGTATTATGCTTTTTAGTGAATATGTTTTGAACACTTGTGCTGTGTTGTATATTGTCTAGAAGTGAATTTTGAGGATAAAAGCTATGATTGATTGAGTGATTATTTATTTATTTATTTATTTATTTATTTATTTATTTATAGTACTGGGGATTGAATCCAGAGCCTTTGCACTGAGTCATCCTTAGCCTTTTATTTTTTATTATGAGACACGACCTCACTAAGTTGCTAAGTTGCCTAGGCGGGGCTTGAACTTGGAATCCTTCTGCTTCAGCCTCCCAGAGTGCTGGGATTATAAGCGTGTGCCGCCACGTCTGACTGGCAATGGTCGCAGGGTCCCCACATCTCTTGCTGGGGTTGAATCCAGAGCTTCACATATGCTAGGTAACTACTGTACTGGTGAGCTAAATCCTCAGGCTGTCAATGATCTGTCAAAAGTATTTTCCTTTTTATTGTTACATTCTTCTTTCACCAGTGATGCTACCCTTTTCCCAGTAGCTTTATCAACCCTTGATATTATTTCAGGTTTTGTCATATCAAAAGGTAAAATCTGGACTTTTAAAATTCCCATTTATTAGAGGATGGAATGAGTTTTAGATATCTGCCTGCTTTCCTAGTCTTTACTGAATTAACCTGCCTTGTGCTTTGCACATTTTCTGTTGAAGTTTTTCCATATTGATGTGAAGGAGTCCTTTATAAACCAGGTTATTACCCCTTTAAAGATACGTTTTTCTGTACAAAATGCTTTTAATTTTTATGTCATATTGGTTGATCTTCCTCTGTATGCTTAGAAATTGTCTCTCCACCTCAAGGTTATAAAGAGTACTAATATTTGCAGGGCTGGAGTGCAGCTCAGTGCGTAGAGCACTCGCCTCGTGTGCGTGGTCTTGGGTTCAATCCCCAGCACGGGGCAGGGGGACTACTATTTGCTTTTAGTGAATTTACTGTTTTAGTTTTTTGCCATATAAACTTGCCCATTTTACTATAGAAGCAGATTCACTATTTTATGAAATTTATCTACTTTATTATATTACTGGTTGAAAAGTAGAGATTGAAATTCATTGTTTCAAAATGGTCAATCACTGTCCTTCATCACCATTTATCTTTTCCATTTTGACTAGGACTTTTTTCATATATTTTCTATAAATTACATTTTTGTACATGAGTTTGTATTGTTTTCCCCTAATTTGGGGACCAATTCATATAACTGTACAATATACAAGTCGGTTAACATCTGACTATGTAAATCTCTCCTTATCGTGTATTTCTTGTTGTTAAAAGAATTTTTAAATGTTTAACTACCTTGTGTTTATCCTTTCCAATCAGCTTTAAGATAATTTTCATTTTACAAAGGAGTTTGTTGCTTTTGGTGTATGAGAATTCTTAGGCTTATATTACTTCTAATTGCAAGCCTGGCTCTTTTATCTGATATTGGTGTTTTCACTTTAATGAATATAAATTGACTTAGAAACATTTTTTGAGTTGGCTCTCTTTGAAATATAATAGCAACTATAAAGCAGACTAAATCCATTTGTAATACTACTATAATTCTCAAGCTTATGACTCTAATAAGTATTTCATAGCTTCTGCAAACCAAGTTGAGTTATTAATCTAGAAGTTGTAACATTAAAAATACTTCTAAATATGCAATAAGTATGCATTCTATTTGTACATTTAAAATAAACCTTTAGAGGTTATTTTTGTAATTGTTGGACAGTGTTAAAGAATTGGGGAGCCATTAGTGACAATAAATGCACATTTATTTTTGTGGTACTGGGGATCGAACTCAGGGACTATTAAGCTGTATCCCCAGCTGTTTTAATTTTTTAAAATTTTTTGACAGTCTCAGTAAATTGGCCAGGCCAGTGTTAAACTAGCAGTCCTCCTGATTCATCCACCTGGGATTATAGGCATATGCTGCCATGCCTGGGCTTATTTTTGCTACTTTTTAATGGTAGTAAGTTTTTTTTTGAGATAGGGTCTCACTTTGTAGTTCAGGCTGGCCTTGAACTCACAGCAATCCTCCTGCCTCAACCTCCAGAGTGCTGGAAGTACCGCCATGTGCCACCATTTCTGGCCAGTAGTAAGATTTAAGTTATGGTTTGAATTATGTCACTTTTCTAGGTCAACTGGTTAAGATGCTGCTGTATACCGAAGTTACTCGATACATGGATTTCAAAGTGATTGAAGGGAGCTTTGTCTATAAGGGAGGAAAAATCTACAAGGTTCCTTCTACTGAAGCAGAAGCCCTGGCATCTAGTAAGTAATTTCATTTTCTCAAAATAATAGATTCTGTAGTGGAAAAGGATCTCAGAAATCTATCCATCTGGTCAACTAATACTTATTGAGTGTCTATCATGTGCTAGACACTTTCCTAGGCAGTTGGGGATATATCAGTGAATTTTAATATCACGTACAGTTTAGGAGAGGAGAAGGGAGATAAAACCAGAAAACTTTCCTTTTCATTATCTTTCTACCAGCTATAACATACTAGTAGGAATATTGACTAAATAGGAAGAGCGGGCATTTTAGGTGGAAGTTTACAGCAGTCTGTTTATATTTTTTAGTGTAAAAAGCAGGGAACTAGTTATCTAAGACTTCATTAAAGTAAGTAATCAACAGCATAGTCAACATCCAACTTTTGTTGAGGTTAATTTGTTTTTGATATCTTAAGCTTCTTTTCTCATTATATACCACAGTATATCTTAGTATTTAGAAGAGGAAGAGTATTCAGCATTTTAGGCATTTGGCTGAGTGTAGATCAGAGTTGTCAAAAGAGAAATGTTGAGATTAATGTGTTCATAGATAATTTTTTTCAGTCATGTTTACTTTGTATCTAATAAGAGACTAATTCAACTTACATTTAAGTAGGTACTGGTTATAATTACTTGTAATTGTAAGGTAAAATTGAAGATCTTACATCTGACTTGTTTTAATTGTGTGGGTTTATTTTAAAGTCTTGTAAAACTGGAAGCTGTGTTGTCGGTTCCCACATCTTACATTATACTTCCATTACAGGAGCCTAAGTTAACGATATGCATACTTTCTTCTCATACATTTTTCCTCATCAACCTATTTTGAGTGTGTGCTTTTTGAAAAATTCTTTTATAGGCTTAATGGGACTGTTTGAAAAACGTCGCTTCAGAAAGTTCCTAGTGTATGTTGCCAACTTTGATGAAAAAGACTCTAGAACTTTTGAGGGCATTGATCCTAAGAAGACCACAATGCGTGATCTGTATAAGAAATTTGACTTGGGCCAAGATGTTATAGATTTTACTGGTCATTCTCTTGCACTGTACCGAACTGATGAGTAAGTTTTTTATGTTTTTAGATTTGTATTTTTCTTGGAACTCTGAGTTTCCCAGTTCTCCAAAGTGGAAATTCTTACAGTAAATATATAGCCATGTTGTACTACGAATGATGAGGTTCTAGTTTAAAATTAGTGTTGAGTCTTTTGAGTAAGAAGGTAATGAAATCACTTCAGAAAATGACTTTCAATTGGGCAAGAAAGGAAACTAATACCCACTTTTTTTAAAACATACATTTCCTTTTTCCAGCTACTTAGATCAGCCATGTTGTGAGACCATTGATAGAATTAAACTTTACAGTGAGTCTTTGGCAAGATACGGCAAAAGCCCGTACCTTTATCCGCTTTATGGCCTTGGAGAACTGCCGCAAGGATTTGCAAGGTAAGAGTCTACTTTTAACCTGTTAGCTGAGACTGTCCTGATCCTGAGCTTCATCTTCAACACAGGCATGTAGGTGTGGTTTGACTAAGATGAGGTGTGCCTCTGAGCGAGAAGGTAAAATTTATGTACAGTGCAACAAAGATCTTACGTAGAAAAAAAAGTTTCAGTTTTAGCTACCCACATGGGTGTGAAATGTCATATAGCTGTGGTTTTAATTTTCATGTCCTGAGGACTAATGTTGACCACTTCATGAGCTTATCGGCCATTTGTACAATTTTATGCTGTGAATGTCTTTCTTCACATTGCTTAAGATTTGGGTTGTCTTTTTGTTTTTGATTTGTAGAATCTGATGTATTATGGTGTCAAGTTATTTGTCAGATATATGTATTACAGATTTTTTTCCCCAGTCTGTGGCTTACCTTTTCATAAGAAGTTGTACATTTTGATAAAGGTTCAGTATATCAAAATTATATTTTTATGCTTAATGCTTTGGGATCCTATCTAAAGGTACAAAGATACTCTCTTGTCTTTTTTCTAGAAGCTTTATAGTTGTACCTTTGCATTTAAATGTATGATTCATCTTAAAATAATGTTGGTGTGTGGGAGTGAGGTAGGGCTTGAGGTTCTCTCCCCTGTTCCTCATTCTAGTATTTAGTTGTTCTAGCAGTATTTATAGAAAATATTCTTTTCCAGATAGACTTCTTGTGGGGAAATGAGGTAGACATATCTACTCTGGGATCCACTTTCATTCCAGTGGTTTGTTTATATTTCCTATGCTTATTAGTTTTGTTGTAAATCTTGGAATTAGGTGATGTAACTCCTCTCTCCAGTAAGGTTCTCCTTCAAATTTGTTTTGACTATTGTAGGTTCTTTACATTTCCATATATATTTAGAATCAGGTTGTCAATTTCTAGAAAAATGCTCGCTGAGATTTTGATTGGGATTGAGTTAAATCTGTCAATCAGTTTGGAGAAATTTTTCATTATAATAGTTTTCTGATCCACGAATGTGCTGCTGTGCTCTACATGTATGAAAGTTGATTAAAAATACGGTGAATGTTTAACAAACTTATTGTAATAACACATTGTCATTAATTCTCAAAATACTACCCCTTGCTTCAAATACACTTTTCCCATCGTTCTTGGCAATGAATCTTTTACTGTAATGTTATTTTTTAATTTAAATATTTACCACACTCATATTTATGTTGTCTATGCCCAGTTTAATTTTATGTTAAAGTTGCTGTTGATACATAGAAATACAATTTGGAGGGAGAAGGGAGGACAAGGAGAGGGTTGGGAAGTAAAAAATATTAAGATGTAACACCAGTATATATATGTGCCAGTTGCAGTTCCTCAAGATGAATGTTATTACTGTATATCACAAACATTGAAAAAAGAAACACAATTGAAACACAATTGAAAAAAGAAACACAATTATGTTTATTAGCTTTGTATCTTGTGACATTGTGCTTATTCTACTAGTTCACCTATTCTAGTTTTATAGATTTTTTAGAATTTTTCATGTACATCGTCATGTAATCTGTGAATAGCAAGATTAGAATCTTCCCTTACAGTCTTGGTGTGTTTATTGAACAGCCTAGGATTTCCAAAAGAATGTTGAAGAGGTGAGGATGGGCATTCTTACCTTGTTCCCAGCCTTAGAGAGAAAGTAGTAAATTTTTACTATTAAATATGTTTTTTATAGTTTTCTAGTTTTAAATTCTTTCAGTTCTATTCATACTGTGCTGAGTTTTTTTTATTGTGAATGGGAATTGATAATAAGTTAATCATGCAGATTTTCCTGTCTGCTGTTAATATTGTGAATTACACAGTTGACTTTTGAACATTAAAATCCCCGTATCGCCAGAATATGCCCTTCATCCATGATATATTTTCTTAATGTTGGATTTAATTTGTATTTTTTTATGTGGAAAGATGGATTTTTATATCCCCATTAAAGTTTAGTTTCCCTGTAAATCTGTGCTGTCCATTATGGTTAGTATCTTTCTTGTGACTTTTTCTTTGACCTTTGGATTATTGGGAAGGATATTAATTTCTAAACAGTTGGGGATTTTTCTAAATATCTTATTGTTACTGGTATCTAATTCCATTATGGTCAGAGAACAATCTTATAATCTTTAGAATTAAGTCATATTTTCTGGCTCAGTATATGATCTTAGTGAATATGCCCTCGAACAGAATGCGTGTTCTGTGTATGTTGGGTGGAGTATTCTATAAAGATAGCTGATAGAGATTTTTTTTGGAGACAGTGTCTCACTACATGGTCCACTCTAGCCTTGAACTAACTCACTTTGTAGCCCAGGCTGGCCTCAAATTCAAGGCAATCCTACTGCCTCAGCCTCCTGAGTGCTGGGATTATAGGCATGCACCATTGTGCCTCACTTTTAAAATGACTCTTGAAAGATAGCATATAATAGAGTCTAGCTTTTGCACCCATTGTGACAGATGTTGGCTTTTTGGAATATTTGGTCCAATCGTATTTAACACAGTTATACACATGGTTGAGATTAGTCTGTTATTTGTGCTATCCCCTTCCACACTCACCTCTCTTTCTCTTTTTGGATTATCTTCTGATATTCCATCTTAATTCCTATAATGGCTTTTTATCTACACATTTTTGTTTTTTTAAATCTTTTAGTGCTTATCCTACAAAGTAGAGCATCTTTTATCAGTTTAGAGTTAATATTGTACCATTTTACATAAAATATTGTACAAAAATTTTGCAACACTTGTTCTATTTACCATTCTCCTTTGTGCTGTTGTGTACATTTTACATCTCTGTACTTTATAAAGTCCCACAATTCCATATCAAACCTATAATACCACTAGTGTTATAATCTTTTCTTTTTACATTGAACAGTTTAAAGACATGAACTGAAGGAGGTCTGGGGGTGTAGTTCAGTGGTAGAGTACTTGCATAGCATGCAGGAGACTGGGTTTCAATCCCTAGCACTAAAAAAAAAAAAAAAAGAAAGTAGCTATTAGTATTTGTGCATGTGTGTACCATTTTTGTTGCTCTGTATTTCACTGTGTAAGTGCTTGTTTACATCTGGTATCATTTTTCTTCAGCTTCCCTCTGCATTCTATAGTATAGGTCTGGTGGTAATGATTTCTCTCAACTTTTGTTTATCTGAAAATATTTCACTTTCACTTTTGAAGAACTTTTGCTGGCTGGAGATTGTTTTCTTTTAGCACTTTGAAGCTGCCTTTCTTTTCACTAGTGCCTCCTTTGATTTGAGTAAGTTAGCTGTCATTTGTATCAGTACTTGTTTACACGTATGTAGTGTGTTTTTCTCCTCTGGCTGTGTTTAGGCTTTCAGGATTTTCTTTGGTATGACAGTTTCACTAGGATTTGCCTGGTGGTTTTTGGGGGGTGGGTGGGTTATTGACCTTTTTGTAGACTGAAGTTACTTCAAACACTTTTTATGTTAAATGGAGAATTTATTTATTTACTTATTTCATTTTTTTTTATGTGGGTACCGGGAGTCGACCTCAGGACCTCGCGCTTGCCAGCAGGTGCTTGTGCCACTGAGTGATATCACCGGCCCTTTTTTTCCTTTATGTGGGTACTGGGAGTCGAACTCAGGACTTGCCGGGCAGGCGCTTATGCCGCTCAGCTATCTCACTGGCCCTTAAATGGAGAATTTAAAAGTCATTTCTTCAGGTATTTGGTCTCTTTCCACTCTTTCTGGAACACCAGTCACTTGTATGTTGATACATTATTTTTTAGGTTAGGGAGGCTCTGGGGTTTTTTGTTTTATTTTGTTTTGTTTTTGGTCTCTTTTTCTCTCCTTCATATTGGATAATGCCTGTTCATTTGTCTTCAAGTTCATTGTCTTTTTCTACTATTTTCCATAGGCTGTTAATTCCATTCAGTGACTTATTTTTTTATATTTTAGATCTAGAATTTTCATTTTTTCATAGTTTTCATTTTTATGATTCTCTATTAAACTCATTTTGACTCTTAAGTGTATTTGTAACAGGAGTATCTGTCCTTGAACATACCATTGAACATTTTAAAAATAAAGCTCTCACGTATTTAAACATCTGGGTAACCTGGGCACCTACTGATTGCTTTTTCTGTTTAGTCTGTATCACATTTCCTGTTTTTCACATGTCTAGTAGGTTTGGATTGTGTACGGGGCATATGGATTGGTAGAGATGTTGGGTTCTTCCTCTGAAAAGTTGATTTATTTTTTTTATTTTAAAGAGAAAATAAAAATAAACAGTTTAAAAACAGGCTAATGGGAGAGTAACAATAAATAATACAATTGTATATTGTTATCATAGTTACTCAGAGTACAAGATATAGGAATGAAATATTGTCCAAACAATATTAGCACAAACCTTTCTTTTCAGTGAAGAGAAACTAGCTGTATAACTATCTTAACTACTCATGTATATTATACAATAGATGTTGTGAATTGGGAAGAAACTGTTCAAAAGAAAAGAAACTGTGATGGGGAAAGGAAGGAAGGGAAAAGGAAAAAAGTTGATTTTTTTTTTTTTTTTTTGCTTAAGCAGGCAGTTAAATTATTGGCTGTTAACCTTGAACTTATGGAGGCTTGATTTTATGCTTTGTTAGAGTGGGTCTTTTTTAGTTTGGTTGAATAGTTAAATACTAAGCTGTGGTCTTTCTGGGATTACCAACCTCCAACATGATGATTTTAAACTTCAAACTTGTTTTTCCTGTGACCAACAGTACTAATCTCGGCTTCCCTCTTCTACCATTTGAAGCTGTTGCGTTTTCTACATCCCTTGGATTCTAGCTCATGTGTAAGCACTTCTTGAGCTAGTTACGATTTGAGATTTTATCACAGGTTCGTTGGATCTTCCCTTTGTGGCTCTTCCTTCTGTAGGCTTTTCTCCAGCAGTTTTTGTCTCCTTTGACAGCTTCAGATTCTATCTTACAGTTCCTCAAATCTGTAATTCCTCAAGCTTTCTGCTTCTGTTCTAGCTGCCCCAAGTTACAAAGACTAAGTAGTTTCCCCAGGGAAAAACTGTGTGTATCATGGAAAGATCTCAACCAGTTGCTTCCCTTTGAGTCTTGCCTTCGTTTTCTGCCTGCTTTAGGTATTCTCCAGTGCCTTCTGGTAATACTTCCCCCTACTAGTAGTGGGGATTGAACCCAGAGCTTTGCACATGCTAGGCAAATGCTCTACCATTGAGCTACATCCCTAGCCCCTTTTATTTTGAGACAGGGTCTTGCTAAATTGCCCAGACTGGCCTTGAACTTGCCATTCCTCCTGCCTCAGCTGGGATCATAAGAGTGTGTCACCACACCCAGCTAGGGCACTGTTTTTTTTTTGTTGTTGTTGTTGTTTGTTTGTTTGTTTGTTTGTTGACAGGGTTCAGGCTGGCCCTGAACTCACTATGTAGCCCAGCCTGGCCTCAGACTCACAGTGATCCTCCTGCCTCAGCCTCCTGAGTGCTGGGATTACAGGTGTGTGCCACCACGTCTAGCTAGGGTACTGTTTTTATGTCCAGAGTTGTATTTATATGAAGGAGGATTAGGCTGGTCAATATAAGTGATTCCTCTATTACTGGTCAGTGCTGTTTTTAACTTTGTATTCTTAACTGTGAGTATGGAGTGTCAATTCATGTTATTTACTCTGTTTCATACAGTACTTTATGCTTTAACGACTTAAGCTAACATCCTTTACAAGGAAGCTGAGCAATTATATTTACATATATATTGCATATAATTAACTCTAAGGAGGGTCGAGACTAGCAATTCAAAGTTAATATATTATAATTGAAATATTAAAAATTTTATAGGCTAAGTGCTATTTATGGTGGTACCTACATGCTGAATAAACCAATTGAAGAAATAATTGTGCAGAATGGAAAAGTGGTTGGTGTAAAATCTGAAGGAGAGGTAAGTAACTTACAGCTTAAAAATATTGTATTAGTGTGAAGAAAATTGTATTATCTACCAAGTACTTTTTTGGTGTTGATATTTTAGACTATATGATTTCCTTATGGTAAGTTTATATTCATCATAATAAAGGACTAGTATGGTTTCTGTGTTTTAAAAGAAACAAAGCTCTTAATATTCTTTTATGTCAGTTATTGCTTCTCTAAGGTCTAAAATATGCAGCATTATGGATGAGTTTTAAATGGTAAGTATTCCGTAATTTAAATAGTGTGTGTTGGTGCCTGTCATCAAATTTTTATTTAAATTTAGCTTTATTTGCATCACTTATAATTTATTGAGTGAAATAGGTTGGAGTTCTGAGCTGTATTTCTCAGATTTGAATCACGTACAGTGCAACTCTGATTCCACAGTCTGAAGAGGCTTTGTCTGTAGGTGATGATACTGATGTCTGTTATTAAGAAACAGCCCTCGTTCTTTCCCTTTATCACTATACAACTGAATTTTTCTGTCATTTCACTCAGTTACTGTCCTTAACAGTTCTCTACTAGAGGATGTACTCTAGAATACTTACTGCCTTACGTATTTATGCCTGAAATACTGAAAGTTAAAGCTTGAGCTGAGTGGGAGCATAGGAACCTCTTGGATGGGATATATTTTAACTTATTTAGATTCCATCAGAAATGAAGATTTGAGATCAAATTTTAGTGGCCCATATGAGGAGGTAATGAGAGAGAAAATATAGGACTGGCTTAGGGAAGAAAGTCTAATAATAAATTATGAGGACAGTTTTTAAAATCTGATTTATCCCTCACAGTGATACCAAGAAGCAAACCTTAGGTCTTGTGTAAAATGAGGCTTAGGGCCGGTGAGATGGCTCAGCGGCGTAAGCGCCTGCCTGGCAAGCGCGAGGGCCCGAGTTCAACTCCTGGAACCCACATATGAAAAAAGGGGCCGGTGATATCGCTCAGCGGCACGGGCGCCTGCTGGCGCGCGAGGTCCTGAGGTCGACCCCCCGGTACCCACAAAAAAAAAAATAAAAAAAAATAAAAAAAATAAATAAATAAATAAAATGAGGCTTAGGTTAAGAAACATCCACAAGAGGCACTCAACTGACGGAGTGGCTCTGGCAGACTGAAATCAGTGCCGGTGGTGTTCTGTGCCCATAGTCCTCGTTTGCAAGACACCTGGGGATTTAGTCCCTGAGTTGGGAGATGTTGGCTTTGTACATTTTATCTTCTGAAATGTTATTTAATTGGGTGTTTATAGTTTTGAGTGTATATTTCAGGCAACTTCTTTGTAATCATACTTTGATTGGCTTATCTAAATGAAATACTACAAAACCAGAAAAGCAAGAAATGAGATTTGGATGTGATCATCATAAAATTTTATTAATTTAATTAATTAATTTTATTTTATTAATTATTTTATTTATTTTTAATTAATTTAATTTTATTAATACTTCTCAGATCTATCAGCAGAACTAGCACCATTTTACCATCTGGATCCAAAGCACTTCATTCTTAGACCTCCTTAATATTTAAAGTCATTCTGTGAGAATTTATGAAAATAACTGGGCATGGTGACACATACCTGTAATCCCAGCTCCGTGAGAGGGTGACACAGGAGGTTCTCAAGTCTGAGCCCAGCCTGGGCAACTTGGTGAGACTCTGTCTCACAGGTAAAAATTAAAAGGTTGAGGTTGTATCGTTGTTCAGCATTTCCTGGGTTCATTCCCCAGTACCTTAAAGAAAAAAGCATGTATAAAGGATAGTGAAAAACATCACTAAAAATTATTAACACAGAAGGTTTGAACATTGACCTTTTTTAAAGCAAAGTTAGTTTGGAAGAAGACTCCTAAAAGATAAAAAGTACTGACATATGTCGTTTTGGCAAAGTAGGGTAGGTCCAGCTTCTTCTCATTAACTACCAGGGGATATGGTCTTTCCCTGGTGAACGGATCCCATGAGGATCTTGCACTGTCCTTCACTTGCAGAATTATACTGTTCATTCCTCAGTTCTTGACTTTGAGAATGTTTATCTTGGACCTGGTCATTTGAGGACCCATAGTTTTAGATGCACTTGTTTGATCAACCTCACTATTGCCATTTAGTGTGCTGCTATTAATTTGCAGTTGTCCTCTCATCCATTTCATAATTGGAAACATCTTCCTCTGTTACTTTCCTTGTTTTTGCCAATTATAGAAAAAAATGAAGAATTCTCATTTCTCATGTTCATTGAAAACTAAAACTTGACTACAAAAATGTTTGTAGTAAAGAATGTTTTACAATGCACTTAGAAAATGGAAGGATGACGTTGTACTTAGTGGTGCTTCATCCTTATATATATATAGTGGTTCCCTCATTCTTTTTTATTTAATTCCTAGGATGATGAAATGGCCAAATGGTTTAAGACAGGACAAATCTCATCATTAAGATCCCACTGTATATTTAGATTTATAAATGGCCCAGTGGACACATAAATGTTTTATTGGAAGACTAAGAAAAAATAAATCATGAAATATTAGTGCTTACAGATAGAATTGCTCTAAAAAGAAACTCAAAAAGTTAAGTTTAAAAATTATTTGTCCTATTCCTGATGTTTCATGGGCTAAAAACCAAGTAATCTTGCATTGGCTGGTAATTAGTACCCTTATTAATGTTGTAGATTATTCATAACAACCTTTGCTTTCAGCATAGTTGTTATTTGGGCTATATGGATGTTTTAATCTGATTTTTAAAAGTTCTATTGCAGCTTTTTCTTTCATTTTGTTTTTTGCTTTGTGTAGCTGTCTTCTCACCAACCTCAGAGTTTTGCTGTGAAAGAGAAGGTGCTATAATACATTTATCTTACAACTAAAATTTTACTTATAAAACAGCCTCGAGATGATGATTTTGCTAGTAGTAGATACTGTTTTTAGTAGTAGATACTGTCTTTATAATGCTAGTAGTAGATACTGTTTTTTTCTAGGACATGCACATATGATAGGCCTTTATATACTATTTCATTTAGAGCCAGGATTTGAATTCTGAGCAATCCAATTCTAAGACTTACACTTCTGAATACTGTGCAGCCTCCCATGGAAAATTTATAGGGATTATTGGTAAAGCTAGTTTTGTGTGTGTGTGTGTGTGTGTGTGTGTGTGGTACTGAGCTATATCCCCAGCCCTCTCTTTTAAACTCTATTGAAGATAAAATTGCATTGCTTTTTTTCAGTGTTGGGGTGTGAACCTAGAGCCTTGCAGATGCTAGGCAAATGTTCTACCATTGAGGGATATCTCTAGCCCAGTATAAACATTATCATCCCCCCCCAATTTAAAAAACGGGGATAAAGTACATATAACATTTATCATCTTAACCATTTTAAGTGTACAGTTCATTGGATTTATTTATTTATTTATTTTGGTTTTTGAGATAAGGTCTTGCTATGTAGTTCAAGCTGTCCTTGAACTCACTATGTAGCCCAGGCTGGCCTCAAACTTGTGGGGATCCTCCTGCCTCAGCCTCCCTAGTGGTGGATTACAGGTGTGTGCCATCATGCCCAGCAGTTCATGGGTTTTAAATACATTCATAATGTACAACTCTCACCACCGTGCATCTCTAGAACTTTTTCATAAAGGTGAACTCTTTTATAGTAACTCCGTTGTCTTCCTCCCAGTCCCTGCCATCATCATTTTATTTTCTGCCTCTGTGATTTTGACTGCTTTTAAGTATTTCATGAAAGTGGAATCATATAGTATTTGTCTTTTTGTGAATGGATTATTTCACTTAGCACATCTTCAAGGTTTACCTTGTTGTAGCATGTCAGAATTTCCTTCCTTTTTAAGGCTGAATAAAACTCCACTGTAGGTATAAACCATGTTTTGCATATCCATTTATCTATCAGTGGACAGTTGGGTTGTTTCTTGACAGCTGTCAAGAATAATGCTGCACTATGAGACTGATATATGAATAAATAACCTTTAAGACTCCACTTTGTTTTTTTGGGTATACACATGGAAGTATCATAATTCTGTTTTTAACCTTTAGAGAAACTGCCATACCATTTTTGACAGTGGTTATAGTGTTTTTCATTCCCATCAACAGCACACTGTTTCTCCATGACCTTGCCAACATTAATTTTGTTTTGTTGATAGTAAGCATCCTAAAGGGCATGAGGAGTGTTGTAGTGTTGATTTGCATTTTGCTGGTGGGATGTTGAGCATCTTTTCAAGTGCTGTTGGCCATTTGTGTATCTTTGGAGAAAAGTGTGTTCAAATTTTTTGCTCAGCTTTGAATCTGGTCAGTTTTCATTGAGCTTTAGCTCTTAATAAACTCTGGATTGATATCCCGTATCAGATTTTTATTTTCAGATATTTTCTCCCATTCTGTGTGTTGCATTTCTACACTCTTGGTGTAGTGTTTCTTTTTTTTTTTTTATGTGGGTACTGGGAGTCGAACTCAGGACCTCGCACTTGCCAGGCAGGTGCTCGCGCTGCTGAGCCATCTCACCGGCCCAGTGTAGTGTTTCTTGAGTCCAGTTTGTCAGTTATTTTTGTTGGCTGTGGCTTTTGTATGAATTCAGTACAAATCCAGTACCAGGAAGTGTTTGCCCCACATTTTCTTCTGAGTTTTAGTTCTTTGACACATTCATATATATATATAGTATATGATGTTAGGTAAGACTTCATTCTTCTGCACGTGAATAACAGTTTGCCTAGCACTATTTGTTGAAAAGATTGTCCTTTCCCCAGATTGGTCTTGGCACCTTTGTCAGAAATCACTTGACTGTAAATGTAAAGATTTAGCTCTGGATTTTCTTTTGTGTTCTAGTTAGTGGTCTTTATGCCAGTATCCTGTTGATTAATGAGTTCTCCTTCTCTTTCAAGATTGTTTTGGTTATTCCTGAATTCAATCCCTTATGACTCCATGTAAATTGTAGGGTGCATTTAGTTTAACATTGTTGTCTTTTAATCCATGAGCATGGGATGTATTGCCATATATGTATGTCTTTAAGTCTTTATGTTTCATTACAGATTGCTCGTTGTAAGCAGCTCATCTGTGACCCAAGTTATGTAAAGGATCGGGTAGAAAAAGTGGGCCAGGTGATTAGAGTTATATGCATCCTCAGCCACCCCATCAAGAATACCAACGATGCCAATTCCTGTCAGATAATTATTCCACAGAACCAAGTCAATCGAAAATCAGGTGAGTTTTGAAGACCAGCATGTTGGTGGAATTTTGTTAGATTGCTTTATTTCACTGCAGATTCCTAACTTTACATGCAGTATCATAGTGGAAAGACTAGTTCACATATGGGAAACAAAATATGGGTCCTTCTGGCACCTAGAAGCATCCTGCAGCATTGTGTTTAATTAGACTGGGAACCCTTAGCATCTATCACTTTGAACGTCGGTTTCCCCCTCATTGTAGGGAATAGACTGACAGCAGGTGAACTGTGGAGATTTGTGTTTACTAGATGAACAGATTCCACTTTTTGAGCTGATGACATATACAGTTGCTTCTATAGCATTACTTGGGAAGTTAATTCTTTGATTTTAGGAATGTGCTAGAAAACAATATTCATTTCTGTGATTCAGATCAGTACTTGGCCCTAAAATTGCAACTGATTTGTTTGTTTTAACCAGTTTTCAACCATTGTGTTCCCATCTTTGTTTTAACTAGAAGCCCTACATTGTATTTATCTACAATTTAATTTACAAGGGATTATCCGCTTTTAAACAGTTAAGAGCTATCTGCATGATTTTTTTTTTTTTTAAAAGTGATAATGAACAAAGGGACTTGGACTTAATATTTCATTGGTTCCCAAGCAGGCCCCAGATCTGTGAAAATCTAAAAAAAAAGGGTTCAGTAATTGCTTTCTATATTTGAAAGTATGTTCTTTCTTAGAATAGTTGTATACAGACCAAGTCGATATCAGGAATTACATCGGTTTATTCCAATTCAAAAATAGTTCCTGATCTGCAGTTTTTAGTTGCTTTAATAAGTGAGAAAATCAGATTTTTTTTTTTTTTTTTTTTTTTGTGGGTACCAGGGGGTCGACCTCAGGACCTCGCGCGCCAGCAGGCGCCCGTGCCGCTGAGCGATATCACCGGCCCCTTTTTCGTGTGTGGGTTCCGGGAGTCGAACTCGGGCCCTCGCGCTTGCTGGGCAGGCGCTTAAGCCGCTGAGCCATCTCACCGGCCCCAGATTTTTTTTTTTTGAGACAGTGTCTCGCTCTGTAGTTCAGGCTGGCCTTGAACTCACTATGTAGCCTAGACTGGCCTCAAACTCAAGGCAGTCCTCCTGCCTCAGCCTCCTGAGTGCTGGGATTACAGGCGTGCACCACAACGCCTGGCTGGAAATCAATTCTTGGTAAATCCTTTCATTGCTGTTTAAAACCTTTCCAAATGCAAGGTCCAGGGTGGAAGAAAATTCAAGTGTTAACATGGTTTGGCAGATTTTTCAGTGAGTTACTACAGAGCTGGGACTAGATTTCATTCAGTTCACAGACGCATAAATTCTTAATCTCTAATAGGTTAAAAGAAATTCCAGTTATTATTTACATACTTTACCATGACCCTTACCTCCATACAGAACTTTAGCTTAGAAGAGCTTGCCGATTTCAGGTAACATTCGTTAACAGCTCAGTGAAACGCAGTGAAGTGTGCGTGCACCTGTTGCCCTTGTTTAGGAGCTCCAGGCTGTGAACTGTGTTGCTTGCCTCTAGATATCTACGTTTGCATGATCTCCTCTGCACACAACGTGGCAGCGCAGGGGAAGTACATTGCCATTGTTAGTACAACCGTGGAGACCAAGGAACCTGAGAAAGAGATCAGGCCAGCTTTGGAGCTGTTGGAACCAATTGAACAGAAGTGAGTGTTGCATTCTTTTATGTCGACTAAAATATAAAATATAAGCTCAGGTCTTGATTGTGGCTCTGTGAGGGGGTGCATATGAGAACTAGGAAGCTGGTTGGTGGCTGCTGTGTGGATGTCCTTATAGTGTCACATCTCTACTTGTTTTGGTCACTTTCCTCACTGTTGGGACACAGTTCCTGACATCTGCAACTTGAAGGTGCAGAGATTTGGGCTCATGGGTTTTAGAGGTTTCCATCCATAGTCAGCTGGCTGTAAGGCCTAAATGGCATGTTGGAAGGGCCTGTGGAGGAAAGCTGCTCAAGTGGCCTTTAGAAGATAGAGGAGATACACCCTTCCAGGTCACGCCTGTAATGACCCACCTTATCAGACGCCACCTCCTAGCAGCAAGTCAGCTATAGCACGTCCATGATCCAGTCACCTTCCAAAAGCCCTGCTTCTGAGTGAGCACGTGAGTGTTTGGGGTCATTGTTGATCTAAACCATAATACTACTGGTACTGGTCTTAGCCTTGGAGCATAGAACTTTAGGCAAAGCAGTGACTGGGTGTGGGGCCAACTAACCTGCCAGTGTAATTTTTTCCCCTCTAGATTTGTTAGCATCAGTGACCTCCTTGTACCAAAAGATTTGGGAACAGATAGTCAGGTGAGTGTGGTGATTCCAAAAGAACATTATTGAGCTTTATTGGGGAACATCTCTAAACAGTCTTTTAAGTCTTTGCCTTCTTTATTTGCAGATCTTTATTTCCCGTGCATATGATGCTACAACTCATTTTGAGACAACCTGTGATGACATTAAAGACATCTATAAAAGGATGACAGGATCCGAGTTTGACTTTGAGGAAATGAAGCGCAAGAAAAATGACATCTATGGGGAAGACTAACAGCAGTAAATGTTACTAATTAGGACAGATTTACAATTTGGCAAATACATATTATATGAAATCAACATTGTAAGGCCTGCTTTTGTAATCACAATGGAGATTGAAGAGCGCTGTACCAGTGAATACTCCCTTAATCTTTCTAATCTTAAGTATTAACTTTTCATGGAGTGGCCATTCAGACTGACCAGTTACCATTCTGTTCAGTTTAACCAAGCTGGCTTTTTTCTAGTGAAGGAACAGTTTAAAAAGGTTGTGATACCAATACAGAGAACTTGATACAGTATTTGTATCTTTTAATCAGTGTAGACTTTGCAGTTTTGTGCTTCTGCTGCTCAAGAGGTGGATCCATACAATGTGTGCCATCTTGACATTAAGGAGATTCTAAATGGAATATTCCTTACTTTGGGACAGCATCCTTAAGTTTTCCCTATACGTATTTTGTGTTATGTCAGATAATTATGGGAAGGGCCCAAATAGTATAGCCACAAGTTTGGTTCATGTGGACATATACTTCTAACCAAACTCCAGACTAAGGGAGTGTTTGGAGAAAGCCAGTATGTGTTGTTTTAACCTAGGAAAATTGAGAGATGGGGAAAGGAACTTATCTATAAAGCAGGTAAAATGTAGAACCATCTTTTGTATCCCAGGTGCGGCTTCTTCAATGGACCAAGCTGCAATGCAGTATTGATTTGACAGAGCCTCTACTTCAATGATGTCTGTCACAAAATGGCTCCAAATGATTTCTGTACTGCAAAATAAAGCCAAACTCTGGAAACCACTGCTCTCTGTATGGTTCTGTTTGTGTCGTGATTGGGAGGGCCACAACAGCTGCTGCACATTGCATTGGAGAGCTGAGAGAGACGCCCAAGCCAGATATGCACAGGAGCCTGGGGTGTGTACAGCTCCAGATCTGTGTGTGTCGGAGCAGTCGGTCCCTGTCCTGCATCTTCACTGTGAGAAGACCCACGTTTTATTCTTGACAGAACATGATTGCTAAGACACTTTTTGGTAAAGTGTGTGTGTGACACTGGGAATTGAACTCAGAGCCTTCACACTGAGCATCCCAAGTACTTTTTGTTTTGAGACAGGGCCTTAACTAAGTTGCCCAGGCTGGGCTCGAAGTTGTGATCCTCCTGCCTGAGCCTCCCAAAGTGCTGGGATTACAGGCACGCGCCACCATGCCTGGCCTGTTTTTTGTTAATCTCAGCAATGGTGTAGAGCAAATATTATTTCCCATACAAATAAAAGTTACTGTATGGATAAATGCTCTTTTTTTTTTAATATGCAGCACTGGGACTCAAACTCGGGACCTCGCACTTGCTAGGCAGGCGCTTATGCCGCTGAGCTATATCACTGGCATAAATGCTGTTTATAGCAGCAATTATAAATGAATTTTTTTCAGGTACAATAGGTACTATGTACTTGAAATGATAAAACTAGTTTTTGCTGGTACTGCTTTTCTCCTTCATAGTGTTAAGCTTCACTATATATGTAGCTGTTTACCATTCTTAAAATATATTAAATATGAAGAAGGGGAAGTAGGTGATCTGGTAAATGGAATAGGGTAATGAAAATTTAGTTATTCAGATAGTCTGTGATTAACACAGACTTCCTCAGCTTCTGCTAGAGACATTTTGAGGCAGATCCCTTTGTGGTGGGGCTCTCTGGTATACTGTAGAAACCAACAGCATCTCCCTACAATGACAACCCAGAATGTCTCTAGACATCAGATGACAATCACTGCATTATCTACACAAGAAAATTAGAAGTTCTTTTAATTCCTATAATATTTCTAATTGTGAACTTTAATGCCAGCATGAGCTGAATTAGTAATAAATAAAAAGCAAAAAAGAGACCAGAACATTTTTATATTCCTCAACATACTTCATAAACTTCATGTGCCAGGCCTGAAAAGCACAGAGATGATGAAGGTGCCATTCTCTGAAGAAGTTCACAGTTCAGGGGAGACATGTTACTATATAGTAAGTTATTAAAAAGGCAACGTGGAAATGGAATAGGATGGCTTTCTGGGTAAACATCTGAGATATGACTAGTATCAGGCAGACAGTGGTAGGTAGTAGGTGCTTGATGTTTTTCTTAGTAATTATTTCAAAATAATTTACTATAACAAACGCAGTTATGATCCCCTTACTAATTCTTGTTTTAGGGGAAATACTGGGAGGGAAAGAACACCAGATGCACAAGGCAGGTCAGTGGTAGGTGAACAGAAGCCAGGCCATAGTGCTCTATGTGGTAGGATTCCCTGGAAGCAATTTTAAGGCTAAAATTGCTAAGACATTTCACACAAGTTTAATTTTGCTCTAAAATCACTGCAGAAAGAATGATTTTTAGTTGTCTTTATTAAAAAAATGAAACAAATCAGTTATAAAAAACTGTGGCTCCAAATAGTATGCATCTTTTACAAATGGTTTTTTGTGTTTTAAAGATAACTGTAGAAATTACTTCTATTATCATAAATAAATGATTATTTCTTTCTCAAATGGTTGATTTTTGTAGTGTAGTATTAGGAACTGAGTAAGTGGAAAAGTTTATAAATGGGTATCGTTTAGAAAAGTGTGTAGTGTTGCTTGTTTAACAGCAAATAAAACCAAAAATATTACAGTTTTTTACAAGGGTGGTAAAACTGAAAACACCACACAACATGCATTTCATATGCTTTTTTGACATCAACATGCAAAAACAAAGCTACTTGTTAAAATACTTATTTTGCTCCAACTACATAAACATAAAATTCTTGTTCAGTTTATAGCTTTGAAGGCATAATGTTTCAAATAAAAATAAACAGTGTTCAACACTGCAACCCAAATCTAATGGCAACTAATTGCCACTGTAAAGTTAGACCTTCTAGCAAAATATAAAAAATGAAGGAAAGTTTTCCAAGTTGTAGAGCATTGAGTTTTCAAATACGAGGAGACAGTTTGTATCTCTTTTTTTAATAGAAAGGAGGAAAGTACTGTTCTGTTGGTGGCATCCTCCACATGTAGGCAAGCTGCAGCTAAATCACCTGTATAAACAAAATTGATAAGACAAAATGAACAAATATTTTACAAATAAGATTCTATATTTAATGGGGCAAACTTTTATGCATAGTATTATGCAAGCCAGGTTAACAACAACCTACTTTGAATTACTACTGGTAATCTCATTAGTGATAATTAAGGAAGCTAACAGTATTTCCATGCCTAAAAGAATGTAAAAAAAAATACAGCACCAGGGCCAGTGATACAGCCTAGCAGCATAAGTGCCTGCCTGGCAAGCGCGAGGTCCTGAGTTTGATTCCTGGTACCCGCATTAAAAAAAAAAAAAAAAAAAAAAAAGCATAATGTGTATTGTGAAGAGCAGTTGAACAGCTGTTTCCCACAGATACACAAGTGTCTGCTGCCAACAACTCAAAATTGCGTGGCAGTTGCATAGGAAGTGTTCTTACCAATAGCTGCTTCTAAATGGAGCTGCTACTTTTTGTATATTCTCAATGAAGTGATTTACATCTGTAGCAAGGATTCCATTATTCCCAAAGACTTCACTGGAGATATGCTTATCTGTAAAGAAGAAAAAATTTTTTGGTTTGCAAAATGTTATTCACGTTTTCTGAAGTAGCAGAATTCCTTAAGAAAAAAAAAAATCTTACGTAGAGCTCCTCATTAACGTGTAAGGTGAGGAAGAGGAAAAACCCTGTCTGGTTGAAACAAAAAGATAAGATTTGGGAGCTGCGGTATCCATGGTGGGTGGTGAAAGAAACTGAAAACTGCTAATTGACCACTCCTGTAGTTGTTTAGATAAACTTTTAAAAAAACCTGGTTAAGATTAACAGAAAACATGAAAAATAAGAAAGTACTTATAGGAGCTGATGAAACTTTTAACTAGAGGACTATTAACTACACAAGTAACTATGAACTACAGAAGTAACTACTATTAACTACTAGTAACTACATATAGCTGGCCAGTCCCCTCTGATTTTATGTGCATTTGTCAAAACACAAAGTTTGTTACTGGCTGCCAGCTGTGGGATTTTTGCACATACATTAGGAATTCAATGACTACTCTAAAGGACATTTCTAGAGCACTGAAATTCAGACAGGAATTTACCTGTTAGGAAGACAGCAAATCTGGCATCGGCATGCTGACTTTGTAGGTTTATCAAACATTTCAAAATTTCTGCTTTTGTTTGTGACTGAGAATCACAGTGGTGATAGTGAAGCAATTCAATGATATTAGCACTCTGATATGATCTCAATATTAAGTTCTTTTTATGAGCAACTGAATCCATTCTGTGGAAGAACAGGAATGTTAACAACCAGACTCACATTCAGTATAACTTTGTGACCCATTTATGTATTTCTTACTACATCTTAATTTTCATTCCTTATTTCTAGGGCTTTTTCTTGCCTTCATTTTGTTAAAACACTCAAGCTCATAAAAGATCCTGCTCTTTTCTTCTTAATGTTGTTTTTCATGAAACACTTGGCCTCCTGAGTGTCACTGTGCTATCAATAAGTTGCTTCAAAATGTTACTACTATAGTCACCCTTTTGTAAACAGACTGTAAATCTAGGACTCATTCCAAAGCAAAGAGGTATCACATACTTACCTACTGTCACTTCAAACCACATGGCTTGGCAAACCTTTTAACAACTTGTAGTGGACATTTTTGTGTTAAATATTCGTTTAGTAATGAATTTCTTTAAAACATCTATGCAATCAGGTGTGGTGACGCACACATGTAATCCCAGCACTTGGGAGGCTGAGGCAGGAGAATCACTGCCTCATATTACTGCACATTATAAATTAATTTAAATTTTATTAGAATTCAGTATGCATTTGTCTACAAAGAAAGAAAAAAAGGTACATACTAATAGGATTTTTTCTTTTTTTTTGTTTAAATGTGGGTACCGGGAGTCGACCTCAGGACTGGGCAAGCGCTTGTGCCACTGAGTGATATCATCAGCCCTTTTTTTCCTTTATGTGGGTTCCGTGAGTCGAACTCAGGACCTCATGCTTGCCAGGCAGGCGCTTATGCCGCTGAGCTATCTAACCGGCCCTAATAGGATTTTAAGGGAGGTGAGAAACTATGAAAATTCTGGCTGGTGTCTAAATTCAATGAAGTTGGTGATTATTTGATTATAGGATATAAGTATAGACGTTTGTTTTTGAGACAGGGTCTCACTGTGTAGTTCAAGCTGGCCTTGAGCTCACTTATGTAGCCTAGGCTGGCCTCAAACTCATGGTGATCCTCCTGCCTCAGCCTCCCAAATGCTGCGATTAACAGGCCTGTGTCACACCATCCGACCTGCTTAAGCATTTACACACTCTATTCTTACCTTCCTACCAGCGAAAACTGTGCTTTATTTCCTCTGCTAACTACCTTTCAAGGGAAAAGCCTTTCCCAAAATTTTGTTCTTTACCACTGAGTTACATTCCTATCCCCTTTTAAAAAGTATTTTTGAGACAGGGTCTTGCTAAGTTGCTCAGGCTAGCCTCAAACTTGGACATTCTTCTGCCTCAGCTTTCTGAGTTGCTGAGATAATAGGTGTGTACCTATCTACCCTCCTTTCTTCCTTTAAAGGAAAGTCACATGTACTCTTACAGTTTTAGCTACATTTGCTTCTATTTTGTTGGAGAAAGTAATATGGTCAAATGGGTAAAAAACTGTCTTTAGAGGTGAATATTTTGGGGTTGAGGACCAGATTCAAAATTACTTGTTTGACCATGGTCAAGTTTATTGTTTTCTAGGTGCTTCAACTTCTATATTATGAAAGGAGATTTTACTATCTACCATCTAGGGATGAAGCTGAATGAGATGGCCGGTGTAGAATACCAGTGCCTGACATTTTCACCAGTTAATGGCTTGTCCAGTCTGTATCCTTTTCAAGACTGCCTATAAGCCCAGTTCCTTTCCCAGTCTTCTCTCTGGCCTGGGCAAACTTGGAGGCATGCCTTGGATAGGAAGGAACCCCCATAAGCCCCAGTTCTCTCTGGCCAAGGAATCGAAATTTTCTTCCTTTAAAAATCACTGCTTTAGATGTAAAGAAGTTTATCTATTTGTAGCCTCTTATTTAAGGGTAAAACCGAACTAAGGCCAGATTCTAGCTTTTTTTTCCCACTTTTTTTGTAACCAGCAATTTAATACATGAATAAATATTAAAAAGCCCCTAATGCATCAGGCCCATAGTTCAATTTTTTTTTTATAGTTCATGGTAGTTGAGCCTGAACCTTCAGTATATGAATGTTTTATGACTCCTAAGTTTGACTGATTTCTATTATTATAGAGAAGTGCTTGGCTCAATTACTGTTACAGTATACAGCTTCCTTCTTGGATGCCCTGCTACAAGAAGAAAACAGAGTACTTAACCAGGAGGCCTGTGTAGTGATGAAGGTGACTTCCATTCCAGCATCATTCACTTGCCTGCAGCACTTGCAGTGAAATTAGCCTACTGCATGTGGAGCAGGAGGGCAGTTTCAACCCCCACTCCCCACAAAGCTCTTACCTTAATTCTTCCTTTAGTTTTTTATTTTCTCTGTAGTGAAGCAACCACTTCCATCTTCCATTTCCATTTAGTTTTTCCAGGATTTTGACAATTTCCTTCAGCTGAGCTACAGAATTGAGTTTAGCAAGAGATGTTTTAGAGTTTTTGTTGGCTGATGCAAAGTCCAGTAATCACTTGTAAAAAATAAGTCCCACTGTTGAGTATATTACCACTGCCACTTAGATGTGACTGGGCAGCATGAACTCTCACAAGGACACAACCTGTGGCCCCTCGACTCAGTTCTGCCCGCTCACACTATGGTCAGAGAACTGCAGGGAAAAGAGTGTGGTGGTTACCAGCAGCTAAAGCGCTGACTGGGTAAGCCGTGTGATGTGTGATGGATCAGAAGTGGGAGTCCAGTGCAGTGCAGGAAAGGTAGTGGAGGTTTCTAAATGTAGAATCTACAAATACTTTTAATCCCAGTTTCCAAGGACAATTCATGGAGGTTAAGGTAGATCATTCTTCTGATCCAAAATGCTTTCCACATGAGTTCTAATGTGATCAGAATCAGGGCATACTTGTATTATACATAAAAATGCCCACACTGAGAGAAGTAAATTCTGTGTGAGTGTTCAAGGAGCTGATTAAACACTGACTTTTGGTAACCATTTTTTAGATGTCTGTGATATCAACAAGATGGTAGGGACAATGCCATTAGAAATGGAGAACAGCTAATTCTTTTTTTTTTTTTGGTACCGGGAATCGAACTCAGAGCCTTGTGCTTGCCAGGCAGGTGCTATGCTGCTGAGCTACATCCCCAGCCTGAGAACAGCTGATTCTAAGCAAAAAGTTTAGTATGTGGTAGACTTGGTTTGGCAAGTGAAGGAGTTAAGTATGAAAAACCTCTTCCTCAAATCTGTATGAGTGTGCAGCCACACTGAGAAGGAAGGAACTTAGAAGCATGTTTGGTGAGGAAGACAGCCAGTTTAAAGAGGTTAAGAGCACTACTATAAGAGAAAAAAGTGCTTAGTACAGCAGCTGACAGACACTAAGTCTTCAATGTGCAGTAGCTCATATTCTTTAGATGTGGTATCTTTTTGATGAAATAGTGAGATCACTGGGTGAGGAGAAATTCACCTGACTGGATTGCAATGAAACAAGAATAGAAAATGAAAGACCAACCTAATGTTACAGTTTCTAGTATTTTGTCATCTGATACCACAAAGCCCCCTGTGTGAAACAGTTCTTGGTGCGTGTCATTCAGAACATCTTCAGGGTTGTCTACTCCGGCAAAGATGACACCAGGGAGGTGCTTCAGCCTCAGCAGAGAAGGAATCTGTTAGACATAAAGGGACCCCATGAAAACAGGTACAAGGATTTTGAAGCTTTAAAACAGCTGAAAATACCTTTAACCTGGGCTACTGCCTGGTATCCTGGTCACGCATGGAATATTTCTCAGTTCATCATCTGTGGTTACAAACATGTCAAAATTAATTTTTAAGAAATTCCCAAAGGCTAGAAATAATGATTCATGAGGGAAGAGTGCATCTGAAGTTTTGCGTTCCTGTAAAGAAACCATTCAGGACACAAACAGCATCATTTTGCCTCCAGGCTCATGTCACAGCCTGACAACAGCAACACAATAATGTACCTAGCCTGTATCTACAAGCTGGAACTTCCTGGGATAAGCAACTACATTTTATTAATTACTAAGAAAATTTTCACATGTCCTTTGTGTGTGTGTCTGTGCGGGTGTGTGTTTGTGTTACTGGGGACTCAACCCAAGGCCTTTGCACTAAGCTACAACCCCAGTCTTCATTTTTTGAGATACGGTATCTCTAAGTCACTAAGTTGCCCAGGCGGCTTGACTTGTGATCTTCCTGTCTCAGCTTCCCAGACTGCTGAAACTGGTATTTTCCACCGTGCCTAACTCTCACAAGTCCAACATTTTAAAACAAGATTTCTCATTATTAGACAGGGAGTGATACAGATTTATCTCAAGTGAGAAAATTTAGGAATCTCACCTCTCTTCACAGTTCTTGCTTAGTTATATGAGCAGATTCCTATTATTGTCTGAAGGTGCAATGGCACTATGTGTGTGCCATATGTGTAAGCTCCTTCCCTACACAGAGAGGCAGGGACAAGTTTGATACTGCAGAACAACTTCAGTGCCTGGAACATAGATCTTTGTACGAAGGATATTTGCAAACTTACCTGATGCAAATGTGATGCTATATCTTCATTTCTGATGATGACTACTAGAGTATCATTCATTCTGTGAAAAGCCTGACAGAAATGCTCAGGTTCAATTTCTGTATGGCCTCCTTTCCTCAGAATGCTCTGAAAGATTTATAAGTGGCCATTACTAAAAAGGGGATACTTGCACAGAACTTTTATAGTTTATTAAAAACAATCCATCAAAAAAGCATATCCTGTTTACTAAATTAGATCCTAACAAGGCAACATAAATAGTAATTTCTTTTATTACTAAGTTTTATACATTAAAAATGACTCTCAGCTATAATTACTGGATTCAGAAGTTTATTTCAAAAGTAATGCAGTTGATAACACATCTTTAATGTTTATAAAATATGAAAAGCTGATTTTTAAAAAACAAAATGGGGCTGGGGATATAGCTCAGCGGCACAGTGCCTGCCTGGCAAGCATGAGATCGTGAGTTCGATTTCCGGTACCAAAAATGAAACAAAACAAAACAAATCTACGTGAGTTTCACTTTCTTCAAAGGTGTGAAGTACTTTGGGGATGCCATATATTTACACTTAAAATACCGCCTCTATCGAGGCAAGCCTGGGCTACATCGTGAGTTCACGGCCAGCCTGCACTACAAGGCCAGCCTCCACTACCCTGTCTTAAGAAACAAAACGGAACAAAAAATAAAACCTTTAGTCACAACATATTTAGAACTTTAAAAAATTATACCTAAGCATTTCCTTTATCACTAATGGGGACTGATTTTGGAGGGAATCAACAGTTGTTTGGAAATTGCATCTTTTTAATAAGGTGGGTGACAGTTTAAATCGCATGTGGTTGTAAAGCACCGCTGTGACAGTTCGCTACCGTTACCCCAACAGCTCTCCGCACGAAGCTTCGCTGGGAATGTCTGTTTGTGTAATCAATGCACCAACTCAACTTGGCCTTCCCTTGTGACTTTGACTGGATGCTTCTACCTGAAGGATTCTTGGTTTCCGTAGCTTCAGCTATACCCAAAAACGTTGTCTGCGGGCCGGTGAGACGGCTCAGCGGCTTAAGCGCCTGCCTTGCAAGCGCGAAGGCCCGAGTTCGACTCCCGGATCCCACATACGAAAAAAGGGGCCGGTGATATCGCTCAGTGGCACGGGTGCCTGTTGGCGCGCGAGGTCCTGAGGTCGTCCCCCCGGTACCCACAAAAAAAAAAAAAAACAAAAACGTTGTCTGACCATCGTTTATCTCATGTATGAAAAGAATATTACTTTGACCCATCTGCCTAGGATCTTCAAACAACAAATTTTAACTATCTCATTATCATAACAGATCCCAAGATTTTCAAAGAAATCTGTACAAAATTTCTTCAACAAAGAGCCCAATGAAATATCTAAATTTAAATCTTCAGCTGTCACTTGTTTTACTAATAAACCATTAGAATGAATAATTTTTCATCAAATCCTGTGATGTTCTGGGTTGTGCACTCCAATTTCAATAGTAATAAAGAACCTTGAAGATCTTACTCATCTTTCTTATGAATAGACAAGCCTAGCATTCCACCACTAATTATAATGCTTCAGGACTCTCCAGTTCAGAAGAATTACCAAGAGTATGTTTCTGAGCTCTTAAAAACTTTTTGCTCTTTATAGTATGTTACTGTCAAGTTTATTTTAGGATGTGTTTACTTTGTCACCTGAAGTTCAATTTTACCTCTGCACAAAATCTGTTACTGTTATAAATAAACAAGCGTAACTAGAAGTACCCTACTACAAATGAAACAGCACTGCTGTGATCACCTGCTCTGGAAAGGAAGTGAAAACTAAGATTATTTGCTCTTCTGTTGCTTTTGAGACGGAAACAAGGAAACCAAGTATTTTACTCACTATGGCAAAACAGGTATGTTTTCATGATGCTAACTCAGCTGACTCCTCATTCCTGACTCATCCCACACATACTGGGGTACAGGATGAGAAATTAACAAAATTAACTTTAGAAGAGAAAACAGATTAACTTCCAGATTGCTTCTGGAGGCCAAGCACCTTCAGAAAGACTGAAGGTTATTCAGTGTTTTATCTTTTCAACTACACTGTTTACCAAAATGGCCAGGAACCTGGAACAAAGATGAGGTAGGGACAAGAAGAAACCAAACCCAGCAGCCATTTATTCAGAGTCTTCAGAGAATAAAAACATACTTGGCGGCAGGAGGTGTGTATGTGGGGAACAGTTATGTTAAAGAACAGATTCCATAAATGTGAAAAAAATTTAAATCGTTTAACATATTTCAATGACACAAAGTAGTAGCCATTTTATAGAAGAATAAATGTGACTCACACTGGACAGCTTCACATTAGGCCCGTTACCTGCCATTTTCCTAATTCTCCATTTGCAGAAAAGACTGCCCTAAAATGCAAAAATGCTGCTATTCATCTTTTAAAAATATTTTTTAATGGATTCCCAGTGGCCTCAGGATAAAGTCTACATGTTCGTGTGACTTAATGAGGCTCTTCCTAACATGCTCCTTCTCTCGTCTCTAAAGTCATATCCTGATAGTAAACTCTACATTTAGTTGTGCTGATCAACTCCACTTCCCCTGGCTTCTGTCCATCCCATTGTCTAGAAGCCTTTCCAGTCTCCACACTCACTGGCTTCTGTTGCCCTTCATGGTTTTTTTCTAGTGCAGTACTGAGTCCTTTAAAACTGCTCACTCTGGCCAGACTTCCAGCTCACAAACTCTGCGGTTCCTCTTGCAGAACCTCATGTGTTCACCAGGTTCACATCTGACTAAGGATAGTGGGGCATATCAGGAAATGTGTAACCAGTTCCATGGCTTTTGCAGAGGCCTTGGTACTCATCTGTGGCACCAAGTGGTCTTGTCACTAGTGCACTATGCACATCCCTATCACAGACTTCATAAGCATTCTCAGATGTCAAGTGGGAGTTAAACAAAATTCTGTAGCAATTCTACCTGCAAGGACTAACTTATCATGCAGCAGATCCTTTGGAGTTAGTGTCACCAGAGGTGCTGACATGGTGAAGTATGGGAAAGACCTAGTGAGGCATTTAGAAGCAGTGTACTTCATGGTTAGCTCCCTATCACTTCCTTAGGAAAGATCTCCTGAACCAGGCTGATCACCTCAAAACATTGGCAGAACACCAGCATCGCAATACTCACTAGAGCTTTATATTGATTTATATGATCCTATTTTTCTTGTCCCATTAGACTATAAGGATCATCACAACAAAAAGGCAACATTTCTTCCCTACCCAGCACATGCTAGGACTCTGAAAGAACACAATGGACAAAACTGCTACTGTCTGAAAGGAGCTTTCAGTTGCCAGGGTTGGAGGAAAGAGCAGCTGGCACGCTTGGGGTCCACCTCTGGGCAAGGGCCCCAGGCACAAGGGTCTGGTTACATATGGGGTAGTGGGAGTGAAAGAAGTCAACATAGTCAGGACAAGAGGAGTAAGCTTTCTTACAGAAAAGAGTTCCAACCATGAAAAGGAAGGCTAGTGACATATACTACATTATCTATCATGGCTCTTTGTGCTGAGAGGAATTAGTAACAGTGACACTTAGAGGCATAGGGTTCACCCATTCCCCAGAAGTGCTGTTCTTCACTACAAAGACCCACAGCTCCTTGGACAAATGGCTAACTCCAAGGCTGGGGCAAGGAAAATACAAGAAAAACCTGAACATCATGTTGCACCACAAAGTAAGGAAGTACCCAAAGAATTATGGAGACATCAAAAGGACAAAGAAGCCAGCTCAATGTGACTCCCATTGGCTGGGTCTGGGACAATTCCAGTGTTAAAAAAATGAAGGAACAGATAGCAATCCTTTGAGTATAACATAGACCACAGTCCACACTAATATAAGTAAGTAAATGAATGAATGAATGAATGGGAGAGAAGGAGAAAAATCTACCCTGCAGTAGAATGCCAATTAACGAATGTAAAATGATGGAATTAGAATACTACCACATGGCAACCAACAATCATAGTAACTGATTCAAATTAGAATCATCAATAGATGTTAAATCAGGTCAGTAAAATTCTGAAGAACTGGATTATTTACACAGTCTCAAGTACCTCCTCACTTGTTAATTACTTACTAATAACTACAACATGTTTATTAACTTTACATTGAGAAACCTGACAGAGATCATCTTAACCAAGTAAAAAATGTTAATACATCAATAAGGGGACACACAGACATCAGGTGCCTCATAATAAAATGCACCAAGAGATCAGAGTATCACATCTCGTCTAAAATGCACAAATAATAAGGAAATAACACATCAACACAAACTGAAGGAAATTCTATAAAATAACTGGCCTTACAATCTTTAAAACTGTCACCATCATAAAAGTAATGGGAGAGGAACTATTTCAGATTGAAGACATGACCACAGTGGAATTTCTGCAATAGATGGTCATATTGGATTAACGTTAACTTCCTGATATTTATGATTGCACTGTGATTATATAGAAGAGTATCCTGTACAAAGGTAATGCACACTTTACAAATGGTTCAGAAATGTTAATACTAAAGTATTTAGGTAAGGGGTACTATTTCTGCAAACTTTATATAAATTTGAGGTTATTTTAAATAAAGTGTTGTCCCTCAAACATAGGAATCTAGTAAACTCTGGGAAGATAAAATGAAAAAGCTAATGGCACATCAAAAACAGATTCTGGCTTCTCCAAAGTCAGCATTTCACCATGGTTATATCACTTAAGTTTAAGGATCATATATGTTCTCACAAGAATATCAGCTGTTCTAATAATCAAATATAAAATAATACATCCTTAGCCAAATGAAGTCCCTCTCAACAATCCATACTACGGGAACACAGGTAATTAACTTTTGAAAAAAAATCTGTATATTAATAGTAGAAATACATTTATATTTATACTTGATTACAAGCACGCCTACACTGGTAAATTTTTGTGATAAGTAGTTATTGCACTAATTCTGGAACATCATGTAAATATTCAAATATAGTAAATATAGGGATCCTTAGAGAAAAAACTTGGTATGCAGTTAAGATTGAGCTGTGAAACCTAAATACCACCTTATAACGTTTCATTTTGAAGCCCAAACTGCTTTTATTACTTCTAAAATAAACTATGGTTAGAAGGCAATCGAGATAATATAAAACGTAAGAATAAGCTGGCACTTTACCTTTGTTCTTGAAAAGAACGGTTTGTCTTCTGTTTCAACAAGGTAGAAGAAGAAGGGACTCTTACAAGCCCCCTTCAGAACACTGTTTAGCTTGGTATGCAAAGTGGCACACAAGTCTGTAATTATGTCTTCATAGGTGGTGGATTGTCTTGGGAGAGACGGATACATCTCCTGGGATATGGCTTCTTCAAAAGCCCTGTCAAACTCTTTATCCTGGAAATCAGAATGGTTGCTGTTCAGCATCACCTTATTGAATTCAGTATATTTATTAAGAATAAGTGAAATATCATTCTGAGATTCTTTCAAAGTACTATTGTATTTCAGTTTGTTGAGGTGGAATGAAGCAGTCTGATTTCTTTGGGAATCTGTAAGATTTCTACTGTGACTACATCTTTCCTTCCAAAATATGGAAGAGCTGTCCACATCACTGGGTGTATGGCCACTTCTGTGCTGACTCTGTTGTCTGGCATCAGAATGCAAAACTGTTACCAGAATGGGGCTTCTGCTCCTGGATGTAGGATGTGGAACTAGGGGCTCAGACATTTCCGTCAAACGGAAATCACTCAATGAAATTTGCAGAGGTGAGTCAGATTGTAGAGAACATCCCTTCTTCATTACTTGTTTTATCTTATGTGTAAAACGCAGATACTCCAGGTCTAAAGTGTTCTGTGTGAGGTCA
Organism: Erethizon dorsatum; assembly: GCA_028451465.1. NCBI lineage: Eukaryota > Metazoa > Chordata > Mammalia > Rodentia > Erethizontidae > Erethizon > Erethizon dorsatum. Next base: position 43,871,402 of record CM051825.1, read on the forward strand.
TCTGCCACCTGCCAAGTGCATGTCCAGGAGCTGAGCAGGCCACAGTTCACACTGAAACTAGGGTGTCTTCTCACCCTATGCAAAGTTCTTGTTGTGTCTTTGAATTCTCTTGTTACAGTAAAGTTAGCATAAGTCCTGGGGATACCATGGAAATCTTGGATTTGCACATTATGTGGCACACACTCATCTGCTATCTTTAATCCAGTGGCCCAGTTTCTGGGAGGGATGCTCATCTCCAGCCCTTGAATTTCGCTAGGATAGTCGCAAGCTTCATTATCACTGTTGTTTAAGCTTCTGAGAGAGTCATAGCCAACTTCTGCAGCATGTTTGTTTTTGCTAGTATAACTACTCAAAATGCCAGAATTCTCCATATCTAATCCGGGATTTCTACAATTATTGAGGGAGTCTTCATCAGAATCTCCAGAAAGTGGTTCATAGTGCATGTCAGAATTCACACTCATGTCTACATTTCTGCCCAGGATTTGAGAATCCGCTTCATCCCTGTGCCCTTCACTAGTGCTTTTCCTGTCAACACGCTCTTCAGAAACTCCATAAACAAGAGTTTCAACAGATTCTGGAACAAAGGCAGAATGTTCTTCACTGATGCTTTCACTGTTGTGTACAGTATTTTTGTAAGAACATGCATCTGTGGGCAAAAACTCACCATTCAACAGCTCTTTTATTTCACTTACTGATGTATCTGGCTGTGTGTGGGCTGTTTCTTGTTCACCGTTTGTAGAAGCTGTGGAGTTAGACTGAAGGCTGATGGCACCCAGATCTGTACCTTCTTCATGTAATTCAGATTCAGTTCTACTATTCCCAAGCAGACTGGCCATTCTGATGACTGATATTTCCTGTGTCTGAAACTCTAGGTCTATACTTTCTGGTCTTGTACATTGTGTGAATGCAGCACTATCTGAGGCAGAACCAAACTCTGGGCTCTCCGGATGCAGGTATGCCTGCGTAACATCAGTTTCATCAACAGAGGCAGAGTTCATAAACTTACCCTGAATGTAACTGCCACCATCTGTTTTCAAGTCACTATCATGGAGATTTTCCTTAATGCTTTCAGGACTGCCCTGTTCTTTTAATGGTATATTTACTATCCCACTTAGAGAAGTTGTAGAAACTAATGTGTCAGCCAAAGACTTATTTTCAGTAGTCTTTCTAGAACTAAATGGGGGTTCATTGGACTCTAAGACAAGATGCTTTAAGACCAAATTTTTATTCTCTATACTAATAGGCTGCAATGGATGTCCTGATTTTATCAGTTTTTCAAGAGAAGGCTTGAAGTTATTTCCATAATTGGCAACTAAGGCAGGCTTGTTTAACTCTGGGTCATAGCACTGCACCTTTTCTGAGAAAGGTAAACCTTCGCCATGCTCACTTTCCTCAGTTGTTTTACCAGGAAGCATTAGTCTACTTTTCTCCCCTGGATGATTAGTTAATATTAGAGGCATTTTAACAGAGAGCTGAATTTGCTGTAGTTGAGTTAAGTTCTCCTGTCCCATTAGATGGGTAGGACCAACAAAAGAATTTTCTTTTTCTGTTACAGCTAAATCTTCTGACTCATCCTGGCAGAATTTGTTACTTCTCTCACACTGTGTACCATGAAGTGTAAAACTACTTGGAGACACAGCCTGAGATGACCATGTTTCTTCAGTTGGTACTGGGGGATTAGGACTAGAAGCTGGTGACACTTCTTCAATTAAAGAATTAAAGGGAAAGTCAGAAGTAACATTAATTTCCTCCCCAATCTCAAGGGTACAATTTTGTTTAGAAAGTATTAAAGTAATTGGTTGTAAACAATCACCTTTTCTCTTCTTGTTTTCTAGTGGTTCTTTTGACACTGTAGAATAAGCTGACATAGAACTAGCTGAATTCACTTCTCTTTTTTCTATGAGGGTCACCTCTTCTGGCTCAACTATTTCTTCAGCTATATCCTGAAGTTCTAAATTTGACCCTGGAGCCTCCTGAAGTTGCTCTGTTTCATTAGCTGGCACTTTTCCCCTGGGACTTGTAGGTGGAGATATTGTTAGAGTTAGGTCAATATCAGAGTTTTCCTCTTGTAATTCCAGGCCAACCTCCTGCCCATTCATAGGCAAATTGGTTTGTTCGGCAAATACTGAACTAAATGATTCCAAATTCATATTTTCACAGCTTAAACTATTCTTGTCGTTCTTCCTTAGTTCTAAAGAGTCATCTGATACATTTGGTGGGATACAATCATGGGAATACCTTTTTCCCAAAGAGGCAGAGGCTGATGGTGAGACTACTTCAACCTGTGATGGCTCTATAATCTCTTCTGAAGATACGCTAAAGAGATTCTGAGTCTGCAGACAGATATCTTGAGGGTGTTTCATTTCTTCACTGGGTAATGGATAACTAGAACGTTTAACTAATGATAATGCCTCCATTATCAATGCTTTATCAGATGATGGTGATGAGATGGGACGAGGCATCTCTTTCTGTAAAGAAAGCAGTTCTTCATCAAGTATCTCTCTTTTTCCTGAAGAGGCAGAAAGGTACTTAGCGCTTTTCTGTCCTGATACTGCTGCAGATGGAATGTCCCTAACACCTTCAGTTTGTGCCTCTTCCAATGCAGATACAGAATGTCTAACATGTGCAGCAGGTGATACTTGCTTAATCAATTCACTATTAAAGGACATAGGTTTCTCAGCTTTACTCACTTCTGTATGAACAGAAGGTACACAGGCATTTTCTTCTAAAGTGAAAGTAACTGGTTCTAGATTAATCATCACATATTCTGTATCATCATCTGTCCTTTCCAAGGAGGACTGGCAGTCACTGTGTATAGGGCTGCTATGCTGGATAAGGTCCTTGGAAGCACTTATGTTTGTCTGCACTGTTGTATGCAAAACATCAACTCTGCTTTCAAGAGGGCTGTAAACAGACTTTCCACACATCCCTGACTGACTGTTGGCCTCATCATAACTCCTGGTGAATGTGGCTTGTGTGCCAGTGTCATTATAAGAAACCATTCTTTTGCTATCAAGTGACTGAAAGGTTTTATCTTCATCAGAAATAAAAGGTCTATTAGTTTGAGTATTTCCAGTAACAGGAAGCACAAGATTAGAAGCTTCTAGTTTATCTGCAGATTCTTGTTTAGCTTCCCCTCCAATTACCTGAAATGAGAAAAGTAAACAAAACAAAAAATATCAGTCAAGCAGATCCTAAGAGCAGAAAAATAAGGACTAATTTTAGTTTATGTTTGTTCTTCTGAATCTTCTACTGTGTAAGAATACCACTGGGTAGAGATGAAGCAAACCTCTTTTTTGTTTTGAGGTATTAACTCAGAGGCTTGCACACGCTAGGCAAGCACACTACCACTGAGCTGCAAACCCAGCCTGCAATTTTTCTTCTGTAAAAGTATACACAGATTAGAAGCAAGGTGTGGTGGGGCACACCTATAATTCCAGCACTCAGGAGACTGAGGCAGGAGGATTGCAAAAAAAAAAAAAAAGTATACACAGATTAGAGAGCCAAAACTTTAATTGCACAGACTATTTTTTGTTGCTGTCTGTTTGCTTGTTTGACTGTGTAGTCTCACTATGTCGTTCAGGGTCTCACTATGTAGTTCAGGCTGGCCTTGAACTCGAGGCGATCCTCTTGCCTCAGCCTCTTGAGTGCCGAAATCACAGGCATGCGCCACCAAACCTGACCTTTTTTTGGTTTTTCAAGACAGGGTTTTGCTATGTAGTTTAGGTTGGCCTTGAACTTGCCAGATAACCCAACCTGACCTTGAACTCATGGCAATCCTCCTGCCTCAGCCTCCTGAGTGCTAGGATTACAAGTGTGTGTTACCACGCCCAGGTACAGCCTATTTTTTTAAATGATCCTTTTTGAAGAAAAGTGGATAGACCACTGACAACTAAAGACCTGAAATGCAGCATCTTTGCTAGTGTCATTCAATTCAGAAATATAGCACTAGAAAAATGGTACTCAATTTGCCAATAAAGTTACAACATAGCTTAAATCCAAGAATAACTTTTTCTTAAACATCAGTTTTCAATTATTATAAGTACAATGGTGTTTGGAACTTTCCCATAAGACAGAGTAAATTAATTACTCTAAATAACTGATACTGGTAAATAAAGGTCCCTCTCCTCTTATCTTCTCTGCTTTAAAACTGAGATAATTCTCACTTGAATAACCTTATTCCACAGAGCAACAGAAAATTTATCAATATGGTTTGCAATCATAAATTAAACTAAAAGAACTTAAATAGTAGCAAGTAGAATTTAGTTGAAATATTAGCAGAACTACTTTAAGACAATGTGATAATCTGATAAACACTGTTCTGCTTTGTTTAAAACTTCCAGCCTGGTCTTGTCTAGAATATGGTACAATGGTAATCATACAGTTTACAGTACCTCTACAATGTTTGGAACATATGTTTCAAATCTCTTGTTAAAAACATTTGTTTCAGCTGGGTGTGGTGGTGTCAGCCTGTAATACCAGCACTGACTGCAAGTTTGAGCCCAGCCTAGGCAACTTAGTGAGACCCTGTCTCAAAATTAATTAAAAAAAAAAAAAAAAAAAAAAAAAGGCTGAGGCATTCACTTAGTGTTAAGGAATCCCCAGTACCACAAAAACAAAACCACCATGGTAGGCTCCCAGATCCTCTGAGCCCTGTGATCATTTTCTATTCCTGTTTTTTCAGTTAGGATGGCAGATAAAGTACCTGCAGACAATCAGAACAACACTTCTATGAAAACTAAATTTTTGGCATGAAAATCTTTTAGCTATAGAGTTCACTTTCTCAACATAAAACTATGTCTTACTTCAAATGTGATTTTACATTTAAAAAAAGGAAATTTCTTCAAAAAATAATGCTAGCATTTACAGTATTCAATCATACCTCATTATTACAGGAACAGAGGAAGTGTTGACTCTCCGAGGTATCTGCATGACACTCTGCTGCAAAAATTCCCTTCTGTTCATTCTGTACACAGAGTTCTAGCCCTCTGGAAGATGGTAGTTTAATGAGAGGTAGCAAGCAGTTAGGGCCATGGAAAGACACTTTGTCAGCATGACCTCTGGACATTTCATTAGTCTCCAACAGAGGTTCCACTGAACATCTTTCCACACTGGAGGATTCCTCAATTTCACTGAGTTCAAAACATTCTAATGTGCTATTTAGAGACACGTATTTTGCTGGGTTGCTGTGTTCTACCACTTTTCGGGATGACTGTATGACTTTGTTCTGATTTCTGTGAAACAGAGCTACCCACATATGAAGTAGAAGCTTTGTTTCCTCCATATTATCAGGCAAATTAATGTTCCAGGGTCTGAAATTTTAAAGAACACACAAAAGTTAAAATGGGTATTTTAGTTGATAATTACAAACAAGTGCTACTTTATGAAATAGTTTTTGTATTCATTTTTATTTTAAATATTACAGGTAAGAGACAATGAGTAAAGATGATGTAATAATTATAAAGTCTAACCCATTCCATCCATTCGTTTATTATTTTAACCCAGCCCTTTTAACGAGAAGGGGGGCTGGGGATATGGCTCAGCAGCACGGCACCTGCCTGGCAAGTGTGAGGTCCTGAGTTCGATTCCTGGTTCCCAAAAAAAAAAAAAAGAGAGAAGGGAACCAAGAATCAAAACACTTACATGACGTCTTTTTCAAATCACAAGACCTGTATGATAGAACTATGATCTGAATATCGGTCTCCTGATTCCTGGTCTAGCATTTGTCTTTTATACCTATCAACTCTTTGGAGACAGTATACTAATATGTGAATAATAGTTTCATCAACTACCCAAATCACTTTCATTTTGCTGACTAGAGCTTACTCATTTGTTTTTTCTAATAGTTGGAGAAGTCTTAAAGAGTACAATGTTTCTCTAGGCAATTGAGCAGAACTACACTATTTTCAGATTACAGTTCCTCAGTAAGATATTGAAACCATAATGGGAGATACAAAACATTTCTGGCCTCTGACAGATAAAAGGATAGCAGACAGTTGAAGTGGGATGAGTGCAGATTAAGCTACAGTTAATAAAGGATTCAGGCTAAGGAAACAACAACCTACCTGTGTACATGTGAAACTAAGGATATATGAACATGTACAAGGAAAGAAGTTTCCAAAGACCTGCAAAGTCCATTAATCACATGTGAAACAGTTCACAGCAGGTAACTAAATATCATTCCATAATGCCATCATGCTAATGCTTCTTGCTCATAGTGATGGTTCCTATTTATTACAACGGGCCAGTCACTGTAAAAAAGCCTAAGATAGGTAAAAGCCTCAGGATATAAATCCATACTTAAGAAGTGTTACTCACAGACTGTCATCCTCCACTGACATCACATGGGAATTTGTTAGAAAGGTGGAATCTCAGAGCTCACTTTAACTGCACCAGAACCTATGGTTTTAATGAGTTCCCTAGAAAAGCTGCACACATGGTAAAGACTGAGAACACTCACTAGATGCATATAACTTGCCCAGGGTCATAAGAGGTGATAAAATGGAAGCGCCTACAAGCTAGACTAGACTACCTAGATCAGTCTAAACACTAAAGCCTGTGATAGTAACAATTCTGCTATTACTGCCTCAACCTCAATTTCTGTTTTTGCTTTTTTGAGACAGGATCTCACTTTGTAGTTCAGGCTAGCCTTGAACTCTTGGCAATCGTCCTGCCTCAGTATCCTGAGTGCTGGGATTACAGGCATGAACCACCATGCCTGGCTAGCCTCAATCTCTTCTTTTTTTTGTGGGTACCAGGGGGTCGCCCTCAGGACCTCGCGCGCCAGAGGGCGCCCGTGCCGCTGAGCGATATCACCGGCCCCTTTTTCATGTGGGATCCGGGAGTCGAACTCGGGCCCTCGTGCTTGCAAGGCAGGCGCTTAAGCCGCTGAGCCATCTCACCGGCCCCTCAATCTCTTCTTATGGAAGACTTACACAACAACCTTCTGTAAAACCATTCTCTCCTATCAATCTGATCAACTTAATAAGCTAGAAGTAACTTTTAAATGTTTCTCCTAGAATTCAGTCTTAGAATTAAATACATAAAATAATTAAATAAAGAATTACTGCTATGCCATTTTACATTAAGACCTCATCTAAAACATAATTCAAAGACTATGAGTGCTGCTGAAAGAGCACTGCAAAATGGAAAGCCTTTTGTAAGGCTAAAGTTGTCTTTAAAAAGCTTTCCACTGATCACTGGCAGTGGCAAAACCTGTTATTCTCAACTGTCAATAAACACATTTGCTAAATTAATGGTTTTATACACAACACTTCTTTCTCCTTCCCCGAAGTATGGCACAAGTTTCCCATCTTACTATGTTAATCTCAACAGAAAAGTTACATCCACTTTCATCAAGTTTCACTCCTACTTACCCATGCAGTGCTCTTACAACAGTTTTCTCCAGTGGGTTGTTTGTGTATTTGGTATCTAAGTTGAATGCATATTCTGTTTCACATTTGAAAGTGACCTTAATGGACCCATCACAGCTAACTACAGTATGGGAGCAAAAAACATTTTTCAGGTTGGAAGATACAAATCGACCTCTGCGCTTTACCAATGAATCCTCAGAAAGCTTTTGTAGAGGGGAGGTGGTCTGCAGATGCCGAAATGGCATGACTTTCCCCACTGGAGTTCCGGTGTCAGGGCCTTTTGTTCCATTTTTGGCAAAAGCAGGGCCTGGTAACCCTCTCTGCTGTAGATGTTTCTTTGAATATTCTCCAAGGAGCAGGGCATATGAATGTTCCACAATAACAAGAGAGTTTTGGCTTGCACCTGAAGGTTCTAAGGTTTCCTTCTGGGGTGCTGACTGGGCATTAGCAGGTGTCTGACTACAAGGAACCAAGTTCTCCTCTTCTTGGCTAACAGTTAAATCTGACCCTGAATTAGTCTTCTGATCACAGGATGATTTAGGTAATAGTACACCTTTTTGACTTTTAACTCCCCTATGATATTCATGGTCAGAAGTACCACACAATGAACTTTCCTTGGAGAGTAAAACATCATTTTGTGGCAATTCAGAGGAGCAGGGAAGGTTTCTAGTCTCACATAATGGTGTGGAAGAGGCAGCAGAGCTTAATGCTAGATCAGCTAACATATTTAGGGCCTGGGAGTCACAGTTGATAATGGAGTTTTCAGGAAGATCTTTTTGAGCCACTGTGGTACTTTGTGGTTGAGCTGTATTTATACTAATTCCATCTTTTTGACCATCTGATGAAATTTCTGATTGAAGCTGTAAAGCAGTTTCTTCTTTGGCTTCAGTATAAAAGAAAAAATGAAAAGATGTAACACTATTCATAGAATTCTCTTTCATATTACTTCTTAGTGAAAATTAACAGTTACATATTCAATAAACATCTTGATAGGTTATTATATATCAGAATTTTACTAACGGATTGAGGTGTCTCTCAACCCTCAGATACATATATTATACATATATTATAAAGTACTGATGGAGGAACAAATCTTAGGGGACTTACACACTAATTTAAAAAGATGTCACCATTCAAAATGCACGTATTGAACTATACACAAGGCATACTATTAAGCCAAGAAACATACATAGAGGGAAAAAAAAAAAATCAAAGGAAAATGAGAGTCCTGCCCTCAGGGAGCTTACAATCTAGTGAGGACTTAAGAATGTAGTAGTTGAAAGTATGTATATATTAGTTAGCTAACATATTTTCTCAGAAACCACTTCCTTTAATAAGTGATTAGAGGGGGCCGGTGAGATGGCTCAGCAGCGTAAGCGCCTGCCTGGCAAGCGCGAGGGCCCAAGTTCGACTCCCGGAACCCACATACGAAAAAAGGGCCGGTGATATCGCTCAGCAGCACGGGCGCCTGCTGGCGCACGAGGTCCTGAGGTAGACCCCCGGTACCCACAGAAAAAAAAAAAAAAGTGATTAGAGAAGCCACCTAAGTTCAAAACACAATGATTTTTAAACTACACTGAGCTGAAATGATACAAAAAATTAGAAGTCATGAGTATCCAGAATTACTAATGTTATCATCTTTTAAAACATGAAAATATTACCCTTTTACTCTATCCACAAAAGAACAAATCTGGTAATTTTTCTGTAAATAATTAAATTTTTCAATTTGTCCTTAATCAGAAAATTTACATTCTCCAGTGATTGCCTACCTATTCTCAGGATGTTTCATTAATCCTAATTTTTTTGTTGCTTTTTGTTCTTTGAGACAGGGTCAAAAAACACAGTGAGTTCAACAGCTGGCCTTGAACTCACTATGTAGTCAGGGCTGGCCTCAAACTCGTAGTGATCCTCCTGCCTTAGCCTCCCAAGTGTTGGGATTATAGGCTCATCAATCCTTCTTAAATGCTGTTATTATTAAATTATAAAGTTCACAATTATACTAGGCAATGAGTCCCTCTTGCAAGTGAATGGACAGACAGAAAAGTCAACTATATTCCTCTCTATAATTATTTGCAGTAAGTCTGAAATGAATTGATAACCTGCTTGCAAAGGCCAATAACTAATACATTTAAAGAAAAGAAGAAAACTCTAGCCTATTATGTCATCATTAGAATGAAAAGGGTGTATGTGGGAGCATAAAATTAATCAACCACTGCCTAGTTCTTATTGAAAATAGCAAAATCCAAAGGGGCTTGTGGAAAAAAGGAGCTCAAAGCAGAGACGACTGCCTCGCTTGCCCCATGGGTATACTGGAAACACTCCCTTACCCTCCACCCCATGGTAGGGATCAAACCCAGAACCTTGGGCATGCTAGGCAAATGCTCTACCACTGAGGTATATTCTCAGCCCTTAATATTTTGTTTTGTTTTGGTTTTCATTTTGAGACAAGACCTTGCTGTGTAGTTAAGACTGGCCTTGTACTCACTATGCAGTCGAGAATAGCCTTGAACTAAGATCTTCCTCACTCAGCCTCCCAAGTGCTGGGATTACAGGTGTGTACTACCATGCCCAGGAGAAACATGTAATTTATTTTATGATACATGTTGGCTGATACTAATTTCACCCTATCTCTGTTAACATTATGGCTTCCATATACTTATCTGTTAACTTATAAGTTAAGTCAACTATGAAATATATTGTATTGAAGTGAAGAAAAATGGTAGTTTAATAAATATGTATAGTCTTAAGTAAATAATTTTTGAATTGTAACAGATAATCAAACAAAAATACAACACTGATACTCTAAGTCAGATAAGACAATGCCAAATGAATTCTATAAAAATATAAAGAATTCAGTGAATAAAAAACTTTTATTACAAACTTTAAAAAGGATAGAAAGTTATTCATTTTAGTAAAATAAAATTGATTTCAAAATTCTCATTTGATTCTGATAATCGAAACTCAAAATCTTTTAATCAGTACTTTTCAAATTAAGGTCAGCATGGCCATGTTCCATCTGTCTTAAAAAATGTTCCCGGTGGGGCCGTAAATGCATGACTGCCCCGTTGGATGGCTTGTACCACTGGCGGGACATGCACGACTATCCCACGGGGCAGCATGGGGCAGTCCCACTGGGTGATACAAGCCATCCAATGGGACAGTCATGCATGTACCACTAACAGTTCAACCCACCCAACAGGACAATCATGCAAATATTACCAGTGGTTCAAGGTGGAAGGAATGTTTTAAACTCTGATATCTCAAGTATAAGAAATAAAACAGATTAGTACAGGTGATTGAGAAACAGAAAAAAATAAAGAGATTATTTAAAAGGCTATATCTTAAAAATTTAACTTGGCATGTGGTTGCATATATATGGACATTACAAAACAAATCAACCTAATTTTGAACACGCATTTTGAAAAAATAATTTTCTGGGCTCATTTTTCTGCTAATATCCAATGGCACAGTTCCTCTCAATAAATTTGTCAATGAATATTAAAAGCTTATTTAGTACAAAGAATTCAAACAACACTGGTATAGAATATAGTACACTGTGTATCTATCTATTCCCATGTTTACAAACTGTAAAGATAGGACCAAGCCATACCAAACGATTAGCAAATAGTATAAATTAAATTCTATAGTGTTCTCGAATACCCAAAAGAAAATGAGCGTAAGGTCCGAGAATAAGGAAATGCTTCTATGTGGAGATAGCATCTAACTGCACAGAACCTGGATAGGCAGAAAAGAATTACACCACAGTAAAAATACCTTACATTGTACCTGGAGCAGACAAACTGACAGAATGGAAGAAACATGTTGGGAAAATAGTAAAAGCTAAATACGGACACATAGGGTAAGACCAAATCATAAATTCCCCTCAGAAGGTAGGAGAAGATTTCAAATTTAGTATGGAAGCAAAAACTATCACTGTGGGCTTTAGAATATGATAAGCTTCTAAAGAAAATCTTCAGTCATAAAACATTAAAGGAACTTAAGAAACAAACAAGTTCACCCATAATTCCACCACACCGAAAAAAGTTTTTCTCTAAATCCCTACTGTCTGAGATACAGATGAGGGAAAAAGCAGAATCAGGGAAATTAGAAAACTCATAGAAACATAAAAATACGACAGAATGAAGTGTCTTTGTGAAACAAAACAACACAACACACACAAACACACACAACAGTACTCAACTCCATAGATACGGTGTCATTTACACTTTGCAGTATGGAAGAAAAATCACACCATACACAGAAAAGTTAAGAAGGGAAGTGGACCTAGACCTAGGAGTAGAGGTAGTGTGCATTCAGTTGCATAAAGGTATAGTCTGAGGTGACAACAGAACTTTTTAGAAAAGAGGTTATGTCTAACAGCTTGAGATACAGCAGTATAGCAGTCAGTTTTTTGTTCATATCACTAAACTTTACTATTTACTTAAAGTCAGAAATGTAAAATAACTTTTAAAAATAAGAGCTTTAAAGCCAAATACAGGATTCTGGATTACTGACAGTTCTGAGCAATTTGTTTAAATTCCCTCAAGACAAACAGCCTTTTACTTTTTAAAACTAAAATTCAGACAAATACTGCCAGATACTATCAGCTTATGCATTTACTCATAAATAAAGCCTTTTATAATATTAACTCTTAAAAATTCATGTTTAGGCTTTATACAAATTTAAAAGTAGGGTCTATTTTGTGAAAGCTAGAGTCTTTGCACTTTCCTATATGTTTACAGTAGGAAATCAAGTTATTTATGTCAGGGTTTGAACTAGAATGAATTACTGATAAATTTCAACTGCTCTTATATTATTTCAAAATATATCTTGCAATCTCTACTAGATCCATATTTGAGTGTTTACATTATAGGAAGAGTGTTTCTTACCAGGTTGTAGCTGCTTTTTGATTCGGGGATTCTTATTGCCTCTTACTATATTTACTCTCTGTTTTTGTGGAGATTTCTTCATGGGCTTAGCCCTTGGAACAGTTTTGACTGGAGATTTCTCTTGTCTCCTTGCCCTTTTAGCATTTGTTGACACTGGAACATCTTTAGAAATAGGAACTTCTTGGTTTTTCCTATTCAATTTGGTTTTCTGTACAAACTGTGCAGTCAGCACTTCCGCACCTTATGTAGAAAAAGACACCGTATTTTTAAGGGGTAGGAGCCCAGATATTTTTCAGCATAGTTTTTCTCTTTATTTCTTTTGTTTTGGGGGGCAACTGTGTAAAGGAGAATAAACTATAAATTTTTAAGTATCACTAGAAGATTTTTGTTTTGTTTTTTTAAAAAACAAGTTAGGGCCGGTAGTGAGGAGGCTGAGGCAGGAGGACTGCTGCGAGTTTGAGGCCAGCCTGGGCTACAAAGTAAGTTCAAAGCCAGCCTGAACTGCATAGTGAGAACCTGTCTCAAAAAGACAAAAAAAAAACAAGGAGTCAAATGTTCTCACATAAATATAAATATAGGAACTTGCTAAGAGTCTGCTTGTAGCTTTATCAGGTAAAGAAGAAAAATATCAGGGCAATATAAAAACCACAACCTAATTTTTAAAAAACCTGTAAAATCTTTTTTGACTGATGTCGCAGGTAAAACTGAACATGCTAGCTCACTGCCCTGGGAGATGGATAATTATGTTTAAACAAAAAGCAACACAGCCCCATAAGGTTATGTGGTTAAAACTATAATCACCCTATAGAAAGGAGATGGTATGCTCACAAAGAGTCATACTATATATTTTACTATTCATTAACATCTCAACTTTAATACCATCTGAAAAATAAACTTAAAAAAAAGAAAAAGAATTTCAGAGAAAGACTGAGGAGTCTGCACCTAGTTTTATTTGCTACAAAAATTACAACCTTAAAAAAAAGAAATCGCCCCTCTTACAAGATGACCTGCTTTGCTTCTTATATGGAATTAAGAAAATAGCTAAAAGCAGAGGTAGGTAGGGAGGAAAAAAAATACCATTAGCTTAAATACTATACAATAAAATGTCAATTTTTTTTTTTTTTTTTTTTTTTTTGGTGGGTACCGGGGGAATGACCTCAGGACCTCACGCGCCAGCAGGCGCCCGTGCCGCTGAGCGATATCACCGGCCCCTTTTTCATATGTGGGTTCCGGGAGTCGAACTCGGGCCCTCGCGCTTGCCGGGCAGGCGCTTAAGCCGCTGAGCCATCTCACCGGCCCTAAAATGTCAATTTTTTTTTTTTTTTGGTGGGTACCGGGGGGTCGACCTCAGGACCTCGTGCGCCAACAGGCACCCGTGCCGCTGAGCGATATCACCGGCCCCTTTTTCGTATGTGGGATCCGGGAGTCGAACTCGGGCCCTCGCGCTTGCAAGGCAGGCGCTTATGCCTCTGAGCCATCTCACCGGCCCCTAAAATGTCAATTTTTGAGGTAAAAAATTAATACATTTTTTCCCATTGGCTTTTCATAAATTCAGTTGTTTCTACCAATAAAATTTAGCTCCAAAGATATATAATTACACATTAGCAAATATTTTAAAATTATCCAAAAAAAACACTATTTCTCACTCAGAATACTAACCACGATATTAAACAGCATAAGATACTGACAAGTGTCAGGGATATGTAGGAAAACAGACACATTTCATTTCAATCTTTTGAGGGGGTTAGAGAAAGGAATGGTTTTAAAGAAGGCTTTCAGAATCTCTTAATGTTGTAGATTTCTCTATTTTCCTATGAAATTATCATAGGAAATAAAGCAGCATATTGGTTTTAAAGGTACAAGACTTCTCATTACACTTCAGTTACAGTTTCTAAAATCTTCAGCATAGGGAAAAAGCAAAAATATAAGCAGGAAACATGGTAAACACTAAATTAAAAGAAAAAGAAAATAAGATTAGACAACCAAAACCTATCTGCACAAACAAGAAGGGAAGATCTCTCATAAACCAAGGTCCTGGGCTGGGAGGGCTAGGGGGTGGGTAGTATTCTAGATGTATTACTAAATGCCATCTTTCTCAATCATGTAATAATGCAGTGCGGGGTAGGGTTGTAAAATAAATTAAATGTGTCACAACCAGAATTCTTTCTTAATTTAAACAGAACAGAAAACATCAGATTGTATTACACACAGAGTGAAAGCTCTTCGAAATTTGTTTGTTGTGTATGAATTTATGGGTACTAGATATAGTATCAAATATAATAAATACAGAATAATTTAAAACATTTGGGAAACAGTAAGAATGTATGCTGAATTAGAGATAATTTAATACCCTGAAGTAAACTGGTTTACACAGAGTAGAAGCTCAGTGTGGTTGGCCTGGAATATACTTACAAATAGCTGTATAGTCTGATTCCATGCTTTCTATTGTCATACTTTCTACCAACCCCCTAAATACACATACACCACACCATTTCTCAAATCATAACAGGGCAGAAATTATTTGTTGAAACATGGGGTAAAACCTCAATAATTCAGAATCCTGTGCATCAGCATATCCTACATGTTTCTTCTTTAGAGACTAACATTTTCAAATTCAAAATAGCATAGACGGGTTGGCAAACATTCTGTGAAGGGCCAGAAAGCACGTTTTTCAGCTTTGAAGGCCATCTGGTGGTCTCCGTCACAACTGCTGAACTTTGCCAAGGTAGAGTGAGAAAAGCCAAAGGTGATACAGGTATGACTAAGTGGCTCCTTGACTGTTTAGTTCCCTACCCTTCTAGAGAAAACACACTAAATAGAATTTGAGATGATGGCGTGGCATGCTGGCTAAAGTACATTTGTCAAAATACTTAATGACTCTGGAATCTGATTCTCAGTTACCTTCCAGGGGCATCAAAACTTCTGTGGAACTTTTTCAATATATGACTATATTCCATTTCAGTAGGTTGGGCTTAAGATCCAGTTGACGTTTTTTTCTTTAATCCTGGGGACTGAACCTAAGCCTTTGCAGTGAGCCCTTTTTCTATTTTTATTTTGAGATAGGGTCTTGTAAGTTGTCCAGGCTGGGCTGGAACTTGCGATCCTCCTGCTTCAGCCTCCCTGACAGGGATCATTTAAAAAACTCTAATACATACAAAGGAACAGAAATTTGATCCCAGACTGCTTTAGGGTTACACGTCCAGGCACTTCCCCTCTCCTTATATGTATTTAGGCTGTCAGCTATCGCCCTTTGTTGCCACTGGTATGCCTGCTTTTAGAAGATCCCCTTCTTCCATCTCAATTTGTCAGAGGATGGCCCAGAAAAACAGATGACCATCTTTCAGAGAGTAAAATGTAAATACGTGATAAGTCTGAGAGGTTTTACAAGTGGAACATAAGCTTTTCGTGGGCAGGCTTTTGTGATATCTTAGTTTATCGTATTTCATAGTTTTCAGCAGTTCTCTAGGTCAGTACTTCTCAAGCTTCTCAACATGATGGTTGTTTCTAACAAACTTCTAACACTCTGCCATGCTCCAGTCCATGTAAATCCAGACAGGTACAGGCTTTGAATACAACAGTCACTATTTTAATAATCCATATAAACTGTACTTACCTCTTTTTCTTTTCTGAGGAAACTGTCCTTTAACTAACTTTAGAGTTGGTGGAGAGTGTGATCTGCTGTCTGTTTCAGGTGCAGTTCTTTTGGCAAATGGGCGGCACAGGTTCACTCTTTTGCTGGACACTATGGGCAGCACGCTGGCCTTTCTTTTTGGCTGTACTCTCAGATTTGATGCTGCACTCAATGGAACCACAGTTCCCTTCTTTGCTTTAAACTTTCCTTCAGAATTCTTTTCTGTTTGAGTTTCTTTTCTTACTTCTGCCTCTGAATCAAGAAATTCAGGATCTGGAGTCATAACTAAAGAAAACCTAGCATCACAAATTCCATCTGAAATATAAGGAGATGGAGGACGTTCTGCTAACAAATCCAAAGCAGCAGATACTTCCAAAGTATAACCACTAGGATCTGAAAAATAAGACTTCAACTGAGTTAAAGACTTTTTAGAGCACTTTTCGGGTGGAGGAACCAAGTCAAAACTATTGGACAGTTTTCCAAAGAATGTAGACTCTTTCTTTCCATCCTGAGGAGCAGCAGTCAATGAAAGGCTTTTGTCCACCTTGTACAGTTCTTGAAAATTACGCTTTACTAATGTGTTTGGATGAGTTCCTTCTTCAGGAAGTAATTTCTTTGCTTCTAGAAGGGCACAATTAAGAGCAGGTAAAATGGGAACCACCTTCCATGAGATGTCATCTTCGATTTTCAAAACTTTCACCTCTAAAATAGATATCACATATATTAGAAGCCCAAAGTTTCTTTAATAAAACATGTAGGGAAAGACAGGATAGTTAAATATGCCAAGAGTTTCCTAACAATAACCAAATAGCAACTTATGAGTATCTTTAACATATTCACAATAGGGCTGCAATTTGTATGTCTCACTTCTGCAGCTTGAACCATCAGCGTTACACACTTGACTGTCCCACTGGGTGGCTTTTTATTAATTTTACTAGTAAAAAATGGCTAAAACTGACTACATCCATTTGTACCACCAGTGGTATAAGCCACCCAATGGGACAGTCGTGTACATGGTTCAAGCTGGGGAGAATTTGTTAATAAATATATAACTTCACATATTTGAAATTACATGCATACACTGAACTGAAACAGAATCATATGACATGCAATTACTAAGTTAGAACAAATAAACTAAACTCTACCTCCAGCTCTATCTCACTTGATCAAGAACTTAGTAGGATGTCAATGGTCCTTTACAGTAGCAACACTGGCCTTTAGAGCAGATTTGCTTTCCTACTTATTTTCTGCTTTAGAAATACATGTTATATTTGTACCTATACAATTCTCTTCAAATTCTTTTTAGAAGTTATAATGCAAATCAACTAAATTGAAAGAAGGCCCTAAATAATCTTCAAATCTCATTGAAACAACATTTGCTAATTCCATCACCTTTTCTAGCAAATGGAATAAAAAAATTTAAAATTAACTAAATCAACTAGTCTATTTCACCTTCTCTTCTAGCTCATTCTTTGAATGCTATTTCTTAAGCAAATCAGTAACTGAAATGAACCAGTGAGAAAAAACAAGAAAAGGTCAGGTTTTTATGAACTTGTTATTAACATATATGCGAGAAAATTTCAGAGTTATCAGTAATATAAACCGACAGAAAATAAAGACCTCCAGTACCCAGTAAATGTAATGGGAATTATCCCATTCTTTTTAAACAGGAAGTACCTGCAGAATTATAAAACATCACATCCGTCCCAGTTAAATAATTACTACTATAGCAAGTATTAGTTAAAAAAGAAGGGCAAATAAGAACAAGCAGGAAAAATGTGGTTAGATGTTAAAATAAAAGTTCCTTTCTTTGTAGTTCATCTTTTAGACATAAAAAGTGAAGAAGGTATAAAATATAAAAAGTCCTCATGCATTTTAAAGCATACAGTTAACAATAAAGTAGCATTTTCTAGGCAACTGCATTATAGCAAGATGGAACTTGGTAATACAGTATTATTTCTAATAGACTATTATAAAATCTTTAAAAATTTTTAAGTTGGCTAAACAAAATATTACTCAAAATAAAACAAATAATTGAAGCTTTAAACCTCTGGTTGACCCTAAGTAAAAAATGTCTTAATGAGCCTGAAGAGCAAATGAAAACTAGAACATTACTCTCCAAGTGGCAATTTACAATTAAAAAGAATGATGTCAGAAATCTTACAGAGGGGTGCTCTAAGATACAGTAGCTAAAGTCAGCAATGGAGTCTGATGTGTAACCTTGGGCAAATTTAAGTCTCAGTTTATCTTTTTTTTAGGATCGCTAAATCAATTACACCTTTTATAATACCTAACATAACAATTCAAATAAACCACTGTGTTATTACAAATGCTAATGTTTTGCTTATTCCAAAGAAGTGATACCCAAGAAAGTGCAGCTCTTGACTTTGAATAACTTAATACAGTTTAAAAAATCAATTTTAGGGCCGGTGAGATAGCTCAGTGGCATAAGTGCCTGCCTGGCAAGCATGAGGTCCTGAGTTTAACTCCCAGTACCCACATACAAAGGAAAAAAGGGCTGGTGATATCACTCAGCGGCACAAGCGCCTGCTCGCAAGCCCGAGGTCCTGAGTTCAACCCCTGGTACCCGCAAAAAAAAAAAAAAAGTCAATTTTAGCTAAGCATGGTGGTGCACCCTTGTAATCTCAGGTACTTGAAAGGCCGAGGTGGGAGGATCCTTGAGTCCAAGAATTCAAGACCAGCCTGGGCAGCATAGTGAGATCCTGTCTCACGACCACCCCTCTTTAAAAAAAAAATCAACTTTAAGAAATTTCCTATACTGGCTGTAGTTTTATAAACACCAGGCAAAGTTTATGTTTAAACACATGCCATATTGGCTGGAGATATAGCTTAGTATTCGAACACTTGTCTAACATGCATCATAAAATACAAAACAAAAAAACACAGTATGATTATAGAACATTGAGAATTTCCTTGTGACAAAAGGTAGACACTAAACAATTTACTGATAATAAACCTAAGGATTCTAGTTGAAGTTATCAAAAAACTGATCTTGAAACTACAACTTGATAGACATAAATAAATCAGATTAGTGGTTCTCCACCTTTCTGTTTGTTATCCTTCCCTAAGAGCCTTTTTAGACATAATTTTCCCCTAACTGCCCCGCGAAGATTTAATACCACTGCTATACTGCATATCTGTTTAGGTACTACATGAATAATATCTATATCTATATCTATATCTATATCTATATCTATATCTATATCTATATGTATATATATATGTATATATATATATATATATATATATATATTTTTTTTTTTTTTTTTTGGTGAGTACCGGGGGTTGATCTCAGGACCTCGTGCGCCAGCAGGCGCCCGTGCCGCTGAGCGATATCACCTGCCCTTTTTTCGTATGTGGGATCCGGGAGTCGAACTCGGGCCCTCACGCTTGCAAGGCAGGCACTTACGCCGCTGAGCCATCTCACCGGCCATGAATAATATTTTTTAACCACAAGAGCTAGGTTTTGGTCCTTTGGAGAGGCAGTAGCACCCTCAGAACGCAGAGGACAAATATGGAGACCAACAGTACAGACAGAAGGAAGCACGTCTATGCAGACCCTGGGTTGCACCTATTGTACAGGCTATGGGTAAAGTATATCCTGGTTACTGCTGTTCAGTAACAAATGGATTCAATTTTGGACAAGATGAATTTGGGGAACCTTGGAGGTAATCAAGGTGGAAATGACAGCAGACACTGAAAACATGGGCCTGAAGCTCAGAGGAAAGGGTAAGCCTTCAAAGGAGGTCAAGAGGAGTCAAGTCTGTAGTGTAAGGGAGGAGAGTCAAGAGGAAAAAAAAAAAAGCAAAACGGTTAACACTGCCATGTGTTACTAAGATGTCAAGTCAGATGAGGACTGAAAACAGACCAAGTGAACTGGATGCCACTGTATCCTCACCTGTTGCCAGGGGTGAATGGAATAAATGTAACACATGTAGACTCATCTGTTCATCTCCAATATCTATATAGAATGAGAATCAAAAGAAGAAAGGTTATTGCTTTTGATCTTTAAAACAAAAGTAAATAAAGTGAAAGAAAAATTTCCCCAAGGTTAGTTGTCCTTACCTGGCTCTGGTATTAAGGCTGATGATGAAAGTAAAATGAAAAACCCTCGATCTTCTAAGCACTTGATGATTGCCTTAAACATGGGAAAAAAAAAAAAAGATTAATAGCTTTCTCATCTACTATACTCATTAGTGTATTCTGAGCTCAATAAAAAATTCTTGGAATGTTAAGTGTTTATAGAGTGATGAGAATTTTGTCTCCAGTATCAGAAACCAGAAGTTTCTTAGCTCGAATAATCTTAGCCCCATTCTGGCTAAACACAGTAACTGGAACAGCAAGTGTTAGTTTTAGAATACTGTTCAACTATATAACAGGTTAATGAGAAAAGACTTATTTCATTTTTTTTCCAATGAGACAGTTTACATTTCCAATCACCATCAAAAAACCAATATGGGTAATCCCTGCACTTGGGAGGCTGAGGCAGGAGGATTGCTGCGAGTTGAGGCCAGCCTAGGCTACACAGTGAGTTCAAAGACAGCCAGACTACATAAGCAAGACCCTGTCTCAGAAAACAAATGGAAAAAAAAAAAAATCAATATGTTACCACATAGCCATTAATTCAAGATGAATCAGACCTAGAAATATTTTATTTTATTTTATTTTTACAGTGCTGGGGATTGAACCCAGGGCTTCAAACTAGGTAGGCAGTATCACTGAGCTACTCCTCCAGTGCTAAACAGCATCTTAAACTCATGTTTACATAAAAATTTTTGCAGAATTCTGGAACTAGAAAGACTAGAAGATACCAACCTCCCCCAAATCCTTTCTACAGCATCCTAAGAGATAAAAAAAATAATAATAATAGAAAGTAATCAGTTATAATGGCAACAAAAAATGCAGATAAAAGTAAATTCTACCATATTCTTCAATGGAATCTTGAGCTCCAATTTTAATGTTTTTAGCAAGTAGAGGAATTTTGTGCCCAGGAATCAGGGGAAGTTATCTAAAAGTTATCATTCTAAATCATTAAGTTGAAAGTTCTTTTTTTCCACTGTTCACCATTTCAAAAACCTATATACCCATAACAAAGATAAAACCCAATGTTCTTACACTAATTTTAAGGTAATAAATAAATACACTGAGATACAAAAGTAAACTGAGATATAAGGGGGATAAAAACATGTTAAGTCAATAAATACTATGTGAACACATCAATAAATACTAAACAATGAAAATCATTTCAGCAATCTAAAATAATTCCATCTAGGCCGGGGATATAGCTCAGTGGTGCAGTGCCTGCCTGGCAGATGAGAGGTACTGAGTTTGATTGCCAGTACCCCCCACCACCAAAACAAATAAAATAATCTGGACACAGCCAACGAATCCTTTGATATCAATTTCTCAATTCAAGAAAAAAATAATGTTTTAAATGAATGATTCTTGCTGGGCGTGGTGGCCCATGAGTGTAATCCCGGCACTTAGGAGGCTGAGGCAGGAAGATCGCCATGAGTTTGAGGCCAACCTGGGCTACACAGTGAGTTCAAGACCAGTGTGAATTACATAGCAAGATACTGTCTCAAAAAACCAAATTAAAAAAAAAAAAATTCTTACCAATTGGTTATTTTTAATGTATTCTATTAATTTATCTACTTCTTTCCCTTGTTTGTTTGACAGTTCCACCTCATACAAATTGAAGCACAAATCTTGGGAACAGACTGTAAAGGAAATAAGAAAAAGAAACATTTGTTTTTTGCAATATGTTGTATTTTTATAACTAATTCACTCATTTTATGTTACAGAAGTGAAAGAACTAGCAATACTACTCAAAAAACCTTTAAATGTTCTCAGTTATAAAACTCCTTAATAAAAAGTTACTGAATTCTTTTTTCTCTTTCTTTTTTTTTTTTTGAGACGGGGTCTCGCTATGTAGTTCAGGCTAATCTTGAACTCATTATGTAGTCCAGGCTGGCCTTGAACTTGTGATGATCCTCCTGCCTCAGTTTCCCAAGTGCTGGGATTACAGGTGTGCACCACCATTCCCAGCTGTGAATTAGTTATTTTAAAATAATGCTGTCATTTACACTGACAGCCACAGCACTAACAAGAAAAATACTATATAAACATCAATGTTCCATGAAGTAATCTAAATGACCAAAATTTTTTTGATATTTTATTTGATTTAAAAGTACATAAAAACAGTGACAAAAATGCTTTTTGTCCTTGAAAAGAATGGTTGTGAGTTTCCAGCTATTTCTAATATATCTTAATATTCTCTATTAAACCTAGTCTTTCATTTTAAATAAAACCACCTTCCAGTTTCTACTCGGCTTCCAAGGAATTGAATATGGCAACTCTAGAACTTTCTCAAAAGACCCTTTTAAGAAGCATTTATGATGTAACCAAAGTACATATGTGCATGTGTGTTTGGAAGACAAACAGCAGAAAGTAGAACAAAGCCCAGAACATGTAGTGTGCCATTTTATTTCAACAGACCTCTTTCCTCCAAGTAAATCTGTCTTCTAAAAGCAGCTTCTGGAAGTTTTTCTCTCAAAGATGACACTTGTATTACATACTTAAAATCTAGTTCGTGTGGTCTAAAAAACAAAACAATATGAAGTAGTGTAATAAATACTGAAGTTACATCTATAGTTCTATAATTTTTAGTTTTCTAAGGTAAACGCAAATAAAATTACCATGAAAGTCCTTAAATTAATAGACTAGGTTAAATAACATGCATATTTGTAACATTATAGATTTTCATACATATGACCCATAGGTATGGTCTGAAAATATGCCCAGATTTTCTGAATATATGTATTTTTGGTACAACCAAAATATCCAGATGTGTCAAAGAATGATAGAAGAGTTGAAAATTCTTGGTAATATTGGATTGTGCCATACAAGGAACTGTATCTTTTGTATTATATCCTGTTGTGGTTTGTGTCTAGACGTCCCCCAAAGCCTCATGCAGTCACAGGACTTTTTCAGAGGTGGCTGAATCTAGAATGTGTGATGCTAGGATTAAGAGGGTGTGATTAGTAAATCAGTCCACTGATTGTTTTGGCACAATTCTGGCTAGGATAATGGGTGGGTACCTGCCCTAGGGTAGGTAGCCTGCATATAATGTAAAGGACAGAAAAAATCCTGTCTCTCCCTTTGTTGCTTTTGCTGTCTTCTGCCCACCAGGAACTGCTCTCCTCTGTGAAACCACCCTGCCTTGGAGCCAGCCGATTATGGACTGAAACCTCCACAAACTGTGAGCTAAATAAACCTTTCTTTTAACTTCGGGTGTTGGGTATTTTGTCTCAGCAAAGAGAGAAAACGAAGACATATCCCAGTTACTTTTTCCTTTTCCAAAACTTATTTTGAAGTAGTTTTTGACTGGAAAACTTGTAAAAACAATATAAAGGACTTTTTATATTCTTCATCCAGATCCCCAAGGACATTTGCTTTATTACTCATTTTCTCTATACATTAACTTTTCTGATTCTTTTTTCTTTTTTGGGGGGGGAGGGGTACCGGGGGTTGATCTCAGGACCTCGTGCACCAGCAGGCGCCCGTGCCGCTGAGCGATATCACCAGCCCTTTTTTCGTATGTGGGTTCCAGGAGTCGAACTTGGGCCCTTGCGCTTGCCAGGCAGGCGCTTATGCCGCTGAGCCATCTCACCAGCCCCTTTTCTGATTCTTTTGAGAGTAAGATGCAAACCTGAGGCCATTTTACCCCTAATATTTTTTCATATATTTCCTTCAAAAAAAAGTGGAAATTTTCTTACACAATGATAAAACAATCAGCAAAACCAAGAAATTCACAGTGATATAGTACCATTACTTAATTGACCTTATTAAATTTTGTCAAATATCTCACTAAGATCCTTCACAGCAAAAGAAAACAATTTTCTATTCAGGATAACACAAGGCATTTAGTTACCCTATTTGTTTAGTCTCCTTTTATCTGGGACAGTTTCTTAGTTTTTATTTTTAAAGACCTTGATATTTTAAAAAATACAGACCATTCTGTAGAATGCCTTTGTATTTGGGTAGGTCTAATGTTTCCTCCTGATTAGGTTAGCAGCCACACCACAGACAGAAGTGCTACTGGGTCATTCTCTGCAGAATATCAGAAAGCACATGACACCTACTGTGTTAATGGCCAAGTCAATTTAACCACTTAAGATTTGCCAGTTTTCTCCACAGGTAAGTCAATTTTTCCCCTTGTGATTAATAAGCAAGTTGTATGGATATATGCAAGTATCATCCAAGCTTTAACTTACTATTTTTGACATCCACTTGTTGATTATCATATTCATCAGTTTTTCAACATTTAGCAGTTGCACTCTACAGTGAGAAAAAATTCTTTTTTCCCTTTTATTTATTCACAGAATTCTTTACTTTGTGGGTTACAATACCTTTGCTGCCTTTTCTTTTTTCTTTTTTTTTTTTTTTTTGTGGGTACCGGGGGGTCGACCTCAGGACCTCGCTGCCTTTTCTTTAAGAGGGTCAACAGAAAGTAAAATTCTGATACTACACTTGTTTTTGCTTTATATTTTAACTAAACTATGTCTACCTTTTAATGGTCTTGAGTACAAGATTATAACTCCCTGAACAAAAAGGGTTCATAGATGTCTTTCACAGTTTCCCAGGGAAAAATATATTATGATAATTTATTATAGTGTAAACAGATGTAACATCTACTTTAATATTTTTCTAAGAGAACGATATGGAAGCTAGGAAGTTGGATACTGCAAATCTTAATGAACTCAATAAGAGAACTCAGTTACTATAATCTGTTATATTTAGAAAAATCTGATTTGTTTTAGGGGAAAGTCAAACTTCTAATATCAAATAATTTACTTTATCCTGAGAGATCATTTGCCCATTAATAGATTCGAAATTAGGCCTCCTGTGTCACAGCCTTGTGTTCTACACATCTACTCAAATGCATTCTATCTAAAACCAAGTCTAACTGCTAAATTTACCCTAATACCATCCACCAAGACCTCAAAAAGAGAATTTAAAGCAAAAACAAAAACAAACCAGGGGTTGGGGGTATGATACTTTTTAGTGGTAGTGTGCTTTCTTAGCATGCGCAAGGCCCTGGGTTAGACACCTCACACTGGATAATAAATAACTGTAATATAAGCATTAGGAAGGATACTTACAACTGCACTGGAATTACTGTACCATAATTGGACCACAGAGTTATATCACACAGCACACAATCTTGAATAGTTAATTTTCCTTTCCATGGATAGATGTGAACTTCAAGAAATGAAAAGAATTTGAAACATTATTTGTGAATGAAATATTTACTGAAAATAAAACCCCCCACAATGAACCAATAAAGTAATTTCTTACCATTTTTATCGTCTTCAAGTCTGGAAAAGAAAAAAAAGAGCATTTTTGTAAGAGCAAAAGGAACAAACTCAGTTAAACAGAGCATACACACATAATTACTCACATGCTTTTATGAGCTGGAGTAGCCATCTTCTTAGGTTCCCTGTACTGAAAAGCTACAATTATATAAGGTCAGATCTGGCTGGGTTGCACAACAATAGTGCTGTTTGAAAGTTCATGGAGGTAATACTGAAAGAACAAAAATAAATATTTCAGTACTATGAATTGCATACGTGTCAAGTTTATCTCAACTCCGCTCACCTTGAAATTTAACACATCAAATTCAGAAACATAGCTTGGATATTATGTATTCACAGATGACTATACCTGACTTAGTTCAAAGGCACAAAAAGACTCACCTTGTGAGAAACTTTATTAGTATCTGTAGGCATGTGGCAATCACAGCCAGAAGAGGATCTAGTGTAGTTAGCTGTATAATTCTCAGACACAAACTTGACTTTTCCCTGGAATAAAAATATTAAGACTAATCAGATCTTCAAATAACAATAACCTTGACTCTAGGAGTCATTTAAAAGCAGCCTAACAGGGATGTAAATGTGTTTTCACAACTAGTAACTACAGTTAAGAGTTATACTTCTTAGAAAAAAACACAAAAAAGAAACATTTTTAAAAAAGAAAAAAAAAAAAAAAAAGGATTATACTTCTTAGAAACAGAATGGTCTTAAGGCCAACAGTAGTTTTAGTTATCTAGAAAACCCTTAAAATTGTATTAACAGGGCCAGTGAGATGGCTCAGCGGCTTAAGTGCCTGCCCGGCAAGCACGAGGGCCCGAGTTCGACTCCCGGAACCCACATACGAAAAAGGGGCCGGTGATATCACTCAGTGGCACGGGCACCTGCTGGCGTGCGAGGTCCTGAGGTCGACCCCCCCGTTACCCACAAAAAAAAAAAAAAAAAAAATTGTATTAACATATCATGTTTGAACATCTCTCTGAGGCAAATACCTATTGCTTTTACCATAAAAGGAATAGATAATTAAATTTAAGAGAATCACTTTTATTTTGAGGGAGGGATGTTGGGAATTGAACCCAGGGACTTGCATATGCTAGGTAAGTTGTGCTCTCCCACTGAGTTATAACTCTATCCCTAAGAAAACCATGTCTTTAAGAGAAATACTATGTAGCCACCTACTTTTATGATATACTCACTGAACTGCTATTCATCCACTACAACAGAAAAGATGACAAAATCTAAAATTTCAAAAGATGAGTTTCCAAACTCAAGCATTAATCAATTGCAAATTATGCCAGAACCCGGTGAATCAGCGAGGAGCAAGTATGCAGTAAAGTGCTCTGTGAGCAGTTGGCCTTGATCACTGGATAGTCAACTGTAAAGTCAACTGCATTTCCCACTTAGATTTCTCATTATCAAAGGTTAAAGTCAAGTTTACCATGTGAAATATCATACAGTGAATGATTAAAAAGCTGACTGAATAATATAGTGACATAAGGCAACAGTAAGAAGCCAAAGAACACGAACAGCACTTAGAAACAACCATCATCTCCACCTTCTGTCAAACATCTTATGGCACCACGTGTGGTTTGCTTTTATGAAATAAAATTAGGAAGACTGAAAATACAGAGGCAAAAATTAAACAGCAATTTCCAGCCAGGTAGGAGGACACACTAACAAGAAACCAAGATGGTGTGATCCAATACAAGTAAAAAACCAAATGCTTATCATCTGCATCAACAAGCCTTTCTGTGGCAGAACTACAGTACTTATCACAGGGTAGAAGAATGAAGATTAAGTATGAAGATGAAGCAAGGACTGTACATCAAAGCAGTGTTACATTCTCCCCAGTTCTTGGGGGACAAACTTTGAAATATAGAGAGTTTGCACTCTTGGAAGAAAAAAAAAAAAGAAAGAAAGAAAATACTGTGGGTTTGTAACAACAGTAAGAAAGCAGCTAGGCAGGTGGTGCGTGCGTGTAATCTCTGCACTGGGGAGGCAGAGGTGGGAGGATCACGCAAATTCAAGGCCAGCCTGGGCTACATAGTGAGACCCTGTCTCAAAAAACAAAAAACAAAACAAAAAGAAGCGAGAAAGTTAAACCAAAAATAATACAACAAAGCGAAACAAAACCACAGAAATGTCCCCAAAAAGCAAAGCACACCAACCTCTAAAATCATTTTCCCTATTATTTGTGTAACAATTCTACCCTGAGCTACTTAGAACATTTAAAGATCTGTAAGATCCGAAATAGATGCCACACAATGCTGTGAACAAGGTCTGGATATCTTTAAGAAAAATAAAACACTATTTAAATCAGACAATGTATTTCATTTTCTAAAAATTACCTTTTATGACTAATCATATTTTATAAACATTATTTGTTTTCTGTTATTTCATGTTTAAAAAGTGGTTCTGCTAGCTAGCGGAGAGAGGAAGACCTCAGTGAATACACCTGCTATTATTTTGAAATCTCTTCTGTAAGTATGTTCATTAAATAAAAAAAAAAAATTTTTTTTTTTTTTGGTGGGTACCGGGGGTCGACCTCAGGACCTCGCGCGCCAGCAGGGGCCTGTGCCACTGAGCGACATCACTGGCCCCTTTTTCATATGTGGGTTCCAGGAGTGGAACTCAGGACCTCACGCTTCGCCAGGCAGGCGCTTACACCGCTGAGCCATCTCACCAGCCCAAAGTTTTGGTTTTAAAGAAAAGAAAAATTAGTTCTGCCTTCCCTGAATTTGAATACGTTCCACAGTCAAGCACAATATCTACAAAAGAGTATCATAGGCAGTTAACCTTCAGTTTTTAAAAGAAAATAACATAAAAGTACATCTGGGAGGCAGCGCGCCCTTGAGACACTCCCAGCCGGGCGCTCGCCGCACCCCAAGTGCACTCTGATGAGCCCCGGGGAGGCGCTGAGCCCTGGCGGCGGAGGCGAGGGGCCGCTGCCCGCTCTGAAGCTGGCGCTGCAGTACATCGTGCCGTGCATGAACAAGCACAGCATCTGCGTGGTGGAGGACTTCCTGGGCCACGAGACTGGGCAGCAGATCAGCGACGAGGTGCGCGCGCGGCACGACACCCGCAAGTCCACTGACGGGCAGCTGGTCAGCCAAAAATGATACTCATCCAAGGACATCCAAGGCGACCAGATCACCTGGGTGGAGGGCAAGGAGCCCAGCTGCGAAACTGTCAGGCTGCTTATGAGCAATATGGACGACCTCATCCGCCACTGCAATGGGAAGCTGGGCAGCTACAAGATCAATGGGCATAGGACGGCCATCCTTGCTTGTTACCTAGGCAATGGAACAGGTTATGTTCATCACATGGATAATCCAAATGGAGATGGACGATGTGTGACATGTATATATTATCTAAATAAAGACTGGGATGCCAAGGTTAAGTGGAGGCATACTTCGAATATTTCCAGAAGGCAAAGCCGTTTGCAGACATTGAACCCAAATTTGACTGCTGTTTTTCTGGTCTGACTGTCGCAACCCTCAGGAGGTACAATCAGCATATGCCACAAGGTACGCAATAAGGGGTATTTTGATGCAGATGAGCGAGTAAGAGCTAAAGTAAAATATCTAACAGGTGAAAAAGGTGTGAGGGTGGAACTCAATAAGCCTTCAGATTCGGTCAGTAAGGACGCCTAGTGTGGGTCCTGGCCCAGCGACACCCCTCACTGGGTTCTGGGCGCTGCCTGTTAGCATGTGAACGTGAAGGATCCGGGCAAAGCGGCAGAGGGGCCTGGTGGGCACTCCACCAGAGCAGAAGCAGCTTTCCCACGTCTCATCGAGCAGATCACTGCACGGCCAGCTGCGATCTGGGATTGCCGACAGAAAGAGGAGATGCTGTCAAGAGAAAAAGGGCTTTTCTATCTGGACCTGAAATAAGTGCCCTTCATAGAATTTTTTCATTCTTGTATTTTTCCAGATCTGTCATCTAGCTGAGTTCATTTCATCTCTTTTTTATATCAAATTTGAATTTGGGGTAATTTTTATATGATTAGGTACAACTTATCAAAACTGAACTGAGAAAAAAAATTACAGTATAATTCCTCAAAATAACATCTATTTTTGTAAACTTCTTCCTGCTCTTAAATTTTGCCCTAAAAGACCTCTTACAATGATTGTTGCCAGTGACTGATGACTAATTTTCTTTTGACTTTAAGGAAAGGAGCACTTTAAGAACCAACTGAAAATCCAGATTGTTTTGTTGTCCTGTCTTACACTAATTGAACTCTTTGAAGATGGCTGCTGTCATTTTTTGACATTGTTAATAATGAAACCTAATAGTAAAACAGTCACCATTGACTGCTGAGTAACATGTTTTATAAGAAAAAATAAACAGAAGGGGTTTAATCTTTAAAGTTAAATAAAGAAAAAAAACAAAAAACTAAAATGACTGGCAGTAAATGAACTTGAGGTTGCCCTCGGCATCAAGTTCCTACAATAAAGGGCTTTCTTCTGTTTTCAGATGTCTGCTGTAGTTGTAGACATAATGTTGCAATTGAAGATATTTCCTTTTGCTTCTCCTCAATTAACTGTACTTCCAAATTTACTGCTGCATTTTTTTTGTTAGTCTTGGACTCCATCTGATCTGCAGATCAGAACCTTATTTCTGCTGAAGAGTGTCCAGAGGAAATGGTAGAGGCAGTGAAACGTACGGAGTTGTAGACTTGCGTCCCCGGCTCCTCAGACAGCTCAGCTGTGCAGTGTCCCCTTATGTGACACAGCCTTCCGACCAGTGCTGAAAGATGGATGTTTAGCTTAGAGAAACAAAGTGTAAAACCAGATGTTTTATGGATCTTCTTTTTTACTTTTTAGGAAAAAGAGGGAATGTTACACAATCACACAGGCCTCCTAGACTTCTGATATTTAAAAAACAAATTGGAGCTGGGCATGGTGGTACACACCTATAATCTCAGCATTATGGGAGGACTGCAAGTTCAAGCCCAGTCTGGACAACTTAGTGATTCAGCAAGACCATGTCTCAAAAAATAAAGGGCTGGGAGGTAACTCAGTGTGAAGGCCCAGTACTGGGTTCTGTCCCCAGTACTACAAAAAAACAAAAACAAAATTGAATCGGATGGACATCATAGGCTTCACTTCTATAGGCTCTTAGGCAAGGCCCGAGGGTGGTATCCATATTTTGTATGAATTATGGATGTAAGATCTTGCCCTTTTGGGTTTTTTGTCTCTGTCCTGATCTTCTTTGCCAAAATGTGAGTATACGGCGTTACTTCTGTATACTTCAACTTAGGACAGTTTTGGCTTCTGTATAGTTTGTATTCAATTAGAGACCTTTTCTATGGAAAGCTCAGTAAATTTTATGAAAAGATTGCTGTTGTTCATGTAAAACATGAAAAAAATATTGAGCCTGATAGTGGACTTGGGGGGTGATTATTCAGCACTGGGATCTCACCTGGGGGACTTGCAGGAGAAAGCAGTTGTCTTCCTTGCCCATGTTCAGGTCTGCTCCGTGTCCTCTCCAGATGCTCAGCGACACCTCGCCAGTAAGTGCCTCTGCTGCCCGACCTGGAAGCGCAAGGCTTTGCCACCTGGTCTGCAGCGCAGCGTGCTGCGTCAAGCCACAGCTCAAAAGCACTATCGTTTTTAGGGTTTGTAGAAATCATTTATGTTGGTGGGAGGTTTGTTTGATTGTCAGGATGCACAGCAACAGCCCTTTACTTTGGGAGCCCCTGTGTCACCCAGATGTTTACCTCTGCAGGTGCACAGAGTATCACTCTGTACTGTCCCTGGCTGTGCTTGCTGACAGGTCTTACACTGTATATTTTTTGGAGAAGTTTATATACCTTCTTGGGAGTTATTGTGAAAAAATCCACAAATCAGGACAGCCTTCTTTAATATCCATTTAAAATCTATTCATTTCATGTTAGTGGGACCGTTAACTTGTCACCGAGCAAGACTATTTAGAACAAAATTTAAAACTATTTGTGGCCTGTATGTGTTAATCCTGGTTAAAGACGAAGCCTCATGATACTGTTTTTATTCAACACATTAAACAGCTATAAAACACAGACCTTTATCAGTAGCAGGCAAAGAATTTCAAGACAGACCATAAAGTCATGTAATTTGAAAAGCGGTGTTTCCTTATGAAAGAGCTCAAGTTGCTTGTAAAGCTAATCTCATTAAAAAGACGTATAAATGTTCTTGAAAAAAAGAGTACATCGGGGCTTTACCTTAATTAGATTAAAGATTATAACATAACCATATTTCCCATGATACCATGGTCTTGGATGAAGACAGTTTATTTAGAAATATACACACCTATGAAAGTATAAAATACAGATTAATTTATACTTTAAAAAGACTACACAGATAAATACACTATATACAGTCCAAATAAATCCATTTAAAAATCGAATTTGATATTGATTACCTTTTAAAGAATCACTATTTGTGATATTCTAAAAGTGTGGAACCTTTAAAGTTAAGAACCTGTTTGACAAACAATTTTCTAGTTGGGTACTATAACTCAACATGATAAAAAGTGTCTCATTCTCAGAAAAACCCTGAATACAACTTCACATTTTGTCTTTGCGTACTTATTCAGCATACGATAATCTGACTCTCAAGTTATTCTTTGCGAAAAAAATAGTAAGCATTTTTATTCAATAATATGCACTGAAAGTTTACTACATGGCAGGTTCTGTGCTAGACAGCAGCGACACGAAATAAAACAAGGTCCCTGCCTTCAACAAGTTTACTGTGCTAGATTGTAAATTCTATCAAGATGTGTTATACATGTTTTTGTTTGTCACTGTAGCCACATAATAGCCCAAAATACAGTAGGTACTTAAATATTTGTCAAACATATGTTGTATCTGAGGGCACACAGAAATGGAAAAAAGTATTATTAAATTCGATAACGTAGTAGGTATAAAGAACTATCAGAACAAAGAAATAATGTAACTATATTTGGGCAAATAGTTTTTATTTTTAGAGAGGAATGAAATCCAAAATAGGGAAATGAATGAAGAAAGTACAGAAACATAAAAGATCATTAATTATTTGGTACATAAAAAGGGCTACAGTGATGGGCACAGGGCAGAAAGTGGTGAAGGCTGAGGCTGAAAAGGAAGCTGATAAGTAAATATCTTTCTATGACTTGCTACAAACTTTATTCTGTAGGCAACAGAGAACCATCAAAGGTTTTAAGCAGTAGATTGTCCATTACAGTACAGAGATTAGAAGCAAAAAGACCAATTTGAAAACTTTTTGTAGTAGCCGAACAGAGGAGAAGCCTAACAAGGTAGCAGCAGTGAAAATAAGAATGAAAAGGATAGACTTTAGAGATACTCCTCAACTGAGGTATCTCTTTTGAGATATAAAAGACAACCATTGAGAAAGCTTTGATACAGGGAAAAAGAACAATAAACCTGTGACCAGAAGCTTGGGTTCCAGTCAGACATAAGTCATTCAGGGGTGGAAGGGTGGCCTGGTTCACAACACATAGACCACAGTCTATGA
This sequence comes from Erethizon dorsatum, assembly GCA_028451465.1. Lineage (NCBI taxonomy): Eukaryota > Metazoa > Chordata > Mammalia > Rodentia > Erethizontidae > Erethizon > Erethizon dorsatum. The sequence goes on from CM051825.1 coordinate 43,904,180, forward strand.
AGACCTTCAGTCTCTTGAAGACTGAAGAAGAATATACTTTTAAAAGTAAAATCACACTATTTTAAGTATTACTATCATACATATAACTACATAGTTCTGTACATGCCAAAAACTGTAAAATATATAGAGGCAATATTATTATTCTATTAAAACTCCAGCATGTCTGTTTATGAAGGATGTGCCTTTGTCAGGGTCAATTCATCTTTTACTTTTACCACTTACTGAAGTCAGCCACGCAAACATCAGCAATAAAATCACGATTACAGCAACACACAAAAATGGCCTTTTTGTTGTTGCTGTTGTTTTTGAGACAGGATCTCACTATCCAGTTCAGGCTGGCCTTGAACTCACGATGTAGCTCAGGCTGGCCTCAAACGCACAGCCATCCTCCTGTCTCAGCCTCCCTAGCGCTGGGATTACAGGCGTGCATCACCATATCTGGCTTGAAAATGTCCATTTTTTTTGAGATGTAAACTGAGGTGTTTAATTGTAATTTACTTTCAGATTCTTTAGAAAAAATAATGAAAAATATCATCTTGTAAACTTAGGTGTTACGTATATTTATGTTCTACTTTTTCTATATGTCTGAATTTTCATAATGAATAGAGTGGAGTGAAAAAGTAGCAGAAGAAAAAAGGTTTTATGGAATATTTTTGGAGCTATAACAAATCACCCTTACAATGTCCTTTAGAAGAATGTGAGTTGAACGTTAAATCTAAATTTTTTATTTTTAAAATAAAAAATTTTTTTAATTGGGTGTGGTGGTGCATACCTATAATCCCAGCACTCTGGGAGGATAAAGCAGGAGAATCACAAATTCAAGCTCAACCTGGGCAACTTACCAAGAACCTGTTTCTAAAAAAAGTGTGTGTGTGTGTGTGTGTGTGTGTGTGTGTGTGTGGAGTTCAGTGAGAAGACAGCTGTGGATTCGATTTCCAGGTCTGCAAACAGAACAACAACAAAAAAATTTATTTTTTGTTTTGCATAGTTACCTCATGACCTGGTGGTTTCACTGCTAGTTAATTAACACCTGGATGTTACTGAGCTGAAAACATATGCCCACACAAAAAAGTTCACTGCAGCATTAATAGCCAAAACATGGAAACAACCCAAATGTCCATCAAATGATGAATAGATAAAGAAAATGTGGAATAACTACATAATATTGTTCAACCACAAAAAAAAGAAGCACACATACAGGTTAAAACATAGGTGCACCTCAAATCCATTACACAAAATAAATGAAGTCACTCACCATAGACAAATAAATACTGTATAATTTCCATTCCATGAATGTCCAGAATAGGAAATCTACAGAGGCAAAAAGCAGACTAATAGTTTGCCTAGGGCTAGTGATGGTGGTGAATGGGAAGTCACTATTAATTGCCATGGGATTTCTTTTTTTGGGTGATGAAAATAGTCTAAAATTGATTATGGTGATGGTTACAGAATTCTGAGAACACACTAAAAAAAAAAAAAAAAAAAAAATGAAGCGGCAAAAAACAAAGCAAAACCCCACAATGTACCATTTAAAGTAGGTGAATTCTATGGAATGTGAATTATATCTTAATGAAAATATTTTTTTAAAAGTCAGCAGGAATCTAGTCATGAAGTTCAATAATCCTTGTCAGCCCTGATTTCTATAATCTTTAATACCTGGCAGTGCTAAACACCCCTCTTCTTTGGGCAGTGTTAGGACTGACCCAGGGCCTCGCACTTGTTAGTCAAGCACTCTACCACTGAGCTGTATCACCAACCCTTTTTGAAAAACTTTTGAGAAAAGGTCTCACTAAATTGTCCAGGCAGGCCTCAAATTTGTAATTCCCACCTCAGCCTCCCAAGTAGCTAGGCTTATAGGCATGTACCACTTCCCCCAGCTAAACATCCCTCTTCTTGAGATGCTTCTGCTTTTGTGTGGAACTTTATTTTCCAATTTTCCATCCAATAAACTACTCTTGCTTATTCTTCCTTCTATATGCCCACAATCTCCCTATACCTTGGTCCCATTAACAATCCAAAAGAGTGCTTCCTGGCCACGTTCTCCTTCTGTACCATCCCATGTAGCAATAATGTACTGTACTGGCTTCATCTAGTGCCCCAGTCTCAGACCCAGTTCTGATCCCTTTCCTGACTACTTTCACCACCTGCAGGCTATTTCAGAAACACTTATGAGAAGCTCATTACTTCTCAAATTTAACTTACAAAAAGAAGTACTGTCCATTTACTAGGTAAAAGGTCCTGGGCTAAGCCCTTTACAAAATCTCAATCCTTTATTAATCTATTTTACGAATGAGAAGGCTGAACATTAAAAATCTAGTACTAATCTGTTCTTAACTTACCTCTCTTAACTCACCAGGTTTGCCAGTGTTCTGCTTTTTTTCTTCTGTGTCTTTACTAGTATCACTGAAGTATACAGCTGAAACCTCTCTTACTCCTAACATTCCATAGTTGCTAAGTTTCATCAGTTCTATCTATTTTGTGTTCTTATTGTCATTATGACAGTTTAGAAGAGATGCTCATGACAGTACTAATCTCTAAGCACTAAAAAATGTTTTTAGATTAAAAAAACTCATCTATAAATATGTTTAAAGTTCTGACTTTCAAGATTAGGATATATTTGACATTAATAAGATGGGCTTTTAATACAGGTATCTTATAAAATTAACTAAACCTCATTTCATCTTGTAAAAGAAGAGGTTTTTTTCCTAATTGACCTACCTTTGGCTGGATTACCCACAGTGATGATAGCACTGCTGCCAACACAGTCTACGCTGACATAACAATGCTGCCTTTAAAGAAAAAATACTTTTTTATTACCAGTTTTGGGAGGGGCCATGAAAGAGTGGTATATAGTCTATAAGCTATAAAATACAAAATCTCTTCGTTGCATGTATTCATGGCACAAAGTTTATGAACAGCAACTGTGTTTCAATTAATGGTCCAAAGTTTTCCATAAAATCTCACCATTTCTGTTAACAAAAATGTCACCAGCAAACCATTAAACAAGGTTACTCTTGAAAGTATCTTTTCTAGTTATAGCTTTATGATCACTAAACTTAAAAATGTCTTTTTTAGTGTAAGCCCAAAGTACATCTTAGCTGGATTTGGATGATTAAGTTAAAAGGAGATTAAATTTTCTAGTATTACTATGTAATCCTTCTATCATTAGTACTAATTATTCATTAAGCAAACCCACCCTTGTTCTTTATAAACCATTAGCCCACTGTAAGTATTACTTCCGAATTACTTAAGGTTTTGAAGATACTAGATCCCTAGTATTGTCTAAATTTTATCTTGGAAGACATACACATCTTTGGAAACAAATGCTGTATGCAGTAGTTTACTTCTCCTACAATTTAGGTACAGGGAATAATATGAATGTTCAATCTTCAAAGACAGGCATGAAACAATTAAAATTAACCAGAATGTTGGAATTGTTCATCTTATCCTCAAAACCATGTAATTTAAACTTGAAAAACCTCTACAGAAACAAAGTATCTATGTAAACAATTGAACTTAATGGAGAAATACCAGGTCACTCCTTTAAAGAGTATATCAATCCAAAGAAACCTGTACTAATCCAAATCTCACCACAAATTTACTAATATATTTAAGATGAAACTAAAGAGAAACTATGAGAAGTTGTACAAATCAAACCTTTTTGTATAAAATCACAATACTGATTTTCTACAACCTAATTCCCTTACCTGACTCTCACTTTCGAACAGAAGAAACCCATAAGTTTCTTGAAGTTCTTCTTGAGTACAGTTACTTGCTTGTTTCTGTTGGTAAAAGTTTTGTACTGTATATAAAGAGAATAACCAAACGCTCAAACATAATATTTTCTCTTGCAAATTAATTTCTTAAATGTAACTCTGGACTCCTGCTAAAACACTAAACTAAACGTATTTTTCTGTTTCCTACAACATATTACATTCTTAGTGACCACATCAAAAGATGTTTGATCTCATTTGAAAAATGATAGCTAAGAAGTATTAAGCTTATATACCAAAAATGATGGGTCTTTGTATTTTACAACTAAAATAAAACTCACAGACACAGTGTGTACCAAGTACATCACCTCATTTAAGAAAATGTCATCTTTCACAAAAGCCACTTGACTATACTGAAAACCAAGCTCAGATGCAGAATACAAGTAAGAGGTACAGAGAATCAAAACTGCTCTCTGAAAGAAAGAAACTGTACTCCAGGACACTGTCTCAAAAACTGTAAAATACAAACAAAAATAATGTCACTGTTTAAGAAAACTCAAAAATGGGATTAAGAAGGGCACAATGAGTATTACTTGGTGTGTCACCTGTTCCTTTTCCATATAAGTAAGAAATTAAGGATGTGTTACTGGCCGTCACTATGTCTGTACCATCTTAATGAAATTTTAGATGATTTCTCATGTGAAGAAAATAACCTAAATAAATTACAATTGAGGGGAATTACTTTTAACACAGGAGCTAATGTATGCCCTGCCACACCCCATATACTTGTTTTAAAACTGCATAGTATGCTATAATCCAGTTGGCCAAAGGCAGATACCACTGTAGTGTCAAAGTAGTGGTCAACAACTGCTTAGAGGTTTTTGCCTTTTATTTATTTTTAACCTACACCATGTTCTGATAAACTTGCTCTACCCACCTTTCCATCAAATTCCCAAGTAATTCTGTTAGATTCCTTTTATGAGGCTGAGTACTACTCACTCACCAAATTAAAAAAATCATTCTATCTCTGGGTTCTCCCACCAGCCAAGGGGTGTGTACTGAGCTTTATGCCTTATGGGTTGTATTACACATTTTTTTTTCATTTTACAAAATGAAACCATATGTTTTGAAAGTGCTTTTTAAAAACCATACCCATATGCTATCCCTAAAGATTGTGGCATAACCCTTTGGAGAGGCAAGTTAGTACACTTGACTAATACATTCATTCTAAGTTTTACTTTTGCTCAGTTTCACTTTCTCTTTCAATACCAGTGCTGTGCCAGGCATGGTGGCATGCCTGTAATCCCAGCACTTGGGAGGCTGAGGCAAGAGGATTGCCATGACTCTGAAGACAGCCTGGGATACATACTGAGTTCAAGGCCAGCCTGAACTACATTGTAAGACCCCGTCTCAAAAACAAAAACCAAATAAAACAAAACAAAAACAAAATAGTGCTGTAAAAAAAGTGGTGTGATGGTACATGCCTGTAGTCCCAGGTAGTTGGGAGGCCAGAGCAAGATTACTTGAGTTTGATGCCAACCAGAGACCCCATCTCAAAGAAAAAAAAATAAAGATATTCTGAATAGATTCAAATATAAAACATCAGTGGTTAATAGTAAAAATATATTTTTCTAAATATGTACACTCCAAGGTTCAGCCTCTGACTCATGGTGATCCTCCTGCCTCAGCTTCCTGAGTACTGGATTACAGGCATGCATCACCCACTACACCTGGCTTATTCATAAAATTATTAATGTTCTCCCCTTTTCACACAATATACCCTGATTTATGAGTTTAATTAAGGCACTTCATAAATGAATAGCCTTGTTTTTACTGAGCAATACTTATGCTTATTTATTCAACGTTATAAAAGTATTAATGAAGAGGTGACTATTCCACAAAGAAACCTAGAACACTTAAGGAGATACCTTGAAAAAGTGCCTGTCTGTAAAATATTCAGAGTAGGATGAGGGTAGACATACACATGAACACAATGTACATATACATAAACACATCTCACACACACACACACGTCCATGCATAAGCATCTATAACAGTAAAACATTAAAGATAACCTAAAGTGTCATCAACAATGAACACCAAAAACAAGGTAAATCTATATATACTGATGATACCTACTACACATCATTTTTGTTCTGCAAGGTAGTATGTGGGTTTTGGGTGCATGGCTCCTGTTGGTTGGGATTTGCTGTTTCCTAAAGGTCCTAGGGAGAAGCAGTGCTGAATCACAAAACAAAAAGGTGAAAGAGCACCAAGTAATGCCATGAAGGACTGCTCTTAAGGGGTTTGCACAAACAAAAACAAAAACAAACCATGAGAAAACGGCAATAAAATGCCTTCAAAAACTCCCAATTCCCCCAAAGCACATCCAAGGGTCACCAATGGGGGGGAAGGCCCAATTATGCAAAATAATAAAAGAAGAAACAGAGAAACAAACTTGAAGATGATACAACTAAACAAGAGTGTTTTACCCTACTACAACAAAATATGTTCTTCTCAGCAGCACACAAAACATTCTCCAAAATGGCACACATACCAGCCCATAATGCTTAAATACAAAAGAATAGAAATTACCGCACATATACTGACAGATCTTGGTGCAATGAAACTAGAAATCGATGGCAAAGGAAAATACAGAAATTTTGCATAACATGATGATTAAGTAATACACTCTTGAATAATCAATGGATCACAGAAGAAATCAAGGAAGAAATTAAACAGCTCTAGGATCAAGTGACAATCCTAGTACAATATATCAGAACCTATGCGAGACAATGAAAGCAGTCCTAAGAAGGAAGTTTATTGCGTGAATGCCCACATTAGAGAAACAGAGCAAGCCCAAATAAATAACCTAATGATTCATCTCAAGGTCCTAGAAAAACAATTCAATCCCATTCAAACCCAAAGCTAGCACAAGGAAGAAAGTTATAAAGATGAGAGCAAAAATTAATGAAACTAAGACAAAAAAATACAAAGAATCAATGAATTGAAGAGCTGGTTCTTTGAAAGCTTAAGCAAAATTGGCAAATCCTTGTCAAGGGCCATTCTATATAATTTTTGGGGAAAAATCATTTCATAATTAAATTGTGGTATGCAGAAACAACTCTGTGTGCTCCAGTCACAGTTGAGGCCTCAATGGTCCTGTGATGCTGTGACGCTCCAGGGCAAGATTACATCAGCTGAAGACATCCTGGTTCTCTGAGAACCGAGTAGTAGTAAAAAAAAGGTTTCACCTGGAAGAAAGGACAAACTCCTTATAAACCTGCTATCACATCCCATGATCCTCACCAACATAAGATCCTTATCAGTATAAGATCACTACCGCCCTCTGAATCATCCAATACTCCCTCTGATTATTGTGTGCACCCAATAAATAGTGGCTAGCTTGGAGCGTCTTTGTCTCTGCCCATCCTGAGGCACTGACCTCCCAGCCCCGTCATACATTACTAAATTTGTCTCTGTCTCTTACTTCATCCTTTTGCCGTACCTCTCATACAGGCAGTTGGGGATCTTGGCCAGGTCCCCAATAATCCTTAGCTAAACTTACCAAAAGAAGGAAAGATAAGAGCCATATTAATGTAATTAGAAATGAAAAAGGCAAAATCACAACAAACACCGCCAAATCCAGAAGATTATTAATAATTACTATGAAAACCCATACTCCAATAAATTGGATACTCTAAAAGAAATGGATAGATTCCTAGACATGTAGGAATTACCAAACCTGAACAGTCCAATAACAGGAAAGAAAATGGAGGCAGTAATTAAAAACCTACCAACTAAGAAAAGCACAAGACTGGATGGATTCACCACTGAATTCTCCAAGAACTTCAGGGAAGATCTAACACCAATTCTCCTCAAACTCTTCAATGAAATTTAAAGGGAAAGAGTAATACCAAACTCATTCGTGAAAGCCAGCATTACCTTGATTCTAAAACCAGGTAAGAACTCAATTGAAAATGAAAACTATAGGCTAATTTATTTAAGAAACATAGATGAAGGGGCCGGTGAGATGGCTCAGCGGCTTAAGCGCCTGCCCGGCAAGCACAAGGGCCCGAGTTCGACTCCCAGAACCCACATACGAAAAAGGGGCCGGTGATATCGCTCAGCGGCACGGGCGCCTGCTGGCGTGCGAGGTCCTGAGGTCGACCCCCTGGTACCCACAAAAAACAAAAAACAAAAAACAAACAAAAAAAAAGAAACATAGATGCAAAAGATACTGGCACATAATATGCAGAAAATCATTGAAAAGATTATGGATCATGACCAAGTAGGCGCCATTTCAAGGATACAAGGATAGTTCAACATATGTGAATCAATCAATGTAAAATACAACTTACACAGACGGACAAAAAACATATGATCATCTCAATAGATGCAGAAAAAGCCTTTGACAAAATCTAACATGCATTCACGATAAAAACCCGAAGAAAGGCCGGTGAGATGGCTCAGCGGCATACGCGCCTGCCTGGCAAGCACGAGGGCCTGAGTTCGACTCCTGGAACCCACATATGAAAAAAGGGCCGGTGATATCGCTCAGCGGCACGGGCACCTGCTGGTGTGCAAGGTCCTGAGGTCGACCCCCGGTACCCACCAAAAAAAAAAAAAAAAAAAAAACCCTGAAGAAAATGTACTTATGGACCTTATCTCAATCTAATAAAAGCCACTTATGACAAACCAATAGTAAACACCATTTTTTAATTAGTATGTATTTGCAGAACATGTTTACATTCCTTGTGTGGAGTTGGTACATGTACATAACATATCTTAATTCCTTTTATTCCTTTTTTCATCCCCTTTCCCTCCCCCTGGCCCTCCATCACTAGATCCCCTTGCCATTTGAGAAAGGTCTGTCTCCCTACTTCCTATTATCTACCTTTTATTTTGCTCTTTATTTATAATTTGGCTTTCTCATATAAGAGAAGCCATGTGAAATTTAAGCTGTGTGTCTTATTTATTTCACCTAACATTATGGTCTCAAGGTGCATCCATTTTCCTACAAATTTATCTTTGACTCAAGTTTATCTTTCTTTATGGCAGAGTAGTATCCCATTGTGTATAAATACCACATTTTCTTCATTCCTCTGCTTATGGACATACAGGTTGTTTCTAAAATTTAGCTATCATGGAGATTATATCTATATCTATCTCGCTGTAATATGATGTCTTTAACTCTTTCAGGAAGATACCTAGAAGAAGAATAGCTGGGTAAAACGGAATTTTTATTTTTAGTTTTTTGAGGAATCTTTGTGGTGATTTCCATAGTGGTTGTACTAGTTTATATTCCCTAACAACATAGAAAGGTTCCTTTTTCCCCACAGCCTTGCCAGCATTTGTTATTTGATTTCTTGATGATGGCCACTCTTTCTGGGGGTAAGATGGAATCTCAGTATTGTTTTAATTTGCATTTCTTTAATATTCAGAGGTGGTGAACATTTCTTCATGTTTATTGGTCATTTGCATTACTTCTATGAACTATCTATTCATTTCACTTGGCCATTTTTTGGTTGGGTCTTTTATTTTGGGTAGTCCAGTTTTTTTGGGTTCTTTATATATTCTAGATATTAGTCCTCTGTTTGAGGAATAGCTGGCAAAAGTTCTTTTCCCATTCCGTAGGTTTTCTTTTCACTCTGTTGGCTCTTTTGTTGTGAAGAAGCTTTTTAATTTGATCCCATTTGTTGATTCCTGGTACTATTTCCCATGCAACTGGGGTTCTGTTCAGAAAGTCCTTGCTTCTGCCTATGATTTCAAGAGTTTTATCTATTTTATCATCCAGCAGGTTGTCTCTGTTTCAACATTTAGCTATTTGATCCACTTTGATTTTAGTTTAATACATAGTGAGAAACATGGGTCCACATTCAATCTTCTGCATATGGATAGCCAGTTTCCCCAACACCATTTATTAAAGAGGTTATCTTTTCCCCCCGAGTATGTTTTTGTCTTCTTTGTCAAAGATCAAATAGTTGAACATGCTTGGGGTTGTTTATGCATCCTCTATTCTGTTCCATTGATCCTCATGTCTGTTTTTGTGCAAGTACCATGCTATTTTTATCACTGTAGCTTTGTAATATAACTTGAACTCTGGGATGGTAATAACTCCTGCTTTGCTTTTGTTACCCAGGACTACCTCTCCTGTTTTGGGTCTCTTCTGGTTCCATATGAACTTTAGAATTATTTTCTCCAGTTCTGTGAAGAATGCTCTTGGTATCTTAATTGGGATTGTGTTAAATCCGTATACCATTTTGGAAATGTGGCTATTTTGACTATACTGGTTCTACCTATCCAGAAACAGGAATCTCTCCATTTTCTGATGTCCTCGTCAATTTTCTTTTACAGAGTACTGTACTGCAGTTATCATTGTAGAGGTCTGTTATGGTTTATGTCTGGATGTTGCCCCAAAATCTCATGCAGTCATGGTGATTGCTTTTTGGAGGCAGCTGAATCTAGAGTTTGTGTGATTCATTGTCTAGTGCTGGAATTATGGGTGTGAGTGCTATACCCTAGGGTGGGTAGCCTACATACAATATAAGGGACAGGGTCTTCTCTCTCTCCTCCCCTTTTGCTCTTGTTGCTTTTGCTGTTTTCTTCTGCCATGAACTGTTGCCCTCTGCCATGAGCTGCCCTGCCTTGGACCCAGCAGATTACGGGCTGAAACCTCCACAAACTGTGAGCTAACTAAACCTTTCCTTCCTTAATTTTGGGTGTCAGGTATTTTGTCTCAGCAATGAGAGAAAAGTAACCAAGACTTCCTTACTTCCTTAGGCTAATTCCTAAGTATTTAATTTTTCTTGGTGCTAATGTATTTTCCTAATTTCTTGTTAAGTTCAGTTGGTGTATAGGAATGCTATTGATTTTTGTGTGTTGATTTTGTATCCTGCTACACAGCTGAATTTACTGGTCCTAGTAGTCACGATAGAAGGAACAACAACAACAAACCAGAAGAATTTAAAAAACATTAGACCTCTCCCAAAATAAGAGACCCAATCAAAACATGAAATGGACGCCTCACAGAAATAGTAGTACAAATGGGCAATAAATACATGAAAAAAATGTACAACATCAATGATTGTGAAATAAATACAAATTAAAACAACACTGAAATTCCATCTCCGGAAAGAATGCCTATTACCAAGAAGTTAAATAATAATAACTTCAGGCAAGGTTGGAGGTTAAAAGGAACACTTCTACACTGTTGGTGGGAGTATAAATTAGTGTAACCACTTGGGAAATCAGTATGGAGATTCCTCAAAAAACTAAAAATAGAAATTCCATTTTACCTAGCCATTCTTCTTCTAGGTATCTTCCTGAAGGAGTTTTAAGACATTGTATTACAGTGATACATGAATACACATATTTATAGCAGCAGAACTCATAATAGCTAAATCTTGGAAGTTGCCCATATGTCCATTAACAGATGAATGGATAAAGACAATGTGGCATTTATACACAATGGAGTACTGCTCAGTCATGAAGAAAGATAAACTTGAGTCACTTGTAGGGAAGTGGATGTACCTTGAGACCATAATGTTAAGTGAAATAAATCAAATATTGCATAGTTTCTCTTATATGAGAAACTCAAATTACAAATAATTTAAGGAACAAAATAAAAGACAGGTATAACTAAATAAGGAGATAGATCTTTTGCAAATGGGATAAGGAACTAGAGGTGGAGGGAGTGATGAAATAAGGGAGGGCAGAGGGAAGTAAAAAGATTTAAGATGTGTTATGCACCTGTACCAACTCCTCACGATGAATATAGTTCTATGAAGTAGTATTTATTAGCAAGGCAGCTATTGGTTATTAATGATAACAATGGTTAATACTTGTTGGGTGCTTATTATGCACCAGACATCATTTGCCAACCACCTTCAACTTCAGCTATATGCTCTGGAATAATTCTGTTACTCAATAAAATACTTGTATAAATTCTAGACATTCCTTTAATGACAAATAACTTCCCCCAAGTCCATATGCTTCTCCTTCATATCCTTCTATAGTATATCACTTTTTTGGTTATATTAGTACTCAAATTTTTCATATTTAATTGTATATATAATCATGACTGAGTCATACTTGGTACTCAAGTTCCTTTCCTACACTATGTTTCATTTTTGTAATTTAAAATGGCCTCCACTTAAATTTCAGTTACCAGTCATTATATCTTAGCTTGAAATTCTTCTAGAACACTAAAAATATACTCTAGACAGAAACAGATAAAGGTTTTTCGTTTGATTTGAGTAATTTTTTTTCTTTTTAGGAGCATCTATGTCCCCCATCACCAGTCTATGCTTGTAAATAATACTACTGCCTAGTTTTTATAGTTTTGCTTAAGTATAAGATACAACACTAAGCTAGATTCAACACAATCTGTTTGCAGAAACTGATGACCTGATTTTAAAACTTACACATGAATTCAAAGGATTCAAAATAGTAAAATAGGACCGGTGAGATGGCTCAGCAGTGTAGGTGCCTGCCTGGCAAGCACGAGGGCCCGAGTTCGACTCCCGGAACTCACATACAAAAAAAGGGCCGGTGATATCGCTCAGCGGCACGGGTGCCTGCTGGCGCGCAAGGTCCTGAGGTCATCCCCTGGTACCCACAAAATAAAAAAAAATAGTAAAACGATTTTGAAAAAGAACAAAGATGAGCCTCCCTACTTAAGTATTACAAAGTAGTCAAAATGAAGTAATATTAATGTAAAGACAATGCATTTCTTGTCAATGGATAAAAAAATACAGTAAGAACCGCTTACTTCTTGTTGGTCTACCTCTCTTCAGCTTTTGGCATTCTCAAATCTACCCACAACTCATTTATTACTGGCCCTTCTCCTTTCTAGCTTCTCAAATACTGATTTCACCTGTCTTCTCACTCTTCCCTTGATCTTTGTAGATTTATATAATTATTTTTCTATAATACTAGAAAGACTTCCAATGGAATGAACAATTGGAAATGTTAAATTGGAAGTATTTACTTAACCTAAGTCTTAATTTCCTCAATTAAAAAAATGTACCCCCCAAGGGCTGGAGATGTAGCTGAGTAGAACACTTGTCTACCATGCACAAAGCCCTGGGTTCAATCCCCAGCACCAAACACACACACAAATACCACTGGGACTGAGTGTGTGTTAAAACACGACCTTAGCATGTGAAAAGCCCTGGGCTTGTCCTTAGCACATGAAAACACACACACACACACACACACACACACACACACACACCCCAATTACAGTAGTTATTATTTTATCATTACTTTATATATTTTAATTTATATAATTATGAATACTCCATTTTGCATATGTATCTACTACAGATTTAATTACATACCAAATCCTCAACCTATATTTGATTATTTTAAAAAGAATTAACTTTTATTGCATATGTATTCAATAATCCATTTACTCAATACAATCTACAGATCTTCAATGTTTACTCAAAGTACCTTGCCCTTTTCTTTTAGAGTACTTATCATTATTTATAACTACTTAACTAATGTCTTTTTTCCTTAATAAATCAAATTCCATAGCAGCATGAATCATATCTGTTTTGTTTACCACTGATTAGAATTTAGCTCAATGCTGGCACATAGAGGGTGTTTAATAAATATATATTTGGTAACTGAATGAAAGAATATTTTTGGTATTTAATCATTCCAAAACTAAAAAAAAGACAAAGCTTTCCAATTCATACCATCAAACTTCAATACCAAACTTGACAAAACATAAAAAGGAATATATAGACCTATCTCTTGTGAATATTGACGTTAAAATTCTAAATATATCCATTTGCAAAGATAACACATCAAGACATTAAAATGATAATAGAGATCAGTTAGGAATCATTCTAGGAATACGAGAAATGGGTCAGTAAACAGTAAATCTATAAATTTTACAAACCGTATCAATAAGGCAAAGAAACAAATCACAAAGGGGTGTTCTGGTATGGGACAAGGAAGAATAGCCACAAGTCAGACTGTCAAAAGGATGTTACTGACCAATTCTTTTCCAGCAGATATCTTACAAAACACAAATTTTGTCACTCCACAATGTTTTTTACTTATGCATGTTGTTTTTATCATAATCTGAAAAACAAAGATGCCCCCAAAGAAAGCTGCTTATTTAATAACATAGAAAAATTGCCTACCTTAAGATATTCAGAAAAGAAAAATCAAGATATATTACGTACGGGTACAAATTCCCTATGACAAGTGTGATCATTATGTGTATCAGAAGTGTACTGGCCAGGTGTGATGCCACACACCTGCAATCCCAGCACTCAGGAGGCTGAGGAAGGAGGACTGCTGTGAGTTTGAGGCCACCCTGGGCTACATAGCAAAGTTCAAGGCCAGTCTGAACTACATAGCGAGTCCCTGTTTAAAAAAAAAAAAAAAAAGAGTGTACCAATAAAATTAATTTAATAAAAAGGTGTTCAGACACTTTCGAGAAGATGGCGGAGTGATGAGCAGCAGAGAAAGTGCCTCTCTGAAGATTTGGTGTCTAGATGTTGGTATAACAATGTGAGGAGGAGGAGGAAAGTGGGTCCCCAGGATGCAGGAAGGGTCTGAAGTGAGAACTGAAGCCCACGGGGAGAGCAAAGAGTTTTTAACAAAGGAGGAGGAGGTAGCAGGTGGCACTTTCTCCCTTAGCCCGGACTCACTGCATGGGAGGGCAGCTCAAACCTGCAGACACATGGTGAGTGCTGGTGACCTCAGAGGCCTCCACAGAGAAATGCACCAGTGGAACAGAGCAGTGGATGCAGTGGACTGCAGCGGCTGGTGTGTTTTTCAGGTTCAGATGTCCTCCGAGAGAGCAATTAACTAATAGCCATCTTGGAGAGGGGCCAACTGGGCTCAGAATTCAAAACAGGTGCAGGCCAGCTCCATTTAGTGACTCCCAGTGTAGGGTGAGGCTGCCAAATTCAAACCGGCAGGAGGTCAGGAAGCTGAGTTCAAGCGAGCAGGAGACACAGTCTCACAACCAGAAACCAACCTGAACTTAGTGGAACTAAAGGTGCAGGCTTGTTGGGATTATCCACTACTCTGCCGTAAATCAATGGCTGGCTCTTTGGGATTAATGAACTCAGATTTGGACAACTCAGATTTGGACTCTGTCTGCCCACCTTGTCTACCAGTGACAGCAGAGACACACCTTCAAGTGGACTTTCTTCTCATACTTTCTTTTTTTCCTCTTTTTTGTTTTTTCTTGATTGTTTTTAGGTGAACATGGTTTCTAGTCTTTTTGTTGTACTTCTGTTCTTGTTTTTATTTCTTCTCTTTTCCCATCTTCTTCACGAGTTTTCCAAAGTTTGAGTAATCTTCCTTTGTCCTCCAGCCTGCTTTAATCTCTTTCTCTTCTTCTATTTCTCTATTTTCCCCCCTATACCTTTTAAATTTTCTCCCCTGTGGGTAAAATCGCCATATTGAGGGCTTATTTCCTGTATACGATTTTCTGGTTTGTTTCAGATTTTGTTATATAACCACAAATCTAGTTCCTATGGTTATAGGTGGAAAATTAATAGTTACCACAGTTTGTCAGTTTCTCAGTTGTGTTTGATGCTATTGTTATTGCTGATTGTACTACTTCAGCCAAGGAGACATAATTGTTCTAATCAGTTGTTCTTCCTGGTATACCAAGACTGAGATTACCTAAGGGTCAAAAATAACACTATAGACCAGTGCCAAAGAACCAGGGGCTGGGCCAAGAAGGCAGCAACTTCTGATCCCCAATAAATAGAAGAGGTAGGATCTTGCAACAGACTCAAAATCCAAAAGCCAGCTACACCTGGAAGACATCTCTGAGAAGTAGTCCTTTCCTAAGTGTTCTAAATATTAGCAATAAAGGTACATGCCATAACCAATTTACAAACATCAACCTAGGAATTAAACTAAAAAACTAAAAAAATAGAAAATGAAAAGACACTTAAATAAGATGCAACCCTAGACTTTTGGCTCACCAAAAGCAAAACCAGGGGGCAACGAGGGGGAACAATATGAAAGCCACCCACTGGGACTCTCTGAAGTGGTAACAGTGGAAGTAACAAAGCTGATGAACAAGGCTCTAGAAAAAATCAAATCAGAAACAATTTCTCAGGTAATTACAGAGATGGTGACCACAATGAAAGACGTGCTTAGTGACTGTAGAGCAGATACAGATTTAAAAAATAGAGGAGCTTAGGAAAATGGAGACCATAAACGCCCAATGTAGGAAAGAAATAGAATCCATGAAACAGATTCAAACAGATATCTAGGAGATTAAACATTCCACTGAAAGTATACACAGCAGAATGAGCCACTGTGAGGACAGAATATCACATACAGAATACAGAATTGTGGTTAGCGATCGTGAAAAGAAAGATTTCTTAAAAATAGCAAGGGGCCACGAGAAATCAATCTAGCAGCTGCCAGATGATGCAAAGAATAACAAAAGATTAGAATCAATGAAAGAACAGTATAACACAAATGACATTTAAAAAAAACAAAACAAAAAAAAAAAAACCCTGTTCACAGAAGTAATGGCAGAAAACTTCCCTGGCAGGGAAAAAGAATTTGACATACAGGTAACTGAGGGATATAGAATTCCAATTAGCCGTGATCAAAAAAAATCTACACCAAGACATATAATAGTCAAGATTCCAGAAATTCAACAAAAAAACACAATAGTAAAAGCTGTTAGACACTGAGGAGAAACCCTATGGATGTAAACAATGTGGGAAAGCTTTCAGCACACACAGTGACTGTAAAGTACATGAAAGAATTCACACTGGGGAGAAACCATATGTATGTAACCAATGTGGAAAAGCCGTCACCAAACACAGTCATTGCAAAAGACTTGAAAGTACTCACTAGGGAGAAACCCTATGTATGTAACCAATGTGGGAAAGCTTTCAGTACACACACTGATTGTAAAACCATGAAAGAACTCACACTGGGGAAAAGCCCTATGTATGTAACCAATGTGGAAAGGCCTTTAGCTCACACAGTGTTTGCTAAATGCATCAAACTACTCACACTGGGGAGAGACCCTGTGTACGTAACCAATGTGGGAAAGTGTTTAGCTCACATAGTCATTATAAAAGACATGAAAGAACTCACACTGGAGAGAAACCCTATCTATGTAACCAATGTGGGAAAGCTTTCAGCACACACAGTTATTAAAAACAGGAAAAAACTCACACTGAGGAGAAACCCTAAATATGTAACCACTCTTGGAAAGCTTTCACTAAACACAGTCATTGTAAAAGACATCAAAGTACTCACAGTGGGTAGAAACACTATCTATGTAAACAATGTGGGAAAGCTTTCAACAGACACATTCGTTGTCAAAAACATGAAAGAACTCATTCTGGGGAGAAATCCTATGTATGTAAGCAATGTGGGAAAGCTTTCGGCAGACACAGTCATTGCCAAAAACATGAAAGTTCTCACAGGGTATGGAGGTTAGGTATTTACATAGTTTGAAAAGGCCCAAACTACATACATGTATTGTGAAATTTTAGAAGGAAATCTATGTAAACAATGGACAAAAGCCTTCAGTAATCCAGTAATCATCACAGACTTAAAAAAAGTAAGGGAAACTATGTGTGAATATATAAAGTAACTTGCATAAACCTTAAAAACACTGGAGAGGGCCGGTGAGATGGCTCAGCGGCTTAAGCGCCTGCCCGGCAAGCGTGAGGGCCCGAGTTCGACTCCCGGAACCCACATATGAAAAGGGGGCCGGTGATATCGCTCAGTGGCACGGGCGCCTGCTGGCGCGCGAGGTCCTGAGGTCGACCCCCCGGTACCCACAAAAAAAAAAAAAAAAAAAAAAAAAACACTGGAGAGAATGCTTTGTAAGCAATATAAAGAATCTTTCACTACATAGAGATATTACTACATAAATGAAGAATGTAATGAAGAGAATCTATACACATGCGAGAAATGCAGGAAAGGTTTTATGTTTCTCAATGCATTCAAATATATGAAAGAATTCTCATAAGCAAAGCCATATGTATGCACATGGCAAACCCTTCATTTTTTCCCTTACTTTGAAATAGATGAAGAAACTCGTACTAAACAGAAACCCTATGAGGATAATTTTAGAAAGCATTTTGCGATCCCTGTAACCTCAGAAAACATGCACACACACAAAGGGAGAGTGTAAGTACAGGATTTGAGTTGTCCTCATTTGTCCTCATGTATGTTTTTTGGGGTATCTCTAGTCATCTTGGTTTCTTTCACATTACAAGTAAACACAGTTCTGTAAAAAACCATTAATAAAACTGATACACACAAGTCTTCATTTGTCATACAAAGAATAATGCATATTGGATTAAATTCCCGTGAATGTGTGATGTTCTCAATTATAGCTCAGAGTTAGAAAATCCTTTGAACATTTCTCATGTAGTGCAAACATACACAAGTAAATCATGTAAAAGTGTGATGTCTATTATTTCTCTATAAAAAACAGAAACAGAGGAGATATCCTAAATTATACAGTAAACTCACTATTAAAGTAGGTCTCTGGATTACATATTTGTAAGTTAACTTTTGAGAATACACATTGTGCTGACATAAATGCATATGTTATTATAAGCAATAGTGTGTGAGTTTCATATTGCCTTTACTGAAATTAGGTCATAATTTATTTTGTACAATGATAGATCTGCAGGTGAGTTTATATACATTACTTACATGCTAGGAGGCTTGGAAGTATTGTAGTTTTTGTTTTCTTTGGTTTTGTTTTTAGTAATTGTGGGGTATTATGACCCCAAAACTGAATTTTTATTAATTTTTCTCATTTTCTACTACCTTCCATTTAAATTGCTTGTGCATGTAGTCCATTTTTCTAAAAGAATTTTGATATTGAAATGTTTTATGCTTATAATGTATATTTTATATTGTTTTCTACATGTTTTAGATGGAATCCAGCTGTTTTCAACCAACTTATAGATTAGCTAATATGTTTTCCATGTTCGCGGATGATATCTATGTATTTCCCAACATAATTACAGATAATACACAGTAT
Source organism: Erethizon dorsatum (assembly GCA_028451465.1). Classification (NCBI taxonomy): domain Eukaryota; kingdom Metazoa; phylum Chordata; class Mammalia; order Rodentia; family Erethizontidae; genus Erethizon; species Erethizon dorsatum. The sequence continues at coordinate 43,922,915 of CM051825.1, forward strand.
ATGATTATGCTATACTTCATCTGCTATCAGAGTCATTACATTCATATATATACAACTTTATGCATTTTTTACCATGACATACTGCCATAGAATTAGGTGGTAATTTTTCTATCAGTCATTCCACTAAACAAAATACCCTTCTGTGAGTCTCCACTGGCAGAGTCCAGCAAGACCATATTTTTTCTCAGACAATATGTAATTGAATTGTAGTGATTAATCTCTTCATACATTATAAATGATGAAATGGTTGGTTATTAAAAACACTTTTTCCTGGGCCAGTGAGATGGCTCAGCGGCGTAAGCGCCTGCCTGGCAAGCACAAGTGCCCGAGTTCGACTCCCGGAATCCACATACAAGAAAAGGGCCAGTGATACTGCTCAGCAGCACGGGCGCCTGCTGGCGCACAAGGTCCTGAGGTCGACCCCCGGTACCCACAAAAAAAAAAAACCAAAAACTTTTCCTCAAAAAAAAAAAAAAAAAAGCTGTTAGAGAAAAGAAAGAAAACCACCTATAAAGGAACACCCATCAGAATCACAGCATACTTCTCAACACAACACTCAAGTCAAGGAGAACTTGGAGTGAAGTATCTCAAGCCCTAAAAGAAAACAACCAGCAACACAGATTGATGTACCCCACAAAACTATCTTTCAAAATTGATGGAGAAATAATACATGTCCACGATAAAGAACACTTGAGGAAACTCATGAACACCAAACCAGCACTACAAAATTTTCTGAAGGTCATTCTAGAAAGATACACCAAGGAACACAACTCCATGAACCCCAACAGAATGAATCTAAAAGGCAAGGCAAGCAATTAAACAGAGGGGAAAAAAAGAGAACCAACATCAGGAAAATAAAATTAAAGGATAAGTCAACACATATCAGTTATAATCATCCACATAAATAGTCTCAATTCACCAATTAAAAAAAAAAACCAGCAGAATGGACCAAGAAGCAAGATCCAACAATATGCTGCATACAAGAAACAAATTTAATTCAAAAAGAAATTCATAGACTAAAAGTCAAAGGATGGAAAACAATAGTCCATGTTACAGGAACCTGGAAAAAAGCAGGGGTTCTATTCTGTCTGCAGATAAAGTGGATTTCAAGCCAAGACTGATTAAGAGAAATAAAAAAAGTCAATAAATCCTTGTAAAGGGAACAATCTAATTGGAAGAGGTAACTATCATAAACATATATGCACCAAATACCAGTGCACCCAACTATATAAAATAGATATTAACAGACATGAAATATCAAATAAGCACTAATACAGTTGTAACGAGGAAACTCAATACCCACTGTCACAAACAGACAGATCAACTAGACAAAAAATCAACAATGTAATATCAGAACTGAAGCAAACGTTTGAATAGACTTTCTAGATGTTTACAGTGTTCCAGCCCACAACATCAGAATACACATTCTTCTCAGCTGCACATGGGACATTCTCCAAAACAGACCACATACTAGTTCACTGAAGATGCTTAAGTAAATGCAAAGGAACTGAAATTATCCCATGCATATTATCAGACCACAGTGCAATGAAATTGGAAATAAACGGCAAAAGAAACCAGAAGAACTTCGTAAATGCATGGAAATTAAATAGCACCCTCCTGAACACCAATGGTTTATACATGAAATTAAAGAAATTAGACAGTTTCTAAAATTAACTGATAAGGCCAAAACAACATATTGGAACTTATGGGACAAAATGAAAGCAGTCCTACAAGGGAAATTTATAGTGGTAGATTTCCATATCAGAAAAATAGAAGGAGCTCAAATAACCTAATGTTGAACCTTAAGCTTCTAGAAAAACAAAAGCAAGTCAAGCCCAAAGCTTGTATGAGGGAGGAAATTATAAAAATCAGAGTAGAAATTAAAGCAATGGAAACTAAGAAAACAATACAAAGAATCAATGAATCAAAGAGCTGGTTCCTTGGAAGATTAAACCAAATTGACAGCCTTATCAAAAAAATTAAAGAAAAGACTCAAATCCATGCAATTTGGGATGAAAGGGTGAAATCACAACAAATACTGCAGAAATCCCAAAGATCAAAACCTACTTGAAGAACCTGTATTCTAATAAGATGGAAAACAGAAGAAATGGAGAGAGTCCTAGATACATATGAACTACCAAAGCTGAATCGAGAAGATATAAAAATTCTAAATAAACCAATGTCAGTCAATTAAATTGAAGATGTAATTAAAAACCCACCAACAAAGAAAAGCCCAGGCCTTGATGGATTCACTGCTGAATTCTACAAGAAATGTAGGGAAGACCTAATGCCACTACTTCTCAAGCTCAGTAATAACATTGAAAGGGAAGTAATACTACCAGATTCATTCCTGGAAGCAAGCATTAGCCTAATACCAAAACCTGAGAAGGATCCAACCAAAAAAAAAAAAAAAAGAGAACTACAGGCCAGTCTCCCTAATGAACATAGAAACAAAAATCCTCATAAAGATACTGGCAAAGAGAACGCAGCAAATCATCAAGAGGATTATACACCATGACCAACTAGGATTCATCCCAGGGATACAGGGATGGTTCAACACACACAAATCAAAAACGTAATACACCATATTAACAGAGCCAAGGACAAAATTCACATGATCATCTCAATAGACGAACAAAAAGGGTTTGACAAAGTCCAACACCCATGCATGATAAAAACCCTCCAGAATAACTGGAATGGATGTTCTTTATCTCAAACTGATAAAAGCCATCTATGACAAACCAAAAGCCAACATCATATTAAATGGACAAAAACTGAAAGCTTTCACTATAAAATCAGGAACAAGACAAGGATGTCCACTGTCACCACTCTTATTCAATATAGTTCTTGAAACGTTAGCCAGAGGAATCAGACAAGAGAAAGAAAAGGAATAAGGATAAGGAAAAAGTTAAATTACCATCATTTGCAGATGACATGATATTCTACATAGACTACCGCAAAGACTCTACCAAAAAACTTTTAGCTTTAATAACCAAATTCAGTAGTGTAGCTGTATACAAAGTCAACATTCAAAAATCAATAGCATTCCTGTACAAAAATAACAAACTCACTGAGAGAGAGAAATTAGAGAAATCACACCTTTCACAATAGCATCCAAAAAAGGAAATACCTAGGAATCAATCTAATGAAGGTGTAGTTTTCACCTTACATTGAAAACTACAGTGCTCTGAGAAATGAGATGGAAGAGGATATCAGAAAATGGCCATACTTCCAAAATTGTTATACAGATTTAATGCAATCCCAATCAAAATTCTAGTAACATGTCTCACAGAATTAGAGAAAACAATCCTAAAAATCATTTGGAACCAGGAGAGACCCTAGAATAGCAAAAGCAATTCTGGGCAAGAAAGGCAAGGCAGGGGAGCATCGCAATCCCTGACTTGAAATTATACTACAAAGCTACTGTGATAAAAACAGCATGGTACTGGCAAAAAAAAAAAAAAAAAAAAAACAGACCCAAAGATCAATGCAAAAGAGTAGAAGAAGTAGAAACAACTCCAAACACACTCAGCCACTTTATCTTTGACAAAGGAACCAAACAACTTCACTGGAAGAAAGCCTCTTTAACAAATGGTAGTGGAAAAACTGGCTTTCCTCATGCTGAAGATTAAAACTTGACCTGTATCTTTCACCATGCACTAAACAAACATCAAAATGGATTGAAGATCTAAATATTAAAACAGAAACACTAACTCTGCTGGAAGATAGAATAGGTAGAACTCCTGAAGACATAGATGTAGACAAAGACTTAATGAACAAAACCCCAATAGCACAGGAAATATCACCAAGAATCCACAACTGGTATCTCATTAAAAAGCTTTTGCACAGCAAAAGAAACCACCGAGAGAGTGAAGACACAACCCATAGTGTGGGAAAAATTTTTTGCCAGCAGTTCCTCAGACAAAGAAGTAATATCTAGTAAGGATGTTAGACTGCAAATCCCATGATGAATGTAATATCCGTGCTTTTTTCACTACACTGACTTCAAAATCACTGTCCCATTGTCTTTCTGTATCCTTGTTGGCTACCATTTCACAGGATTTTATTTTGAATTTACAAAAAATACAGGTCTTCAATATGGTTTTGAGTACTTTAGCCACCTTCAAGAGATGCTGATAACAGCACCTGAAATAGAACTGGGTGCTCTTCCACCCCACTAAACAAGGAAACCCTAATAAAACTCACCAAAAATAAAATCAAATGGGGATGGGAGGTGAACTACTTGACCCGATTCAAATGCATTTTTACTTCTGACTCATTAACACTATGTTTTTACTAAATAGCCTAAGATAGCTACATGCATTTCTTAGATAAAAACCTAATTAATAAGTCATAGGAATCACCATTATTGCTTTATATATAACAGGATTATTTGAACTCATAAAGCAAATTATTCAAATTTATAAAGAATTTTATCAATTAATTATGTGCCACTTAAAACAGCAAATTCACTTAGGGTATTTTAGCTTATCTAGTAGACAAATGCCTTTTTATTATTATTATTATTTTTTTTATTTTTTTTGTAGTGCTGGGGATCAAACCCAGGGCCTTATGCATTCAAGGCAAGAACTCTACCACTGAGCTACATTCCCAGCCCTGGAAACACCATTTTTATTTTTAAAAAAAACATATTTTGGAGATTATATCCACTGAGTAAAATGAATTATACATATATACTATGATTTTTTCATGTACCTGCAACTTGCTTAGTTTTGGGCTTAATATTCAACTTTTGAAGACTGTTTTAACATTTTCAAAATCCAATCTACTGTAAAAATTTCTGATTATCAAACTGATGCTTAAAATGTTATGCTTATCAACCTTCTTAATATGCTGTTAAAAAAGGCCAACAAATTCTTCACAGACCATTTTCTATCTACTCAAGATTTTATTTTTATTATTACATTTATTGTTTTATACTTTTTATATTAAAGATTTTTACTGAAATCATGTCAAAGTTTATAAGTGATTTTGAAAGAAAAGTTAATAACCACTGTTCTGACTCATCAAACTGGGTTTATGAATTTCCTTTAGCATCAAACTATCAATCCTTAGTAAAATGGTTGCATTAAACTCATTACTACATTTAAAAAATATATATACTGTTAAATGGTTTTGTCCCTCTTATTAGAAAATCCTAAGAATGAATTGCTCTCAGTAGCAATTACATTTTAAGACCCACCTTTGGATTCTCATATTACGATGATGGAACAAAGATAATTTTGTATTGCCACCACTCTAAATATATCTCACCTTGAATGGTGCTGGGCACAGATAAATATGGGATTTCCACAGGAGTGAAGTAGGTGCCTCAACTGAACAAACTAGGCTTCAGGAGTTGGGGTCTTAAATGTTCCTTCTCCTAATGAGGGAGCAGGTTCTATTTCACAATGCCAATAGAAAACACACAATTAGCAAGGGATTTCATTTTCCAATTAAATATTATTAACTCTTATTAAAAGAAACCAGTAAGTACATCCCAAACACATCTCTTATGATAAAAGCAGTAATTAAAAGAAGAAACCAATTTAAAAACAAATGCAATCAAGTTAACCAATAAAAGCAAAAGCTGTTTTTGTTTTTTTCTTGTGGGTACCAGGGGTCGAACTCAGAACCTCGCGCGCCAGCAGATGCCCGTGCCACTGAGCGATATCATTGGCCCTTTTTTCGTATGTGGGTACCAGGAGTCGAACTCAGGATCTTGCGCTTGCCAGGCAGGCGCTTATGCCACTGAGCTAGCTCACCGGCCCCAAAAGCTGGTGTTTTTAAAAGACTAGTAAGAAATAGGTAATCTTTCAGCAAATATAATCTAGAAAAAAGGAAAACATAATAGTGGGAACAAAGAGGATATGTGCACAAATACAGGGAAAATATTTTATAATACTTTATAATAAATTATAAAGTATCCCACAAATTTACACCAATATATTTGAAAATTATAAAAATATATTTTACTTATTTTGGTCTAAGTGGAAGAAACATTTGAATAAATCAATAATGAAGAAAAAACCAAGACTAGTCAAGTTCACAGAGCAACAGACTAGAAAAAAACCAATAATCCATTTACTATAGTTAAAAAAACTAGTACAGCCACATAATAAAAACTGTGTATCCCTATTTACTTATTTGTGAGGATTTCTGGGGCTTACGGATATGTAGAGAACAAATATAGTATAGTAAAAAAATAGGGTAAAGAAGAATATAAAAATACATATTCATATACTCGAAAAAAGCACAAGAAGGAAAACAAAATACTACTAAGAGGAACCAGAAAGGTGGGGAATGAATTGGATAGGTACAGGGAAGAAAGTTTTTTTTTAATGTATACTTATAATTGTTTAATGATTTTAATCATTTTTGGCAACAGGAAAAATTTATCAACTTGTATATAATGAACATTAAAAAATTCCTACAAATTAGTAAGGGAAAATAAGCACCCACTAGAAAAAGTAAGAAATACATGACTAAATACAAAAGGAAAGAGTGAACTGGCTAAAAACATGAAATGATACTCTATTTGTCTTAGTAGGCAGAGAAATGCAGTTTATTACCACAATAATATATTATTTAACTTTCAACATGCTGGCAAAATTTAAAAAGTTGGGCAGTATTACACATGGAGAGAACAGAGAGGTTTAATTCACCGTTGCTGAAAGATTAATCAGAACTACCATTTTGGAAATGTCAGCATCTAATAGCCTTCCAATGGACCTAGTAATTCCACTACTAATATGCCAGAGTGAAAGTACTGTATATATGCACTTGAAGCTATGTACAAGAATGTTTACAGCAGCACTAATTATAACAGCCTAATGACGGAAATAATCAACACACATACAAAATGTATTTTTTACAATAGATTATATTTCAACGCAAATGAACAAACTACATAGCAGGGGTTCGCAAAGAGGGGATAATGCTAATACATGTGTTTTTTTAATATTATGTAATGAAATGTGTCATCATTTAGAAGGTCTACATAATTCAGTATTGAACAAAAGAGCAGTTTAAAGGGCAAGACAGATCTTGGATTTTAATGTCACAGAATATGAGAAGTTCACTTACATGGTTTCAAATCCTACATTGCAGCTAATGTTTAAGAAACTGTTAGTATAAAAATGATGAATATCAACATAACTACCAGTAAAGGTTATTAAAAATACTCTTTTTTCCAACCATTTAGTTAAGTGAGGCCAGACTTTTTTCCCTATACTTCGGCCAAAACAATACACTGCAACAGACTGAATGCCAAAGTAGAACTTTAATGATTAAAAGACATTAAAGGTACTTATAAAACTGTAAAACAATGTGACTCTTGTCTCTGATATTTTGGAGTGGATAACTATTTTACATTAAAAATGTGAATTACATTTTTAAATATACCAATAAATGTAAGTATATACAGTATATTTAAAACTGGTCAGTTCTACCATCTAATGGAGTATTTATCAATAGATATAATTTACATAAACAAAAGATCTTCAGGCCCTCAATAATTTTTAAAAATGCAAAGAAGTCTTGAGACCAAAAAGTTTCTAAACTGCTGAACCACAGGCATGTGCTTCAACATGGGTGAATCTCAGAAACACGATGTTTAACCAAAACAATTCACAGCATATACAGTATGATTCTATTTGAAGTGCTAAAACAGGTGAAAATAAACAACACACTGATTAAGAAAATGTGTATCAGTGATAAAACTGTAAAACGAAGGTAAGAGAATAAAATAATAACAAAATTAACAATACCGAATGGTGATGGTGCAAAGAATGTTTTCCTTCAGGAATAGGCACAAAAAGTTTCTAAGGTACCTGTGGTATTCCACTAGGCAAGATAGAGATATGCTTTTTTAAAAGAGTACATACTACCTTATTTCACAAAAAAATTTAAAAGATACAGGAAGATATATCTATTCTCCTAGAAGAAAAAACTCAAAAGAACATCTCTTCTCAAATTAATCTATAAATTCAATATAATCACAAAATTTCAACAAGATTTTCTATAGACCTTGAAAAGACAGTTCTAAATGTCTTTTTTTTTTTTTTTTTTTTTTTGGTACAGGGAATGGAACTCAGCACCTTGCATTTGCCAGGCAGGCGCTGTGCTGCTGAGCTATATCCCCGGCCCCTAAATTTCATCTGGGAGAAAAATGCAAAAGAACTCAAAGCATTTTTCGAAAGAAAGTACCAAAACATATTATGGGTCATAGATTTACAAAATACAGTGCTAGCAAACAGGGAGTTGAAAATCACACTTTTTTTTTTTTTTTTTTTTTGTGGGTACCGGGGGTCGACCTCAGGACCTCGCGCGCCAGCAGGCGCCCGTGCTGCTGAGTGATATCACCGGCCCTTTTTTCGTATGTGGGTTCTGGGAGTCGAACTTGGGCCCTCGCGCTTGCCAGACAGGCGCTTACGCTGCTGAGCCATCTCACTGGCCCGAAAACCACACCTTTTGAGAGAGTGAATTTAAGAATACAATCATCTGAGTGCAATTTAGCACATTATCCAGAATTTTCCAAAGGATTCAATTCTACAGAAACACTGTCATGACAAGATCAAGACATAAAAGGAATAATGAATGGAAAAGAAGAAGTTAAATTATCATTATTTGCAGACGACATGATACTCTACATAGAAGACCCCAAAAACTCCACTAAAAATTGCTAGATTTAATAAGCAAATTCAGTAGCGTAGCTGGATACAAAGTCAACACTCAAAAATCAATAGCCTTCCCGTACACAAATGACAAACTCACTGAAAGAGAAATTAGGGAAACAACACCTTTCACAATAACATCCAAAAAAATGAAATACCTAGGAATCAATCTCACGAAGGAGGTAAAAGACCTCTACACTGAAAACTACAGTACTCTGAAAAAAGGAGATTGAAGAGGATGTCAGAAAATGGAAAGATATCCCTTGCTCTTGGGTTGGAAGAACCAACATAGTGAAAATGGCCATACTTCCAAAATTGTTATACAGATTTAATGCAATTCCGATCAAAATTCCAACAGCATATCTCACAGAATTAGAGAAAACAATCCTAAAATTCATCTGGAACCAGAAGAAACCTAGCATAGCAAAGGCAATTCTGGGCAACAAAAGCAAGGCAGGGGGCATCACAATCCCTGATTTGAAATTATGCTATAAAGCTATTGGCAAAAAAACAGACCCGAAGATCAATGGAACAGATTAGAAGATGCAGAAACAACTCCACACATACTAAGCCACCTTATCTTTGACAAAGGTGCCAAACACATTCACTGGAAGAAAGATAGGCTCTTTAATAAATGGTGCTGGAAAAACTGGCTCTACAAATGCCAAGGATTAAAATTAGACCCATATCTTTCTCTGTGCACTAAACTAAATTCAAAATGGATCAAAGATCTAAATATTAAAACAGAAACATTAAATCTGCTGGAAAACAGAATAGGTAAAACTCTTGAAGACATTGGTGTAGGTAAAGACTTTATGAATAAAACCCCAATGTCACAGGAACTATCACAAAGAATCAACAACTGGGATCTCATCTTATTAAAAAGCTTCCGCACAGCAAGAGAAACCACCAACAGAGTGAAGAGACAACCCACAGCGTGGGGAAAAATGTTTGCCAGCTATTCCTCAGACAAAGGATTACTATCGAGAACATACAAAGAACTCAAAAAAATCAGACCTCCCAAATTTAAAGACCCAATCCAAAAATGGGCATATGAGATGTATAAACACTTCTCAGATGAAGAAATACAAATGGCAAATAAATATATGAAAAAACGTTCAACATCACTAGTCATTCGAGATGCAAATTAAAACAACACTGAGATTCCATCTCACCCTGGAAAGAATGGCTATTATCAAGAAACCAACCAATAACAAATGCTGGAGGGGCTGTGGGGAAAAAGGAACCCTTCTCCACTGTTGGTGGGAGTGTCGACTGGTGCAGCCACTGTGGAAATCAGTGTGGAGATTCCTCAAAAAAACTAGGATTGGCGGTCCCATTTGACCCAGCTATTCCCCTTCTGGGTATCTTCCCAGAAGAATTAAAAACATCGTACCACAGCGATATATGTGCACCCATGTTTATAGCAGCACAATTTGTAATAGCCAGATCATGAAAACAACCCAAACGCCCATCAAGCGAGGAATGGATAAAAAAAGATGTGGTATTTTTATACAATGGAGTACTACTCAGCCATAAAGAAAGATAAACTGGAAAGTTTTAAAGATAAATGGATGCAACTCGAGAAAATACTCACAAGCAAAATAAACCAGATGCACATTTGTAAACATCGTATTGTCTCCCTAGTATGAAAATGCAATTTCACTGTGACTATTCCATTCCTTAGTCTTCTATTTTTACCTAGCTTTTACATGGCTTAATCTTATACTGAGTAATGTTTTTCTCCAAAAGGTATTTGTACATTCTCATAATTCCTGAGTTTGTTAATACATGAGAATGTTTACTTGTTGTCTTTAAAAAAATAAATTAATTAATTAAAAAAATACTGTCATGAGCACCTGAAGCATATTTATGATAGGAAAAAAAAATCACTGCAGCATTGTTATAAGGAAATCTTGAAAATAAACATCCACCAATAGAGAAAAGAAAAATACATGTAATAGTTAACAAATATTAGACAAGTTTTTAGACACCTTTCAGATTTTAATTCATTTGTTTGGGCCAGCGGAGATAGGATGGATCTCTTTTGAAAGAGAATTAGTTATATTTAGGCAAATGCACTGAACATACATTTTAAACACTTTGTCTTCCTTAATAATTACAATAACTGGGCAATTTAGTCACATTTTTTTCTGGCTTGAGCTTGTTATTGATGTTCTGAAGACACTATATAGTTATCCGTTCTACGAGGCAGTTTTCCAACAGAAGGGTATTCTTACGAAGGAACACTTGCTTTCTTATAAACCTTCTAGGTAGGATTACCAACAGCGTCAGATTCACGAATATCGACTACCAAACAATCACCATTTTCCCTTTTAATGCTTTCTCAAGGGAATACTGCGGGTCCCCAGATCACTCATATTATTATGCAGCAAAACAATGTACTTGTACAACACTTAAGTTGAGCAAACATTTTCATTAACCTTATTCTAATTTTACCTTACAAAGGAGAAAAAAAAAAGAATGTTTTACTTAAATTTATGGATTTCAAATTGACAAGCTATGATTAAGAGAAACGAGAAATTTCAAACAATCTCCCTCGTATTTTGAGGTTCATCAGCGAGTTTTTACCAGAGAGTGATGGTTGGTGCTGTCTTTAGACAAACTGCTGGGGTGCACGGACCAACTTAATGTAATGTTCCTCATACATTACTCGGTTTGCTGCCAAGTGACCTTCTCTACCGGTAGACTTATTTTACTTTTCAAAAGGTCACACAGTGACATGTTCTCTGCAGAAAGAAATGTGTGTACCAGGCTTCATTAAGAATGCTTAGGAACTGATTTTCTAGCCAGTCCAGGTCCGGCAAGGGAACTTACATCCCTGAGGAGGATGAAGCTGCACTCCGACAGGCGACGCAAACGAAAAGTTCAAACTGTTCTGGATTTTCTGCCTCCAAATGAGAAAGACGAATTTCGAAGCCCTATACAGATCTGCACTACGGTTAAGACTTCCATACTCGCGAAACTGAGACTGGCCGCAGGTTGTAGAACGTGCGCTTGTCTAAGGACAACCACACAGAAGGGACTGGGAGCCACGCCTCCCCTCCCACCACTCTCGCGGAGCGCGGCGAACGGGTGGGAGGAACGCACGACCACGCACCCCCGCACGCTGGCGGCGAAGCCCCAGGCGCCGCTGCACGCCGAGCAGCTGCGCGGTGCGCTCAGCACTGGGACTCGCTCGCTCCCTCGCGGTGTCCGTGTCCAGGACGCCCCAGCACTGGAGGGGATTTACCTGTCACTAAGGACTTCAGACCACGGCGCAGTTTGCTTCCCTTGCTCTTCCAGGCTGCCCGCTCCTTCCCCGAGCTGGCGGCCAGGTGGCAATTAAGTGCACACAGAGCGGGGCGCCGTCTCGGGCCCTCCCTGAGGCAGCCCCTCCCCAGCGAACGCCGCGCTCCACGCCTTGCGCCCGGCCCGGCGTCCCGTCTCACCTCAGGCACAGGCGACAGTCAGCGCGGGACGCACGGCCGCCTGAAGGAACGCGTCGACTTTTTCGCCGCCTAGCGCTAGCAACCGGAAGTAAAACCTCGCGGCCAAAGGAAAAAGAGTGTGTGAGGGGGAAGGGCAGAAAAGAGAGAAAGTGAAAACTGAACTGCGGAGTCTCCCAGGAGACACAAACCAATCACGGGCGAGAACCCATGGCGCAGGCGCGAGCCACCATTGAAGTACACGCGGCGCTCACTTTTTCTCTCGGCGCAGGCGCAAGGTCACAGCCCACTTCATAATGCACTGACGAGCCCTGCACCTGCGACTTCTCGCGGGACTGGGATGCGGCCGGAAATGGAAGGTACTTACAGGAAGAGGCGGGTGACTGTAGGGTTTGTCATAATGTGGAGGAGTTGGTGCGCCTTTCGTTTTGCTTGCTGCCAGTGCCTTCTCTCTCAAGGTGCCAGGACAACTTCTGCGTTTTGTCTGGCCCAAAAGCCACGTTTCCGAAATTTCGTTTGTTTTAGTTTACTAAATGCTAGCTCCATTAGTATCTGCTAAAACAACTTTATATGGAGAGCTCGGAGGTGACCGTAAATAACATTCCAGGTCTGTTCTTACCTGGGATAAACATCAGTAAGAGACTAAGGACAGTCACTACAGGGACCATGCTTCGCGTTGGGAATGTTAAGAGATTTAAGATACCCAAGTGGAATTTTTCCCTGTGCCCAGGTGCAGTACTAGACTGATGTCACAGTTCTGAGTAAGTTTGACAAGAACCTTGTCTATAATGGAATTTACCCTAGAGGTGAGTAACAAACACCATCACAATAAAGTAGACGTTCAGATGATATATGCTGTTAAACTGGAAATGAGTAGATGGGGTTTGGGGCTGGAGGCCAGTGCAGAAAGGGCAGAGCTACAAGGTCTCAATGAAAAGTGGACGTTGGAGGTCAAAACCCAAAGACAGAACCAACCAGAGACTGTGGTGCATGCTTGTAATCCCAGTGCTCGGGAGGCTGATGCAGGAGGATCTCAACGAGTTTGAGGCCAGCCCGAACAACAACAATAACACACACACGCACAAATGAATTCTTTTTTTTTTAAAGAGAAGAAAAAACAAAACAAATCAAAAAGAACAAATTTTCAAAACAACATAATATGAGGGTAACAATGGTCAATGCATTACGTATTATTATCTTTAAGTTAGTTATTCAGGATACCAGACATTAGCATTCAATTGTCCAAACATTATTGGCTCAAACCTTACTCTTCAATGAACTAAGTAAAACTGGTAGTGTATCTATCTTAACCATCTTATATACATATACAATTTTTTTCCCTTTCCCTTCTTTCTTTTCCCCATTCCAGTCTCTCTTTCTTATTGACCAGTTTCTTTTTGATTCACCGTGTCTATTGTACATTTTGGATCTTATTTACTCTTTCAGTTTCTCATACTAGAGAGACAATACGATGCTTACACATGACGCACAAATGAATTCTTAAAAGAACTGGAGGAAGAGCTTTGCAAGCAGAAGACGAACCAAGAGTAAAGGCCCAGAGAGAAAATGAAACTAAGTCTGGTTAAGACATGAATTTTGCTGTAATAGTAGAGAATGAAATGAGCTATATGACAGGTGTATGGAACCAGTTTGCAAAGTTTCATGATTTATCTTACAGCAACTATTCAAGAAACCACCAGCCGCTACCCCCAGATCACATTGAAATTTAATTGCCATTGCAATAGTATTAAGAAGTGGCATCTTTAAAAGTTGGTTAGGTCATGAAGGCTCTGGTCTCATAAATGGATTAATGTCATCACTGCAGGGTTAAATGATCACAGGAGCATTTCTGATAAAAGGGTGCAGTTTGGCCTGATTTTCACACTCTTTGTGGGTGCTTGTTTGCCTGCCCTTCTACCAGGTTGTAAGGCAGCATAAAGGCCCTCACCAGATGCAGCCTCTGGATCTTGGATCTTTCTAGGCTCCATAACCATAAACCAAATAAACTTTTTTTATTGCTTTTGATTTTCCCAGTCTGTGGTATTCTATTATAGCAGCAGAAAATGGACAAAGACACCACCCTTTCCTACCACCAAACCTAATCACTATTCTTACATCCGTGGTAATCTCTTCCTTACTTTCAAAAACAGGCTTGACACCTAAATATGAACCCTAGAACTTTTATCATTTATTTGCTTGTGATTTGAACTCTAAATAAATAGTTTTCTGACTGTATTGTGAATCTCATGTTTTTGGGTGTTCCTATTATTTCATTGTTATTGCAGTATATGTGGATGTGGCACAGTTCATTTGTTTTGCTGTTGATGGACATTTGGATTGTTTCCAGTTCTTGGTTATTATAAATGCTACTGAACTTTCTTACTCATGTCTCTTCATGCACACGTGCAATTCTTTTGTTGGGTGTATATCCAAGAATGGGATGGTAGAATGCTAAACATGGTAATTTGGATTTTTGTTTCTGCAGTATTTATACTCCCCCACACTATTGGCCAAGCTTCCCTTCTTTGCTGATATTGGGCCTGTTTAAGTAAATTCTTTTTTTTTTTTTTTTTTTTTTTTTTTTGGGTACTGGGAATTGAACTCACGACCTCGCGCTTACCAGGCAGGTGCTGTGCCCCTGAGCTATATCCCTGGCTCTAGGTAAATTCTTTTGGTTGAAAGAATATCAGACATTACACAGGAGTCTTAAGTGTGCTTGTGTAGTTTGACTTGACTTGTTCTGAGGTGATTCATATGAGGGGAACATGTCTCATGTAGCTGTTTCCCCTTCAGCCTGGATCTCCAGAAATCTTTGTGGAGCAGATGTGATGCCCACTTACAGCCCAACTCATGTTAGATTAACAGAACCCTAGATTTCCTGAAGATTGATGAGCCTGAGAATTAATGCTGTTATTATAAGCCACTGAGTGTGGGGTGGTTTATTTTGCAGCATTATAATGGCCACAAAGAAGGCATATGTTCAAGTTTAGTGGATAAGGAAAAACTTTTTGAAAGTTAGCTTTATCAAGTTAAACTTCCACAAGCAGTATATAAGAATTCTAGTTCTTTTACATATTTGCCAATACTTTTTATTTTAGCTACTATAGAGAGTACATTACAGTTTGAATTTGCATTGCCTACAACTTTGGTTTTTTCAAATGGATTTTGGCTAGTCTAAGTTTTTTAATTTCTGTATAAATTATAGAAATTATCATTTTTTCTCACCTCAAAAAATGATGGGCTTTTGGGTGGGATTGTGTTAAATATATATTTCAATCTGGGGAAGAATTAACATCTCGAGTGTCTCTTCAAATCCATGAGACATTATAAATCTATGTAGGTCTCTAAAATTTTAAGCAACATTTATAATTTTCAGTGTACAGGTCTTCCATACATGCTACTTATTTCTTTATATTATTGATGCTGTTCTTAATGATTCTTAGACTATTTAATTTATAAAGATTTGTTTATATATAAATAAAACTGATATTTTAATATTAATCTTGTATCTTGCAATTTACTAAACTCACTTATATCTAGTAGCTGTTTGTATGTTTGCAATTTTAGGCTCTTCTAAGACAAATCCTCTTCTAGCATTAAGGCCTCTAATAAAATGTTGACTATAACGGGTGGAATCAAACAACCTTATCTTAACCTCCATCTAAGGGAAAAGCATTTACTTTCTTACCATTAATGTAATATTAACTTTGGTGAGTTAAGATGCTGAACTACAAAGTGAGACCCTGTCTCAAAACAACAACAAAAAACAAATCGATAGATGTGATTCATCATATTAATAGAATAAAATAATATATGTAATCTTAGTGGATGCAAAAAGTGACAAAATTCAACACGCACATAAGAACAAACTTTTCTTTAAATTTAAGAATGTTGTTTAACTTGTGCTATTATAAAATGTTCCTAAATGGAGAAAAATATGAATTGCTATAAGTATGTGAAGTGATAGATGTTACTTAATTGCAGTAATCATTTCATAATGTATGTGTCTCAAAACATACATCTTAAATATTATTTACATGTCAGTTATAGTCAGTAAAAATGTAAACAAATAGCAATAAAATTGCAGTTTTTAAAAAGTATAAAGTTACGTTTGGTGTTTGTACACTCCTTTTCAGATGTAGGAATTTTCCTTCTTTTCCTAGTTTTAGAGAGTTCTTTGTTCTTAAGAGGGTGTTGAATTTTGTCACTTTTTGCATCCACTAAGATTACATATATTATTTTATTCTATTAATATGATGAATCACATCTATCGATTTTTTTGTTTGCTTTTTGTTGTTGTTGTTTTGAGACAGGGTCTCACTTTGTAGTTCAGACTGGGCTTGAACTTGCAGTGATCCTCCTGCCTCAGCCTCCCAAGTGCTGGAATTACAGGTGTGCACCACCATGCCTGGCACATTAATTAATTTTTAAATATTACACTAATATTGAGTTCCTGGGATAAACTGAATTTAGTCAAAATGCATCATCTTTTTCATATAATTCTCTCACTTATAAGTGAAGCTATAAGGGCCTGTATTTTTCTTTATAGGAAGGTTGTAAGTCTAAATTTCCTTTTTTCTTCTCTTTCCCCTTTCATTTCCTTCTTTCTTTTCTTCTCTTCCTCTTCCTTGTACTGGGGATTGAATCTAGGGCCTTCACACTGAGCTATATTCCCAGCTTGTCTTTTATTTTTGAGACAGGATCTCAGTCACCAAATTGCCTACAATGGGCTCAAATTTGCAGTCCTCCTGAGTCAGTCTCTCAGAATGCTGGGATTGCAGACATGCACCACCACACCCATCTCAAACTTTCTTTAATAGGTGTAGAGCTATAAAGGACATCTATTTCAGAGGAAGAGACTCCTACAACTACCACTGTCATACTGGGGTGACTGTGGGCATTTGGGGGGAGTAAAGCCAAATGTGCACAGAGAAATAGAATACAGACTGCAGCAATTTATTTTTGAAAGTATTCAGGTTCCAACTGGAAATTTTGAGGCATGCAAAGAAATAGGGAAGTATAATCTCTTATACTGGGAAAAAAAGCAGGCAACAGAAACCACCTGCAAGAGTGACCAGATGTCAGGTTTAGTAGATGAGAGTTTCAAAGTATTTTAAAACTATTTTAAAACTAAAGTATTTTAAAACTATATTCAGAAAACTAAGGAAAACATGATAATAAATAAAGGAAGGTATATGACACAATGTTGCATCAAATAATAAATATCAATACAGGGAAATTTTTAAACAACCAAACAGAAAATGTGGAGTTTAAAGTACAACAATTGAAATAACAGTAGAGGGATTCAGAAGTGGATTCAAACTGGTGGAAGAATTACCGGATTTTTTTTTTTTTTACATGATACTAGGGATTGAAACCAGGGAACACTAAGCTGTATCCCTAGCCTATAGTTGTCCAGGCTGACATTGCATTTGTGATCCTCCTGCCTAGGCCTCCCAAGTAGGTGGGATTACGGAGTGTGTACCACCGTGCCCAGCAGAATTAGTGAACTTGAACATAGATCAATAGAGATTATACAAACTGAAGAATAGAGAGAAAAAAGAATGAAAGAAAACAGAGGCTCAGAGAAATGTGGGACAATGATACCAATATATGTACAATAGTAATACCAAAAAGAGAGGCAAGGGATAGTCTAAAAATATTCAAAGAAATAATGACTGAAAACTTCCCTGACTTATTAAAAACTAATCTCATCCAAAAAGCTCAACAACTGCCAAATGGTATTAACACAATGATACACAGATATATCATGATAAAAATGTTGAAAGTCAAAGGCATGCACAAAATCTTGAAAATAACAGAAAAATGAGTTGTCACTTACAAAGGAACTTTAATAAGATTAACAGTTGCCTTAGCAGCAGAAACAACAGAAGATAGAGGGCTGTGGGATGACTATTGAAAGAGTGCATGGGAAAAAACTGGCAATCAAGGCTCTTATATCCAGCAAGCTATATTTCAAAAATGAAAATGAATTAAAGATTGTCCCAGAGAAACAACTGAGTTTGTTGCTAGCAGCAATGCTTTAGGAATAAAAAGAAAAAAAAAAAAAACCAAAGATGGTCTTAAGATTGAAAGTGTCACCCGATGGCAATTTGAATCCAGATGAAAAAACAAAGAACACCTACAAAGTTAATTATGAAATGATAAAAATGTACATTTCCCTCCTTTTTCATATAACTGATTTAAAAATCAAGTGAATGAAATAATATGTGTAATATATTTGACAATAACAGCACAAAGGAAGTAGGTGAGAACAAAGCTATGTTTGGCTAAGGACGTGATCATGGATTGCAAAATAATAGTTTTGATAACATAATTTTGAGTTTGCAGCATGTATATCACAAAAAGAAGGAAGAAGAAATGGAGCTATATAGGTGTAACATTTCTATATATCACTTGAATTAAACTAATATAAGTCCAAACCTGAATTTGTAAGTTTAGATGTCTCTGCTAAAACCTAGAGGGGCACACACACAGAAACCTTTGAAGGGGCAGTGAAGAATTCATGAAAAATGAAAGTGCTACATTATAAAATGTTTTTTCTGCAACTCTTCATTTATCAATTTTAGACAAAATTTCCTTAGATTTACTATAAATCATTTAATTTCAATCATAAAATTTAAATCATTTATAATGAGGACTAATTTCTTTTAGAGAATACCCTGGAGATACAGATTTGCCTTCTCCCATGTTCCTAATATAGTCACTTTTAATATGTGTAATCACAACTAAGACATAAAAGCAATTTTTATGTTTTTGTTTTCCGTGAAATTATCATTTGTCTACTTTTTTCTGTATAGAAAAAACATCTAGTTGGGCAGGGTGGCGCACTTGGGAGGATGAGACAGGAGGATTGCTATGAGTTTGAGGCCAGCCCAGGATACCAAAAAAACCCCAAACAAACAAAAAGAATCTAATCCCAAATTCTCTAATACACACACACACACACACACACACACACAGAATTACATTAGAATGAGGGGAAAAAATGTGTGTATACAAATGGGAGTATAGCAAAAGGAATTTAATCATCTTTAGTAATGAGAAGGAAACCAAGAATGTGTTTTTGTTTTGTTTTTCTGTGGGTACCGGGGGTCGACCTCAGGATCTCGCGCGCCAGCAGGCACCTGTGCCACTGAGCGATATCACCAGCCCCTTTTTTCATATGTGGGTCCCGGGAGTCGAACTCGGGCCCTCGCACTTGCCAGGCAGGCGCTTATGCCGCTGAGCCATCTCACTGGCCCTGTGTTTTAAGAGTAACCCATTACTCATTATGAAACAGCAATACTACAACATTTACTCCAAAAATGGCAAAAGAAAAGCGTAAAGTGCTATGTTAAAAAAAAATTTTTTTAAAGCTTTTGCAATATAGAGGAGTGTGGGATGAAGTCTGAGGACAAGAACCATGCTGCCTTCATGGTCCAGGTGACCTGTAAGTTGGTTTCTTAGAATTTTGACAGTCAATGGGAAGAAGGCATCTTATGCAGATGCATTGGCGTAGTCAGAGCTCAGAAGCACAAAATTCTCAGTGTCGCAGGAAGTGGAAGAGGACAGTTGTGAGTCAGACTTTTGATGTGTCTGAGATGGGATGGGATCTATTCAAATCTGTATTCTGGAAAGATCATTCTGTTGGCCACTTGGAGTGGACAAGTTGGGGGATATGAGAGTGAGGCAGAGGTAGAAACTAGGTGTTTTTAAGTTTTGGGTTTATAATTTTCCATTCCTTTCCCATCTTTCATAGTACCTAGTATAATATTTTGCACAAAGTGTATTCTCAATAAAGCATTATTGACCTAGAGAGTATGTTTCATTACATTGAAGTGGAGAAAGGAAACAAAAAGAAAAGTAAAGAAAGTGGTGCATTCAGAAGAAACTGGGTAAGAGGAAGGGAATGGGGCTGGACAAATTCTTCTAGCCTTCATTTTCTGACTTCTGTGGAAAAAGCCCCATATGACTGGTTCAGGAATTTTTTTGTTTTGATTTCTTTTTTGAGGCAGGGTGTCACCATGTAGTGCAGGCTGGCCTTGAACTCACTTTGTAGCCCAGGCTGGCCTTGAACTCATGGCGATCCTCCTGCCTCAGCCTCCTGAGTGCTGGGATTACAGGCATGTGCCACCATGCCTGGCCTCAGGAATGTTTTAAAACTAATCTCCCTAACCATTTTCTGTTCTATTCTCCTCTTGAATTAGCTGCTAGTTTTATTTCCTCTTTCAAATGTTACAAGTCTTAAGACTTATTTAAGAGGGCCTCCTGGTGTACTTCGTGGTCCAATCTAAAGAAAGGTTTACATCAAAATAAATATATATGACAAAGCAAGCAAAGTATAACAACCAAAAAATTACCTCAGTAACAAAATATGACCTACATGTAATTATCACTTATTATGAACTATGGAGCCGGGGACATGGATAAGTAGATAGCGTTAAAGTAGTGGTTTAAACTTTAGTGAGTGTTACCATTTGTGCCAGCTTGGGAATAGGCTTCTCAGATTCCCTCTTAAAAAAATCACTATCGGGCCAGTGATATGGCTCAGAGGCATAAGCGCCTGCCTGGCAAGTGCAAGGTCCTGAGTTCGACTCCCGGAACCCACATAAAGGGAAAAAAGGCCAGTGATATCGCTCAGCGGCACAAGCGCCTGCTGGCAAGCACGAGGTCCTGAGTTTGACTCCCAGTACCCACAAAAACAAAAACAAACAAACAAACAAAAAATCACTATCTACAGGTACAATCCACAGGTACAATGATTGTGGTTAGCTGACGTCCTCACTACCAGGCCCTTCAGGATTTGCCTCAGTTTTGGAGCTTTTCTTGGGACTATCCCTGACCAATGATTAAAGAAGCTGCAGAACAGGGGGCTAGGTATTTCTTGCCCAAAGTGGGATTCCTCTAATTTGCTATGGAGCTCCATATTAGGCCAGCAGAGACTATTTTTAGTTTGGCTTTAGAGTCTACTTCCTCCTTCTACCCAGTTCTGTTTCCTCCCTCTTCTTATTGGCATTCTTCCTGTGGTAAGCACAGAGGTGCCCCACTCTCATCTCCTTTATGAGAACCCTCTGTGGATAACACAATTGACTGACAGCTTCCAACTGCCACCCTGTTGAGCCTACTAAGCATCATGCTGAAACCATGCTTCTCTCAGGCTGTTTCTATCCACTGACTGAGCATGGTGGGGGTACTATTATTGGGCCATTCTTGCTGAGAACCTTTGCTTAGAGGTTCTGCATTAATCAGAGTCTTTCTCAGGGCTTTGTAGTAGTCTGAGACTTTTCCCAGACACTCATTCCTTTCCCCATTTCCTTTCACAATGGAAGTGTAAATGTCAGGCCTGTACCAAAATCTGAAGACCCTCTTTACTTACTCTTGCTTCTCCCCATTTTGTTCCTCACAGGTGTTTCCCCCAATAAATCACTTGTATCTATGCTTTTCAGAGAACCAGAATGGATATAGATTTTAAGAATGGTTCAAGGAGAAAAAACAGGTTAGGCAGAGTTTTGGGGATTGGTTCACTTACTATCCAGTTGGTAAGTAGAATGAGAGGTACAGGATTGTCTTTGGTGCAAAGTGGTGGCTTGATTCTTAAAGATTTCACCAGCAGTATCCTGGGAAATGTGATGACTCTGCAAGTAAGTGCTTACAGTGGGAGGTGGGTGACCACAGAGCTGGTCGCTGTTCATTAATAATGTCCATGGGACTGATGAGGTCTGATGTAACAGAGGCAAGTGGTAATAGAACCTAGAGGTCACAATTACTCCAATGACAGGCCAAGTGAAGCAGCCAAGGGAGTTGGAGAAGGCAAGTAGGACATGGTATTCCTGGCGGCAGAATTAATGAGCAGCTAATGAAGACTTTACTAAACATCTATAACCAGAAGAAGGACAGAATTGAAGCGAGGGAAACCTAATGTCACAATGGAATCAGAAGTGGCCCAATTACTGTCACTCCAATAACACTCTGGGAGATTTTCTGCTTCCTATTCCACAACTCTAGGCTCTGCCAAGCTGGCAACCTTGATCACTAAAGGAGACTCATCATATGCCCTGTATATTCCGAGCTAAGGCTGCACAAAATGCTTTGAACTTTTTGTGTCCAGGGAGAAATAAGTGAGAAGAGGAGTCATTCTTTGACAGTTGCTCATCAGCAGGAGAAAGTCAAGATGTTTTTACACATGGGAAGGAGTGTTTGTATTACCCCAGGTGTACATTTGGGTGCCTCTTGGTACTCCTTCACCCCACTGTAACAGTCAATGACACAAGCAGCAATTCTAACCTTAGGAACACAAAATTACTGTGATTAAGACCCATCAAGAATCAAGGTACTGATACACCACCAGTATATCAGTTGTATCAGTTAGTGTTCACTAGAGGAACTGATTTAATTAAATATATATGTATATTTCATAAAATATATACATATCAAGAAAGGTATGGAGGGGCCGGTGAGATGGCTCAGCGGCATAAGCGCCTGCCTGGCAAGCGCGAGGTCCTGAGTTCGACTCCCGGTAGCCACACATGAGAAAAGGGCTGGTGATATCGCTCAGCGGCACGGGCGCCTGCTGGCGCATGAGGTCCTGAGTTCGACCCCTGGTACCCACCAAAAAAAAAAAAAAAGTATTGGGATCTACACTGGAAGACTGGAGAGTCTGAGCTGGAAGTCTGAAGAGTTTGTGCTGGAAAGCTGGAGATGGACATCCAAAGGTGATGGTGAAGACTGGAGCTCCTGTGAAGAAACAGACATGAGACTTCCTTCTTTCTGTTTTTATTCTATCCAGGCTACAAGTCTATTGGTTGGTGCCACCCATAACCAGGGTGGGTCTTCTATCTCCAGTAAGTCAATCATACACACGCACTCAGAATTGTGCTAAACCAAACCAATCTGCTAGGTGTTTTTTGTTCAAGTTGACAGCACAACCAACTGTCACAACCAGGTAAGCCACAAAGACCTACTGAGATGATAGGTAAGAGTAAGGGGAAATTAAAAATAGTGGAAGAGAAGAGGCATGCCAGATGAGGCCTAAAAACTAACCATAAGGACAGAAGCTATAGTTTTCTGCATCAATGTTGTTTTTCAAAATTGCCCTTTGCTGTAATCCCAGCACACGGGAGGCTGAGGCAGGAGGATTGCCTCAAGTTCAAGGGCAGCCTGGGCTACATAGTGAGTTCAAGGACACCCTGAACTACATAGACCCTGTCTCAAAAAACCAAAAAAAATGGGCTGGTGAGATGGCTCAGCGGCTTAAGCGCCTGCCCGGCAAGCGCAAGGGCCCGAGTTCGACTCCCAGAACCCACATACAAAAAAGGGGCCGGTGATATCGCTCAGCGGCACGGGCGCCTGCTGGCACGTGAGGTCCTGAGGTCGACCCCCCGGTACCCCCCCCCAAAAAAGTTTCCCCTTGAGAAGCCTTTGGGAACCATTGGTGAGCTGCCCCACAAATATGTATGGAAAAAACGGATTTACATAGACATATGCTAACAAAATTTAAAAAGAAGACTTGAAAAAAAAATCCCACTGATTAGTAAATTAACTGCCAGAACAAAACACAATA
Organism: Erethizon dorsatum; assembly: GCA_028451465.1. Classification (NCBI taxonomy): domain Eukaryota; kingdom Metazoa; phylum Chordata; class Mammalia; order Rodentia; family Erethizontidae; genus Erethizon; species Erethizon dorsatum. The sequence continues at coordinate 43,946,602 of CM051825.1, forward strand.
TTCTTTGAAGGAAAGCAGTGTAATCTGAACACTCAATAATGTAGCATCTACAATGTCTACATTAAAAAAAAAGTAGATATAGAAAGAAGCAGGAAAATGTTACCTATAATGAGGAGGAATTAGTCAATAGAAACAGATCTAAAAATAGAGAATTGGCAAATAAATATTTTTAAATTTCTACTAAAAATATTTTCAAAGATTTAAAGGAAAGTATGAAATAATGAGCAGAGAGGTGCACACTATAAAAGAAGGAGATAGAACACATTTCAAGAAATAATGGTTAAGGCTGGCCATGGTGGTGCATGCCTCTAATGCACTCAGGGAGGGTGAAGCAGGAGGATTTCAAGTTCAAGCCCAAGCTGGGCAACTTATTTCTTAGTGAGACACTATCTTAAAATATAAACTAAAAAGGACTGGGGATGTAGCTCAGTGTGACAGCTCTGGGTTCAATCAGTAACACACACAGGCTGAGACACTTTAAAATTTGATTAAAAACCATGAACCCACAGATCCACAAAGCTTTAGGAAAAAAAAAGAATCCCAAGCAGTATAATTATAAACAAAAGCATACACAGGCACATCATTATGAAATTGCTAAAAACAAATGATAGAATTTCTTAAAAGCAACTAGTGGGCAGAATGAAAGGTTAGTTTCAGGGAAAAAAACCCCAGTAATAATAACAGATAACTTCTTATTAGAAATAATCATAATACAATGGAAATATATGCTTAAAGTAGTAAAATTGAGAGCCTATCAATATAGGATTCTGTACTCAAAAATGAAAGTAAAATAAATATGCTTTCACACAAAAGCTGAAGAGAATTTGTTGTCAGAAAAAATCTGCTCTCTAATGTTAACAGAAGTTCATTGGTCTGAACAACAATTCCAAATAGGCTCTTGGGTCACAAAGCAACAAAGAATTCTGGAAATGATAGAACTACAGTTAAATAGGAAAGATTCTTTTCTCCTTCAAAGCAATTTCTTTAAAAGACAGTTGCTTGGAGAAGCACTTCCAGAATCATGAAGACCTACAAAAATCCTATCCTCCAATGAAAAAATGAAAACATTGGCAAAAGTGACCTTCCACCCCAGAACTGTAGAGTATCACTGAAAACTTACAGTAGTCTGAGGAACACTTATTTAAGAGAATTAACCAGATAACAGTAAGAACAGTGAGATTTGTGTCATTTAAACTCGCTCTACTTCTATTCTCTTTCCCCTTTCTCTGTAGCATTTTTGAAAACCAGCTAACTCAGAACCATGGTAGTTGTGAGAACCAGCATCCTAATAGCTGTTAGAAGGGGCAGAAGGTTTGGAGCTCCCCAAAGGCACATCTCCAGTAACTTTTTATTATGTTACCTGTCTGGGAGCCCTCTGGCAAAGCCCCATGCAAGGTTGTCTTTATTTGAAGAATTGAGAACTTGATCAGCAAGAAATACCCAGTCATAAAGGCAATTGTTTAAAATCATCTGTTGGCAATTGCTTAAGAGTGCAGCTACCTGAGAATATAATCCCAATTGAGGAAAATGAGAGACTAGCTGTCTTAGTTACTTTTGTTGCTGAGACAAAATACCTGACTCCCAAAGTTAAAGAGGAAAAGGTTTATTTAGCTCACAGTATGTAGAGGTTTTTGTCTGTCATTGGCTGGCTCCAAGGCAGGGTGGCACGGCAGACAGGCATTGCAGAGGAGAAACAGTCCATGGTGGGCAGAAGGTAACGAAGCAACAAGGGCTGACCATAGCTCTTTCTGTCCCTTGTATCTTACCCTAAGGGTGAGTAGCACTCACATCCTTAATCCTAGTGCCCTTGATCCTAGCATTACACCATGACTCAATCCCAGAGTCACATACTTGATATCCAGCCACCTCTGAAAAAGCCCCGCCTATGACTGCATGAGGCTTTCGGGGGGGGCGGCGCATCTAGATACAAGCCGTAACACTAGCCAAGAACTTTCATGGAACAGTTAATGAATATGATCTTCACGGGGAGATTTGCACAACTCCAAAAAATTCCTGAGGACCTAGGAGGCTACATATGTGTATGCAGTGATGTGCACAAGCCAAGAAACAGGAAGCTCCTAATCTCTCAATGAATTCCAAGTAACTAAAAGACACCTCATCATACCACAGTCAAATTGTTGAGAGTCAAAAACAAAGAATCTTTTTTGTTGTTGTTTTGGTTTTCTTTTGAGACAAGGTCTCACCATACAGTTCAGGTTGGCCTTGAACTCACTATGTAGCCCAGCCTGGCCTCAAACTTGTGGCAATCCTCCTGCCTTAGCCTCCCAAGGGCTGGGATTACAAGCATACACCACCATGCTCAGCTAAAAACAAAGAATCTGGGGCCGGTGAGATAGCTCAGTGGCATAAGCGCCTGCCTGGCAAGTGCGAGGTCCTGAGTTTGACTCCCGGAACCCACATAAAGGAAAAATGGGTTGGTGATATCGCACAGCGGCACAAGCGCCTGCTGGCAAGCGTGAGGTCCTGAGTTCGACTCCCGGAACCCACATAAAAAAATAAATAAATGAAAACAAAGAATCTGGAAAGCAGCAAAAGTGACTCATATGTACAAGGGATCCTCTGTAAGATGAACAGCTAACTTGTCATCAGAAATCATTGAAGCCAGATGGAAGTGGGATGACATATTCAAAGTGCTGAAAGGAAAAGATTGTCAACCAATAATTTTATACTCAGCAAAATTATAGTTCAAAAATAAAGGCGAAATTGCTAGACTTAAAAAAAAAACCTGAAAGTACAACACAGGGTGAGGGGGAGCACCTTCGATCCCAGCACACGGAAGGCTGAGGCAGGAGGATAGCCTTTAGTTCGAGGCTAGCCTGGGCTACATAATGATTTCAAGGACAGCCTGAACTACATAGTGAGATCCTGTCTCAAAAAACCAAACAGGGCCGGTGAGATGGCTCAGCGGCGTAAGCACCTGCCTGGCAAGTGCGAGGGCCCGAGTTCGACTCCTGGAACCCATATACGAAAAAAGGGCCGGTGATATTGCTCAGCGGCATGGGCGCCTGCTGGCGCGCGAGGTCCTGAGGTCGACCCCCGGTACCCACACACACACACACACACAAACAAACAAACAAACAAAAACAATTTGTTGGGGACCAGGCTGTGTAAGGGTGAAGTTCTTGACCACAGTGCTCTGAAGAAAAGGTAACACCACAGCTGAGGCCATGGAGGACACAGGATCTCGCTCCATATTCCAGAGAAAGAACTGCCAACCTAAGGGATAAGACAGCTCCCAGTGAGCAAGATTTACTGCTTAGAATGTCTTTGATCCTTTGTTTCACAAGACCTACTCATTTTCTTGCCTTTGCCTCAGCTTTTCCCTTCACTTTCCCTCATACCCCTGAACTTGTTCGAAATCCAATAAATACAGGCAATTCAGAGAAGTCTTTATCTTGGCTCCAGGACAGTTCTGACCTTCTTGGACGCCCCCCCCACAACCATATTTGCATTGTCTTTATTTAATTTTTTTCTGTAAGCTCATCCCTAAGATCTGGAGCCTAATCGGCTCCTGATAATATTTTGTTCTAAAAGTATTTGCCCTAGAAGGAGTACTGAAGAAAATCCCTCAAGACTGAAGTGAAATGGAAGAATACATGACAATAACATGAATCCACATGAAGAAATAATAGGTATCAGTAAATATAATTATGAAAGTGTATAAAAAATACAGTATAAATATATTTTTGTTTGTAATTCTTTTTCCCATTATTTAAAAGATAGCTGCTTATATCAATAATTACGAACTATTTTAATGGACTTATAATTTGTATAATGATATTGATATATATTTTGGATAATACTAATAGTACAAAAGAAAGAAGAAGGGAGCCAGGTGTGGTGGTGCATGTCTGTAATCTCAGTACTTGGGAAGCTGGGGAGGAGGGTTGCTGTGTGTTTGAGGCCAGCATAGGCTACATGCTGAGTACAAGACCAGCTTGAATGACATAGTCAGACCCTATCTCAACAAAAAGAAGGAGGAGGAGGAAACAATTCTATTAAAGCAAAATTGTATATACTTCTGCAATTAGATTTGTGTTAATTTGGTTTGTGTTAATTAGGTTTATGTTAATTAGAAATAGATTGTTTTAAATTAAGTTAAAGTTATATATTAGCTTTCTCATTGCTAGAACAAAATGCCTGGTACCTGCAACTTAAAGGAGAGGTTTATTTTGGTTTCAGTCCATGGTTGGCTGGCTCCAAGGCAGAAACAGGATGGTGGAGGGGCGTGGCAGAGGAAAAAGTATTCAACTCATGACAGCCAGGAAATAGAAAAAGAAGGAACTGGGAAAAAGCATATACCCTACAAGGTCATGCCAAGGCCCCACCTCCTAACAGCACATCTAGCTACTGCACTCATCAATGAATCCACTGATAAATGTAGCACCCTCATGACCCAATCACCTTCCAAACACATAAGATTTTGGGGGAACATCTTAGGTTCAAATCATAACAGATGTTAATTGTAATCCCCAGAGAAATTTTTTAAAATCTACAAAAATCTAAAACTTGTAGCAAAATAAAAGGGAAATTTAAATGGTATACTAAAATATTTAACATACAAGAAGGCAGTAATAGAGGAACAAAAGTAAGCCTCATAGAGAAAAATAGCAAATGGCAAGTATAAGGATTACCTTATCAGTAAGTACATTGTACACAACTAGATCCAAACACTCAAATAAAAAAGTAGAGACTGGCAGAATGGATTTTACAAACATGATTTACAGAGTGAGACCCTGTCTAAAAAGAAAATAAAAACATGATTTAACATTACACTGTCTATAAGAGATGCTTTGATCAAATGACACAAATAGGTTGAAAGTGAAAGGATAGGAAAAAATTACGTGAAAACAGGGGCTATACTACTATTGAAGAGGAAAACAGAGAGTTAACTTTTTAGAGTTAAATTTTCTGCAACTAGCCACTCCCCTGAACAGATTTGTCTTCCTGTCTTCCACCAACACCAGGTACATATTTCCTTTATCTTGCTGACCATATCCTGAACCTGTACATTATCTCAAGCACTTGTATCCCATAACTCCTGGCTTGTCCGGAGTTTGAATGATGTAGTTTTCTTTTAGGCCAATCAGTAATAATGAGCTAAGATGTAACCAATCAATAACCGTCAAATACTCTGCTTCTATACTTCTCCATTGCAAATATAAGCCTTAGGGTACCAAAGATCAGGGCCTGACATTTTTGAGGTCAGTGCCCGTTGATGTTAAATAAATCTGCCACCAAATCCTAGGTGATATTTTGGTGTTTCTGTTTGCTGCTGCACTATCAGACAAAATAGATGATAAGACAAAAATTGTTACTTGAGACAAAGAAGGAATTTTCTTATGGTGAAAGTGTCAATCTATCAAGAACCTATGTACTTTCCTGGAAGTTGGTGGAATGGTGAGCAGCAGAGAAATAATCTCTCCAATATTTGGAATCCAGGCGCTGGATCGCTGATATTTTGAATCCAGACACTGGAATGTAGCAATGTGAGGAAGAGAAAGAAGAGGGAAGTGGATCCCCAGGACCCAGCAAGGATCTGAAGTGAGAATTAAAACAAAAAAAAATTTTTTTTTTGGTACCAGGATGAAGTGAGAACTAGAGCCCATGGGGAGAGCGAAGAAAGGGACCAGGATGCAGAAGTGGGAGGTAGCAAGCAGTACTTTCTGCCTGAGCCCTGTCTCATGGGGTTGTAGGGGCAGCACGAAGCTGCAGAGGCGCAGTGACTACTTGAGGCCTCCACAGAGAAATACACCAATAGAACGGAGCAGTGGGTGCTGTGTACTGCAGTGGCTGGTGAATTATTCGGGTTCAGATGCCAGGACAGGGTGATTCGCTGGTAGCCATTTTGGAAAGGTACCAACAGAAGTCAGAACTCAGACCAGCTCCAAATATCAGAGTGAGGCACAACAGAGTTCAAGCTGGCGGGAGGTCAGAGAGCCAAGTTCAAACCAGCAGGAGGCACCTAGAGTGTTGCAGGCTGAAAAGCTTGGGTCACGGCCTCGTAGCTAGAAACCGAAAGCAGCCTGAACTTCACTGAAACTAAAGGCCCAGGTTTGCTGGGATTATCCACCACTGCCATAATTCTGCTGCTGGCCTGCTGGGATCAATCGACACAGATCTGGGCTCTGTCTGCCGGCTCTGTCAACCAATGACAGCAGAGACAGGCCCTGAAATGGATATTTTTTTCTGCTTTTCCTAGTTTCTTTGCTTTTTATTTTTTACTTTTAAATTTTTTCTTCTGTTTTTTCTTTTTCTTGATTGTTATTGTTTTTATACAAGTACACTGTTTCTAGTTTTTTTTTTGTTTTGTTTTGTTCTGTTCTTCTGTTTCTTCCTTCTTTCCCTCCTCTTCACCAGTTCCCAAAGCTTGAGTAATCTTCCTGTGTCCTCCAGTCTTGCTTCTAATCCCTTTCTCTTCTATTTCTCTATTTTTTTCCCTATCCTCTTTTAAATTTTCTCCCCTGAGGGTAAAATCACCATATTGAGGTGATATTTACTGTACACAATTTTCTGGTTTATTTTAGACTTGGTTATATAACTACAAATCCTGTTCATATAGTTAAAGGTGGCAAATTAATAACTACCACAGTTTGTCAGTTTCCAGGGTGTGTTTGATGCTATTGTTATTACTGATTGCACTATTTTAGCCAAGGTGACATAATTGTTCTAATCAGTTGTTCTTCCTTGTATGCCTCCACAGAGATTGTCTGAGGGTCATAAACAGTATTACAGGCCAATGCTAAAGAACCAGGACTTAGTAGATGTCTACAGAGTGTTCCACCCCACAAAATCACAATACATATTCTTCTCAACTACACATGGAATGTTCTCCAAAATAGACCACATACTAATTTATAGAACACGCTTAAGTAAATGCAAAGGAATTGAAATTATCCCATGCATATTATCAGAGCACAGTGCAATGGCAAAAGAAACCACCAAAACTTCATAAACACATGAAACTTAACACCATTCTGAAAACCAATGGGTCACAGATGAAATTAAAGAATAAATCGGAGAGTTTCTACAAGTAAACAATAATGCCAATACAACATACTGGAACTTATGAGATGCAATGAAAGCAGTCCTACAAGTGACATTTATAGCGGTAAATTCCCACATCAGAAAAATAGAACGAGCCAGGTGTGGGGGCACATGCTTGTAATCCCAGCACTTGGAGGACCGAGGCAGGAGGACTGTGAGTTCAAGGCCGGCCTGCGCTATATAGTGAGCTCAAGGCAAGCCCAAACCACATGGCGAGACCCTATATCAAAAAAAAAAAAAAAAAAAAAAAAAACCAGAATGAGCTCAAACAACCTAATGTTGAACCTCAAGCTTCTACAAAAAGAAGAGCAAGTCAAGTTCAAAGCTCATACAAGGGAGGAAATTATAAAAATTACAGCAAAATTGATGCAACGTAGACTAAGAAAACAATACAAAGAATCAATGAATCGAAGAGTTGGTTCTTTGAAAGATTAAATAAAATTGACAAATCCTTAGCTGACCTTACCAAAAAAGGAACAAAAAGACTCAAATCCGTACAATTTGGGATGAAAGGGTGAAATCACAACAGATCCTACAAAAATCCAGAAGATCATCAATACCTACTTCAAGAACCTGTATTCTAGTAAGATGGAAAACAGAAGAAATGGTCAAATTCCTAGATACATATGAATTACCAAAGCTGAATCAAGAAGATATAAAAATTCTAAATAAAACAATATCAGTCAATGAAATTGAAGATGTAGTTAAAAAACCTACCAACAAAGAAAAACCTTGGTCATGATGGATTCACTGCTGTATTCTATGAGAAGTTTAGAGAAGACCTAATGCCACTGCTTCTCAAGCTCTTTTCTGTTTGTTTGTTTTGTTTTTGACAGTACTGGGGATTGAACCCAGGGTCTCATGTATGCCAGGCAAGTGTTCCTGCAGTGAGCTACAACCCCAGACCTTCAAGTTCTTTAATGAAATTGAAAGGAAAGTAGTACTCCCAAATTCATTCCTGGAAGCAAGTATTACCCTAATACTAAATCTGAGAAGGATCCAATCAAAAAAAGAGAACTATAGGCCAATCTCCCTAATGAACATAGATGCAAAAATTCTCAAACAGAATGCAACAAATCATCAGGAGGATTATACAGCATGACCAACTAGGATTCATCCCAGGGATACAGGGATGGTTCAACACACACAAATCATAAATGTAATACACCATATTAACAGAGCCAAGGACAAAATTCACATGATCATCTCAATAGATGCAGAAAAAGGATTTGATAAAGTCCAACACCCACACATGATAAAAACCCTACAGAAATTGGAGTAAGATGTTCTTTATCTCAATCTGATAAAAGCCATCAATGACAAAGCAAGAGCCAACATCATACTAAATGGTCAGAAACTGAAGGCTTTTGCTCTAAAATCAGGAATAAGACAAAGATATCCACTATCAGCACTCCTATTCCATATAGTTCTGGAAATATTAGCCAGAACAATCAGACAAGGGAAAGAAATAAAAGGAATAAGGACAGGAAAGGAAGCAGTTAAATTATCATCATTTGCAGATGACATGATACTCTACACAGATGACCACAAAGACTCTACCAAAAGACTTCTAGCTTTAATAATCAAATTCAGTAGTGTAGCTGTATACAAAGTCAACACTCAAAAATCAATAGCATCCCTGTACACAAATAACTCACTGAGAGAGAGAAATTAGAGAAACCACACCTTTCATAATAGCATCCAAAAAAAATGAAACACTTAGGAATCAATTTAATGAAGGAAGTAAAAGACCTTTACATGAAAAACTACAGTACTCTGAAAAATGAAATGGAAAAGAATATCAGAAAATGAAAAGATATCCCTTGTTCTTGGGTAGGAAAAAATCAATATAGTGAAAATGGCCATACTTCCAAAATTGTCATACAGATTTAATGCAATCCCTATCAACATACCAATAGCATACCTCTCAGAGTTAGAGAAAACAATCCTAAAATTCATTTGGAACCAGAAGAGACCTAAAATGGCAAAAGCAATTCTGGGGAACACAGGCAAGGCAGGGGGCATCACAATCCCTGACTTGAAATTATACTACAAAGCTACTGTGATAAAAACAGCATGGTACTGACAAAACAAAACAAAACAAAACAAAACAAAACAAAACAAACAAAAAAAGACCCAAGGATCAATGGAACAGACTAGAAGATGCAGAAACAACTCCAAACATACTCAGCTATCTTACCTTTGACAAATGGGCCAAACAACTTCACTGGAAGAAAGATAGCCTCTTTAATAAATGGTGGTGGAAAAACTGGCTTTCCACATGCTGAAGATTAAAACTTGACCTGAATCTTTCACCATGCACTAAACTAACATCAAAATGGATTAAAGATCTAAATATTAAAACAGAAACACTAACTCTGCTGGAAGATAGAATAGGTAGAACTCTTGAAGACATAGATGTAGATAAAGACTTTATGAACAAAACCCCAATAGCACAGGAAATATCACAAAGAATCCACAACTGGTATCTCATTAAAAAGCTTTTGCATGGCAAAAGAAACCACCGAGAGAGTGAAGAGACAACCCACAGTGTGGGAAAAATTTTTTGCCATCAGTTCCTCAGACAAAGGAGTAATATCTAGAATATATAAAAAAGTAAAAAAAAAAAAAAAAAAAAGCCAGACCTCCAAAATTTAAAGACCCAATCCAAAACGGGCATCTGAAATGAATAGACACTTCTCAGATGAAGAAGAGGAAACAGCAAATAAATTTATAAAAAAAATCAACACCATCAGTCATTTGAGAGATGAAAATTAAAACAACACGGAGATTCCGTGTCACTCCAGAAAGAATGGCTATCACCAAGAAATCAACCAAAAACAAATTCTGGCAGGGCTGTGGGGAAGAAGGAGCCCTCCTCCACTGTTGGTGGGAGTATAGACTGGTAAAACCACTGTGGAAATCAATGTGGAGTTTCCTCAAAAAAAACAAACTAGAGATTCCATTTGACCCAGCTATTCCCCTTTTTGGTATCTTCCCAAAAGAATTAAAAGCATCATACCACAGTAATATATGCACACCCATGTTTATAGCAGCACAGTTTGTAATAGCTAAATCTTGGAAACAGCCCAAATGGCCTTCAACCAATGAATAGATAAAGAAGATGTGATGTTTTTATACAATAATGTACTACTGTGCTGTAAAGAAGGACAAACTTGAGAGTTTTCTAGCTAAATGGATGCATCTTGAGACCATACGCCTATGCAAAATAAATTGAACACACGTGTTCAAATATCACATGGTTTCTCCAGTATGAGAAACTGAAAGTATAAATAAGGATCAAAGTGTATAATAGATATTGTGAAATAGGAAGAAAATGTTCAATGGGAAGGGAACTGGGGGGGGGCAAGGAAGCAAGGGAAAAGGAAAAAAAAGAATAGAAGGAAAAAATGGAAACAAAGCTTTTGTAAATAAGGAGGAGAAGAAGGGTTGAAAGGAGGAGATAAAAAGGAAAAAAAGAATCAAGGTATAGCATGTACAGGTACAAATTCCATATGATTAATGTCATCATTATGCATAAAATGTACCAATAAAATTAATTAAAAAAAGAAATGTACTGAACAGTAGACCACCAGAAGTACATGAAGCAAAAACTTACAGAATTGAAGGGAGAAATAGACAATTCGAAATAGCTAGAGACCTTATTATCCCATGTTCAGCAATAGAGAGAACAACTAAATGGAAAATCAGCAAAGAAATGGAAGGTTTAACACTATCAACCACTTAGATCTGACAGAAATCTAGGGGTCTATCTACCTGAAACAACAGAATGCATTCTTCTCACATGCATATAAAATATTCTTCAGGATAGGCTTTACGCTATGCTATAAAAAAGCTTCAAAAAATTGAAAGGAGCTTAAATCACGAAGTATTTTTTCCAACCACAGTGAAATAAAACCAAAAACAGAAGGAAACTTGGGAAATACAGAAATATATGGAAATTAAACAAAACATTCCTAAGTAAGCAATGGGCCAAAGAAGAAATACAAGGCAAATTAGAAAATACTCAGAAAGAATAGAAGCAAAAAGACAACATTTTAAATTTTATGGGATGTGTGGAGGGGAGTTTATAGTGGTAATGATCTGTATTATAAAAGAAGAAAGATCTCAAATGCATAACCTAACATGTCACTTTAACAAACTAGAAAAATAAGAGCAATATAAACCTGAACCAAGCATAAGGACAGAAATAATATGATTAGAATGTAAACAGAGTACAGAAAGCTAATAGAAAAAAATCAGGAAAACCAATGGTTGGTTCTTTGAAAAGATTAGCAAAATTGACAAACTTTTAGCTAGACTGACAAAGAAAAAAAGGGATGATTTAAGGTAGTGCTCTCAGAAGTTATAGTAGGAACATCATTATCAACTTCACTGAAAGCAAAGGGATTATGAAAGAGTACTGTGAACAGTTCATGGCAACCAATTGGGTAACCTGGATGAAATGGAGAAATTTCTAAAGAGGTGTGGATTACCAAAACTAACTCAAGAAGAAACAGAACCCGGGCATTTTGTTACATGCCTGTGACCACAGCACTGTGAGAGGCAGAGGCAGAAGGACTGCAAATTCAAGCCAGCCTGGACGATTTACCAATGTAGTGAGACCCTATCTCAGAAAAAAATTTTTAAAGGCTGGGATGTAACCTAGTGCACAAGTCCTGAGTTCAATCCCCAATACTAGGAAAAAAAGAAAGAAAGAGAGAGAGAGAGAGAGAGAGAGAGAGAGAGAGAGAGAGAGAGAGAGAGAGAGAAAGAAAGAAAGAAAGAAAGAAAGAAAGAAAGAAAGAAAGAAAGAAAGAAAGAAAGAAAGAAAGAAAGAAAGAAAGAAAGAGGGGCCGGTGAGATGGCTCAGCGGCTTAAGTGCCTGCCCGGCAAGCGCAAGGGCCCAAGTTCGATTCCTGGAATCCACATACGAAAAAGGGGCCGGTGATATCACTCAGCGGCACGGGCGCCTGCTGGCGCGCGAGGTCCTGAGGTCGACCCCCCAGTACCCACAAAAAAAAAAAAAAAAGAAAGAAAGAGAAAGAAAATCTGAATAAATCTACAGTAAGGTGGAGATTAACATAGTAATTCAAAACTTCGCACAAGGGAAATCCCAGGCTCAGATGGCTTCACTAGTTAATTCTAGCAAATGTTTAAAGAATGGTGGTTAACATCAATGCTTTACAAACTCTTTCAAAAAAATACAAGATGAGGTGATAACTCTAAAATCATTCTGAGTCCGTTACTACCCTGATACCAAAATTACCAAATGTAACAAGAAAACTACAGACTAACATTTCTTATGAATATGCATGCAAAAAATCCTCAAAAAAGAAAAATACCAGCAAATTGAAACCAGTGACATATAAAAAAATAAAAAGATGAAATACTGTGAACAAATGCCATTCATCCCAGGAATGTCAGGATGTTTTAACATTTGAAATCAACCTCCATAATATAGTACACAAACTCCATGGTCATCACAAGTGATACAAAAATGTATTTGACAAAGTAGAGCATCTTCTTATGATTAAAAAAAAAAACAGAAAGAGAAGGGAGGTTCCTCAGACTAATAGAGATATTAATGCCATATTTAATGGTGAAACACAGAATGTTTTCTCCCTAAGATTAAGAACAAGACAGAATGTCTGCGAGAAAGGATTAGGCAATTGTTGGCCATTCAAGAAATGAAAATGAGCTGGGCATGGTGGCTGCACACTTGTAATCCCAGCACTCAAGAAGCAGAGGCAGGAGAACTGCAGTGAGTTTGAGGCCAGCCTGGACTATATAGTGAGTTCAAAACCAGCCTACATAGAACTACATAGTAAGACCCTGTCTCGATACAAAACCAAACCAAACCAAGCCAAACCAAAACAACAGATTTGCAAATTAAAACAACACTAAGATTCCATCTCACTCCAGAAAGAATGGATATCTTTAAGAAATCAAATAATAGGGCCAGTGAGATGGCTCAGCGGCATAAGCGCCTGCCTGGCAAGTGCAAGGGCCCGAGTTCGACTCCCGTATCCCACATAAGAAAAATGCGCCGGTGATATCGCTCAGCGGCACAGGCGCATGCTGGCGCTCGAGGTCCTGAGGTCGACCCCGGTACCCACAAAAAAAAAAAAAAAAGAAAGAAATCAAATAATAACAAATACTGCAGAGGCTGTGGGGGAAAAGAAAAATGTCCACATTGTTGGTGGGAATGTAAACTAGCACAACCATTATAGAAATCAGTATAGAGATTCCTTAATAAACTAAAACTAGAAATTCCATTTGTCCCAGGTATTCTCTTTCTAATTATTTTCCTGAAAAAGTTAAAGACATCATATTACAGGGATACATGAATAACCATGTGTTTTAATACCTTTTCTTGTTGCTGAGACAAAATACCCTACACCCATAAGTTAAAGGAGGAAAAGTTTATTTTGAACTCACAGTTTATAGAGGTTTCCATCCATAGTTGACTGGCTCCAAGGCAGGGTGGCATGGCAGAGGGGCATGGCAGAAAAGACACAGTCCATTGCAGGGCAGGCAGGAGGCAACAAGCAGCAAGCAACAAGCCTTCCTTTCCCTTTATCTATCCAGGCTACAAGCCTTTTGGATGGTTCCACCCATACTCAGGGTGGGGCTTCCCATTACCCACACCCAGAACTATGACAAACCAGTCAGTGGACTAACTCAGTACCACACACCCTTAATCCCAATATCACACCCTTAATCCACATTCACACATGCTTGATTCAACCACCTCTGAAAAGCCCCACCTATGAGCACATGAGGCTTTGGGGGGACATCTAGATACAAGCCAAAACATCATGTTTATAGCAGCATAATTCATAATAATTAATAATCTCTAAATCTTGGAAGCAGCTTATATGTCCCTCAGCAGATGAATGGATAAAGAAAATGTGATATTTACACAAAATGGAGTACTACTCTGCCATAAAGAAGGATATACCTTAGTCTTTTGTAGGAAAATGCATACATCTTGAGATCATCATGTCATGTAAAGTAAATCAGGCACACAAGTTTAAAATATCACATGGTTTCTCTTATATGAGAAATCCAAAATATAAATAAAGTACAAAATAAAAGACTAAAAAAAAAGAGAGAGGGAGGAATTATTGTAATCCAGCATAGCCAATATATGTAAATGAGTGCCTTGATTTAGTATAACTGTTTTATGTATTTTATATGTTTTTTGGTCTGCTAGTCTGGCTGTTAATCTGTGTTTATGATAATTAACTTGATAAAGATTTAAAAGTAAATCAATCTGATACTGGTGGGGGGGAGGAGAGACATAGGGAGAGAGAGGGGAGGGATTAGGCAAGAAAAGGGACCCAGATTCATGCAGATTGGACAGGAAGAAGTAATTTAATTTCTGTATTTGTAGACAATACAATATATATTGGGAATCATAAAGACACACATACAAACAAACACACATACTCAGAACTAATAAATGAGTTCAACATAGTTGCAGGATATAAAATGAATATATAAAAATCATTTATCCATTGTATTTCTATATTTGGACTGAAAGATCCAAAATGAATTTAAGAAAAGAATTTATAATAGCATCAAAAATATAATACTTAGGAGTGAATTTAACAAAAGATGTAGAAGATGTGTACTGTATACTGAAAATTACAAAACATTTTGAAATAAATTAGAAAAGATGTAAATAAATGGAATGTCATTTCATGCTTACAGACGAGAAGATTTAATAGTTAAGAAGGCAATACTTCTTCCCTAGCTACAGATTTAGTGCATTCTCTATGAAAATTTCAACTGTTTTTTTTTCAAAAATTAAAACCTAATTTTAAAATTCATGTTAATACAAAGGATTCAGAATAGTCAAAACAGTCTTATAAAAGAATGACAAAGTTAAAAGACTTACATTTCCTGATTTCAAAATTTACTACAAAGTATAGTAATCAATAAAGCATGGTGCAGTCATGGGGATAGAGATACAAACCAATGGAATAGAATTAGGATTCCAGAAATAAACTCTTGCATTTATGGTTAAATAATTTTTCACAAGGGTCAAAGACAAGTTAATCTGGAAATAACATTACTCTGTTCAAATCAGTGTTACTGGAACAAATGGATGAATACATGAAAAAGAATGAATTTGAAACTCTATCAAGATATATCATGTACAGGTACAAATTCCTTATTATGAATGTGATCATGATGTATATCTAAAGTGAAACAATAAAATTAATTTAAAAAAGAAACTCTACCTCACACCATATACAGAAATTAACTCAAATGGAATCCTAGGTCTAAATGTAAGTGTGAATACTATAAAACTCTTACAAAAAAACATAGGAGTAAATACAGCATTGCACTAGGTAATAATACTTCATTCAATATAACAAAACTACTAATGACAAAAGAAAGCAGGAAAGGAGAAGAAAAACACAAAGAACAAATGAAACAAATAGAAAATAGTAAACCCAACTATATCACTAAATGTGTTGAATATATATGTACTAAATACATTAATTAAAAGGCAAAGACTGTCAGACCCAAGTATGTGCTAAGTAAAGGGGACATACTTCAAATGTAAAAATTTAGACAGGCTGAAGGCAAAAGGTTGGAAAATACATACCTGAAAACACTAAGCATAAGAAAGCTGAAATGGATATATTTATGTTGGACAATATAGACCATCCAGCAAAAGAATGTTACTATAGATAAAGAGAGACATTTAACAATGATCAAAGTGTTAATATCAAAAAGACGCAGTCTTAGCTATGCATACATTTACTAAAAGAGCTTTAATAAACGTAGGACAAAATCTGACAACTGCAAAAGAAAAAAAATCCACACATCTGTAAATTGACCTTTCTTTCTCAGGAACTAGTGAAGTAGACAGAAAATCAGCAAGATGTAGAAAATTTGAACACTGTCAAACAATGTGACCTAATTGAAGTTTATAGGTACTTTACTGTCAATGACTGACGAATACATATTCTATTAATGTGTACATAAAACATATGATAAACTAGATCATATGCCACATCATAATATAAAAACTAATAAATTTTAAAGGGTTGAAATAGAGTATGTTTTGTACATATTTTATATTAAATAAGAAATCAATAACAAACTACTTGGAAATTTTCCAAATACAATAAAACCTTGGTTTGCAAGTAACTTGTTCTGTGAGTGTTCTGCAAGACAAGCAAACATTTCTAACTAATAAATTTTAACTTCATAAATGAGTAATGTCTTGCAATATGAGTAGTATGTGACACTGAATGATACACTATCACAACTGAACTATTAATAGGTCTCTTTCTCTCTCTCTCTTTCTCTGTCTCTCTTGCCATGGGATTGTGGATGAATATTTCCCAACAGCAAGAGGTTACGGAGGAGATTTCAGCTGCAGAGGAGAAAAAAAGGCAGAGGAATTCTCTCACTTCAAATGAGATTAGGGAGATGTGTAAAATGTGGGAAACAGTGCAAAATTTTGTACAAAAGCACCACCCAAATAAGGTTTTAGTAGTGTGAGCGATGAATCTGTTTAACAACAATGCAATGTCACATTTCTGTGAAATTCTCAAAATTAGGCAAAAGCAAGTGTCATTGGATAGGTTCCTTCTTAAAGTTACAGGAAAAGAAAAAGATTTCATTGAGCCAATAGATAGCAGTGATTTCATTAGTGATAGTGAAAGTCATCCTACACAATAACCTTTCTTTCTCTTGTCTCCCTCACCAGCCAAGAAGGTTTTCAAAGGTAAGTGCAGGTTAATTTTTCTTTATATTTTGTATTGTATTACTTTGTATTATACTACAATATTGTAGTTGTTTTGATAGTAATACTTTTGGGTTGTGGAACAAATCATCTGAGTTTCCATTATTTCTTATGGGGAAATTTACTTTGATATACAAGTGCTTTGGATTACAAGCATGTTTCTCAAAAAAAAATTATCCTCACAAACCAAGGTTTTACTGTACAGTAAGTCCCCAGTTTACGAATATTCAAGTTGCAAACTTTCACAGGTGTGCAGTATAATATTCACTTTGTCAGCTTACGAACAATTCTCCCAGAACAGAACTTGTTCGCAAGTTGGGGAGTTACCGTATTTGGAAAATAAACCATGCACATCTAACTAAGCCCTGGGCTGAAGGAGAGATTGTAGAGACATTAGAAAATATTTGATACTGAAAGAAAATGAAATCATAACATCAAATTTGTGTTATGCTGCCTGTTATGGTTGGATCTTAAATGTTCCCTCAAAAGTCACATGTTCTAGACTTGGTTTCCAGCCTAGGTAATTGGATCATGAGGGCTCTGAGCTCATGAATGGACTAATCCATATATGGATTCATAGCTTGATGGGCTATTGGGAGGTGATGGAAATTTCAGGAGCTGGGACCTAGTTGGAGAAAATAAACCATGGTTGGTGTGCCCTTGAAGGGTGTATTTTGTTCCTGCTTTTCCTCTCCACTCTCCTCTCTGCTCTCCCCCACTTTCCTTCCTTGCTGCCATAAGCTGAGCAGTTTTCCTTCACCAAGTCCTTCCACATGAAGCTTTGTCAGCAGGCCTAAAAATAGCAGCTAGGCTGTGTGACCATGGGCTGACATTTCTGAAACCAGAAATTAAATCTTTCCTATTTTAAGTTGATTTTCTCAGGTGCTTTATCACAGTGATGAAAATCTAATACAGCTAAAGCAGTGATTAGAGGGAAATTCATAGCTTTATCCATTTAATCTTCACTTCATTATTTGGCTAAGTAATGGAAGAAGCTGGTGTCCTTTGCCATGGATTAACACATGCATGTGGCTGAGGACTTTGAGAAGCTAACACTAGAGATCCAGTGTGAGCTAGTTGCTGCTTATATTAGAAAATTTATATGTTTGAAGTAAGGAATATATTGCACCAAAAACCCAAGGAAGCCTAGTCAGGATCATGGTCCTTTCTTAGTGAGTGGAGGGGGTCAGTCACTTTCTTTGCACTTGAGGAGGGATATAATGACATGCCTCAGGTAACTAGAAATTTCTCTGAGGTGAAAGGTATCGGAATTGTTGTGGCAATTATTCCCATCTCTGACATACATCTTCTCAATCATCAGATCCGATCAACTTAATACCACTAAAATAATGTACTAGAGGGATGAACTGTTGAGTGGAAAAGTAGTCAAGATTCCTGCAGACTAAATTATGACATAGGCTAGAATGTTGATTAAGTTCTGAGGTAAGACAGTGAAGGTGAATTGCTGCCTCTGCCAGCTGAAAGCAAACTGTTTCTCAGGGTCTTCACTGATAAATGAAGACGGAGAAAGCACTGATCATGTCAGTAGCTGGATACCAGCAATGAAAACATTTCTGAAACAGAAGTGGCAACTGGAGTTATCCCTGATTAAGTTTATGATAAACCCATTGGTGTTCTCCAAGATCTACCTGTCTTCTGCATGGGTCAAACATATGAACTGAGTAGAAATGTCAGAGCAATCACTGTTCCCCATCTTTCACGTTCTTTATAGTGGCACCAATCTCTGCAATCCTCCAAGAATGAGAGATTAGTTTTTCCTATTTTAGTAAATAGAAGCAGCCTTAGTGGCTTCCACTGAGCTTCTCCTACCTCATGGCCTTCCTCCCATGCTTTGTGGAATCAATGTACAGACTCTGCCAGTTGCTAGTATGCCTATTAAAATTATGCATTCTGGAACTGGAGAAATAACTATAGGATTCAAGGACCCACAGAGTCCATGTGGACTGGACCTGAGTCAAATACCATGGTTCATTTTCTCCATCAGCCTGTGTTCTAATTGATAGACTTTCTAGCTCTCTAGAAATTAGTGTCAGTTCGGGTCCAGTGACTGGTAATTCTCAAATATTTTGATTATCTCCCCCTCTTCATTGCATACTAAATGTACAACCTGCCAAATATCGATGAGATTCTTGGGAAATTTAGAGGTAGGTCACAGTATAAACTCTGTGTATCAATCCTTCGTCAAGTGGACTTGGCTTCGCCTTAATTCAAGGAACTCTGGATATGTGAACTGGCTCAAAACTGGGAATTGGTTGAGAGGTTTAAATCCCTAGTGTAGTGATTTAAGACAGATTACTCTTCATAAGACCTAGAATTTTCCTGCTTGTGCAAATCAAGTAAGACTTCAGTTTTCTGCCTGTGAATTTCAGATTAGGTACCCCATCATCTGCTAGTTAGGGCCAGAAATCTGAGGACAGACCATTTTGATTACCATATTAGTTCTGCTGCCCAAGATGCTAGTCCTGTGTCATCTTTAGCAGTTAAGTGCCACCAATTGGCCCCTGTCACCATGGTATTCTATCATTCCCAATGAATTCAGGGAGCCCAGCTTAATTAAGTTCAGGGAGACCTGAACTTAGGGCAGGATTTCCCTTTGCCATTACTGGTGTGGAAACAACAGCCACCACACAGTTTTTCAAGGATTATGGGTCCCCCCATGCATGTGACGCTCATAGTGAAGGGATGTTCTTTGAACCCTTCTGAGTCCAAAGTTAGGAAGTGGTGGGCAAGTTTGAGATAATAAATCTACTCTAGTATTTCAACCTCTCGAATCCTAGGATAACTTCCACCAAGATATACCAAGGAAGCACTGGCATTTCAACTGTAGAATTATGCCTACCCCTTGGAGCTGGCACATTGAATGTAGAATCTCTGTGCAGTAAACTCAATAAAAACTTGGGGGGCCTGTGAGATGGCTCAGCAGCATAAGTGCCTGGCTGGCAAGCACGAGGTCCCAAGTTCGACTCCCAGAACCCACATACGAAAAGAGGGCCGGTGATATCGCTCAGTGGCACAGGCGCCTGCTGGTGCACGAGGTCCTGAGGTCAACCCCCAGTACCCACAAAAAAAAACCAAAAACAACAACAAAAAAAACCTTGGCCTTTCTGACATTATTGTCCTTGAACCCTGATCTACTGCCCCTTTGATTCATTCCCATTCTTCCGATTTCTGCCTAGGTAAATTAGCAAAAGTCTTAATTCTTTTAGCATCTGTTATACTTCCTTATTCCTCAAATGTCTTTGTAACTGTGGTAGGTCTTGTCAGGTTATAGATCTAGAAGCAGTAAGAAACAGTAGGGGTAAGTCCTACTACCTCATAAGGACATTATAGGTTTTTTAGACATGACAAACCGTCTCAGTAAGCACAGGATGAATTCTTACTATTGCATAAAAGGCTTGGCAGAATTTAGAGGTATAAGGTCTCCAGCTTCATTGGAATCTACCCATCTGCTCACATTGCATTTTCAGTTCACTCCCTTTCAATTAATGTCTTAACTTTGCCATAAGAGACTATGCAAGGTGAAGAATATCATCTGTATTGTTTTAGTCACCTATAATATTATACTTTAGGTTTAGGTCATACGGTGTGCCTTTGGGATAGTGTGATCCCAGTCTCCGCTCTTTCTTTTGCTTTCTGGCCACAAGGTGAGTGGTTTTGCTCCATCAAATACTCCCACTATGATATGCTTTTTTGCCACAGGCCCAAAAGCAATACAGCCAACCAGTCATCCTACTCATTGCAACAAATTCCAGATAGATCAGAAACTTAGCAGAAAAGAACATAATAGAATTATACATATATACATATGTATATTTTTATATATATGTATATATATGGGTTCTTAGTGGGGAAATACATCATGAATATTGAATGAAAGGAAAATACTTTCCAGGAATATATATAAAATTCGAAATAGGCTGGGGGTATAGCTCAGTAGCATGTGTGAGGCCCTGGACTCACCCCCCAGCTATACACACACACACACACACACACACACACACACACACACAATACTCCAACACCCCTCCAACCTTAAAAAAGCTTTTCTCCAACAAAATACTGAAATGAAGCAACAGAATAAACCATTACAACATAAGCAAATGAAAACCAAATACTTACTTTTTAATATATTTAGCAAGATATTTAGCAAGTACTTGGATAACACATACATGCATATATATGTGAACGCACTCACACTATATGGGCTATACTCAGATCTAGACAATACATATTTCAAGGAAGGAATATTGGAAAAAATACAAGCATACAAACATATGGCATTGGCATGGGGAAAACATAACATCCTATGGCAAATATATCAATACAAAAGTCTATTACATCTATTAAAAAATACAGAAAACTTGTAAGAAAAACACAAGAGCCGAATTTTGAAAGACAATACAGAAAGGGAATAGTGAGGACACATGGCTAATAGGCTTGAGAAGTCACTCTTGGGCCAGGGGCTCTGAATTCCCAGGAGCTCTGGATTTCAACAGGTACAGTTTAATGCCTCCTAAGCCCAGTGCCTGTTGACCTAACTGGAGAGAGATTGGGATTCCAGGATAGACTTTGCCTGGAATGAGAGATGAAACTACAGCTCTTTCCTAGTCCTTACCTATTTCAGACCAGATGACCCTGATATTTTTATTTTCTAAACCAAACTTCTACACTCAAGTTCAGTAAAGGTTCGAGTGAGTGAATCTTGTGAGGAGGGTGCAGCCAACTTTGGCAAGGTTAAAACTTCTGAAGTTTGGAAGCTGCTTTGTTGTTGATTTGGAATCATTTAGTTAACAGCTGCCGCGTTTCTGCCAGGCCCTGTGCCAGCTTCTATCTGCTAAGACTCCTAGGGGGACATTGGATTTAAAACTGTACTTAAGGAAAAGCTGTTTTTCTTTAATGGATTTGAACGTCTTGAACTTTATGACTTATCTGGAAAGACAAAGAGACAAGCTTTAGAAACACCAGCTCTGGCGGGAAGCATTTCTTGTAAGTTAGGAATGGAGGGACTCAGGCGCTCTCCGGAGCACCATCAGTGTAAAGCAGCAGTTTTAGCAACTGGCCTTATTTTGTACATGGACACACGTTTCGTTCACTAAACGTGACTTTCACAGGACACACGGACACATAAACTATTTTTCATATGAACACATAGATCAATGCTTTGCAAATGGGCACGTTTTGCACAAGCGCATGTTTTGCATAGGGCCACACAGACACATTTTGCACACGGACTCGTGCTTGCGCAGGACACATTTCTGCACAGGGCAACATATTTACTCACGGACGCACGTTTTGTACACAGACGTATGCTTGCGGCAGGCGGCGACCCGGGCACCGCGCCAGGACCGCAGGAACTACAACTCCCGGCACGCGGCCACCTCCGGCGGACGCGGGCTCCTGACAGGCTGCTCCCGCTCAGCGGCCTGGCGTCGCCCGCCGGGTCCTGGCACCGGTTCCAGCGCCGTGAGTCGCCGGGCAGCGAGGCGGGGGTGCCGCATGGAGCCGCGGGCGGCGGACAGCTGCTTCCTGGGCGACGTGGGTATGTGCGGGGCGCCACCGGCGCGGGGCAGGGAATGGGGAACAGGGACTGCAGGAGTCGCTTTTGGGGACGGTGGGAACGCATTTGATGGCCTTCATCCAAGAGATGAGGAACGCACTCTGCTGGTTGTCTGGACGTTTAGGTGGCAGGGCGCGGGTGGAGCAGGGGCCTGGTAATTCCAAACATCTCAGACCCGCTCTTTTGTCCGCCCAGTACCTGGCACCTGACCGCACATTGCAGGGCTGTTCAGCAACGTGACGCACCCGGTGTGGGGATTCAGAACCGCAACCCACCACAGCGCAGCGCGCTGGGGAAGATGCAGGCGCGGGACGGGTGCACTAACGCAAACAAAAGGGAAAAGTCCGAAGTGGTAAATTTAGCTAAGAGGGAATTGTAGTCATAGCCAGGCAGAAGTATTTTAATTGGTCTTGCAAAACTACCTACTTCAAAATGATCAAAGGCACGAATAAGCGTCTGTGCACTTGGCCTTCCACCCCAGTTGCGGGGCAGAGCTTGGGAAGAGACCTTAGGGACCCATTGGCTGGGCAGCGCCCGCAGAGCTCACTGCGGGAGCGGAACCGACTCCCAGGCGCCTGCCAGGCCGCGCGGTGTCTTGAGCATCCTTCGGACACACCAGCGGACAGTGTCCGCTCCAGAATGAGGACACCCTCGGGACACCGTGGCACACGCAGTGAGAAAGGTGATCTCAGTTTTACTCACAGCCTTCTTTACCTTTTGGGTAGCCCAACAATAAAATGGATTGTGAAGCAAAAGGGCATTCTTCGGGGAAAGAAATGTTTCTGCCTATGAAGTAATAATACGGCAAATGAAATAAATGGCGACAGTGCTTTGAAGGTTGGAAAGAAAGAAAAAAAACTTAAGGTGTTTTTACTCTGGTGGAAACATTAATGCAAACAAAAGGGAAAAGTCTTAAGTGGTAAATTTAGCTAAGAGGAGATTGTAGTCAGCCAGGCAGAGATATTTTAATTGATCTTGCGAAACAACCTCTTTGAAAATGATCACAGGCACGAACAAGCGTCTGTTCACTTCGCCTTCCACCCCAGGCTGGCACGAGACTGACCCTGACCCTGGCAGTGTGATCTCTATTCAGTGGACTCACTTGAATATTAAAGGAACAGCTAATCATTGAAGCCTATTTAAACACACATTTTATTTTGTTTAGGTAAAAGGGTCAAAATAGTATGGTGTCACTGGTGAGCATGTTTTCTGCATAGTTTGTTAAAGAACTTGTCTGGAAAAGGAAAGCACTTCTGAATTAATGAATGAGCCATTTCTGGGGCTCATGGGTATTTCTGAACTTGTGATTTTTTATTTAATGTATCTTTCCAAAAATATGGTCTGCTGACATTTCATTTCCAATCCTAGTGAATAAGCTGAATGTGTTGGATGCAAAATACTAATGCTATCCCAGCAAAAGTAGAGCCTCC
This sequence comes from Erethizon dorsatum, assembly GCA_028451465.1. Taxonomy (NCBI): domain Eukaryota; kingdom Metazoa; phylum Chordata; class Mammalia; order Rodentia; family Erethizontidae; genus Erethizon; species Erethizon dorsatum. The sequence continues at coordinate 43,970,450 of CM051825.1, forward strand.
AGTAGGAGCTTTAACCCGTTTTGACATTCTGACCTCAATTTTTATTTATTTATTTTTTGATACTGGAGATTGAACCTAGGGCCTTCTCAATGAGCTACATCCCTAGCAATTTATTTTTATTTTTATTTTTATTTTTAGTTTGAGACAGGGCCTTGTTAAGTCACTGAGTTGCTCAGGTTGGGCTCAGACTTGTGATCCTCCTGCCTCAGCCTCCTGGAATGCTAGGATGACCTTGTATTTTGTATCTGTAGTATACTTTAACGAAAACGTGTAGATTTTTCATTTTTTAATGTAAGACCTCACAGAAGTAATGATTACAGTCTTAGAATGTGGCCTTTTCAGTAAGTATAAAGAATTTAAGGAGTCCCATGTCTGCTCTCCAGCTCCCCAAATTTTCCTGAACACACCACACAACTGCTGTCTTTCAATGCACTTGTTTTTTGTTTGTTTATATGGATTTATTCTTCCTCTCCCTCTTACTCCAAATTTAATAAGATGTTTGGGGAGGGGGACAGAGAAGATTCATGGTGTTTAATTGGAAATGTCCCAAAGCTCCAACATTCTTTACTTCTGTACAGAATTTAAAAAATGAGAATCTAATAGGGTCATAATCCAGAGCATTTTCTAAGGGATAGAGAGATACTGGGAAGTTATCCTAAAAGGAATTCAAAGAAGACTTCTGACAAATAAAGCAGAAAAGCTGCTGGTTGTGGTGGCGCATGCCTCTAATCCCAACACTTGGGAGGCTGAGGCAGGAGGATTGCTTTGAGTTCAAGGCTAGCCTGTACTACATAGTGAGACCCTGCCTCAAAAAAACCAAACCAAACCAAACCAAACCAAACCAAAAAGAAAGAAAGAAAGAAAGAAAGAAAGAAAGAAAGAAAGAAAGAAAGAAAGAAAACAAAACAAAACAAAACAAAACAGAAAAGCCTTTGGAGAGTCGAAAATGGTATCAAAGGAAGTAATAGTTACAGACTGACTTTTAAGTCTGACTTTTAAAAAGTGCAGTTACAGACTGCACTTTTTAAAGGCAAAACATTGTACATCATTTTCTGATTATCTCCATAGAATGGCCCTGTGAAACATTACCTCTGATTGTAGGAAAACTGAGGCATAGATGGTTTAAAATGAAAACTTTTTCTTATGTCCCCACAGGGAGGCTAGGAAGAAGGGGATGAGAGCTCATGTCTTTGTAAGACAAAGCTCAGTTGTGTCATACTTTGTGCTTGGGACTTGGAAACCAGGGAAAAGCATTTCTCCACCCTTTGGTCATAAGCATCTTGAGCTGGGTAAAGGCAAGGGAAGGAGTCAAGGTAGATTATTGGGTGACTAAAGAGCATAGGGGAAGAAAGGTTGGAGATTAAGGGGCCTAATTCTGTGTGTTTTTGGCAAGATCTTCCATGGAAGGAGTCATCTATCCTTCATTAAGGAGCCACTTTCTTTCCTTTTTCTTGGTTGTCTTCCACTTCTTAGGCAATACACTTTCACTTCTTTTCTCTTTGTCTTTCACTTTTCCTTTTTCTTTTTTGACTCATATGGAGTTTTGACTGTTTTGTTCTTCTAAAAAGTCAAACATGTTACATTTAATTTTTCATCTCATCGAATGCATCACACTGTATGCCATTTGCCCTCCTATTAACTGGCAAAGAGTATTTTGGGATTCAAGATTAAAACACTTAAAAGACATGGTTGAAAAATAAGGCAAAAAGCAGCAAAAAAAGCCCAAGTTTTTAGGTAAGAATTCCTACAAATAAAAATAAAGAGATATATTTTCTTTTGAGAATCAAAATGATGGCTAAATTCAAGTCTGCTAAAATTTAAATGCAGACTGCAGGTTTAGAGTTTGATGATAATGATTAACACCATTTAGTAAGCACCCACTTTAGGCCATTCTTGGTACCTACATTATCTTTAGTTAGCACAATCCTGCGGAAGCGGTGTGGTTATCCTTAAGCTCCACTAGGGCGAAGAAGCTCATCTCGTTGTCCTTATGAGATTACCGCTTGCCCTGTCATCATCGTATTGCAGTTTGGGGAGTAGGCTAGCCATGAACAGATGGTACACCTTGGTGTCCTTTTCTGGGAACATTAATTGTGAAGGATTTCTAATGTCCTTCTCAGCTCTACCACTCATTGCTATGTGCACAAATCTTAGCTTTCCGGAATCCTGGGTGATAAGTCACCTGAGACCTTGGACCTTTCCTGCGAGCTAAAGATGAGCCCATTGAGAACCTCCAGAAAACCTTCCCCTTTTGCATCCAGTGCCCATTTCTGGTTCTTCCACAGTGCTTTTACAGCATATGTGGTTGGCCACCTCCCCCCATCTACATTTGTAGATGGAGCGTGTCTGTAGATTATCCCTCATCATTTCAAGAATGTTTATCGGGGCATTTTGGGGAAAAGGCTTAAGTCAGAACCTGCTGATTGTTTTCAATTCCAAAGTGACATTTCTGCAGCCAAGACCTCAGATTACCTTTGGTGATTTACTGTGAATTAAATTCCCAGCCTACATGACATTTAAGAGTGCATCTTGAGGGCTGGTGAGATGGCTCAGCGGCTTAAGCGCCTGCCTTGCAAGCGCGAGGGCCCGAGTTCGACTCCCGGATCCCACATACGAAAAAGGGGCCGGTGATATCGCTCAGCGGCAGGGGTGCCTGTTGGCGCGTGAGGTCCTGAGGTCGACCCCCCGGTACCCACAAAAAAAAAAAAAAAAAAAAGAGTGCATCTTGGCCAGGGGTAGTGGAGCATGCTTGTAATCCCAGTACTCAGAAGGCTAAGGCAGGAGGATCACAAGTTTGAGACCAGGCTGGATGGCATAGTGAGACCTTGTCTGAAAAACAAACAACAAAAAAACTGTAACTCAGATGTTGGAGTCTCATCCAAAGCCAGATACTGGATCAGCCTTGTCTTTTTTTTGTATAGTTTAGATATATGTAATGATATCACTCATCATAGGGAATTTGTACCTTATATGATCTATCTTGCTTCTTTTTTTCCCATTCCCCTTCCCTTCCTTCAACCCCTCTTCTTCTCCTTAAAGATTTGTCTCGAAGGTGTCCTTGGTGGTGTCTCAAAATGCTTTTTGTTAGAGTGGGGCTGGTGCTGGGGAGGTGCAGTTTGGGTCACAGTCAGAATCAAGTAAGGTCCACCAGAGAGGGCCCAGACAGCAGTGAGAAGGATAGTTTTCAGGGAGTTCTGTGCTCTGCAGTGGGCAAGACCTGGGCCAGCTCCATCCTCCCTCAAAGAGCAGGAATGACTAAGTGGAGTGTGTGCTGGAAAACTGGGAGCAGAGAAAAAAAGAAACAAAATTCAATCTCCAATTTGCTGCTTTTCCTGGTGTAAATACTCCCACTATGGCGGTCTGGTCAGCAGAATTTCTATCTGTTTAGCAGTGAGCTCTGTGGAGTTGGCCGTGGCTCCCACTTGTAAAGAACACGGCGCTTAGTCTCAGAGGACTGCAGGACTGAGCGGGTAAACCAGGCAGGGACTCAGTCAGCCACTGGGGACTAAGACAAGAGAGGAGTTACTAGATCTGGAGAACCAGGTGGGGCCTGTTATGGAACAAAGACAGAGAGAACTGCATAGGCCCTCCAAATAGGACTCACAGAAATAGTAAAAATGATAATGATCCTGTGATAGTCACAGCATTTGTCACTAAACATTTACAAAATAGGTAATGTCTAGGCATTAGTTTATTTGTTTTTTCTCAGCCACTCTGTGGGATAGGCATAGGTATAAATAGCTCCATTTTACAAAGGAGGAGACCAAGGCTTCTAGAGGATAGATTTTTCAAGGTGGCAGAGCTAGTTATGAGAGAGAGAGAAAGAGAGAGAGAGGAGGAGGAGGAGGAAGAGGAAGAAAGAGGAAGAGGAGGAGAGGGAAGGCAGATCAGCTCTTGGTTCAGAGATGGTGGAAAGAAGGGCAAGTGGGCCACACACTTGCAGGCTTCCTGAGGAGTAGACATTCCACCAGGTCTTAGTGGATGAGGAGGAGTTTACTAACTTGGCTGGAATGGAGTGGGATGAGGCAAGGGAGTGCAGAGGATGGGCAGTCCAGGCAAGGGAAGAACTGCGTACACACCATGAAGGCGTGAGACCATGTGACAGTCTGGACTGTGTGGAGTTCAGTATCATTGGAGATGGCTCGGTGGGGGGACTAAAAACAGAGTCTGGGACCGTGTCATGGCAGGTTGTGTATCCTGCATGCAACTTTATCCTGCAGAAAGGAGCTCCTGAAGAACTGTGAGCAGGTACCCCATGACTGACTTGTGAGTTAGCTACATTACAGGGAGGGGATGGGGGTGATGGAAGACCAATTATTTGGCAAGGGCTTAGGTGCAGAACTCAAGTCCCAGAGGCAATGTGCTGAACAGTTCAGGGTCTCAGATTTCCCCCAAGGGAAATGGTGCCAGAGATCAGGGAGAGAGGCATTTGTCACAACTGGGGTCCAGGCACAGGACCTGGAAATAACCTGAAGTCAGGCCTAGTCAGCCAGTTTACTAATTGGCCACATTTCCTGTGCTCACTCTTCTGGGGTTCAGGGATAAATTTAAGGATCATATCTACCCGTTGCCCTTTCCCTTACCTCTTACTGGGGATATCAACCTCTGTGGTGCTGGCTGCTTGTCTTTACACAGAGAATGGTTCATTCTGTTTATTGTGCCCTTTGATGGACAGAAATTTCAGCCTCCCTCCCTCCTTCCTCCCCTCCCTTCTTTTTTTCTTTCCTTCCTCACATTTGCTGCTTCTGAACTCTATCCTCATTCATTGCTGCTAAGACAACTGCAGCTGATGTTTATTCATTAGAAAAGATGGTTGGGCCGGTGAGATAGCTCAGTGGCATAAGCGCCTGCCTGGCAAGCGCGAGGTCCTGAGTTCGACTCCCAGTACCCACATACGAAAAAAGGGCCAGTGATATCGCTCAGCGGCATGGGCACCTGCTGGCGTGCGAGGTCCTGAGTTCGACCCCCGGTACCCACAAAAAAAAAAAAAAAAAGATGGTTACTGTCTTAGTTAGTTTCTCATTGCTAGGACAAAACACCTGACACCCACAAGTTAAAGGAGGAAAGGTTTATTTTAGCTCACATTTTTTAGCATTTCCAGTCTATAGTTGGCTGGTTCCAAGGCAAGGCAGTGTGGTAGAGGGGCATGGCAGAGGAGAAAGAGTCCATGGCACGGCCGACAGGAAGCAGCCACAGCCTCTCTTTCCCTTTGTATTCCATCCAAGCTACAAGCCTATTGGTTGGTGCTATCCACAACCAGGTTGGGGTTTCTGTCTTCAGTAAATCCATTCAGCCACAGCCAGAGCTATACTTAAGCAATCATGGGCTAATCCAGTATCAGACGCCCTTAATCCAGTATTACACATGCATGATCCAGCCACCTCCCCAAAGCCCCACCTATGAGTGCATGAGGCTTTGAGGGGACATCTAGATATAAGCTGTAACCATTAACAATGTTTTGTTTCCTTTAAAGACTGGATATATAAAGAATTAGAATTAGATTTTCTTTTAAAAAATTCTATGTCCAGACTTTATAATTCATTTTAGTAATTCATTTATTCATGCATGCATGCATTAATTTAGCAAGCAGATGGACATGAGCACCTTGATTGAGCCATGGACCATGCTAGGTACTAGGAACACGGATGAATAAGCAAAGCTTGATCTGGACAGCCATAGCTGCCCCTCTGTGATGCTTCCCTGCCATCTTTGGGATCTTGCTTCTAAGTTCCCGTTACCTGAAATGTTCCTCCACAGTCACAGTTACCATGTTGTTTTGGATTATTTCTACATTTCCCTTGCCTCTGACTGTGAACTTTTTGTTGCTGCACCTCATGCATCTTTGCACCTGGGAGTGGAGGATGCTGACTCTGTCTAGATGTATTGTCGAATGGATGCATGGCAGGAGGCACACCTGCCACATGGACTCTGCCCCAGGGACTTCTCTGGCCTGGTGGTCTTCCTGAACCGCACTTTGCTTTTTTGCTACAAGACCCAGGGATCACTCTGCTCCCCTCTTCTTTTTATTTATTTTTATTTATTTTTAATTTATTTATTTTTTATTTTAAAGAGACAAAAAAGAAAAAAAAATAGAACAAAATTTCAAAACAACATAATAGGAGGGTAGCAATGGTTAATACATTCCATATTGTTATCTTTAAATTAGTTACTCAGGGTACAAGTTATCAGCATTCAATTGTCTAAACAATATTTTTCCTTTTGAACAATTTCTTCCTGTTTTACCATGTCTATTGTAGATTTTGGATCTTGTTTACTCTTTCAGTTTCTCACACTAGGGAGACAATACGATGTTTACAAATGTGCATCCGGTTTATTTCACTTATGAGTATTTTCTCGAGTTGCATCCATTTACCTGTAAAAGTTTCCTGTTTATCTTTCTTTATGGCTGAGTAGTACTCCATTGTATAAAAATAGCACATCTTTTTTATCCATTCCTTGGTTGATGGGCATTTGGGTTGTTTCCAAGATCTAGCTATTATAAATTGTGCTACTATAAACATGGGTGCACATACATTGCTGTGGTACGATGTTTTTAATTCTGGGAAGATACCCAGAAGGGGAATAGATGGATCAAATGGGACCTCCAGTCCTAGTTTTTTGAGGAATCTCCACACTGATTTCCACAGTGGCTGCACCAGTCAACACTCCCACCAACAGTGGAAAAGGGTTCCTTTTTCCCCACAGCCCCTCCAGCATTTGTTATTAGTTGACTTCTTGATAATAGCCATTCTTTCTGGGGTGAGATGGAATCTCAGTGTTGTTTTAATTTGCATCTCTCAAATGACTAGTGATGTTGAACATTTTTTCATATATTTATTTGCCATTTGTATTTCTTCATCTGAGAAGTGTTTATTCATCTCAGATGCCCATTTTTGGATTGGGTCTTTAAATCTGGGAGGTCTGATTTTTTTGAGTTCTTTGTATGTTCTCGATAGTAATCCTTTGTCTGAGGAATAGCTGGCAAACATTTTTCCCCACGTTGTGGGTTGTCTCTTCACTCTGTTGGTGGTTTCTCTTGCTGTGCAAAAGCTTTTTAATAAGATGAGATCCCAGTTGTTGATTCTTTGTGATAGTTCCTGTGCCATTGGGGTTTTATTCATAAAGTCTTTGCCTACACCAATGTCTTCAAGAGTTTTACCTATTCTATTTTCCAGGAGATTTAATGTTTCTGTTTTAATATTTAGATCTCTGATCCATTTTGAATTTAGTTTAGTGCATGGTGAAAGATATGGGTCTAGTTTTAATCTTTGGCATGTGTAGAGCCAGTTTTTCCTGCACCATTTATTAAAGAGGCTATCTTTCTTCCAGTGAATGTGTTTGGCACCTTTGTCAAAGATAAGGTGGCTTAGTATGTGTGGAGTTGTTTCTGCATCTTCTAATCTGTTCCATTGATCTTCGGGTCTGTTTTTTTGCCAATACCATGCTGTTTTTATCACAGTAGCTTTATAGTATAATTTCAAACCAGGGATTGTGATGCCCCCTGCCTTGCTTTTGTTGCCCAGAATTGCCTTTGCTATTCTAGGTTTCTTCTGGTTCCAGATGAATTTTAGGATTGTTTGCTCTAATTCTGTGAGATATGTTGTTGAATTTTTATCGGAATTGCATTAAATCTGTATAACAATTTTGTAAGTATGGCCATTTTCACTATATTGGTTCTTCCGACCCAAGAGCAAAGGATATCTTTCCATTTTCTAATATCCTCTTCAATCTCCTTTTTTCAGAGTACTGTAGTTTTCAGTGTAGAGGTCTTTTACCTCCTTCGTGAGATTGATTCCTAGGTATTTCATTTTTTTGGATGTTATTGTGAAAGGTATTGTTTCCCTAATTTCTCTTTCAGTGAGTTTGTCATTCGTGTACAGGAAGGCTATTGATCTTTGAGTGTTGACTTTGTATACAGCTACGCTACTGAACTTGCTTATTAAATCTAGCAATTTTTAGTGGAGTTTTTGGGGTCTTCTACGTAGAGTATCATGTCATCTGCAAATAATGATAATTTAACTTTTTCCTTTCCAATCATTATTCCTTTTATTTCTTGCTCTTGTCTAATTGCTCTGGCTAAATTTTCCAGGACTATGTTGAATAAGAGTGGGGACAGTGGACATCCTTTTCTTGTTCCTGATTTTAGAGAGAAGGCTTTCAGTTTTTGCCCATTTAGTATGATATTGGCTGTTGGTTTGTCATAGATAGCTTTTATCAGATTGAGATAAAGACCATCTATTCCAATTTTCTGTAGGGTTTTTATCATGAATGTGTGCTGGACTTTGTCAAAACTTTTCTGCATCTATTGCATTGATCATATGATTTTTGTCCTTGGTTCTGTTAATATGGTGTATTACATTTATTGATTTACATATGTTAACCATCCCTGCATCCCTGGGATGAATCCAACTTGGTCATGGTATATAATCTTCTTGATGATTTGCAGGATTCTGTTTGCCAGTATCTTATTGAGGATTTTTGCATCTATGTTCATTAGGGAGATTGGTCTGTAGTTCTCTTTCTTAGTTGGTTCCTTCTCTGGTTTTGGTATCAGGGTAATGCTTGCTTCCAGGAATGAATTTGGGAGTATTGCTTCTCTTTCAATTTCATTAAAGAGTTTGAGAAGTAGTGCTGTTAGGGCTTCTCTAAATTCTTGTAGAATTTGGCAGTGAATCCATCAGGGCCTAGGCTTTTCTTTGTTGGGAGGTTTTTAATTACATCTTCGATTTCATTGATTGATATTGGTTTATTTAGGATTTTTATATCTTCTTGATTGAGCTTTGATAATTCATATGTATCTAGGAATCTGTCCATTTCTTCTGCATTTTCCTTCTTATTAGAATAAAAATTTTCAAAATAGGTATAGATGATCTTCTGGATTTCTGCAGGGTCTGTTGTGATATCACTCTTTTCATTCTTAATTGTGTGGATTTGAGTACTTTCTTTCCTTTTTTTAATAACATTGGATAAGGGTTTGTTGATTTTATTTAATCTTTCAAAGAACCAACTCTTTGATTCATTGATTCTTTGTATTGTTTTTTTAGTCTCCAATGTGTTAATTTCTGCTCTGATCTTTATAATTTCCTCCCTTGTACGAGCTTTTGGCTTAGGCTGCTCTTCTTTTTCTAGAAGTTTGAGGTTCACCATTAGGTTGTTTATTTGTGCTTGCTCTGTTTTCCTGATATAGGTATTTAATGCTATAAATTTCCCTGTTAGGACTGCTTTCATTGTATCCCGTAAGTTCCAGTATGTTGTATTATTGTTATCATTCAGTTGTAGAAAGTGTCTAATTTCTTCTTTAATTTCATCTGTGACCCATTGGTTGTTCAGGAGGGTGCTATTTAATTTCCATGTGTTTAGGAAGTTCTTGTGGTTTCTTTTGCCATTGATTTCCAATTTCATTGTACTATGGTCTGATAATATACATGGGATAATTTCAATTCCTTTGCATTTACTTAAGCAGATTCTATGAGCTAGTATGTGGTCTATTTTGGAGAACGTCTCATGTGCAGCTGAGAAGAATGTGTATTCTGATGTTGTGGGGTGGAACACTCTGTAGATATCTACTAAGTCCATTTGTTCAAAAGTTTGGTTCAGTTCTAATATTTCATTGTTGACTTTTTGTCTTTTTGTGACAGTGGAGTATTGAGATCCCCCAATACAATTGTATTAGTGCTTATTTGATTTTTCATGTCCTTTAGTACTTGTTTTATATAGCTGGGTGCACTGTTATTAGACGCATATATATTTATGATCATTATCTCTTCCTCTTGGATTGTTCCCTTTACAAGGACGTAATGACCGTCTTTATCTCTCCGAATCATTCTTGGCTTGAAATTCACTTTGTCTGCAAAAAGAATAGCTACCCCTGCTTTTTTCTAGGTTCCTGTTGCATGGAGTATTGTTTTCCATCCTTTGACTTTCAGTCTATGAATTACTTTTTGAATTAAATGCGTTTCTTGTATACGGCATATTGTTGGATCTTGCTTCTTGATCCAATTTGCCAGTCTGTGCCTTTTGATTGGTGAATTGAGACCATTAACATTGATGGTTAAAACTGATATGTACTGACTTATCCTTGTCATGTTATTTTCCTGTTCTTGGCTTCCCCTCTTTTTTTTTTTCCCCTCCCTCTGTTTGTTTGCCCTGCCTGGTGGATTCCTTCTGTTCGGGTTCCTAGAGTTGTAGTCCTTGTTATCTCTTTCTAGAATGTCCTTCAAAACATTTTGGAGTGCTGGTTTGGTGGTTATAAGTTTTCTCAGATGTTCTTTGTCATGGAAGTATTTTATTTCTCCATCAGTTTTGAAAGATAGTTTTGTGGGGTACATCAATCTGGGTTGAAGTTTATTTTCCTTCAGAACTTGAAATACATCATTCCAAGCTCTTCTTGACTTGAGGGTTTCTGCTGAAAAGTCTGCTGTGATTCTGATAGGCTTTCCTTTATAGGTGATTTGTTTCTTTTCTCTAGCAGCTTTTAAGATTCTACTCTTACGATGAATTTCTGGAATCTTGACTCTGATATGCCTGGCTGAAGATTTTTTTGATCTTGGCTAATTGGAGTTCTATAAGCCTCACTTATCTGAACGTCAAATTCTTTTTCTCTACCAGGGAAATTTTCTGTTATAATGTCTGTGAACAGTGTTCTGATGTCATTTATGCTATCTCCTGCTTTTTCATTGACTCCAATCAATTTTAAGTTATTCTTCTTTGCATCATCTAGCAGCTGCTGGATTGATTTTTCATTGTCCCTTGCTATTTTTAATAATTCTTTCTTTTCATGATCACTAATCGCAAGCCTGTCTTCTGTATCTGAGATCTTGTCCTCACATTGGCTTAATCTGCTACAAACACTTTGAATGGAATTTTTGTTCTCCTGGATATCTGCTTGAATCTGCTTTATGGATTCCATTTCTTTCCTATGCTGAGCATTCATGGCTTCCATCATTTTCTTAAGCTCATCTGTTTTTTTGCCTGTGTCTGCTCTAGCGTCCTTAAGCATGGTCTTCATTGTGGACATTATCTCTGCAGTTATCTGAGAAATTATTTCTGATTTAAAATTTTCCAGAGCCTCATTCAACTGCTTTGTTGTTACCACTTCAGAGATGCCAGGTGGGTGGCTTTTGGTTTGTTCCACCGCATTGCCCCCTGGGTTTGCCTTTGGTGAACTGGATGTGTGGGGTTGCATCTTGTTTGTCATCGCATTTTCTTTTCTTTCTTTAGTTTAATTCCTGGGGTGATGTTTGTAAATTGCCTATGGTAGGTTGCTTTATTGCTAATATTTCAAACTCTTAGGAGATGACTACTTCTCTGAGGTATCTTCCAGGTGTAGCTTATTTTTGGGTTTTGAGCCTGCTGCAAAACCCAAATTGAAGATCCTACCTCTTCAATTTGTTGGAGATAAGAAGTTGCTGTCTGTTTGGCCCAGTCCTTGGTTCTTCAGTACCGTGCCACAGTATTTCCTGTGATCCTTAGACAATCTCAGTCATGGAATACCAGGAAGAAAAGCTGTTTAGAACATTTATGTCATTTTTGGCTATAGCGGTACCAAAAGCATCAAACACAGCCTAGAACATAACGGACTGAGCTAATCAGTTATTTGCCACTTTTAACTGTATAAACTAGATTTGTGGTTATATAACAAAATCTAAAACATACCAGAAAATTATATGCAGTATACAAGTACTTAATATGTCAATTTTTCCCATAGGAGTTTAAATTTAAAATGAGTTAAGGAGGAGATAGAGAATTGGGAGAAGAGGAAGGAATTAGATGTAAGGCTGGAGGACAAAGAGGGATCTTGTTAACATTGGAAAACTGGTGCAGAAGACTAGTGGGAAAAAGAGAAGGAAGGGATAAAAGGAAGAACAGATCAGAACCACAATCACAAAGAGGTTAGAGGCTCTGTTTACACTCATATAAAAACAAGATCAAACAATGAAGGAGAGAACGAACAGACAAACAAAAACAAAAGACAAAAAAACAAAACAAAACAAAAAGAAAACCCAAAACACCACTACCAGGACAAAAAACAAATGAGAGGAAAGGAAAAATAAAATAAAATAAAATTAAATTAAATTTTAAAAAGTTCACTTCCAGGTTTTGAGTCTGCTGTAGGCAGGCACCGTGTGGTGACAGAGTCCTGTTCCGTGCGGATATGTCCCAGCAGGCCAGCAGCAGCCCTTTGGCGGGGTAGTGGGCAATAGCCTGCACTCTCTGGCGGAGACCAGATTCATTCACCCGCCACCATCAGGGCACTTTCTGTGGCCTGAGCCCCACTGTAGCTATGGATGGAGCAGCAGCAGCTCTGAGTTCTGAGTTCAGCTGCTGCCCCCGCCACAATGGTACCCAGCTAATTGCTCTCTCGCATGGGACGGCTGGGCGTCAGCACTCTCTGCCAGTCAGAGTGTCCTTCACGCTGGTGCTTCTCTGTTCCCCAGCATCTCGCGTTCCTCCGCCGAGGTCCCCGCTGGAGCCGTGGATGGAGTGGCACTGCCCTGAGTTCTGAGTTCAGCCACTGCCCCCCCCAGTGGCACCCGGCTAGGCGCTCTCATGCACGCCTGACGGCTGGGTGTCAGCACTCACCACCAGTCAGTGTGTCCTTCACAGCCGCTGCTTCTCTGCACCGCCGCTTCTCCTGTTCCTCCACAGAGGCCCCCCAGGGCGCCGGCAGTCACCGCGTGTCCGCAGATTTGAACCGCTTCTGTCGTGCCGGGATTCCCGACACAGGGAAAAGGCACCGGTGGCCACCTCCTTCTTCTTTGTTGTAGTTTCTCTCTCTTCACTTTCTCCATCAGCCCCAAATTGCGCTTCAGATCTTTCCTGGGTCCAAGGGAGCCACTTCCCTCTTTGTTGTCCTCCTCCAGTCACTATATTCCAGTGTCCGGGCGGCGACTTTTGGAGAGGTTCACTGCCTGCTTCTTACAAATCCTCCATCTTTTTTCCCCCTGTTACCCACCTCTTCTTTTTAAAGCTGCAACCCCTCCTTCTACCTTAGGGTTTTGGTTCCCCCACTTTGACCTTCAAGGGATACCTAGCCACTTCTCACTACCACTCAATACTATCTATGAGGCTACCGTTCATTACTACTGGGCGGGGCACCCTTCTTGAGATGATAGTGTGGAGAGGCATAGGTGCGGAATTGCAGGAGGTGATGATGAGCTATAGGTGGGTTCACAGAGATGCACTAGGCCCACACCACACATACCCTAGGCCCACATCATATACACCTGCCAAGCAGTTTGCACTCCACTATCCAAACAGTGGGGATCACTCAAGTATTTTAATAGGAGTATTGGGGTGAATTATGTGATTGTGTATTGTGGCTTAGGTGTTCACAAGGGACCTTGGAGTCTTATGTGTGCTCATTTGTCCTGGATAGAAGTGTCAAGATCTTAGCACGGCTCTGTTTCTTCTTCAGGTTTCTGGGTAGAGCGCACTCCTGTGCATGAGGCTGCCCAGCGAGGTGAGAGCTTGCAGCTCCAGCAGCTGATTGAGAGTGGTGCCTGTGTTAACCAGGTCACAGTGGACTCCATCACACCATTGCACGCTGCCAGTCTGCAGGGCCAGGCACAGTGTGTGCAACTGCTGCTGGCAGCTGGAGCCCAGGTGAGTGGCCCTGCAGGAAAGACCCCTTCCAGCTTGAATGCAGCTGCAGGAAAGGATGAGCCTGACTGGAGAGGCCTGTAGAGGAAGGAAAAGAAATGACTTGGGATTCGCCTTCCGTGATATGCAAATACATGGACAGACTGAACAACTTGAGGGAGACTGCAGAGAAAAGGCAGGAAGACTGCAGCAGGATGGAGTGTGCTGGAAGTTGAGAGAGGAGAGAAGGTTGGCCGCCTATGCACTGCACATTGAGGGCCAGAAAGCCCTCATGGATTGAACAGGGCTTTTTATTTTTTATTTGTTTTGTTTTTGAGACAAGGTCTTGCTATGTAGTCCATGCTGGCCTTGAACTCATTGTGTACCCCAGGCTGGCCTCAAACTTGCATCAATCCTCATGCCTTAGCCTCCTGAGTGCTGGGATTGCAGGTGTATACTGCCAAACCTGGCAGATTGGGTGTTTTTAAAAGCAAAATGATGGTGGAGGTGCTCCATTCTGCAGTGGCAGGTTCCCGACAGGCAGCTACATGCTAGGCACAGGCTCCTGGGGAGGGTAACCAGGTATGGGTGCACAGCTGCTTCCTGGGCTCAGAGAGCAGCAGGATGACTAATTGGGGTGCTGGCGAACTGGGTCTCTGAAAGTAAGAAAAAATGAAGAAGAAAGGAACAAAATTCTGCCAGTGGTTTTAGCTTTAACAATTCCTGGCTGTTTAGCAGATGGCTCCGGGGAGCTGGAAGAAGCTGCCCCTCGAACACTGGGTAGCTTATAAGGAATGCAGGGCTCTGGTCTCAGAATTCACAGGACAGGGCAGAAGTGAAGGCATATAACCATCTACTCTTTCCAAAAGTTTATAATGGAACAAGTTTCAGAGTGTACTGACCTACTGGCTGAATTTAGACCAATTGTCTCCCCTCCTTCCTCCTTCCTTCTTCCCTTCCTTCCTTCCTTTTCTTCCTTCCTTCCTTTGTTGAAATGCTTTATTACATGCAGATTTTTACAAATCCTTAAGTCCGTTTCTTTCTTTTTCCTGTGTTTTGATCATTGGTATATCTTTGCGATACAAAATCATATTCATCTTGGGGAATTAGTACATATATATATCACACCTGGATCATTTTTACTCCTGCCCCCTCTCTTCCATCTCCCCTCTTCCCAGAGCCCCTTCCCATCTTCACAAAGTCTATATCCCTGATTCCTACCATCTGTTTTTTTTTTTTTTTTTTTTTTTTAATGTGGGTACCGGGAGTTGACCTCAGGACCTCGTGCTTGCCAGCAAGTGCTTGTGCCTCTGAGCGATATCATGGCCCTTTTTTTTCCTTTATGTGGGCTCCAGGAGTCGAACTCAGGACCTCACGCTTGCCTGGTAGGTGCTTATGCTGCTGAGCCATCTCACCGGCCTCTTACCATCTGTTTTTTATTTTGCTCTTTAAATTATTTATATTCTGTGTTTCTCATGTAAGGGAAACCATGTGATATATATTCTTCTGTATCTGATTTATTTCACTTAGCATTATGGTTCCAAGATCTACTAATTTTCCTACAAATAACTCAGATTTATTTCTTTAATGACTGAGTAATGCTGCATTGTGTATATATATCACATTTTCTTTATCCATGCATTTGTTGATGGACATATAGGCTTCTATACTTTAGCTATTGTGAATTGCATTGCTATAGACATGGGTGTGCATATATCACTGTAATAGGATGGCTTTAACTCTTTCAGGAAGATGCCTAGAAGAGGTATAGCTGGGTTAAATGGAATTCCTATTTGTAGTTTTTTTAAGAATCTCCATACTGATTTCCCAAGTGGTTGTACTGGTTTACATTCCACCGACAATATACTGTAGAAGGATTTCTTTCCCCACAGCCTCACCAGCATTTGTGTTTTTTGAGTTCTTGACAATAGCCATCCTCTCTGGGTTAAGATGAGATCTCAGTGTTATTTTAATTTTCATTTCTTTAATTGCCAAAGATGCTGAACATTTTCCAGGTACTTATTGGCTATTTTGTACTTTTTGAGAAGTGTTTATTCATTTCATAGTTTTTTGATTGTCACTTATTTGGGGGGGGATCTTGTTTTTTTCAGTTCTTTACATATTTTAGCTATTGGTCCTCCTTCTAAGGAATAGCTGGCAAAAAGTTTTTCCCATTCTGTAGGTTATCAGTTCACTCTGCTGATTGCTCCCTTTGCTATGTAGAAGGTTTTCAGTTTGATACAATCCCATTTGTTGATTCCTGATAGTATTTCTGTGCGACTCGGGTTCTGTTCATGAAGTCCTCGCCTATATCTGTGTCTTCAAGAGTTTTACCTATTTTTTCTTCCAGCAGATCAGTGTTTTTATTTTTGGATCTAGGTCTTTGCTCCATTTTTATTTGATTTTAGTACATGGCGAGAGATATGGGTCTACGTTTGTTCTTCTGCATGTGGATGGCCAGTTTTCCCAGCAACATTTGTTAAACAGGCTATCTTTCCTCCAGCATGTTTTTTGGCCCCTGAACTCGGATCAATTCTAAGTGAAATTTTCCAGATTGGGGAGCTGCCTTTTCCCCAGCCTGTGATTTGGACAGTGTAGGAGGCATGGTAAGCAGGCATCCCCACTTCACGAGGCCTGCATGAGCGGTGAGTCAATGTGTTCAAGGCCATCGAAATGATTCAAGTTCAAAGCTCTCAGAGCCTGAAGTAGGATGTTGGCTTGGGAAGGGTTCGTTCAAAATGTCTGGAGGAAAATCAATAGGACTTGGTATGACAGAGAGCTACAAGGTCTCAAAAACAAGTCAGGTTGGAGCTGGGAGAGATGCCACTGACTGAAGAGAGATGCCGCTCAAGCCTCCGTTTAGCTGAGGCTTGAGTTAAGACCCATTTTAGACCTTGTCTACCCCAGCTTGCAACTTCAGGGTCTCCTTTCCTGCTCTGTGCTTTTTAGGTTGGGGTGGTGGTAAGGGTGAGATTGAGCTGATCTACCCTGAGATAAGAACCCCAAGTGGGACACCTGTACTTGGGAGGCTGAGAGGGACCTTGCCCCAGCTGTGTGCCTTTCTCTTTGAACTGCCTTGCCTAGCTGGTGCCTTAGTAAATAAGAACAAACCGACTCTTGTAAGAAGTGTCTTTTCAAAGGTAAATCTGCAGGAAGATGAGAAAGCGAGTTGCACGGTGTCTACCTCACCCTTTGACATTTGTTTTTTCTCCCCTCACCCAGGTGGATGCCCGCAACATTGATGGCAGTACCCCTCTCTGCGACGCCTGTGCCTCAGGCAGCATCGAGTGTGTGAAACTCTTGCTGTCCTATGGGGCGAAAGTCAATCCCCCGTTGTACACAGCATCCCCACTTCACGAGGCCTGCATGAGCGGTGAGTCGATGTGTTCAAGGCCATCGAAATGATTCAAGTTCAAAGCTCTCAGAGCCTGAAGTAGGATGTTGGCTTGGGAAGGGTTCATTCAAAATGTCTGGGGGAAAATCAATAGGACTTGGTATGACAGAGAGCTACAAGGTCTCAAAAACAAGTCAGGTTGGAGCTGGGAGAGATGCCACTGACTAAAAGAGATTAGCCAGGAGCAAGGACCCCTAGGAAGAGGAAAGAGTGACTGTGTGGTGGTCACAATATCCAGATGAGCCTGGCCAGCAGACAGTTGTAGGTGTGGAGCTGGATTTCAGGGCTGGAGGTGGAAACTGAGTAGCTACCAACAACAAAGAGGTAATTATGTGATGAGACAATGTGTGAGGAAAAGAGAGCACAAGGCCCCAAGCCTTGATCCAAATCTGCACTGAAGATGCAGGAAGAGGAGCAAGGAAAAAGATGGGAAAGGCACTGAGGGATGACCTGCACAGCGAGAAGGCGTGGCCAGGAGGCTGCTGTGTGTCACCAGCAGCTGTGTGTCATTCCCGTGGGCTGGACACTCCCCAGAAACAGTGCAGGGGCAGCCTGAGAGGGGAGCGGTCAAGAGAGTCTTCCCCAGCTGTTCCCACAGGTGTCACAAATCTTTTGTCCTCACAGCAGAAGGGCAGCCATGCCCCTTTTCTCTGGCTGCCTGGAGGCCAGGAACGATCCCATGCCTCAGGGGAAAAGAGAACCATCCACCGGCTTCCCAAGGTCTGCGCAGGCTCCCAAACTGTTCCTTTCTTTGGGATGTAGCCTGTTTCTCCTGTTCCTTGCAGCCAGACACAGGGCAGCCTGTTCCAGCTGCCATTTGTCAAGCTTATTATTTCTAATGTACACATTCATGGATGTTTTCATGCTTTTCCATTTATTTGAAGGGAGTTCCGAATGTGTGAGGCTTCTTATAGACGTTGGGGCCAATCTGGAAGCCCATGATTGCCACTTTGGGACCCCTCTGCACGTTGCCTGTGCACGGGAACATCTGGACTGTGTCAAAGTGCTGCTCAATGCAGGTGCGTGGTTGTTTACCTGAGCTGGTGTTTACCTGCATGGGTGGCTCCCCTGTTGTTTGTCTGGCAGAGACACACAGAGCAGGATTTGAAGCTGGCTCCCTGACTTGTCAGGGAGCCCTTGACTTCAGTGTCTATATCTTGTAAAACTGGAAAAGTAAAAGCTATTTTGTAGGGTTATTGAGAAGATTCTTAATGTTTCCACAATACCTGGTATATAGTTGCTGCTCTATAAATACAAATGGCTATTTTTAGAGGACACAGGCAACTATCCACAATCCCTGCCTGATGATTTTGCTGTCCAGATCCAAGAGAGATGAGGGTATAATGGACTAGTCAGCAGCAGTTAGGAGAATGGAGCATTTGGAATCCAGCCATTGCCAAGGCGTGTGAAAAGGCTCTGTATAGAAAATGGTCTGTACGCGTTCAGCGCAGAGGCAGCCTTTCCTTCTGGGTATTTCTGATCCTCCACTGATTGACTCCATGAATGTGGAACCTGTGGAGGGTTGACTGTGATTAAGAAACCAGTTACAACTAAGTGAAAAAGGAAGGTCATTTTTTAGTTCAGTTAACTTAAAAGATGAGAAGTAGAGCAGATTTAGAGTCAGTTTAACCTGGTGGTTCAGAGTGTCACTAAGACCTCCATTCCTTTGAACTTTCAATTATTTTTTCTTCAGAGTTAGGTATTAAGATGCTGGTTAAATGAAACCCAGATACTTCACTTTTTAGGGCTGAGGTAGCTTCTTTAGAAGAGTGAAACCGTCCTTCTAGACAGTGTCTGGCATACCTCCCCTATTGTTCCACCTGCCCAAACTGGATGCCATGCCTAAGCTTAAATGGATTCCTTTGGCTTTGTTTTTCTGATCGATTCAATCCTGGACTGCTTAAACCAGTTACTATGGTAGGGGAGGGAGGCTGAACCAGTCAGGGCCCACACCAGGAGCTGAGGTGAGGTGGATCCACTCACCCCGCCCAGCACCCCAGTTCTATGTTGTCAGGTGGCACACAGTAGGGAGAACTGGAAAGGATCAGACAGACAACTGTAATGTCCATTATAGCTTTTAAGACCAGTAGTTTTAAAACCCCGTAGTTTTTAAAGGGAGTTTCCATCTAACTGGGAAGTTAAAGACAATTAGGCCTTTTGGGGAAATCTCCTTCGTGATATTGTCAGTTTCAGCCTGACGCTTTTTGATGTGAGAAGCTGTCAGCCCTATGCGTAATCCTCAACAGCCATCCTAGTCTTCTCAGTGGGTCTCTTTTAATAGACCTTGTTGGATCAAGTAGACTATCTTTTTTTTTAGAAATTCCTTTTTTACTGTGGAAATTTCAAATCTAAAGAGAAGTAGAGAGAAGAGGTATGTACTCACAAATGGACTTTTTTTTTTTTTTGAGATAGGGTCTCACTGTGTAGTTCAGACTGGGCTCAGACTCACAGCAGTCCTCCTGCCTCAGCCTCCCGAGTGCTGGGATTACAAGCATGCGCTACCATGCCCAGCCCACAAATGGATTTTTATAAGTAGTGATTCTGAATTGTTGGGGTTGAGTCACAGGCCACTTGGAAGAGCTAGGAAAAGTTGTGTTTTCTCTAGAAAAACAAGCCAGCAGGCACTCCTTCATGTGACTTCAGTGAGGTCCTGGCTCTGCTTGAGAAGCCAAGCTGTGGAGCAGCCACACTGTACCCACGGAGTGACACAGAGACCCTTGCGCTCTCTGTTCTTTTTGTAGGCAGTAAGGCTGAGTTAAAGAACTGGATTGTATTTGCTGACGGGAGGGCTGGTGAGGCTGGAAGTCCAGTTCATTTGGTGAAGTAATTTTTAGTTTGATCACTAACAGCAAATATTTAACTCTGCTGGAAGCACTCAGAAGCAGCTAGTTGAGGACTGTTACGTTTCTACCTCCCCAGCACAGTCTTGGTCACATATTTTCCCGGTTTCTTGTTACAAAAAGTGTATATTGAACTATTTGTGTTTATGGTCCGGGGTTGTGCCTTGTTTTGGCATGGGCTAGGGATGTTTTAGGGAGTCCCTTCATTTTGATGCCCATGGTTCTACTTTAATCTGAATCCACTTTAATCCTATTTTGTTTTGAAATCAGGAGTTTGGTAATGAGCCAAATTTGACCCTTTTCTTTGAAGCATGAAGTTGAGGTTTTTAAATGCAGCTGTTCATTTTTCTGGCTTCCTTTCTCTGTCTCTTTCTCATACTTCTTACCCTTCATCATAGCTCCACACAAAGCTGCTTTCTTGCCTACTTCCTCCCTCCTTCCCTTCCTTCTTTCCTTCTTTCCTCTGTCTCTGATCTTCCTTTCCTAATATATATCTGAATGTGTTTTTTCTCTTTGTGCTTTTGTAAGATACACATTATCAATTGAGGCCTATATTTTTAATGCACATAAATATTTTGGGGTTATGTATTTTCTGTTTCTACTTTCATCAACACTGTATTTTCAAACCCATCCACATGGCAGTGTGTACACGTGGTATGGTGTTTCTAACTGCTGCTGACAATTCCAGCCTCCCTCTTTATTCACCTTTTGTTCCTTTAACACTCAATCAAATGATGCCACGCCCAGGTTTTGAAAAGATGCCATTGTGTACCCTGAGAAGGCCACTTTGAAAGAGTGACTACCCAAGGCCTCGTCTCTGGAGCCATGATAGTAAACAAGAAAGGGAGCGAGGACTTTTAGAACTTTTGCCAGCTTCTGTGTTTCCCTCTGACCTTGAGAGAGTAGCTTTTCTTCACTTACGCCTTTTCTCCATTGTTAAAACAGAGACGATTACTTTCATTCCTGGTTGGTGAGAATATTGCCAGAATTAATAACATGATAGAAAGTTATTTGGACTTTAGAGTCTGTCCATGTTGCAATTTATTTTTCATTATAAGTTTAGTGCTAAAATTTGCATTTACATTATGACTGCAAGTTTAGTGCTAAAATTTGCATTTACATTATGACTGCAATACTATAAAAATTACTTATCCCTATAGGCAAGTATGGGAAGAAAACCTCTTGATGTGAGCCAGTGGTTGGATTGTGGGGAAACTATTTATTTTATTTAATTTATTACTTTTAAATATACATTTTGTAATTCATTTTGCCAAATTAAATAATTAGGTGATCTAGCCTTTTTCCTGAGTGAGAGTTCCTCTTTCCTCACCTGAGTTCTGAATTTTAGTTGAGGGAAATCAAAGTGCTTCTCTTCACTTCTGTGACTGGGTTGGAGTGCTTGCTATATTTCCAGGGTCACACGGTGAGCACTGTCATGAACATGGTTCTTATGTTTCTTAAGGGGATTAAAAATATTTTAAAGCAGAAAGCAAAATTTTCAAACATTTTTTGAGCAATAGGACAAATGGAGTAGCCTTATATCTGCTAATTTCCCCCTCTCTTATCTTTCTAAAATTACTGCTGAGTAATGGCATGCTGGCAGCATATTTTATGTTGTGGTTTTATCTGTTATTGGGGGGTTACTTTATAGATGTTGGGCTATTTGCTCAGGTTCTTTAAAATACTATTATCTCCTTTTATAATCTCCTTATGTACTCAGGAGCAGACCTCAAAGAAATTGGTACTTTTTCCAAGTTCTGAAGACCCAGGAGATCTCATTGTATGGATTCAGTGATGACTGCACCCTAAGAATAATACTTTACACAAATAGAGCTTTTATCAAAATCTTTATTTTTTAATGCTTTGAAAAAATACTATATTTAGCTACTAATTCTTTGCATCTTTCTGAATATCCCAGAAAGATGAGGAGGGCAAAGCTGAACTCAGTTAATCTTTTGGGAACATTACATATTTTCTCCTTGTTTCTCTCATTTTGTAAAAGAACATTTATATGTAAGGAATATCCATTTTTTGATTCAGCCAGTACTTTTGGAGCCCAGTGTGCCCACGGTAGGAGGAAGCTCTGTGTGTCTGTGTCTTTGGACAGGCAGGAGCACGTGGGTGGCTCAATCTGAGCTTCTGGAAATCGAAGGATCTCTGAAAGCAGACTGCACAGGATGCCAGAGCGATGTTTGAACCAAGAGGAAGCTTTCTGTTTTGTTTTTCTTCTTTTTGGTTCTATTTGAAGTTATATTTCTTTATTATTGTTCCCCTCTTCTCATAAAGAAAGAAAAAATTACTACTCTTGGATTTTGAAAAATGTCCTGAAAAGCTACAGCAGCATCTGTCTGTCTTGATTTTGTGTTCTGGGTGGGGATTGCTTTTGCACACAGTACTGAACCGCGAAGTGTGAGCCTGTTTTTCTCTTGGTTCTAAGTTCTGGTCTTGGTGACATGTGTTCTCCCCTCTGGACCTCCAGGGGCCAATGTGAATGCAGCAAAACTTCATGAGACAGCCCTTCATCATGCGGCCAAGGTGAAGAATGTCGACCTCATTGAGATGCTCATTGAATTTGGAGGCAACATCTATGCCCGGGACAACCGGGGGAAGAAGCCATCAGATTACACGTGGAGCAGCAGCGCCCCTGCCAAGTGCCTCGAGTACTACGAAAGTGAGCTTCTCGGCAAATATTCTGTGTGTCAGCCGCCAGGCACCTCCATCCTTCAGCTAGGCCCCTGGTTTGCTAGTTCCTCCCCAGTTTCTGACGACAGCTTAGTGTTTAGTCCTGGGCTCCTGTCTTTGTCCACTAGGGTGTTCATTTGAGCACATTGTCTGTAGGAGCTGTTTCATGCACATCACCAGTTCTTGGGTTTCTGGTGGCCTGTGGCATCATGGGTGGGAGTAGGGCCAGGAGCAGCAGGAGCCAGCTCCTAGCAACTGCTCTGGCACACGTTTGGCTGGATGATTGACAAATGAGCCTTACTAGCTGCAGAGTAGTTTTTGGCTGACAAATCTTTGTGCCGAACGATAACATTATGGCTCAAAAAACAAAAACAAACAAAAAATCTCACCAAAGTAGAAACAAACCAAATCCCTCCCCCCAACCTGAAAACTCACAAAATGAAATCTGTGGCTATCATCTGAATTCTGTTTTCTGGTCTTCCTTCCTCAGTCCCTGGCTGTCCTTTCTGTCGCCTTCCAGAAGGGTCATGCCGGTGCACCTTAATCTCAGAGCAAAGGGAGACCTTTCCTGTTCCATCTTAGTGCAGTTAGATTGTAGGATGGACTCCTTCCTGAAACTTGTCTAACCTCACAGATTTCCTTTTCCCCTTTTTCCAGAGACACCTCTGACCTTGTCACAGCTCTGCAGGGTAAGCCTGAGGAAAGCCGCTGGTGTTCGAGGGCTGGAGAAAATTGCCAAGTTAAACATCCCTCCCCGGCTCATCGATTACCTTTCCTACAACTGAGCTGCAGGAAGGTGGCCTGGTGGGCTGCACTAGCCTGGCTGCTGCCCTTGTGCCCAGCCTTGGCTGCAGGGGTTCTGACTGTTCGTCTGAGATGCCGTTATTACTATAGATAGAACACTGCTCCTTTGAGTCCCTTTTGGTTGTCCTCTTCGGTTTTCTTTCCTGAATTCTGGATAAGATCTCCAAAGCCTCAGCAAGGCCAGCATCTCAGGTCATAGTCATGGGTGTGAACCTATGCTCGTCCTCCAGAAAGGATGTTCGCACTCTAGGGTGGGCCACTTGTCCAGTTTTCCTTTTCTCACCGACCTGCCTCAAAGGTACCCTCAAGACAGATGACTCAGAGACCAAGAGGGAGGCCACATGGGGCTGGGGACTTAGGGCACTGCTGTTGATTTTCATGTCTGGGTATCATGGCACAGAAGCACCAGCTCCTGGGCACCTCACCCTGTTGCCTGGGATGTCCACTCACCTGATATTATCTTGTCACCTGGACACTACTTCTGGGGCAGCATTTGACACTTTCCAAGGTCTACCTATGCCCAGGTATATCCGTCACTCAGGGGTCTTAGTGGGGGAAGATGCAGGCTTTGTGTCCCCACAAATATTAGTGTTTTTTAAGTTTGTCTTCAGTATTAGGTCTCAACTCTTGAAACACTGATATAGGATGAAGAACCTTTAAAGGTTGTACAGGCTGCAACACTAAAGGTTTGTTAATGAGCCATACAAACAATAGGCGATGTGAAGGCTGTTTGCGTATATTCTCATAGGTAGTCATTTTCGATGTAAAGTGCTGTTAGGGGACTGTTTAGAGATTGTTTTCCTCTGTTTCTATAGTGGCCAAATGAATTCTTCCCACACCCTTTTTTTGCTGACTCCTCTAAGCTGTAAAACTAGTAGGAGATGTTGGCAGCAGCCGACAGGCACTAGCACCTGGGTATTCCTCCCTTTTTCAGGTGCTTATGGAACCTCTGATGTGCAAGGCAATGGTCCAGGGCTTGGAACCGATAGGAAGAGACTCATCAGCCAAGGCAGGAAAAGAAAGTGTTTTGCAGTCTTTCCCGATAATAATAGAAACAAATTCTTCTATGTTATAAGCCAGGAGCTGAAATATTAGTGTATTCAGATGGCATTTACCTAACATTCTCTATTTTAATTTTTAAAAATTCACATATAGCGGGGAGTATCAGAGGATTTTGGATATTATTTCAGGTGTATTTGGTTTCTGGGGAAATGGAGAAGGCAGCATTTGTGAACACTCATGTGAGTCATCCCTATCCTGAAGCCAGTGTGCCCAGGATAGGGACAGGGTCATCCCAGATCCTGCCAGCCCTGCCAGAGCCTCTCATTCAGAGAGTGTGGGACACAATGAGCGTGCCAAGGTGATGCTGTTCGTGCCACCCGACAAGAGCCTCTCCCTGCATGGTTACTTGGGTGGGGCCACAGGTCCGGCAAAGAGTTTCATGGCAGTTGTCTTGGATGTTTGCATCTCCAATGTTTTAACTGTTGTTGGAATGGGGCTTCATATTACAATGAAAAGGGCCACTTTCCTTCGGTTATAATCTTAGACACAAGTTCTGATAAATCAGTGTTTCTGCATGTAATAACAATAATGATTTAAAATAATTGGGTTCTGCCTCTCTCATTTTTGTAACAGAAACTGGCCTCTAGCGATGAAATCTGATAACATTGCCATACAATAAAATCAGATCCCTATACTCTTAATAATCAATAAAAGTGGTTAAATAAATTCCATCCTTGTGTGCAAGTGATGCTTTTATTAGCAAGAGCTGAAATACTGGAATGAGCTTCGTCCTGTGGGAGTGAAGGGTCACTCCTTGTGTAAGGGATGAGATGACTAAGATTTTAAGTCTTTTTCCACCCTTAATCAGGACCATGATATTAGACAAGTCTTTGTACTTCTGAGCCGGGATTGACCTACCTGCAAAATTGGAATATCAGGTCTGACTGAGATCATGAAAAGGATCTTGACCACCCAATGTCCATCCCTTCACCCCACAAGTGAAGAAACAAGCCCCCACTAGCCTCATAGATTTTGGTGAGGTTCAATTAGGTGATTAAAAAATGCTTTGAAAGATATAAAGTACTCTCCAAGTGCATGCTAAAATGCATGTATAAACTTCTCTTGTTCTAATATGGCTCACCCTCTGGATAATTATGATCTTTCTAGGTGTGGCTTTGGACAAAGTCCCCGGCTTCAAACCCTACACTTTGAAGACAGCAGAAGGACACCTCCAGAGAAGGGACCATTGCACACCTATACCAGCTCCAGGGTGTTCTTATCCTCCCCAGGCGGGAGGCATGGGGCGGTGAGGGACAGGGGAGGGGCACCAGTGGGGTCCTTGCCACAGCTGTGCATCGCTAGGTCCCCTGTGGTCTCCTGGGAAGGAGTGGAGTCTCATCGCTTCCTGTACCACAGAAATACTACCCACACTATCCCATCCATGCTTCCAGATGAGTGTGCAGAGAGTTTGGAAGTCATTTGGAACAAGAAGAATGCCTTTGCATGTCTGTTTCCTCCTCTGGGTTCCCTTGTTAGAAGGACTGCTCCTGCTTTCTTTCTAGGGGCAACGCCCTTTCCTCCTAAGCAATTGCTGGCCTTGATTCACCAAAGTGAGCAAAAACTGGCTCTGAGAACAAAGCTCTTCAGCTCCATCATACTGAGAACAGCTGAGCTGTCCTACAGACAGAAATGGTGCCACAAAGGCTCTGGCAGGCTGTGGACTGTGCCCCACCCTCTGGGCAGTCCTGTTCTCCCTGGAATGGCCTAGAAAATATTTCCAGACCTTGGCATCTTTGGCTTTTCTCTTTTCTCCATCATGGGACTGCATAGCACTGACAGCTAGGCCAGGTTATATTGGTGTGAAAGTCTTGTGACAATTTGAAAGACAATTTCTAATTTTGACAATTTGAAAGTCTGACAATTTGAATAGAGATATATTTTAACTTGGTCCAGTCTAAACAGTGTGACTTCCCAAAGCCTAATGTCTCCAAACTATGAATAAAGGGAATAAAGGGAGGAAAGATTCATGAAAGATCTCTCTCTCTCTCTCATTCCCTCCCTCTCTCTCTCTCTCTCTCATTTAAATAAATGTTTATTTCCCAGCAGCTGCTCTCCAGGTGTGTGACTCTTATGAACACAGATTTGAAGCTGGGGACAATTTGTTCCTGAACACTGAGCCAGGATATGCCCTTAGTTTGTCCATCTTTATGCCACCTGATCAACAAAGACAATTTCCACTACCTCTTCATCTTAATTTGGATCCTGAAGCTCATTTTGCTACATTAGGAGCAGAGGACTGAGACAAGAAGGAATGTTTACTCACTCCTTGGTCCATTTTCCCACTTATTTCTCCTCATTCTTCTTCTTTTTTTTAACCTGTTGTTTTATTATAGGTTTTTTAGTTGATACTAAGGATAAGAAGAAACATAAAGGGCTGGGTGTCATGGCACACACCTGTAATCCCAGCACTCAGGAGGCTGAGGCAGGAGGATTGCCATGAGTTTGAGGCCAGCCTGGGCTACAAAGTTGAGTTCAAGGCTAGCCTGAACTACATAGCAAGACCCTGTCTCATAAAGAAAACAAAACAAAACAAAACAAAAAACCATAAAAACAGATCTTGGCCCTGAAGGATTTCAGAGTCTGTTCTCAGGATGCAGGCACAGGAACAAATACACATCTAGTGATATACAGATTAGAGGCATGAAGTGGTCTGAGATCACAGGATGAAATGATCCCTAGTGGGATGATACTAGGAGGTAGAGATTTGGGGAGGGATGAGATGATAAGGGTGAAGCCCTCATGAGTGGGATTAATGTCCTTACAAAAGAGACCCCAGAGAACTGCCTTGCCCCTTCTGCCATGTGAGGACACAGTGAGAAGGAGCCAAAACACATTTATTCATAGAAATAAATATTGCAAATGATGTTTGGGTACCTAGGACAGCCTACAATGGTGTATCCTTTACCTTCAAGAAACATTTAATTGATGTGACTGCCTGCGATAGAGCACAGATTCTGCTAGGTTCTGTCCAGGTAACAGAGGCATAAAACCTAGAATAGCAGCTGTTAAGTGCAGACACAAACACTCTGCTTAGGGCTGCAGAGAAAACTGTTAGCAGCCTAATCCCACCCAGGAATTATAGAGCAGCTGGAAGACTGAAGAAACATGATTGAATCTACTCCAAAATTAAACACAATACAGTTTAAAGTATGTTCTGACTTAAATTAAAGCAGGATTAGGGACATGAAAGAAAAGATTTATATAATGTTGAGGGTGCTTCTATTACTGGAAAAGGCTGTGAAAATTTCTATAAATGGGTTATTCCTCAAATGTGACTTCAAAATACAAGAGGTTCCTTTTCCTTGACACAGTTGTATTCCCAGGACTACTGTGGAGCACTAGAAAGGCCAGTTTGGGGAGAGAATGGGAAATGAATGCGAGAAAATAGAAGAGAGAGAAGAAAACAAGTTTCTCTAGTTATTAGGCAAAAGTTAGATGAGAAGAGGAAATTGAAATAGGTATGGGGAGGAACCCATGTGTGCATGGCCTCTATTTTCTCCTTACTGCTTCATACACATGGAGATGCCTAGAGGGTCCTCCTGTCCTTGAGTTTCATTGTCTCAAGGCTGAACATTTTTCAACTGTTCTTTTATGACTTCATCCTGGTTGTTGCTTGGACACAACCCCTCAGAAGTCTGAAGTCTGCTCTGTCTCCTAGAAGTGAAAAACCCATGAAACAAAGGAGAATAGCTTCTTGTGTCCTTATCTCTGGAAATAGAATTTTACATTGATAAGAGCTTTCTGAGTAAGGTGGCATATGCCTACCTATAATCCCAGCTACTCAGGAGGCTGAGGCAGGAGGATCATAAGTTCAAGGCCAGCCTGGGCAACTTAGCAAGACCCTGTCTCAAAATAAAAAGGACCTGTCGATGTAGCTCAGTGGTAGAGTGCTTGCCTGACATCCCAGCCCCACAAAACAAATGACAACAAAAAAGAGCTTTCTGGAGGCAAAGTTGGTCAAGAGCTTCATTATGACATGGTGGGGCCTGGGCTGGGTATCTCTGCTTTCATAAGATTCTTCCCACATTAAAAAATGCAATTATTCTTTGAAAAGAAAGTTGGTGTTATTGTCTGTTTTTTTGTGTGTAGGAATGTTTTTGGTTTATGTCTTGTACTGAGTAACTAATGATATACAGTGTAATAACCATTATCATTCTCTTATTTGGTTATGAAAATTTGCTTTATTTTTTCATATAATAAAATTTAATTAATCGTTGTCAACCATAGTTATCCTACTGTGCTATAGAACATTAGGAGTTACTCCTTCTATCCAGTGGCACCCCTCTACCTATTACTGAGGTTAACTTTCTTTTTGAGACAGCATCTCACTAAGCAACCCAGGCTGACCTCAAATTCTCAATCCTTCTACTACGGCCTCCCTAGTGCAGGATTACAGGTGTGCACTACTTAGCCTGTTTAATGCCACCAATATGCTTCTTTATTTGGGGTCCTCTGTGTGTCTTAGTTTTCATGAATGACCAAGGAATCACCTCAAAATATTTGTCAGCCACTAGTTGGGCACAAATTTATGCCTTTGCGTCATTGATACCCGGAATTCCTTGATATCATTGGCCACTACCCTGTTGGGGGAAGGGTCAGAGGTGTAGGTAGGGGCCAAGTTCAGGCCAGGCTGCCCAGGCCTGATTTACACCCAGCCTGCTGTTTAGATGACTGGCCACATGGGAGCACCAATGCACCAGGCTGGTGCTAAGGAACGGGATCTGCTGGGTAAGCCAGGTCTGGTGTGGCTGGGAAGAGTGACTCCCCCGACCTTGGTAACTCCTGTGACTCTGGGAGGCACTGAAGGCAATTTAGTCCCAGGAAAAGTGGTTTAGAGGTGGATCTAGGCTGCTATGTTACATGTCATTACTGAGCTGGGGGCTCTAGGGGAGTGTTGCCTCTTTATCTGAGACACTGAAGGGTTGGACAAGAAATATCTGTAAGAATGCTTTTTGCTCTCCAATTTTTTTTTTAATTCTAGTTTAAATTTTATATTGTTTCTAGCTTTATAGAAATATAATTGACAAATAAAAATGTGGTATTTTGATATATGTGCATATTTTAAAGGATCACCACAATCAAAGTGAGTAACAGATCCATCACCTCACATAGTTGTGTTTTTTTGTTTTGGTTTTTTGTTTTGGTTTTGGTGTGCGTACTGAGAATATTTAAGCGAATTTCCAGTGTGCAGTATAGTGTCATTAACCATGTTACCATGCTGCACTTGAGATCTCAAAGAGCTCATTCATCCTGCTTAACTGAAATGTGGTGCCTTTGGCCACTTTGGATTTTAACTGCTCAGGAAATACACCAGGGACGAGAAGCTTACTTTCACAACACTGCTGCTTTCTGATGCCTGGTTGGCCTTTCCCTTGGCAGGGCGACCTTAGTCAAGTTACTCTCCTCTTTTTTTTTCTTCTTTTTCTTTGCTGTTAGCTCTGTCCTTTCAATAGGCCCCCAGGGGCCTTGGCTGTCCCAGTGTGTTCTGGGGGATAGAGAGGAAAGCTAACTTTTCTGGCTGAGAAGAGTCTGCCTGAGGACTGTCTCAGGGCATGGTGGCTAGGCACAGGCTACCAAGTGATCTCAACACCTAGAGACTGGAAGCTTCCACTCGCCTGCTCCTGAGGCCTGGAAGAGTGGCCTGGTAGGGTTTTGGTAGCAAAAAAAATCCAGGAAATAGAGCTCCAGGTACCAATTCCACTCATTCATTCCAGACAACAATTCTCAGGTGGCCTTGTTCGGACCCATCCATGAGGAGTAACTTTGACTAGTGGCTTTCAGTGAAAGTGCTTCTGTAGAAGTGCTGATGATTCTCTTGAATTTAAAATCTGTGTCTCAGCACCTGGCCCCAAACAGTGGTGTGGACTGTCAGCTGGGTGCTGACTGGAAATGCAGAGTTCTAGGCCCTCCAGCTTCTGGATAGATTCTGTAGGTCTGGGTTGGGGCTGAGACGTCTGCATTCTTTTAATCCTCTGTCCCCCAGGTGAAATAATGCCTTAGAAATGTGTTGAGGGAATGAATCACTTTCATTAGTGGGTAACCCCACTGCCACCTGCAAGGCTTTTTGATTATTTCTTTTTGTTTTAAATCATATCTTGGTACCTTGGAATTCTGGGAAGAGGGTTTAAAAAAAATCAAGTTTTTGGAACCAGTGTTTTCCTGTGTTCTGTTTAATCTGAGGTGGGTCCTCGGCCTTTCCCAGGCTGTGGTCACTGTGGAAAGCTGGCGGTGGTGATGTGTTCCCTAGAACCCCTCAGTTGCCAGACTGTGCCACCCTGGCTGCTCTTGCCCATCCGCTGGGAAAGCAAGCAAGAGCAGGATACTGTGGCTGTCACCAAGCATGGGCTTCCTCCGGGGGCTCCAGAGGTCAGAACCTAAATTCTGCTGTTCATTCGTTCCAAGTAAATAAGAAACGATGAGCTCAGAGTGGACGAAATGCTGTCTGAGCTCAGTGTAGTCCAGAGCACAAATCCAAAACTGCTCTCAACGGTTCCCTTCTCCAGGATCTGGAGCCTCCCTTTCTCTCTCCTCCTAGCTCACTGGCTCATCTACCACCCAACCTTAAGCCACTTTCACAGCTCCTGGGGCTCTGTGGCCCATGAACCACCCAGCTGTCTGTCCCTGAGGCCAGCGGAGCACCCAGTCCGAGAGCTCCCTCCAGGCTGTAGCCCCTCACCAAGACACCAACTGCTTTCCCTATGGCCTGCCCATTCTCTATAAAAACCAGTCATAACAAGTTCACACAAAAGGAAGGAGGGGTCAGGGATAAGAGCCTGTATCTTGGCCTCAAAACAAACCCAGAAACAGATTTACTCCAAACCACAAAAAACCATGATGAGACTTCTCTGATTCACGGCTCTGCTCTGCTCGGGTAAGGTCTTCCCCAGCTTTGGAGGGAGTCTGTGTTGGGTGGAGCCTGGGAAAGGGGGTGCGATAAGGGAAGGGATGCCCCCTTGAAGCAGGGCTGAAAGTTTAGCTTCCAGAGAGACCTTCCCACTGAAGTGGCAATGGGAGGAAATGGCTGTCTGGCTGAGCAGGCTGCCTCTCTTTGGGGCTGATTGTCAGAACTGCCTCCGCCATGTCCTGCTCCCTTCCTCCCCTTCCTTAGCCCTTCAGGCGACTGGCCTCTCCTGGGAGGGCCTGGCTTGTGGTTTTCCTGTTAACTCTTTCCACCCCTTCTACTCTGCCTGTGTACGCTCCCTGGCCTCAAGCCCTGGCTCACTGGCTTCCTTTTAGATAGAATTTCTTTCCACTTCTTTCCATTTGCTCCTGTGTCTTGTCCAGCCACAGCTGTGTTTGGTCAGCTGCCTGAAGCTGGGATCTGTGAGACTCCTAATTCTGAACAGCTCCCTAACTCTCAGCACAGTGCTGGAAAGCCCAGTAGGTTGGGGCAATAGCTGCACTGAGACTGTCTTTTACGGTAGAAGATGTGGAAAGTTTTACTCATTCATTCATTCATTCGTTCATTTACTCAGTCATCCTTTTGGGACTGAAAGGGGCCCTATACCGTTCCAGTCTCCTTCTGTAAATTGACAGGTGGGCTGTCCCAGACAGCTGGCTAGAGATAGAATGGGGCTCTGTGTATGAGCTGCAGCTCAGCCAGGCTGCAAAACCACAGGGAGAAGCACAGGGCTGGAGCTTTGACCCTCGGCCAGCCAGCCAGCCGAGGCTGCAGCTGTTCCTGATTACCCGCCTGCCTTGCCTAGAGGGCTGGGCGTCCTTTCTCCAAAGAGGAAATGCTGATGCCTCCCACAACTTGGGGGAAAAAAGAGCAGGCCTGTGGTTTCATGGAGCCAGCCAAGGCCCTGCCTCCACAGCCTGGGCCCAGTGAGCGGCTCCCTCACCATCTGTCCACCCAAGGCCCTGGCTCCAGAGAGCTACTCTAGAGACTAGGCCAGTGGTGCCCGATTTCTCCACAGGTCCTCCTTTCTCAGCATGAGCTGCTTTTCAAGGCTCAGTCTAGAACCAAGCCCCTCCTTGCTGTGCTTGTCCTAAGACATGGGCCACCACCCCACCTGGCCCTTTCAAAAGCAGTGAGATCCTGGCCAAGTTACTCAACCCTCTCAGGATCTGTTTCTTCATCAGGAACATGGGGATAATTGTGCCTCCTACCTCCAAATTTTTTTAAAGCTTATGATTATTATTTGATTCTCCAAAAATGGTTTCAAAGAAAAATGCCAATTTAATATATGTAAAACACTAGAACCATCCCTCAAATGTTACAACACTACACTATCACTTTATATCCTTACAATATCACTATGAGTGAGCTATTACTCTGATCTCTAGTTTGCTAATAAGGGAACCAATCCCCACCCAGTTAGGAAGCACACGCTAGGTGCCCACCTGTTAAGTGTTATGTCTGGGCTTCCCACTGGGGTGGTCAGACCAGAACCTAAACTTTTCACCCTACCTCCCATGAGGGAGAGATGTTCAGCTATGGCCACCACCTGCTTTGAGAGCAAGGTGGCTTCACCTTCAAAGTGGAATGCTAGTCTTGGTCTGGACTCACTGCCACATTTGAGTGATGACCTGATGAGGTCAGTGCATGAAGTGATACAGTAGGTAAACAGTTGCATATATGTAGGGCAAGCACCTTGCTCAGAAGCACAGCATCCTTGAGGTTTTCAGAAATTTTTCTCTGGCCCTAGCCAGACATTTCAAAATATGTCTTTGCTTGAAGGTTTTGGAGTTGGTGGGTTTCTCTTTGCTTTGTGTCTCAGAAATGCCTTCCACAGGGTGAGGTGGCAGTATTCCTGCCTCTGGTTTTGCCAAACTCCATTAATACCTTGCTAAGAACTCTTGGTCCTCAGGGTAAAGCTTAAATTCCTTTGCATTTTGTAAAAAACCCTGCCCACTTGCCTATCTGTCTCTGTTTACCCGTGTAGCCTCATCTTTTCTTGTCCTTCTGCTGCCAACCAACATGGAGAAGTCAGTCATCCCTGACTTTGATCTTGGCCAACAAACCCCCTGGTTCTACTGCAGAGCCCATAACCCTTCACTGCTTTTATGACTTGAATGTCCATCCTCCTCCACCTGCCCCAGTGGCTCCTTAGGGCAGCAATCCTCCTTAAGCCTCTTCCCATCCCCATCAAAAATTATAGAATGTCAGATACAGATGGCTGGCTCATAGAGAGGATTGAAAGTAAAGATGAAAAGGGATTTATTACCCCTCACAAAGAAAATCAGCAGGAGAGGTAAAATGGGAGCCTAGTCCCACGGCATCTAGCATAGCGTGAAGGAGCCCCAGGAGTTCCCCACTCATAGCCACTGAGTACACTGAGAAGCCAGAGAAAGAAAACCACAGGTAGCTGAAGGTAACAAAGGATCCCGAAAGCCTGAGTTGTGGTACTCCCCAGTAGTACATTTCCTACAATGGAAACCTTCCTTCTTCTTCCTTCCTGGATTCTTATATCCAGACAGAATGAGGGAATGCATAAATATAGAAAAAAACACTAAACACGTGTGGCTCCAAGTCCCCAGACACCCTTCATTACAATTATTTGAAGAATTAAATGATTGGTGAGGACCACACAATTTTAAACTCTCCTCATGTGGTCAGGCTTGCGTCTGGTCCCAAGAGGAGAAACCAAAGAGCATGAGCAGACCAGAGGGCAAGTACATGGAAACTTGGCAAGATCATGCAGACTGCTGTGGGTGGTTTCAGCCAGACAGGAAAACTGAGATGGTGTGAGCAGAAATGGCTGGAAGGAGAAAGCTTTTCCAAGAAATTATGGAGGGATCTTCTTCCAACGAGCTGGGGGCCTCTGCAGACATGACCTCATTACTCCCCCCGTGGTCCCCTTAGGATGGAGAGCCAGGGGTCTCTTCCTAGTATGAAGTTCAAAGAAAACTCAAACTTAGTTGACTTTCCTAATGAGGCCTGTCTCCGAAGTGGAGGGTCCAGAAAGTAACCCTAACAACTGGTGATGGCAAAATTTCCTTAAGCTTTGGGGATCCTTAGAAAATACTTGAATACCCATGGACAAAAATGATAGAGAGGGGGCAGTTATTCAAAGAGAATTGCTTCATTCTATTCCAGGGGGGAATTGTTTCAACTTGCGTTGGGAGAAGAAGAGGAACTAAGACCTAGTACAGTGGAGGGGAATGCAAGGATTTCCAGAGGGGGATACTGCATCATGAGGACTTTGCTGGATCTTGACCTGGACCATATCAGCAGGTGGGAGACAGACTTGCACTCATTACAGGTACTATGTGAGGGTCATGGAGTTGTTATGGAGGAAGAGAATTTGGCAGCTGTGGGGTGGTATGGGAAGGCTGGATACAGCTGTTGTTACTAGCTAGTTCCCATCTATTGCATGCCAACTATGTGCCAGGCACTGTGCTGAGTGATTTAGAGGCATCATCTTACTTAATCTTCATGACAACTGGAGGGGTGTCTTGTAGCACCTCCCATTCACTGCCTAAGCACAGTGTGAGACAAAGGCCAGTGACATTCTTTGAGCAAATTGTTGACAACAATGCCCATTGCAAACTAAAAAGGTAGAAATCATGGAAGAAGAGTAATTATTAATTAAATTGGTGTTAGAGAGAGAAGATAAGGCCTCATGCGTGCTGACCATGTGCTGTATCACTAAGCTGCACCCCCAGCCAGGAGAAAAGTAATTCAACAGTAGTCACTGAATATATGAACAAGGGAATAAGATCCAGATCCTAGGACCCTAGTGGTGAAGAGCCCAGGGCTCTATGCCAGATAACCCAGACTGGACCAGGCTGTGGTTTTGAGTGTCCCTGTGGCCTGCCGATGGATTGACTTGAAAATAGAGATAAAAATACTTGTTATAGGGCTGAGGATGTAACTCAGTGTGTTATCAGGTTTTGGGGTGCTGAGTCTCCTCCTGTAAGTGGTTTCTAGGTTCTTTCTATCCTGAGCAAAGA
The DNA here is from genome assembly GCA_028451465.1 of Erethizon dorsatum. NCBI lineage: Eukaryota > Metazoa > Chordata > Mammalia > Rodentia > Erethizontidae > Erethizon > Erethizon dorsatum. The sequence goes on from CM051825.1 coordinate 44,005,712, forward strand.
ATTGGTCAAGATAAGCACAAATAGTAGCAAAGTTTTATTAAAGATAGGAAAAGAAACAGGCTCTGCAGAGCGAGTTTGGGCCAAGTAAAAGTAGGAAAAGAAGGAAAACCTACAGCATGAGGATGTGCCACCATGCAAGAGTGAACACAGTGGCCATAAACTCAATGTGGACTGTCCTTTTTGTATCACCCCCTCCTCAGTCTGATGTCAGGTCGAGCCTGTCCTATTGAAAACCTGCTTGAGTTTTCACAAGGAAGTCCACCTGCAGGAATTTGGAAACTGTTCTGCTCCTGTATTCTGGGATCTTGTCACATCTCCTTTCCCAGTCAGTTTTAGCCACGCCCTACCTTCCTGTCTCAAGTGGTAGAGTAAATGTCTAGTATGTGCAAGAATCTGGGTTCCATCCACAGTGCTGCAATAAAAAAAAATACAGAAGCTGTTGGGAGAATAAAATAAAATAATGTATAAACTTGCTTAGCACAGGATTTCCTACAGTTATTATTGAATAAACTATTATTTAGTGAACTTCACTCCAGTGTTGGGTCTAGGAAAGCCAATTTAACTATTGCTGTATCTTTGTAAGTAGGTTTTTTTTTTCCCTTAATGTTGTTGCTATTGTTTAATCATTCCTGCTTTGGGGAGAAATGTGGTTTCTTCCTAAAACTTTGGGCTAGGCGTCGAAGTCTTTCTACTTCAATGCAAAATGACTTGTATGGAAACCTAAGCCTTTTTTAGGACAGAAGTTCATGTTTTTGAGAGAAAATAGACATGTTTAAGCAAATAGAATCTGGATAAAACCTGGTGACTATGGCCACTGAATGACGCTAGAATAAGTGACCTAATGCTTTGAGGAACTCATCTAAGTACTTTGGGAAAACAGAATGGGTATTCAGACTAAACGTTAACAAGACAGGAAGATATAGCTAAAATACCGCAACCAAGAAGAACAAACACTGGTTGTAATCAGGGTCCTTCTTGAATCTCAGTCCAGAATGATAAATATTTGTTACCATAATGAAGATTCTGTGGTTTGCATTGGGTTATTATAGGAGAGCACTGGTTGAATCTGAGCTTTGGTTGTTCAATCTGAGATCTGTAAAACTCCAGCAATTCACAGATATTATGAAAGCAGCACTTTTACCCAAAACAAAGACCATCCTTGACCTCTGCATGGTTAATATACCCAAGTTAGGGTCTCTGTTGATCATTTTTCCTTGCTTCCAAGGCTGCAAGGCAGAGAATCCTACATTTGGTGTGGTTGGGGAAAGGGAAGAAATCAATTTTTCTATGTCTCTGTTAATCGTGGAGCTCTGTGGTCTGAGATACAAGAAAGAATATGACATTTTCCAGTGCTGCCACATCTCAATCTTTTTGGTGCCAATCTAAAGAAACTTGAGAAATCTTAGTAGCTGTGAGTTGGAGAGAAGCCCTTGGCTCAGCTGGGGTATGTAGCTAAATTACAGGTGGAGACCGAGGACTACAGAGAAAAAGGCGCCATCAGCCACTCCCTTGGAAAAGTCCTCCTATGTTCCTACCCCCAGTATTTATTTTGGCCCCAGGCAGCAGACTCCTCTGGGGAAAGAGGAACCTAGTGGAACAGGGGCAGGGAGGAGGCAGTTGAAAACCACAGGGTTAGTGATGAGTTAGTACAAAACACACCTAAACAAAATACTGACTTTAGGGTGGGTCTGGTATTTCTAGACCGTTCCGTGACTATCAGTGCCAGTGTGTAGAGCTAAACACACCCAAATTCCTGGTTTGTGGCAGGCTTCAATTTCCTGAAAAACCTTCCACAAAGTGGTCCCAGTGCTTTAGTTTAAAGGCTATAATAAGTCCCCTCTCCTGCCACCATAACACAAGAAACAGCTTTGAAGTTGATGAATTTGATGATAAGCAAGGCTTCTGAAAGACTGGTGGAGGTTTTTGTTTACCTGTGAGAGATGAAAGCTTCATGGCATTGGCATTCATTGGACCTACATCCTTCTTTTGTCCCTAGGGATGTCCATCTAAGCATTCAGATTGGTGGGACAGCACATCCCTCTCCCCCAGTCTCCAATTCTTTACAGAAACTGGGGTTCACCTGGAATAGAACAAGGAAGAAACTATGTGGTCACAACCTAAACTGGAGATTTGACACATTCTGCCTGCAGGAGGAGAGAAGTGGAATAGAGAACTGGAGGGATATCAGGGTCAGAATCGCTTCCAAGTGGAGATACTGTGAATGGCTGAGGAATGTTGCTCTGGGACCTAGAAAGGCAAACCTCAAGGTGCTGGCCTGGCTTACAAACATGGCTTTGCCCATGGATTGCCCACTTGTTAGCATTATGTTTCCTTATCAGCAGGGTAAGGGGTCTGCCTGTCTCTCAGCTTATCAGGCCCCTTATACATGTTTAGGCTTTGGATTCTAGGACTGTAAATGAATAAAAAGTCAATAGTTCCATTGCTATAGTTTGGATCTTTAATATCTCCAATTGGCCCAGGTACTAAAGACTTAATCCCCATTGTGGTGCTATTTGGGAGATGGTACAACCTTTAAGAGGTGGAGCATAATGGGAAGTTTTTAGGTCATTGGAGGTATGTTCTTGAAGAGGATTGTAGGACTCCACCCTCTCTTCTTCTCTTTCATTTCATGGCCATGAGCTGAGAAGCTTTCCTCGACCATGTTTTCCCACCTTGATGTGCTGCCTTGCTACAGGCTCAAAGCAACCAGAGTAATCAATCATGGACTGGCACCTTTATAATTGTGAACAAGACTAAGAACTTAGGAGTTCAAATAAATCTTTTCTTTTTGTAAGTTAATTATCTCAGGTATTATAGTGATGGAAAACTAACTAACACATTTTACTTTGTTGCTTCCCTCTCCCATCAAATAAACAAGTAAACAAAAACCCTTAGAAAGACCTTGGCTGCCAAGAAAGAAAAGTTTCCCTTGGCTAATGGAAAAACTACCAGAATCAAGGAGATTGTGAGTACAAACCTCTCTTCTTCATGACTCTAAATATTACCACTCGAGATTGCGTGGTTTGTGGACTTTAATAAGGAGTGGACAAAAATGCTAGGACTGAGCTAGACTGGGTTCAGAAACATCTCAGAACTCAACCTCATTCCTTCCGAGCTTCTGTATAAGATGTCAGACCTTTCCAGGCCAATCCTCGTCTAATTTTGACCATTTTAGGAAGTCTGGCTGTGCAAGATCAGCCACACCATACGCCATGTCTTATGCTTGAGACTTGACACTGAGATAGTTGCTTCTGCATGACCAGTAATTTGTGGCTGGTGAGGACAGGTCAGGAAAAGAAGTCACAAACATAATTTTAACACAGCAGTGCTGTTTAGGAACATCTATACCTCTTATCCAGCTGTGTCTTCAGGTTTCCAGGTAAGCCCCAACACAGCAAAGATTTTCTGGGATTGACAAACTCTTTGGACTACTCATGTGTGAAAAAAAGTAGACATGGACTCAGCTCCTCCATTCAGCTTCCTTTTCCCCTCCCCACTGACTTTCAATGTGACTTGAAGCCAAGTTTTTAACTCTTGGCTGGGCCTCAGCTTTTACCTCGAGAGCTAAGAAATGGCTTACTCATCTTGGTATCCTCAGGGCCTAGCATAAATCGAGCACAAAATAGGTTCTCAAAATGGTGAGTGAAGAATCAACAAGGGCAGGAAATAACAGGAAGAAAGAAGGAAAAAGAAGGACAAGGAAGTTACCTATAGTGACCTTACAGGGAAGGAATGTAGATAGGAAAAGGGGTTAGCAGTTTGGCTGGAGAAGGTGGAAAATCCATTGCTTTCATCTTTCTGATGTCCTCTGGAAACCTCATAGACTTTCTTTCTGTGGTCTTTCCTGGATTTACATAAGAAGGTCAAGAGAGAAGGAATTACCTAGAGATACAAGAGCCTTTCCAATTTTTCCATCTGACTCTTTCCAGTCGTCAGATGTCAAGGCTGAGGAGGGAAGATGGGGCTTTGAGACCCATCTTGTTCTTCCTTTTCAGAGATACTGGTCTGGACAGCTGTACCCAGGTCTGAATGCTAGTGAAGGCACAGAGAAATTAGTCATTCATCCTTCATGGCATAAAAGCTGCCCTCCAAGAACTCTTATTAGACACATACACAGAGATACAAGATATGATCAAAACATACAGTGAATGTTTAAATAAAAAATTATTATAGTAAGAGACATATTGCCATTAGTCCTTCTCAAAAAACTCCCCCTCACTTTGAACACCCATTGTTCTTACCATTTTCTGAAGCAGTTCTGGGAGTTCTCTTTGTGTATTTAGTTGCATTGTCACAGCTGTCTTGATGTCCTGAATTGGTTCAAAACATTTATGTTTCATGGTCATTTTTACTTTGGGGAAGGGCCAGAAGTTGCACAGTGCCACACCACCATGGCACGGTGGACACACCACAGTGGATGAGATCCACAATGGACACGGACCACGGTGGATGAGGACACACCACAGTGTTTTTATTTGACAGAAAATTGCCATAAACATTTTGAATCAATTCAGGACATTGAGGCAGCCATGAAAAGACATGAAAGAGGACTTCCAGAACTGCTTCAAAAAGTGACAAGAATGATGAATTAAATGTGTTCAAAGCAAGGAAGGGTATTTTGAGGGGGACTAACAGCAATGTGTCTTTTACTGTAATAAACTTTTGATTTAAATATTCATTGTATTTTTTTATCACACGGCATACAGATAGAATGTACAGGAGACTGTGTGGACCTGGCACACCAACAATAAACCAGAAAATACAAGGTTTGTGCATTCACCATTTGTCCTGCTCAGTGATCCAGCAAAGCCTGGGGTATCTGGAATGGTAAGATGAGGTGCAGATGAGGCTTGCAGAGGTGTTTAGTCTCTATTCTGTTGCTAAGTGACTGGCAATAAAGATTCTGGTCATCTAGTGCCTCTAACACTGGTGAGCAGAAATGAAGAATATGAAAGTCTGCAGATATTCCAATTAATGATGTGCCTTAGAGGCTGGAACAAGATTAAGAATTTAGAGGCTCAAATGAATCTGTCTGATAGTTAAATTGGTTCTATCCTCTTATAAAACTATCATTCGCTTAAGAAGTGTTCAGTGTGCTCTCAGCACAATGTGTCAAGCCTGGGCTGGGTGCTAGGATACAGAAAGGAGCGAGGCAGGGATGGTGCCTGCCCTGAGGAACATCAGCTTCCTCTCCTGCCCACATCTGCACATCGATTGAACCCAAACATTTCCCCAGAGTTTCTGTGTCTTTAGTTCTTTCACAAATAATGTTTCCATCTACCCAAATTAAAAAGTCCCAGAAAGGAGAAGTCTTGCTACCTAACCTACACCTATCGGAACTGTATGGCTAGGTTCTTGGTGGTTATCAGGGGTAGTGTCTCTTTAGGTCTGAAAAACATCATGGTGCACATTGTTCTACAGTGAAGTATTAATGAACTTAGATGCAATTCAGGCTGTACCAGGCTCTAAGTGCAAACCTAGGGTCATCCGGCTGTCAAAGGATGTCCTGAATGGTGAAGAGTCACTTGTTCAGCTGTCACTGAAGCACTGAGGAGCAGGACAGAGCTAAGCAAAGCCTTGCTGCCTCCTAAGATGGGCAGTGGCTGAAGATCCCATAAAGGAGGATGGGTTCTATTCTCAGCTCTGTCACTAATCGGCTGGAGAGAAATCCCTGATTTTCTTTTCTGGATTTTGGTTTTCTCTTCCTTAAATAGAAAATCCACATTCCTTTCTCTCACCTATCCAAAGGTGAATGATAACAGGTGAAAAATGTGCACAGCTTTCCAGGAAAATGGGAGGCTGAGCTATGACTCAGTGTCCCCAATCTGGAGGTCCTGCATAACTATTAAATATATCAATTAAACCAGGAAGCCCTCTTGAGCACTTTATTTTCCTTGGGTTTGAATTTCTGAACTGCAAAACAAGACCTGCCTGACAGCTCCTAACTGTGTGTTCACCCCCCACAACTCTGAGAACACCATGGAGACTACTGATGGCCACGGCTGTCAAACTTGTGCTTGTGGGTCCTTAGTGAATTAATAATTTTGTGTTGACAGTGATGAGCTAAGCAGTCCCTCCCATCTGTCTTACATGGCTCTAACAGCACCAAATAGCTCAATAGGGGAACATGAAATTTCCTGGTGGGGGAGAGAGCTAAATCAGCAGGCATTCCAAAGGCCTGGATATGAGGCAAGGTCCAAAGTGACTTGTGGAGCACACAAAGAAATAGAGAAGTTCTCAGTGGTTGACAACATGCACTGCATCTCCTAAAAGATGAAGCACCTCTTGCCAGCCCCCTATCTGAGCCCTGGAGGCAGCCAGCAGAAAACTCTGGGCTTGAAACCTGGGTCATTTTTCACTCTAATCCTCAACTCTCCCTCAGGGATCTCAGAGCTGACAAATTAAAGGATTTGGTGGTTTTATAGTCCTCATTCTTATAGTCTCTTAAATCCTGGAGGTAGTGGGCTAAAGTTAGACTAATTTATTGTCTGAAGTAGGCCCTTTGCAGAGTACGGTAATGGTGCGAGGATGGCAGGAAGGACTGGTCACCTTAGCTGTAATAGAGGTGATTCGAGTTGGGGTCCAGATCTGCTGTCAGTCTTCCCGGGCTTTAATTTCCTTACCTGTCAAATGTTGTAATTTTAATGTGATACTTTTTACCTTTAGTTACCCAATAAATGTCAATTGCTTTACAGCAAATAGTGTATCTTATGGAGGGGGGACATTTCCTAGATTTTATATTATCTTCTAAAAGGCAGGACCTTTTAAGATGGACTTACCATTGAAGTAACCAAGCAGTACTGCTAATATGCGAGGGCTGGTAATATTTCCCTGCACGGATGATTGGCACTTTAACAGGGAAATATGGGAACTTGCTTCTCCTCATCTCTATCCCTGATGCCCTTAGAGGAGGAGTAATTTCTCATGCTCTCATTCCCGTAAACATTCTCCCACTTACTTCTCTGATATACCAGTGCATGCAACCAAACCAAACCAAGCAAAAACAAATTTAACAAAACTGTAAATGATCTAGATCCAAGATAGACTTTTCTGCATTCCAACCTTGTGGGTTCATTTAACACAGTTGCCACATTCATCTTCCCAGCACACGCAGCCATCCCATATTACTGTTTTAGTGAAAGGTTTCCCCTCCCTCAGACTCAAGGCTGCCTGTCTGCTCTTGGTCCTTCTAACACCATCAGGGCATTCTTCTTGGAAGTACCTCTTAGATTCCTCCCTTCCTCTCCCTCTGGTCTCCATTTGGCCTTCCTCAGATCAAACCATGGTTTCTCTCTCCCATCTGCTTTTTCTTCTTCCAGTTCCTCTGCTGCTCAGTATCTTCTGTATCACACTGCCAGACAATCTTCCTGAAATATCTCCTCTATTGTGTCACCCATTCTGCTCAGGAATCTATATGGTGTACACAGGGTACTAAGGATGTTGTGGAGACACACTGGGTTGTTATGGTGGGAATTTTGGAGGCTCCTACCTAGTGGCTCCAGGTTCTCTATACAGGAGGAGTTGGTGTGACAATCTGGTTGGAAGGGAGAGACTAGGACTTGTCTTGGAATGCATTTTTATGGCACTTTGTAGCAATAGATTCATAAATATTGTGGAGAGCGGCTGAGCTGGAGATTGATCACACATGCGAGGCTAAAGCAAGGCCAGCCTGAGAACATGGAGCACCTGAGGCGAGCCAGACAAACAAGTTGTTAGGCAGGTCCTTTCACCCATTAGGAGAGGGGTTTCACCTGTTATCAACCTCTTGCAATTGTATAAATAAACACATTGCAGCCATTGGGTAGTTCCTTTTCTCCCATCAGGAGAGAGGGCTTCACCTGACCTCAGCTTTCTGCATTCTGACTCTTGTCTTCATTTCTTCATCCTCTACTGTCCTCCTCCCAGGAATTTCAAGAGCTGTGTTGGATGTGGCAAAACATTATATACATTTCTAAGGTGATCTTATTAGGGTGTTTTGCAGGTCAGTAACAGAAAATCTGTGTCCAACTAGTGTAAACAAGAAGTGTCTTGTCAGCCCAAACAGCTCAGTTATTCTGAAATAGGTTGATTTACACCAAGTTCTGAGTTTTTCAGGACTACAGGGGATTTATCTGTGATTCAACCCCAACCTCCCCTGGTCAGTTTTGTCTCAGCTGGCTCCCCTCATGGTGACGGTGTGGCTGCACACATCTTTGTTTACATATAGGAGGACAGAACAAAATCCCAAGTTTCCCCCAAATAGATTAATTTAGATTTCCCATCTATTACTGAGCTTCACCTACAAGAAGAAGTCACTATAGGCAACCAAGGTGTCCTCTTGGGGCTTGAGATCTTTGTTAGTCCTACCCACAACCCAGGCCATTATGGAATGGATGGAGATGGGACTGGTGGCCAGAATCCACCACAAAATCAAGAAAACCACATTAAAGAGTAACAACATCAAAGGATGGCTTGGGTGAGGGAGTTGTTGATTATATGTGAGTGTGGGGGTGCTTACACATGCTTCCTGTCCTGTCCCCAAAGGCTGCACTTCTGGCATGAAAGTGCCCAAGAAGAGGAGTGGATTTGAGAGATGGTGTAGGATGGGGCTTCTCAGAAAGAGCCATTTTTTTCTTTGAAAAAAAAAAAAGAAACAGTGGTTCTAGAAGGACCTTTTCTAAGAATCAGATTTGAATTTAAAGACAGCAGTTAAGTAGCTATCATGTCTAAAGAAGAGAAGGAAGGGGACCCTGGCAGTTGAACCAAGCCTATGCCCTGATCTGGGGTCCTGGTCAGTGATGTCCAGAACTTGCACTCCAAAATGGGATGATTCACCTTCACCTTGTGCATACCTCTGCCTCTTTCCTGCGGCAGGGTTTGAAGTTCTCTTTTTGCACACATGTTAGCCCTAGCTCAGCTGATCACAGAAGAGAAGAAAACATCTGCCTGCCTCAGTTTCCTCTGAGAAACAATAAAGACTTGTAGATACCAACCTTAACCTTGAGAATCAAACTGATAAGTGGTTTTCCTCAGAGCTCAGTCTTGGTTCTTTTATTTTTTTTATTTTTATTTTTTTACAGTGAGAGGCAGGAAAACCCTACCTTCCCAGTTTGTGATGATGTGTGGCCTCTCCATTCTTTGCTGCCTTTGGGCAGGAAATTACAGGTGGTACCTCACTGTACTCCACATCTAGTTCAACCTCCTTTCCCATGTTGGGAAACCCACACCATCCATTTAAAGTGAAGGAGCAATACTACGGCTCCAACTGTCATGAGGTCTTTTATTGTTGCTGCACCCAGGCCTATGTGCACTGGTAAGCATTTGTCAAGTGGGCAGCTACATCATTAGAGGAGCTCACACACCTCGGCTGCTGAGGCTGGGTCATGTGGCCCCTGGGGCAATTTGGTTTGGTAGACCTCAAGTTTCGTAGCAGTGGAAGTGCTATGGGTGTGGGTCTTCCCAGCTTCATACCAAGCTTCAGTACCACTGAAGCAGTGGTAGAGTGTCCCATGACACCCCACTGTTCCATATCAGAAGACATCACTGTTAAAAATTGCCTAAAGTTGAAATAGGATTGATCCAGGAAGAAAACATCAGACACTGGTAGAATCAGAAGAGATTTTAGAGATTTTCTGACCCCATCCTTTGAGTTTGTAGAAAAGGAGACTGAGATCTAGAGAGGAGACAAGATATATCCCCAGACAAACACTAGGAAATCATGGAAATCAAACTGAAACTCTTGAAATTTTCATCTCCTTGTCCCCGACCCCAGGCTTCTTGTTATAAAGACATCACATAAATGGATAAACTTAATGTTTCAAAGAGTTTATGGCTCAAATAATGTACATTATTAACTATTTTTTCTATTACCTGTTATTTTTTTCTTTATTTATACTTTGTTTTTCTCATACAAGAAAGATTATGCAATATTTAAGCTTGTGGTTTGATTTATTTCACTTATCATAATTAACTCTTTTCAGTCCTGAAAACCAAAGTGAAAGGAACACAAACAACATCATCCCTCCCTAATTCTGGTCTTTCTTGTCATATTGAGATGAATTCTCCTCTCTTGAGGTAACCTAAAGTCAGAAAGAACATCAAGACCTCACCAGCACAGTGCTAATGAATGGGAGTTAGTTCGCATACCTGTGTGTCTCCCCAGGTCTCTTAATGCTTTAGGAAAGTGTGTTGGGTTATGAAAGAAGAAAAGTAGCTAAATGAAGATATTAATACGAGCCAACAAGGATCTTTTGGAGGCATGTTGAAATCATCAGGGCCTAAGCTGGGGAAATTGTGAGGACAGAAGGGACAGCAAGAGAACAATGGGGATCTTTATAGGGCTGCTCCACCAGGTCTACACTGCTCGTTGGCATGATTTTTGTGTTTGTTTTGGAGATCAGGAGCCTGACCTTTCCACTTCCCTTGTTCCCTATACTGTGTATGACCCTGTGGGCTTGTTTTGAAGCTGGGCTTTATTTTTAGGTGGAGCTATGTGTTACTTATTAGGTTTTACAAGGAGTGGCATTCAGTTTGGTTGATGCTTGATTTAAAAATTAATGTGTTGCTTTCAACCGAGTTTTGGGAATCAAGCTACCTCGGGGATATTACTTACATCTCCTACTGGTTCTGGGAAGTACCCTGAGGCCTCAGTTTCCACCTCACATTCCAGGTCTTCCTCAGAAGAATCTTGCAACAAAGAACATGGAGATTCTTCAAGACAAGACCAGTGGAACCAAGCCTAACCCCAAGGCAAGTGGGGAGGTCCTGGCAGGGAGCATGAACTTTCTCTATTTTCTGTTTTCCATGCAGCAGTGAGAGAGCCTCCTCCCCCAGGGTCTTGAATTTGCTAATTACATGTAATATGCATCCCATGTGTGCTCCACATCCTGGAATCTGAGTACTACACTGTACAACCTCCTTGGGTTACAAGGGGTGGAGAAATGCAAAAGGAAAGAGAACTTCTTTCTTCTGAAGTCAGAGTACAGATTTTTTCTCATTTGAGAAATTAAACACCATCACTTGTATGAGATGATGGGAAGGAAATCATCCCCTGTAGAAGAAGATAAATCAAGTCTACAGAAGCCTTTAACATGTGATCCCAGAAAGCTCTTACCCTCTTCCCACCATGTAAGGATACAAGGAGAAGTCAGCAGCATGCAACCAGGAAGAGGGCCCTACCAGAATCTGACCACAGTGGTGCCCCTGTGGGGATTTCTGAACTCCAGAACCGTAAGGGATAAATAGTTGTTATTTATAAGCCACCTAGTGTACGGTTCTTTTTGTAGCATCTTGAAACTGATTAAGGCCCCTTGAGGCCTCGTTTTTGTTGTTTTTAACCTAACCAAATTCTCGACCTAGTAATTTAGAAAGCAGAAAAGACGTCTTCTGAGAGGAATGATTATTCAGTAGGGACGGACTCTAATGGCCTTACGAGCCTGCTGTTTACTACGTTGATAGAAGCTCATGTACTTCTTAGAAAATTTCTAAAGCAACACATATGCTACAAAAGCTGTATCAGAATTTTATTTTTTCTCACATCACTAATTCAGGAAGGGTATTTTTATCTTACACAGGGGGGAAAATAGGAAATAAGGTCAAGTTAGGGAAGGGTCTCAGTCTCCCTTTGGTTAGTCTGGCTAAGTGGACAGGTGTCATCCGTCTTGCCAATATATTGTCAGTTGTGCACACGGTCGCATGCCTGTGTGTGTGTGTGTGTCTGTTGTTTATAACAGCCCCCTGTGGTGCAACCAGGTTTTCTATCCTTCCGGATGCCAAGGTGAATAATCCCCAAACACTTCAGCAAACGTGGAAGCTCTAACACATTCTGAACCTGCAGTCTTCAGCAACTCCACAAATGTTTGGAACCTGTGCACTGAAGCATTTCAACATGTGGAAGCTGACGACATGAGATGTTTTCTCTGTCCAACCCAATGGCAGCTCTCCTTTGTTTTCTAATCCCCATTCATTTTCTTTAACAAGAATTTGAGCAGATTCCACAACCCCCTGGTCACTCTTGGTAATGGAGATTTTCCAGTTTAAAGCTATGATTTAGACCTAACTCAAAGCTCTTTACCTCCCTCGCATACCCTTTTCTTCATGTGGTCACCATGAACATCTGGCAGAGATGCTCAGCTGGCACACACAAGATGCATTTTCCCAAATGCATGCCTGTGCCTTTCCTTTTGAATTCTGTGCATCAACAACATAAGCAACACCATTGAGAACAGCAGTCTTAGGTTCTTGAAAAAAAATGCTCTGTACAAAATTAAAACCAAGTCAGGGAACAAAGCACCTTATAAAACCATAAGAAGGATTTTCAAATTTCAGGATCTAGGGCCTCTTTATATAGTATCCTCCAAAATGTATCCTTCTAGGGACCCCAAAGACAATGTGAACTCTATGTCATATCCTCAAGTAGTGTCTGTGTTAAAATTGCTTTATCATACCCTTAAAATACCCACCATATAATAACAGTACGAAAACCATACACATAGTGTGTAGATAATGTTAAGCAGAGTTTGTTGTTTGTTTGTTTGTTTTTTTTGTGGGTACCGGGGGTCGACCTCAGGACCTCGTGCACCAGCAGGCGCCTGTGCGGCTGAGCGATATCACCGGCTCTTTTCTTGTATGTGGGTTCCGGGTGTCGAACTTGGGCCCTTGCGCTTGCCAGGCAGGTGCTTAAGCCGCTGAGCCATCTCACCGGCCCCAGAGTTGTTTTTGAATATGAAAGACAGAGCCCATGTTAACAAGTTCTAGATGGAGGATTTTTTTTTTTCTACCTAAAACTCATTTGAGATTAAGATGTGGAGTAGGTGCGTGTTAGAAAAATGTCTTCTCTATGTGGCTTGATGGAGAACTCAAAAGGCTGGAATATGGCAGTGGAAAGACTCAAAAACAAAGATTGTGGCTTTGAAATTCATTTGGGTCACTTGGTTTAACTTTGTTCCATAACCACAGACTGTGCCTTCAATGTTGTAAAGATGTGTGTCCTGGATTTAAGAATAAGCAAATGAGAGAGTGTGTGACAACCTTAAAACAAATCTGTCATCACTGTTAGAAAAGGGTGGGTCTCAGTGCTCACACTAATGTCACCAAGGGCCACTAATGTGTCTTTGGCATGGAGAAGGATGGTCTTTTTGACATAGAGTCACAGGCAAAGGTAAGCTAAGTAATTCTCTCAAGGCCAGAGAAGAGTGAGTATCTGGTCTCTTTCTGCCTTTCCTACAACGTGTCAGTGATTTTTTGGGATTCAAGCTTATCATCATTTTACAATCCATTGCAAACTCCAACCCATCAGACCCCACAAACCAAGATCTCAGGGGGATGTATTGCTTGCAGTCTAGAGGAATTAGACTTTAGTTTTGGGAATTAGCCTTTTCAAGGTTCAGGATTGTGTCATTCATGAGAGCAGCTCTGGAGAAAGGCCTTTGAGAAGACGTGAAATGTTTAGTCACTTCATTGAGTCTATTTTTTTCCAGAATGTCTGTGTTTTTATGACTAAACCCACATGCTAAGAGCCCCAGGAAAAGAGAACAGACTTCTGTGAATATCTCCTCAGAGGGGACAACCCCAAGTTACTGGGTCTGTGTGGAGGATAAGGTTGGAAAAACACATTCAGAACTTAAAGCAGAGCCCCAGATGTGTGAGCCTCATTCTTTCTGGGATGAGGGGTGGTGTTAAGAAATCATTTGGCTAGGGTTGAATTAGTATAGAGTGCATAGAGTAATGAAGATCAGATCCAGTGAGACCCTTTGAGGAGAGCTGAGACCAGGAAAGCCAAAAGCAAGGATTAAATTCACAAAGTGCCAGAAGCCAACCACAGTTAGAGAGACAGCTAGATATTCCAGGGTAGGTGAAGATGGGGATCTGGAGAGAGCAGATTAGGAACAAATGAGTGTGCTCAAGTGAGCTTGTGATGGCTTTGAGAATTCCGGGCCCAACTTCTTAGGCAGATGCTACAAGGCAGCATTAGGACTCTTGGGTCCTCATCCTGGGAGGTAAGGACCTGGCCAGGAGGAATTTCAGCTTCCCTTCTAAGACACACAGGCTTGGTTGTTTCATTAGCCTTTCCCAAGAAGAGGGATAGCTTGCCAGTAACAGCTCCCTCACCCAGCACTGAAAATATTATCTTGGCAATGACTCAGTAAATGTGTTGAATTTGTTGAGTCTTATTCACCAAGGGAGAGAATGGGGACAGTGGGGATATTGCTCCTTTTCCATAGACAAGAAAGCAAAGGGGCTTGGCATGCCAGTGACTTATTAAGGGAACCTATCTTGGACATCTATGGCTTATTACCCTCCATAGTAACATGTGACAAACAGAACCATTTCTGGTGGCCCAGGGGTTCTTAGGAGAAACGTCCTAATGCTTCTTGCTCACCCCAAACTCCTTTTCAGATACCTTGAATCAGCTCCAGTCTTTATTGTGGCTTTTCTCTTTTATTTCAGCTATCCATGTTTCCATTTGTTGTCTCATTCTTTTAGGATTTGGAAGTTTATAACATTTTTCTATGGTTCATTCACCATCTTGAACCTTTATAATTCATACTAACAAATTCAAGGAAATATGAAAGTCTAGACTTATGAGGGAGGATGGCTTCAATAATGAACTCCTCCTTCTGTTTCAATTCCCTCCTCGGCCTTTCTAATCTCATTCCTTTCTCCCTCTTCTCTCTTTCCCCAAGATAATAAGATAAAATAAAAGGGGAAACATAAAACTAAAATTAGACCTATATGACCAATGATTCTGCTTGGGCAATGGAAAAATAAACCATGCCCACATTTCTATTTTTCCCAGGATCTTAAGAACAACCTTGGCTATTTGGGCAGTTGGCTATTCCTGGGTACATTTCAGAAATAACTCCCGTTTATTTATTATTGGGTATTTATAACAGTGTTTCAGAGTTGGTTTCCAATAACCCGACAAAAGAGCGTGGGCTCCAGCAATAGCTGGGGGTGGGGCTGGAGAGGCCAGGGGAGGGCAAGATAACATCACTGCTAGGAATCACAATCCCTCCCTCCCCTTAGCATTTCTTCTTGCTGAAGCCACAATGTGGGAGGCAGCTTACTGAAAAACAAAGCTCCCATCTTTATTTCCTTGAGAGTCTTCCCTGAAAGGGCGTCAGAGCCTAAATTGGATTACTTCTCACATTTGATCGACTATGTGCAAAATGTGTACACACACACACACACACACACACACACACACACACAGGCACTCTGGGCTCAGACAGAAGTTAGTGGTGACATTTTTGGAGGCATGGAAGGATGATGAATTCCTGAGCAGTCACCCATAGACCTGAGTGGGCCGGGAATGCTGACGGCTCCCTGAGCTGACATCATCTTCTCCTCCTAACCCTGGAAGGAGCCCTCTGACCCCCAGGTTTTAGGGCAGTTATTTTTAGTCAGCAAACTCTTCCTGTGGCATTCTCGCAGGGTACTCAGGGAGCCAGGACTTCAGGGAGAGCCTTCTTCTCTAGTAAGCATCCAGCCTCTGCCTCTGCTTGAGAAAGAAGCAGAAACCATGAGAAGTTTTAAGGGTGAAGGTTCTGGCCCACATCTGGCCCAGCGTCTTCATTTGGCACATGAGGCCAGAGAGGTTGAATGACTTGTTCAAGGTCAAATGGCCAGTTGCAAATCTACGCTCCTGACCTCCCATCCCTCCCTCTTGCTGTTCTTTGTCTATTTCAGTGGTTTTCAAAGAGGTTGGTCTAAGGACCCCTTAGACTCTGAAAATCTATTGACGATCCCTATGAGCTGTTTTTTTTTTTATATGAGTCATATCTATCAATGTAAATTGTATTAAAGGTTGAAGCTGAGAAATTTTTAAAAATCCATTTATTAATACATTTAAAAGTAAATTAATAATAAACTAATTGCATGTTAATATAAAATATTTAATGGCAAATAGTTATATTTTCAAGCACTAATAATGTCATTGAAAAGGGTGGCATGATTTTATATTTTGCAAATTTTTTCCCAAGAAGATAGTGGGGTTGTCCTATATCCTTCCACGTGCAATCAGTTGGAAAATCACATGTCACGTAGCCTGTGGAAACTCTTACTATAAGTGAATGAAAAAGCAACTTACTGTCATAGGATTATTATGAAAGGATCTGGGACACATGAAGGGTCCCTGTGTCCCATTTTAAGAACCACTGATCTATTGAATATCTGCATTTGTGTCACCTACAACACTCTTTTACTCAGGCTGAGACTCATTCAGCACTCATTGAAGCACTACTAGGTGTTAAGCTGGGGATTTAAAGACAAGTAGCAAATGTGAACATTAATCCAAAAACTCAGTGGCAAGCCAGGCATGGTGGTGCATGCCTGTAATCCCAGAACTCAGGAGGCTGAGGCAGGAAGATCGCCTTGAGTTTGAGGCCATCCTAGGCTATATAGTGGATTCAAGGCCAGCCTGAACAACATAGCAAGACCCTGTCTCAAAAAAAAACAAAAAACCCAACCAAACCAAACCAAACACAAACCTCAGTGGCAAAACAAATAGTACTTATTTTATTTTTATATAATTATTTAACATCAAACTCATATTCTGTCAGGCTGGTGGGAAATTTAAGCTCAGTCCTTCTCAGCATTGCACTAAAGAATGTGGCACAATCTTGGGGTCATAGAGGGAAGAAGCTTTGAAGGCCACTATAACCTCATGTGGCCCTTTATTCTCCATCTGCTTGGGAGCAGTTGAGGTGCCTCGTGTGCTATCTGATGGCACGGCAGCCCTGTGCTTCCATGGCAGGTTCGAGGTAGGAGACTCTTGCCCATGGGTCCGTCTGCCCCTTCCAGGATCTGACTTTCTCTCTTTCAGAGAGATGAGAATGTGGGTACGGATTCCTCTACTTCTCTTCTGCCCCAGAAACCACAATCTTCTCTTCCTCTCTCATTCTTTCTTTCTTTTCTCCTTGGTTCTTTTCTTTCAGACCAGAAGAATCTTTTGTTAGGGAAATATCTTTCCTCCTCCAGTGTCATCAAGAAAGTCTGTGTCTGCTCACTCTACCTCCCCAATTTTCCTGAGGGCTTAGGGTTTTAGATAATAAAAGCCAGAAAAATGTGCAGGCTATTTCTGCTTCCCACCCTGCTTCACGCTTCCCTTGGTATTTAAATGACTTAATAATAAATGTGCCTGGCACACACATCAGCACCCAATAAATTTGCTATTTATGTCCTTGCTATTTTTACTTGGGGATATTGAGGTGTAAAGTTTGAAGGAAAAGGAAACGGGAACATTCAGAAAAAGAAAAATCTTTGGGAGGTGATTGTATCACCTTCCACATGTGCGATGACAATGGCAGCTGGACCCTCTTTTGATGGGTGTCTGAGTCTACCTCTCAATGCTAAAGTGGAGGGGAGAGAAGCATCTCCAAGCTCCTCTCTCTTCCTTAGCCATTCACCTCTCTCAGACCACACCATGTATTTCATTTATGGACAACCACTCCTAAGTTCTCCCCAGCAGGGCCAGATGGTGGGGTGCATCTCTTGGGAGTATCAGCATCATCAGGGTCTTTGGAAGGGAAGTCCCTCAGTTCAAGCTTCTGCACATCCCTGAATCTCCCCTGACATAGCTTTGCTGAAGCTGTCCCTTACCCCAGGGATAGGCAAATGTCTTTTCCTCCCCAGCTCCTCTGAGACCTCCTTCAATGACTCACTTGCCACCCTAGGAGTTTTCAGTGGCATGTGTGGTACTTTCTGGAAAACACTTACCTGGCAGGCTGATGAAACCAGGCCATCTCTATGGGACACACAGACCATGGCAGACGCACAGACCATAGTGGGCACATCTTACAGACAGTCAGTAATGCTTCATGGAATGACGGGGTAAAACTGATCATCCCCCAGGTAGAGCTGTGTAGGCTGAGCGTGTCCTCTACAGGATACAAATGCAGTTGCTGCTTTCTCTCCTAACATGCATGGAGCTGATGCAGCAGAGCCTTCTTTAACAGAGCTCCAGGTTTGTTGCATCCTTCAGTACCTCTGCCCACCCCCATGGAACTGCTGCCACCTGTAATTCACCCATACATGTGAATGTGTACACACATGTGGGGTGGCCATGGCCTTCTGTATACATAGGCATCCACCAGAGATAAATAAGGGCATAGCATGAGAAAATCTCTCTCTCCTACAAAGATGTCAAGCCTTGGGAGTAAATCTAGAAGACACATGATGGATGAATAATTAAGATTTTTTTTTTAAATGGAAAACATTTTTTGCACATTTCCTTTAGGATATGATATTTATGGTGGCTAGAGCTATATTGAACTCCCTTGTGAATTGGGCTAGGGGTCTCTGTGTGTGGATCAGAGGTGGGGTCCTGATTGGGCCCTGTCTGGACACCACTTTCTCTTGAGTCTGGGTAGTGTTATCCTATGGCTTCCCTGGAGCAGAATTAGGAGATGGGCCAGATTTGTTGCAGAGAAGCAGGATTAGGACACAGTCAGAGCCTGGACTTCCTGCAGAGGCCACACTACTTGTGGGGGCTTGCATCAAGAAGCCATGATATATTATAACTCAGAGAAAAAACTCGGAGTTGCCTGGTCTTGAGCAGACTCAGGGGAGGTGAATGAGAGGTGAGTCAAAAATGTCTTCAGAGGAGGAAATGACTTAACAAGCTGAACTTTTTGCGAGTATATCCATCAATCACTTGCTGAAAACAAAAGAGAGGAGGAAAGACAATTTGTAAAGTTCTGATTGCAGTCGTCCCTTTTCATCTGGGCTTGATGGAATATTATAGCCAATGAACATCTTCAAGGGACCTGGAGCCTGGGGGCTGGGCTGCTTTGGGCCAAATCAGGGCCATTCTGTGAGGTTCAGGGGTTCCCTGCAAGAGCAAAGGATGTGCTTCACTTGCGGTCCTGGGCCCCCTGCTCCCACTGTGTAACCAGCCTCAGCTCATTTCCTCGTAGGCGTCTACTTTGAAGGCTGGGCTTGTTGCTGAGGAGCTAGAGAGGACACCGTGTCAAAAAGCAGCTCCTTAGACCCCTTCACAATGAGACTTTGTGGTTGGGAACCCACCTTCAGCCCTGCACTCAGGGATTCTTGTTATCACACTCTTGGTGGTCCTTGATCCCTCTCCACCACTCTGGTACAATGACTTCTGCCAGTCACACATGACTTTATATTTTGATGATTTTACTTCCCTTTCACAAAGCTACGCAGTGTCCTAGGGGGTTAGGGAGTGATTCAAACTAAGATAACCTAAACCCTTGATCTGACAGAGGAAACTGAGGATCCATTTGCATGACACATCCAAGGGCATGGAGCAAATTCAGGGAGGAACTAGGACAAAAATCCAGATCTCTTGTCTGGCTGGGCCAATGTGTTTTATGTCTCCATGAGGTTAGTTAATAACTAGTAATTTTTTCACATGCAGTTATTAATAATAACAACAATAATGTTATGTTTATTTCTATAACATTGGAAATTACTCCTTAAGTTTGGGTTTCAGGTTTCAGTTGTCTAAAATTTGCAGAGTTAGACTTGAACCCAGCCAAAACTTTCTGATTCAAGGGCTTTCTGATATCCATAGGGCATTCATAATTTGAGGGGGTTGATTTGTCTCTGCAGCCTAGAATCTATATTTTTTCCTCCTCTATTCTCGCAGCGAACAGAGGGTTCCATCTCTGCACAGTCTGTGAACTCTTTTGCAGCAAGATTGTCATCGTTTTGTTTCGCACTCATACATCAGTAGTACAAAGGGCTGTTATTGTGGTCCTGAGACCCACATCCAAGCAATAAAAGTGAATTCCTCATGACGGTCTATAACAGCGTAAATGGATCCAGTGTCTAGCTTCAATGGGAGCAGGGAAATTGGTACCAGATGACTCTAGCATTCATAGAGACAGTCTCTCCAGCCTTCCAACTGGAGCAGTTTCTGGTGGCAGCCCGTCCCCCACATGTGCAGCACAGACGAGGGTTATTTACAGGACGCCCAGAGCACTGCCAGGCTCAAGGTATAACAGCGGGGGCTGCGTGTGTGATGGCTGAGGTCATGCAGTTATTCATTTCAAGCTGTAAAGACATTTGGTTTTTAAAATCTCAGTGACTCCACTGGGATTGGTTTTCAGAGAAGAAAAACAGCCTCAAGTTCTTTTCCTGTACAAATAGCAATGCACTCACACTGACATCACCAACCCATCTTAACCCTTTGGGGCTGGGAAAGTTCCTAAGTCTGGTTACTTTCTCTGGGTGGTTTTTGCATTTTGGAGGTAGATAGTGTGAGCCACAGTGATTTACTATGAACTCACTGACAAGGTGTTTGGCACATATGTACTCAAAGTAGGAGTCACAAGGCGGGCATACTAAGAAGCCACAATAGGGCTTGGAAACAGACACGTTGGAGCTTTGTAAGAGGCCTTTGAGCTAAATACAATGGCACATACCTGTAATGCCAGGATTCAGGGAGGCTGAAGCAGGAGGATCACAATTTTGAGTCCAGCCTGGGCAACTTAGTGAGACCCTGTCTTAAAGAAAACAAAATTTTAAATGGCTGGGGATGTTGCTCAGTGTGAAGGCCCTGGGTTCAATACCTATCAGTGCAAACAAAATAAAACAAACAAAACAAAACGTGAAGAAGAAAGAGAAGGAAGAGGAAGAAGAGCAGGAAGAGAAAGAGACCTTCATATAAGCCAGTCTGTGGAATCACTTCCTCGTCTGTGAGGTAAAGGGGGGTGCTTTGATTA
This sequence comes from Erethizon dorsatum, assembly GCA_028451465.1. Classification (NCBI taxonomy): domain Eukaryota; kingdom Metazoa; phylum Chordata; class Mammalia; order Rodentia; family Erethizontidae; genus Erethizon; species Erethizon dorsatum. The sequence goes on from CM051825.1 coordinate 44,026,384, forward strand.
TCTCCAAGCCTTCCTCCAGTTCTATGCAAGCCCACAAGCTATTTAATTATGTGTTATATGATTATTTCTAATCTACAGACTGCTATTCCAAGAGCAACCATTTCTCTGGGTCAGGGGCCTGCTCTGGGTGTATGCGACTATTTTTCTCTCAGTGCGACAAGGCCTTGTGCATGCTAAGCAAAGTGCTCTAAAACTGAGCTACTTTCCCAGCACTACCTATTTTCATACACTCTCCTGGCCAAGTGGGTAGACTGCTCGTGAACAAAAGAGGTTAAACAAGAGGTAGGGAGGTTATAAGAAGCATTTTAAATGTAAGCCTGTGCATCATTACCCAGAGTGCATCACAAGTGTGCAGCACTGAAAAGCAAAGGTGAAATAATGATGGTAAGGCAGACACTTGTGTTGGGGGATGAAGAGATGGTTGGTAGAGGGGCTTAGCTTTCTTCATACAAACACATCCAGTTAATGATAAATCCAAGGGGTCATGCGATAAATAATGATTATCATTCCCACAGGATAACTCCTTTCAATTCAAAGAGTCATCATTGTCTTGAAGCCACTATTAAACTGGTGGTGCAACAGTAGCACAATCTAATATAAATTTAACCCCAAACCTCTCATTTACCAAGTTACAATTTAACAAAATCGTATTTATTCATAGAACAAAGGATGATAGGATGAAGTGTCACTGTAGGTGAGAATACATATGATTTACTTTCTTCTTCTTGCTTATTCTTTCTAAATTTCCTACCTCAAGCATTAATAAATTATTTAGCTAATGAGAAAAGTCTTCATCACCTTTAATTGGTAAATTAGGAATGAGAGAGCTGGAGGGTGTTCCTTACAGTGGGCTTTCTCTACCACCCTCAGTGAGGTCCTACTACCATTCAGAAAACGTTCTCCAGTGATAGATGCTGACGATGGGGACAATGCTGACTCCACTCTTCCTCCCTTTTTGTTCTGATTTGGGCAATTTTATATGTTCTTCCTCCAAAAGCAGGATAATTCTTGATTTATGGTATTCATATCAGCACCTTATATACAATTCCATTATTCTGTCCTTTAAAACATTCAGATTTTCCTGCCTTGTGGCCCTAATGACTCCTCTTCCCCTTCCCTGGCACTGAGCTTCTATAGCACATGGTGGGCACTGAACTATACTCTTCCTTGTACTGTTCTCTTCAGATTTCTGGTCCATTTGTCAACCATGCCCCCTAAATCTTTAAGAAAGCCACTTGAGATAGTAATGATGCACCTTTCCTTTAAGTTAGTTCTCATGGCCTAATCTAGTGCTTCATGTATATTAAGCTTTGAGAAATAAATGCAAAATTTAGTTGTATTTGAACTGCACAGATAGCACCATGCCTAAATTCCAAGAATCTATAAGAGAAAGACTTCAACTTTCTGGGGTGAAGTTTGCCAAATATGACAGGGAAAAAGAAAGATTTCTGAATATCAAGGATATAATCTCCTTGTGCAGGCAAATATGTAGGGAAAGGGCATGAAATTATGACTGTCATGGGTCACCTGTCACAAATTACCTGTCTGCATTGGCCTCCTGGGTGGTTGAGGAGCTGCTGTTGCAGGTGTATCCTGGAGGGGACCCCCAGAACACACACTGATCCCAGGCACGCTATGTCCTCTGTACTGCCCAGGGTTCCCCTCCATCCCTAGAGATATGAGGACGGAAGGCAGACAATGAGAGGGATCTTTTCTAAAGCACAACCAGAGAATGTGGCCTGCGATCCTGTGGCCAGCACTGTCAAGTTCTATCAAGTGGCAGCACATGAAGCTTGGAGCATGGAGCTTGGAGTCTAAGTCTGTGCACCCAGTCCAGCCTGAATTTCTACCACATTCCAGGGTATGTCTGCCATGATGGGTGTGTGCATGCGTGTGTGTGTCTGCACGCGAGTGCTTGCACAGAGGCCACACAGGGGCCGGCCCAGCCTCCTCTTAGCTGCTGGCCCCTCTAGGGTTCATTCATCTCCCACAGCTGTGGGGAAGAGAACAACAGGTGAAAGCAGGCCCAGCTCATTGTTCCCAGGAAGCCTTTAGCTATGCCTGCCACCCCCATCCGCTGGCAGCAGACCTCCACCTTAGATGGCGTCATGGTGGGAATCCAGCTCTTGGAGCCACACAGACAGGGAAAGCCATTTTTCCAGACCCAGCCCTTGAAAGTTCCCTGAGTTTGTGCCTGGGAACCCGCCTTTATGTCCCTCAAGGGGCTCCATGAGATACAGAAACAGGTGCAGCAGCCGGTCTGGGAGCTCAGCCTTTGGCCCTGATGGCTGTGGGATCAAAGGAGCACATTCCACCTCCGGGCCCGAGTCTCTCTGTCACTCTGCGGGACAGCCTTGAGCACTGAGCTTTTCAGGTCCATTTGTCAGCCACGCCTCCCAAACCTTCCAGCAGGCCCCTGAGATTGGTAATCATGTCATCTCCCTCCTGAGTTAGTTCTAAAAGTCTAGCTTGGTGCTTCATGTATATTAAGCTTTGAGACATAAATGCCAAATTTAGTTGTGTTTGAACTGCACAGATAGCACCATGTCTAAATTCTTAGACTCTGAATTCTGAGATCATATCTTGGTGGGAACCCAGTTCTTGGAGCCACAAGGACTTCAAAGCATCAGAATGTGTTTGTCATATGTGCTGGACATAAAGAAAGACTTGTGAATGTCAGGGCACACCCCTCTGCTCATGCAGGTAAACATGCAGGAGAAATAAAAGGTGGGTAAGGGAGGTAAATTGGAGACAGCCTTAATGCCAAGGTGAGGAGTTTGAAGGATTTCCTAGCCTTGATTTTCCTCCTGCAGCCCAGCTGGCCTCTCCCAGCTTTGTAGGAGAGGGAGGGCTGTCAGACGCCCTTTTCTGATCTGGATGCCCACATATTCTGCCTTTTTGTCCTTGCATTTCTTTTCTATGTAGGGTGGGGGTGAGGATAGCGTGGGGGAGAATATAAGGACAGAGACACAAAGTCATAGATAATCAGCACAGTGACAGCTGAGATCCGGAGCATATTCTAGAGAAGGAGGGCTGTTACTGAGGGGCTCTGGTCCCCACATCATGAGAATGATAGGAAATCTTAGAAAGCTGGGGAAAACCTAATTAAATGACAACAAATTAAAGGTTAAGTCAAAATTTTGACTCCTATCAACAAGGCCTGGAGTTGTTTACAATAGAGGGAGAGTAAGGCCCCTTCCATGTGTGGGGACTCTAGGAAAACAAGACAGAGCTCCCCAAGGCAAGAATGGGAGTTTTCCATGGATTTAGATGGCTGGAGCTGGGAGGCTGCCCAGATGGTGAAGGTTTTCTTTTCCCATCCCCGGAGGGGTTTTTCCATGCAGATGGTAGTACCCCAGCTCTGTCATGTGCATAAGAAGTGGGCGGTGAGATGGGACAATGTACCCCGAAACCTCTGGTTTGCCAGTGTTTGTATTCCTGGCATCAGCTTCACTCTTGTGGAAACTTTCAGAAAGATGCCATTAATTAGGTTGCTGAAATCATGTGAGAGGGGTTATTAGCAAGCTTTGCTTGATTGAATTTTCTAGTCTGGAAATTGTGGAGTCACTATCCACTGCCCCGCTCCTCTCTTGGTTTCTCTACTTCATGGCCTGCTCAGGGCCCTGGAGGTGATTTTCTACCTGAAACCTACCCTACACCACATCAAGATCGGCCTTTGAAAATATCACTTGGCATTCTCCTCCTTCAGCTCCTCTTCCTAAATCCCCTCCTAAACGCTGACAATACCTTCTGCCCCCAGGATTAACCATGATATTTCTTGAGCTTTGCAGCTGTCTCCAATTTGTCTCCTCACCTCATGATTCCTCCAACACCCCCTTTACAGTCCATGCATCCTGTGGATATCTGCCTTGGTTTCCCACGTACCATACCTGCTTCCACCCTTGAACCTCTGCTTCCATCCTTCCTCTCATGCTGCAGGGATGCTCTCACAGTTTGTATGTGCCCCAGATCCTCCATGAAGCCAGCCTTGCCTGAAAACACATGGCCACTGTGGCATTTCCCTTCCTGAAACTTGTGCAACTTCTGCTTTGTAGCAACAATTGTTTGCTTTTTTTTTCTTTTTTTTTTTTTTTTTTTTTTGAGACAGGGTCTCACTATGTAATGCAGGCTGGCCTTGAATTTACTATGTAGCCCAGGCTGGCCTCGAACTCACTGTGATCCTCCTGCCTCTACCTCCCGAGTGCTGGGATTACAGGTGTGCGCCACCACACCTGGTATTTGTTTGCTTTTTACTGTTTGTTACACTGTAATGTCATTTATATTTTTCCTCACATATAGATGTTCCTTGATTTAAGATGGTGTTATGGCCCAATAAACCCATCGTAAGTTGAAAATATCATAAGTTAAAATGTACTTGATACTCTAATCTACTGAACATCATGTTTTAGCAACACAGTACACTAGAGCATGGATTTTCACACTGTTGGTTATGTGGTTAACTGGGAGCTGTGGTTTGCTGTCAGTGCCCAGCATTGCTAGAGAGTATCATACCAGATAGTACTAGCCTAGGAAAAGATCAAAGTCTAAATTTTGAAGTATGGTTTCTACTGAACGTGTAGTATTACTTTCACACCATCATAAAGTTGAAAAATCACAAGTCAAATGATTGTAGGTTGGTGACCATTTGTAATCTGACAAGCTAGATAACACAGTTTTGTTTTGTTTTGTTTGAGACAGGGTCTTGCTGTGTAGTTCAGGCTGTCCTTGAACTCACTTTGTAGCCCAGGCTGACCCCGAACTCACTTTGTAGCCCAGGCTGGCCCCGAACTCATGGGGATCCTCTTGTCTCTGCCTCCCGAGTGCCGGGGCTATAGGTGTGTGCCACCATAACCGGCTCCACTTTTTTTAAAGGATGAAGTTGAACATATTTGGGGCGTGTGGTAAATAGTTGCTCACTAGATATTAGCAGAATAGAAGTCATTTTCACATGACAGCTACACAAGACATGGGGACACTGTTTCCTATGGAATACTGTGGCAAGGAACCTCTCTAAATACACAGCAGGGCTGAGTAGTTGGTACTACCCCAGGCTTCAGCCAATGGGAGGAGACAATCCATCAATGCCACAAATGTGGGTGGACAGATCCTCCAGGACAGCTGGTGACCTGGATCCATGTGTCCTCAGTCCTGCCTGCATGGTTGACCCTGTCCACCTGGAGACTGAGCTCATCTGCTGCCAGCAAGTCACTCCTGGAACCTTTCCTTAGCCAAGCTTTCAAGTGGAAGGAGGTGTCCTGAGGCTCCTTAGAACCAGGGCAGCTCCTAGTTACAGCCCCTGCAGTCTGGCTAAAGGCCTCCCATGAAATTCTACCCATTTTGCCTCCTGCTTCTCTGTGTTCTGCCTTGTTCCTCTGGTTCCCAATTGTACTGAAATCAGTTTTGTCCTGAGCTGCCAACTCCATCATCTCCCTGGACCAAGTGTCTCTGAGGGTCACCAAGAAAGCACATGGGAACCATTGTTGCTGCCCAATAAACGGGCTTCAAATAGCTTTGCCTAAGCCCCCTGGGGACATTCAGTCTCCCTGGCTCCTGTTCCCCAGTGCTGGGCCACACAGTCCCAGCTGTGCCCAGGGAGATGATGTCAGTCAGTGCCCTGGTGTGGGTGCCTATTTTTAGGTAGCTCTTATCCAGAGCAGCCACCTTCCTGAGGGGCCCCTGGGCTTACAGGCACTGCCTGTCCCTTGATTTTCTTTTTGTTTCTTTCTTTTCTTTTCATGATTCCAGGGATTGAGTCTAAGGCCAAGTACTCTACCGCTGAACTACATCCCCAGCCCTCCACTTAAGGAAAGGTAGCTTCAGCTGGGGTCACCCTGGAATTGGCTCCTAGTAGAGGAGGCAGATTGGGAATGATACAAGAATCAGCAAGAGGATCCAGCAAGAGGATGTATTTGCTAAGCTTTGGGTGGGTTCTCCTTGGAGAGAAGCTGGAGGATGACTGGGACTGGTGACCACAGTGTCCTGTTCATGGCTCCTGCTTTTATTCCTACTCCAGAGAGACTCTACAGGGCTGGGACTAGGGTAAGGCAGTCAGGCACCTCAGGCCCCATATTCTAAGAGGCTCTCACTCCCAGGGTTAGGCAATTCCTGTTTAATTTCTCAAAATCTCTCCCTTATCACCCCCTACATGTGTGACTTGACTGAGAGCAGCGCACTAACGTGAAAAGTACTAGGAATTGACAGTCAGAGTGAATGCTGTTCAGTGGATCAGTTGTCTAGTTCCAAATTCTTCACATCTGTAAAATGTGCATAATAAAATCTATCCCATCAACATTGCAGGGTTGCTGTGAAAACACAACTTCACACCTACTGGGGCAATACTTGGAGAACGTGGGGTGTTCGTATCACCTTCGAGTGCCCTCTCGTTTCTGGAAGGAGAATCAGAGACAGTCCAATCCAGAAAGCAGTGTCTTGCTAGCTGATAGTGCACAATATTTGCTTGTTTTTCTGGACCAGTGACATCTCATTCTTACCCACCAGCCTTGGAAGGCAGGTAGGAGAAGCCCCCAAGTCCAAGGAAGGAGTTCCCAGTGGAGCTGGCAGCTGTCCTGTTCTTTAGAGCAGACCCTGCTCTAGTTAACAGTGAGGGCCTCTCAAAATAAACCTCTTGTGTGGATGGTAAAAGTTGACCCCCTACAGGAGTGAGGTAGGGAATAAACAACAGCCAAGACTGGAGAGCAGAGCACCCTGTCTACCATACATGGCCCATGTGAGGCTTCTACTGGCATCAAGCATGTCACATTCCTGAAGAGAGTGGCTGCAACCCCTCTGAGGTGTTCCTGGCCGCACCTCCATCTGTTGCCAGCATAGGCAGGGCCAGGCAAGTCGCTGAGACTGCAACTTAAAGCCAGGCAGCCCAGTGCCAGCTGGTGTTCTCTTTTCAGCTCAGCATCTCCAGGTCAGGTCACTAACAAAAGAGACATGGCCACTCCCTAAGCTGCAGGCTCTGGCAGGAACCCTTGGGGCGTCTGGGGGCCTTGCAGTTTGCTTTTGATGTGCAGAGCTGGGGGCCTGGAAGAAACTGTGCTTGCTGCCAAATTTCCTCAGAGAACAATGAGAGTGAAGATGCTGATTTGCAGTCCGGGAAGCTGGAAGGGGTGTGGTGGCAGGTCACGGCAAGGTCAGGCAGATCACGGCAGGGAAGCTGCCTCCCTGGACAGCAGGCAACCTGAGACCTTGCGCTGTACCACCCAGGCTCCTTGCAGGCTCCTTGAATGGCCCTCCTTGTTCCTAGGATATCTGGGCAGATTGTAGGAAGCAGGAGCTCCTGCAGAGAGGACCTGTAGTTTTTCATTACAGACTTGGAGGTAAATGATGCTTTTTGGGCATTGTGGCTACTGTTAATCATTATTGACATTATCACAATGCATTTGTGGATTGTCTCTGGCATCCACTGTAAGATATTTCATGAAGACACGTGATCTCTGCCTTCTAGAATCTTCTATAAGTGTCCAGTCTGTCTGGAAAATGCCAATGAGCAAGGCAGAGTGAAAGGCAACACAGTGGGTTAAAGACATGGACTTGCATCACTGCTTTGTCTGGATCCTGACTCGACTACTTACTGGCTATATACTATGCCTCAGTTTCTCCCTCTGAACACTGGGATGGGGATAATAGCATCTTCTCTATGGAACTGTTATGAGGATTAAATGAGGCACTGTTTGTAAAGTCTTTAGGACACTATCTGCATCATGTGCTAATAGTATTTGCAAAATAAATAACACGGAAATAAAATTTAAAATGTGGGTCAGGACAAATGGGAAGAGGTCAATTTACATTTCAAGGTTTGGCAGTTTTCAATGTGGATTTTGGCTTTTATGTATAGTTTTGGTTGTTCCAAATCTGTTTTGGCTTTGCAGTAATGGAGGAGAGAATGTAATTCTGAAATGCAGGGACCGTTAGAAGACCCTGGGGTTTCCTGCCTGAGAGCTACTCTCCTAGAGACAGTACCAGTTGCAAAGTGTTGTGCAAATTGCTTCTCTGACAAGTCTGGGTGGATAGGAAGGTTCTGGACCATCCTGAGATCAACACTACTGTGTTAATGAGGAGAAATTAAGATGGTAGAGACTTGGCTAATGACCCAGAGCATGATGGCGTTTGAGGCAATGTATTGGGCTGCCTACCAACAAAGCTTCTAGCATTTGAAATAAAGTGTGTTTTTCTCCCCTAGACAGTGGGTATTTATAGAACACTGTATTCTCATTGGGCAGTGCCCTCTCTACTCCCTCCAAAACTCGGTGGGAAAGAAGAAAAATTCCACAGCTAAGGAAAGGCATTTGGGTGCTGGCTTCCCATGGCTACAGCATAAGCTGGTGTGGAGTTGGTAGTGGAAAGAAGTGTTTTCCCAGCAACCACAGGTCCTCAGAGGTCTGGGTTCTTGAGGATCAGTCAAAGGAGGGACAGGTCTCTCCTTAGTAGATCCTTCCAAGTGCCACAGGAGCAGCTTGGGTGACTGTAACTTATGATTGTCCTAGGAAGGGATTTTTGGTCCCTCTTACACCCTGTAGGGAGTGGCCAGGCACAGCATGACATGTCAAGGGTGATTAGGGGATTAAGGGCTCAACAATGAAGCTCAGGCATTCAGTCTAGGGGCTTCCAGGTGAAAAAAAGGTTATCAACCTTTTGAAAACACACAGATCTGTCACTGTAGAGTAGCACATGCTGTATTTGCTTCTCCTAAGTGCTTTGCATAGAAGCATTGCTTCAATTCTCACCAAAATCTTAGGAAGGAGGTAGTCTGAGTGCCTCCACTGAATAGACAAGGTGACTAACACCCAGAGAAGTTAAGTAACTTCCTCAAAGGACATGCAGCTTGTAAATACTGGAATTAGGATTCAGACCCAGTTGATTTGAAAACCAGTTCTGTCCTCTGATGGACGTTTGCTCTCCCTTGAAGCTGTGGGTCATCTGCAGATCTTGTCAGCATGTTTTCATTTAAGTCACTGGCTAAAAACAACAAATGAAGAAGCAGGATGGGCAAAGACATTGTAGTTGCTGTTATTTGATCAGCCTCAGATCCATCCCCTTGAGGACTCTCCAGCCCAACTGCCCCAAAGCTTGTGATGGGGAAGTTCCATATTCCCCGTTCCTCCACTACCTTCACTCTTAGCTAATGGCTTCTGTGTCCCTCTCCTCATCTTTCCTCCCAGATCCTGTTCCCTCTTCTTATTTGGTGTGTGTGCGTGTGTGTGTGTGTGTGTGATATCTTTGGGGACAGGTCCTGAAACCAGAGCTGTTTGGCCAGCATTCCACCTATTGTCCTCTAAGCTGGCTGAGCAGAACAAACCTGCCTGAGATTCTCATTACAATGCCTGCTTTGGGAGACCAGGGGCCAGCTGCATTGGTTGCCAGGGCAACCAGTGGTGCAGAAATGGGTAACAAAAAAGAGCCTGGAAGCTCTTGACCAGCCTTCAGGAGTCAAGGAGTTGAAGGGAGGGCTGGAGGTCCACTGTGAGAGAAGGTGGCTATTCAGGACCCATTGTTCCAAATGTCAGCTGTGAATCGCTCCTGTCACTCAGTGGGCCTGCTGGGCCCTCAGCACAGTGCTCTGCTATGTACCACCAACATACGCCTTCTGTGTGCTGTTTCGTCAGGGGTCCACTTGTCCTTATGGAGCCTTTTCCAATTTGTGTAATCCCTACTCATACTCTGACTGTCTTCAATCCCTTCCTCCCTTTCTCTCATCCTTTGCTGGGACCCCTTTTCCTCTGTTTTCAATTTTGTGAGATACTAGTATCAATATACTGAAAAAGGAGAAAAATAAAATAAAATAAAATAGAAATAAGGCCTGAGATGGAATCTAATGTGGCCCATCGAACAGACTCAGGACCTCAAACTCCAAAGGGCAAAGGCAGGATCTGACATTGGTCCTTGGGCAGTGATTTTGGTAAACCACCGATAGTTTCCTCTCCAGTTACTCATTGGATAACTTTTGCTGCCACAACCTTGGGAATCAGAGGGGATCATTTTTCCTTCAAAGATTTTGAGACTCATGGCCCACATCTTTCTTTTCTCCACAGAGCCCCTTACTAGCCCTGTCCAGGGAAGCAATATCTCAGGAAGTAACCTTCCTACAGTGCCTAACCCCAGCTCCCTACTCTCTAAGGGGGAGTCCTCTATTCTTTTTATATGCTAACTCACTAGCCCAAGCACAAGCTTCTCATAGGCAATCTTGGTCTCATTTCCACCCAATCTGCAGGCCTTTTTCTAATCCCTTGAAGTTGCAATAATTTTTTGTTTTAACTTTATGCTTCTCATAATATCCTTATCAGGAGAATCATGTGTTTACGAATGTAGATTCCTGAGCTACACCTCAGATCTACTGAGTAAAAAACTGGGGAGGTTGTTTGGGATCTGTTTTGGAAAAATGGCCCCAAAGTGGTGTACACATTGTGCAAGTGTGAGGAACCTAGACTGAGGGATGTCTTTCCCTTCTCAGATTTAGCTCCGTGTATCATCCTCTCTGGCCTCAAGTGCATCTTTTCAGCTGCAATGTGGAAACTGATCCTCACGGTTGTGCCAACTTGCCACAAACAGCCTGGGCCAGGGAGGCCCTGGGGAAGTCACAAGTGGTCTCACACAGGCTCTGCTGGCTCTTGTTTGCCCCTCCACAAAGTGGTCAGACCTGAGGTCATCTCCTACTGTCCTGGGCCTGCTGTGCTCTGGATATTGTGGAAGCTTGAACCCCAGAATGCATAGATAGGAGAACTTCAGCTCTGTGCTGACTGCCGGGTATCACACATCTCCTGGCTGTAGGAGCTGGGTAGGAAGTGGAGGTGACACAGCTTTGACACAGCCATCACCTTTCTATATATTAACCCTGTGAGCACTCAACATACTGGCTTTCTGTGACACTGTGTCATCACCGTGAGCTGGGAAGAGCATGGGCTTTAGAGCTCAACAGCTCTGGGTGGAACCTGGCTACCTTGTGTTACCTGTGATGTCTCAGGGCATCTGTGTCCTTATGTGTAGAACATGGATCACAGCTGATTTCACATGGCTCCTGTGAGAATCAAGTGTGGAAAACGTCCAGCGGAGTGCTTTGCAGATAGAGACCTCAATGCATGTCCATTTTCTTTCTGTTCATTTCTCCTCTTCCTGTTCAAGTGGAGGCTGATTCATTACACCTTTATCACATCCCCTTCTTTCCTATCCCACTGAAACACTTCTGAAAAAAGGTCGTTTCAAAAATCAACTTACTTCTATGTATTTGTACCAAACTATTGAGAACTGATACTTAAAAAACCAATTCCATTTATAATGTTGTCAAAAGCATAAAAATACCTGCAAACAAATTGAATGAAAGATGGAAAAAATTCAATACTGAAAACACAAACATTGCCAGGCAATATTAAAGATATAAATAAATGTGAAAATGTAGAATGTTTGTGGACTGAAGCATTGGTATTAAGATGTCAGTTTTCCCCAAATTGATGGTTTCAACACAATCTTCATCATAATCCGAAAAGACTTTCGTTTTTAAAAATAGAAATGGAATGTGGAATGTCCTAATGTTCTAAAATTAGGAAATTTGGAGATTTCCTTGAAGAGTCAAAACAATTTAGAGGGGCCAGTGAGATGGCTCAGCGGCATAAGCACCTGCCTGGCAAGCGCAAGGGCCCGAGTTCGACTCCCGGGACCCACATACGAAAAAAGGGCCAGTGATATCGCTCAGCGGCATGGGCGCCTACTGGCGCGTGAGGTCCTGAGGTTGAGCCCCGGTACCCACAAAAAAAAAAAAAAACCAATTTAGAGAAAGGGAAAAAAGTTGGAGTGTTTACACTACCTGACATCAGGATTTGCAATGACAGTCTACAGTTACTACAACAATGTAACACTGACATAAGAATAGATAACTAGATCAATGGAACAGAATAAAAATTCAGATATAGACCCATATTTATATGGACAATTCACTATTGACAAAGTGTGAATTGTCAAGGCAATTCAATGGGAGAAAAGATAGTCTTTTTAAAATAAGCAGTGCTAGAACAAGTAGATATAGCAATTGAAAAAAATTAACTTTGACTACTACCTCACCATATACAAACATAATTCAACATTCATGATAATAAAAGATATAAAAGCAAAAACTATAAAAGCTTTATAAGAAAATATAAGCTAATATCTTCCTGATCTAGAAATAGACAAAGATTTGATAGATTATAGAAAACAATAACTATAAAATAAACAATGAAGTAGTCTTAACAAAAATTAAAACTTCTGCTCATCAAAGGAAGCCTCAACTTAGGCAAGCAATAAAAACATATCTGACAAAGGTCTTGTAGTAAGAATATATGAAGAACTATGACTTAATAACCAAAACACGACCCAATTAGAAATGGATAAAACACCTTCACAACTTCTTCACAAAGGAATACATTCAATTGGCCAATAAGTACATGAAAAAATGCTCAACATCATTACTCATGAAGGCAAGTGAATTAAAACTGTAATGCAATACCATTTCACTCACCAGACCGGCTAAAATTAAGAAGACTTACAACATCAAGTGTTGTAAGTGAATCGACATGAATTTTCATACGTGGCTGATTGGAGTATAAAATTGTGTAATCACTCTGGGACTTTATTATGAAGTTAAATAGATACTGCACTGTGACATAGTAATCCCACTCCTAGATATCTAGCAAAGGGAAATGGAAACAAATGTTTATAAAAAATATGTAAAAGAATGTTCATAGCAGCTTTATTCATGGGTGGTTAAAAATGGAAGCAATACAAATGTCTATCAGAAAGAGAATGGATAAATAGATTTGGTGTATTCATATAATGGAATACTATACTATGATAAAAGGGATCAACTACTGATACATGCAATGACATAGATAATTAATTCTTAGATATTAGGTTGTGCAAAAGAATAGAGATACAAATAGTACACATGTGCGTACGATTCCATTTGTATGAAGCCCCTGTTCAGGCAAAGCTAATCTATAGTGATAGAAATAGATCCACAGCTGCCTCTGGATAAAGGCTTGATTAGCAAGGTATATCAGGGAAATTGGGTGATAGAATTATACTGTGTATTTTAAAAGGGATGTGGGTTACATAGGTGAATTCATTTATCAAAAGTCATTGAGTTGTACAATTAACTCGTTTATACTGAAGATTGAAATCTTTTTGAATTTTTGCATGAAATTCATATATGCTACCTAGAAAAATTCAGTGAACAAGAATTTGTAGAGAACACATTTCATTATGCTCCATTGTTATGGGTGTTCCCAAACTGCATCACTAGGCATTGAAGGGTTAAGATCTATTCATTTCATTGTGTTACCTTAAAGAACCATAAAAAGGTATGGACCCTACTGAGTAGGTTTGCTTTTTCACAGTGGTATGGACTGGCAATTCTGAAACCACTTTCTGTTTATTTGGGCTTGAGCAAACAAGAAAATATATAACTACAATGGCAACCAGGATTCCAATTTTTGAAGAAGGGAGTTAAAAATATGGAGAGAAAACTAGAATGTAGCTCTGTGGTACTGGATTGTCATGAGAGGAATCAGTATGAACTCTGAGTTTTAGTGTCTTTATTTTTACATAGACATAGGATGTGGATATAATTATAGACGTAGAAATAAATACAGGTATAGGTATGTGTGTGTGTGTGCATTCCTAGATCTGTCCACTGGAGGACCTGGAACCAAAGAACCAGTAACAATGAACATTTTCTCCATATATGATATGTGATCAAAAGATATGGTGAATGTTTAAATTAAAAAAAATTCTTACAATAAAAGACACATTGCATTAACCCCCTTCAAAATATTCCACCTTGCTCTGAATGCACTGATACCATTGTTCTTGTCACTTTTTGAAGCAGCTCTGAAAGTCTTCTTCCATGAGTGTCTTTACTGGGTATAATAAAAAATATGGTGAATGCTGCTGCTGAATGCCGGCCAATGGAAAGACAGGCTCATAAAATCATTACAGTGTGTCCTTTACCTTGTTCACTGGATCTGGCACTGTGTGACTTCTGGCTCTTCCCCAAAGTCAAAATGACTATAAAAGGAAAATGTTTGGAATCAATTCAGAACATTGAGGCAGTCAATGACAGCACAAATAAAGACATTCATGAAAGAGGACTTCCAGAACTGCTTCAGAAAGTCACAAGAGTGATGGGATAAATGTTCTGAAGTGAGGACGAGTATTTTGAAGGGGATTAATGGGAATGCATCTTTTACTGTGATAAATTTTAAAAACTTAACATTTACTATATTTGTTGATCAAATTTTATATACGTTTTCTATGTCTGTGTGTTTCTCACAATCACAGTACAGCTACCAAAATCAAGAAATTCAACATTGATACAATACTATTATCTAATCTACAGTCTATACTCAAAGTTCTTTGGCTGTTCCAATAATGTCTCCAAGTTAATTTATGTCTTGGTCCAGGACACACCCCAGGTCCATATATTGCATTTAGTTGTCATGGCTCTTTAGTCATTGTGGAAATTTAAAACATCTTCTATTTCAGTGGGCTTGTGACTGCTTTGAACCATGTGGAAGGGCCCAGGGAAGGGAAGCCCTGTGATCTGGGAAGATGGATCACTTTGCTGACTTTCTGCCTGGTCCTTCACAATAGCTCTCAGGTCTGGCTCTTGATTCCTCCCTCTGAGGCAGCACCTCAGCTGTCTGGAGAGTCTCATCCAAGAATTTCTGCAAATCCTCAGGAGGGCATGGTGGTCGGGATGGTTCTTATGTGTGATCATGAGAGAATCCCACTAGAACATTTAAAATCGAGCATATACTGAATTGTAAGTAAGGGGCCAGAGGTGCTGGAGGAGAGATGAAGAATAATCAGGGGCACCTAATACCTCAGACCACAGTTGTTTAGACACGTACAAATTTTGATTTCCTGTGCTTTGCATTAAATTGCATATTTTATTGTACATATTTTCCATTTATTTAGGTTGGCTTGCTTGGTGCACACATGTATATATCCTTTACCTCCATGGAAATACTGAGGAGCAAAGCATGCATAGTGCGTGTGTGTGTGCATGTGTGTAAGAGTGTGTGAGAATGTTAGCACATGCCTGTGAGCATGTCTGAGTGTGCCAGCACATGGCTGAGAGTGTGTCAGAGTATGTGTGTGTGTGTATGTGTACACTTTGATGTGTGTCTGTATGAGCATGTCAGAGCAGGCCTGTATGTGTGTGTGTTTGTGAATGTGTCTGTGTTGTACATTTGCCAGCACATGCCTATGGGTGTGTGTCTGAGTATGCAAGTGTGTGCCTGTGAGTGTGCACGAGTGCAAGTTGTGCACTCAGATGCAAGCATATCTGAACGTGTGCACATTCACAAGGATCATGTGTGGTAGGGGGCAGAGCCTCAAGGGATGCACACAATGGGTTTCTATTCCCCTGAGTTCAAGATCCTAACGGGAGGACTTAGGACCTGCGCTCTAAGGAAATGGGAGACACTCCTGGAAAAGGCCCAGGGATCCCCTGCAAAAAATGTGCACATCTGAAACATTTATAACATGCACATTTGAAAACTGAGGATTCTCCTTTCTCCTCAGGCCCTGACTGCTCCTACTCATGCTCACCAAGGGGAAGTGGAAGCAAATATGTGGAGGGAGGCCAACAGCAGAGTGTGTGAGGGGGGCAAGGGCTGAACTGTGGCCTCTTCAGACAGGAGAGAGACAGAGAGACAGAGAGACAGAGAGAGACAGAGACAGACAGAAGAGAGATAGGGAGGGAGGGAGTAAATAAGTCTGAGGGCAGGCAGCAGTACCCAGGAGGGAGGCTGGCTTTTGCCCTGAACTGGTCTTGGGCCTGTGCTGAGTCCCACTTCCTGTGCATGTTGGACCCCACTCCCTGAGCTTGTTTCTGTGTGGCAGAGCAGAGGAACTACTGGGGAGAGCAGGCTTTGGGTTGGAAGCTGGTGACAGACAGGGATAGCTGTCCCCTCTAACCAGGCCACAAAACAGGCAAGGAAGTCTATGTTCCCTCAGGTGAGGCTCAGTACCAGCCACCTGGAGAAATGGTGGTCTGGTAACCTCATGTGAATCCATTACAATTCCTCTTAAGGACCTCCAGATTCTCTCTGTTCAGTTCTTGCTTTGGGGTAACCATATCCCACTTGCCAAGGCAGGGAGCTGGTTTCTGTTAAGTCCAGAATGCAGTTAATCTAACAATGAGAAACAGGAGTGGCTTCCCCTTTAAGGAATTATGCACATAATCTGCATATGAATCATTTGCCGCACAAGTTTACAAGGGAGTTGAGTAAAAACAACCTCCCAAGGATAAACTCATACCAGAAGAAAATTGAAAAGCTGTTTTCTTTAGCTGGGGAATGCAGTCAGTGCTCTTTTTGGCTTTTTGAGCATGACCAACTTGCCTGATCATGTAATTGAGAAATAATGCTTTCTATTTTGGGTTATTTATGTTTTCCTTCCTTACTATATACAAATCATCAAGAATTGTCTTGCTACTAAACAGCCATCACTTACAGAGCACCCTGCTCTGAGTAGGTGCTGGAGAGACAGATGATCTGGCCCTGCCCTCTGGGGGTCCCCATGGTGGAGCAGACACCACTGTAGTACTTGAGGAGGCCAGGGGTCATACAGTTGTGGGAGTCACACAGGGCTGCTGTCTGCCTCACTTGTACTCACTTTTCTACTCCTGCACACAAAGAGCTTTTCAGATGGGGAAACTGAAGCTCAGAGGAGGAAAACACCACACCCAAAGTTGCACAACTAGTAAACTAGATTCAACCCAAGCTATATTCCTACCACAGCCCCATTTAGCATTGTGGGGCTGGGAGGGGGTCAGAGAAGGCCTTCTGAAGACGGATGTGTCAGAGAGGGCCATCAGTCCTGCGTGAGGGTGGCAGCCAGAGGTTGCACTGGGACTCTTGTACCACCAGAGAAGGTTGGATAGGAGCAGGGAATATATGAGTGCCCACATGGGTTGGTTGTGCATCTGTGGACTTGCCTTTGAAAGTCCGGGATGTAGCACGTTTATTTATTACTACCCATAAAACAGCAGATGCCTGGTGAGCCAACAGGCTGAGCATGCTGCACTATGCCCTGTGGATTCTGGAGAATATGTTCAATGATTAACCAGGTTCTGGGAAGGTGGAACCTTTGCAAAAGTAGGTGCTACCCTGATGAGCTTGCTAGTGTGACCTTGGGCAGGCCAGCTTCTCTGTACCTGTGTGTTAGTTAGCTTTCCATTGGTGTGACAAAATACCTGACATCAACTTAGAAGGAGGAAACTTATTTTGTGTCATGGTTTCAGAGGTTTCAGTCCATAATTGTGGTTCAGGCCCTCTTGCTTGGGGCCTGTGGTAGGACAGAACAACAAGGTGGGGAGCTTGTGGTAGAGCAAAGCTGCTTACCTCATGATGGATGAGCAACAAAGGAGAGGAGAGGCCAGTGTCCCAGTATCCCCTTCAAGAGTGTGGCCCTAATCCTGTAACTTCTTCCCACTGGGCCCACTTCCACAAAGTTCCACCACTTCCCAGTAGTGCTGTGGGCTGGCGATCAAGACTCCAGCACATGGCCTTTGGGGGACATTTCAGATCCAAACTATAGCACTCAGCTGCCTCTTCTGTGACACAAGGTCTCAGAGGTGGCTAAGAGGAAGGATAAATTAATGGATTAGTAACACTGCCACACAGAGTGTTATCCCTAAGTTCTGCATGGTGTCACCCTTACTGTTGTGCCAAGATCAGAGGTACTGTAGCAGCGTTCTGAGCTTATCTAGCTGGGTGTTACCTCCACAACCTCCATGCAGTTTACTCTTCCCCTTAGTCTTCCTTGGTCCCTTATGCTAAGACTGTGACAGGTCCGCAGAAATTCACACTCACTGATCCTGAGACATGAGGTTGTGTTTGCCCCTGGGTTTCCGAGCTCATGAAGCCTTGGAACCAGATTCCCCCTCCTTTCAGGGCAAGGCAGCAGGTGTGGGCCACCTGGAAGCTTTTCCCCTTCAAATGGCTGCATGTCTTGTAAATTTATCAGATACAGCATGCCCTTGGGAAGCAGCTTTGTTGTCTTGAGGCTCTTACAGATTGACTTCAGGACTGGAGGTGGGTGAACAATCTGTAGGTAAATGGCCACAGGGAGGCTCAGGGGACCCAGAGACAGGGTGATATTCTTAGATGTGATATGCACAGAACCAGCACCTCACACCAATGATAGGAGTTTCTGAGGTGCCATAGAGGCCAGATTTGCTGTCATGAGCAGCTTAATGGGTCTCATGGGTGAATCCAACCTGGCCACCAGAAGTATTAGGGTCCTCCAATAACAATGTCCACACCATAAGGCTATTGTGAAGATTTTATGAGCTAACACATGGAAAACTCTTAGCACTGATCTTGACACGTGGGAAGATCTCAGTAAGTTGTGTTACACTGCAGCAACTTCTTTATGGGATGAGCTGTTGAACACTCATGTTAATCTCTCCATCTTTCCAACCAGGGTGAGTTGACTGTACCAACTTATGCATCTATATATTTCGCTGGCCTCCAAGTCCCTCCCCTTGTGCTTGCTAAATTGTCATGTCCACTTTAGAAAATAGCAATTGCATGGCAAAAACCTGAAAACTTCTCAAATGGAACAAATATTCCCACTTAGAAAAGGGACTAGGTCCATATTGTGAGCCTCAGGTTATTCTCTGGCTGCACACTTCACTTGCCCATTTCTGGTTTTTCTTTTCTTACATCTAATTTCTATTGGGGTTCTGGTTCAGCACTGGATTAAATAACTTTTATGAGGGAGACTCAGTGGTTTGTCATTGTGTTTGTCCTCAACAATGTATTTAATTTCTCTGAACTTTAAATTCCTTATGCTGTAATGCGGGCAGGCACAACAAAACTAATCAGCTCCAGACTCTGTGGGCATCAAAAGGCATGTGAGTAAATGTTCCATGAGCACGTTCCAAGGTGAAACATATGGAAGCATTTTAGTGCTTGTGCTGAGGACAGATGAATGGAATCAGGGAGAATGCATCTGAGCCCACAGGAGCCAATTAACAGAGATGTAAAGGGTGACCCTTTCTAATGTCAGGCCTGAGCAGAACTTGTGGATTCGAGATCCTGATTGATTTGAGAGCAGCCTAACCCAGAGAGATGTTGGCTCTTTGCTCACAGATTTACATACATGTTTGTACTTGTACATGAGAGATCACAGTGACAGTAAAAGAGGGGTGAGTTGGCTGATGAGTCTCCTTCAAATTCCAGGTGTCTGGGGGGAGCAGCTCTCTTCTTTGTACCTGGATCCTCTGGGGCTTTGACAACTTGGGCCCCAGGCACAGCCAGCATGAGTTCCTCTTCCGGCAGATCCCAAACAGAGCTGGTGTAAAATACATGGCATTAATAAATATCAACAAACTTATTTCAAATGATAAAAATGTATCAATAAATTTGGCTACCATTCACCCAAGATGAGCCCAGTACATACATAGTACACAGTAGGTACTCAGTAGGTATTTGTGGGATGTATCTGACTTCAAAAATCCTTCCCTCTAACTCTACCACCTGAGGAGTGGTGGCTGCCAGTGACCTACCTCCTCCCAGGTCCTGAGAACAAAGGCTGTAATTCAGGAACACAGGATCCACAAGGACAAGGACTTGGGCTTTTGCACTGGGGACCTGGCACTGGGCCTGGGCAGCTCTTTGTTCACATGGCCAAGTCTGGAGTATGCACACCCCCATTCAGCAAGCCCACCACTCGTACTCATAAACAAAGCATTTTATAAATGTTTGTGTAAACGAGTGACCAAAAATGCAAGAAGGCTTAGCCCTGTCATTATTAATAAATAGAACTTTGTTTATAGAGTGTCAAGCTCTGTAAACAGCCCTTAGACTTGTTGAGTGTTTGAGCCCTGCCCCTGAAGTTCGACCCCTCCCTCTGTCCGACAGTGAGAAAGTCAAAGGCTCTGCAATTCTGGGAGACCACGACCTTGAGACCCAGACCCCAGGGCTGGGAGATCCCTAAATTGAGAATATGATAATAGTTGCTCCTGTATACCAACCACTGCCTCTGTTCCACATGCTTTAGGTACCTTAATCCTTCTAATTATTCTGCATGGTAATAGGTGGGATAACTGGCATTCAGAGAAGTTAAGTAATTGTCTAAGATCACACAGCTGTCTTATTGCCTCTGTCCAGGTCAGACAGGTGAAGAATAACCCCAAATCTTCTTCTTTTTTTTTTTTTTACATTTAGAGCAGAAGTTGAAAGAGGATGGGGAGGGAGATCATTGAAGAGTGTCTAGTATCAACGACAGTGTTTAAGTCCACCTGGACACACAAGAACCAAATGAACACGCAGATAAATGGAAGAGTTTTGCAGATACTCCTTGCAAACCAGCAAATCAAGCAGATACTGCACACTTCCTGTGTACAGGTTCTTGGCTGGACAATAGTTCTTTCAGCCGAACACTCAATTGATGTGAATCCATAATGAGAGACATAGAGGACCGTCAGGTCACTTAAAAAGGAAAATTCAGGGCAATGTAACAAATATTTATCACATACTTACTCTGGGCCAGGCTTGGTGCTAAGCACTGGGCCCTCAAAAAATTAAGGCAGGGCCCCTGGCTCTGGATGGTCAATGACAAATGAGGGGGGTTGGCAACATCAAGAATGAAGAATTAGTGGTCAAAGCCCTAGACATTTTGGCTTCCTCCTGACACAGCCCCCAGGCCTCCCTGTGCTGGGTGTGTTCTGCAGCGCAGCTAAGAGCAGCTCTTGAAAATCCTCAAGCCAAGTCTGGGCCCCTTCCAGGCCTGTGCTTCCGCCCCACTGTATGTGCTATGAAGATCTGCGTGAGCGGGCTCTGTCTCACGCCCCTGCATCCTGCCCTGGGCATCCAGTGGCAACAGGGGAAGTATGCCCAGCTAGCTTCAAAGCCTAAGGCCCACCCTTCCCTCCAGGGCCAGCCAGCTGTGTAGTGCTGCCACGTGGTCTGGGGATTTGAGATGCCAAGTCTGAGATTTGTATCAAAACACTGAGGCCTCTCTGTGCCCCCATCCCTCTGCTTTAGAGGCAAAGAGCATCCCCTTCTAACAGCAATCTGCCTCCTCCCGCTCCTCACTGGAGGGGACCTGGAAAATGATAAACTGAGCAGATCTTGACCTCTGATTTGCTTGCCCCTCTTTTGAGTATTTTCTCCCATTTTCTTAGCTGGGATTTTAAACAGCTACTTGTGCCTTCCATATCTTTCTCTATGCCTCCCAAACAGTGTTCTGGGCCCTCGGCTGAGATTACCAAACCTGGCTCATGTTCAGTTTTGTGTGGTGAGCTTTTAGAAATACCTGCTCCTGGTCTCATCTCTAATGAAAAGTTAAGAGTGGCCCAGAATTTTCTTTTCTTTTTTCTTTTTCCTTTTTCTTTCTTTTTTCTCTTTCTTTCTTCTTTCTTTCTTTCTTTCTTTCTTTCTTTCTTTCTTTCTTTCTTTCTTTCTTTCTTTCTTTCTCTCTTTCTTTCTTTCTTTTTCTTTCTTCCTTCTTTCTCTTTCTTCTTTCTTTCTTTCTTTCTTTCTTTCTTTCTTTCTTTCTTTCTTTCTTTCTTTCTCTTTCTTTTTCTTTCTTCTTTTCTTTCTTTTGAGAGCTTCACAAGAGCTTCACTCTGGTTTCAATTTCTGTCAACTGCATGACCCAGACTGGGCTTCCAGAGGTAAACGCTTCATTGTGTCAGACCGCAGTGCTCTGGAGAAATGTTTTTGAGAAAATGCCTATGAAGTCCTCCTTTGGGAGACTTATGATCATGGTAACATGTTAAATGACCTTATCTTTAAACAGATTAACATTGTTTAAAAATGAGTCATCAAGCTCCTTTGAGGAGAAAGTGAATATTTCCTATGATCACAATAGTTTTTTTCTGGAACTGAATGGGAAGTTTGACTCTAGATCTTTTCCTACTTTCTCCCTCTCTTCCATCAAAACATATGCATCTTGTTGTACCTGTTCTTCTGAAGGGTGCCATGGGGTCATATGGGAAGAGCAACTGGAGAAATGAATGCTGGATACTTCAATAACCTGTCAATGAGTTCCCACCTCCTTTGTAAAACAATTCTCTGATCCAATTTAGCTATATATTATTTCCATCAAGCTTTCTAATTGGCAATCATAATGAGTATGCTAGTGACATTCTAAATGTTAGACCTTGTGACCTTGTGAAGAAGGGATTTGAGCGGAAGGTAGACTATTGATGAGACATAATTCATTAATTCATTCAACCAATCAACAACCAACCAACCACCCATCACTTACTGAATGTCTACTGTGTACAGAAATGTTCAGGGCACTGGCTCAAGATCACACTTCTTTTGGTGAGACCCTGGTGTGCAAATGGATTAGAAGTTGGAGATATTTGTTATAGTATTAAGTTCAGAAAAAAGGAGAAAGGAGAAAATCAGTACTCAATCATTACTTAAAAGCTTGTTCAGATTGGTTGAGATCTCCCTCTAAAGATTCCATTCTAAAGCATTTCAAATGGCCCTATTTTAAAAAGAGGCATCTAATGATATAGTTGTTGTAGATTCTAGAAACAAACCTTCACATTTGCATGCTGGGTTTACATTTTCGTGCCTAGGAAATTATTAACTTTCATATACCACAGTTTCCTCACCTATAATAGAATAGTTATGGGATTAAACAAGATAACACATTTAAAATGCTTAGAAAAAGACCTGATTTATACCCAAGTCCCAATAAAATGTTGCCCAATGTTTGCAGAACTTAGGAGGTTTGGAGGCCACTGCACTGGTGATCAGGTTGTGGAGTTTAGAAGCCAGATCTCTGTGAAGAAAAACATATTTGCTCTTGAGGTCACACGGCTGGGACTGAGGCCAAGCTCTGCCGGCAGCCACTTATCAGCTGAGTGACCTTGAGCAAATCACAAATCGCTTAACCTCTCAGGGCTCCCATTTCCTCCTCTGTAAAACAAAGATTAAAAGCTCTCTCTTGTTTACTTCACACTTGGTTGCAAGAATAAAATGAAGTAGCTTAAGTGAAAGCCTTGTGAAGGAATTGTAAATGGCTCTTCTCATCCTGCCTTTGAGGGGACTTCCAAGCCAGTGCTCCTCCTTTGCAGTGGAGCAACAGAGTTGGAAGCTGCCATGTGGCAGGAGCTGACAGCAACTCAACCAAGCAGAGGTGAAGAGTTGAGAGAAATACAGCTGCCAGGAGCGCTTTCGCCTTTCCTTCCTTCTTCCCTCACACCCTTCCTTTATTCCTTTTTGATTCACCACTCTTTCTCTTCTCTTAATTATTTACTTTTTGATTACCCAAGTAATTCTTTCAGATGCCTCAGGCATGTACATCTTCTCCCATTCTCTCCTTTCACTGACTATCTTCCTATGGACTCCCTCCAGCTTTGTTCCCAGTCTGGAGCCCTCTAGACATCTCCCTTTCTGTCCTGCTGCTCCAGTGCCATGGGGACACCAGCTCAGGGCACACTCAGGAGCAGCACAGAGGCCACTTGTAGCCAGGGGGATGAGAGCTGGTAGATGAATGCTGTCCCCGTCTAATCCTCTGGTGGACAGTTCTGAAGAGGATCCTTCATTCTTCCTGAGAAGGTCTCCGTAGGCCAGTGTGCTTGCTGCCTGCAGCAGGGACCAGCTTGATAGTGTATCATCCTATGGTTTCTTTTTCTGGATTGATGTTCTGGTTTATCTCTTGAAATAAAGTAAGTAGTTTTATCTTTGAAGATATGAGGTATGACCAAAAATTTGGTAAAGGTTTAAATAAAAATTATTACAATAATGACCCATTACTATTAATCACCCTCAAAATACTTGCCCTCCTTTCAAACACACTTATTTCATCCTTCTTGCTACTTTCTGAAGCAGTTCTGGCAGCCTTCTTTCATGAGTGTTTTTAGTTGTGCTGTCATGGCTACCTCAATGTCCTGAATTGATTCAAAAAGTTTACCTTTCATGTCATTTTGACTTCAGGGAAAAGCCAAAATTATATGGTGCTACATCCAGTCAGTAAGGTGGACGAGAACACACTGTAATATTTTTAAGAGCCTGCCTTTCTTTTGGATGGCACTTGGCAATAACATTCATTATATTTTTGATTACACTTTGTAAAGACACTCATGAGAGAGGACTTCCAGAACTGCTTTAAAAGGTAGAAAGAACAGTGAGCTAAGTGTGTTTGAAGTAAGGGGGTGTATTTTGAAGGAGATTGATGGCAATGTCTTTTACTGTAATAAATTTTTAAAATTAAACATTCATGATTTATTTTAATCACCCCTTGTATATCTTCCCGACTATGGGGTGGCCATCACCACTGAACAGGAAAATTAAGATCAGGAGAAATAAATCCTGGGGTGTGTTGATTTATCTGCATATAATTCAGGAAATGAAAAAATTCCAAATAGATATTTCATTTGAAAGTGTAGATATAAGGAAATACCAAACTGTTTACCTAAACCACACTGGTATTTCCCAAGTAGGAAGTAGTGGTATGGTAGACAGCTTTTAACATGTTGCTCAATGATTTTACCTCTTGATATTCATACCCTGGTGTAATCCTTCCCACTTGGGTGTGGGCTGGACCCAGTGATTCTAATGGATAGAATGGAATATTGCTTCTAATTTGAATTACAAGAAGACTGTGGCTTCATTCATGGATGTCCTCTGTTGCTTTCTCACCTATTCACATTCATAAAAGCCAGCTGCCCTGCTGTGTGCTGCCCTGTGGAAGGTTCCACATGGCATGGAATGGGGGCAGCCTCCAGCCAACAGCCAGTGAGGAGCTGCAACTTGGGCTCTGGGACCCACAGCCCATGCAAAACACCTATCCTGCCAACAACTGCTGAGCTGAACCTGGAATTAGACCTTGCCCTTCATTAGTTACATCTTCAGATGAGACTGTAGCCCCCTCTGCCACTTTAACTTCAGCTTTGTGATAGACCCTGAGCCCAGGGACCCAGCTAAGTCATACCCGCATCCCCAACCCACAGACCTCTGAAATGATGGATGTTGCTGCAAAACAACTGATAACTAACCCATGTGGTGATCTAACCACCCCTTGGGGTTTTTAATCCTTCTAACTACTGCTTGCCAATGACACCATCCTAGCCCTCAACATGGGCCATGCCCATTGGTCAAGACCACTGGCTTTCAAATTTGCCTGATGACTGTAATCGTCCCCAAGAACTTAAAATACTGATACCTAATTCCCATGGTAACTACTCCAGAGAGTCTTAGATAATTAGTTTGGAGTTCGTTCTGTACATGAGCGTTTATAAAGCTTCCCAGGAGATTCTAACAGGTAACAATTTTGATAATCATTGATACAGACAAATAGCTCCTTCTCTTAGTTCTGCTTTCCACAGCTAAACCAAGTTCAAATTTTCAAAATACCATACTGTTGGGCCTTAGGATTCATGGTTTCTGTGTTTGTAACTCATCTGCTTACTAAAATTTATTTGTAACCTCAAAATCAGTACTGTACATGCAAGGCTTCTAAACTTATTCATGGATATGTGTAGAGTGGCAAAAATCTTGAGTCACTTGACATTCACATTTCCAGCTGAGGCTGAAGAATGTAACACTCTGCTTTCTTATTTCAGCTCCCATTCTGTGAGTGCTTTTTACATGGTCTATTTAGTGTCACTTTTTAATTTTAATTTTTATTTTTATTGCATTTTGATGATTTTTATTGTTTTTGCTGTTCATACTGGCCCTCAGACAGTACAGAAGAGCTGCCCAGTGCTCCTGAGTACAAGGACACTGTGCCTTACAGGTACATAAGCTTAGTTCAGGCACAAGTTACAGTGCTGCTGGCAGGCTGCTGGCTTTGAGCTCCATGTCAATGGATCAGCAAGGTTTAAGTAAGGTGTCTTTAAGCAGAAACACACTTAAAACAAGGCTATGTATTGATTGGTGGATGAAAATGTGACCAGAGGCTGACAAGAACCTACTCTGTATTTCCCTTAGGAGCAAAGGCTCAGTGTTTGCTAATTCAGTGTTCTTGGCAACTTTAGAGAACATAACTACTGTGAATAACAAGAATTAACTGTACTTTGTCTCATAAATAGGAAGCGGTATAAATACAGAGAATTCAAAAAGCATAAAACAAATTAGTTAAATTTGAGAAATATTGGCATGTACTGACTATTTACTTAGAAATGTAACCCTTATCCCTTAAATGGTTGGCAAAAGTTCACAGATGTTTTGCTTGGTCTCCTATTATTTTTTCTTTTTGTACAATTTGGGAAGTATTTTGACAGTTGGTCAAAACCAAGAGAAACCAGAAATTCTCTCCTGAAGTTCACTTTCAGCCTTCTCTCTGATAATTTTGTTCTGTTTTTATAAGGAAATACCATAATGTAGAAATGTACATAAATCCATACCATTTGATGAATTTTTACACATATATACAACCATGAAATGATCACCTGGACCAAGGTTTAGAACACATCATTTTAGATATGAGAGACATACCCCATTATACCTGGTGAGTGACATCAAGTAAGAGCTCATCCTTAAGAGAGATATCATTTCCTATACCCACAGCAGGAGCATGGCTTTTCTTTGTGTGTGTGTGTGTGTGTGTGTGTGTTTGGGTTGTGGTGCTGGGGATTATATCAGAACCCCTTGCCTGCTAGGGCAAGCATAGTACCATTGAGCCATACTCTGAGCCCTGGGGGCATGGTGTTTCTATTTAGGATGATTAACATGGCCATATATTAATCAAATATACAGGATAATATTCATATTGCAAAACCAAATAGGTACATGTATAGGAAAAGGATAATTATTCCCCCACACCATGGTGAAAAATAATATTGATATTACCTAATTAGCTAAATCTTTAAAAACTATTACTTCAGGAATAAAAGTTTTGAACAAGGTAATATTTCTTCTTATCACTGGGCAAATATTTATGGATAGTCACTTTAACAAAATTTATTTAAGTCAGTGCCTTCTAAATACTTTTTTGGCTTACAAATATTTCAATAATATCTCAAGGAATCAGATGTGCCCAGTACGTGTTTCCCACAAGATATAGCAAGGTTTGTGAGATGATTTTTCATTCATAGCTGTCTTCTGCTGATTTAATGGCTTGCTTTATTTCTGAGAAACATATCTCACCAAAGTAGTTTGTGATTATGAGTGTGAGAAACATCTTCAAAGTAGTTTTTGTTATAGGTTGTGTATAATTTTTTTTTAAAAGAGAGAGTTTTGGATATTGCATTATGGAGTTTTTGGTGTACAAAGACCTCGAGCAGCCCTGGCTTTATCCATTGGAAGATCTGTCTCTAAAAGCAAATAACCTGTTTTATCCTCTCAGAGACGGACCTTTTTTGCCCTACCAGCGTTTACAGTTACAGAGTTGCCCTAGCTACAAAGAAACAAATTGAAGAAGTACTCATCACTGATGTGCGGGAAGTTGCACTCATCTCCACTTTGACTAATAAGGGATGATAGGTACAAGCCTTTGCATGTGGCCCATTGCTAACAGGGAGTTTGGGATAGGGAGGGTTACCGCGATGATGACCCATCAACATAATAATGGAAAAAAGAGACTATTTGGTTTAAAGCGAAATATTAGTCTTTAAAGGAAAGAAGGCAAAAGAAAAGGAGGGAAGCATTATGCACATCAAAAGAAAAAATGGAAAAAGAAGCCAGTGGTAGTGTTCGAAGGCCTGTTGAGCGGGATATGGAGATTTGGCCTTTAAAATGACAGGCAATGAGCCAGAAACTATAACCAGTTGCTGTGATGATCAAAGTGACTCCACATGAGATGGTGTCCTGAAGCTGGATGAGAAATTGGTTGGTGTGTTTCCCACATCTGTATCAGGGGCTTTGACGATTTTGTTGGAATTGGGTTTGAGTGTGTGTGTGGGAGCACACATGTGCTTGTTTCCATCTTGTGTCTTTCCTGGAGATGTGATGAAGCATAGACCATCAGTGAGATGAGATCTCCTAGATTCTCATGGTCAGAGGCTTCATATTCTGCATCATTTCTTAGGCATAAAATGCCTGGCCTCCTCACCTTCCAAATCTTAAGAGTAAAGTGAAAATGATAGATTCTCATGGCCTTGTTTTCTGTGCTCTTCTTCTCCCCAGGGGAACTGAGGAGTGATAAGCAGATGTGAGAAGCAGCCACCAGAGGGGTCCAGGGTGGACAGACAAGGCCACAGGCAGGTGTACAGATCTTGGGATGGGAGGGTGGAGTGTTCTTGTGAGCATGGGACTGCAGGAAGGAGGCTGACTGGTTGACCGCTCAGTCGCCACTCAACAATCAGATGCTGGTTCTACCTTAAGGAGCAGTGTTAGCAACAGGGTCTGAAATCCAGATGAGAAGATATCGGGGGTTCAGTGGAAAGGCAAGCAATAAAGCAGGAATCCCACAGAAAGGCCCATCAGCCTTGAGGAAATCATTTCAGATACAGCTAGGTACTGGGTCAAGGTAAGGAGAGGATCTGAATTCATCACCCATCCTCCTCCTCATAATCCTGTCTTGCACCCTGAAGTGTGTCTGAACTTCTGCCTGTCCCCTCCCACGTGTCTCAACCCTCCTGCTAGCAAAGCCTGAGTAGCCGGTGACTCTGCCCTGAGTCATGCTTCTGCAGGGAGACTCCTTATACCTCGAGGAAATTCAGTTCAGTCATCCTGAACCAGTCTTCTCTCAGAGCAGAACAGAATGTGTGTTTATGGATTAATACGTGTGATGGCAACAGTCAAGGGGGCACATTTGCCATCACGCTTAGTGCAGAACTCCCCAAATGTTCTGGAAAACTGGGGTGAGGAAGAGGAAGAAGGAGGAAAAGGAGGAGGACCTCTCAGACTCTCCTGGGTGTCTGATGACTAGCAGGTACCTGTCAATCTAAATTATAAACAGATTCTCCAAAAATAAATTTTAGCCTGGAGTCACAATAAATGTGAATAGGCATTGCATAAACTATGAGTGTACTCAGGAGGTTGAGGCAAGGTGAGATTTTAAAGGCAGAATGAGGAGGATGACATAAGGTATTTTAAAATAATTGGATCAATAACAAGGGTGGTATCAGCCCAAGGTAGGAGAGGGAGTTGCCGGACACATGTCCTGTGGAAGCGCTCCCTGTGTAAAATCGCAGTGGCCCTTAGGCAAGGTTGCGGTTCTGGCAGAGTCTCCACGATACTTCCTGTTATTAGGCATGCATGATGCTTGAAAACCCCTTCTTCATAATCCCCTGGCTTTATTTATTTTTTGTTAGGATTTTATACAAGTGACTCCGTTTTGATTTTGACTATTTTCACATGTCTGAAAAGATTCTTCAGCAGCTCTATTAAAAGAAGAAGAAAAGAACAAGGAGGAGGAGAGGAAGAAGAGGAAGAAGAAGAAAAAGAGGAAGTGGAAGAGGAAGAGAAAGGAGGAGGAGGAGAAGAAGGGAGATTCATTCATAGAGATCATTCTAGAAACTGTCTAGTCATAATCATCACCAAAGGCAAAAACAAAAATAAAATTATCATTAATTTAGCATCTCCCTTGGGCTAGGACTCTGTTCTATGCTTTTATATGTTTTCCAATTAAATACAAAAATTCTATAAGTGGGCAGAATTGATGCCTTGTGTTTTTTAGAACATAACATTTTTCTACATTTCCTGCCCTGGCTCCCCTTATTTCCACCTGGGAGTCATTAGATGTTGGCTGGAGTTGGAGTGATGCAGATTGCTCTTCTGGGCTACCCTCAAACCTCTGAGCGACCATTTATACCCTGTCTTTTCTCCTGATGGCTGGCTTAGTGAGATGATCCCAGTGGGACCCCAAGGTATGTGGAGTTCAGTAGGGCCATGGGTAGGGAGGAGTGTGCATTCCTGAGCTTGAAGAAGCCCACCCAAGCGAGCTACACTACTAGAAACAGTCATGTTCAACTTCATATGAGGAGGAAATAAGCGTTTTAGTGCACTGAGTTACTGAGATTTAGTATTATTTGTCATAGCAGCAAATACCTATTTGAATACACTAGGTGTTACATGCATTTGGTGCATGACCAAAATGGTACAGAAAGAATAAGTGGCAAACAGTGCTTAAACTCAAATCTGCACCATTTTAGAGTTCATAGCATTTTGAGGTCTCTCAGCTACTATATTTGATATTCTTTCATTGAGATTTCATCAGTGTTCAATGGGAAGCTACAGGACCATAGTGAATTTGGTCTAGGGCCCACTCCCCCAGGATCCATTGTTTGTCTGTGAGTTCAGCTGGCAGTTGTCTGGGGCCATGAAGATGACAAGTGACAGTGCCCTTGTGCTGCCAACCTGGGCCATTATTTCCGGAGGACATTCTTGCTCCTTTACAGAAACATTCCAGTAGGGAAGAATTTTGAGGACCGATTTGGAGGAAACAACTCTTTGAGGGACAGAGGTGTGGGGGAAGTGGAGAATGTTTGATTGCAACTACTTAAGTGTTTTTAAGGAAGGGAACATAAAGATGGGACATAGGTCATCTGGGGGCAGATGCTCTCAACTGAGAACATGGCCTGTACCAAGAAAGCATTTGGAGGCCCGCATCGAACAATATTCTCTGGATTTGAGTGCTCGCTGTGTTCCAGACACAGTGGTAGGGAGCACACGGCAGGATCTCTGAGTTTTGCTTGGGTGACCAGGGAAGTAAGCCAGCAATTACAGTGCAATGTGATGAGTGCTGTGCAAGCTGCCTTTGAAGCCCTCACTGAGGAATGACACTCCGCTGGGCCTTGGGGTTTGGGAAGTCCTCCTGAGGTCACAGAGGCATCCCAGGAAAGCCATCGGCTCTTTATCCTGCTGAGAGCAGAGTGTGCTGGGAGGACAGTGAGAGACAGAGTGGGAGAAGTGAGGGTGACAGAGTGTAGCACTGTGTTAGGGCATTGAGGATGACGGTCACTGAAGGCTTGTTAGCAGGGATGATGTAATCTGGTTTGTATTTTAGAGAGGCCCTTGTGGCAGCTGTGTGGGAATGGAATGGTGGCGCCAAGACTGGAGGCTTGCAGAGATTGTTACAGTGATTCCAGCTGTGGAGCACTATGGGCTGGGGAAGAGGGAGAGAAGTGCGTAGCATCGCTTCATCCACACCTCTGCTAATAAAGCACCCTATAGGGCCTAGTCTGGGTATGGGCCTGACTGAGGCTGCTCTTCTCAGTTCTTTTCATCTCTTTCAGCCTGTGACATGGAAGGGGAAAGTCTGGACCATTCCCTTTAGATGGGCATCCATGCACAAGTGAGGTCATGTCTCCGAAGCTTCCTAAGAAACCAAAGGACAGGTACCTGCTTGGCTGGGTGTAGAGATGTCAGGAAGCTTCTGGTGCTGGGTGGGGGCACAGGTAGGTGACTGTGGCACTGGGGGTTGCTCTGGCTTTGAGAGTATGGTTCTGACACTTGTTGGAGGGCTCTGCCACTGGAGCCCTTTGCACCACAGAGCTGTGTCTCAGAACTGCTGAACCTCTTGAAAATGGTGGAAAGAATGAGGGTGTGGGAAGGGGGAAGGGGGAAGGGGAAAGGAGACTTCTGAACAGGTTAGCTGGCCCATGTGGAATGTAGCTGTGGGCACCTCATCTTCAGAGTTGAACAATCTTCATCCACTCCTGAGGCTGCCCCAGGCCAGCAGTATCCTTCTTGGGAAGCATCCCTGACAGATTTACGAACAAGGGGCCAGGACTGGACCATAAACTGCTACAGATCTACAGTGCCTTGGGTTTGCTGGGGGCCTAAAATTCCTCACAACTAAGTCTTCAGATGTCCCTTTGGACTCTGCTATCTGAGAGTGGACACTTTCAAGGCCCAGCAGAGAATTCCCATGATGCTGTTTTCTCAACATCTCATCTCAACACCCTCCAACAATCTGTTATTTCTGGCATTTTCACTTGGCAGGACACCTCCGGGATGTTGCTCCGATGAGAGGCACTTCAGACCTCACTGGTGACAGCAGCATTTCGCTGACTCAGAGAAGCTGGAGCTATGACCTTCCAACCTGTGTCTAGATCAGGGCAGTGACTGGAAAAGGTTCTGCCATAGCCAGGTCCCTGGGCAGCCCTTGGCTGGCTCACCAGTAAGCAATTAACCCTGCCAACTTCAATTCCAGCTCTGTCTGATTTTTTTGAACTAGGAACATACAACCAGCCAAATCTCACTTATTCTTGTTCAATAGGGTGCTGGAGATTGTATGGAAAAATGAAATAAAAAAATAAATCCAAAATAGTGTCATTGAGATTGAATTTCTTGCTCCAGCAACATTTTTAGATTTTCAGTTGCCTTCAACTTTTTATTGGAAAATATTACAAATTTACAAAAGGAAATAGAATATGGTAACAAGCCACTACGTACCATCATGATATAACATCATCATTGACCATTATCTGTTCAGAACAAATTCTATTTTATCTATGTTTTCTTATCCCCCTATACTATTTATAAGCAAATCTAGACTTCATATCTTTTCTTAAAGATAGCAGTCTGGGGCCATGAAGTTGGCAATGACAATATTCTTCTGCAGCCACATGAAGCATTATCTTTTCGGGGCATTGTTATTCCTTTACAGAAACCTTCTGGTAGGGAGGAAGTCTGAGGACTGAGTGGAGGATGACACTCTTCGAGGGACAGAGATATAGGGAGTGACTTTTTAAAAATTCAGAATGTGATCCTGATCAAACTTTTTATTCAAATTGCTAATAGGGAAGAAATTAAGATATTTTCTTTTCCTATGACTATTAAAGTTTGAAAAGAAGGAGGAGATATAGACATTGGCAGTTCATATTCAATAATTGCACAAGAATACTCTCTAATTGAGACTGGGATCTGAAATACCCTCATCCATTCCTTTCTGGCTGTTACGAGGAATTTGTATTTGGATGCGGGGGACAATGAGAGGGAAGTTTTGTGTATCAGTTCTTAGGGTGGAGATGGAGAGTAGTAGGCAGCTGATCCTCCCCTGGCTATATATATTTTTGGGGGGTGGGGGTGGGGAATGATACTAGGGATTGAAGTCAGGGCTTTTGTACTGAGTTACATCCTCAGTCATTTTTATTTTTATTTTTATTTTTATTTTGAGACAAGAGTCTTGCTTAGTTGCCCAGGCTGGTCTCAAATTTTTAATCCCCTTTCCTTAGCCTCACAAGCCACCAGAATACTAGGTGTGTGTCACCATGCCCAGCCCCATAATGATTTTTTTGTTTTGTTTGTTTTGGAGACACTATGTAGCCCAGGCTGGCCTTGAATTTAAGATGATCCTCCTGCTTCAGCCTCCTGAGTGCTAGGATTACAGGTGTGCTCCACCATGCCTGGCTCCCAAAAATGACTTTTGATTCCCCTGTGAAAGAGTTGTAGGTAGAAGCTCAAGCAGCTAAACAGTGAGGGATGCATGAGATCCTGAGGGTGAGGCAACGTGCACACCAACGTGGCCCCCAAAGGTTTGGGTTTTGAAAATCTTGGGAGACAGGAGACTGTGATCTTTGACACCAGTGGGAGTGGCCATGGAAAGGGGCAACAAAGAAACAAGAGAACAAAAATATTGCCTGCACTTTGCTGGTAGGAGCTGACGCACTGATCTAAAACCACCTATGAGATATTTCTGAGATACACTTTCCTTAGCAGGGATGAGGTAGTTAGGCTGCTTTCCAGCCCCGAGAACTAACTGTGCTGAACTTGGATCCAGAGTGGAGATAAAATCAGGTAGAGGGTTAAGGCCAGAACTGGCTTTTCATCCTCCCTTTGCTATTTTGAACTCCTTGAATTTGGAAAGCTAATAAATGTTTTCTCATTTGTAAAACAGAAGTCCCTCCCTATAAAGTGTTTGTGGGGGACAAATAATTAATTCATGCAAAATGCTTAAAACAATGCCTCTCCCATGTTAGGGACACAATATGCTAGATACTATTACTCTTATTGTTATCACTGGTATTCCAAAGATGATGATGCAGAGTAGAAGTGTGGTCCACTGGGTAAAGTCCAGCATCCTAAGCAAATGTACCAGGCAATGCTTGATTACTACTTGTTCCCCATACGTACTTGTGCCCTTTCCAACCTTTCCCTCTTCCCAGGACTCTCTTCTGTCTGCCTGCTGAGGCTCTAAACCTTTCCCAAGGGCATCCTGGGAAGTAATATTCTCTACCGAGCATCTCAGGATGCACCATTGGCAAAACTTCACCCTCTCCTGAATGCTCAAGGCTCTTGTGCTAGTGGTTGACATGATCCCATAGCTCAGTGCTATGCCCTAGAGGACCCATGTTACCCAAGTGGCAGGATTATAACTCCTGAAGTCATGAACTCCATCTTGTTTAATTCAACTGCCCCTGAGTAAGATGGGCCCTTACTTGTTGTTGGGGATTCAATGTGAGAAAGACACAGTTCTAAAGTTCCAGCTGGAGAAATTGATAAGTAAACAGATAACATGCAAGGTGATTAGACCAAAATCAGATATTACCAAAGTTCTCTGGGAACCCTCAGGGAGTGAACTTTTAATTCATTTTCATACCTTCTACAATGCACACTATCATATACCAACAGGTGCTCAAGAAACCAAAACAAAACACAAAACATAGCTGAATGGAAGAGACGATTAACACAATGTATACTTAATCCAACTCTCTCCTGACTTCTGTGCATTGTGACCTTGTCTAACACTTCATTCAAGATTTATAGCCGTGAGAAGAGTCTACTTGGCATTCCTTCTCTAGGTCTGGACCAAGAACAATCCTATTGTTCCTGGGTTTGGGGGTGCTGGGGACTCCTTCCAGAGAATCTTTCCAGGTTCTTTTTGTTCTGGACAAAGAACTGGACAAAACAAGTGGAAAAAGTAGTGAGGTTTTACATTTATTAAAGGCAGGAAAAGAAATACGCTCTCCAGATTGAATGAGGGCCAATTAAGAGTAGGAAAAGAAGTATGATCTACAGAGTGAGAGTGGGCCAGTGTGAAAGAGAGAGCACAGTGGCTACAAGCTTAATGGCTATAATCTTTTTTATCTCCAACTCCTCAGGCTGATGTCAGATCTAGATCATCCTATCAAAAACCTGCTTGAGTTCTCACAAGAAGAATTGAAGCTAGCACTTTCTGATCGGCTCCGGGTGCAGGCCTTGGGTGCATGTCTCCTGGATGTCCACAATTGACAGGTCACACCCATGGCCATACCCTAATCTCCTGCCTCACTGTAAAGCAGTGGTAGCAAACCTATGGAACAAGTGCCCCGGGCTGTTTGTATCATTGAAAGTTCTAAAAGGTTTGCCATCACTGTTGTAGAGGGAGTGGATGTGCTGAATTCTGAATGGAGGATGTGATCTGTATTTTTTCCACTCTGCCCCCTGCGTTTCTGGCTCCGTCTTAACTGGGAAGGAAGGAACATCATAGTTGCCTGGTTGGACTGGACCTAAGATGTCTTGTATTGGAGCATAGAAGATATTCTGTATCACTACCCAGGACCGATGTGAGGACTTCCTGATTAGTTGAGAGTTGCTCACTGTGAGGTGAGTGACAAGGAAGGGAAGGCAGGGGAACATGGAAAATAAGACAGCCATGTCCTGACCTCCACCCCTTCTAAGAAAGCAGTCCTATCTGGCTAAGACTGAAGAAGAGTAAGGTTAGAGTTAGGATAGTCAGTAAGCAAATCTCAACAAGGTGTTTTTGAAGCCTTAGTCAAGGTTAAACATTTTCTTTCATGGGCATTGCATTAGTCCATTTCTATAGCTATAACAAAACACCAGCGATGGGTACTTTATAAAGAAAAGAGGATTATGTAGCTCATGATTTTGGAGGCTGAAAGTCCAAGATCTGGCTTCCATGTCTGTCCAGCCCCTGGTGAGGGCTCCTTTGCCTGCATCACAGTGTGGCAGAGAAGCAAAAGGAAATTTCCACCTGTGGAAGAGGTCAACTGCGAGGGGTGGTTTCAACTTATAACAACTCATACTCAAGAGAACAAACTGGGGTCCTTTGAGAACTACATCAATCCCTTCTAAGCACAGTACCCTCAGTGATATAATTCCTTTCTACTAAGCCCCACATCTTAGTTTATACCATTTCTCAACATTACCACAGGGAGGACCAAGTTTCCAGTACATGAAGTCTGGGGAACGCACTTGAACCATATCCAAACCACAGCAGCCATGTTATATCCATGATCTTTATAATCTTGCTCTCAGCCCATGAAAATCTCCATCCCCTGAACTTCCCTGAACTTAGTGATCATGCCACTTATTTGTCATGTGACACGTTGCCTTGGGGTTGTTATTTTATAAGTAATAGTAATAAGCCATGTTTCTAGAGAACTTGCTATGTACTAGGCTCCCTACAAATAATATTTATTTATTTTTAAATTTTTTTTATTTTTTATTTTTTTGGTGGGTACTGGGGGGTTGAACTCAGGACCTCACGCTTGCCAGGCAGGCGCTTATGCCACTGAGCTATCTCAACAGCCCAATATTTAATTTTGACAACAAAGCTCAGAGGCAAGAACTTTTATTATCCCTATTTCATAGGTGAGGAAACCAACATTTTAAGACATAGTATGTAACTTGCCCAAAGTTATGCAGCTGGTAGCAAGCAGTGGAGCTGTGCTGTGGGCCCTCATCAGTCATGAACTAGCAACCTTGGCTTTGTTATCTCTAGGAACTATAGCGTAAGCTCTTTGAGAGCCAATGTTATGATTCAGTTTTTCTGCTATGCTCAACACAGCCACTGATTGATTGCCTGCTTGATCCTCAAGATTATTTTAAACAAAATAGAATATGTTTCTTTTAAGGAGTCCAAATCCCTTAGAAGATCATTTCCAACTTGTTTCCAAAAAAATCCATGAGCAATAGCAATCCATTACTTTCCAATCTTGTGGTCATCTCCCCTCTCCTGGCCCCACACTGACCTTTTCTTATCTCTCTCTCTCTCTCACACACACACACACACACATATAACTAAAATAAAGCCAGGAGTAAGAGAGACAGAGGCTCAAATCTATCTCAAAAAAGAACTTGAAGTTATTGAATCAAAATTTCACAAAAATGCTGAATTCAATTTTAGCTGGGGATGGGGGAGAGACTAAATCCTTGAAGCCCTGCCTGTTTTGGTTATGGGCCATTGTTTAAATATTTTTTGCATTTTCCCCCCAAAGACTGCATTTAAATTAGGAGGTGGCTGAAAGGGCATGTTATTTATGTATTTGTGCCTCTTGATTATGTTTGGCTGCCTGCAGCTTTTTTGAGCCACCAGGGAAGGTGTGCTTTATATAGCACTAGAGGGTATGTGTGAAATGTTCTTTGAATAATGACTGCAAGGTGCTCAGAGAAGACTTGACTTTATTTAGACATTCAATTTCTTCACAGTTTCCTCCCTGAGAGAACTCTTGGCTTCATCTCCAGACGGCATGTGTGTGGTAAGAAAAAAGGGGGTCTGGACGGAGAAGGGAGGGTTGATTGTAGCATCAGGGAATAATAGATTTTTTATTATGAGGGAGATTACGTCATTCATACTTGAAATTCCCATGTGGTGCAGTTTGATGAAATATTTATATAGTCCAGGTTACCCTCAGCTACCCAGATAGCTAATGTTCCCCAGGCATTGTACTTCTCAAGGAAGAGTAAAAATTATCCAAGCCACTTGATCAAAGATAAAAGTTCAGAGATGGCACTGATAGGTGCGTTCTTGCATGAAGAGTTAATACCCTAAAATATTTGCTAACACATTATCTTCAAAATTTATGAAACAATACATTAAGCACTGCCTGTGGAAAGGAGACCTATCCACAAAAAAAACTTGTGCACTTAAAAATATGTATCTACATACAACTGAATTACGGCTGAGAATTAGTCTCCCCTATAGTGAACACTTGGGAGAGAATTACATATTGTATCATCTGTGATTTATCTGGCCCAAATGCACAGAAACAAGCAATAATCTTGAGTTGGATCAACTGCCCCATCCTCACGGTCTCTCCCATTCTGAGATGAGGATTTCAGACCAGATGCCTTCATCATTTATAAATCACAAAATAAATAGAGAGCTGGCAATTCTACTATGTTATTCCCAGGGAGTGTGCTCCTTGTTTTAAACTCAATTCATTAAATATTTGGGAGCATTTTCTATGTTCTGGGTGCTCCATCCAGGGCAATTGGGGATTCAAAGATGAACAGGACTCAATACGCCTGAGCCCAGGGCCCTTAGGAGCAGTCCACTTGCTGTAAGATTTCCTGAGAGAATGTGACCTCTGGTGAGGGTATGGAGGACTCTGTAGAAATTGGCCTTCCTGGTAAACACGCAGGAAAGTGTGTGCTCTTCCTGTGTCCCGTGGAAACCTGAGGGTGTGAGGGCAGTCTCTGTCTTGGGTTTTGGTGGGGCAGTAGCCTTGCTCCTCATTTCTGGCCAGTACTCACTTACAAGTAAATGGCAGAGGACAGGGTCTTCTTTCCCACAATGGAGGAGGCTTGGGGGATGCTTGCCTTTGCCCAAGTCATGAGCATGGGCATGAGTAGAAACCCAACATTCAGGATAATAGCTTAGGAGTGATAAGTGTCCAGCTCTGTCCAGCTTCTGGGCTGCCTCAGTCCAGTTTCCTCTGAAGTCAGAACTAAGAAGAGTGATGCAAGGGACAGTGGTGACGTTGGTTCTGGGGTATCATCTTCACCCCAGGCAGCTGGTGCTGGCTTCTCTAGGGGGTGCATTTGCACATTGGCAGGCTCTCTGGTGTCCCTCCCCAACCCAAGGTCCTCAACACTGCAGCATTTCCTGATGGGCTGATGTCTGCTCCTTCCATTCCTTGTGTTTTAGGTCAAATCCTCTGCATCTTAGTGGCAGCTGCTTGAGACGCCTCCTTTCCAGATGACCCTGCCCCCTTCTGCAGCATCTACTGAGTACACTGGACAGTCATGATGCCCTGAGAAACCAAAAGGCAGAAGAGCCACTGGGCTGATGCTGGCTGGGTGTTCGGATTCTGCTGGGAGACTCCAGGCAGGCACTGGTCAGTCTTCTTTCCCAAAGGACCCAACTTCCAGGGTCATGATGTGTTCAGTAACTTCCAACACAGCATCAAGGACAGGCCAGTCACCTCCCCCAGCCATCAGATCACTGGGGCATGTTGGGATCCTCTTCCTTAGCTTGTAGTCAGAGTATAGGAGTGGGGAAGGAACTCCCTCTGGGGTGTCCATTCCCAGACTGTCTCCCAAGAGAAAAGGTACTGTAAAACATCTCATGAAGCACCTGAAGGGCTGCATGGGTACTGAGTTAGGCGACTTAAAAGCATAGAGAAGGAGAGGCCCTGACAAACTGGGATTCCCTTCTGAGATGTTAGGTTGACTTTGCTCCTGAATTGTAACAAGATGATCTGTACCTTCACAAGAAATTGCCTTTGTTCTATTGTTTGGTGGCTGTTCCACAACTCTTAAGATCTATGTGCCCACAGCTTCCCTTGATCCAGAAAACAGGACACGCCAAGGAGATGAAAAGCTTGGCTGAGCTGAGCTCCAAGGGAAATCCTGGTCATTAAAGAGAAAATGTCCCTCCGGAAAGACGCTGAGTTCCTCATAACGCGAGAATCTTCTTTGATGAGAGTTTTTTACTGGGTATAATGTTAAGGCACAGGGCCGGGAGCCAGGAATACCTGGGTTTCCACTGTGCAATTCCATACCTGGGCAGCCCAGCAGAAGCCCACGGGCATGTGCAGCAGGGTGGAGGCTGGGATCCCCTGAGGAAGGACTTCCTAATTATCAGTTGCCTTGCAACACAGGGTAGAGGGCTTCCCGTCACTAAAGATGTCCAGCAGAGACTGCACAATCACATAGTCAGGACTCCACAGTGTCAGAATCTTTAACCTCTAAGACCTATTTCTTGCCAGACCTATTAAATTGAAATCTGCAAGTGTTTTTTTTTTTTTTATTTCCCTCTCCCCTAGAACCATGTGGAAAGAAGGAAGGAATGTCTGTTGCCCACAGCCAAAAGGCCTCAGAAACCCTGATGATTTGGAAGCTCTGATTACTATCTAGCCCTGGTTTACCTAGCCTTAACATCATCATTTTCCTACTGTTTTATTCCTATGTTGTAAGGTCAGCTGAGGTTTGACCCTTTATCTTGGGAAGTTATCAGGAACTGAAGATGTCAGAGTTATACCTGATCAGGGAACCAGAGTTAGAATACATGCAACCCTTCATTTCCCCCCATTCCCTACTGGGACAGATTCACGGCTGTGTCTGAACACACCAGAGCCATGGGGAGCAGCCACTCACCCAGCTGGGACTTGAAGGTGTCCAGAACTTTCTATGTATAGGCACCACCATGTTTATCATTCAAATTTTGCTTTATCTCAAGGGCTTGCATTTGGAGGCGGAGGTAAGGACCACTTTTCATCTCCCAAGCAATGTGATTCTGTGGCAGTGCAATTGCTTAAAAAAATTAAAAACTAAAAGAATGCAGAAAATACATTTGAACATTTCTCCCTTGGAGTGAGGCAATTTCTGTACAAATGCAATTCCTTTGAGAGTTGACTTCTTAACTCTATAGCACCCTCTGAAGTTTTAATCTATTAGATTACCTAAAACAGAATGATCCAGAAAGAAGGGATGCGTTACTTGTCCATGAATGTGTTGGTTTTCTGTATGATGGGTGATAGGTTGGTGGGAAGGGGATGTTTAGATCCAGGGTCCAGAGAAATCCCAGGATCATGACCCACCTGGGCTGCAGGGCACTGTAAGAATCAGCCACTCTTTTTTTTTTTTTTTTTGTGGGTACCAGGGGTCGAACTCAGGACCTTGCGCTTGCCAGGCAGGCACTTATGCTGCTGAGCTACCTCACCGGCCCAAATCAGCCACTCTCGCATCATCAACCTGTGCTTCTCGGAGACCCTGGGATGGATGAAAATCTTCTCCTATCCCCTCTTTCAGCACAGGGTCTCTGCTCTGCTTTGTAGACTAGCCTGGCTCATGAGATTCTCTCTAGAAGGATCTTAGCTGAGGACAGCTGCTGATGCTGTCCACATGTCTCATACTGTAGATGAGGGGCCTGGGGCTCAAGACAGGAGAGGAGTTCATGGTCATGGGATTGTTAGCACCAGCTTGGACCAGGGTTCATTGCCCTTGTGCAGCCAGGCCTGGTGGGTATCAGGGTAGCTACTGCTCTATTTGCTGTAAGAGGAGCAGAGCACTTTTGAGAAAGGCCAGGGGGTCTCAAGTTTAAAAGGACAAGACAGAGGAGGGGGGAAGGCAGTGCAAAGCTCCAGATGCTAAATGTTTCCAGTCAAGGGCCGGTGAGATGGCTCAGCGGCTTAAGCGCCTGCCCGGCAAGCGTGAGGGCCCGAGTTCGACTCCCGGAACCCACATACGAAAAAGGGGCCGGTGATATCGCTCAGCGGCACGGGTGCCTGCTGGCGCTCGAGGTCCTGAGGTCGACCCCCCGGTACCCACAAAAAAAAAAAAAAAAAAAATGTTTCCAGTCAAGGGGCCTTTGGGATTGCCAAGAGAGGAAGAGGGTAAGCTCAACAATTCTGCGTGCAGTTCAGACTGCTGACACCCTGACTTCCCTAGGATGGGTGTTCTAACCGTGGAACCTGTGGTCCACCCATGGCAGACTTTAGAGAGCTCACAAACTTCCTCAGCTTGTACCAAAACATCACATGCCTGGGCATTACTCTGCACCCAGAGTCTAGGGAGAGGGGGATTTTATAATCATCACGTTCTCAAAGGGGTTAAGGGCCACTGTAAATCATTGCCTCTTGGAAACCTTGTGCCCAGACTGGATGGCTCTTTCCTCCAAAGTAACTTCTTTGGCTTGCCCTGTACTTCCTCCAGGGTAGGAATAAAAGCTGCACAAGTCTCCAAATTTGGAATTGCTATTCTGCTCCTGGATTCCTCATTTGTGTGTGTGGGAGGACACAGGGAGGGAGGAGGGAAAAAGATTATGCATTCCATAAGTGTGTGTGTGTGTGTGTGTGTGTGTGTGCACGCGTGAGCATGTAAGTGTGGTGTGGTGACAGTCAGAGCTGGAGGTGCTGTGTTTTCTTCCCTCTTCCTTCTTTCTATTTGGACGGGGAGCGTCTCTGGTTTGAAGACCTGCCTTTGCCATTGCTTCAAAGGCTTCGCTTGTTGCTTTCCGACCTGCTTGGCCTTCCTGGGCTTGGCTCTGGCCCTGCATGAGCCAGCAACTTGGGCCAACTGCAACAGCGGAAACTGAGACAGCTCTGGAAATATATTTGTTTAATTAGCAGAAATGATCTGTGATCAGAGTCCATGTTTAACTCCCTGGCCTGGTGCCAAGCCTGATGAATTTTCCTTCAGAGCTGTTTTTGGTTTTGAACTGAGAAGGTCCAACCTGCACACTGGGGAAGGAAGATGCCCAGGTTTGCTCAGACTGGGAGTCTTTTCCTGTCAAACACACACTGGGGAAATTACAGGGGGGCTGGTTTGTGTCAGCCACCAGGCAATGCCATGAGGACCTGGCTCTGCCACCATGGCTAGTTCTTAATGAGGGGGATGGCATGTTGTTTGCTTTGTGGTGTGTGGGGGAGCTTGGAAGGAAGGTGGTCTCAGAGAAATGCCTAGTGGGGAGCTGAGCCCCATAAATGACAGGGCTGTTTAATTTATGCCTCCAAATGTGTTGCAGGAGAGGCACCTTAGAGAGCAGCCTGGGGGTCGGTGAAGAGAGTC
Organism: Erethizon dorsatum; assembly: GCA_028451465.1. NCBI lineage: Eukaryota > Metazoa > Chordata > Mammalia > Rodentia > Erethizontidae > Erethizon > Erethizon dorsatum. The sequence goes on from CM051825.1 coordinate 44,068,959, forward strand.
TGCTGGTACGACAGTGATATGGAGCAAGCAAGAGGCTGGTCTCATGGAACCACCTCAATTTGGCTTTAAGTCAAAGTGGCCTGTGGAAATCCCAAGGATGAGTCGAGAATCTGCTGAGAGAGGTGACAAGCCCAGACAAACTTGAAGTTGTTCTCAGCCCCGAGGTTAGGGTCACTCTGAGGTTACTTGAATCTCCACTGAATGGCCTCTAATCACTCTCTGACCCTTCAGACTCACCTGGTACCTCTAGAATTCTTTTTAGGACTCTTGAGCTGTCCTTAGGTTCATTCAGGCCATTTTGGTAAGAATGCTTTTTGTCACCGTGGAGGTAGATTTGCTAATCCCCAAAGGACATCTTTTACAGAATGGCAGGTTTCCTCCAGGTGAAGCCAGGGGCTGCCCAGGTATCTTTGGGGTGTCTTGAGAGCTTTCTGGTTGCCCCTCCACATTTATCAAGTACCCCACTTGCCTCAGGAGACTGGCCTGCATAGGCAGTGATCCTGTACTCTGGCTTCTGGTTGGCTCAGCCAGTGGGGAAGCCAGGGGCCTCAGAAAGAGGAGGTGAGGTGCCAGCATATACTCCGCCCTGTAGCTCTTCCCTCCTTGGCCTCCTTTCCATTTCTTTTCTATTCTTCCAGGTCTGTCAACCACTCTCTCCCTCACTTCTCCAGGTCTCTGCATTTAGTATGTGCCAGACTGCAGGACCTGCTGGTTTCCCTGAACTCTCTTCCCCTTTATAACTTGCCCCTTTGTTATACCCTCCTAGAATTATCCTGATTAGAGCTGGCATGGTCTCCTGCTGGGTTCCTGATCCATAAGGCAGGAAATTGTCTTTTCTGGGCTTTTCTAGACTTTGATCACCTCATTTTCTGAGGATAAAGCTCCCCAAAGACATATATTACATAACAAACACACGATGGAAAAATTTTTTTTAAAACCTCCAAACAAAAAGTAAGTCCTGGGCCGGTGAGATGGCTCAGTGGCGTACGTGCCTGCCTTGCAAGCGCAAGGGCCCAAGTTCGACTCCCGGATCCCACATACGAAAAAGGGGCCGGTGATATCGCTCAGCGGCACGGGCGCCTGCTGGCGCGCGAGGTCCTGAGGTCGACCCCCAGTACCCACCAAAAAAAAAAAAAAAAAAGTAAGTCCTGGAGTGCAAAGCTGCAGGTCATTGCTGGGACAAAATACCTAACACTCAAAGTCAAAGGAGGAAAGTTTCATTTAGCTCACAGTTTGTAGAGGTTTCAGTCTATAATTGGCTGGTTCCAAGGCAGGGCAGCACAGGGCAGAGGAGCAACTGTTCATGGCGGCAGAAGATACCAAAAGCAACAAAAAAGGAGGGGAGAGCGATCCTCTTTCTGTCCCTTATATTGTATGGATGCTACTGAGATTAGGGCAGTGCCAATCCTATCAGTGGACTGATCCAGCAGTCACCTACCCTTAATCCCAGCACCCTTAATCCTTGCATTGCAATATGAATCAATAACACACTCTAGAGTCAGCCATCTCCAAAAACACCTCTACCATTGCTTGAGGCTTTGGGGGGACATCTAGACATAAACCATAACAGCTGCTTGTGCCTATAGTACTAAGGCCTGTACTTGGCTGGTTGGTCAGGGCTCTGAGCTATGCAGTAACCAGGCTGAGTGATCTTGCACCAATGGCTGATCTCAGGGGTGGGGTGGCCTCTACTCGTCCCACAGAGGCGTGGATTAGAATGGGAATTCCCATTTGTCTCCTAGGATCCTTCATTAAATACTGGCAGCTCAATAGAAATTCTGTCTGAAGCCCTCTTGGGGACCTGACTTTGATTATTACATTTAAAGCCTCTTACTATCCTATGGATACCTTCACCCTCTACCCCGCAGCTGTAAGTAATGGGGGCCAGGCTGACAGACTCTGCAGGTGGTCAGGAAAAGCTCTGGTGCAGACACAGGATAAAGGAGACAGGGTAGGATGGTGTTCTCTCACCATGAACGTAAGTTGTATATTTGTGAAGAGTCCATGGAAAGACTCAGAATCACAGAGAGAGAGGGCCAGAGTTGGGTGTCCAGTGACTACTGCTTCTGTGAAGATTTCTGTAGTCATTGTTTTGGACAGAGATCTCAGCAGGGCAGATAGAGGGATGTTAGGGAGAAACCTGTCCTTACGTGGTCTCAGGAATGAGGGTTGGTGTGCTGAGAAGTGCAGGGAAGAGGGGTAAACCACAGCAACCAGCCAGCTCGGAGGCCTCCAATGGGCTGCTTCTGTTGGTCACTTTGGAGAGACCCTGTAAGTCCCTCGTATAGAGATACTTGCACATCCTGAGATAAAAAACCCATATCCTGGGGTTTTGCTGTCTCTCTTTCTGTGAGTACCACCCAGCCACACTACTTTCCCTGGCCCCTGTGGCTGAATCCATTTTGTAGACTCTCTGACACTCTCCAACAAGCAACTTCCTTGTTCCCCTCTTCAGATACCAGCAGCCAGGGCCACATCTCCCAAGCTGGGGTCCTACACCACTTCCTCCAAGTTTCCAACTTCTAATAATCTTACCCTCTTCTTTTTGTTACCTTAGCCTTGGGGGTGATGCTTTTTTTTTAAACTTTTCAGTCACAAGTTAGCAATTTGGGGGGGGGGGACTAGGGAATAGGATCCAGTGGCTTTCTACCACTGAGCTTAATCTCCAGCCCTTTCTATGTTTTATTTTGAGACAGTGTCTCACTGAGTTGCCCTGGGCTGGCCTCAAACTTGTAATCTTCCAGGCTCCACCTCTGGAGTGGCGTGGATTAAAGGAAGTGTCACTACACCCAGTACAAGTTAACAATTTTGTACCTAAGCAAGTATTTACATGAAGTCTTCTTGATTGAATTTGTGTGACTTTATCTCTTGTCTGAACTCTGACTCCTGCCCCTGCAGCTTCTTCCTCCTTCTGGGAGGAGGTTTGTGGGGGGAGAGAGACAGCTGGGTTGGCATGTGGAGGCAGGAGGTCAGTGAGGAGCAGGCATGTGTGTAGGAGGTAGGGAGGTGGTCGAGAGGTGAGGGGACTCTGAGGGCACTCTGAGTCACTTAGCTGACTTGGAAATTTGGTCTGGGGCCAAATATACATCAGGGTACCTGGGTGGTGTTGGGGGACAGAGGAATCGGGAAGACAGCTCTCCTGAGGCTGCAGAGTCCCAGGCAACCATTGATATGTGAATTCTCACTTCTCTGGATTCTTTCTGCCTGGCTAATGTCGCTGCAGAAAGTCATCTCACCAGGGTACAAAGCCCTGGGCAGTTACTCACACAGGCTCAGGTCTCAATCACTGGGCCCCTTCAGGGCAGCCTATATCTCTTCTGCCTGGAAGAGACACCAAAGTGAGTTACCACCGGCCAGGCAGATTTGCCCAGCACCTGCATCCTTCTGCCTTGGAGGTCGAGTCGGCTTCCGGGGCATCCTTAGTCCCCTCTGCAAGTAACCTTCTCCCTTGCCTGTTTCTACCTGTTCTTTGGGCAAGCCCAAAACAGTTCCACCTGGCTGCAGCTGCTTAGGTTCGAGCTGGGCCCCTCAGGAGGTCTAGAAGCTGCTGGAATAGCAGGAGAGCCTCCTGGAAACAAGGCTAGCATGGAACAAGGCTAGCATGATGGGCTTAACTTATCCCCCAAAATTCTATGTTAAAGTCCTGATCCCCGGGACCTCAGAATACAACTGTATTTGGAGACAGGGTCTTTGTGAAGGTCATTAAATTGAAATGAGGCCAGGAGGAGAGGCCTCAACTCAATTCCACTGGTGTCCCTGTAAGAAGAGATTAAGACACCCAGAGAGAGCCTCCGGGCACAGGTGCACAAAGGGACAGTCATAAGAGGAGGTAGCAAGAGGGTGGCTGCCCACACATCAAGGAGAGAGGCCTCAGAGGAACCCAAGCCTGCTAGCCCTTGATCTTGGACTTCTGGGCTCCGGAACTTTGAGAAAATAAATCTCTTCTGTTTAAGCCATGCAGTCTATTTTGCTATGGCAGCCCTGGCTGACTAACAATTCTTGCTGTCTTCTCCAGCTGAGTGCATCCTGCTTTTCAAGTTTTCTATCTGGATTCATTTGCTGTGGCTGCTATAATGAATGACCACAAATTTAGTGACTTAAAACAAATGTACCCTCTTATAGTCCAGAGCTCAGAAGTCTCAGATGATGGTGTGGGCAGGGCGGGTTCCTTCCGAAGACTTCAGGGAGGATCTGTCCCCTTGCCTTGCTTGGCTTCTAGAGGCTGCTGGCATTCCTAGCTCCTGGCCCCTTCTTCACATTTCTTCTCCTTCCCCTGATTCCTGCCACTAACTGTGACCCTTGCCTGCCTCTTATAAGGACCCTTGTGGTCATATGAGATCCACCTCTAGATCCTTCACATAATCACATCTTCAAAGTCTCTTTTGTCATGTGAGGTCACACAATCTGAGGCTTCTTGCAAGATGGTGTTATTTAGCTAATCACAGTCCTGCTCCATTTCCCAATCCATTCCTGCTCGCAGATCCTTAGAGGAAGCTGCCTGGGAAATCAGCAGTCAGTCAGGAAATGAGGCTACTTCCTAGATGTGAGAGCTTGGAGGGGTTACTCAAGCTTTGGGTCTTCACTTCCTCACCTAGAAAATGGGAATAATGGTACTGCTAATTTAAACTAAACTGGGCCTGAGGATGTCTTCATACTTTGAGTCTCTACATAAGGCACTGCAACCTAACTTAGTAGTAAGCATACTGAAAGCCTAACTAGGAGTTTACTTTTATAACAAGTGGCTGAGCTTTAGCTAATCGAAACAGCCAAGCTTCAGCCCAACACAGGAGGCATCTGATGCACCGTGTTCAAATAAAGTGAATGTGGAGCTGTAACCAAACAAGCTGTTTCTGAGCCTCATTTCCATTTCCTGTGCTTTGCTTCCATGTCTGGTCTATATCTGCTTCCTGTTCTAGTGTCCGGCAGAGCTCTCTGAGCCTCTTCTGACACTGTTGCTGACTGATTAGCCAGTTGTTCTTTGCTCCATTAAACTCTGTGAAATGTAATTCTTCTGAAGTTTTTCTTTGCTGAGTTGTCATGAGAATTCAGTGGAAATTTTATTTTTGCACCAGAGAAGGACCCAACTAAGAAAGAGAACTACAGGCCAATATCCCTAATGAACATAGATGCAAAAATCCTTAATAAGATACTGGCAAACAGAATCCAACAAATCATCAAGAAGATTATACACCATGACCAAGTTGAATTCATCCCTGGGATGCAGGGATGGTTCAACATACGTAAATCAATAAATGTAATACACCATATTAACAGAACCAAAGACAAAAATCACATGATCATCTCAATAGATGCAGAAAAAGCTTTTGACAAAGTCCAGCACCTTTTCATGATAAAAACCTTACAGAAAATTGGAATAGAGGGTCTTTATCTCAACCTGGTAAAAGCTATCTATGACAAACCAACAGCCAATATTATACTAAATGGCCAAAAACTGAACGCCTTCCCTCTAAAATCAGGAACAAGACAAGGATATCCACTGTCCCCACTCTTATTCAACATAGTCCTGGAAAATTTAGCCAGAGCAATTAGACAAGAGAAAGAAATAAAAGGAATAATGATTGGAAAGGAAGAAGTTAAATTATCATTATTTGCAGATGACATGATACTCTACACAGAAGACCCCAAAAACTCCACTAAAAAACTGCTAGATTTAATAAGCAAATTCAGTAGTGTAGCTGGATACAAAGTCAATACTCAAAAGTCAATAGCCTTCCTGTACACAAATAACAAACTTATTGAAAGAGAGATTAGGGAAACAATACCTTTCACAATAACATCCAAAAAAATGAAATACCTAGGAATCAACCTCACAAAGGATGTAAAAGACCTATACACTGAAAACTACAGTACTCTGAAAAAGGAGATTGAAGAGGATATCAGAAAATGGAAAAATATCCCTTGCTCCTGGATAGGAAGAACCAATATAGTGAAAATGGCCATACTTCCAAAATTGTTATACAGATTTAATGCAATTCCAATCAAAATTCCAACAGCATATCTCACAGAATTAGAGAAAACAATCCTAAAATTCATTTGGAATCAGAAGAGACCTAGAATAGCAAAGGCAATTCTGGGCAACAAAGGCAAGGCAGGGGGCATCACAATCCCCGACTTGAAATTATACTATAAAGGTACTATGATAAAAACAGTGTGATACTGGCAAAAAAACAGACCTGAGGATCAATGGAACAGATTAGAAGATGCTGAAATAACCCCAGACATACTAAGCCACCTTATCTTTGACAAAGGTGCCAAACACATTCACTGGAAGAAAGATAGCCTTTTTAATAAATGGTGCTGGAAAAACTGGCTCTACACATGCCGAAGATTAAAACTAGACCCATATCTTTCACCATGCACTAAACTAAATTCAAAATGGATCAGAGATCTAAATATTAAAACAGAAACATTAAATCTGCTGGAAGGTAGGATAGGTAAAACCCTTGAAGACATTGGTGTAGGCAAAGACTTTATGAATAAAAACTCAACTGCACGGGAACTATCCCAAAGAATCAATAACTGGGATCTCATCTTATTAAAAAGCTTTTGCACAGCAAGAGAAACCACCAACAGAGTGAACAGACAACCCACAACGTGGGAAAAAATGTTTGCCAGCTGTTCCTCAAACAAAGGATTACTATCGAGAACATATAAAGAACTCAAAAAAATCAGACCTCCCAAATTTAAAGACCCACTCCAAAAATGGGCATCTGAGATGAATACACATTTCTCAGATGAAGAAATGCAAATGGCAAATAAATATACAAAAAAATGTGCAACATCACTAGTCATTCGAGAGATGCAAATTAAAACAACACTGAGATACCATCTCACCCCAGAAAGAATGGCTACTATAAAGAAATCAACTAATAACAAATGCTGGAGGAGCTGAGGGGAAAAAGGCACTGTTCTCCACTGTTGGTGGGAGTGTCGACTGGTATAGCCACTGTGGAAGTCAGTGTGGAGATTCCTCAAAAGACTGGGGTTGGAGGTCCCATTTGACCCAGCTATTCCCCTTCTGGGCATATTCCCAGAAGAATTAAAAACATCGTACCACAGCGATATATGTGCACCCATGTTTATAGCAGCACAATTTGTAATAGCCAGATCTTGGAAACAACCCAAATGCCCATCAACTGAGGAATGGATAAGAAAGATGTGGTATTTTTATACAATGGAGTACTAGTCAGCCATAAAGAAGGATAAACTGGAGACTTTTATAGGTAAATGGATGCAACTCGAGAAAATACTCATAAGTGAAATAAGCCGGATGCACATGTGTAAGCATCGTATTGTCTCTCTAGTATGAGAAACTGAAAGAGTAAATAAGATCCAAAATGTACAATAGACACGGTGAATCAAAAAGAAACTGGTCAAAAGGAAAGAGAGACTGGAATAGGGAAAAGAAAGAAGGGAGAGGGAAAAAAATTGTATATATATATAAGATGGTTAAGATACATACACTACCAATTTTACTTAGTTCATTGAAGAGTAAGGTTTATGCCAATAATGTTTGGACAATTGAATGCTAATGTCTGGTATCCTGAATAACTAACTTAAAAATAATAATACGTAATGCATTAACCATTGTTACCCTCATATTATGGTGTTTTGAAATTTTGTTCTTTTTTTGATTTGTTTTTTCTTCTCTTTAAAATAAAATAAATAAATAAATAAATAAAAGAAATTTTATTTTTGCATAGGAAGAGCTTAGCATAATGCCTGGTACATACTAGATCATCAGTAAATGTTGATTGTAATGATGATAGTGTTGTCATTTTCTGTTTGGCAGTAAGGCGTATGGGAGCCAGTGAGGCAGTGCTGCAGTGTATGTGAGTGTGTGTAAGTGTATGTGAGCGTGTGTGTGTTTTTAGCACAGCATGAAATTGGTGGGCTCAGGACAGGGTGGTGCAGTTGACAGCTGCCCACTGCCAAAGATTCTTTCCTACAAGGGAAAGGCATAAACTATTTCTTTAAGTGTACACTGACCTTTCTTCTCTCCCCCTTATTTCTGGAAAATTTATTGATAGAAGGTTGCATTAAATTGACTTCATTTCTCCACCCTGACACCCCTGTCCACCCCCAGAGTTTACACCTACCGTTAGTCACACTGAGTGAATTGGGAGTTGGGTATAGGGCAAGATACCACCCTAAGATAGATCTCCACCCCTGGGAGGTGCTTGTGTGTGCTAACGCCCTGTGTGTATGTGCATGTGCGTACATATCTGTGTGGAGTACGTGTGTGTGTGTGTGTTTGCGTGTGTGCACCTGTGTGGAGTAGGGGCAAGGAGGAGGTGGCTGAGCTCACTCTGGCTCCACTAGAATGGAACCTGTAGCTTTGTGTGGAACTGGAGCTGAGGTTCCAGAGTTGAACGTGCAGGAGTTGGAATTTGCACCGGTTCCTTGTCCTTGGTGTGTGCGCCCCTGCACGGCGGGGGGTGGGGTTAGGGAGTGGCAGGTCGGGGTGGGGAGGTGACGCCCTGCCTCTAGTAATTAGATCATGACTTCAGGCATGGCTTATAAACTACCTGTTGGTGGATTCTGGGCTGGGGGTGGGGTAAGGATGGCTGAGGCTGGAAGCTCTTCAGGGAGTGGACAGAGCCTGGTGGGAAGGGCGAAGGCTTTCGGGTCAGACATGTGACCGCAGGCACAGTCCTTGGTCTCAGCCTGTCTCGGTTTCCTGATTCAGAGGATGGGACATGGTCTTCACCCCCTTGGGTGGATGATCCGATGAGCAAATGTAGGTCAGTCTCAATAGCTTCTAGAGTGCAGGGCTCGGAGCTGTGTGCAGAGGTCCCCCTGGCACTTAGAGGGCCATCTTACCTGCTCTGTAAGTGCTGGGTAGGGTGCCTGCCACACAGTGCTGTCCTGTCCCTCGCATTCCACACTGGCCTCTCCCACCTGCCCCCTCCTCAATCTGCACACAGAGCAGTCCTCCGGGAAGTCTTCCAGAAAGCTGGTGGTGCCAGCCAGGTTGCTGTTTGCCTAAACCATGACTGCGAACCCTTCAAAGGAGCCCAGCAGACCCAGACAGAAAGGTGGCTTATTTTCTCACACAGAAGAAGGAGACAGAACAGTTTGCTAAGTCAGGCCCTGTTTAACACACAAAAAGTCTCTTTGTTCTGGCCTGAGATGGAATGAAGAAAAGACCAGACATGGCAGAAGGGTGTGTGTTTGCTTCTGTGTTCTTAGAGCTGTTTGGGTGAGGCTCACCCCACCTTGTTCTTCCTCCACATCTCTGTATCCTCCGCTGTCTAACAATTATATCAGGGAATGGTGGAATGGTCCAGGCAGAAGGGACTTCTGTGATCTTTTGCTGAGTCAAAGCACGTGTGTGTGTGTGTGTGTGTGTGTGTGTGTGGTAGTAGTAGTAGCAGTAATAGTAGTAGTAGTGACTAAAACAGGGGCCTTCACACTGAGTTACATCCCTAGCCTTTTAAAAAAAATGTTTTTAAGATAAGGTCTCACCAAGTTGCTAAGTTGCCCAGGCTGGGCTTGACATCGATTCTCCTGCCTCAGTCTCCCAGAGAACTATAACGGTGCCGAGTTTAGCCACCTTGTAAAACAACGATGCATAGTATTCAAGTTATATGTACTGCGTTTCTACAGCATTTCCGCATGGTTTATGTTGTTGGGAGTGGTGAACTAAGGCTCTTGCCAAAGGTCAAACAGTGAGTTACTTGTTGACCTGGGCCTAGAATCAGGTCACTTGCTTCTCATGTCAGGCTTAGCCTGTTCTCACACACTGTCATCCTTAGCACTGGCTACAGACAAATCTGCTTGTTTTTAAGCTTTTTATATATAGTACAGAGAGATCTATATTATGATTTATTTGTCCCATAAGGGTTATTGTGACCTCCCAGGCAGGTCATTATGTGACGACTGTGCACTTGGGCAGTGTGTACCCTATGAGATGGAACATGGCAGTCTTGCTTCCAGAGCTAATTGAATACTATTGGTTCATTCCTCCAGCACAAGGAATGATGCTCTTGGGCAGAAATTATCCCTTACTTCCAAAACCCATGGCCCTAATGCCCACAATCTGGTATAACTGAGCCCAGCTGTGCTGAAAGAAACCAGCAAGTGAGCCAAAAAAGAAGAGTCTTCCCCTGCCAGACACCTTAGCTGCAGGAGGAGGCCTGTGTGCTCTAGGAGGTTATGGGTATTTGGACAGCGGAACTGGTTCTCAGTGGAGCATTTCTGGACCCAGGAAGCCAGGCCTGGGACTTGTCCTTAGGCAGCTGGAGAAGGAAGAAGGTCAGATGTTTCTGCCTTGACTCAGCAAGTGACGTGAACTTTTATGAGATTTTCTCTCTCTGGTTCCATTTCCTTATCTGTTCGAAACAGATCCAGCAGGCCCAGCCCTTACCTGCTGGTAAGGACAGACAGAACAAGAAAAGAGCTGATTGAGTGTGAAATATCACTGGAATGTTGTGTGGTGTCAAGACTCTGGCTGTGGGGGCCGGGGATATAGCTCAGCGGCACAGTGCCTGCCTGGCAAGCACAAGGCCCTGAATTATTCTATTCCCAGTACCAAAAAAAAAACAAAACAAAACAAAAAAAAACTCACTGTGACATGATGCCCAGGTCTTCCTGAGGGAGAGGGGCTCAGATAAAGGAAAAAGTTCTCTCTGATCTAGACAAGGACATGCCTTTTGCCATGCTAGGTGCATGACAACATACCACCCACCATAACTTTTTTTTATTTTTTGAGTAAGTAGCCCTGAGCTTGAATTCATTTTTATAAAAAGCTTTGTTGAAATATAATTGACACATAATAAACTGCCTAAATATAGAGCTGACAATTTGGTTAGTCTCCATGTGTGAAACACAGTGAAGCTATCACTGAAAATAAGATAATGAGCAGAGGCATCACCCCCAGAAGATTTCTTGTGCCCTTTTGTAGTCCCTCCCTTTCTCTCTCTCCCATTCCTATTCCCAGGCAACCACAGTCAATGTTAATTTAAAGATATTTTCAATTGTTGGAAGCACTGTGACTTCAGATTTTTAAATATGAAAATATAAAAAGGTGTATCTTGGAATCTATGACATTAGGTTCTCTGAGCACTGTAAGGAGTGAATGTCTTTAATCTATGACTACATACTGAGAACCAAGGCTAGGCAGGATGATGACATTGCCCAGATAAGCTGCTCTGGGCGATGCAGATCTGGGATTCTAGTCCACATCTTTTGAGTTCCATGACCCCTGCTCATGTGAGCACATCAAGTGGTTTTTGCTAAACAGGTTCAGTGAAATCATGGACTTGACCGATCCTTCAATGGGCTGATCTGTGTGATAGTGACAGACAGTCTCACCACCAAGAGCCCTTCCAGAAAGTCTCCCAGGTCTATGCTGGTCCCTGAATGTGTGTGTGGCCTAGGGGAGGAAGTCAGGGGAACTGCCAACAGCAGTCCTAGACATCTGTAACACAGTTTGGAATTAGGCACCAGGATATGAACTCTGTGAGGGTAGGGTTGTGTCTTGTTCTTCCTTGGGGTGCTTAGTGGGGTGCCTGGCACAGGATAGGGATTGGTAAAGATTTGCACCAGGATCGAGGAGGGCTTCATGGGGGTAGGAGCAACTCTGGTTGAGGAGGGATCAAAAAAAGCCAGTGTTCAAGTAGCATCTGAGCTCATGGTGACTGGGTGGGGATAAAAGCATTTGTCCTTAGGTGCTGGTTTGCCCTGGGTAAGGGCCAGCTGGCCACCACCTGTGCAGGGAGGCAATGAGCCCAGTGGAATGGGCACGACTCTGGTCTGCAGGCCCAGGTCAGAATTCTGTCTCTGCCATTCTGCTGTGTGATCTTAGGTATGTTCCCTAACCTCTATAAGCCTCAGTTTTTTAATATGGAAAGTGGGCATAATAATGGTGTTCCTATGCATTTGCTGCAAAAAACTAAATAAGTAAATTTGTGTACGGCTTACTGGCACATAGTCAGCATTTAAGAAGTGGTATTTGTTATACCTGCATTGGATTTTAAACATAGAGATCTCTCTAAAACATACATTTCCACTCCCTCAAGGGCTTGGAAATTTCTGCTAGCCACTGCGGTTAGAGCTTGGTGGGATCAGGATGTGAATAACCCACATTGCCTGGAGCTAGCCACATGTTCAGTACTGTCTTGGGTCACACTGTTCCTCACACCTAGAATTTCATCTTGCCTCTTCTACACCCCTGGTTTAAGGATTCTCTCAGGTCTCAGCACCTTCAGAAAGCCTTCACTGATTACTGTGATCAGGATTCTAAGTGCTCAGATTTTTCTCCTCCTTTTATTATCAACATGCTTTAATCAACTGAACTAACCAGCCATTAGTTTCTCCTACTTCTAAACCCCTTATACTATGTTAGGTTTTTTTTTTTTTTTGTGGGTACCGGGGGGTCGACCTCAGGACCTCGCACGCCAACAGGCGCCCGTGCCGCTGAGCGATATCACCGGCCCCTTTTTTCGTATGTGGGATCCGGGAGTCAAACTCGGGCCCTCGCGCTTGCAAGGCAGGCGCTTATGCTGCTGAGCCATCTCACCGGCCCCGATACTATGTTAGTTTTAACCACACAATCTTTCAACTGGCAGTGTAGAGCTCTGTGCTGTTCTCTGCTTTGCATATCTGTATTTGGATGCTTTTACACACGTGTTTCTCAAGAGCAGAAATTGTGTCTTGTGCTTCTTTATGCCTTGAGTCACATCCTTAGGATCGTGGTAAGTAGAAGGTAGGAGGTCACCTAACAGGTAAGACACTGTAGAAAGAACCAGAACCAGTCCTGGTGGTTGTCACACTGGAGAGAGCTTAATGGCAGAGGGAAGGTATTTGTATATTGGTGTGTGTTAGATGCCGCTTTGCCTTTCTACTTGCACAAGCTTCAGTCTGTCCTCTAGGAACTCCCAAAGTTGCTCTTGCCTTGATTCCTCTATCCTTGCGGAAGGTCCTTTGGCGGATGAGCCCACCAGTGCCTTTACCTAGCTGGCCCTCTTCTCTCAGCACTCTAGCCATCCATCCACTGGCCAACATTGTCCCTCAGCCATTCTCCTTTGGCAGTGATGTGCTGGGCTCCTGGGAATATGATTGCAGTGGCTTTCCATCAGCCTGTGTTTCTCACTTCTGTACTGCTGTGGGCTGTCCTTAGACTCCTCCCCTGGGAACTGTCCTTTCTGTCCCACACTAAAAGGGTACCACTGGCTACCCACTGCTCCTTACAACCCACACTGCAAAGGCGAGGGCCCATGGACTCAGAGCTGCAGGTGAAGCTCACGTAACCCCATATGCCTCCAGATCTGTGCAGTTTCCTGACAGCACATCTGGCCTGCTCTTTGGTACACTTCTGTTGGAATGATTCATAAGAAATGCTTCCCATCAACAAGAACAAACACCCAGAGAGAAGCCCCAGGGCCCTCTGTGACTGCACAATTCTTAAATTGAACTGGAAGAGAAAATCCATTACACAAAAGGCTTTGTAGGGGAAGAGGGAAGGAGAGAAGTCAGAGTAAACAAAGGAGCATCCAATGACCCAGGCCTGGAGGAGGAACACACACTCAGGAGGGCCAACTCATGCCCACCTCCGCTGGAACAGAAGCCGTTAGTGTACTGGCTGCTCCTTCCTCACAGTGGCCATTAAAGTCAGTGCTAGGCATGGTCCTTCCTGGTCCAGAGGCACATCTGGCCACAATTTTTTTTTTTTGCATAACTAGATAGCCCTGGGTGTAGAGATTTAGGTCACACACACCCTGATGTCATCATGAAATGAGAAGAGTATGGGCTTTGGAGTCAGCAAGACCTGGCTGCTTTGCAGCTTGCTAACTTCATGGCTTTAGACAAATTCCTTCACCTCACTTCATCTCAGTTTTTTCATCCATAAAATGGGAGCAAAACCTACCTGGAAGATTGCGGTGAAGATTAACATGGTATGTGTACAGCACTGAATGAAACAAATCATCTAGCAGCTAATCATATTTAATTAAATATCTTCATCTCTCAGGTAAGCCTCTGTGTCTGGTTAAAGGAAGCCAAGTAGAATTGAGGCCTTCTTCAGTGGACATGTACAGCTCCTTGGGGACTGAGAAAGCATCTAATTAGCTTGGTCTGTACAAAAGCCCCCCTAACCTGGGGTTTTGTGTCTCTTGTGTGGTGGAATCTTGTCCCCAGCCCACAGATTTGATGCTCAGCAACACGTATCAAGACCAAAGGGTGATGCCCTGAACAAGACTTACTTCTATCTTCTACACATTGGGTCTTCCAGGACAACAGAGTAAAGTAGGCAGCAGACTTTTATCTGTCTTTTGCAAAGCTGAAAATAACTTGCTCAAGATTGTATGCCTACCTAGCAAGTAGAGGCCTGGGGGAAGAGCCTAGGCCTTCTGGCTCCTTCTATGAATTTAAGTCTGGAAAGGAACTGGGGTGCTTTGTGAGCTCCACAGGTCCTGATGGAGACCAATGGCTGTGGATCAGACCACTTAAGACTCTCTGCAGCCCAAATATACCCTGTGAAGGCACTCCTGCTGCACTGCTGGGAGCAGAAATTGGTCCATTTTTTCTGGATTGTAATTTGGCAATATATATATATATATATATATATATATATATATATATATATACCTTAAAGATACCTATAGGCTTGGACCAATTATTTTCACTTTGAGGATAATGTCTTAAAGAAATAATCAGAAATGTGCACAAGGTTAAAAAGTTAAACACAGAGTTACCACACAACCCAGAAATTCCACTCCTTAGTACATACCCTAGAAAGTGAGAAATGCACCTGCACTAAAATATCGTATATGAATATTTGTACCAACATTGTTTATCACAACCAAAAAGCAAAAAAAAAAAAAAAAACCTTAATGTTCATCAGTGGTTGAATAGAAATATGAAATGTGCTGTATCTGTACAATGAAATATTATTTGGCAGTAAAAAGAAACGAATATTGACAGAACATGGATGACCCTTGTAAACATTATGCTAAGCAGAAGAAACCAGTCACGACAGGCCATATACTGTAGGATTCTATTTACATAAAATGTCTAGAAAAAATAAATTTATGGAGACAAGAATAGATTAGGATTGCTTAGGTCTGGGGTAGGAAAATTGTGGTGCTTAGGAATTGAGATTAACTGCTAATAAGCAAGATATTTATTTTGGGGGAACAAAATATTTTAAAATAGACTCTGGTGATGGTTGCACAACACTGTGAATATACTAATAACATTGAATTATACATTTTATTTATTTATTATTTATTTATTTATTCATTTATTTTTGGCTTTTTGAGACAGGGTCTCGCTATGTAGTTCAGACTGGCCTTGAACTCTCTATGGAGCCTAGGCTGGTCTCGACTTGCAGCGATCCTCCTGAGTGCTGGGATTACAGACTTGCACCACCACACCTGGCTGAATTATACATTTTATTTTACTTTATTTTATTTTATTTTATTTTATTTGGTATGAGGAATTGAACTCAGGACCTTGTGCTAGCCAGGCAGGCGCTGTGCCACTGAGCTATATCCCCAACCCGAATTATACATTTTAAATGGGTGAGTTGCATGTCTCATGATTTTATGTCTCAATAAAACTGTTTAAAAGAGAGAAGGGTACCAGGATGTTCATAGCACAATATTTGAAATAAGCAAATCCCTAAGAAAAGGAATAACTAAATAATTATTCAATACTTCCATAGGTGAAGTATAGAGCAGTCAAGAAATAGAACTTAAAAATATTTCAGACAATGAGAAAATGCTCAAGATATAAAACTATAAAATATAAAAACTTTAAAAAACTATAAAACATAAAATGTATGTACAATGTGATTCTAATTTTATTTTTAATTTAGAAAACTTAAGTGTTTAAGAGATAACTGTAGGGCCGGTGAGATGGTTCAGCGGCGTAAGCACCTGCCTTGCAAGCGCGAGGGCCCGAGTTCGACTCCCGGATCTCACATACGAAAAAGGGGCCGGTGATATCGCTCAGCGGCACGGGTGCCTGTTGGCGCGCGAGGTCCTGAGGTCGACCCCCCGGTACCCACCAAAAAAAAAAAAAAAAAAAAAAAAGAGATAACTGTAGATTCACATACAATTTTAAGAAAGAATGAAGAGATTCTATTTAGTTTTTAATCAATTTTCCCCAGAAGTAATATTTTGCAAAGTTGTAGTACAATTTCACAAAAGGAATATTGATGTCAATACAGTCAATTCAGAACATGAGCATCACCACAAGGACCCTTCATACTGTCTTTCTTTGCCCACACCTACTTCCTGCTTTCATTCCCACCTCATCCCCTGACAACAACTAACCTGTTCTCCATCTCCATACTCTTGGCAATTCAAGATCATTGTAAATTGTTTTAAGTGAGATCATGCTATGTATAACATTTTAGGATGGGCTTTTTTTTTCCATTCAACATAATTCTCTGGGTATTTATCCAGGTTCTAGTGCTCATTTCTTTGCTGAATAATATTCTATGGTATGGGTGTACCACTGGTTAGACATTCACTCATTGAAGGACATACAAATTACTTCCAGTTGTGAACTATTATAAATTAAGCTATAATAAACATTCATGTACATGTTTTTAAAATATTTTAAATGCCTAGGAGTGTAATTGCTAGCATTCTCTGGAGTGGCTGTATCATTTTACATCCCCATCAGCAATGTATGAATGATCCAGTTCCTCTGCATCTCCCTGGCATTTGGTGCTATTGTTATCTTTCATGTCAGTCATTCTGGGGATGTAGAGTGAGATCTCATTGTTGTTTTGATTTGCGTTTTCCTAACAAATACTGTTCCTATGGTCAGAACTCTCTATACATTGCTGTTTCTCAGATATTTTTGGAAGCCTGTGACTATCACTGGCATGCAACAAATTTGGATTTTTCAGCAAAGTTCCAGCTTCAAATTTTCTCCTGTCCTATTTCTTCCCTAGTACAAGAATACTTATTGCACCATATCATTTCATTTCTAGTGTGAAAATACAGATATTGGGTTCAAAGATTCAACTGGAAGAGGAAGACAAATTCTTGGATGTTTGCTTTACTAGAAACTTTTCTTCTTGTTAGCCTTGTGATTGTTTCCCAAAGCAGGTGATTGTAATCAAATTGCCAAGAACCAGGCTATCAGTTTTATAACTCCATTTTCCCCAAGGCCAGAAGGGAGTGGGCCCAGCGTGTGTAAGGGAAGGATGGAAAATTTCAAGGTGACTGGGTTGCCTCCCATATTACTTAACTTTAAGATCCTTTCCTTGGCCGTTCATGATTCCTAGTCTGTTGCTGAGCTGACTTTATGGGACCTGCTGCATACTTCCCATCCTCTCCCTGGTAACTCACAGTCTTCCCTCTGGGGCTTCTCCCCTTCCTTTGCTAGCAGCCTGCCTCTTGGCTTTATGAGTGCCCTTTCTTTCCACTTACGTGGCGTTCTCCTCCAAACCCACTCTGTCCTCTGTGGATGGTGTCTTCCAACCAGGAGAGGCAAACTCCAAGCTTTTCTAACAACATTCCAGAGCATCACAGGATCTGTCCCGTCCGTGAACTCTTAACCATGCTTCAAGCCTCAGTGTAATGCCGTCTCTCTCAAAGCTCCTTATTAACTCCAAACGTAGCATTTACTGACAAAGAATCATCCTGTGCTCACTAGTTGCTCCTTTGTGATCTTAGGTGGGCCGAGGCATATTTATACGCCATACTTATATTTTTATATATTCTTTAACAACCAGGGCTGTGAACTTGTTGGTTCAAGGACTTCCTGCATTGTTTTACTTTGTTTAGTTGTATCATGGTAAACAGATAACATAAAACTGACAATTTTAAGTGTACAACTCAGTTATTAAGTATAACCTCAGTGCTCTGCAACCTTCCCGATTATCCATTTTCAGAATATTTTTATCATCCCAAACAGGAACACTGTACCCACTGAACAATAGCCCATTTATTTTCAACTCTTCCTTCTGTTACTGGGCTTTGGGGTGTTACAATCGCCTTCTAGCAGTGACTTCTATGTTCTTTCTGTTCCAAACAAAGAATTGAATGAAACAAGCATAAATGGTGGCAAATTTTCACATGTACTAAAGTAGGAAAAAGACGCTCTGCAGAGCAGATTGGACCAAATAAAAGTAGATTAAAGGTAGGCATAAATAGGCTCTTCAGGGCAAATTTTGGCCAAGTAAAGGTAGGAAAAAGGGAGAAAAAAATTAAAAAAGAAAATATACCCTACAGCATAGAGTAGGCTACTGTGAAGAGACACAATCACAAATGCTTAATGTTGATTGTCTTTCTTTCATATTTCCCATCTCACCCCAGAAAGAATGGGAAAATCAACCAATAACAAATGCTGGTGGAGCTGTGGGGAAAAAGGAACCCTTCTCCACTGTTGGTGGGAGTGTAGACTGGTGCAACCACTGTGGAAATCAGTATGGAGTTTCCTCAAAAAACTAAAACTAGAGGTCTGATTTGACCCAGCTATTCCACTTCTTGGTATCTTCCCGAAAGAATTAAAAGGGTCACACCATAGCAATGTATGCATGCCCATGTTTATAGAAGCACAGTTTGTAATAGCTAAATCTTGAAAACAGCCCAAATGCCCCTCAATCAGTGAATAGCTAAAGAAGATGTGTTTTTTTATACAATGGAGTACTACTCAGCCATAAAGAAGGACAAACTTGAGACATTTATAGGTAAATTTATGGACCTTGAGATCATACTCCTGAGTGAAATAAATTGAACACACATGTGTAAATATCACATTGTTTCTCTTGTGTGAGAAACCAAAAGTGTGAATAAGGACCAGAATGTATACTAGATATTATGAAATAGAAAGAAAATGCTCAGTTGGAAGGGGAAAAAGGGGGTGGGGAGAGAGAAAGGAAGGAAGGGAAAGAAAAAAAAAAAACAAGAATAAATGGAAACAAAGCTTTTGTAAATAAGGAGAGGGGTTGAAGGGAGGATAAGTGAATGGGGAAAAAAAGAGAAATTGAGATAAGTCATGTATGGGTATAAAGTTCTTATGGTGAAAGTGATTATGTATATTTAAAATGTATCAATAAACTTAATTAATAAAAAAAAATATTCCCCATACTGCAGTCACATCCAGGTCATCCTATCAACTTCATCCTGCTGAAGTTCTCATGAGAAGTCCACGTGCAGGGCTCTGGGAATGGTTCTGCCTATGCGTCAGCGGATTTCACCAGGCCTCCTTTCCCAGTGAGTTCTAGCCACATCCCATCTTCTGTCTCACTTCTATGTGAAGACCCTGTCGGGTACAAGTCCAGGAAGATACAATGTGAAGGTGGCCTTGGAGTTGTACAAGGTATCAGCCATGGTCCTACTCACTTTCTTGACACCTGTGGGAATTTAAATGTTCTTAAAAACTGAGCTGGGGGCCGGTGAGATGGCTCAGCGGCATAAGCGCCTGCCTTGCAAACGCGAGGGCCCGAGGGGGCCGGTGATATCGCTCAGCGGCACGGGTGCCTGTTGGCGCGCGAGGTCCTGAGGTCGACCCCCCGGTACCCACAAAAAAAAAAAAAAAAAAAAAAGCTGGGTGGTACCGGCATACTTTAAAATTCTTGGCCCTTGGTTTAAACTATTTTCAAGAATAAAATCCTGACACAGGAACATGGATGGAGTGGGAGATCATTATGTTAAGTGAAATAAGCCAGATGCAGAAAGACAAATACCACATGTTCTCATTTATTTGTGGTAATTAGTAAGTCAATCTTGTGGAAGGATGGAATGGACTGGTGGTCCCTAGAGACTGGGAAGGGCAGGGGGCATGAAAGATGAAAAGAAGCTCAATAAGTGGCACCAAAACACT
Source organism: Erethizon dorsatum (assembly GCA_028451465.1). Taxonomy (NCBI): domain Eukaryota; kingdom Metazoa; phylum Chordata; class Mammalia; order Rodentia; family Erethizontidae; genus Erethizon; species Erethizon dorsatum. Next base: position 44,088,768 of record CM051825.1, read on the forward strand.
TGGTGTTTGTAAGTTGGAGTGGGAGAATTTGACCTGGGTTTTCTATAGCACAGTAGCACAGCCATTGATTGAAACATTTTGTGATATATTTCAAAATGACTAGAAAGAGAGAATAAAATTTCCAACACATACAAATGATCAATGTTTGCAGAGATGGAAGTGTTTTTTTATCTTCATTTCATTGTTACATGTTGTATACATGTATCAAATTACCAGAGTATACCTCAAAAGACATACAAATATTATATTTCAATTATAAATTCAAAAAGGAAAGACCTTGATTTTCACTGAGGAGAGGTTTCTCTTTCATGGACCTCTAAAAGCTGCAATCAGTGACATCAATTCTGTTCAAATAAATTTCATTCATCTAATATTGAACTATCTGAATTAAATAAAAGCCAAGGCAATGGGATCCCCTTCCTGCAGGTGTTCAGAACCTGGCATGGTGGAGGTCTTAGGAATGTCCCTCTATGCTCTTGACTTAAAAATCATGATTTTAATTATGATGACAAGATCAAAGGAATTTTCTGCTTGAACCATCTCAAAGACATCCAAAAAAAAAAAAGGATTTTTGCTTGGGAAATGGGGAGATATAGAACTCTTCAACATAAAACAAAATCCCTGTCTTAGGAGAATAAGAGTAAGTTTCTGAGTAGCAGATGGGCAATGTAAGTGCTGCCTCTCATTTACTCCTCTTTGGTCAGCTGTTGTTCTGTGCTTTAGGAATCTTGAAAGGCTTAGCTAGGTGGATGGATGTAGCTCAGGATCTACGATAAAGTTGCTGTTATGGTTTAGATCAAGAATGTCCCCCAAAGGCCTCATACTCTTGTAGGTGGGCCTTTTGGAAGGTGACTGAATTATGGGGGTGATATAACTGACTTGCTGATAGGAATGGGGCTCTGGTTGGAACAGGTGGTTCGCTGGGGGTGTGGCCTGAAAGTGTATATCTCTCTCCCCAGCTCTTGCCTTCTTTCTCTGCTTTCTGGCTACCATGACCTGAGAAGCTTTCCTCCTCTGGGCTCATCCACCATGGCATTCTGCCTTGGAGCCAGCTAACCATGGGCTAGAACTATGAGCCAAAATAGACCTCTCCTCTCTTAAGCTGTGGGTGTTGGTTATTATGTCTCAGTGCTGAGAAAGTGCTACTGCCTGGAACTGACATCACTTGATTGCTGGTAGTCCACTTCCAAGCTCACTCACGTGGTTGTTGACAGTGTCAGTTACTTGGGGGCTGTTATTTAGAGATCTCTGTTCATCAGGAGGCCTCTCATAGGTTGCCTAAAGTTCTGTTCAGTACGGTAACTGGCGTTCCCTTGAGCAAGTGATCATAGAGAGAGGGGAGGGAGCCCAAGTTGGAAGCTGTAGTCTTTCATAATCTAATCTCAGATGTCATATGCCAGTACTTTTGTAACATTCTGTTTGTCATGTAGACCAACTCTAGTCCACGTGGAAAGGGACTACGAAAGGGTATGAATAACAGAAGAAAGATATCACTGGGTACTGTCTTGGAGGCTGTCTTCCAGACTTTAGTTCCTCCTATTCCATCAAATCTGCCCATATCAAGGTCATCAATAACCCTCATGTCACTAAAGCCAGGGCTAATTCTCAGTCCTCATTTTATAAGACCCACCAGAGCTCTTCTTTCCTTAAAACACTCTTTTAGTGCTATGGTTTTAATCACTCTGGCTTTGCTCTTGTCATTCCTCTTAAGAGGCCCTCTTTCTTTTCTAGTTCTTCAACTCTGTTCTCCCCCCCACAAGCAGCCCAGCCCTCTTCTTCTGCAAAGGCATCTTTCACTGGTTGGGCAATCCCTTTTCTGATGTGATGCATTAATAGTCAGCACTATTTTATATACTACATGTCCTACACTTGCTTATGGTGATGGTTTTGTATCCATAGGCCTTGGAAAATTGGTTTGCTGATTACAGGAACTTTGCTTTGTTCTTCATAGCTCATCAAGGATATTCAGTAGAATTCGCTGACTGAGTGATAAACATATCTGTAGGAAGTCAGAAAAAAAAAAAAAAAAAAAACAGATGGGATTAAAGAAAAAACAAAGTGTGAAGTGGGATCCCCAAATAACTGGTCTCTGCTTCTCTTGAGTGTGAGATACAGGGTGTACCAAGGGACTTTCCCCTTGAGGGCTCTGCCCATAGCACAAAAGCTAGAGACTCTGGACAAACTCCCTTGTTCTGGCTTTGCTCCTCATTCTACAACTTGGAGGTAAAAGGGTCCTTGGACGAGTTCATGCCACAGGAAGGAAAAACAACATATAATAATGATGTGTTCCAAGATCAAACAAACTCTTAGATAGTTCATGAGTAAATGGGGAAAAGGCTGTAGTGGAGATTGGGTTGTATCTGGGGAAAAAATGGAAGGACTAGAGAAAGATGGACAGAGTCAGAGTCTAAGAAAGATGCAAAGACTGACGACATAAAGGTTTAGAGCACAAAGGTTGAGGAGAGTAAGACACAGAGAGGGGTAGAGATCTAGATAAAAAGAAAGGGGAAGGAGGAAAGAAAAGACAGAAGAGGAGAGCAGAGGTCCTGAGTTCGACTCCTGGTACCCACATTAAAAGAAAAAAAAAGGGTGAAGACTGGCCAGGTGTGGGGGTACACATCTCTAATTCTACAATTCTGGCATGTTTGAGGCAGGAGGATTGCAACTTCAAGCCTAGCCTAGGCAATTTAGCAAAATCTTGTCTGAAAATAAAAAATCAAAAAGGGCTGGGGATGAACCCAAGGTTCAATCCCCAGTAAAACACACACACACACACACACACACACACACACACACACACACACAGTGAAGACTAGACAGAAAACAATGAGAAGACTCACAAAGGGAACTAAAGACAGCAAAAATTAGAAGTAGAAAATACACAGAATAAAAAGCCTGGCAGAGAAAAATCCAAACAATAGGGAAAATGGGGGAGGACCATGGAAGAAGAAAGGAGGTCAGATTTAAAATTAGAAGAAAAATTCAGTGTCACAGTGTCTTTTATTGGCATTTATGAAGAAGCCTGATTTAAGTCTATGTTTATGACTCTTGGACATAAACCCAACGCAACCTCTAGGGCTTGGAATCTAGGCAGCTGAGAGGTTTACTTTTTCTCCACAGGGAAAAATGGCTACTGAAACGGCCAGGAATGACTAGACATTCCCAGAATTCAGTCTTCTTGTAGATACGTATTGATCATGATGAAAATAAAGCTAACCAGGCTCAAGCTTCTGCTTTAGGACCTTCTTTTGTAGAACCTCCACCAAGACCCTGGAAGGGGCTCATAATTTGTTTACATGGTGTGTGCATGCATGTGTGTGTGTGTGTGTGTGTAACAGTAAAACTAACCTATTTTAACTTCAGTGAGGATTGCTGTCCATTTCCACTCTAACTTAGGGAGTTTGCAGTCACTTTGTGTACAGTTACGTTATGTGCAGTTGTCCTCGTGTAACCATGGCTTCATGGATACTTGTGCCACCCTCTGACATTATAGCATGAGGGTCCAGAGCTTGTGGGATTTTTTTTTTTTTTTTTTTTTTTTTTTTTTTTTTTTGGGTACCGGGGGGACGACCTCAGGACCTCGCGCGCCAGCAGGCGCCCGTGCCACTGAGCGATATCACCGGCCCCTTTTTCGTATGTGGGTTTCGGGAGTCGAACTCGGGCCTTCGCGCTTGCAAGGCAGGCGCTTAAGCCGCTGAGCCGTCTCACCGGCCCGAGCTTGTGGGATTTTTGCCGTATGAATGCACCCCACGATGCTGGGCCTCAGAATGGGGGTGGGGGTAGCGGAAGAAGAAAAAGATCTGAAATGTATAGAGCCTGAAGCAGGCCCGTGTGAAATTCTTATAATCATCAAATACGAAACAGGAAGTGGAGGATTTAGCGCCTATTAAGGCCTAATCACAACTGAAGTTTTTGCCAATCAGGCATATATGCAATAATGGAGCTTATACAATTATAAATGTACCATACATCTTTTGTCCTCTCTTGGATCTCCAGACCCATATTAGAGATATTTTAATTCCAAAATGTGTGTGCCATGCCTATTTGTGTGTACTAAACACTAGTCACCTGAAGGCAAGAGGCTTTCTACCACCTAATAAACAGCGTAGCACCTGACATGTAGCAGACAGTCAACAAATGTTAGATTGATGAATGAATGAATGAAAAACATGGAATAAGTATCTGTTTGTTCATTCTCCAAACACCACCAGTATAGTTTTGTATTTGTTATGGAGAAAGAAGATATAACAATAAAGATATCATTACATATGAGGGAGCTGTCTTTTTTTACCTATCACCCCCTCCTTCAAGCTGATGAAGGGTTAGAAATGAGAATGTTGAAGGGACAGATCCCAGCATCACATTCCATTTGCCTTGTTGAAGTTCCTATGGTCTAGGCTAGAAAAATCTCTTTTTAGCTGTTCTTTGGAGTTTCTTTACATCTCTGGAGTTTTTTTTTTTGTTTGTTTTGTTTTTAACTGAGGCTTATTTGTTGCAAAACTACTTTGCATGTTTTTGTTCCCTTTTCAGTGGAAACCTCTGTTTGAAGACAGAACTAAAGTTTCCTCACAAGTTTTGGATTACAAATAAAGCCTTACTCTCTCCCCTGAGACTCTTTGGGAACACCATTTTGTTTTATTTTTATTTTTTAAAGTTATGACTGTGCAGAACTGGGATTTGCATAAGGCAACCAAGACTCCAGAATCAGGAACTAAATATTTCTCTCTAAAATTAGGTAGGTGAATTTAGACCAAGATTTTTATTTGGATAGCCTAGCTCTTGGAAAAGTGATGGTATCTCCTGGGATCCTAAAAAAAGCTTTTATGCATAAGTTCAGGCATTTACTTACTCATTGTTAGCCTTGATAGAAAGAACCTTCCTTGCAAAGCCCTGTGATAAGGACTTCAGGAAATACAAAGGTGCTTTTTACTCCATCTAGACAAAGCTCCTGTGCAGGTTAAATTTTCTTTGGTTTGGTTTCCCTATAGACAGCTCCAAATCTAAGCTGTTGTGAAATTCTTCTTCATATCAAATCAAAATCCTCTCTGTTGATGTTTAAGATAAATTTTGTTTGTTTACAATCATTTAGTTCTTACTGGAAAAGAACAACTCTACCATTTTCTACCTAATCTCCCTTGCTGAAATGAAAGGAGTAAACCTAATCACTGTGGAGTGTTATCTTTCTCAGGCAACCAAATCATCCTTTAACTTGAGGTCTGTTTGTTCCTCCTTTTGCTAGTGGTGGATATGGAAGACGGGGCTCTGGGGGAAGGTTGACAGTCTCCAGCCAGGCTGATTTCACAGTCTGGCTTGGTAAGACCTCTTTCCCAACCATATCTCACATCTTGGCCAGAATTGCCAAGAGAAAAACTCTGGAGCCTCAAGTTTTCTGTGAGCAGGGAGAATCTGGGAACCAGGCACTGGCTCAGCCCAGCCTAGCCAGCCAGCTGCTCAAGGTGGGAAGTAAAGTATCATTTGGTATCTGGGTTCTCTCAAGTCCACACTTGATACTCTGGTGCCATCCGAATAGCCCTCCTCCAATTCAGGGTGTGACCTGACAATATCAGTAGTGCTCCCTGTACAAAGAAACTAAAAAAAGAAAAGGGCAAAGAAACCTAGCAAAGATCCTGCTGTGATCAGCAGTAGAAGATGATGGGGGCTCTGATGGAGACAGAGACTGCATGGTATGGACCATCCCTATGTGGCAGCTGCTGCCTGGAACTAAATGTGATGGTGAGCAGGACTGGCTATATATTTCAATGGGGCCCTGTGCAAAACGGAAACACAGGGCCTCTTGTTCAAAAAATTAAGAATTTCAAAATAACAGCAGTAGAGCCTTAAAGGACGCATGGGCTCTTCCAAGAAAGGGCTACAGGTGAGCAAGGTAGATCTCCAGTTAGGATTCCATCTTTGCTTGCTCTGTGTTGCTGCTTCATCCATCCTGTGGTTTTGTGGGCACTGACGGCACCCTAGATCTTCAGCTAAGCCTAGTTCCAACCTCATGTTTCTATTTGTAAGTCCCATTACCTGAAAATCAACAAAACTGAAAAATAGATTTATCATCTTGTCACCTCTCCAGGAAGTCTTTCCAGGTACCCACTCTGCCCCTGCAGCATGCTGAACAGATGCCAGTGTCTCTTCCTCAGGCTTCATGCAGTATCTTATAACCATTCGCCTTCTGATCTCTGCATTGCTTGTGAGTCTTATTCATCTTCGTGTTCCTTGAAGTCTAGTACAGATGTGCACAGAGTGTGCAACAATATTTGTTGAATGGACAGCAAATTATTCGAGCACAATCTGTTGGGCTACTGGCTTTATTCTTCGAAGTCCTATATTCAGAACAGTGATGTGTCATCCTCCTGCTATTGGTGTTGGTCACCCTACTGTGCTGGAGGCCAGGCACACATCATCAAGAGATTTTGAAATGCTGCCATATGTCAAGAGCTGAGTTACCAATGTGGTGAGGGACCTGGGTGTGTGTCACATAAGGAACTCTGGAGAGAATGAATGCTATTTAGCCTGGACAGGAGAGAATACAGTGTGAGGCATGATGCCATGTACGACTGTTCAAGGCACTGACAAATAGAGAAGGGGTTACTCTCTAGATTCTATGTAGAGAATGTAGAAAGAAGAAGGAGACCAATAGATGAAATCAAATTTCAGGACCATCTAAGGAAAATCTTTTTTAGGATAAGAATTATCCAATCATGGGATGATTAGCCTCAAACATCCTATGATGGTCACATTTGATGAAATATAAATTACCCAACTTTTGGCTTTTCATCCTGGATGGAAAATTAGGCCAGATAAACTTAATGATGCCATTTAAGTTCAAGATTGTACAAGCCTTTATTTTTATCCCAACCTGATTTTCACCCAACCTCAGGCCCTGTGCTAATAATGCCAAGTCACATTTATGTGTGAGGAAGGAATGAACTCACCCAAATTGCTACACACTGGGTGTTGTTCTTCAGATTTAAATGACTCTTTTCTTCCTTGGAAGTGGTAAGTGTGGGAGAGATCAAGTTATTTCATGGTTGCTAAGCTGGTCCTTATCAGGGTCAGGCTTCAAATACTAACTGGAAGTTTAGAGTCTGGGAAGTCATGTCGGAATTTGTCAAAAGATTTTCGCAGTGTAGCAGGGATCAATTCCTTCCTCCTTCTTTTACCCTTGGATCTTCTCTAGAATCTAGAGAGTATGATACCCTATGTTATTTGTATAAATGCAGAACTAGACCAGGAGAAAGGACAGTTCTGGACCAAGTCCCCAGGCACCTTTCTGGACCTCATTGTAAGGAGATAGGCTTTGAACTCTAAACTCCCCTTAGAGTGGGTGCATTAGCTTGCTCAGGCTGCTGTAACAAAGTGCACAGACAGGGTGGTTTAAAAAACAGAAGTGTATTATCTTACAGTTCTAAATCCTGGAAGTCAAAATCAAGGTGTTGGCAGAGTATGTTTCTTCTGAATTTGTGATGGAGAATCTGTGATGGAGACTCTGTCCTAGGCCTTTCTCCTTGGATTATAGAATGCTATCTTCTCCTTGTATCCTCACCTTTTCTTCCCTGCATGTGTGTTTGTCAAAATATCTCTTTCTTATAAGGACACATATCATATTAGATTAGAGCTCATTCTAATGACCTCATTTTCACTTGATTATCTCTGTAAAGACCCTATCTCCAAATATGGTCATATTCTGTGTTATTAGTTGTTAGGAGTCTCACATACGAATTTTGGGGGACATAATTCAACATACAACGTGGGACATGTGTCTTTCTGGTTGCCCATTATCTGTACCCCTGTGATGTGAGTTTGGGTGGGAAGCAGAGTCTTCTTTCTGCGACAGAAATGATGAAACCCAGATACCTCTTAACCGCTTGACCACGATGAACGGCCAGGGTTTATGCCCCATTTTGTCCAGGGAGATGCACATGCACGGGACTGTGAGTTGATCAGGATCTATTGTCACAAAGACACGGGCTACTGCAGAATTCTCTCCATTTCCACAGGTCAGCAGCCAGGCACCTGCATGGCCTCCAGTGCCAGGTCAAGGGAGCCAGCGAGATGAGAGGTCTCATGTGGGGAAGGAAACAGCTTGACAGTACTAGTCCCGCACCCACCCACACAATCCCCCAGCACTGATTTTTTTCTCTAGTTCTCATCTGCCTAGACAAATTGTTTCTGGCAGCTGCTCCCCACTTCTTGGCCTTACCTGTGGAGATCTCAGCAGATGACCCCCTTCCAGTGCTCACAACCTGTGTTGGATTGGCCATGCTAATTGTTCTGAGAGCTTCTCTTTGGCACAGTGGCAAAGATGTGAGCTTTGGAGCCAGTCACATGGAGGGCCAAACTCTAATATACTCGATGTATGACCTTAAGGAAGTTATTTAAAGTCCTGAAGTCAAAGTCTCCTGTTCTTTAAATGGGCCAATAAAAGTAGCTACTATGTCAACATGTTCTGAGGATTAAACAAATAAATGCCACTTGTGGTAAATACATCATGTCATAACGATACGTCCCAGTGGGGGCTCCACTTCTATCATGGGAGATCTATGGACAGGTCTTACAGGGGCTTTAAGGGAGACCAGCTCAGCTGACTATGGAAGATGAGCTTCACCTGTGGGCTGGCAGGGCCATACGTGGTTGACCTACTATTGTCGCTTCCTGAATGCTGGGCTCCCCACACAGGTGTGTGGGGCAGTCCTAATGGCCTGCAACGTGGCCTGGCCCACCTAATACTTAGCCTCCCTTCTTCTGTACTGAGTTCCTGGTTCCTTGCCTTTTATGGATGTTTCTAAGTGCCCTAGAAAGAAGCAAATGACCTGCAGAGGATGTTTACAGGTCATTCATTGTTCCCATGTGTACTTTCTCTTCTGGTTATGGAAACCCTGCCATTGTTTCAGGTGTTTTTCAAGATTTTCCCTTCCCTGCCCATTGAGGAAGGTCCGCATTCCATCTAGCACCCAGCACCCAGCCTTGTACCTGGTGGGAGGGACTCAGAGGACACTTTTCATAGTGGCTCCAGCCCCAGCTCCCTTGCCCAGTCCAGACCTGCCCAGTCCAGCTCTGAGGACCTGTTGCTATGGAAACAACCACCAGAAAAGCAGGATGATGGGGAGGATGGCATGTGGGTTGGGCCCAGACCTTCTCAGAGACAGTTTTTGATTTTGTCTTGTTATATTTTTTCATTTTTTTGTGGAGAAATACAATTCCCATTCCCCAGTGCTTCACTTGGCATGTGGCATTCCCACCCCACACGTGAGTTCTGATGTTATATTTCTGCAATGGGAACTATGGGTCATTTTCAGCTGGCTGTTTCTGGGAGCCTTTGGATAGGCGATTGGATTTTATAAGGATAAACAGGAGCTGACAGGGATGGGCTATGTTTGATTTAAAATTGGAAACCTGAAAGTCAGAGGTGTGCTTTTTATAGTCTGGGAGGGAAGAAGCCCCAAGTCCTAATTTATGAGGGAGCTTGGTGAAAGCACATGAAAGCCAAGGTAATGTTTATAAATTCCTTCCTCCTAAGGTGGAGGGAATGTTTTGCAGGGCTGCAGTCAAACGGCACCTTTTTGGGATTCAGGGGAGGTTGTTTAAATCTAGTTATTCAGTGACTGAAAGGAAAAGGAAATGTTAGTCAGGAGCAAGTGTGCCTCAGAGTCTGTTGCAGACAAAGGCTGGTCCGCTCTTGCATCCTGCACATCAGGGACTTCTTGGTGGTTCCTTCCTACTGTTCCAGTCCCCCTCCCCTACCTCCTCCTTCTCTTATTCAATGGGCAAGAACCCCCCTCTAAATATGGTGACCACATTTTGCAAATAAAAATATCTGTCTTGGTGTCTGGGGACAGGACAGAGTCTTTGGAGATCTGGTCAGGGTGGGAAGGAAGAAGGCAATAGAAGATAAAGTGTGTTGGGGGAGGGGCTGAGTACAGGCACAGGTGTGCCCCATGTAGCCCTTGATCCTGACGCTATTGCGTGATGGGATACACTGCCTTGGGTAAACTAAATCAGAGTTTAGGAGTTTGATGCTGCCAGCCCCAATGTCCATGGTCCTGCCAGTCCTGGTGAGAGGCTTATACGTATGCTGTGGGTTTTGGACCCACTGTTAAGGCCAGTGGAGCACCACTTCTTAAGGAATCATGACCCTGTCAGTGGGGGATGGAGTCAGAGCAGCAGTACAACTGTGTCTCCCTCTGGCCCTGGCATTCCTGGGAGGTGGGAGACTAGGGGAAAAGGGAAAATGCAAGGAGGAGAAACCCCAGGTTAATTTCTCTAAAGGTTGACCTCCACACCTAGATGGAAGATGTCATTACTGGTGGCTCCTGCTAGCCCTGCTGGGAAAGGGACTGAGCCATGGGCTTGAACAGGAGGGACTCAACTTGGCTAGATGGCTATGCTTCCCTGAGGAGGATTTCTTAAAAATTGTGCTCAGGAGAGAAAATGCCAAGGGGAAGGATGACACACACTCAGCTTTACTGTGCGTCCTGCCTTGACATTGCTGCTTCAGAGTTCCCATGGCAGAAAAAAGGAAGCCCCACTAATTACCGCTCTTCCTACAGGAGGATCAGAAACCTGTCAGCTCTGGGCTGAGAGCAAGTGGGGGCCTTTCCATCTCCCTGCTAGCTCCTGCCCAGACAGAGGCATTCTGCATGAAGGCTCCTAAGGTCTGTACAATGCAGGCATGTGTGCTTCCAGGGTGGGGTGGGAGATAATAAAAAGGATCTGTTTCACCTAAACTGCTGGGAGGCTGGGAGGGAAACACAAAAATACACTTTCATCCACCCTCTTGCCAAAGCATTGGCAGAGTGAGTTGGCCCAGATACTTACAAGTGCTTGTTCAGCCTATACCTCAATAGAGGAGCATTTAATGTCAACCCTCTAGCCAGGTTCTTTACAATGACCAGAAAGAACACAAAAAACCTCTATTCTTTCATTCTTGCAGAATTTAGAAGATATCCTATGAAAAGATGCTGAGATCTGAGTTTGTCCCTGGAGGGGATGTCGTGTTCCTTTCAGCAGGTCACTCTGTAACTCACCACCAAACCTCTGTCGTGGCTCTTCCGCTCTGCCCCACCCCAACCCAGAGAGCTGCTATCTATTGACCTCTGGACACCTGTCCCAGCTCTTAAGGGGCTTGTTCCGGGATGTGTCCAACCAACCCCAGCTCTAAGAGGGGAAGAGGGTTATCTCAGCTAGCCAGGCCTGAACCTCTCCCAGTAAGAGAATTTACACCAAGTCAGTTCTCACCTGAGATGCCACCATCAAGTGTCCCTTCAGCAACTGAGATGGTATGAGAAAGCCTGCTCCTGTCCCCTCTCTATCCATGTCCCTTGGGCCATGTAGGGGGCAGAATATATTGGCATTCTGCAGTGTTAGCACTGGAAAGGATCCTTAATGGTGTTAGTAATAGTAGCTGTCATTTAGTAAGCACGTACTGCATGCCAGATGTGTTAAGAATATTGTTCTCAATCCTCACAAATGCTGCAGAGAGGCACTATTATAATCATCACATTGGAGGCACAGAGGGCCTGAGTGGCTGGGTAGCAGAATGGTCAGGGCACAAATTTGCATTCAAATCCCAGCTCTGCCATTTCGTCACCAGCTGTGGGACCCTGGGTTGATTCTTAAGTTCCCTGGGTCTCGGCTTCCTCATCTGTGAGATGAAGAACCTGAGAACAGAAGCTGCCCTGCTGGGGGTGGTGAGGTCCCTCAGCCTCCAGATGGGATCCGGCCTCTGGCTGGAGCGGACAGCACCACCCACCTCTGGATTGCTTTTGTGCCACGTCGTGCTGGAAATGTCTCACAGCAAGCCCTGACCTCTCCTGACCTTCCAACCACTGGACACTACAACATCCAGAGCAGGTAGAGGAGAAATGAAATCAGTCACAGAGCTCCTCTGCTGTAATACACACGGTCCTGTTAGGAGCTCTACGTGCATTTCTAGCTATTCTATGCTTCCAGCATACTCATTATATTCAAGTAAATACGCAAGATTTACCACACACAGACTTATCTCTTTCTCTTTCTTTCTCTCTCTCCCTCTTTTTTTTTTTTTTTTACTATACCCAATGATATAGGAATTCATTGCATGTTCAAAAAGCACAAAAGAAAAAAAAATGGAGATTTCTCCCTGATTTATGCCCCAGATTTAACAGGTTCATTTCAGTTAGAATCAGAAACAAGGAAACAAAATAGGAATACCAGCGTCTTATTTATTTCCCTCTCCCCTCCATTCAAATTTCTCTCCTAGATGAATATAAACATGTTACAAATGACCCCAGTTTTACTCCCAGTTTCAAAAGATGAATCACAGAGATTTGGCAAAGACAGACTGGAGCAAGCAAGTGCTGTGTGGAAGGAAGTGATATTTTTTAGCTGGCCTGACCTCGGTGGTCACTTTTATCAACATCCCCCATTCCAAGGCCAAGATGTCACTCAAATGTGATAGCAGATGGAGTTTTCAGTCCAAGAAGCCCCGGGAATTCTGGCAGGGACTAAGGGCTGCAGTTCCCCTGGTTCTGTGCTTGCACAAGAGGCTCTAAAGTGTCACTGGACCCATCCTGATGTACGGCAGTCAGTGAAGACTTTACAGGTCCTTCCACTCTTTGTCCATGCAGAGGCATTTCACTCCACTTCTACCCCTGAACTGTAGAGGAGGTACAGTTTGCTCAGCGTGACAGTGTTCTGCATCATGCAAGAGGAGCAGGCAGGCAGTTGGCAGGAAAAAAATGCAAAAGATGAGATGCAGAAAGGTGGATTTGAACCCACTTTGCCTGAGAAACGACAGTGCCCAGAGGAAGCTGGGAATGGAGGAGAAATCTGAGTGAGGCTCTTGCTACAGCGCAAGGTGGCCCCTGCCCAGCCAGGTGGGTAACAGGCAGCAGCAGAAGCCCCTCTTGCGCCTCACTTGGACACCAGCATGCGGACAAACTCCTCATAGTTCACTTGCCCATCTCCGTCTGTGTCTGCAGTCCGGATCATTTCCTCCACCTCCTCATCACTCAGCTTCTCCCCCAGCCTGGTCATCACGTGCCGCAACTCGGCGGCACTGACATAGCCGTTGTCATCCTTGTCGAACACGCGGAAGGCCTCCCGGATCTCCTCCTCGCTGTCTGTGTCTTTCATCTTCCGGGCCATCATGCCCAGGAACTCTGGGAAGTCCACTGTGCCATTTCCATCCCGGTCGATCTCATTCACCATGCCCTGGAGTTCAGCCTCTGTGGGATTCTGGCCCAGGGACCGCATGACAGTGCCCAGCTCCTGGGTGGTGATGCAGCCATCACCGTCCTTGTCAAACAGAGAGAAGGCCTCCTTGAACTCAGCGATTTGCTCCTCGGTCAGCTGGTTGGCCATGCTGGCAGGGCGTGGGTGGCGTGGTGGCAGAGTTGTCAGGCTGGTGTCTGCTCCTGAGCTCTGTGACAGGCTAGGCTCTTCTTCCTGGCTGTGGAAGGACAGGTGGAGATCTGAGGGGTGGCTGTCTGTCTGGCTGTCTAGCCCTGGCTTGAATTGCTGGAGCTTAAGAAGGAGCAGAGTCTTCCCCACCTCCAGCCTGGCGGGATTGGGCTGCCATCCGCAGACACCCCCGCCCCTGTGGTTGCCTGAAGGCCAGGTCCTGTTTAGACAGGAGTCCAGGAGCAGCAACCAGGCTAGCCTGCTGACTGAGCTGACGCCAACCCCTCTATGTGAAAGGCAGGCAGTTTTCACCCGGACACCTGCAGAGCCAGCAGGAGCCACCGGTAATGACATCTTCCGTCTAGGTGTGTGGGTCAACATTCAGAGAAATTAACCTGGGATTCCTCTGTGCACTTGCCCTTTTTTTTTCCCTAGTCTTCCGCCTTCCCCCTACTCTCCCCCTCTATAACTAACCAACATCCCATTGTCCCCTTCAGCTGAAGTTTTTTTTTTTTTTTTTCCAGGATGAAAAACAGAAATTGTCTTTACTGAAAGTGACTTCCTTTCCTGGTCTTGGTTTCCAAAGCTTTGTGGACCCAGGCAGTTTTCAGAGAAGAACAAAGGCTTTTTCTTTGGGTAAAAGCAGTGTTTTCTTATCTTCAGAATAGGCATAAATGGAGATGGACTTTCTCCAACCCATTCACTCAGTCAGTCACTCATTCACAGGAGTTCATTGAGTGACTGTGATGTGCAGGTACTCTTCAAGGCAGGCCACCTCTGTCCTCATGAGGTCACATTCCAGTGGTGATACAGAAAGTTAGTGAGTAAATGAACAGAGAAACCCAAACAAGGTCATTAGAGATTTTTGATAAGTGCTGTGAAGGGAATGAAAGGGAATGACAGAGAAGACATGGGAAGGTCACCTCCTTTGTCATCATCAAGGACAGTCTCTCTACAGAAAGGCATTCAAGGGTGTCCTCATAGGAGAGGAGGGAATGGTGGGGCTGAGGGACAGAAAGGTAACCAGTGTGGACAAAAAGTGGGGAGAAAGGACAAATGACGGAGACTTTGCAGGACTGGAGGAGGGATTCCCACTCTATCCCCTGGACGCTTTCAGCAAGGGCTTGTCTAAGCCCTGGGTGGAGCGGAGACACAACCAGAGAGAGGAGCATCTCCAAGAGGAGATGGGCTCGAGAAGGAACCCTGGGTGTCCAGGCACATGGACGCAGCTCCCTGGTTCCAGGAGACCTGGGGAAATGACCTCCTGAGAGGCAGAAAAGATTGCTTTTTCAATGGGAGTCCAGGAAAATTCAAACTGGAGAGAAATGTGGAGCTGGCCCTTTTTTATTCTTTTGTTGGATGTGGAAGAATGTGGGTCAGGGGCCTATGAGGGGGAAAAATGTATTTATAAGGACCTGGGTTTGCTGAGAAGAAAATATGGCAGGATAATAGCTTGAATATTAATTTTTTTAAAGAGAAAAAAACAATAAAAACAATGATACAGAATTTCATAACAATATAATAGGAAATTAACAATGGTTAATATATTATGTGTTGTTATCTTCAAAGTACTTGCTCAGATTACAAGATATAGGCATGCAAAATTGATCAAACAATATAAGCACACACTGTTCTTTTCAATGAACTTAAAGAAATTAGTAGTATAATTATCTTAGCTGTCTTGTGTATATACATTTTTTTTTCTTTTCCCTTCTTTCTTTCTCCTTTCCCCCATCCCAGTTGTTCTTTCCTTTTGAGCAGTTTCTTTCCCTTTCACAATATCTACTGTAACTTTTGGATCTTATTTACTGTTTCAGTTTCTTACACTAGGGAGACAATATGATGTTTACACATGAGTCTGATTTATTTCACTTATGAGCATGGTCTCAAGTTGCATCCATTTACCTATAAAAGCCTTGAGTTTATCCTTCTTTGTAGCTGAGTAGTACTCTATTGTATAAAAATACCACATCTGTTTTATCCATTCCTCAGTTGATGGGCATTTATTTGCATCGTTTCCAAGATTTAGCTATTACAAATTGTGCTATTTTAAACATGTGCGTGCATATATTGCTGTGATATGATGTTTTTAATTCTTCTGGGAAAAAACCCAGAAGGGGAGTAGCTGGGTTGAATGGGACCTCTAATCCTAGATTTTTGAAGAATTTCCACAGTGGTTGCTCCAATCTACACTCCCACCAACAGTGCAGAAGGGTTCCTTTTTCCATAGCCCTGCCAGTATTTGTTATTGGTTGATTTCTTGATAAAAGCTGTTCTTTCCAGGGTGAGATGGAATCTCAGTGTTGTTTTAATTTACATTTCTCAAATGACCATGATGCTGAACATTTTTTTCATTTATTTATTTGCCATTGTATTTCTTCCTCTGAGAATTATGTATTCATCTCAGAGGCCCATTTTTGGATTGGGTCTTTGAATTTGGGGGGCCTGATTTTTTTCAATTCTTTATATGTTCTAGATAGAAGTCTTTTGTCTGAGGGACAGTTGGCTGAAATTTTTTCCCACTCTGTGGGTTTTCTTTTCACTCTGCTGGTGATTTCTTTTGACGTGCAAAAGCTTTTTAATAAGATGAAATCCCAGTTGTTGATTCTTTGAAGTACTTCCTGTGCAGTTTGGTTTTTGTTCATGAACTCTCTACCTACTCCTATGTCTTTAAGATTTCTACCTACTTTCTCTTCCAGTAGATTTAGTGTTTCTGTTTTAATATTTAAATCTTTGATCTATTTTGACTTTAGTTTGGTGTATGGCAATAGACATGAGTCTAGTTTTAGTGTTTGGCATGTGGAAACCCAGTTTTTCTAGCAAAATTTATTAAAAAGGCTATCTCTCTTCCAGTGAACATGTTTGGCCCCTTTGTCAAAGATAAGGTGGCTGAGTGTGTTTGCAGTTGTGTCTGCACCTTCTAATCTGTTCCACTGGTCCTCAGGTCTGTTTTTTGGCCAGTACCATGCTGATTTTATCATAGTAGCTTTGTAGTATAATTTCAAGTCAGGGATTGTGATGCCTCCTGCCTTGCCTTTGTTGCCCAAGATTGCCTTTGCTATTCTAAGTCTCTTCTGTTTCCAAATGAATTTTAGGAATGTTTTCTCTAGATCTGCGAGGTATGCTAATGGTATTTTCATTGGGATTGCATTAAATCTATATAACAATTTTGGGAGTATGGCCATTTTCACAACGTTGGTTCTTCCTATCCATGAGTAAGGGATATCTTTCCATTTTCTGATATCCTCTTCGATTGCTTTTTTCAGAGTACTGTAATTTTCAATGTATAGATCTTTTACTTCCTTTGCTAGATTGATTCCTAAGTATTTCATTTTTTGGATGCTATTGTAAAGGCTGTGGTTTTCCTAATTTCTCTCTCAGTGAGTTTGTTGTTTGTGTACAGGAATGCTATTGATTTTTGAGTATTGACTTTGTATCCAGCTATGCTACTGAATTTGGTTATTAATTCTAGAAGTCTTTTGGTGGCATTTTTGGGGTCTTCTATGTAGAGTATCATGTCATCTGCAAATAATGATAATATAACTTTTTTTTTTTGTGGGTACTGGGGGTTGACCTCAGGACCTCATGCACCAGCAGGCGCCCATGCTGCTGAGCGATATCACCGGCCCTTTTTTCGTATGTGGGTTCTGGGAGTCGAACTCAGGCCCTCGCGCTTGCCAGGCAGGCACTCACGCTGCTGAGCCATCTCGCCGGCCTGATAATATAACTTCTTCCTTTCCTATCTTTATTCTTTGTACTTCTTTCTCTTGTCTAATTGCTCTGGCTAATGTTCCCAGAACTATACTGAATAGGAGTGGTGATGGTGAACATCCTTGTCTTGCTCCTGATTTTAGAGTGAAAGCTTTCAGGTTTTGTCCATTTAATATGATACTGGCTGTTGGTTTGTCATAGATGGCTTTTATCACATTGAGGTAAAGACCATCTATTCCAATTTTCTGTAGGGCTTTTATCATGAATAATCGTTGGACTTTATCAAAAGCTTTTTCTGCATCTATTGAGACAATCATGTGATTTTTGTCTTTAGCTCTGTTGATATGGTGTATTACATTATTGATTTGCATATATTGAATCATCTCTGCATTCCTGGGATGAATCTCACTTGGTCATGGTGTATAATCTTCTTGATCATTTGCTGGATGCTGTTTGCTAGTATTTTGTTGAGGATTTTTGCATCTATGTTCATTAGGGAGATTGGCCTGTAGTTCTCTTTTATGGTTGGGTCTTTCTCTGTATTGGTATCAGGGTAATACTTGCCTCCTGGAATGAGTTAGGGGGTATTGCATCCCTTTCAATTTCATTAAAGAGTTTGAGGAGTATTGGCATTAAATCTTATCTAAATTTCTTGTAGAATTCAGCAGTGAATCCATCTTGATCTGGGCTTTTCTTTGTTGGTAAGTTTTAATTATGTTTTCAATTATATTAACTGATGTTGGGTTATTCAGAATTTTTACATCTTCTTGATTCAGCTTTGGTAATTCATATGTTTCTTGGAATCTGTCAATTTCTTTTGTGTTTTCCATCCTATGCAAGTAAAGATTTTCATAATAGGTATTGATGATCTTCTGAATTTCCACAGGATTGTAGTGATTTCACCCTTTTCATTCCTTATTACATGAATTTGAGTTTTTTCTTTCCTTTTTTTGATAAGGTTTGCTAAGGGTTTACCAATTTTATTTATTCCTTCAAAGAACCAACTCTTCAATTCATTAATTCTTTGTATTGTTTTCTTAGTCTCAATTGCATTAATTTCTGCTCTGATCTTTATAATTTCCCCCCTTGTATGGGCTTTGGGCTTGACTTGTTCTACTTTTTCTGGAAGCTTGTGGTGTAGCATTAGGTTGTTTATTTGTGCTCATTCTGTTTACCTGATGTGAGAATTTACCGCTATAAATATCCCTCTTAGAACTGCTTTCATTACATCTCACAGGTTCCAGTAAGTTGATTGTAGATATTAATTTCTTCTTTAATTTCATCTGTGACCCATTGGTTATTCAGGAGGGTGTTATTTAATTTCCATGTGTTTATGGAGTTTTTGCCATTTCTTTTGTCAGTCATTAATTTCCAATTTCATCGCACTATGGTCAGATAATATGCATGGGATAATTTCAGTTCCTTTGCATTTACTTAAGCACGTTCTGTGGGCTAGTATATGGTCTATTTTAGAGAATGTCCCATGTATAGCTAAGAAGAATGTATATTCTGATGTTGTTGGGTGGAACACTCTGTAAACGTCTACTAAGTCCATTTGTTCACAGGTTTGGTTCAGTTCTGTTATTTCTTTGCTGATTTTTTTTGTCTAGTTGACCTATCTCTTTGTGACAATGGGGTATTAAGATTCACTCATTATGATTGTGTTATTGCTTATTTGATTTTTCATGTCTATTAATATTTGTCTTATATGGTTGGGTGCTCCTGTATTTGGTGCATATATATTTATGATTGTTATCTCTTCCTCTTGAATTTTTCCCCTAACAAGTATGTAGTGGCCTTCTTTATCTCTTTTGATCACTCCTGGTTTGAAGTTCACATTGTCTGCAAACAGAATAGCTAACCCTTCTTTTTCTGGGCTCCTGTTGCACAGAGTATTGTTTTCCATCCTTTGACTTTTAGTCTATGAATTGCTTTTTGAGTTAAATGTGTTTCTTGTATACAGCATATTGTTGGATCTTGTTTCTTGATCCATTCTGCCAGTCTGTTTCTTTTGATTAGTGAATTGAGGCCATTTACATTGATGGTTATAACTGATATGTATTGACTTATCTTTGTGATGTTATTTTCCTGCTGTTGGTTCCCTACTTTTCCTCTCTGTTTAACTGCTTGCCCTGCTTGGTGGTTTCTTTCTGTTATTGTTCTTGGAATTGTGGTTCTTTTTATCTCTGTCTAGAATATCTTTCAGTAGCCTTTGTAGTGTTGGTTTGGTGGTCATGAATTTTTTCAGTTGTTCTTTGTCATGGAAGTATTTTATTTCTCCATTAATTTTGAAAGATAGTTTTGTAGGGTACATCAATCTAGTTTGGAAGTTGTTTTCTTTCAGGACTTGAAATACTTCACTCCAAGCTCTTCTTGACTTGTGGGTTGTGTTGAGAAGTCTGCTGTGATTCTGATGGGCTTTCCTTTATAGGTGATCTGTTTCTTTTCTCTAACAGCTTTTAATATTCTGTTCTTGTGCTGAATTTCTGGTATCTTGATTATTATATGTCTAGGTATAGATTTATTTTGGTTATGGCTAATTGGAGTTCTATATGCTTCACTTATCTGTATGTCAGATTCTTTTCCTGTGCTTGGGAAATTCTCAGGTATTCCTTCAGCAAATAGTTTTTTTATGTCATTTGTGTTGACCCCTGCTTTTTCATTGACACCAATTATTCTTATATTATTTTTCTTTGCATCATATTGCAGCTGTTGAATTGTTATTTCCTGATCTTTTGTTATTTCAAGAGATCTTTCCTTTCATGAGCACTAGCCACAATCATGTCTTCAAGGTCTGAAAGTATGTCTTCAGTTTTGTTCAAGCAGTTTTGCCAGCTTTCAATGGAATTTCTAATTTCCTGGGTATCTGTTTGAATCTGTTTCATGCATTCTATTTCTTTCCTATATTGATTGTGCACAGTTTACATCCTTTTCCTATCATCATTTTTTTATCTCTACTCTAGATTTGCAGAGCAATTCCTTTATGAATGTTGACATTTCTTTTATCGCCTGAGAGATTATTTCTGATCTAATTTCCTCTATACCCTCATGGATTTGTTTCTTCACTTCAGTTGCTATCCTTTCAGAAATTTCAGGTGTGTGTCTTCCATTTTCCTCTATCTTCTTGTCTCCTGGACTTATTCTGGGTGGGCTGGAAGTCTGAGATTGCATCTTGCTTTTTGCATCTTGTCATTTTCTATTTCAAAGATTTTTTTTTTTTTGTGGGTACCGGGGGTCGACCTCAGGACCTTGCATGCCAGCAGGCACCCGTGCCGCTGAGCGATATCACTGGCCCTTTTTTCATATGTGGGTTCTGGGAGTCGAACTCGGGCCCTCATGCTTGCCGGGCAGGCATTTACACCACTGAGCCATCTCACCGGCCCTATTTCAAAGATTTTTATTTTGTTTTCTGTGTTGACCCTTGTAAGTTTTTGTAGTAGTACCTATATCACTAGTATCGAGACCTCTCTAGGAAAAGTCTGTTCCTCAGGGATGTCTTCTGTGTGTAGGAGGTTCTTGGCTTGTGTCTGTTCCAAGATCCTACCTTCCCAGTTAATTAAGAGTGAGATGTTGGTATCTGTTTGACTCAGTCCCCAGTTCTTTGGTGCTGGGCTGTGGTGAGGTTATTACCCCAGAGCTTCCCAGTATTGTTACAGAAAAGAGAACAACTGATTACAACAGATATGACATTCTAGCTAAAGTAGTATAATTAGCAATAAAATAACAATAGCATCAGGCACAGTTTAGAAACTGACAAACTGTGGTAGCTATTCATTTTGTACTTTAAACCATAGCAAAACCTACAATTATATAACAGAGCTGATTGTAAATTGAGAGCTTATATTCAAAGTGTTTCCCCTTGGTAGAGTGGTTTTACCCTGTGGTGGGAAGATTTAAGAAGAATAGTGGATAAAACAAAGATAACTGAAAAGAAAGTATAAGCAAGGCTGGAGGACAAAGGATGATCATGCACACTTTGGGAAACTAGAGGAGAGGGCAGAAGAGAAAGAATAAGGGAGTATACAAAGGATTATCTGAAGTTGGTCTCTGGGTTTAGGGGATGGGATTAGTTTTCTGTGGCTGGAGTTCTTCCCAGCATTTAGAAAGGAGGAAAAAAAAAAAAAAAAAAGAGAGAGAGAAAAGAAAAAGAAAAAAGAAAAAAAGAAGAAAACAACAAAACAAAACAAAACCCCAACAACAACAACAAAAGAACAGGGTGGCCCCACTTGCCTGCTTCTATTCCGTATGTCTTTGTTCCCAGGCACAACACTGGTTATTCTAACTTACCACCTGTTAGCTCTTATTGTTATTGTTGCTTTGTACTTTTCACGCCACTAGTCTCGCCTGTCCATCCTGTGGGCCTCGGGTGGGACCCTGCTGTGTTGCTGGTCCCACCTGAGTTCCTCTGGTCTCCAGGCCTTCCTGAGCAGTTCACCTCAGTGGTGGCAGCAGCGAGGGAAGCGGCGGTTCTTTGGGCCTTCCAGCGCCCAGCGCGGTTCACCTGGGTCCCAGGTGCCGATGGCGATGGGAGGGGCTACCCTCCTCCGTGCCGTTCACCTGGGCTCCGGTGTCCGTGGAGAGTTATTAATTTTTTTCGCTCTCTGCATTTCTTCCCTTTTTCCACTCAACTATTCATAACACTATTTCTTTCTTCAAGTACACAGCAACTCTGTTCTTCCTCGTTCGGAGGGAGTTTTTGGTGGGAACAAAATAGAAGTCACCCTCGTGAAGGTTCCCACAAAGCCCAGGCCCTGATGGTTGAGGGAGGAAGAAGGAAGATTTTTGTCTTGGGAGAAAGAGCGAGGTTGAAGAATTCCCCACAAGTTGAATCTTTTCCTCGAGAGGAGGGGGGTATAAACACCAGGACAGCAGTATCCAGTGAAGGGGAGGCCAGGCGCAGCCTTGGAAAAGAGTTCCAAGGGTAGCATTTTTTTTTTCTCGTATGTTCCCTCCTCTTTGCTGGAGAAGCAAATTCATGAAGTAAGACAAGGGCCGTAGCAGAAGGCAGGAGAACCAGCTTCTCATGGGCAAATGGCCAGCAATCTCCCGGAGAACCAGGGGCCGGTATCACAGAAACCCTGTGGCTGAGTCAGTCCCATGGTGGACGAGGACTCAAGGTTGGACGGCGCTGCGTTCACCCCTCCTGCTCGCTTTACCTAGAACCAGGGTAGGAGGTGCCCCGTCACTGGTGGATTCTGGGGCATGGCTCTGGTTCAAACCCCGGCTTTTGCTGATGTGCTTTTCAAAAAACCACATTGAAGAGCTCAGTAAGGATATTAAACAGGGTTAGTACACATGACTCACAAAGGCCTGCCTTGTGATGGCTAGATTGTTGCAATTCACAAGTTGAGAAACAGAGGGAATGTTTCTAATTTCCTGGCTTAATTCTCTCCCTGCAGCCTCTCACCCTATACACGGATTCCCTTCCGTACAGCAGGAACACACACACACGCACACACACACACACACACACACACACACACACACATTTTGAGTGTGTGTGGGGTTCTGAGGATCCATTTAAACGTTTAAAAGTTAAATATGTTGAAATAGTTAAATATTTAAATATTATTATGTATTTAGAACTTTAGAAGTAGAGCTGAGCACAGTGTAATTCCAGCTGCTCAGGAGGCTGAGGCAGGGAGGATTGCAAATCTGAGGCAAGCCTGGACACTTTAGTAAGACCCTGTCTCAAAATAAAAATTAAAAAGGGCTGGGCATATAGCTCAGTGTTAGAGGTCTCCTGGGTTCAATTTCTGGTACCCCATCTCCATAAAAAAAAAAAAAAACATTATTTGCTCACATAAATGAATTATTTTTATTTTAAAAAATGCATTTTCCAAGAAGAAGAACAGGGAGAAGAACAGCATTTTAAAAAGCAGCTCTGCAAATCTCTTTAATGTCTGACTTTATGGAAGCGTATGTTCATCTGCTTCCAATCTGTGGCAATGTTTTTTGAAGTATATATTATCCAGCTTCACACAGACACACAGTTGGGAAAGGAGGGAGCATTTAAGTGGCTTTGAAAGAAAATTATGGATATTCTTCTTTGATGTTACATCGGAATTTGACAAGCAGTAGTTACTTAGAGGTTAGTTGTAGTATGAATCTGAGAGCATATCAGTTAATTTTCATACTGTTCCACTAAAATCCATTGGTCTGTTTTGCAGTTTGAATGGATCTTTTATCCAAATATAATTATGTAATGCCATGCACTGGTCATTTAGAAAATACCGATTCACTAGTTCTGCAGATTTTCCAAATGTTGAACCATTACATACATAACATTTTAAAAATCAGATTCTTTTATTCAAATTTCATTTTTCAATCATATTACCACCTATCCCACTGGAAAAAAAATTTATTTTGAGACAGGGTCTCACTGTGTAGTTCAGGCTGGCCTTGAAGTCACTATATAGCCTAGGCTGGTCTCGAACTTGAGTAATCTTCCTGCCTCAGTCTCCCAAGTGCTGGGATTACAGGCATATGCCACTATGTCTGGCTAGAAAAATCTTAGGTATTGGAAAACCTAAGCTCACAGTTTCAAATACAAAATTTCCAAAATTCCAATTTTCATTTGGAGTCTCAAATTTTATTATTATTATTATTTTTTTTTTTGTGTGTGTGTGTGGGTACCGGGGGTCGACCTCAGGACCTCGCGCGCCAGCAGGCGCCCATGCCGCTGAACGATATCACCAGCCCTTTTCTAGTATGTGGGTACCAGGAGTCAAACTTGGGCCCTTGTACTTGCCAGGCAGGCGCTTACGCCTCTGAGCCATCTCACCGGCCCTCAAATTTTATTATTGACAACAAACTCTGTCTATTGTTTTCTGTGAAGTGACAGACTCACTTTACTCATTTTTGAGAAACCATCTGCCAAGTGTTACATCTGCGTATCCATTGTGTGTCTGTCAGCTGTTATTTCTGATGAAAATAGTATTCTATGGAAAAGCTTGCCTTGCCACGCCTGGAATCAATCACACACTTGCTTTCCTCGTGACAACCATCGTGCTTCAGTATTCCCCAAAATATTAATGATGTGTACCCAAAGATTGAAATTTAATAAAATTAATACTTTTACTGCTTCTCTAAGGGCACTTTCAGTGAATCTGGCTTTTTTTAATGAGACAATATGCTGGTGATGAATATAAGGACTAACTGTAAAGGAGCCTTGGTTCAGGCCAAGGGGCTAGCAGTTGCCACTGCTTTTGAAATTTATGCAAATGTCAACACTGCGAGAAAGGCAAAACACAAAACAACAAAAAACAAAAACCCACTGGTATTTTATGAAAATAGTTTTGGCCTTCGAAATCCTCTGAAAAGATCTTGAGATACCCTGCTCCCCAAAAGATCCATGGATGCATTGGAGACCAACTGCCTTGGAGTGCTGGGCAGCACGGGTCTGAACTGGATGTAGAATCCTCCGAAATCCTGGAGGTTGAGGTGCTGAAGACTCTGGACTCATGCTAGGACAATGTCGGCCTTACTGAGTATGGTACCAATGAAGATCTCATAGATACACATTAAAGGAACCCACATGCATTACCTCCTTTGAAGAGGAGAAACCCTAAACACAAGAGACTCATGATATTTTACTTCATTTGTCTGAATTGGAGTTATAAATAGCTTTTGTTAAAAAGAATTTGTTAAGCACGCTTGTGATTGTGCCTCTCCCTCTGGGTGCTGTAGAAAGAGATTCGGATCAGGATTCTCCAATCTGCTGGGGCCAGTTCCATTCCTGTGACTCTGCTAGAATGGGTGTGCCCGCAGGTGGCTGTGGGATGCTCCTTTTCTTCTTTTGACAAGCCACCTACCAGCCTAATACTTGCTCATGTACATCCTTTGCTCTCCAGTATATATACAAAGTTAATATATATGGATTCAATTAATACCATTGGAGCAATTACCCTCATCTATTTTCTTATATCTCCATGTTTCAGGTGGCATGTAAGTATGAGTCAGGGTTAGATGACTAGCAAGTTGAAAGCTTGGACTGGAATCTAGATCTTCTGATTCCATACCCTCAGTTGGCACTCTAGCCTGTTTATTGTCACACCAACTCAGTCTTCAACCTCTTTCTCCTGTAGCCCCAAAAGTGACTGACGAGGGTAGGACTCTTTCAGTGCAGGAAAGTATGGAGACATGCATGTTCACCAATCCTGTCTTAATCCTATCTTTTCCACCAAGCCCCTCATGTATCCATTTGCCAACTTAATACCTATGTTGTGTGCTTAATCAGCATCTCCAAGTTAATGTGACCAAAGGAAATTCTTGGTTTTCTTTCCCTACCAAATCTATTTCCTCCCCATTCTTCCTATCTCTTCAAAAAACACTCAAATCACTCAAATGTTCAGAGCAAAACGTAGAGTCATACTGAATTCCTCCTTTCCTCTTGTACTTCATACCCGGTCACTCAGCTCTATGTTGAAAATGTGTCTGGATGCGTCCTCTGCACCAAGCCACCATCATCTCTGGGCAGAATGATTTAATGAGCTCACGACTGGTCCTCCTTTACTGTGTT
The DNA here is from genome assembly GCA_028451465.1 of Erethizon dorsatum. NCBI lineage: Eukaryota > Metazoa > Chordata > Mammalia > Rodentia > Erethizontidae > Erethizon > Erethizon dorsatum. Next base: position 44,114,389 of record CM051825.1, read on the forward strand.
ATCATTCAATGCATGCCATTTCCTGCTCAAAACACTGTAATAGCATCTCTTTGGATTTCAAGTAAAATCCCTACAGTGGCCATCTTGCCTTCCTTTCCTACCTTCCTTACTGTTGTCCCATTGCCAACCTCCATCACTATGCTCCAGACACCAGCCTACTTTCTGCTTCTCAAACACTTCCTCCCGATTCTCTATTCAGTATCTGCATGATCTGCTCCTTCTGCCTGGGCACTCTATCCCCAACATTCCAGTGGTTCCATGTCACATCAGTTGAAAATCATATGTCACGTCTATGTGAGAACTTTCCTAACCACTTACTTTAAACTGACCCTCCTTTTCCACCCTATCACTTATTTCACTCCCCTCTTTTATTTTTTTCATAGTTCATCACTCTTCACTGTGTCTTGCTCATTTCTTTGTTTACTTGCTTATTTTTTATTTCTTCCCATCTAAATTTCATAAGAGGAGAGGCTGTTTTTTACTTCTTTTGCTGTCACAGCCTCTGACACAGGACTAGCAGGCACCAGTCAATATTTGCTGAATGAATAAGACAGAGGGTCTCATCCTGAAAGAGCATCTTCAGCTCTACCTGCCTGGGAAGAATTACTAGAACTTTATCTTTCCTTCCAGTTATGGTGCAAAACAGTTGATGGTGTGCCTCAAATTGTTTTGCCCAAGTGCCTGTTTTATTCACCTGGCGTTATCTGTTATTTCTTCCCCCACTCTTTTCCAGTTTGCTATGTGGTTCCTTGGGGGCTGGTGACCCCCCTGTTGGTCCTTGGAGCAGCTGCTGATGCCTCACACCTGTAGACGTCTGCCAGAAGGCTTCTTTTGTTTCAGGTCTCTGTAAGGATGCAAGAAAGTTCCCTCCTCCACAGTATACACCATTTATGCTGTCTAGGCTTCCTGAGGCCTGAACTTACCTCCCAACTTCTTTTATAACCTCTGCTCTTTTGACACTTTTATCTGCCTTCCTATTATGATCTCTATCCAGGGGTTGCTAAGAGAGATGAGGGATAATTGAAATGGTAAGTGTGACAGATCTAATGGTGAGTTGAAACTTCTCTCCTTAGTAAAGAATCTGTGAAGATGATTGGAAAAAGAATCCATGCATAAAGCTGAATTTGAAAGTTAGGCTGATAGTCCAACCAGTGTCAACCTGGAGGGACTAGATAAAGAGATGATTAGGGAGATTCAGAATAGAAGGTGGAAAGCAGGTCCTGGGAAGTGGTCCCACTGGGGTACAGCCAGTGGCACTTTGTCAGGACCTCAGAACTTATTACAGAGGAATGGGCACTCCTCAAGTGACTGTAGGATCAGCTAAGAAATGATGTCAACATCTTTGGGTCTCAACCACACACAAAATAATCTCCTTGCCTACTATTTGTCTTGGGCTTTCTTCTCACCTGACCTGTGCTCTGGAGAGACTTTCAGGTCTTTGGTTTTAGTATCAAAAATTTTTATCAATGACTTTCCATCAGGACCACCCTATAAGTCTTTCAGAAATGCCCAGACATGCTTGAATATGCAGTGAGTGCATGGCTTATGTTGTTGATCTGGAATTCTCACATTTCACACTCTTATATCCAAGAACAATGATTCAGACAAAGAGATAGAAGAATAATTATGAGCTACTAAAGAGTTGATCAAATTTCTACAGAAATAGCATGGCACCATGATGTGTCTATGGTGTTGAACTGATCTCTGCTGCTTCTGGTTTTCTGAGGATGGGATTGACCTGATAATAGGTATTACTTGCTTTATGTTCCAATTTACATTGATCATGAGTAAACACACACACACACACACACACACACATTCACACATTTTCCCAGTCATCCTTGCAACTAGGAGAGGATTCTTTCAACAGACGGGAGGAATTTCTGTGGGAAACACACATCCTGGGCTTTCCTGTCCCATCTTCTTATGAAAAGCTGTCCCAGATTCCCTCCATGACGCAGATCTTTGGGTGACTTTTGTGAAGTCCTATGTGAATCATCAAGATTCCCGTAAGGGCTGGGTTCTGGGCTGAGATGGCGTTCAAGTCCAGGGAGGAGATCATTGTTCTGGAACAGAGCTGTGATTGGTGAGCTAAAATCTGATAAGTAGCCATCATTTAGGAAGTTGGGAAAGAATGGCTTTCCCAGAGCCTCCTGCCTGGCCTCCTGCCTTCTCCCTGGCCATAAGGCAGAGGTCGCTGGTATATTCCAGGCCCCAGCTGTAGCATGAAGCCCACCAAGTGCTGAGGAAACCAAGCAATCAAATTGTGTCCAGATGTTCCAGGGTCTCACATCAATCAGGTCTACCCTTTTCTCTAGGAGGCTGGTTTTTGAGCTCACCCTCAGGCTGACCCACACTGTACCAAGCCTGTTTTCTCAGCACATTGAGTTCTTTAGCTGCCCCTACTGCTGAGATCAGCTCTGACGTCAGTGAGTTACAGGACAGTCTAAGGGTCATGAAAGTTGCCTGTGCTTGATTCCTAAGAGCAAGTTTAATTAAATCAGGAATAAATGATCACCCCTAACAAAAGCTAATTAGTAGTAGGTATCATATAAAACAGCCAAAAAAGTAAGAATTTATTGGTGGACTTCTTACTTACCTAGGAAAAGAGTTGTTTCTTATGGAGTATGCTGGGTTTGGAGCTTTCCCAGGTAGCTAGCTCACTATGAACTCACTCATTGTTCCTTCCAGTGTAGGGGGCTGAGTGGCAGCAAGTGAGGGGATTATGGACAGAGGGGAGGTGAGGGCAGGGGACAGAGAAGTGGGTGATCCTAGGAGGGCTTCATATTTATGCACTGGCCTTGCAAACTTGTTGTTCAGTATTTTGAAAAAAAAAAAAAACAGACAAAAATATTAAATCAGGTAATGTTGCTGAGAAGCTAGGGTTGCATGCTAAAAATCTCTTCCTGCCAAGATGCATTTGACAATTGGCTAAGTGCAATCATCTGTACTCTAAGCCCCCATAACCAAAGGTGAGATCATTGTCTCTAAGAGAACAAGTTGATCCTCTCTGAAGCATATGGAGCTCACTAAAAAGAAGAGATTTTGTTTCAAGTTCTGAACCTTTGAAGTTTATGATTGTGATGAAAGCATTAGCATTTAATATAAGAAGGTGTGCTTATTTGTGTGCATATGTGCAGCTCAAGTATTCATGTGAGAATGTGTTTCCTGCTGGTAAGCCTGTGACATGTGGAGAAGGCAGGGGGTTTCGGGCATGAACTCAGCCCCTGGATAAGGGATTTGAAGGAGGCAAAAGAGTTTGGCAAAGTACAACCCCCACTTTACCAGATCCCACTCTAGTCACTTACTCTAGTGTTTTTTGTGGGTTTGTTTTGTTGTGCTGGGAATTGAACCTGGAGCCTTGCACACACCCCCATTTTAAATTTATTTTGAAACAGGATCTCTCTAAGATTCCCAGGCCAACCTTGAACTTGTGATTCTTCTGCCTCAGCCTTCTGAATAAGTGGGGTTATAAGCAGGTGCCATCATGTCCAGCTACTCACCTGGTTTTAACCATACTCTTTGACACCCTAGGATTCTGCAGAAGTCCTTCAAAAGATGCATAGGGTCAAGGGGAGGTGAGGGGCAGAGCCAAGGGTGTCCAACCTTCTGCCTCCCCTAGCCACCGCCAAGCAGTCAAGCTCTTCTCTAAAATACCTGTACCAGATAAGTTGCAACTCTTGTGGTTCAGAGTGCTCATTGATAAAAATGGGCCTGATAGTAGCATCATGGCATAGTAGGTCATTAAGACATAAGGAGGCTCAGAAAAGCAGCTGAGCCTCTAGCATAGTAAGAACTCAGAGGTTATTATTATTTTATAATACTAGAGATGCATTTTTATGTGAAAAAATGACTTTCTTAAGGCCTCACCCCCATGACTTCATCTCACCCTAATGGCTTCAGAAGGGACTCACCTCCAAATAGCAACACATAGAGGGTTAGAACTTCAAGGCATGAATTTTATGGGGGACATAATTCAGTCCAGAGCACCCATATTTCTTCTGGTGTTTCAATGCACCCATTTCTTCATTTGTAAAATGAAGAGAGCAGACAGCCTCTGATCTCACCTGTGAAGAAATACAGAGAGGATTGAAAGGGCCCCACCCAAGATTAAGCATTGCATGCTGAAAAGAGGTCAAATTTGGTGATTCAGAGAAAGGATATCCCTAGGAAATGTGGCAGTTTCTCAGGAGGTGGAATGGGCAGACAATGGGTGTGGCCCAAAAGAAGGCAGTGAAGACGCGCTAGGGCCCTAGCATTTGAAGAAATGAGGGAATCTGGGATGCTGAGCTCTGTGATTTTTCCTTCTCAGTTTGGTCAAGAAACACCATGCGGGGCCGGTGAGATGGCTCAGCGGCGTAAGCGCCTGCCTGGCAAGCGCGAGGGCCCGAGTTTGACTCCCAGAACCCACATACGAAAAAAGGGCCGGTGACATCGCTCAGCGGCACAGGCGCCTGCTGGTGCGCGAGGTCCTGAGGTCGACCCCCGGTACTCACAAAAAAAAAAAAAAAAGGAATCACCATGGGTAATCCTCAGCTGCACAGAGAGATTTGTGGATGAGGCAGGAATAAAACATGCTAAAGAATTTGGATGAAAGAAGGGAGGAGAAACAAAAGGAGTAAGGGGAAGAAAAAAGGCCTTTCGGAGAAGCTGCTTGCCTTGTCTACTACAATGTCTAGCTCGAGGGACTCCTGAGGAAATGAGGGCTTGAATGAGGACAAAAAAGAAACCGTACACTGCTGCTCTGAGGAGAGCAAGGCACCGGTGTTGGGAGGTAACCTGTCATGGAGACCTTACCATAAACTTCACTGAGATGATCCAGACACAGACCTGAAGGTAGTCAGATCCTTGGAGATGAGAAGTTTAGTGTGCATTTCAGATCAATAGAGAAAGTGAATTTTGTTTTGCAAAATGGAACGGGAGAAAAAGAATTTAAAATGTTGTCAGAATTTTCTATTTTAATCACTCATTCTCCTTCCATGCATTCATTATTCATCAGAAGGCAGGCTCAGTGAGAGAAGACCCTGGCACCTCTTTATTTAAGCTTTGGATTTCCCCTTATTTTTATTCCAATTCCGTATGAGATAGACGTAGAAGATGCACAACACAGGAAGGCCAGGTTTGAATAATTATGCTGCCTGCCTCATTCCCACCCCACCACCTTCATTAAACAAATAGGGTCTTGCAAATCTATGAATGCCATATGTGTAAAGAAGGAATTTTTCTTTAAGAAGGACTTTTACATGCATATCTGGGAAAAATATTATAGCTCAAGGAAACGAACAACAATGGCGGTGAATCCAAATATTTAGAATTGATTTAGAGGACTAGAGTTGTAAAAAGCTTATTTTCCTGTAAATGATGACAGCTTGGAATGTACTCAGAAAAGGGAAATGGACCCATATAAATCACAGGATTTATGGAGGAGAAATAAGAGTGTGTAACATGTAAAAGCAAACATCTGTCCTTTCTGACCATGTGATATGCACAGAATCGAGCCCATTTATGGAGAAGGTTGAGGGTAGGGAGGGAGAGGCAAACTCCCACAACATATTAAAGTTACTAAACTATAATAAAAGGGAAGATCAAGGAAGGAGAAGAGCTCATATCTCTTTTCAAGCTGCCAGAATGTGGTTCAGATATGGTTTTTAAAAATGCAGTAAGTACTTAAAGAAAGTAAGGCTAAAGAGTTTTAAGAATCAAATCATTATTTCCAAATGTTTAACAAAGAACACAGACATTAAAAGTGGAGAAATTGTAATAAAAATAAGGGGAAAAATCGAAACTCAAATCAAGAAGTATTTAACTAACAAAGGCTAAGTTATTAAGGATGAGAAAAGGCCCAGGGAGAATCAGAAGGTAGTTTGTCACAGAATGTTCCAGAAGATAAGAGGACAATGACAAATTTAAATAAATATGGGCCAATTACAGCGATGCTGAAAAGACACTGTATTAACAGAGTTCTTGATGAAATTGTCTCCAGGGATTGCCTAGAAATATACTGAAAGCCTTCTGTGTACCAAATACATTTACCAGGTGACTGAATTTAAATTTTCAGTCACTGACTCTAAAACTGACTCTAAGTGGTTATGTGTGCCAAAGTCCCATAATGGGTGGGAGGCAGAGCTGAGTTTCTATTGCCACCTCCTCTGGGCACATCCTGTGATCTTACCACCACTCCACAGCCACCTCCAACGCCCTGACCTGTACCAGGGTTGTGCTAAAGCCTTTTCACTGGGGTACACATAACTAAGTTTTGATGGCAAGCTGTGCTTCTCTGGCAAGTCGCTGCTGAGTCTTAGCAAATCCCTGAGAGGTATTTTGGCTGCCTTCAGTGGCTCACAGGCAAAGCTGAAGTTATCAGATAATGAATGAGTGCTGTAATGCTGGGTCCTAGAGTAAGGCAAACCTAGGTTCAAATCCCAGCTCTTCCGTGAACTTGTTTTGTGGCATTGCTAAGCCCCAGTTGCTTCATCTGTAAAATAAGAATGAATGATCAGGACAAGATAAGGTCATACATCAAGCCCTAGCACAACACCTGGCACATAGAAAGAGCACATTAACATCACCTCCTCTCAGGTAAATGGGGCAGCAGTGGCAGCAAGGTGGCTGTACCTAGTCCAGGCAATCAGGTGTTGTCAGGCTAGTATGGATATTTAAGCAAAGAATAAAGCTGGTGGTAGCTGCCACTATTGAACCCTGGTGCGACTGGAGATAGTGCAAAGATGCCATAGTCACATAATCATTGTGAGCTAGTTAGAGCTGCTATGATGTTCCAGAACAGAGAAAAGTAACTTCCCAAAAGGAGAAGCAGGAAGGAGTTTCTAAGAAACTCATAGTTGGCTGGACACAGTTGTGGGAAAGACAGTAAAAGCCAGCTATGAAGGCCCAGAAAGGGCTTTGAGAGCCTCATCCTGTGGGAAAAAGAAAGAAGACACACAACCAACCACACCAATGAGGCTTCAGATTCTCTGGGCCAGCAGCAATAGGAATGTTTCTGAAAATGTAACCGAGTTAAGGGAAGGGACATGGATGAAGAGCCTATCCCAGAAAAGAGAAAAAGAGAAAGAAAAGACAAAGTCAGAGACTTTAGGATTTGTAAGAAAGTAATACATAGCAGTTGGGAAAATTTTAGTGGTGGATAGAAATGTCAGAAGTATAAATGTCTTTCATGATTATCTATCCTATAGGAGGGAGATCTAAGAAAAACCTGAAAAAATATTTGTGGAAAAGGCCTAAAATGTTTGGAAGGAGGTGTAAAACCCAAGGCAGTGGTGATCAACACTGGGAACACAAAGGGGTGAGTGGGGCAGGGGGAGATGGAAGGGGTGACCAAAGAGCTGCCAGACATCTGGATAGGAACAGGAGCCATACACACATGAAAAGGTACTTACATTCATAAGGCCGCCCGTATGTGACAAGTGGCGCATAAGTCAAGTTGCACATTCTTTAATTCCAGCTTCCCTTTTACAGAGCCGGCACCTTTTCTCTGTGCTTCGGTTTCTCAGTCATTGAAGTGTGCTTAACCATAACTACTGTCCTGGAATTGGCTGCAGTAATGGAAGGAAAGGGTCATTAACAAATGGACATTAAACATCCACATGAAATGAGCACTGGCTTTGACCAGGGGCCTCTCACCTGGAACTAAGAGCCTCCATTTGCTGGATGTATTTTTCTTTTCTTTTTTTTGGTACCAGAAATCGAACTCAGGGACTCACGCTTGCCAGGCAAGCGCTGTACCACTGAGCTATATCCCTGGCCCTGGATGCATTTTTCTTGCTGCCGAGTCTGGAACCCCAGTATCAGCTCCAGAGTTCATGCGCATCCAACCTCCACATGGCTGAGGCATCCTGCAAAGGGGTGGCTCTGCTGTGTACCTGATTGGGAACCTGGCTGGGTTACTTAGCTAATTTACTTGACCCCTCAAAGCATCATCTGTGGAGAGACCAGCCCTCACTCACTAAAAGGATTATAGAGAAAACGCCCAGGCCATTGGTCATGGACACCTTCATGCATTCTTTACATGGGGATTCATCCCTATCATGTGATGAAGAGGATATGCTTCCTAGTCTCAAGCCAGGCCAGGGACACAGACAGGGGCACAGAAACTCCATCACAGGATGTGATAAAGGCTGTGAGGTCATGTACAAAGTGCTGCAGGTGAAAGAGGGAAAGACCAACCCATGAGGGGATGGCGCTGCTTCCAGGAGCTGCTGGCATCTGGATGCACAGACAGAGAAGGAGGCAGAGAATGGGGAGAGGAGGGATTGGAGGTGGACATTGGGCATCGGTTCCATTACCAGGAAGGGGATGCTGGGATGAGAGGTGCAGAGACAGCAGGTGATGGAAGACTTGAATCTGAAGGAGCAGGTGTTTTTAGGGGGGTGATCTTCCCACCCTCAGCCCCCCAGGACATTGCAGGCTCTGCCTGGGCTAGTTAGCCTCCTGCTAGGACACATCTTGGCCCTATTTCACTCAACATGTGGCCAGACCTGCTTGCAACCCCACATTTGCCGTCTCTTGGCTTCCCTCAGAGAGTAATCTTTAAGTGGAGGGTACGTCCTGACTTTTTTTACCCCACTGTAAACACAGCCCTGCCCTGGGCACAGCTCCATGCCAATTTGGTGGTGCCTGGACCTGCCCTGGCCTGGGCACCCCAGGGGACAGGCACAGAGTCTCCCAAGGATGGGGCATGGCAGTCCGTGCTGAATGGGCTGGGATCCTGCAGAACAGGTTTGTTGTGGAAAGTTCCTGAGACTCCATGAGAGAGACTTTACAGGTCCACCTCTCCCTGGAACGTCATGTGGAGGGGCCTCCTGCTGAGGAGGACTAAGCCGTGGAGGCTCCAGGAGTAATGGGGCAGCAATGGCTTTGCTGAGCTGCCAGCAGGGTAAGCACCGAGCTGTCCTCAGGCTGAAGTGAGTAGGCACTAATCTCCTACGTCTCACTGCTCCTACTTGTTGAAGGCAGTGCCCTCTGTCTCTGCCGGGCCAGGGTCCCCAGGCACAAACACAGAGACGAACAAGTGTCATCATCAAGAAAAGGAATACTGTCTGGGCCAAACCCATCTTCTATTGTAGTTCCTATGCTTATAAATAGTTTCTGTCTTCTTTCTACCCTGACCACACATACCAAAGGTTTTATCACACCAGACCCACAGATCACTCTGCCTTGCTTTGCACCATCTGTGTTATAAAGAGCCTAGAACCCGGAGATAATAGATGTATAAGGCCTCTGGATCTGAGTCATCATTTATTTGTTGAATGGTCCGCTGTCCCAGAGCTTCTCACCTTCTGTTGGGTGAAAGGAAGCCAAAGAAGGTTGAACTAAAGATGAAGATGGTAAAGTCAACTCTTTACCTTTGTGTGGTTTGTTCCATAAGCACTTTTCCATTTAACTCCCATAACAGCCCCATATGGTACATGGGCTGGGGCTTATCGGTCTCTTTTACAGTTGGTGAAGCAAAAACTCAGAGAACTGTTGTTTCTCCAAAGGCCCAAAGCTAGTAGCTTAAGAAATGAGCTACTCTGCTTCCTGGACAAGAGACTTTCTCAGGAACCCAATCCTATGAAGTCCAAGACAGAGTCCTGGCCATCCCATCTCTCATTCTCCCTTTCCCAACTACTATTGTCATATGTGGGGACAAGGTGCATCTTCATTCCTGATCTTCAAACAACTAAAGATTCAAAAGAATCTTCCACAACAGTTGGCCTAGGAACAGCAGAAGAGGAGGCCATAGGAAATGCTTCCCCTACAGAAGGTCCCATGAGTTCTGCTGTTGGCAACATTGAGGGTAAAGAAAAGAATCTCTACTCTTCCCCAATTTCCTGTACTACTTTTGACTTTGACTTTTTGGAAAATCCCTTATCTCTGGGTTCTAATTTCTTCCTAGAGTTTAGCCCATAGATCCAGCCACACTGCCTCATCCCAACAAAATCTTGACTGCATCCAGTCAGATGCAAAACAAGGCTAATGTGGCCTTAGCTCATAGCTAGGAAACCTGCCCTCACCGCTGTTGGCATGTTAGACACAGAAACTTGTGTTTTCTGAAAGCCAAGTACACGAATTCCAGGTCCTAGGGAATGTAACAAATAATATTATGATTTAAATGCTCCACTATGGGACTGAAGGGTCAGACAGCTTCCCACATGCCCGTGTAAACCCCAGACATTCTGTGCTTTGCTCCTTCAACAGACCAAGAATTTCCCCACAAGTGAGCATATTTATTTACCCAACATTTATGAAACTGCTATGATATTCTCAGTTTCCCAGGAGAGTTTTTAAAAGGCACAAAATTTGAAAGTTGAAAAAAAAAGAATCGACATTTTATCATGTTTGATCAACCTTGAGAAGATAAAAAGATGGTTCCTTGGGTACTGTTAAAATAAAGGGAACAAAAGACTGCTGCTAAAACCTTCCTAGAGGGCTCACATGGTATTGGATCTGGGACCACCTTCCCCATCCCTCCTGTCTGGTTGGTCTCAACCCATCAAAGAAGGTCCAGCCCACCCTGACTTCTCAAGCAAAGCCGTTGGATGCAGTTAGGAGAAATTCAATTCTTGTCATGATGCTTTTCTTTTGCAAGACTCCTGGAATGGAAAACCAACATTTTTAGTTTTATTCTGCCAGGTATGCTTTTCTTGATTTCATTTTTTCTTAAAAATGAAAGATGTCTGACATATCATAGTCAAGATCCCAGAAATTCAACAGAAGGGCAGAATCTTAAAAGCTGTTAGGGAGACGAGACAAATCACCTATAAAGGAAAACCCATCAGAATCACAGCTGATTTTTTAGCACAAACCCTCAAGTCAAGAAGAGCTTGGAATGACGTATTTCAAGCTCTAAAGGAAAATAATTTTCAACCCAGATTGATGTACCCCGCAAAACTATCTTTCAAAATTGATGGAGAAATAAAATACTTTCATGACAAAGAGCATCTGAGAAAATTTATGACCACCAAACCAGCACTCCAAAATGTTCTGAAAGACATTCTAGAAAGAGATAGGAACCCCAACAGAAGGAATCCACCAGGCAGGGCAGATAATTAAATAGCGGGAAAGGGGAAAAACAAACAAAGAGTGGGAACCAACAAGAGGAAAATATCATGACAACTATAAGTCAATACATATCAGTTTTAACCATCAATGTTAACAGTCTCAATTCACCAATCAAAAGGCACAGACTGGCAAAATAGATCAAGAAGCAAGATCCAACAATATGCTGTATACAAGAAACACATTTAATTCAGAAAGAAATTCATAGACTGAAAGTCAAAGGATGGAAAACAATACTCCATGCCACAGGAACCCAGAAAAAAGCAAGGGTAGCTATTCTTTTTTCAGACAAAGTGAATTTCAAGCCAAGAATGATTCAGAGAGATAAAGACGGTCATTACATCCTTGTAAAGGGAACAATCCAAGAGGAAGAGATAATGATCATAAATATATATGCGTCTAATAACAGTGCACCCAGCTATATAAAACAAGTACTAAAGGACATGAAAAATCAAATAAGCACTAATACAATTATATTGGGAGATCTCAATACTCCACTGTCACAAAAAGACAGATCAACTGGACAAAAAATCAATAATGAAATATTAGAACTGAACCAAACTTTTGAACTAATGGACTTAGTAGATGCCTACAGTGTTCCACCCCACAACATCACAATACACATTCTTCTCAGCTGCACATGGGACGTTCTCCAAAATAGACCACATACTAGCTCATAAAACCTGCTTAAGTAAATGCAAAGGAATTGAAATTATCCCATGCATATTATCAGACCATAGTGCAATGAAATTGGAAATCAATGGCAAAAGAAATCACAAAAACTCCCTAAATATATGGAAATTAAACAGCACCCTCCTGAACAACCAATGGGTCACAGATGAAATTAAAGAAGAAACTAGACACTTTCTACAACTGAATGATAATGACAGTACAACATACCGGAACTTATGGGATACAATGAAAACAGTCTTAAGAGGGAAATTTATAGCATTAAATACCTATATCAGAAAAATAGAGCAAGCGCAAATAAACAACTTAATGGCAAACCTCGAACTTCTAGAAAAAGAAGAGCAGGTTAAGCCAAAAGCCCATACAAGGGAGGAAATTATAAAGATCAGAGCAGAAATTAATGTATTGGAGACTAAAAAAAACAATACAAAGAATCAATGAAGCAAAGAGTTGGTTCTTTGAAAGAATAAATGAGATTGACAAACCCTTATCCAACCTTATTAAAAAAAGAAAAGAAAAGACTCAAATCCATGCAATTGAAAATGAAAATGGTGATATCACGATGGACCCTGCAGAAATCCAGAAGATCATCTATACCTATTTTGAAAATTTATATTCTACTAAGATGGAAAATGCAGAAGAAATGGACAGATTCCTAGATACGTATGAATTACCAAAGCTCAATGAAGAAGATTTAAAAATCCTAAATAAATCAATATCAACCAATGAAATCAAAGATGTAATTAAAAACCTCCCAACAAAGAAAAGCCCAGGCCCTGATGGATTAACTGCCGAATTCTATAAGAAATTTAGAGAAGACCGAACACCACTACTTCTCAAACTTTTTAATGAAATTGAAAGGGAAGCAATACTCCCAAATCTATTCCTGGAAGCAGGCATTACCCTGATACCAAAACCAGAGAAGGACCCAACTAAGAAAGAGAACTACAGGCCAATCTCCCTAATGAACATAGATGCAAAAATCCTTAATAAGATACTGGCAAACAGAATCCAACAAATCATCAAGAAGATTATACACCATGGCCAAGTTGGATTCATCCCAGGGATGCAGGGATTGTTCAACATATGTAAATCAATAAACGTAACACACCATATTAACAGAACCAAAGACAAAAATCACATGATCATCTCAATAGATGCAGAAAAAGCTTTTGACAAAGGCCAGCACCTTTTCATGATAAAAACCCTAGAGAAAATTGGAATAGATGGTCTTTATCTCAATCTGGTAAAAGCTATCTATGACAAACCAACAGCCAATATTATATTAAATGGACAAAAACTGAAAGCCTTCCCTCTAAAATCAGGAACAAGACAAGGATGTCCACTGTCCCCACTCTTATTCAACATAGTTCTGGAAACTTTAACCAGAGTAATTAGACAAGAGAAAGAAATAAAAGGAATAATGATTGGAAAGGAAGAAGTTAAATTATCATTATTTGCAGATGACATGATGCTCTACACAGAAGACCCCAAAAACTCCACTAAAAAACTGCTAGATTTAATAAGCAAATTCCGTAGTGTAGCTGGATACAAAGTCAGTACTCAAAAATCAATAGCCTTTCTGTACACAAATAACAAACTTACCGAAGGAGAAATTAGGGAAACAATACCTTTCACAATAACATCCAAAAAAATGAAATACCTAGGAATCAACCTCACAAAGGATGTAAAAGACCTCTACACTGAAAACTACAGTACTCTGAAAAAGGAGATTGAGAGGATATCAGAAAATGGAAAGATATCCCTTGCTCCTGGATAGGAAGAACCAATATAGTGAAAATGGCCATACTTCCAAAATTGTTATACAGATTTAATGCAATTCCAATCAAAATTCCAACAGCATATCTCACAGAATTAGAGAAAACAATCCTAAAATTCATTTGGAATCAGAAGAGACCTAGAATAGCAAAGGCAATTCTGGGCAACAAAGGCAAGGCAGGGGGCATCATAATCCGTGACTTGAAATTATACTATAAAGCTACTGTGATAAAAACAGTGTGGTACTGGCAAAAAAACAGACCTGAGGATCAATGGAACAGATTAGAAGATGCTGAAACAACCCCAGACATACTAAGCCACCTTATCTTTGACAAAGGTGCCAAACACATTCACTGGAAGAAAGATAGCCTCTTTAATAAATGGTGCTGGAAAAACTGGCTCTACACATGCCGAAGATTAAAACTAGACCCATATCTTTCACCATGCACTAAACTAAATTCAAAATGAATCAGAGATCTAAATATTAAAACAGAAACATTAAATCTGCTAGAAGGTAGGATAGATAAAACCCTTGAAGACATTGGTGTAGGCAAAGACTTTATGAATAAAACCTCAACCGCACAGGAACTATCCCAAAGAATCAACAACTGGGATCTCATGTTATTAAAAAGCTTGTGCACAGCAAGAGAAACCACCAACAGAGTGAAGAGACAACCCACAACGTGGGAAAAAATGTTTGCCAGCTGTTCCTCAGACAAAGGATTACTATTGAGAACATATAAAGAACTCAAAAAAATCAGACCTCCCAAATTTAAAGACCCACTCCAAAAATGGGCATCTGAGATGAATACACATTTCTCAGATGAAGAAATACAAATGGCAAATAAATATACAAAAAAATGTGCAACATCACTAGTCATTCGAGAGATGCAAATTAAAACAACACTGAGATACCATCTCACCCCAGAAAGAATGGCTACTATTAAGAAATCAACTAATAACAAATGCTGGAGGGGCTGTGGGGAAAAAGGAACCCTTCTTCACTGTTGGTGGGAGTGTCGACTGGTACAGCCACTGTGGAAGTCAGTGTGGAGATTCCTCAGAAAACTAGGGTTGGAGGTCCCATCTGACCCAGCTATTCCCCTTCTGGGCATCTTCCCAGAAGAATTAAAAACATCGTACCACAGCGATATATGTGCACCCATGTTTATAGCAGCACAATTTGTAATAGCCAGATCTTGGAAACAACCCAAATGCCCATCAACTGAGGAATGGATAAGAAAGATGTGGTATTTTTATACAATGGAGTACTATTCAGCCATTAAGAAGGATAAACTGGAGACTTTTATAGGTAAATGGATGCAACTCGAGAAAATACTCATAAGTGAAATAAACCAGAAGCACATGTGTAAGCATCGTATTATCTCTCTAGTATGAGAAACTGAAAGAGTAAATAAGATCCAAAATGTACAATAGACATGATGAATCAAAAAGAAACTGGTCAAAAGGAAAGAGAGACTGGAATAGGGAAAAGAAAGAAGGGAAAGGGAAAAAAATTGTATATATATATATATATAAGATGGTTAAGATAGATACACTACCATTTTTACTTAGTTCATTGAAGAGTAAGGTTTGTGCCAATAATGTTTGGACAATTGAATGCTAATGTCTGGTGTCCTGAATAACTAACTTAAAGATAGTAATACGTAATGTATTAACCATTGTTACCCTCCTATTATGTTGTTTTGAAAATTTGTTCTTCTTTTGAAAAAAAAAAAAAAAAAAACAAAAAAAAAAAACTAGGGTTGGTTGGGCCGGTGAGATGGCTCAGTGGCTTAAGTGCCTGCCCGGCAAGCGCGAGGGCCTGAGTTCAACTCCCGGAACCCACATATGAAAAAGGGGCCGGTGATATCGCTCAGCGGCACGGGCGCCTCCTGGCACGCGAGGTCCTGAGGTCGACCCCCCGGTACCCACAAAAAAAAAAAAAAAAAACTAGGGTTGGAGGTCCCATTTGACCCAGCTATTCCCCTTCTGGGTATCTTCCCAGAAGAATTAAAAACATCGTACCACAGCGATATATGTGCACCCATGTTTATAGCAGCACAATTTGTAATAGCCAGATCTTGGAAACAACCCAAATGCCCATCAACTGAGGAATGGATAAGAAAGATGTGGTATTTTTATACAATGGAGTACTAGTCAGCCATAAAGAAGGATAAACTGGAGACTTTTATAGGTAAATGGACACAACTCAAGAAAATACTCATAAGTGAAATAAACCGGACGCACATGTGTAAGCATCGTATTGTCTCTCTAGTATGAGAAACTGAAAGAGTAAATAAGATCCAAAATGTACAATAGACATGGTGAATCAAAAAGAAACTGGTCAAAAGGAAAGAGACACTGGAATAGGGGAATAGGGAAAAGGAAGAAGGGAAAGGAAAAAAAATTGTACATATATTTAAGAGGGTTAAGATAGATACACTACCAATTTTACTTAGTTCATTGAAGAGTAAGGTTTGTGCCAATAATGTTTGGACAATTGAATGCTAATATCTGGTATCCTGAATAACTAACTTAAAGATAATATTATGTAATGCACTAACCATTGTTACCCTCATATTATGTTGTTTTGAAAATTTGTTCTTTTTTGATTTGTTTTGTTTTTTCTTCTCTTTAAAAAAAAAAAAAAAAAAAAAAAAAAAGAGGGCTGGTGAGATGGCTCAGTGGCGTAAGCGCCTGCCTTGCAAGCGCGAGGGCCCAAGTTCGACTCCCGGAACCCACATACAAAAAAGGGGCCAGTGATATCGT
Source organism: Erethizon dorsatum (assembly GCA_028451465.1). NCBI lineage: Eukaryota > Metazoa > Chordata > Mammalia > Rodentia > Erethizontidae > Erethizon > Erethizon dorsatum. The sequence goes on from CM051825.1 coordinate 44,130,685, forward strand.
TCAGCGGCACAGGTGCCTGTTGGCGCACGAGGTCCTGAGGTCGACCCCCCAGTACCCACAAAAGAAAGAAAGAAAGAAAGAAAGAAAGAAAGAAAGAAAGAAAGAAAGAAAGAAAGAAAGAAAGAAAGAAAGATTTCTGAGGCATGGAGTTGTGAAAAAAAAATGAACCATTATAAAAATGGTAGGTACTTTACAACAAAGGCCTTTTAAAATATTTTATTTAAATTCACACACACACACACACACACACACACACACACACACACACCTGGTATGTCTTTAGTTATGCTGTCATAGCTGCCTTGATGTCCCGAAGTCCTGAAGAATAGATTCAAAATGTTTACCTTTGGGAAAGAGCCAGAAGTCACACAGTGCCAGACCCAGTGAATAAGGTGAATAAGGGCACAGTGTAACATTTTTACAAGCCTGCTTTTCTCCTGGATGGCACTGGGCAACAAGATGCACTTTATTTTGTTGTTTTGTTTTTAATAACACCTTGTAAAGACACTCATGAAAGAAGACTTCCAGAACTGCTTCAGAAAGTGGCAAGAGTTATGGGATAATTGTGTTAGAAGCAAGGGGGAATAATTTGAGGGGGATTAATGAGAAAATGTCTTTTACTGTAACATTTTTTATTTAAACACTCACTGTATATTATGAAAATATATATATTTTATATATATATATGTATATCATACAGTCTTTCTCATCTCGTTCACTCCCTTTTCTGCATATTGGTACCTTCTGAATCCATGTTAATATCTTAAAGTTTTGTTCATGGTCATGTAATCCCATTACTAGTGTTAATATGATACACTGCCTGACTACTTAGAAAAAGCTGCCACATTTTATCTTTCCACCAGCAATGCAGGGTGATATTAATTTCCCTATATCTTTTCCAGCAGTAGATATTTCAGCTAATTCAATTTTTGTCAGCCAGATTGGACATAAAATGATATTTCATAATTATTCTAATTTTTCTTGTGTACTGCCAAACCATACCATCTGTTAATTTGTTTGTTAGCTACTAGAATTTTTCTTCTGCGAACTTATTATTCATATCCTTGGCCCATTTGTCTATTGAATTATTGTAGTTTTTAACAACTTAAGAGCTCTCTTTGCATATTAAATCTTTCATAATTTATCATTTTCCTTCAGATCTATCATTTTTCTTTCTAGTCTTTTTCTTCTACTTATGTAAAAGTTTCAGTTTTTTTCTACTGTCATTCCTTGATATCCCTGGAAGATTCGTCCAGGATCCCCCACCTCAAGATACCAAAATCTAGCCGGGCATGGTGGCGCATGCCAGCAATCCCGGTACTTGGGAGGCTGAGGCAGGAGGATTGCCATGTGTTCAAGGCCAGCCTGGACTACATAGCAAGACCCTGTCTCAAAAAACCAAAAAAAGAAAAAAAAAAAAAGATACCAAAATCTGCAGATGCTTAAGCCCCTCCTATCAACATTTACTTATAACATACATCCTTTTGTACAATTTATTTATAATACCTAATACAATGTAAATGTTATGTAAATAGTTGTTAACCTATACTATTTATAAAGTAACAACCAGAAAATAACTGTACATGATCAGTACAAATGCAATTCCTTAAAAAACATTTTCTATCTGCAATCAGTTGAATCTGTGAATCCAGAACCCACAGACAAAGAGGGATTATCATATATACTCGAGCATGTCTACCTTTTCTTTTATAACTCCTGGGCTCACAGAATGGTTTAAACATATTCCTAGCTCACATCAAACTTTGGGCATCCATCTGCTTGTGCTTACTTAGATCTCAGTTCCCCCAGTGTATTTTTGTATATGTGTCACAGTAACCAATGGAATAGTGGTAGTTCCCGCATTTATCCAGTGTTCAGGCTCATGGCAATCTCCCTGCTTCTGAATCCAGAAACTTATTTATTGGAAGCTTTAAGCACTGCTGTCAGAACATTTGATTTATTACGGTTTTTAGATGAAAGTTGATGATTTACAAAGTGTGTTAATTTCTTTTGTCCTGGCAACTTTATGTCCTGCTCTAAGTTCTGTCACTAATAGCTGTGAGACAAAGAGGAGCACAGGGCACACTGAGAGGCAACCCAGGGGAGAGTGACGGTGGCCCGTAGGCAGCATGTGGGAAGGGTCGCCCAAAAGACGGAAGCAGATCGGGACTGCTCCAGGCGTGGCATCAGATCCCAGGCAAGTCTGTGCACAGTGCTACAGTGTGACAGAACCAAGGGTCACATTGATCCTTTCACCACTGGCAGGATCTGCCACCTGATTTGTTTTAAATGATGGGGAATAAAATATACAATCCACTCCTGGATAGTCAGAGTTAAATACGTAAAGAATCTGGAGAAATTCCTCACTCAAACACTTCTACAGAAAGTCCTACATGAGTAGAGGACAGATGAACAGGCCCTGAGTCTGGGACACAGCAGTGGGTGTCCCACCAGGCTCCCAGGTGTGTCAGTGCTGGGGAAGAGCGGGAAGGACTGCTCTTGCCAATCACCTCAACAAGTCTGGGCAGACTGTGGGCACTGAATACACAGCAGCTCGCGCCAGCCTGAGGCCTGTCCTTACCTCAAAACACACAGACATAATCTCCATGGGAGCAGGGCCTCTGCTTTGTTCCCAGAGGACCCTTTTGCTGTTTGCATAGGGATCTACAAGGGAACAGTGCTCTCCAACTTATGAGTCCTCACCACATGATAACTTCCTGTCAGTTATGTCCATTCACCCAATTCACTGGACACGGATGGTGCACAATCAGGTGTCAGGCACTTAGGAAACCTGACTCTGGAGCCCAGCAGGTGGTGGGTATGGCATAGATGATATCAGTGCTTCTTGACTCTGCTTCAGGCTTTCTGGGGATTTGAAATGGCCAGATGGGCTACTGTGAGGATACTTATCCTTTGGCCAGGGGTAGGGCAGCTTAGAGGAGATGGACACCCGACTGGGACCTTGTGGAGAGCTGGTACAGGGTGACGGGTGGGTTAGTATGAGCTCTGACACTCTGAGGGCTCCCTGCAGCAGCCTCTGAACTAAGCTTTCCTTGAGCTCCTTTCACGCTTGAAATGACTGGGTCTAATAATGGCCTTTTACAGCGTAGGCCACTAACACTTGGGGATGGGAAGCAGCTTGCTGAAGGTTGCACGGGTAGGAAAATATAACAGCCAGGATTCGCCCTATGGCTGCCTGATTCCAGCGACCAAACCACCTTCACTGCCACTAGAGAGAACAGGGAGCTGTGTGTAGGGGACATGGGACAGGCAGCGGGGAGCCCACCCTCTGTGAAGGCAGCATGGTCACTCACCATTTCTACTCCTCACCATTTCTACTCCAAGATTTTGGGGGAAAATCTTGAAGGCCAATAAACTTGTGAAGCTGATCCCAGTTCGCTCCCACAGATCACGTTGCAAAGAGACACAGTGACTCCACACAGACGCCTCGCTTTCCTCGGGGGAGCCAGGCCGCGCCAACACCATGGGGAAGGCTCAGGCGCCAGGGTGACATCAGGTTCCTGCAAGTCATCTGAGCCAAAGGAGTCCCAAGCTGGTCTGGGCTCCAGGACCTGTTTGACTGGTTTCTTAGGAGTGTTTCACCCACGGTAGCCAAACACTAATGGGAGCTTTGGAGTATGTATTTTGTTTCCAAGGGTCAAGCTCATGTGAAAGCAGAAGGTGGCTTTAGCCATTCCTTCTAAATGCCCGAACACAAAAGCAGCCATCCCCCACCTCCTCCAACATTGTGCACACAACCACACATACAAACACACATGTCCATTACATGCACACATACACATACAACAGGCCCACATGATGCACATACGAACACATGGCGCATAAATACCAATACGTACACACATACAGCTATATATGCACACAAAACAGACATGTATGCATGGAGGTATACACCTACATACATGTGTGCACACAAACACACATATACATGACAAGCACTTACATGTGCACACAAAGCTATCATACATGGCAATTCAGTTCTATGGCTGCAACCTCTCCCCTCCTACTCTCAGGGACTGGTCCCAGCAGCCTGGGAGAGGGCTTTCTCCTTCCTCTGACACTTGGGGAGGGTCTTCATCCCTCCTTAATGAGGGGACCCTTTCTCCTCCAGGTCCATAATTGTTCTCCCTGGGAAGAGTCTGTATCTTCATGAGGGTAATAAGCTGAAAGGCAGAAAGAAGAGGACGCATCCTGGGGAGGAGGGTCCACCTCTTACAAACCTGATTTCTTCTTTCCCCCTACTAACCATCACTCTCTCTCCTTTCTCTATCTTATCAGCAAACTCCAGCCTCTTCTGCTCAGCTTCAGTTCTTTGTAATGCTTAGTACCTTCCTTGTGTCCCTCACAAACAGCCCAGAGGCATAGCTGCCGTAGATGGGTACGGATGGGGCACCTTCTTCCCCGCTGTTTCTAATCTGCTTTGAGTTTGCTTCTCAAGTGGTTCCAGGGGGATGTGTAGACAGGAGCAAGTGGCTGGGCCCCCAAGCTTTGAGCTCCTCACTGGATAAACACTATTCCTTGTTTCTTTTATTACACAGGTAGCCTCACGGGTGGTACAGCCTGCAAATGCACTTCAGCTAGAAAGACAACTGCAACTGCCATGCTCTAGGCTGGACTCTGCACCCAGGTGGTTGTGCATTAAACCATTAGATGACGAAACTTAACTAGGTTTTGGCAACAAATGCCATGTTATCGCCTTTCCTAACTCCCAGTTTGACTGTGTCAAGCCCCTGTACTGTGGGTCATTTATGCATGGCTGTCCCTGGTGCTGACTCAAAGAGGAAGGGAAAGAGACTCCCACCCTTGGAGAGCAGGAGGCTGGGTGAAAAGAGGGAAGAAACTACTTCAGTGTCTATGCATGCCCTGGAGAAAGCAAACATGGCCTTGGAGAAGAAGCAGGGCCCACATGCAGGTAGAGGATGGAGAGGCAGTCGAAAGTCATAGAGACTTTTCCAGGAGACTCCCTTTCTTCCTCCATAATGCAAGAGTCACCTAAAAATGATCTCCTTCCTATCCCAAGATAGGACAGGGCTAGATGCTTTCCTAAAGGAAGCCCCACTGTGCAGGGAGCGGCACTGGTTAAAGCCAGTGTCCAAAGCCACACTAACACTCAGAGCCTTGATCCACTGGGTTCATCTACAACTTGAAAATGGACCAACATCATTTTTCAGTTCAACCAAGAAAGCTGCAATAAGAAAACAATAACCTTTAAGTAGATCAAATGAGAACAAGCTTATCCCAGAACATGAAGTTCATCATAGAATAATGACGTCTTCTGTTGGTTCTGGACTTTATACTTTGATCCTAAATAATCTTGTTAGATATGGTAAATGTGTCATTCTAATTAACAGTGAAGATACAGAGGCATAATGTACTACATCAGTGATGGAAGAGGAACCAGGAACTCAAGACTCCTGATATGGTTTGCAAATTATTATTTAATACCAAGGGAAAATAATAAGACAATACTTATTACACATTTGGATATTAATCACAGGCCCTGGTGGTAAAAGAAAAGGAAATTTCAAATATAGATTGCTATCTTCAAATATTCTTTTACAAATAAATAAAGGAGCTGCGTTGCATCTAGTTATTAAGAGTTCCACCCTTCCTGTGGCTCTTACCAAGCAGGGTTCCGATCACCAGACTGGAATGACATTCTCCACCCAATACTGGTTTTCAGTTTCATTGAGAAATTGGTTGTTTAATGCTTATTCAGGCCTCTGTACTATTCCAGAAGAAAGATGAGGTAATTGTCCTTCATCATAATGTCTTTTTTTGTGTGTGGGTACCAGGGTCGAGCTCAGGACCTTGTGCACCAGCAGGCGCCCATGCTGCTCAGTGATATCACTGGCCCTTTTTTTGTATGTGAGTTCCAGGAGTCGAACTCAGGACCTCGTGCTTGCCAGGCAGGCATCTTACCGGCCCATCTTACCGGTAAGCCATCTTACCGGCCCATCATCATGATGTCTTTATAAAAAGAGTTGGATAAGTGGGATATTTCTTTTTGCATCTCCCTTTACATCTAGGTCCTCCTGAACTCCGAAGTAAGGCAAGGATGAGAATGCTTATTATGCTTCACTGGCTGAACCAGAGAGGAGGAATTTGCATATTTTTGTGGAGGAAAGTAAAGGAGTTCTTTTTCTTAGTATAGGCAGTGGTTGGGTAGAGGGAGGATGGGAATCTATGGAGATCAAGGGGAGACTTGCTTGAGAAAGGCATCATGGTGATTCCATGGCAAATGACTCCTCACAGGCACGGGTTCTACCCCTGGATGGATTTGGCAACAGTTCCTCCAGGGCTGAACTCTTATTCTAAACCCTGTGCTCCAGACAGTGGGCAGGGATGGGTTTCATTTCAGAAGGCAAATCAGATGGGTGGCCCTTGGAGTTCCCACATGGATTACCATGCTTAGGGCTAATGCTTAGTAAAACAAGAGGGAGGCCAAGTTCTCATCCCAGCAGTCCCATTCTATATCCTCCTGCCCCTCAGCACTTCCCAGGCTGGCCCTTGATGGCCATTTACTGCCTCCGAATGTCCAGGCAACTCTCAGAAAAGACTCCAACCTCAGTGGTTTTTTCCTCTATGAATGAAACACATGCTGCTCATTTCCAAGGACATTAGCACAGACAACCTTAGACCTGGCAATGGAATGGAATCGTAGGAATCACTGAGCTGAGGGGGAGTATCCTGGTGGGGGATAAAAAGCCCTTTCCTTGCATTTGAAACCATGCCTGTGGTGGAGCATGTCTGTAATCCCAGCACTTGGGAAGCTGAGTCAGGATGGTGAATTTGAGGCCAACCTGGGCTACATAGTGAGTGTCAGTGCCAAAAATCCAAAATCAAACAGCATCTCAGCACTAGCTATGGTTCTGAATGCATCCAAGCTCCTTGCTTTCTGGAAGCTAAAGGGTTCCTGAAGTGAAGTGAACTCCATCCTCTGCTCTAATCTGTTGCCTTCTCTGGACTGGGAATTTGATGAAACCCATGTTGCATCCAAACTGATTCACAACTCCCTTCCATCCACCTGCTCCCAGCACCACCCTCAGGGAAAGAGCAGGGAGGAGGAGGGAAATAGCAAATGCAGCTCTCATTCCTCAGGACTGCATACCCTTACCCCTTCCCCTTTCTAGCCTCAGTCACTGCAGAGTTGGTACAGCTTCTTAGACCCATGGGCTTGATCAGGATATCTGTGAGAACAAGCTGCAGGGGACCTGTACCCTGGGCCAATGTCCCTGCAGTAGGGTGACTTGCCATCAGGGTCAGGAAGAGGTTGTTAGGTCTATGATCCCATTGCCCCTGTGGCGGTAACCACCAGACTCTTCCTGTGGGCCCTCCCACTCCAGTTCTTGCATTTCTTGTCTGTAGCTGGTGTGTCCCTCCCTGGGAGGAGGATCTTGCCTGAGGAAAGATGAAGGGTGGGGAGCCTTCCTCCTCCCTTTGCTCTAATTGCATAAAAGGAGGGGGTTCCCCTACCCAAGAAAGACTGCCTTATAGGTCTTCCCTCTGACAGATGCTGCTGCAGATCTCAGTGGCCTCCTTGAGCTCTGAACCACGAGCCCTTGGAACAGCAGGTTGACACCTGTTTGGCAGCAAGCTCAGAAGCTCCACAAGGTTTCAGGGACACAGGCATGGCCAAGGAGCTGTCTCAAGAACAGGTGGCTGCGTTCAAGGCAGCCTTTGATGAGGCTGACTCGAATAAAGATGGCAAGATCAGCATTCAGGAGCTGCGTGAAGTGATGAAGAAGGTGGGCAAGAACCTCTCAGAGAAAAACCTGAAACAACTCATGGAGGCTGTGGATGAGGATGGTGATGGCAGCATCAGCTTTGAGGAGTTCCTGGATGTGATGAAAAAGCAGATGAAGACCCTAGACAATGAGGAGATGCGGGCCGCCTTCCATGCCTTTGACCTGAATGGGGATGGCCACATCAGTGTGGAAGAGCTCAAAGAGACCATGGCCAAGTTGGGGGAGCATCTTTCTCAGGATGAGCTGGATGCCATGATCCAGATGGCTGACGTGGACAAGGATGGAAAGGTGAACTACGAGGAGTTCATGCGGATCCTCAGCCAGAAGTGAGGCTTTACCCTGTCCCCGTCTGCCTGACTATGGGCTGCCAGGTTCTGGTGCCTTCTCAGGGACCCTGCTTTTGTGGTGGGGCTATAAGTGGAAAGTCTGGGTTGGTGGATAGGAAATTACCTCATGGATGAGGAAGACTTTGCTCTCTTGGGCCTGGAAGCTGGGTGGTCTGGGGCTGCTAATGAGCCCCTCTCTTCCTAATGATTCCCTGGGTGAAAGGCAGCCTCTTTGGCCTGGTCCCTCCTCTTTCTCCCACATTGTAATGGGTGTTCCTTACCTCACAGGGCCGTTGTGATGATCTAAATAAAAGGAATGCAAAGCCCATCTTTGTGCTTCGTGTTTGATTGGAAAGCTGAAATTTCAGGAGCCCCCAGATAGTACATTTAGGATTGTTTTGCGCCTCAATCCCTTTCACTGGTCCTGGTGGAAAATCCTTGTTGAGTGGCCCCCACGGTCGACCTCTTGCCTCCCTTAATGTCCAAGGAAGAGGATGGATGAGTGGCAGTATTGGGCAGGGGGAGTGGAGGAAACACGGGTCTTTGGCCATAGAGTTTGCTTGAGCTGCTGGGTGAGGACCAGGCCAGAGCTTGAGTCCAGAATGGGCGGTACCACCTGTGTGCACACGACGAAGGACATTATCTCTGAAATAGCCTGCGGCACTTGAACCCCAAATAAAAAAGAGGGGTGTGTGTCTCTGTGAATGTGTGTTTGCATGTGTGTCTGTGTATGCCCATGTCTCTGTGACTGGCTATGTCTCCGTGTGTATGCTTTCATATGTCTGTGTGTACGTGTATGTGGGTATATATGTGTGTCTTTATTTGTCTCTGTGTGTTTATATGTGTGTACATGAGTGTCTTCTGGATGTGTGTCTGTGTGTATATGCACGTATCTGTGTGTGTGTGTGTGCGCACAGGTGTCCTGTATTTGATATACATGATCTTATAGATATTTTTAAAAGGTGGAGTCCTGAAGATAAAACACGCTTTTTATGAATGGAAGCCAAAGTCAGTCAGGAAGTTGCCAGGGAGGAGGGCACTATAATGGGCAAAGGGTAAGGCCTTCTCCTGGAGGTGGGAACCATTTGGTACATGCAGAGGGTGGAAATCTGAGGGGAGGTGTTTTCAAGGCTGACAGCAGGTCACTGCTAATCCCTGAGGACCTGCATCCCACAGCTGCCCAGACCTCTTGGTCTTTTGAGATTCTGATGTTGCTTTCAGGTCTTCTGTCTGAGGGATGCACCCCAGAGAGGAGTTGGGAGAGCAAAGATGATGGCGAAAGAAGACTGAGATCTTGGTGGCCACCTCCCAGCCCTGAGAGCAAGCAGGGCCACTACTTGAACTTGCATTAGGGTAATGCTTCATGGTTTTGAACTTGAGACCAATAACCTGCTTGTCATTAACAAGCCTGTGCTTCTGCTTTCTTGCCACGAAATAGGCTTTTTTTTTTTTTTTTTTTGGTGAGTGAAATGTTACCTCAAAGAATTAATGATGCTGCCCTTACTTTGGTCCAGCTGTGGCAGCTGTGTTCTCACCTAGGGTGGGGAGAGAAGCAGAACTGGCTCCTCTGAGGAGGTATTACAAAACACAGTGCCTGGTGCTCTCATATTCTGCACACCTGTGGTGGATGTGCACCTGGGGTGGCAAAAGGCTGGGCCTCTCCACTGAATCTGGACTTGCTCACAAAGCCCAGTGGAGTGAAGGGCTGGCCAGCTTCACTGAGGAGGGGCCGCCACATCTGCGAATTTTTCTTTTATTTTCCTCCACTGGTCATTCCAGGCTCTTTTGCCTTGCACATTGCTACCTTGCCCCTCTTAACTCACTCCTCTGAGTCTGGCCTGTGGGGACCCCTTCCAGCCTCCAGGGGTGAGGCCCAGGGCTAACAAGAAGGGAAGGGGCTGGGTGGTGCCTAGGGAGGGCAGGACATGGGGAGTGAACCGTAGTTTCCTCCCTTGGTGCTCTGAGAGTGGGGAAGGCAATGGTGAGAAGGGCTTGGTGCAGGGATGAGGTGAGATAAGGAAATGGGACAGAGACAGCCACAGGTTGAGTTCCCAAGATAGTGATTCCTTAATGCTGAGCTAGTCCAAGATGAAGGTTTCCAGGATCTGTGTAGAAAAATAAAATAAATTTTAAAAAGAAAAAGGCTTTGTGTTTTGTTTTTAAAATACTGAGAATATGTTCTTTCTGTATTTCCAGGGTCAAGTGCCCTTTCTGGCAGCTATCATCATAACAGAGGAAGTTTTGGGTTTTTGTGGCTTGGTTTTGTTTCTTCATGCACTTACTCTGTGAAGCGGAGAGCTCCAAACATCCTCAAATTTATTTTGGAGTGTTACTGACCTGGGAGGTGGGAATGTCTGAGAACAACCACATGACTCTGAGGACAAAATTGATTTTCTTTGCTTTTAAAAAATACTTTTCCTGCCACCTCCCCTGATTGTGAAGTTATGTGGCTCTTACATAAAAGTAATAGACACTAACCTCAGGACTGATGTTTCCTTGAGTGAGGGATACAGCTTTGGTGAAGGTACAGGAAGGCATCTAAGGGATATGATCTAGGTGAATACCACATGAATGTTAGCTATTTTATTCTCTATACTTCAGTATGTCTAAAAATATGTTATACTAAAAATAATACATGCACATCATGAAAGATTAGAAATTACAGAGGGACACTTAGAAGAAAATGACCTTTCCTGCTAGGCCACACCTAAAGAGAACAAGTGTTGCTAAGATGTTTCCCCTGTGAGAAGGCTAATTTGCCCCTCCAACTCTGATTCTAGTAACCATTGGCTGACTTGGGGAAAGTGGGCTTTCATTTTCCATTTAACCAACTAGGCATCTAATCATTCCAATTTCTAGAATTGAGGGGTTGGACAAAATCTGGAGAACTTTGAAGAATGAAATTAATGGCATTTTCTATGGCAGCATTACCAACAGTAGATGTACACACCTTCCCAGATTTGTCACACTGGTTAACTCTAGGCCCTTGGGCTGGAGCTGGGGCTCAGTAATAGAGTACTTGCCTAGCATATGAGGTTGGTCACCAGCATTACAAAAATGAATGAATGAATGAATGAATGAATGAATGAATGCTTATAAGCTCTTTTTGCAATGGTGACCCAAGGGCCAAAGCTTTGAAAAGAAACACACTGGGACAAAAGTTCTTGGTCCCACAAGAGCAGCGCTCTCTGCTGCAGACAGGGAGCTCTCTGTTGGGTCTTCTATTCCATCGAACCTTAACCAATAAATTAGAAAAAGAATAGAACCAACCGTTAAGGGAACATGTCAGAGAAAGTACCTAAGATTGATTTTGGGGGGAGCCATCAGGAGACCAGGCCCTAGAGACAGCTGATTATAAAAGTTCCATGTGCGCACTGAAAAATAATTCAAGAGCACAAGATAAGTGAGGGGAATAGAATATGGAACCCCAAAATCTGCCACCTTGGCATAACACTGTTTTGGGCAATTAGATGAGCAGATGCAGGAGAACTTCTCTGCCTTCCCCCATCTCTGCCCAGAAGCAGGGCACAAACTTCCCTTTATGAAGTGTCTCCCTCTCCTCTCCCATACCAGGAAGAGGATAATGACTCAGTCACCAGAGACACTCTGACCAAAGGAGATGGTATGACATACCTTAACTAGATGATTCTTATCTTCCATCCGTTTCTTCCATATATTTACCATCCCACAACTTACTGTCCCTAGAAGCCCAAACTCTTTTCCCTTTGTCTTATTACTTCTCCACAATGTATCATCCTTTGTTAAAATGGTATACAGTGGTACCTCAGTTCACGAACTTAACGCCATGATTCTGGTCACAGAATTTGGTTGCAACAAGAATCATGGAAGGAATTCTGCAACCAGAATCATAGAATTAAGTTCGTGAACTGAGGTACCACTGTACAAGTTCCTACACCTAACCACTTCTTCGGATACTGTTCTTCTTTTCTGTCACTCTCCTGTATGTGTGCAAAACAAACCTCTTTTTGTTTAATTCACAGATTCCTGTCACTGACACAGAGCGTAAAGGTGTCTCCCTCTCTTACATAAGCACAGACTGACTGCAACATAAAATGTAGAAAGTAAAACCCTCATATAATTTTCTACTCAAAGATTATGTGTAAAATTTTAAAAATATAATCCTTTTTCTTTTCTTTTTGCTTTCTTAATTCCTTCCTTTCTCCTTCCCTAAGCCTCCCTTCCCTTTTTCCTCCCTCCCTCACTTCCTTTCTTTCTTCTTTCTTTATACTAGGGATTGAACCCAAGGCTTTTGCACTGAGCTACATCTCCAGCCCTTTAAACAATATTTTTATTTTGAGACAGGGTCTTGCTAACTCACCCAGCCTGGGCTTAAACTTGTGATCCTCCTACCTTAGCCTTTGGACTGCCGGGATTACTGGCATGTGCCACCCCATCTGGCCTTTTTTTTTCCTTTGCCATCCATTCATATATATGTGTTTGTATATATTGTTTCCTTTCCAGAAATGATATCATACTAATAGTTCCATAAACTATTTTTTCTACATAATGTTATACTGTGGGCATGTTTTCTCATAAAAAATAATAGAGATGCACACCATTGCTTTTAGTGGCTACTTATTTTCCCCTAAATGACTGTGTCCTACCTGTGACCTTCAGAAATGAGATGGAAAAATACATAAACCCTGGACCTGCTGCCTGTCACCTATGTGACTTTTACCTCTCTGAGTCTCAGTTTGCTTACCTGGAAATGAGATGCTAGTACCTCAGTCACCAGACCCCGTGAGGCTTGTACCTTACGTGGTGCCTGTAGGCAGCATTAGAGATTGCTCCAAGCCCACTCCTTGGGTGGCCTGACTGTGGAGCAGGACCAGCCTGGACCTTTGGAGGGTGCTGTGGTGAGTGCCCCTAAGGATCTGTCTGTCTGTGGAGTCCCACACAAGGCCTAGCGCAGTCCCTGTCACATAGTAGGTGCTCAGTACGAACTGACATGTCCCCCAGCTGCATAACACTCCCTCAGGTGTGAGAGTTGGGTGTGGGGTGAAGGGAAGAGAATCCCTGTGCATCTAAATTCTCCATCTCTGTCCCTAGCAGACACGTATCCTTTTCTGCAGAGTGGAGTGCAGTCTGGATTCCTAGCACCAGGGCTGCCCCAACCCTGCAGCTCACCTGGCATCAGGGAGGCCAAGTGACTACACCAGGGCTGTGGGCTTGCCAGCTGGAGCAGGGGAGGGGTAAGAGTGTGTTCCCTGGGAGGAAGGCTGTGGGAGGAAACTCTGTACTGAATTAAAATGAGGGAAGAATTAACCGAAGGGAGAGCTTCCTGTCTAAGAGATCGTTCTCATTTTTAAGAAATTCTGGCCAAGGAAATAGAAAGATGAAGCCCCCCAGACAGCCCAGGGAGGTAGAAGATCTGTCTGGGGATGCAGACAGGATGTTAGATATAGGACCTTTGAGGTCATTCATCACTGAGGAACCCATTCCCAAGAAGGGCTTGATGGGGCCACGAGAAATAAAGTAGCAGAAACTTTTCTTTATTGTCCCAGGAGACCAAAAAGGGAATCTGGAGAGGAAGTGATTTGCCCCAGGTCTGAGAGTAAGGTGTTGAAAAGGACCTGGGATGGAATTCAAGTGCTCAGAGGGGCCATCCCTGTCCCCTAATAGTGCATAAGGGTCACCTGGCCACCTGGGTAAGTCCTGGCAGAAAGGAATGGTCAGAACCCACACAGTGCATTGTCTTCTAGAAGCCAGTGATCCTGAGTCACACCTGACCCCCTAGGGAAGATGCACAGAAATGGCTTAGCTGCTGGCTGTGGATCTCCTTGAAGGCCCTCAGACAGACACAGAGCCTCCCCGCCTGTGTTCAGAAGAGTGGACAATGCTCAGGAAACATCGCGGGGCCAATGCGGCTTTAGGTCATTCAGAGAAATCCCATTCTTGGAAATCCAATTCTCTGAAAATTAACTTGCCAAAAGACTAGTTATATAAAAGGGAAGTTTACTGTTACATCCAAATGTATCTAAATAAATAAGTAAATGAGTAAATGAAATAAAATATTAAGAAATCCGTATTAGAGGAGCTATTTTAAGTTACTGAATATTTTTTGAATTTTTATTTATCCAGTTTAAAATTCTCATTTTATTTAATTTTACTTTGAGCTTAATAAGATATTTTACTTGTGGTCAATTCATCTAACCTTTGCACCATAACCTGCCAGAGACTAAAATTCTCTGGTGTTGTTTGTTTGTTTATTTTGCTTTTGTATTTTCGGCCTTTGGCTTTGGGGGAAGGGGAGCTTCTGGTTCATTTTTAAGATTCAGCCATTGTACATGTCTCCAATGTGAAGGATTTTTTAAATTACAGATTTGGCAAGTTTCTCCCTCTAGTAGATTTTCAGTATAGTTTACTGCTTTAGTATTTCTCTTAATTTACAGATTCATTACCTGGCTCAGTCAAATGAATATTTTGCTTGTGGTTTTTGGTAAATTCTCAGTGTCTGACATATGAATCACACACAAAACTGACATTTAGCTGAGCAGAATTGAACTGGTGAATCTACTGGAACTGGCTGGTGAAAAATAGCTTTCATGAAACCAAATCTAATTCAATTAAAGCAAAATTTCCCCCAAATTCTCTAAGATGTTAGTGAACTGATTTTAGGTGAATTGTTCTCTATATTTCAAATTCCATTCACTAAGTAATAACTTATACCCACTCCTGACAGGCCCAGTGACGCAATCCTTCTTTTAAGGTTCGTACCCCAGGACTTCTCCACCTGAAACCCTTCCAGGGCAGGGCCCAGCACACTGTGGATTTTCAGTAATCCTTTCCAAGGAAATGATTACTGGTGGTCTCTCTCTCTCTCTCTCCAAAGTTCTTACCAAAGTGTACCTGGTATAATTCCTGGTGAGAAAAGCCTATTCTCTCTCTTTGGAACCCCAAATAAGAAAATAAAACCCACCAAATTTTAAATGAGATTGTAAACTCCTGAAGCATGTTTGCTTGAGTACAAAGCTCTCCCACGGTGACAGTAGGTGACACAGGGGACTCCTTAACTCACAGGTATCGTCTGGAAACCATAAGAAGATCTTTCATTGTGGTGACAGGGTTACAAGGAGCTTTTACACTGTTGTACTCAACAATAAGAGGGGAAATGCAGGATAAGATTGAAGACAGCAGGCTTCTCTCTTATATCCTATTGTCTAAGAACCATGAAAACAGGTTTTATATGGTTCTAAAATTCCAATAGATCATTGCTTCTTGGTCTAGAAATACGGAGATTCTGTAACATGTCCCAGTGGGACAAAGATTTACATGTCAGACCATGTGGACCAGTTAATAAGATTTCAAACTAATGATAGATCTTTTGCAGCTGGGAAGGGGACTAAGAGATGAGGGAAGAGGTGAGTGAGAGGAGGGGAAGGAAAAGTAAGAAGAATTAAGATATGTTATGTACATGTACCAAAATCCCATGATGAATGTAATCATTATGTACTACAAACATAATATTAAAGCTTTAAAAAAAAGATTTCAAACTAATGTTTCTCTTTCCAAAAAATTAAAAAGATAAAAAGCAGTCTCCCAAATGTTCCAGATTTTCAAGAACAATCTAGATAAAATACTTATTTACAACTTCTTTGAAAATTAGTCCAACTTTTTAGTTTGGAGATCATAAACATGGCCGCCATACCCATATTGCACTAGGACTGTTGCCCTCTAGAGGGAGTAGATACGGCCTTTCCCAGCCTGGTATCTGTGAAGTAAGTATCTGCCTTGCCTTCCTGGGCTCTGCCCAGCCCATGGTGACCTCACCTTGCTCCTCCCTGGTCTGCTCTGTGGGTTGACCATGATCTGGGAGAGAACCCAAAGGCTCCTGCAAGCCCTTTCTTGCTTATCTGCAGTTGTTTACTATCTCTTACTGTGGGTACCTCCACCCTCGGGGTATTGGCACCTGTTTCCTGTCTCAGCTCTGCCTCTCCCTCCAGCTTCCACCATTTTGCTATAAGCTGGTGATTCTCAGCTCTGGATACACATTGAAAGAATACCTCAGGAGATTTTGAAAAATGTCACCTGTGGACCCACCCCTATGCCTGACTCTCCAGTGGGTCTGGGGAGGGGCTCAGGTGTGGCTGTGTTTTTTAAGCTCCCCAGGTGCTTGCGCAGCCAAGACTGAGAAGTCAAGATTAAGAACCTTTGCTCTAACTTGTCCCTGGAAAATCTGACATTATCAGGCACTCCCTACACCCAACCGCTCCTCTGTGGCCTGGGGAAGATTGGCAGCCGGTGAGGGGAAGCGCTGGGGAGCAAGCATGCAGCTTCACAGATCTCCACAGGTGGGAGGCCTGTGGTTTGAACAAGTCACTCGGAATCACGTTGGGAGCAGGTGGTACTGTGTTGGCAGCTGGCCAGCTGATGCCCACTCACCACCCCGAGAACTCTGTGCTGGGCACTTCGCCAGTCTCGGTGCTCCGACCTCACTCCCCTGTTGAACTTTGACCTAGACGGACATCAAATCTCAGTGCTCCCGAGGAGCTGTATTTTCCTGCACGTGGAGCCTGTGGTCGCCACCGCACAGCAGAGATACAGTAACAGTTATTTGCTCGTCCATGTAGTCATCCCACAAGTGTTTTCCTGGGTGTCCTACCTTATTGCGGGTCTGCGAGGACTCAGAAGATGCCACACCAACCTCTGCCCTCGGAGGGGGTGAGACGTGGATATAAAAGACCACATCTTGGGTGTGGGGGGTGCCTCGTGACGGAGTTGAGGGTTAGGAGAATGCTCAGCAAAGGGCAGAGATTCCAAGGGGGTAGCACCTGGGCCAGACCATGGAGGTGGGGGAAGCTCCCAACAGTGAGAGGAGCTTCTGGGCAGAGGGCACCCTGTGAGCAAAAGCACATGCCTTTTCGAGGGGTTCCCACTGCCAGGGAGACAAGTCCCACCGCAGGCAGCCTTGATGGTAAGTCTGAGGTGCTGGGAATTCTCAATCCTGGAGGAGCCACGTAGTAGCTATGTGACGTTGGGCAAGTCAGAGACACCTATGTGCCTCAATTTTCTCAACTGTAAAAGGGAGGATAAAAGGCATATCTGTTAGTGTTGTGAGGAGTAAATAGGTGAGGTAGAGAAAGTGCTAGGAATGACGTTTGTGTGATAGCAAAAGTGTTTTTTCACGTTTTAACATTCTTAGTCAATTGTTTTCTCTAGAAGATCAAATCAGGTTTTTAATCAGAGGAGGTGCGTGGCCAGGTTTGAGCTTTATACAAAGGTGATTTTTGGCAGTGATGTGCAGGATGAAGTGTAGGGAGACGGCGAGTTTGAGGGTGTAGCAGTTGAGTTTGATCACCTAAGCCTGAGCTGGCAAAGACCCAAAGGATGATGGAGGCAGTTGGGAGAGCAGGGAAGGGCAGGAGGGGTAGGGTGGAGGCTCTGGAGGTGGGAGCTAAGCAATGGGAAAGGGTTCTAGGGACGGGGCCTGATTTAGTAATCTGAGAGGGAGCCTTATTGGGTTTTGGAGAATGTGGGAGGGGAGAGAGGAGGGAGAGAATAGACACCAGCCTCCAGGGGGCAGAGCTTCGCCCCCGTGCCTGCCCTGGGTCAGGTCAGGGGTTACTGATGTTTTTGCTGCCTGTCAGAAGGGAGGCCAACGTCAGAACATCTGGCCTTTTGCCTTGTCAGATGGTGAAAGCACTTCGGAGTTCTCAGAATTCTGGAGCCATCCCAGTGCTCAGCCTTTGGTAGGAACTGGACAGAGGGTGCTGCCTGTAATCCCTTGTCCTCCCCAGAGAATCTGGGGAGAAGGAAATCCCAGGACTTCCCTGGAGCTTGGAGAGTGCCAGCGAAGAGGGAGGGTCAGGGACAGCACATGGTCAGCAGGAGAGGACTGGTCAGTGGTCAGCCACCTCTGCCCTGCTGATTCCCCCAAGCTCAGGGCCCCTGCCTTGGCTGCACATCCTGCCCAAGACACAGCCTGAACCCCAATCTCACACCTCACTCTCTCACCCACCATCCTTAGTAAGGGAAGGGAGTTTCTGAGATACTGCAAGCAGCCTCCCAGCAGGGAGACACTGAGGAAGAGATAAGATAAGGAGCTGTCCTAAACATGCAGACAAAAAACAATACCCCCCCCAAGAGGTGAGCTCACTCTCTTCCCCTCCTCCACTCTCCCTTCTTCTTCCTCCTTTGTTTTCTTCTCTCAGCAAAGATGCACAGCCGTGATTATCTGCCCAGAAGAGTGCTAGGCCCTGAAAGTTCAGGATGTGGCCCGCTCTGAAAGAGCTCTCCATGGGGGAGCTGAGCACAGCCCAGAGAGCACCAGAGCTGGGTGCCATGGGGAGGCTGTGACCACACAGCATTTGGCACTGAGAGTGCCAGAGGGTCAGAGCCTGCTGGACATTTCAATTAGGTCTTAAATCATCCAGTAGCTTTGGAGACCAACTGGATGTTGGGTGTTGTGGGCTCAGGGAATATCAAGGCTGCAGAATAGCCCATTCCTGGCCAGTTTCCCTGGAAAACAGAATGGTACCTTTAAGAAAGGCACCCACCCACGCTAGTGGGGTGGGACTGGGCTGCCTATAAAGCCACCTAATCCTCTTTCTGCTTTAAGCACCCCCCAAACCTCCCCCAGAGCTTTAGATAGAATTCCTGGCCTTGTGAATGCTAGACAAGCACTCTACCACTGGGCCAAAGCCCAAGCCCATATTCTTTCTTTAAGGTCAGTGAAATTCAATTCTGGAATTTCTGCCTTTTTATTTTTATTTTATTTATTTATTTATTTATTTATTTATTCATTGAGTCAGGTTGCTATGTAGTTCAGGCTGGGCTGCAGAGTGAGTTGAAGGCCATAATGATCCTCCAGCCTCAGCCTCCCAAGTGCTGGGATAACAGGCGTGTGCCGGCCATACCCAGCTGAAATTTCTGTCTTTAAAGGTATCCACTTTTGCAAATGGAAGAGGACCAAGAAATGGAAGGAGGGGAGAGGGAGATGAGGCAAAGGGGATGCAAAAAGAATTAAGATGTGTTATGTATTTTTACCAACTCCCCATGAAGAACGTAAACATTATGTATTGCAAACATGTATTAATAAAAATAAAAATGTAATAAAAAATAAAAGTGTCCAGAGGAACTGGAAAAGATGTGCCCCCTTCCTGGTGTTCATGCTGAGTGGCTCAGCTGTACCCTTCTGGGTTGGTCTTGGGTGGGAGACACCTAAGATCTGGCGGAAAAGCAGCCACCTAGGCAAGAGTTGCAAGCTAGGACCAAGCAAGGGGAGAGGGCATAGGCAGTCCCTGCTGCCTGAGGGATTTTGCTTTAGCTCCTTTCTGCTTGGCTCCTTCTTGTCATTCAGATCTCAGCATAAATAGCCTCCCAGAGAGGCTAACCAGACCCTCTAATAAAAGCTATCACCTTGTCACACTTTATCCTAGGACCCTACTTAACTATCTCTAGAGCATCTATCACTCTGACATTTTTCTTATTTGTTTCTATCTCCCCACCTCCACTAGAGCACAAATTCCATGATAGCTAGATGGCGTCTGTCTTGTTCACTCACATTATCCTAGCACCAAAGATTGCCTTTTGTAGAATGGATGAAGAACATGGAGATTCCCTTTGTTTTCATTTCTGGGCACTTCACTTCTAGTCTGGGGTCTGTTGTGGGGACTGACAGGAAGACTCACTGTGTGTGGATTAGTGGACTTACCAAGATGGTGCTCAGCCAGAACAGAGAGGCCCAGCACAAGAGTTGCTGAATATTTGAAGAGATGCTGCTTGGGAAGAGGATTCCCACCTGCTTCCCTGGGCTTCAGGCTAAAATTAGAGCCCAGAGTGGGAGCTACTGAGGCCTGTACTCTAACTCAGCAGGTCACTGTTCCTAAGCTATAGAGCTACCCAAGGATCCATGAAGGGAGAAGGAACTAGAGGGAGGGAGCCCCCAGAGGAGACTGGGGCCATTCCAAGGGCACTTGGGCTGGATGGATTTAAACATCTACCCCTCTTCTGAGTCAGTGCTTCTGTAATCTGAATATCATTTCTGAAGATGGGTCTACAGAGACTTGTTTTACTGGAAATTGTGTTTGTCGTTATCCTTAAGACCAAGCAGCTAACCATTTGCATCATTACATTTCACTGACATAAAGTCCTTTGACTTTATGATTAATGGGTGTTGTTAGTTAAAATGTCAATTGTTCCTATATAAACATATAAAGGTCTGTGTAATTTTTTGTTTACAAAACAATATGTATTCCACTCTTGCATTTTTTTACTAAAAAATACGAATGTGTGTATACTTGGAATGCATGAAATAGTAGAACACTCCATCAAAAGATAAACAATAGTTATTTGTAGGTATGAAATTATGAAGAGTTTCCTTTGCTCGTGTGTTTTCTATTTTTTCTCAACAAGCACTTACTTCTTCTGTAAAAAGAAAACACCAAACCATGAATAATTTAGGGCATTTATTTACACTCAGTGGTGTGTGCTAGAGCTGCCTCTTATTGCCTCATCAGACTGATTATATGGCTCTCTTCCCAGCCGCACTGATGTGGTCATATGAAATCAAACGGATTAGTGATACGCTGGTAGCATGATACTGGCCTTGGAGGGAGTATTTACACCACACAAGTCTGCAAATGCTGCAAATCAGGGCTTTTTGTTTCTCCTCCCTAACAAAACTGGTTGTTAAACATTTAGTAGTACACCGCTATTTATATCCTGAATCAGTCAACACAAAATGTTGGGGCAGTAAACAAGAGTAGAGTATAGTTTTCAAAAATCTATAAGTAACCCATAAAAGCAATTTTTTCAAGCTTTAAATAACTACAGAGCTTTATAATTGATGCCATTTCCCCCCACATTCTTATTTAAATACTTGAGATTTTGTGACAGGTAAACTATGCACTCTTTCGAGTAGAACTGAAGTTAGCTTTAAGAAAATTCAAGATATAGTACCTATAAAAGCTACTTACAGCTGGAGGTATCACGCTCCAAGTTCTAATTTGCAGAAAACTATATGAAAATAACCTCTTTGTATAAGATGATTTTAATTGTTTTTCATGGTGTTGTGGTTGTTCAATTTTTACATTTCTTTTATACTATCCCTCTCTTTACCTCTCCAACTAAGACTCCCTCCTGCCCTTACATCCTGCCCACCCTATTGCCCTCAAAACCTGTTGTTATGTCCTGCTTTATTTTACTCAGGATCCAATCTGGTTTGGGCTGGAAGAACAGAAAGAAGTACAGTGAGAAGAAAGAGTCGGGTGGGGACTGGAATGTGATGAGGGGTCACCAGCTGACTTCAGCACAGGAGCTTATGGCCCAGAGGACTCTGGACCTGGTATGTCCCAAATAAACATTTATAATGCAAAGACATATGGCAACAAACAACCCGAGTGACTGAGAAAGCCACGTATTTGGCATATTAGGTATGGCATGCAATTTAGGGTGAAAAGTTAGGGAAAAAAAGCAAAAGGCAAGGGCATACAGTCCTTAGCCAACACCTGCTTCAATGTGACCATATGACTGCAGTTATTGTCATGAGTGAGCTGGTCACGTTATGTGATTGGGCTGCTGCGATGTTGCCCTCACCTCTTCATCCAGGAAAGACAGATGATGCCAGGCACACCCCAAACCCTATACCGCACCTTTCCTGTTATTTATCATGGTGACGTGAATGCCGGAACAGATGTTCATACTGAATTCTTTAAAAACAACTTTGTTAGCTGGGCATGGTGATGCATGCCTGTAATCCAAGCACTTGGGAGGCTGAGGCAGGAGGGTCACTGTGAGTTCGAGGCCAGCCTGAGCTACATAGGGAAACCCTGTCTCAAAATAAAAACAAAAACAAAAAGCAAACAAACAAACAAAAACAACTTTGTTATTTTTGTGATCCTGGCAGACTTGCAGAGAAATAGTCCTCTACCATATTTTAGAAAGTATCTTAGTCTATTTTGTGTTGCTGTAACACAATGCCTGAGAGTAGCTTCTTTATAAGGAAAAGAGGTTTATTTTAGCTCATAGATTTGGAGGCTGAAATGTTCTAGTTTGATGCCTCATATATTGAGGGGTTCATGCTGTGTCATAACATGGCAGATGGCATCACGTGGTGGGTATGTGTGAGAGCACTGAGCAGTCCCTAATGAAGGGGCTTTATAGTGACCTACCCTCTCAGCAATCCCAAGAGACCTAACCTGCTCCCTTGAGATACATATTAATCCCTTTTGAAGATGGTGCTCCCATTTCTCCTTCACCTCCCAAGAGCCCCTGTCTCTTAAAGGTCCCATCACATCTCCATGCTGTTACACTAGGGAAAAGATACTAGCCCATGAACTTTGGGAGACCAACCTTGCCCCAACCACAGCAGAAACTTCTCTGACACAAACAGCACATAAAGGTCAAACTTCTTTGCCTTCGAGTTAATTTATAGTTCATTTAGTAAAAAAAATTGTTGCTAAGGAATTGAAGATTTAATGGTGAGTAAGATAGATACAGTCTGTATGTGAAACTTAGGGTTCACTGGTGTACTGAGTTGAATGGTGTTCACCAAAAAGCTATGTCTAAATCCTAACTCCCCATATCTGTGATTGTGACCTTTTTGATGAATAAGCTCTTAGTAGATGTAATCAAGCTGAGGATCTTGAGATGAGATTATCCTGCACATGGGGAGTGTCCTAAATCCAGTGACTATCGTCTTTAGAGGAAAAGAGAAGGGGAGACAGACTCAGAGACGGAGGGAAAAGGCTACATGAAGATGGAGGCAGAGATTGTAGTGATGTTGTCACAAGCCGAGGAACATCAAGGATTTCTAGCAACACCTGGATGTTGAAGAAGAGGTTTGGGGTGGATATCAGACTTCTGGCCACCAGAACTGTGCGAGAATGAATGTCTATTGTTTTAAGCCTCACAGTTTATGGGTGCTTATTGTACAGTCACAGGAGACCCATACAAGAGGATAAAAATGTTCATGTCCTTACAAATGAATGTCCAGAAGCAGGATATACAGGTACCCATGGGCATCCTCAATGCAGGGTGTACAATGTAAGGTCCTCCCTGCTGCCCAGGGGCTCGATTGGCCCCTTTCAGGCCCTTGATTAGTACAATTTAAACAATACAAATAAATTGTTACATGTCATTGTGGTTTATTTGGCAAAGACCTCTTAGGAAATAAAAGGGGACCTTGGTAGGGAAAGAACTGAGAGCAGTTGGACCAGACTTTCTCAAATGCCCCCTTTGAGGATAGAAACATCTCAGGCCCCAGAAGTGACTAAAAATGAGGCCCTGTAAGCAAGAACCAGGGATTTTGGCTTACAACAGTGCTTGAATCTAGCCCTACTTACTGCTTTTAAGTTAGATATGGTGAGTCTTGAGGCAGATCCTCCTGATTTCCACTTGGTCTCCTGAGTAGTAGTCTAGGAATGAACCACAGTAGGGGACAGACTCTGTCCTCTAGGGCCAATTCAGAGGAGGACTGGGTAGCGTTCTGTGCCTTGTATAGCTCAGGGTGCTGCTCAACACTAAAATGGGATTGTTAGAGAAAGAAAGGGCTGGAATCATGGCACCTCAGGACAGGTGGTGCAAGGGAAAGGTGCCCTACCTTATCACAGGGTGAGAAAAGCTTGGGATGAACACATGCAGCTGCGGAATGGCTGGTTGAGCAAGGATCTTAGCACACCCAGGCTCTCTTCTTCCACCATTTTTCTCTCTTCTTTCCCACATTCAAGTCAGCTCCATGCAAGGCTTTGGGAGGACTGAGCTGTACAACTTCAGGAAGAGACTGGGCATAAATTTGGTGGAGTCTCACACAGACTAACTGGTGGGGTGGGAAGGTAGAGAAAGGAGCACAGGCACAGCCACGGTGGGTGATCTTGGCCTCACCTTTTAAGAGAAAGAAAAAGCGATAGAATATGAGAAGAGTGTTTAAGATGTTTTGTTTTAATAGAAAAATCTTGCCTCAGCTCTTGGGCAGGGGCCCTTGGTCATGGTTTATTCCTTTGGAACATGGAAACTGATATGTTTTTCTTTGCAGACTTTATTCAGTTGTCGTGAGCCAAAACCACATTGGGCCTGGTAGACATGGTGCAATGTGAAGGTAGAAGGCAGCTGTGGTGTGTATGGGTCTCCTCCCAGGCTCAGTGTATCTGCAGTGCACACAGCACTTGCCTTTGTGAGCTGCAGGACCCAGGCCTTTTTCCACTTCTGCAGTTTTGGGTGAGGTAAGCACCTCTGTTGGGGCTGCTCTGCTTCCTTCTCTAGTTTTCCATGATGCAGAAGGGGATTTCCTGTCAGGAACCACCATGATATCCGTCCAAGCCAGTGGGAGGGGATTTTGGAAACAGAGTCCTTTATCACTCCTAAAACACAATGCTGGCCTCTTGTTCTGTGGGCTGGCAATGGTGGGGTTCTTTTGAAGTGTGTGCTTTTAGACCAGAGGATTGTGTGTGTGTGTGTGTGTGTGTGTGTGTGTGTGTGTGATATAATTATTGCAGGGAAGTGTATTGAATAGCTGAGGAAGAGAGGGAAAAAGAAACAGAAAAAATAATTTAAATGGTGGCCTTGAAAAGGACCATGGAGATCCTCAAATCCAGAGTTTGTTGCATCTTGGGGCATGTACCCCCGGTGACATCTGAGATGATTTTAGGATTTATATAAGCAAACCGAAAAGGCAAGAGCAGACCTTCCTTACTGAGGCAAAAATATCTAGGCAGAGTTCATTAACATTACTTTGTATGTAGTATTATTGTGACCGTTTCCTTCTATTTTTAGCAAGGGAAGTTGGTTTTCCACTTATAACAATGACAGAGCGTTCATTTAAAATACATTTACCAAAGATAGGAAGTGTAGATTTAAAATATCAAGTAGATTTGTATATTTTAAAGTACAAAACTGTGGTAGTGGTCTTTAAATTAGTGAACTTGTGGAAACATGGATGTAATTCAAATTTCTCATGTCACTGAAGAGCAGGTAAAGGCCACAGAAGGGTGGTCTAGACCAGGGTCTTCCAAGAGAGAAGAGCATGATGGATTCAAGGTGTGAGTATACTACAGGTAGCACCATTGGGGCTGGAACATCACTCCCCTCACCCACTTGAATTTGGGCAACACCCAGGGTCAGTCCTCCTTTCACTGTTCTGAGAGAAGTGGAAAATAAAATAAAGTGGCCTGAGCTTCAGTAACATATTCCCTACTTAGACTTTAAAGTTCATATGTGGACTACTTCTCATGTATATAATTTAATCGGAGTGAACTCTGGGAGGGCCATGCATGTTGAAAGCCCCTCAAGGCAACTCAGAACTCTGTCAATCATTCCTGTCAATCATATCCAGAAACCCAGTGGGAGGCTCCTGGGCTGGGGTGCACATTTTTTTAAATCCAAAAGCCTGATTTATCTGTGTGCTGTGTTTTTTATCTCCCTGTCACCCTGACACCACTTTTCTGTTCAGATCTGCACTGAGCACATCTTCCTGTTGTCTTCAATGAATGTAGCTACTTTTTCTTATGTCATGGGAGGTACACTTGCAATTCTTTTTTCATTGTACACAAGAGCCTGGAATTTACCTGTCAGATCTACCATGTGGTATCAAGTAAACTGGATGGGGGTGGGAAGAGCCAAGGAGTCCCCATCTCTGATCCTGGTCCTGCAGACAGCCTGCTACCTTTGCTCCTGCAGCACTTCCCAGTGAGGAGGATCACCTCCAGAAGGGACACAGCACTAATTGTCCCCAGTCTGGCCCTAGTCACAGAAGGGACTTTCTAAAGATATAATTTCAAATCTTCTGATTCAATTCACCAAAGCTTTCCAGAAATTCTGCTAGGCCTCAAAACTTCTGTTTTTGCTCATCAAGATATGCACTGGGGGCCACTTTTTGTTCATGACCTATAGATTTTCACCCTACCCAAGAAGAGGCAGAGAAGCAGGGAGACTTGCAGAGACTGGTGCGAGAGCACTTACTGTCCTTTAAGTCCAGGGGAGTTGGATCTGAAGATCAGTTTAAATCTAGGCAGAATCTAGGGAAGAGATCCAGAAATCTCAACAGCACACAGGTTATCTGGTAAACCTGCAGAGGCACTGAAGCCAGGGGTTAGGACTAAGCACCATACATAAGTTCTCTTATACCTAAGAAATCTCTCTAGACAGAAATCTGGTGTGGAGGTTCAGGAGAGCCAGTGGTTTTTCCAAAGCCCTCTTCTTTTATTTTCCCAGGGCCCTTCCTGCATACACAGAAGTGCAGAACCCAGAGACTGGGGAAGAAAGTAGAGCAGGAGCCAAGAAGGGCTCTGAGGCCTGGGTGGTAGAAGTCCAGCTCAGGCTTAGAGCAGGGTGGCAAGGTGGTTCACTGAGTTCAGGGGTCCCCTGGAGACCACCAGACAGCACCCATGAAAGATGACAGAGCCAGTCAGGCTGTGAGACAGACACACTCTGAAACACTGAGCCTGGGACCTCAGTGAAGTGCAAATCCTCCCAGAGGACTCTGAAGGACTGACAAATGAAGGAACAATGACATCCCTGGAGACAGGATCCTCCGAGGACAAGAATCAATGCCTAGAATTGGTGTTTCCTGAAAGGTCTGCACTCAGTTGGGTGAATTAGCATTTCTAAGGACAGAGTATCTCCTGGTCCAACAGGACGGGGAACCAGTCGGCCTGGGAGGTGATGAGGTTTGCCTCCTGGAGGAGGCAAATGTGCAGGAAAAGGGGGCCTTCACAGAAGCATTTTCTCTCACTGTTTTAGCCATGCAGCTGAGGAACTTTCCTTAAATTCATGTAAATTCATTTCGTTTTAGTTATACCACTCACCATTTCAGTAGATTTCAAACATTTTACCAGTGAAACACATTTGCGTGCGTGCGTGTGTGTGTGCGTGTGTGTGTGTGTGGTACTAGGGATTGAACCCAAGGGCCTTCACACTGAACTACATTCCTGGCCCCTTTTCGAGATAGGGTGTCACCAAGTTGTTAAATTGCCTATGCTGGGCTTGAAATTGTAATTCTACTGTAGCCTCTTAGAGAACTGGGATTACAGATGTGTGCTACCACACCCAGCAATGAAACACTTTTAAAGAACAAATCATGTGTAGAGGGCCCAAGAAAAGAAGTAGTTAGGGATTGGTGAAAATTTATTCATAAGATCAGATTTACAACTTGAACTTAGAATATGCTGGCTCCCTGGCCTTTGCCAGGAGAATCATTAAACAAAGTTAATAAGTTCATCTGTACAGCTTCTGGCTCTGTGGTGGGCAAGAGCCAGCTGCCCGTGATTGCGGCCACTCTGAGCAGAGCATATGGCATTGTGACTTCCTATTTGAAGCTAATATTTGATTTTCTATCCATAGAATCTTGACATGTAAGCCCCATGTGGCCCCATCAAGGTCCTTTTGGGGTGTGGTTAGCTAAAGAGGTTCACTGTCAATCTCTTTGAGATGTCTGCCGAACATTCTCCAAGCTTCCCCCGGCAAATTTCAGTAATACCTAGCCTGTGAGCCTGGGTCAGGCCAATCCAACCCTGATGTTAAAATTCAGGGAAAATATCTCTCTGCATCAAATTTCTTGTGATGTAGGAACTGACAGAAGCTTAATTATATTTATGGATGCAATTTAATGAATGGGAGCAAGGTGTTGTTCTGGGGAAAAAGGAAATTAGAATCGGTAATAACGTAGGGTGATTGCAGGCTCTTACCAGCCACCACATCCCTGATGTGATTCTTAAGCCCTTTGACTGAAGGAAGAACAGTGTGCCTTCGCAAGCAAAGGCTGTGGCATGTGGGATGCCCTCATGAATTTGGGGTCGCTGTGTTAATTTTCAGGGCTTCGTCACTGCAGCCAGACTCATCTTGGGGCTTTTCAAGCCAAGGCCCCCACTGAGCAGGGCCTTAGAAGATCCTGAGATGATACTGTTGAATCATTTCCAGGGAAACTCACTTCTAGAGTAAACACACAGCTAGGTCAGGAGGGAGTTTCTCCCTGGGCCCTGTGGAAAATGCAGACAAATGTCAAGGATTCCTCACTGAGGGGGAGGGATCCTTTGAGTCTTCCCACCCAGCCATGAGGCTGCTGCCTGTGTGGGGAGCAAAACGTTTCCTTGTTATTAAATATTGAGGATTGGGAGGGTCAGAAACATTCAGGAGAGGCAACAAGAGAAGGAGAGAAACAGAAAAGGGAAGAAGGAAGAGTTAAGGAGGAGGAAATGCAACAGAGCTCCATTAGATTCATCTGTGAGGCACAGAGCAGCCGGGGGACAGAGGAACTGGGCTCTGTCCCTGTACTCCTTTCTAGGTCTGTCCCTCTGCTGTCAGAAGAGAGATTGAGTAAGACTGGGACATTCCAGGTCTGGTTATTTGCTTATCTACTGGGACTGGGGATTTAGGCCAGAGGGCACAGGCCTCAGGCTTCAGACCACGTGTAACACCCAAAAAGTGTTTACAGGTCTGCTCCTCTGTCTCAGGCCCCAAGAGACAAGGGCTTGGTGTCTTTCTGAAATTCACTTTGAGTTTGTTCCTTCTGGTTTTGTCCAAGTCCTAGGACACTGATGAGCTCTCCTATGGTTCTGCCACCACAGCGCAGAACCCAGCCAAGCCTCTAAGACATGAATTTATTGTCTTTTGCTGCATAACCACACAAAAGTCTAGTGGCTTAAAACAACAATCAACATGGTTATCTCATAGTTTCTCAGGGCATTTTAGCTGAGTGGCTCGGTCTGAGCACTTTCATGAGGTACAGTAAAGTAACCAATGAGTGGGGCTGTGTGATTGGAAGGCTCAGCGATGCCCCCACCCCAAAGGGTAGGGAGTCATCAAGAGGGTGTTGGCTGTCAACAAAAGGCCACAGTTTTCCCTTCCACATACCTCTCCATTCGCAGCTTGAGTGGGGGATCCCTGAAAGAGCAAGGAGGACCTAATCTCAGAAGTTATGTCTGGTCACTTCCACAGTATTCTCTTAGTCCTATTCTAAGTGTCCGTGCTTACCCACTGTGGGAAGGCTGAGTCCAGGGATGTGAAAGCCTTGGAGGCCATCTGAAGACTGAGCACTCTCAGGTCTGATAGGCTCTGAGTTTCTGACCAGCTTATTCTTTGAACCATGAGCTCTTTTTTGCTAAGGCAGATCTGAAATCATTCAGCCTGTAGGGTTCATTCAACAAACAAATTGAGCACATTTTCTGTATTAGGTAAAATGGTAGGTTTGAGGGACAGAGATCAAGAAACTTGTAAACTAGTGAAGACGGTGACACCCTGGAGTGTGTTAAGTGTCACAGGGGCAATACCGTGGTTTAGATCTAAAATGTCCCAAAGGTCTCATGTGTTCAGAGGTGGGACTTTCAGAAGGCGATTGCAACACGAGGGCTAAATTCCTCAGTCGATTAATCCATTGATGAGGTGATAATTTGATGGCATTACTGGGAGTTAATAGAAACTTAGTAGTGGGCCTCGTTGCAGGTCATGGGTTTGTGACCTTCAGGACTATATATCTTGACTCTGGCCCCTTCCTTTCTGGCTCCTTACCCTTCTCTCTTCTTCCTGGCTGCCACGAAGAAGCTTTTCTGTGTCACACCCTTGTGCCATGATGTTTCTGCCTTGCCACAGGCATAAAGCAAAAGGATTCAGTCGATTGTGGACTAAAACCTCTGAAACCATGAGCCAAAATAAATCTGTCCTCCTTCACTTCTGTATGTCAGGTATTTTATCACGGCAACAGAAAGGTGACCAATTCAGGCAGCAAAAGACCTGGGTGGGCTAAATGGGGATAAATAGAGGGAATTCTGCACTTCACAGGGATTCAGTGGAGGCTGCCTCAAAAAAGTGAGGCTCAGCTGGGTGTTGGGGATGAGTGGGAGGTCACCAGGCAGAGGAAAGGAAGGTAGGAGGGACAGAAGGTGTCCCAGGCAGGGGAACAGAGTGAGCAAGGCACAGAACTACTACCAGCCCAGGCATTGCCAGAGTTAGGATGCCATTTCTCCACTGTGCTCTGATTCTAGAAACCACCTAAAACCAACAGCAAGTTTCT
Source organism: Erethizon dorsatum (assembly GCA_028451465.1). Classification (NCBI taxonomy): domain Eukaryota; kingdom Metazoa; phylum Chordata; class Mammalia; order Rodentia; family Erethizontidae; genus Erethizon; species Erethizon dorsatum. Next base: position 44,160,741 of record CM051825.1, read on the forward strand.
CATCCTTTAAAAGAGCCCTGTTGAGTTCACAGCTACTCTTGTTTGTTACTGCAAATAAGAAACTCATTAAAAAGTACTGGAGAGATCCTGCCATGGAGGACCTGTCTGTCAGAACAGCAGAGAATGACAGGGATAGTTTCTGTTTGTGGAAAAGATGGTCTCATGTCTCTGCTGGAGGCAAACATAATTTCGTGGCTTTAAGGACCCCACCCCACTAGCTATCAGGGGGATGGGCAGCAGCGTGTTCACAATTTTCCTTTGTATTGGAAGAGTACACCACCTGCGGGGATCGCTGGAGGTCTGGAAAAGGCACCCGGGGCTGTCCTGCACTGCAGAGTTGAAAGGCTGTTTTGAGTTTTCAGCTACACCTGCCATCTCTAAAATGCAAATGCACACACCTTTGATGCAATGGAAGAATAACACGCCATTGACTTGTTTATACAAGGCATTTGTGAGCCTGCTCAAGGTTAGCCCTGGGGTCTGCTTCAGTGTTGTCTGTCTAGATTTTATATTTCCTGAGAGTAGAGACTCTGCTATCCCTCACCCCCAAGTCCTTGCAGAGGGAGGCACTTGAAATGAGCACTGGAGACACAAGAGGAAACAGCAGAAGCAAAGTGCTGGTGACCTTCCTCCCCAGCATCCGCTTCCTTTTCTCCTTTCACTAGGGTCAGTTGAGGAGGTATTGCCCACCCTGCCTCCCCTGCTCCTCTCTCCCTCAGTCCCTCATGACTTGTTCCTTCCCTCCGCTTCCACAGCCATCACAGGACTGCAGGGTGGGAGCTGAGGCCTGAGCTCATAGCTGGAGCTCAGCCATGGTGGAGAGAACCCGCACAGGCCTGAGCCTGAGGGGCAGGCGGGGGGTGGGGAGTGGGGTGGTGTTCTATGGTTGGCAGAGGTAAGTGATTTTTTTTCAGCCTAGCAGCAGTTTCCAGGTGTGGAGAGAGGCCTAATGCCAACCTCTCAAGTCTTCAACTAGCAGTTGAAGTTTGAATTGCAGAGAGGGACCTGGAGGGGAAGAGGAGCGCAGCCTCATCCCCCATGATCTCATCACTGTGCACTGTGGAAGCTGTGCTGTGACTCTGGGCCTGCTGCATGGTGGGTTGAAGAGAGAGCCCTACCCCATACTCCAGCATGGGCAGCCTGCTCCCCAGTCCCACCACCAGCTGGGGAGAAAAGAGGGGACACAAAGGCAGTGGGGAATCTTTCCCCCCAGGGTAGCTGGAAGCAGCCCAGTTACAGTCCCAGACTCCACTGAGGGGGGACTAAGAGGTTATAAGCATCCTTCTCACCTCCAGTGGGATGTGGCTGCTGAGACTGATTCAGGAAACCATCAGCCTCTTCCCCCTGCCCTGGTAGTTCTGCTCACTGCTCATGAAGGATGAATCCACAGTCACATTCGTGCCCAGTGGAAGGTTTTCCTAGTGTCTGCCTCTCGCTGAGTTGGATGTGCAGACTGATCTCTGGGAAGCTAGGTTAGGCTGAGGCCCCTGATCCTGTGGATATAGAATTCCTCAAAGCAGCTGTGGCCTGAGAGTGAGTGGCACAGACATCCATATGGATAGGCCCGCATCACTTTGCTGAGCATTTAAATGAAGTGTTTGTCTGGAGAGTTTGTGTATTATTATTCCAATTTTGGTCTGTACAGATATGACTTAAAGGAAGTATATTAATGACATCTATTTTTCTGAGTCTGGGTATTTTCTTTCTTTCTTTCATTTTAAAGTAGACTATTTTTTATAACAGTTTTTTGTTCACAGCTAAATTGAGCAGTAAGTTGAGTGTTCCCATACACTCCTTTCCCCATGCATGCACAGCCTCCCCCACTATCAGCATCTTGCAGAAGAGTGGTTCTTTTGCTATAGTTGATGAATTCACATTAACACATTATTACCCAAAGTCCATGGATTACATGAGAGGTCACTCTTGCTGGGGATTCCATGAGTTTTGACAAATACATGTGACACAAAATATCACCAGACAGGGTCCAAGGAAGTTTCCACCAAGATAAGGAACCTAAACCCACCCTACCCACAGAATAAGGTGCAGGTTTGCCGACTCCCATCAATTTTTGGAATACCTCAGCTAGAGGCATAAAAGGATTAAGCAGAAATTTAAAAGTATACACTCTAAAAAATAAAGTGCGGGTCCTCAAGGGGTGAATTATGATCTGGTACTAGGTGTATTAATGAGGTCTTGGGGGTGTCTTCAAGACGGGTGATCTAGGATGTGAATTTCTACTGTCTGTCAGGTATCCATCTGGTGGGCTATATTAGAATGCAAACAATTTACATGTGTTTGAAGTTGAAATATGGGGCCTACTAATGTTGCTTCTTCCTAGAGGATGGATGTCTGAGAGGAAGCACCATTTATAGGTGAAAAGAAATGGTCAGTTCAAAAGTGAAAAAGTGCAATGCAGGTGAAAGGGATTTGCCCAGGCTTGTTGTATCTTAGCAGAAGAGAAAAAAAAAAATTAAACTGGGCTTGTATCGTGAAGCTGGTTTTATTTTTCAAATTATGATTTTTTTTTTTTTTTTTTTTTTTCTCTTTTTGAGACAGGATTTCACTATGCAGTTCAGGCTGATCTTGAACTCACTTTGTAGCCCAGGCTGGCCTCGAATGCGCAGTGATCCTCCTGCCTCAGCCTCCCGAGTGCTGGGATTACAGGTGTGCACCACCACACCTGGCCCAAATTATGATTTTCTTTTTATCTTTTCTACCTATCTTTGTTTCTTTTATCCTACCTCAATACCTACCATGTGTATGTGAATCACAAAGAATGGTTCCCCTGCCCTATAAACCCCTGATCTCTGATTCTTTCCCTTCCCTCCTCAACCCTTGACAATCTTTTTATTGTCTCCATTGTTTTGCCTTTTCTGGAATGTCATATAATCAAGTTTGAAACCCAAAAAAGAAAGAAAGGTTTTGAAGAGAAAGAAAGGGCAGGAGATAGAATTTTAGTTAAGCCTTTGCTTTCTGGGTTAGAAGAGCTGGTTCCCCATAAGGCCCTCTCAGTGCAACAGTATGAGCCAGAGCTCAGAAGCATCTTTGTAGTAGTGGGTTAAATCTAGTATCTATGCCGGGGTAAATTTGTTATTCTAATTCACTCCAATGCTCTGTCAAGCCCCGTGCAGCTTTTCTCCAGTTTAAAGTGGAGACACCCCATTGTCCAGCTGCTCTGGGAGGGAAGAGGAGGATGAGGCCAGCAGCTGTCAACAACACTGCAGACTTGAGGCCCCAGGTCCACTCCACCTGTCTTCTCATTCCAGACAAGCAAAGAGATCTGGCTTTAAAACACTACCCTTTTTCTGAAGGTCTCGAGAACTGTGAGTGGAGAAGTCAGAACCAAAAGTGAGTCCTGGTTTCTAGCTTCTCTCTGTTACCTCCTAGCTGTGTGACCTTGGGCAAAGGTTTGACATCTCTGAGTCTGCATTCTGAGAATGCAAAGGGAATGGTACCCATTCTGCCCAACTCACAGTTCCTGCAAATGAGACAGTGTTCTGAGAATCATTAGGTATCAAGGGGATGGAAAAAGCCTTGCTTTTGGTGTCTCATTTGAGAATAGTGCTCTGTTCCTAGGGACAGAATGACCTCAGCCTCTGCAGAGCTGTCCAGAGAAGTGAAGCAGTCAGGATAGTACCAGCCTAAATTTAGGTAAGGGAAATCGCTGAGAGAGAAAGCAGTTCTGTAAGCCTCTTCCCAGAAGATGTGAACTTCCCCCAAGAGTTTGTGTTCATGATCTGTGTCATCTCTTTGTGTCTGCTGGGCTTTGTTCTGGGAGCCCCTGTGGGTACGAAAATCTGAAGTTGCTCAAATGCCCTATGTAGAATGGTGTAGTTTTGCATAACGTATGCACACCATCCTGCATAATTTGAATCATAACTACTTTACTTATAAAACCTAATATAATATAAATGCTATTACATAGTTATTACACTCTATTGCTTAGGGAATAATGACAAGAAAAATAAGGATTAATTTGATTAAATTTTTAGTACAGCCAATTTTTTCCCCTAAGTATTTTAGATCTGCAGTTGGATGCAGAACCCATGTACACTGAGGTCAGTATTTTCATCTCTAAGTTCTCTCTGAAGAAGCCAAATATCAAGCAGATAAATTAAGACAAACTTTGCAATGCGTTGGTAGCAAAGAGGCAATGTCTGAAGAGGAACAACAGGACTAGTGCACAAATGCACTTAATCTTAGATTTGCTACAAGCCAGTTGTGTGATCTTGGGTAAGTCACACATATTTTTCCCCCAGTATTAGGGATTGAACCTAGGGCCTCACACATGTCAGGTAAGTGCTCTGTCACTGAGCTACATCTCTAGCTCTTTTGCTACTGCTGCTGCTTCCTCTTCCTCCTCCTCCTCCTTCTTCATTTATTTATTTTTTTGTGGGTACTGGGAGTTGAACTCAGGACCTCATGCGCCAGCAGGCGCCCATGCCGCTAAGCGATATCACCGGCCCTTTTTTCATATGTGGGTACCGGGAGTCGAACTCAGGACCTCATGCTTGCCAGGCAGGCGCTTACGCAGCTGAGCCATCTCACAGGCCCTTCTTCTTTATTTTGAAACAGGTTCTTGCTAAGTTGCCCAGGTTAGCCTTGAATCTGCGATTCTTCTTCCTTAGCCTCCTGAGTAGTTAGGATTACAGGCGTGTTGCCACCATGCCAGGCTTGGGTAAGTCACTTGATGTTTGTGGATTTCAAATTCCTCAACAGAATGATAAAGACATGATCAGCCTAAATGATCTGTATGATTTCCAGGTCTAACTTGACAGATCTGTTCCTGCATGTCTTGTTCAATGGAGGAGGGGACAAAAAAAAAAAAAAAAAAAACAACTCTCCCATCTGCCCCCAGCAGCAGCTATTAAAAAATCTAAATTCTACGGAAGATTAGCAGAATTCTTTGAATCTAGCTAATTTTATTTTACTTCAAGGTCTACACAACTGCAAAAACTATCAGATAGAGCAACACTATATTCTTTCTTAAAACAGACATGAGGATCAGTGGAACAGAATAGAAGATGCAGAAACAATGCCAAGCACATTCAACTGTTTAATCTTTGATAAAGAAGCCAAAAACATACACTAGAGGAAAGACAGGTAATAAATAATTAATAAATGGTGTTGGGGAAACTAGCTATCCACATTCAGAAGACTGACTTTAGATCCATATCTCTCACCATGTACTAAACTAAAATCAAAAAGGATCAAAGAACTAAATGTTAAAACGGAAACATTTAACATGCTAGAAGATAAAATAGGTAAAACTCTTGAAGTCATAGGTGTAGGCAAGGACATTTGAACAGAACCCTGGTTGCACAGGAAATAGTACTGAGAATCAACAAATGGAATCATATCAAATTAAAAAGCTTCTGCACAGTGACAGAAACAACTAACATAGGGAAAAGACAACCTATGGAATGGGAAAAATTTTTTGTCAGTAATTCCTCAGAGAACTAGTATCTACAATATATAATGAACTCAAAAATTACGCCTCCCAAAAATAACAGACCCAGTCAAAAAATGGGCAAGTGAAATAGATACTTCAGAGAAGTATAGAGGACTAATCAATGCATGAAGAAATGCTCAACATCACCAGCCATTAGAGAAATGCAAATTAAAATAACACTGAGATTCCACCTTATCTAAGAAAGAATGGCCGTCATCAAGAAATCAAATAATGACAAATTATGGTGAAGAAGACGTGGGGGAAAATGAACCTTTTTCTACATTGTTGGTGGGAATGTAAACTAGTACAACCACTATGGAAATCAGTCTGGAGATGCCTCACAAAACTAAAAACAGAAACTCCAGAGAACTTCTGGGAAGGTAAAGGAGTGGTGACCAGCAGCAAAACAGCCTCTCTGAGATTTGGAGTCCAGATGCTGGAATACAAGCAATGTGGGGAAGGGAAAAAGGAGGGACTTGGTTCCCCAGGACCCAGAAAGGATCTGAAGTGAGAATTGTAGCCCACAAGGAGTACAAAGAGAGGGACCTCAGAGCAGAAAAGGGAGGTGGCAAGCAGTACTTTCTCCCTGAGTCCTAGCTTGTGGCATGAGAGGAGCAGCTCAAATCTACAGAGGTACAGTGACTACTGGTGACTCCATAGGCCTCCATGGAGAAACACACCAGTGGAACAGAGCAGTGGATGTTGCAGACTGCAGTGGCTAGTGAGTGATTCCAGTCCAGTTTGGGCATCCCCAGGAAAGGGTGATTGGCCAGTCACCATTTTGGAAAGGTGCCAACTGAACTCAAGACTCAGAGCAGCAGTGGGTTGGCTCCATGTTGGGGCACCCAGGGTCAGGGTGAGGCACAGCCATGGGAGACACCCAAGTCAGGGAGCCAAGTTCAAGCTGACAGAAGGGATCCGGAATGTTATGGTCCTAACAACTCGGGTCCCAGCCTCACAGCCAGAAACCAGAGACAGCCTGAAATTCAGCAGAGCTGAAAATACAGGCTTACTGAGATTATCAACCACCCCACCATAATTCTACTGCAGACTTACTGGGATCGACCAACACAGATTTGGGCTCTGTCTGCCCTCTTTGTCTACCAGTGACAGGAGAGACACACCCTGAAGTGGACATTTTTTTTCTTCACTTCTTTGCTTTTTTTTCTTTTGTAATTGTTTGTTCTTGTTTTTATATGAGTGTGAACATTGTTTCCAGTTTTTTAGTTGTTGTTTTGTTGTTCTTATTTGTTTCTTCCTTCTTTCTTTCCCTCCTGTCTTCTTCACCAGTTTCATAAGGTTGCATAATCTTCCTTTGTCCTTCGGCCTTGCTTCTAAGCTCTTTCTCTTCTTCTATTTCTCTATTTTTCCCCTAACCCCATTTAAATTTTCTACCCTGAGGGTAAAATCACCATATAAGGGATATTTACTGTATGCAATTTTCTGGTTTTAGATTATGTCATATAATGACAAATCTTATTCCTGTGGTTAAGCTGGCGAATTAATTTACCACAGTTTGTCATTTTCTAGGTAGTGCTTGATGCTACTGTTAATACTGATTATACTATTTAGCCAAGGTAACATAGTTGTTCTAATCAGTTATTCTTGGTATGCCAAGACCAAGTTTGCCTGAGGGTCATAAACAATACTATAGGCCAGTACCAAAGAACCAGGGGCTGGGCCAAATAACAGCAACTTTTCATGCCCAGTAAATTGAAGAGGTAGGATCTTGCAGCAGACTCAAAAGCCAAAGCCAGCCACACACCTACAGACATTTTTAAAAAGTAGTCATTTCCTAAGGGTTCTCAATACTAGTGATAAAGCTACCTACCAGAAACAATTTACAAGCATCAATACAGTAATTAAACTAAAAAAAAAAAAAAAAAAAAGGCAGAAGACACAGAAGCAAGAAACAACCCCAGGCTTCCAGCTCCCCAAAGGCAAACCCAGTGGCTAATGAGGTGCAACAACTTGAAAGCCACCCACCTGAACTCTCTGAAATAGTAACAGTGGAAGCAACAAAGCAGATGAATGTGGTTCTAGAAAAGGTCAAATTAGAAATATTTCTCAGGTAATTAAGAGATGATGACCATAATGAAGAACATGCTTAGTGAGTCTAGAATAGCTACAGATTTAAAAAAAAAAAAAATAGAGGCGCCTAGGAAAATAATGAAAACTATGAATGCCGAACATAGGATAGAAATGGAATCCATGAAAAGGATTCAAACAGATATTCAGGAGATTAAAAATTCTATTGAAAGTATGCACAGCAGAAAGATCCAATGTGAGGACTATTAGATTTAGAAGAGCTTTGCAGTTAGCAATCATGAAAAGAAAGATCTCTTAAAAACAGCAAAGGGGGCCGGTGAGATGGCTCAGCGGCTTAAGCGCCTGCCTGGCAAGCGCAAGGGCCCGAGTTCGACTCCCGGATCCCACATACGAAAAAGGGGCCGGTGATATCGCTCAGCGGCACGGGCGCCTGATGGCGCACGAGGTCCTGAGGTCGACCCCTGGTACCCACCAAAAAAAAAAAAAAAAAAAAAAAAAAAAAAAAAACAGCAAAGGACCATGAAAATCAATCCAACAGCTGCTAGATGAAACAAAGAGTAACCTAAGATTGTTTGGAGTCAATGAAAAAGCAGGAGACAGCGCAAATGACATAAGAAACCTGTTCATAGAGGTAATGGCAGAAAACTTCCCTGTCAGGGAAAAAGAATTTGACATACAGATAAGTGAAGCATACAGAACTCCAATTAGCCATGATTAAAAAACCCCGAAAAAACAACAAAAAAAAAGAAACCACACCAAGGCATATAGTAGTCCAGATTCCAGAAAATTCAACACAAGAAGAGAATATTGAAAGCTGTTAGAGAAAAGAAACAAATCACCTATAAAGGAAAGCCCATCAGAATCACAGTAGACTTCTCAAGACAAGGACAACTTGGAGTGAAGTATTTCAAGCCCGCAGAGAAAACAATCTCCAACCCAGATTAATGTAAGTCACAAAACTATCTTTCAAAATTGATGGAGAACTAAGGTACTTCGATGACAGGGAGCATCTGAAGAAATTCGTGACCACCAAAATGTTCGGAAGGATAGAAAAAGATAATGAGGACTACAGCTCCATGAACCCCAACAAAATGAATCCACCAGGTAAGGCAAGCAATTAAACAGGGGAAAGAAAGGGAACCAACAACATGAAAACATGACAAGGATAAGTCAATACATATCAGTTATAATCATCAATATAAATGGTCTCAATTCACCAAGCAAAAGAAACAGGCTGGCAGAATGGATCAAGAAACAAGATCCAATAATATGCTGTATACAAGAAACACATTTAACTCAAAGAGAAATTCACAGACTGAAAGTCAAAGTATGGAAAACAATAATCCATGCCACACGAACCTAGAAAAAGCAGGATAGCTATCCTATTTGCAGGCAAAGTGGATTTCAAGCCATGACTGATCAAGAGAGACAAAGAAGGTCACTACATACTTGTTAAGGGAACAAGCCAACAGGAGGAGATAACAATCATAAATATATATGGACCAAATAGAAGCACACTGAATTATGTAAAACAAATATTAATGGAAATAAAAAATCAAAAAACATTAATAAAATTCTAACAGGGGACCTCAATATCCCACTGTCACAATTAGAAGGATCAATTTTGTCTAGGAAACCACATCTTTCACAATAGCATCAAAAAAAAAAAAAAAAAGAAAAAAAGAAAAGAAAAAAGTAAAAAAAGAAATACTTAGCAATCAATCTAACGAAGTAAAAGACCATTATATTGAAAACTACAGTACTCTGACAAAGATTGAAGAGGATATTAGAAAATGAAAAGATATTCCTTGTTCTTGTAAAGAAAAAGTAATACAGTGAAAATGACCATACTTCCAAAATCATTATATTTAATGCAATCCTGATCAAAATATCAATAGCATACCTCATGGAATTAGGGAAAACAATCCCAAAATTCATTTGGAACCAGAAGATACCTAAAATAGCAAAATCAATTCTGGGCACAAAGGTAAGGCAGGAGACATCACAATCCCTGACTTGAAACTATACTACAAAGTTACCACGATAAAACAGCATGATACTGGCAAAATAGACAGACCCGAGGATCAATGGTACAGATTAGAAGATGCAGAAACAACGCCAAACACACTGAGCCACCTGATGTTTGACAAAGGGGCCAAACACATTCACTGGAAGAAAGCCTCTTTAATAGATGGTCCTGAGTAAACTGGCTCTCTACATGCCAAAGATTAAACCTAGCCCCATATCTCTCACCATGCACTAAACTAAAATCAAAATGGATCCAAGATCTAAATATTAAAACAGAAACACTAAATCTGCTGGAAGAGAGAATTAGGTAAAACTCTGGAAAACACAGGTGTAGGCAAAGACTTTATGAACAAAACCCCAATTGCACAGGAGGTATCACAAAGACTGAACAACTGGCATCTCATTAAAAAGCTTTTGCACAGCAAAAGAAACCACCAACAGAGTAAAGACACAACCCACAGTATGGGAAAAATTTTTTTGTCAGCAGTTCTCAAAGGACACCTATCTAGAATATACAAAGAACTCAAACAAATCAGAGCCCCCAAATTTAAAGACTCAATCCAAAAATGGGCATCTGAAATGAATAGACACTTCTCAGATGAAGAAGTACAAACAGCAAATAACTATATGAAATAATGTTCAATATTACTGGTCATTTGAGAGGTACAAATTAAAACAATGCTGAGATTCCATCTCACTTCAGAAAAATGGCTACTATCAAGAAACCAACCAATAACAAATGCTGTCGGAGCTTTGGGGAAAAAGGAACCCTTCTCCACTGTTGGTGGGAGTGTAGACTGGTACAATCACTGTGGAAATTAGTGTGGAGTTTCCTCGAAAAACTAAAACTAGAGGTTCCATTTGACCAGCTGTTCCCCTTCTTAGTATCGTCCCTAAGGAATTAAAAGCATCACAGCACAGTGACATATGCACACCCATGTTTATAGCAGCAGTTTGTAATAGCTAAATCTTGGAAATAGCCCGAAGGCCCATCACTGGATGAATGCATAAAGATGTGTTTTTTTTTTTTTAATACAATGGAGCACTACTCTGCCATAAAGGACAAGCTTAAGACATTTCTAAGTAAATGGAGACACTTTGAGACCATACTCTTAAGTGAAATAAATCGGACACAGATATTTAAATACCACATTGTTTCTCTCATGTGAGAAATCGAAAGTGTAAAGAAGGACCAAAATGTATAATGATATTGGGAAATAGGAAGAAAATGTTCATTGGGAAGGGGAACAAGAAAGGGGTGAGGGAGAAAGGAAGCAAAAAAAAAAAAGAATAGAAGGAAAAAAATGGAAAGCTTCTGTAAATAAGGAGGGGAAGAGGGATTGAAGGGAGGGGAGGAGATTGAGGAAAAAAGAAGAATCAAGATATATTATGCACAGGTATGAATTCCCTATGATGAATGTGATCATTATGTATATCTAAAGTTTAACAATAAAATTAATTAAAGAAAAAAGAAATTCCATTTGACTCAGCTATTCCCCTTCTAGGTATCTTCCCAAAAGAGTTAAAGGCATCTTATTACAGTGATGTATGCATAGCCATGCATATAGCAGCACAATTCATAATAGGTAAATCTTGGAAGGAGTCTATATGTCCATCAACAGATGAATGGATAAAGAAAGGTGGTATTTACACACCATAGATTACTACAAAGATAAAGTTGAGTCATTTGTAGGAAAATGGATACACCTTGAAACCACATTAGTAAGTGAAATAGATCAGACACATAAATTTAAATATCACAAGGTTCCTCTTATATGAGAAAGCCAAATTATAAAGAGCAAAATAAAAGATATTAGGAAGTAGGGAGATAGATCTTTCTCTAATGGGAAGGGGATCAAAAGATGGAGGAAGACAAAGGGAAGGGAACGAGGGACGAGAAAAGGAATTAAAATGTGCTATGTACATGTACCAACACCACACAGAGTGCAAACACTATGCCCTGCAAACATATACAAAAGAGAGAGAGAGAGAGAGAGAGAGAGAAGGAAGGAAGGAAGGAAGGAAGGAAGGAAGGAAGGAAGGAAGGAAAGAAGGAAGAACATTGCAAACTGGGCCTTGCTGAAGACTGTGTTAGGCAGAATGAAACTGCTGGTGTGAGACCTGCACCTCTTTGTGTAGTAGTTTTCCCTTACCTCCTGAAGATGTATTCCAAGATACCCAGCTGACGCCTGAAAATATGTGGATGATATGAACCACTTTTTCCCATGTGCTCTGCAGGACTGACAATCTGTTCTTCTGTGTTCTGTGCCTCTCAGGAGGCAGGTGCCTCCTATGTATTAGTACTTCTGTGCTCTGGAGCCATTATTAAATCAAATAGAGGCTACCTGGACAAAAGCACACAATACCGAGGCAGTCGATCTGACAACCAAGAGCGCTGAGTGATTAATGGGCAGGTAGCATTTACAGCAACGCAGAAGTTCTGGACAATAGAATGACTCATGTCCAAGGTGAACAGAGCAGGACAGTGTGAGGTTTCATCTTCGTGCTGCTCAGAACAGTGAGAAATTTTAATACTGTTCATTTTTGCAATTTTTCATTTAATATATTTGGACCACAGTCCAATGGAAAACAAAACCATGGGTGTGAAGGCATAGTGTGCTGACTGCCTCAGTTCATATGAAATGGGGTACCAATGTTTCTGTGTCAGAGAAAAAGTTACAGGGAAAGGGAACAGTGGTAGAGGAAGAGACACTGGGAAAAGCAAGAGGATGAGGAAAAGGGCCACGTTAATTACATCAGAGTCAAATTCATCTCACACTATTGACTAGTTGTAATGGAGAGAGTAGCAAGTAGGACATTAATTTGGGCAAAAGATTTGAGCTTCTGTGAGATGACAGCATATGCAGCTGTATTTTAAGCATTCTTCCTTTACTTTGAAAAGCAAAGGTTGAGAGTTTGGGGGGAATTTTTTTTGTGCGTGTGTACTGGGGGTCGACCTCAGGACCTCGCGCGCCAGCAGGCACCCGTGCCATTGAGCAACCCGGCCCTTTTTTCGTATATTTGGGGGGAATTTAAGAGACTGAGCTGGAAGCATACTCAATATACCTGCATTTTCCTAAACTCTCCTAAACTCTTTTTTAGTGAAAAATTTTAAACATACACAAAGATAAGCAAAGAGCATAGCTTCAGAATTCTCAACAGATGGCCAATCTTTTATTTTTATTCCCAACCATGTCCTGCCCCATAATTTTGAATGTGATCCCAGGAATCAATTTTTTATTTTTCTTTTTGGTGCTGGGGACTGAACCCAGGGGCTTATGTGTGCTAAACTGGTGCTCTACCCTTGAGCCACACGCCCACCTCAATTTTATCTATAAATATTTGTCTCTCACTGTGTCATTGTCAAATATAAAAGTGTAATAAACTTCTTAACTTCAAATATTGGATGTTTTCCTGATCATTTAAAAATTATGGCTTAGTTGTTTGATAGCTCCTAAATCATAGATTCTGCACCCTCCTCCATCTCTGTTCTGTTTGAAGAAACTCTGTGACTTATGTTTTTTGGAGCTCTGACTCAGGCTTGACTTTTTTTTTTTTTTTTGAGTCAGGGTCTAACTATGTAGGTTCAGGCTGGCCTCAAACTTGGCAGTGATCCTCCTGCCTCAGTCTCCCAAGTGCTGTGATTACAGGTGTGTGCCAACACAGTCACCTGCCTGACCTTCTTAGCAGGTCTGCTTGGATGTTATGTACTTCTCTCAAGAGGCAATGGTGTCTGCCTGACTGTGTTGGGTCCTTATTCAATGTCTAGGTCCATCTAGGTTCCCATGAGAGTTACCAGATGGTGACTCCTTCAATTATCAGCTAGCCTTCTGCTATGCAAAGAATCTCTCCTTCTTTACATGTTTGGTTACCTGAGGGATAGTTTGTACAAGAAAGGGTAGGGTAAATGCATGATTATTTATCAGTCTGCAAAGCAGTAAGGTGGTTCTTCTGAGGTACTCCAAAAGGGATCAAAAGTTTATTTTAAAAAAATCATTATTAAGCCATTTTCAAATATATTTGATATGTTTAATCCACTGGAGTTTATCCTGATGGTCCAATTGTCTTATACACTTTTAAATACACACCTTGTTCATCATGAGACACCTGTGTAAACTAGTTACTGGAGTGTCACTTCATGCTCAGGATAGGAGCTCAGTTTTACTCAGGTCCACGTTCATCACTTCACGAGTAGCCCATATTCTGGGAAAGCAGAAGAGACATTTCTGGAGAGACCAAGGCTCAAAAAGACACAGGATTCTGAAGCTGGGACTATGTGATATCAAATTGAAAGTATCTACAAAACAGGTATTATTTTGAAGAAAACTATATCCAGAGCAGTTGAATGTGTCTTAAGTTTGGCTTAGAAGACCAGCTAGAAGTGTAAGTTTTCAACTGTCACTCATAGAGCATGGGTAGCTATCAGTGCTTTTGAGAATCCATATTGACAAAGCAAATCCTTTTCTCCATCAGATCCTTCAGAGTTCTCAATGGGGCAGATTTGAGCAGATCTGAACCTGGGAGTCCACAGAGAGGTGTGGGGAACATCCTTGAACTCCCTAAGTTGTGCAGATGTGTTTGTACATACATACATTTTCCTCGCAAAAGGATCCACAGGTTTTATTAAGACTCTCAAAATGCTCATGCAGTAAATTAGTTTAATTACCAATGCATTTGTGTAATCATTCATCTACCAATGAACCAGTACTGTGGTTGTTTCTGGGGATTGCTCAGATGTGCAGAAAAAAAATCAAAACTCCTCTATATCCAGTTTTAGACTTCCTCTGGATCTAGGAAAATTCATTTGTTAGGACATTCCTCTCAGGGAAACAAGGTTCTGCAGTCAAATGGGTATTACCCTTTATAAGTATTCTCTCGTGCCCATTTATCTTTTAATGCAGTGCTGGGGACTGAACCCAGAGCCTCAGATGCTAGACGAGGGCTCTAACAATGAGCTGCACTGCCAGCCCATGTCGTGCCAATTTAAAAACACCCAATTTTGTGGGAGTATCATCTGCTTCAAATCCTCAGGATTTCTAAACATAACAAAGACATACTTACTACCAACCAGTTTCATCTCCAGGGATGGGCAGGAATTTCAAATGAGGAGTATGATGAAAACAAAGTATAAGATAGCCACTTTAGGATTTTCTTTATCTAGTCATCAAAACTTACAGATGTGAGCCTTAATAGGCATTTTCTGATGACTGTGAAATTAGTGATTAACATTATAGTTAATCATGCATCTTTTGAGAATAAACCAGTATTGTGCTGGATCTGCATACTCAGAAAAGTTTACACAAGTGGACTTAATTACCAGGAAAGCAGCTGAATACTCCCTGGGTCAGTGAGATATTTCTTAATAAATCTCAGGGTGAATGATGTTGATAACTCACTATTAATCAGATGACTTGGTTCAGCAGTTTATGTGCAGACATCCTGAGATGAAACCCTGAGCTGAAGACCTTACAGGTAGAGACTATTCTTTGCTGCAAATATACAACCACACCTACTAGAAGAAGGTTAAGATCAGACTCTTCAGATCCAATTCTGAAAGGTTAAGGCAATCTGGGAGGATAGATACATGTTCACACTTATTATACATCCCAGATATTCGCTAGATTAGTGATGATTAAGTGTTGACCCTAAGAATTCACTGTTTTCAAATTACTAGGAGAGAACATTTGCAAATATAAATCATCAGCCCTCTTTTATTTCCCCTCCAAGATCTAGATTCAGTGAAATGGTGTGCATGTGATGATAGGGGGTGAAGCCCAGTTACTTTTATTTTTTTTTAAAGCATTCCTGGTGATTATGATGTCCCTAATAGGTATGAGAGCTTCTGGGCTAAGTCATCCAACACATGTCAAATATAAATGCTATTTCTGAATAAGATTCATTTCATATACTCTTGTTTTTTCTCCCATCAGTTAAGCAAAGGAAGATATGGTTTCAGATAAAACATTCTGCTTACAATATCTTGTAAGACAGAGCCACTTGCTTCTATAACTTTGAAAACTGATGAAGGAATTCTGGAGGGAATGATATTCTACGTTACACTTCCAGAAAGGATTAGAACTATTGCTTTCTGGTGTTATAGATCACAATCATTGGTATAGTCTGTACTTCTGAATTTGAATTTCCAAAGTGAGGAATCTGAGATACCTAAATCAAAATGTGACATTAATCAGTTAGGATGCTTTGCTAATAGCTTTAGTATCATATCCAGAAAGTGGTCAGATATTCAGCTATCTCCTGCATATTGCTATTTCTTGATTACAATGTATTCTTAAAAGGTTTCACAAGATTCACAAGACTTGCTAATTGAACTTTTCTGTTACTCATCAATGAATTTTAAAGATTTGATTATCTGTATATTTTTAAAAGTTGGGACTAATTTTAATTTGTACTTTTCTGAAAAAAGAAAAGGAAATTTTATTTTTAATATATATTTGTGATGTTTATAAACTTCTGTGAAGCATGCTACTACCTACCTCCTTTGGCACACCAATATGTTTAGACAGATGCCCCCAAAATATCCACCAGGCAAGAAACCTTTAGGGTGATTATGTGTGTGCTTTTTTTAATTGTATAATTCATTTATACAGAGAAATCATTTGACTGATCTATTTACAGTCTTTTCCAATTTTCATTTCCACTGGCAAATATATTTCACATAATAGTCAACACTTACTTATCACCATTATATAAACTTGTGATGACAAAGGGCTTGTCTGCCCTCCCCCTTTTAAAGAGTATAATCTCATTGTAATGGAAACATTTTGCAGTAAAGGTTCACCAGTCTTTTTTCCATCTTATGAATAAATCTACCAAAACTGATCTAACACTGTCAAATTCTGAACACATTTGTTTCTTTTCAAGCCCATTATCTGCAGGTACTATAAACCAAGGCAAATAAAGTTCACATCCCCTCGAGCCTTCTACAACTTACTACACACCCTCAAGTTGAGCTTTTCCTATCTTCTTTCACATTCTGGCATAACCAGACATTTTTACTTGAAGACAAAACCACTTTCTTTCTCCCTCTTTTTTTCTTTTACTTATTACCAGTCAATTTACCTTCCCTCTTGCTTTTCAGACAACATTAAAACTTCCAGCAAAATCCTTAAAGTGATTTTCTTTCAGTAGTCTAAAATATACTGAATCATTTCATGTGTTTTCACCACCCTGAAATGCTACACTTTAAAAATTGCAATTTTCTTAACTGGCTCAAAAACAGTATGGCTTGGTTTCACTTGGTAAAGTTAATATGATTTTAAAAACCCACAAATATATATATATATATATATATATACATATACACACACACATTTTAATCAGGAAGAAAAATACTTTTTAAACACATGCCAATTTGAAAAGGCACCAAAGTAAAAAAATAAAAGCAAATACTAAAAACTACTTTATAATAAAAAATTAAATAATTGGCAGGATAAATGAATGAAAAATGAGGAATGTGCAGTAAAAAAAAAAAAAGCTTAATATAAAGCATTCCAGTTGATAAAATGGAAAACATTACATTTTATGATTTGTTTGCCAAGGAAGCTGCATTTCACTGTAAATTTTGAAATACTTCAAACATATATTTCATGCAAATTTTAGGTGCCAATATAAAAATTTGAAATTGTGCATGCAAGGCTTAACAAAAAACACTGGTATAACACCAGTATTTGAAAAATTCTGAGTTTTAGCATATACTGTAAATATCACATTTGATTGTACTAAAAAGTCATGATGAATCCACAATCAGAAAACCCATTAATTTCATAAATATTTCATCTGATTAAAAATACCAGGCTTGCATGTTCTGAATAATCCAAGAAAGTATCTTTTTAAAAAGTCTGCATTTTAATAGTAATCTGAATACCTTTAGCTGCCATTAAAAAATGAAATAAAATTTAAAAAGGAAGGAAGGAAAAACCCCAAACCATGAAAATATTACAACTGGTACGAAGTAACCCTATGACAGTCCCATTACAAGAAAAACAAAACTGTACACATTTATAAATTGTCTCTCTGCCTGTTAATACACAGAGCTTCCTTTACACCAAAGTCTCTTTCCGTCTGCCACTTAACTGTGCTTTGTCCCTTGTTCTTCGGAAGCCAGACTGCATTCGATGGCTCTTTACGCTCTTGGAGTCTTCTGTTGCCTGTACACCAAAACCACATTCAGATGCATTTTCATCACCTTCTACCTGCATAACACTGGACACCATTGATGCCCTTCTTTGGGCTTGGAGGTTCCTTGCAGAGGGGTTGTTCTCTTCACCCTCTTCATGGAGCTCTGGCAAACCCTGAAGCTCTGATGGACTGGTGGCCTGCTGGAAAGGGGCAATGGCGGTTCGGATACAGTTGAACCATTGCTGCTTATGGAATACATCATTAGCTTGTAGAGTATGAGACTGGCCTGGAGAGGGGTCCTGGAAGCGGACTCTGAAGATATTTTTAGCTGGAAAAAAATTTTGAAAAAAAGGAAATGAGACTTCAGCAGTGAAGCACCTGACAACTCAAAGTGTACCAAGTACCAAAAAAGGAAATCATTTAATTTTTAGAATTCTTAAAGATTAAGACTAAATTCATGTTCTCAGTTTATATATCTTTAAACTATTTTAAAAGTGGTATTTTACCTTTGTCTGAGTTGCCAAAAGCCCCTCGAAAGGACCCTCCCACACGCACATCCCCATCCTGCAGGTCCTCTAGCACCAGTTCCTGCACTGGGATTGGCTGCCGGTAGACCTGGTAAGAATGACGCTCATTTCGCGTAACAGGCCGAGTCAAAACCAAGATGTCTTGAAACAGGAAAATGTAAAGTTTCTGGAAAAATTGGAAAAAATGCTCTCTCAATATAGAACTTTGCAAATGACTGAAGTACATGGTTAAAAACTTAATTTGACATTAATTTTATCAAACTGATTTCTTAAGATCCCCTTTATAAATGACTTCGTAAGACAGTAATTTCAAGACTACACATATTTTATACAGAAAATTCAATCTTGGACCATACAAAACACTTTTTATTGGTGTGTTATCAGGTTAAGCAACAGTTTAAGACTATGGCATCAAAAAGACGTGACTATCAGTAGTAATGTGACTTAGAATATCAGTACTGTATACCACAGTTTTCTAAAAAGTAGCAATTAAAAAATCCAAGCTGGTAAAACGTTAATGGTTCCATTTTGTCCACACAAATTTAAGCCTTTACAGAATAATGAAGGCTTATGATAGAAATCCGAGACATCAGATTTCAAAAGTTTTTTCTAAAAATCCCCAATTTATAAATTGGGTTTTCAAAAGCACATAATGAAACAAAAATACCAGTCCATGGTTATGTTTAGTTCCACAAGGTACTTCTGTAATTAATATTTAAAAAATAAACTTGCTTTCATTTAACCCGCTGTAGAAAGCTGTTGAATAGTGCTAAAAACTACTGTACTTCCATAATTATACAAAAAAAACTTTTGAAGGGTATGCTTTTTTAGTAAATATTACAGAACTTGGAAAGGAACCCCTACCCAAATGAGTAAATTTATGCCTTAAAACTGAAAAAGTACCACTAATTCTTCTCCGAGATATTTAAGTCATCCTATTTATTTTCCAATGATAGAAAACAAATGTTTGCTTTATTAAAGCTGATCACATAAAATAAAAATCAGTGATTTTTCATCATTTCATGAATTTTTTACAAACCTGCTTCATAATGGATGTGCAAAAAGTTAAATGGCGCAGCAAAAGGAAAGCTTACTTCCTGTTAGTACTCAACTGCACTCACATGTCCACTTTTGTTCTTTAGCTCCCCATGGCACAGCAGCACTTTACTTGCTTCAATTCTAGGGTCCTTTTGCTTCTCATCCAGATACTCCAGCTTGTCGATGTAATACTGGCACTCAGATTCTCCTTTCTTCAGGTTGATATCAGAGAGAACTCCTTGTATTATCAATACCTAAAAATTACCCCAATGAACTGTTGAACAACTTCAGCATATTAACTCCTGCTTCCTTCCCTACAGGGCAAAGTGTCACATAAAATTGTAGATTTTAAAGCTTAAAGGGACTCTAGAAATCAATTCAATCAGTCCTTTCAGTCAACAGATGAAGAAACAGTCTCAGCCAAACTGGGTAAGTTATCCAAAGTCAGAAGCTGGCTAGTGGTATAGGCCAGATTAAAAATCCAGTCCCTCAACTATCAATGTAAAATGTAAGTGCAACACAGACAAATCTCCTTATTACTTACAATGTGCTAATGTATCATGTATTTAAAAACAACAAAACACTTCACTATGTTGATTTAGTGCATGAAAGACTGAAGTACCCTTCTAAGGTACTCTAACACATGAACTTGAAAAATGGACTACTTACTGCTTCCTCCAGAAGCTGAATATCAGGGTGATCTTTTGGAGTGTGTCTAAGAATTTCTTTTAACAGTAAAGGGTATTTGACTAGGCGACTTCGAGGAATATCTAAGAAGCTCCAAAGATCTAGTTTTCGACTGAAGGGAGACTCAAGACATCGCTGGAGGAAGTCTTGGACTCTTGGATCCTGTTTCTTTTGATCAAGAAGAGCTTTGGCTGCCAGCTGGTTACTACAGTAGTCTTTGTAGGCATTCAAACCTGGTAGCTGAAAAATAAAAAAACAAAAAGTATGGTGCATTCCTGTTATGGCTGAGTGCATTAACAGCCCCATGAACATGAAACACCGAATGATGGCATAGCTATTCTTGAGTTTTAATAAGCTGTGGACATTTTCCTGGAGAAGATAATGGGGGAATTATATTCTGGGCTAACATCAGAACACTCTTTTACAAGTTCCCTAATTTGCTATATTCAACTGAAGACTCTTAACTTCTACTTCCTTCAACCTCACTTAGCTGCTAGTCATTCATGCTCCCAGGACATCTGGGCATCTAACATATTTATCACCAACCCTGACAATATTGATAGGCTTGACTCTTCCTTCACAAGGTTAAAAATGCAGAAAACGTTTTTCACTACTGAATTCCCAGTGTCCAGCATCCAGCAGGCACTCAAATTTTTAAATGAAAAAATGCAACAGATAATTAGCAGCATATGGGGGAATTCTGTCTACATAGAAACATATTTACAAACAGGTTTGTAGTACACTATGACTGAATTTTTTTTTAAAAACTGTAACTTATTATCATCATAAATTTTAGTTTTAATGCCTTATCTGTTTGCAAAATATACTTACAGAACAAACTGATCTGCTATTCACCACAAACTGTAATATGACAAATCTGTAAGAAATTAACTGGAGTCAACAACTCAGTGCATACCCAGTTCACAAGGATGTGACCAATCTGCTCCACTGTTCCATCAGGCTTAGTTGCTTCTCCTATTCTTGCCAACAAATCTGAAGTACAAAAAAAGCAGAAAGAACAACAGATTTATTTATAAAACAGGTCAACATGTTATTAGTTTAGATTTAAAATTGCTTGTGTTACTGCACTTCAGTTAAGCAGCATATCTAACCTTCATGCAGAGGTATGTAAGCATCCAAATCACCAAATATGTGTGTGAGTTCCTCTTCTGACATGATAGACAACTTTAACATGGGGTCATGGTAGGCCTAATCAGAAGGAGAGAAATCAGTCACACAAAAATCAAGCAAAGAAAACATGATGAGAAATCTGAACCTGAATGCATTTGAGAAACTATGCTAAAACCAGCATGGATTTAATAAAAGAAAAGTATGTAGTAATGCCTCAAAGGCTCTCTTCCTGATACTCATATTTGAAAAAATGTGTCTAAACTTCATCCAAAGCACCTATTTACCAGTAGATATTTTCTTTCTATTTTCCCATTCTAAATGTTAAGAAGCTTACCCTTTAGAATTTGTGAAATGTAATTTTTAAAAACTAGGGCATCTGATAAAAGATTATTTACTGACCTTCCTTGCAAGCTTGAGATCTTCGATTAAGTCCTGTTCACCTCGGGACATTTCATATATCGCCTAAAAAATATCCAGCAAACATAAGAGGTCATTCTTTGCGAAAGGAAAATCATGTACGACTGATATTTACATTATTTAACTGCTTGGAACAACTCTTTTAAAAGCAATTTAGTCTGAAAACTAATTCAGAATAGGATCTCTAGTAAGAGGTTGCCATGTTTTGTACTTCTACCCATCAGAGGTGTTTACTTTGATGATCACCACCCATCACAAAGTATTGCTCATCATGTTATGAGCTGTTGCTTAAATACAAAAACACAAGCTAATTTTTCTACAGGAAATTAGTTTGTTAGTCTTTTGGGAACCCATTATTTAAAAAGCAGGGGTCTTGAAACTTGAAACTGATGCCAGCATACCTCCTGACGTTTGATTTCCCTGGTGGTTAAAGACTCTTTCATACTGATGTCTAACATCTCTGACCATAGCACACTGCTTCTTCTTTTGGCAGGTGTTGGGACTGTCGATCTGCTAGATGACTTTTGGGCAGAGGCAGGGGATCTGTAGTCACCACGAAGGGTAAATGACTTAAAGAGGTGAGCAAAAGAGAAAATGAGATTTGGAGGCTACAGAGTTATTTTTCTATAAGTTTTTTAAAGTGAAGAAACACAGTTTAAAAACAAAGTCCTGAGAATTTTTCAATGCTTAAAACAGACTTTACTTATATTTAATTGTATTTCCATCATTTAAAAATACTTATCAGCCAAAAATTACTTTTGGGGAATAAAAGCTACTTAAGACTATCCTTTGATATACAATCCAAATTGGTATAATAAGAGTATACAAACACTGTTCTCATAATAATATTCCTTACCAGTATACTCCAAAAAGAAAACATGCTTAAGTATAGTAATACAGACAGGGTTGTACAGCTTAAAGAATATAATAAATTTCAGGTTTATATAAAAAGTTCCCTGACTGCATTACTTTCCTTTCCCCCCCTTCATTACCTGTATGGTTTGACCAAAGCGTCTGACTGCTCCATTTCTTACAGGAGAGATTAAGTTTGCCAAGGATGTGACCCGAGCTAGAGGTCGAACTCTTTTATTGCTTGGTTCCTGTAAAAACAAAAACAGATTACATTAAATGTGTGTTTATGTATAATGATTTCATGCAAGTTTGGACAAAGTTAAGCTCCTTTCACAAAAGTTTTTGTACACTGTAGATACAGAAACATGGAACTCTGAAAATGAATGTTCTTCACAGTTACAAGTAGTTAGAACACTACTGAACAGTAACTTATTAAAAATAAATATAGTGTCACTTTGAGAACATAACAAATATTACCACTGGAAAGGAGAAAAACTAATATTAAAACAAAGAAATTAAATTCTCTACAACTTTTAAATTCAATGTGGAAAATAAATTTTTAAAAAAGCCTTATTATGATGAGAAATTTCAAATCCCATGTATCTATTCGTCAGTTTCAATAGTTTCTTATGTAACAATTTGCTTTATCTTTGCCCCTTACTTGTATATTTTAAAGCAAACCCTAGATATTATATAATTTCATTGTTAACTACTTCATTTAGAGAATAACCTTTAAATAAACATGTATGACACTGGAATGGATAAAACAGTGTTCAAGCCAAGGCAGGGGAGTGATTAACAGGGTTAAAATCAGAACTTCTCTTACAAAGTTGTTGTGAGGATTAAAAAACAGAAGAAATACTTTTTCTAAAAATTCTTTGACATGAGTAAAGTCATATAAAAAGGGGTGAAGAAACCACTCCAAATAATTGAAGAATTGGGAGAAAAAATTACAATTGTTTGGAAAGAAACTTAAATGACTTGGGCATCCCCCCAAGGCAATTAGACTTATCAAATCTCCTAAATGTATACATGGGTATCAGAAAGGCATGTGAACTGCTGAAGAGGCTTGTAGATAAAGAGAATTCAGAACTTTGAAGGCTTTAAGAAATAGAGCTGTAGAATCCTCCTCCCACTCCCCAAATAATTAACTGCAAAGTAAACTTTGGATATAAAGCCATTACTGTGCACATGTTAAATGAACTGAAAAAGAAAACTTTGAGATACGTAGCAAAATGGTACATGGTACATACTGCGCAGTGAAGGACATGTGTGAATGTCTTTACCTCACACATCTGTGCAGACTGAGTGACACATGGGTGTGCAGAGGCCAGCACAAGGCATTCCTTTCCATTTAGTAAAGACAGTACAAAGAGTCTCCTGTTTGAATGGCGATAGAATTACCTCACAAAGTAAGATATGCCAACATTAACTTGAAACAAAGCAGTTGTCAGAAAGTTCTGTTCTGGTTTTTGGAAACAAAGGTTAGGTCCTCTTCCTTGTTTAAAGTGTAACAAATCTGACTTTCCAGTAAATCACAAGCTATTTAATTTCAACTATGTTTTTGGAAAGATGCTCCTCCTCCCAATTCAGATCATTAAAATGGTTCACCTGGACTTGTAAAGAAAAACTACTTGAAAGAAAAACTACTTGAACTTGAAAGGAGAAATAAATAATTGAATTTGGAGAAAAACAAACTTTTGATATGCTTTATTACATAACAAAATTAATGATAAAATTCTTATCATTACAGGACTAGTACACAACTATTAAATTCCTGGTAATTCAAAATTATGTGATATTTAAAATGAAAACTACAGACTTCAGATAACTTAATGTAAATATATGTAAAGCATATTTCTAAAAATAATATGGGTTTTGTTTATTCAGTCTCTTTAGGGTAGCAGGACATTATGCCAAGCATATCTGGTATTAAATATTTTCTTTAAAAACAACTAGTCTTCTCCATGATGGATATATTACTCTTCACAGTTCATCAAGTCTGAAGTGCTTGGTAAGAAAGGATGGTGCTAAGTCAGGAAATATGTTTGGGGGAAGGGAGACAGGAAGACATCGCTACACATTTTGTACATGCTTTTGGGGACCCAATAATAATGTTCCTGCCTTACTAAAAGGACACATGTGAAGAATGTTTGGCACATACAGAACAAGCTTTTAGCTTATATATATTTCAAAAGAATGAAAAATTTTAATGAATTTTTTTGGTGGAAAAGTGATATGGATTAGGCATTCATGAGTCACCTAAAAGGTAGAGAAAAATCTCTTTTGTAATATAGATTAGGATTTGGCCCATGTGAACTTTAACTAAAAGTAGTTTTTCTTTGTAAGTCTAGGTGAACCATTTTAATGATCTCAATTCGTTATTAAAAATCTAAACATCTGCACTGTCACAAAACATATTTCTAAGACAATGTTTTTGGAGAACTGGTATTGTACCCAAATTTACCTCTCTCCATAGACAGAACGCAAGTAGAGTATTTGGAGGTAATAAAAGAAAAGAGGAGGAATACAAGTTATCTGCACCACCAATAGTAAGGCTCATATAATAGTAATTGTGTTATATTTATTTTTGAGTGCTGGCAGCATTAACATGGTGAATATAAGAAACTTAACAGATGTGGATACTGAAACTATACACTCTCCTCAAAAGACAACCTGAAAGTCTATGGAAATAAACAAAAGAATATCAACAAAGTTCACATGTTCAAGGAACTTTCTACTATAGGCAACCTTTCACCAGGGCTAAAGTTCACTTGGAAGGGGAAAAACCCAGGGCTCTCAATCTGAGTTTATATTGTTTATTTAGGTTAATTTTTAATCAGATTATGTATCTAGATAGGCAGTCACATGTATTAACATAGGAAATCTGCCTTCATATCAGGCTTTTACACACAATATGGAAAAATCCTGTTGTGAATTTAGCTTTCTGTAGAAAGTTTTTTTTTCCCCCTAATGATGCTACTCTTACAGGCATACTTTAAAAGAGACTTTTCTATAGTCAGTCAAATCCTGACACTTAAGTCATCTGTGTCTCAGTTTATTTGTTTTAAGTCACTAGATAAATAATCTCTCCTAACCTGGTAAAAACTTTAAAATCAGAAGAATAAACATATAAAGTTATTTTTAAAAACATAAAAATGAGTTATGACGACATGGGATTTCTTCCTTTCCTACTTAGAAGTGGAAATATTCAAATTATTAAGGCTATGTTAATAGTCTAAAACTGTGACAACACTCCTGGTTTTAATCTTGGAAATGAAGGTAACAAAAAACACTACCCTTATGTGATACTAGAAAAAAGCTCCCCACCCCAGGCCTCAAGAATGGCTAGGCAAGTGCTCTATTACTAAGCTACACCCTAGCCCTAAGGTTAGTTTTTGATGGTCCAAAAAAGATAATCAGTTTTAGTATTTACACTGATAATAATGTAAGAAGTGTTCTACACAAAGAAAATGCTTATGAAGCACATAAGCAAAAACCAAACAATCAGAAACTAAAACCAAAGCCAAACCACACCAAAGCAAAATGTACCTCCTAAAAATGGTAGCTACTTTAACTCCCAAAAAGTGTATGTTGGACATATACCTTTACTAGGATATCCAGTAAAGTGTACATATTTAAAATGTACAATTGTATATAAGTTTTGATCTATGTATATAGCAACCAACCACCATCAATCAACAGGTATATAGTTATTTGAATATAGGAACACTATTTCTAGCACATAAGTGATAATGTAGTAAATACCAAGAACACACACATTGCAGTTATACTATATATAAAATACCATATAGCACAAAATCAGTCAAGATTATTTAAAATGACATAAAATAACTTGAATTTGATAAATGCTCATACTTTAGAAAGCCAAAATGACTTCAGACAATTAGCGGAGGGTTAGAATAATGTTTCATTGGTTTAAATATTTTAGCACACCTTTTCTGAAGGAAAAAGATGGTATACAATGAACTTAGTAGTGGAAAGAAAAACATGTACACGTCAGACAGCACTTTATTAGCAATTTGTTCACTAGAGTTAACTTGGATATTTTTACTTTTCCTTTTACTCTAATAAAGCAGCTCCTAAGATTTGATAATATAAACATATGAATTTAAATTAAAACACACACAGAGCCATATTAAGCATTCACGTTAAAACAGCATATTAAATATCGCAAACACGACACGAATATTTAACTACAGAAACACATTTTAAATTTTTTTACATAGAAGTTCTGTATATTCAAGTTACGTTATGTGTAAACTTATTTATTTAAATTTAGACCACAGTTCCTTAACACATTTCAACTTGCATATAAATTAAAATCATACACTTTAAGTTTTAATAAATTTAAAATTATAGTTAATAAATTGTTACAACTGTTAAAAAGTTAGAAAACATTCCTTTGGCCTATTTCTCTTCACCTTACCTCTTGTTCTCTGAAGGACTGGTTATTAACATCTAGGACTCGTATAGTCCTTTTAATAGGCAGGAGACCTCCAGTCTCATCATGCGCCACCATGCTTTACCAAGTATCCCTTCCAACCTTTCGAATTAATCCACACACGATTCAGCCCTGTAAGGAAGCACCGTTGAGGCGCACGGGCTTTTCTTCGGAGCGCTCAGCCTCCGCAGGCAGCCATGCGCCCATGCCTCCCACTACAGGCGGAGCTGGCCGCTTCTGAGAGCCTAGGAAGCAGGCACGCAGACCTCAGGGCTCCGGGGGCGGGGCCACAGCCGGCGCGCTCCCCGGGCGGGCCCAACACCCACGTGACGCTAACAGCTAGGCACACCTAGGTTTCTCAGTTTAAGCTGTGCAAGAGAAAGCTCTTTATCAATAGGCTTGGAATTTCTATAGGAAGATGGCAAGTGGGAAAGATACTGGGATACTGTCTCCCAGATTTAAAAAAGCATTCTCAAAGAAAAACTTCTAAGTTACCTACTGTAGCACTTAGTCACAGACAACGACCTTTTTTTAAAAAAATAAAACTCTACTGCCTAGGACAGAATTTAGTAAAGCAACTTTATTTTTTTTAATTCGTCTTAATTTTTGCAGTATTGGGGATTGAACCTAGGGCCTTTACACTGAGCTACATCCATGCCCCCTTTTTTATTTTGAGATAGGATCTCACCAACATCACTAAATTGCTCAGGCTGGGCTCAAACTTGCCACCCTCCTTCCTTAGCCTCCCAGAGTGCTGGGATTACAGATGTGTGCCATCATGCTGGGCTTCTGTATGTTTTAAAGTTTACAATCTGTGTGCTAGGTGTTTTATAACATAAAAGGTGATTTCTGTTTTAAAAATGTGTAACAGACTCTAAACTAAATTAAGTGACCTTAGTATTATTCAGATAGGATCAAAAGACACACTTAAAATATCATGTATTATATAGGAGTAGAGTAAGGTTAATGGAGGTGAAGTGACTTGCCTGAAGTCACACATTAATGACAGCCTGTAAATTTCTAGCCTAAATACCTTCCTCTAGGGAACAACACTGTTTTTGGTGGTTTGGTAGGGCCTGGTATGATGCAGATTTTCTTAAATACAAGCACTGTATTTTTATTTAAGATTTCATCTTAACTGCATACTACTATGACGCTAATAATCTGCAAAAAAATTTTGTTCTTAGCATTAGGATGAGAAAAATCTATGTAAAAGGCACTATTCTAGATACACACATTATTAAAAAAAAAAGATATGATTTGCTCCTGAAGTGCTAACAGACCACTGTGAAAAGGCAGGTCATGTGAAGAGATACAGCTACAAGGTAGCTTTTGCAAGCTCCAAATAATTTGTGTAGCTATGAGGTGCTACAGAAGTTCAGAAGGAAAAACTACTCCTAGCAGTCTTGCTAGTTAAGACATGACTGAAAAAGACACTGGGGAAAAGCTTGTAAGTTGTTATTTCAGTAGGACCTTGAATGCCATGTTGTTTTTCATGGGTCTGAGCAAGAGAAAAGTGCAAGGAGAATGAGGAAATGAACTCACCCTATATAGTGGTGAAGAAACTATAGCATGCATGCTGCAGAGGGCTGTTTGTATCATTGAAAGCTCTACAAGGTTCACCATCACTGTACCTATAAGATCACAGGATACAGGTAAAGGGAGACGGTGCAGATAGCGTTATTGAGCAGGTGAGAGATAACGGCAGCCACGTTGTAGTAAGATAGTAATACCTTGGTTCATGAACACTTCTGTTGCAAACAATTCGTTCATGAAAGCGTTCAGCAAAATTTTGCTTCCATTTGCAAACTCTGTATCAGGTGACAAAGTCAACCACAGTCATCCTCCCCACACAAACACAAATGTAGACATCTTCCTCAAAATCGTAAAACAAATTAAGTTTATAAACCAAGGCACCACTGTGTAGATGGGGCCAGTGTTTCACATGGCTGGAAGATGACTGGAAAATAATGCAAAAATCACAAGGGAGTATTAAAAACTCTGCTTAAGGTCAGAGCACTGGGAAAGGAAAGAAATCAAAGATGCCTAAGATTTTAAATACAGGCATTAACTATGAATGCAAATAAAGAAATAAGGAGGAACACATTTTGAAATAAAATTTTAAGTTTCACTTTATATATACTGAGTCTAAAATGGTAGCAGAACATGTAAGAGAAACTGTTCCGTTGGCAGTTGGATATGTTGAACAAAGGCTTGGAAAAGAGGCTGAGGTAGATTTAGTCTGGAGAGTCAGGTAGAGATTAGAATGAAAAGCTTGGGAATGAATGGGATTGCTGGGAGGAAAAATCTAGACTAAAAGAACACAGGTCCAAGGATCCAACTCAGAGGGACGGCTAGGGAAAGAGAAGTATGTAAAAGGAATAGTCAGAGGGGAAGAAGGAAAGCAAGCAGCCAAGGAAATAAATGGTGTTAATTATGACAAAGAGGTTAAGGATGGTCAAAAAAGATCCCTTAGTGATTACAAGCTTAATGAAAATCTCAAATGTGCTAGTTCAGTGGAATAAACACAGGTAAATTATTGGGACTGAAGAGTAAACAGAGAAGAACAGTGGGTACTAACACTGCTAATAAATAACCTATAAAATATAATTTACTAAAGTTTGCCTCATAGTGCTATGTCTTACAGGAGAGGCTACACTGCCCTTGAGTAACAACAAATGTGTTTTGTATATAAGACAGTATTAATGATTCATCTTTCTGCTTTGAGTTTTTTTTTTTTTTTTTTCTTTAAGTAGTAGAGACTGGCTATATTCATAATCTGTTCTCCATTATTCAACCACACTTGGGCAATATGTGTAATATTGTTGGCCTTAAGAGTAGACAACTATTTGTGGAAGACTTCCATACAGCATTACAGTAGAAGCACCTAGAGATTGTGGACTCCAGTTCCCTAATTTTACAGATAAGAAAATAGATCTGCCTAAATTCTCAGTGGTAATAAGAACAGCCTAGACTAGAACCCAGTAAACAGTCTGGTTCAGTTAGCTTCATCAGTTAAAAATGGTGCAGTTAAAGCCCGTACTTTACGGGCACTTGGTCTCATAAGGGAAGAGGACTATGTACAGTGAGAATTAGGAAAGAAGTTGCCAGGGAGTTCTCATGGGTCTCTTACCCAATGTCTTTCTCAAAACTGTTTTTTTCCATTAAATTCTGATTGAAGTGAGGCCAAGATATTGAGGGGAATGGATAGTTTTCACTTTACTCTTTTAGTGGGAACCCAAGATATAAAGGTAGAAGTCTTTATATGTACAAATATAAAGCTACATGAACCAAATAGGGTTTAGTGGTAACAGACACAGTTAAAAAAAAATCCAAGCTCATCAACACTAACTCTTAGTTTCATTTTATGTATAGGTTTGTGGTCTAACTGTAAGACAACTATAGACAGCATCTACAAAAAGGAACAAATAACATGTGGATGTTCAATTAACCTTCTGAGAAGATCTTGAGTCTTTTGGCAATACTCCATAAAACCAGAGGGCTGAAGGGTCATCTGAGATTATTAACCTATTGTCCTCAGTTTTCTTTTTCTTTTTTTTTTTTTTTTTTGGTGGGTACCGGGGGGTCGACCTCAGGACCTCGTGCGCCAGCAGGCGCCCATGCCGCTGAGCGATATCACCGGCCCTTTTTTCGTGTGTGGGTTCTGGGAGTCGAACTGGGGCCCTCGCGCTTGCCAGGCAGGCGCTTACGCCGCTGAGCCATCTCACCAGCCCCTGTCCTCAGTTTTCTAAGGAGGAAACTCAAGTATGCCGGTGAAAAAACGGAAGGGAAATTTAAGGTCCTACTCTGTGCTAGAGCTTTATGCTTACTATCTTATTTAATCAACTTTAGGTAGTTATTAAAATCTCCATTTTAAAGATGGAAGAAACTAGATAATAAACATTGTTTCTTTTCTCTATAGAAAATGCCTACTAGGCCACCCCCCCAAGTGAAAAATAGTTTGGAACTTAGAAATGAATTTGAGCTTGAGAACAATCATTACTTCCTTTGGCCTAGGTATTGTTTCCATTTACTTTTATCTGAAACAATAAGCTGTTGGCAGTTAACCGAGGAAAACCATTTTACATGGGCAAACAAAAACCAAAATCTAGTTCTCTGCTGCCCTCTAATGGAACATTGTGAAATACAGTTGTCAACCTATCTTTTTCAACTGTGTTTTATAAGAAATACATATATATATGGAATAATTTTCTTATATGTGGAAATACAGATGCATGTAAATATATATTTACATAAATGATCTTTTAACCATGGATGATAAAACTCCAAATCTTCAGCCTTTGCACAGTCTTCATATTTTGTATTCCTAAACAAAACATGTATTTAAAAATCATTTTAATCCATTCCTTAGTCTTCTATTTTTACCTAGCTTTTACATGGCTTAATCTTATACTGAGTAATGTTTTTCTCCAAAAGGTATTTGTACATTCTCTAATTATTGAGTTTGTTAATACATGAGAATGTTTACTTGTTGTGTTTAAAAAAATAAATTAATTTAAAAATAGTAAATAAAATAAAAATTTAAAAAATCATTTTAAGTATATGAAAACGATCCCACAGTTTACAAGAAATATTTTAAGGACTTTTTCCAAATACAAGAAAACTAGTCTATGGCCATACCACCCTGAACACACCCGATCTCATTTGATCTTGGAAGCTAAAGCAGGTTCGGGCCTGGTTAGTACTTGAAAGGGAGAAAACTATTCCAATTTAAAACTCTAGAGTTAAAATAGATTAAAAATTCTTACTTAAAAAAAAAAGCATTTATTGAAAACTGGAACTTTTGAGAAACTAGTTCCAAAATACCTAGTTATAAGTTAAAAACAGAAAAAGGACACATATTTGGACTTGAATGGTTATCAAAGAAATGAGTAATGAAGTTATACGTGGACTTGAGTTTTTAAGTCATTTGGGTTAAAATTTGCCTCCAAGCTTTACTAAGAATTTGGCTTAGGAAAAGATCAAACCAGATAAATTAAATACTGTGAGAAAGAAGTACGTATACAAAGTAGTCTTGATAAGCTAAGAGGTTTGGTATTTTCAAAGCAATGGTTCTTTTTTCAACACAAACAGCAAATAGAGTGCATGTTCTGTGAGTGGTGACTTTAGCTTAAGTACACAGGATAACAAGTAATTTCCAATATAATGTAAGACCATTTATGCTTATGTAATAGCATGTTGGGTGGGATTCCTCTGATTTTCCCTGAACTTTATTTAGCTAAGGCCCCAAACTGAAGACAAAAACCATACTAAGTCCTGAGCCTAGCTTCTTTTCTCAGCCCACTCCGACTTCAGTCATTGCTGTAGCAGCCAAATGCCCCAAAGGTGTAGCCTCACAGTAGCTTGCCTCAGCTGCACTAAGTATCCTTTGCCTTCCACCTGTGCTTATTGGATACTGCTGTGTAGAATTTGTCATGCATAACCTAGAAGTGTGAGGAATGAGTGCCCCAAGGACCACCACTGACTACAGGAGCACAGGGCTGGTGGATAATAAGCTCCCCTCTTCATTCTCTTGAGAAAACAATTTTGTGGTATCTTTTACATGGCTCTTCAGTGGGTCCCAGCAAAACCAACTGCAGTTGCCCACAGTGGTGACTTAATTACAGGCACCAAATAAGCCTCTTCTATTTTACTTCTGCACCCCAATCTTTGCAATCACACCTCAAAGTAGAACACCTGTCAATGAGACTGCATTTCAGGCCCTGATTTCTGTAGGAAACTTAGGCTAAGATAATAATGAAAATGATCCTAGAGACACAAAGCATGTGATTCTAGAGTGGGATCACTCATTGGTAAAATGGTAGTAAGGACTACAAGTATGGATTAGGATGAAGCAATAAGGCACTGGTTTATGTATTAGTGGTGGCAAATGAACAATAGAGGGGGCAATACTAATTTTAAGGACTACAGGGTTGACTGGCCTTTGTTAATTGCTTCAAAAGCCTTGAAAAAGTGGTGGCAGATCCTTCATAATGTTGTCATTATGGTGGGAGTGGCCAAGTAAAAGTCCATAAAATTTCACCCCTACAGGTGGTCCAAGATACAGAGGTGGGAGTGGTACTCTACACTATTATCTTCGATCATTTATCTGAATGACTCCTACAAGATATTTTATGGTGAATGACCCTGGACCACTATAAACTTGACTCAACTGGTAGTTCTAAGCTCAGCTGTTGTGCAGAATGTATAGTCATAACTGGAACAGACCAAAAATCCTCTAGCATTTGATATACAGTGTAGCTATTAATCTGGCCTATGTGTTCTTTTCAATTTCTGTATACTAACAGTGATCACAAGTAGTTCGCTTTTACTGGTATGTGAGAAGGACTGCAGTTCATATTTGTTCTGATGTTCTGAGGCTGTTAACTTTTCTGTTCTCTGTCACAGAGAGTTTCAAGGACGTTAACAGTACACAAAACACCATGCTAGTTCACTGATAACATCATAATAAAAAGATGCAAAATGCCAAGTATTCTGGATATCAGAAGAAATCAAATGCATGACATAAAAATTCAGGGGCTGACATACTGGGAAAGTTTTGATAGCTACAAAGGCCTCAGGCTTTCTGGGATTACCATTCTACACTGAAGGAAAGGTATTGCACCTTCCATTCCCCTGTACTATGGCACAGAACTAGGCAGAACTTTTCATCTTTTGGAGGGAGCATAGTAGGAAAACATGTTCATAAAACACAAAAAACTGTAATAATATTTCAAATTAGCTATGAGATAACATAAATCAGAATTAGAAAGGTAATGACTATTAAAAAGAACTAGAAATCCAAGCCAGGCATGGTGGTACACACCTGTAATGCCAGCTAAGAAGGTTAAAGCAGGAGGATCACTGTGAGTTTAAGGGCAGCTGGGTCTATACAATGAGTTCAAGGACAGCCTCAAGTAGCAAGACCTTGTCTCGAAAAGCCAAAATCAAAACCAAAACAAACAAAAAAATAAATAGAAATCTACCAAATAATGTCTTTAACTTCAGTATACTAGGAAAATCAGTCATTGCTATTTATCATTTGAGGTCAAAAGCATCACAGGTCATTTTACAAAGCACATACAGAAGTAATAGTGGAAATACTTTCAGGACTTCTGGGCAGATGGCGGAGTGATGAGCAGCAGGGAAAGAGCCTCTCCAAGATTTGGTGTCCAGATACTAGAATACAGCAATGTGAGGAAGAGAATGAGGAGGAAAATAGGTCCCTGGGACCCAGGAAGGATCTGAAGTGACAACTGAAGCCCACAGGAAGAGCAAAAAGAGAAACTTCGATGAAGAAGGAGGAGGTGCCAGGCAGCGCTTTCTCCCTGAACCCAACTTGATGAAATCTCATACCTTCCAACTACACTGGCCCAGGATTGAATCATCTCTTTGTTCAGCATATTCATACTGAATAGCTATCCACCCCTGCCTGTTAGTCATTTAGTAACTGCCTTTGTCATCAGATTAACTACTGTAGTATAGCAGTGCTTGTGTATGGGGTTCAGTACTATTAGCAATTCCAGGTGTTTATGAGATATCTTGGAATTTATCCTCTGTGAATAAGGGGTACTATAGTACTCTGGGCAACACATTACAAAACTGAAAGATGATAATTTATTTCATTTTCGCATTGTCTTTCTAGGTGTACTGTCATTGTTCATTTTCATTTTAATCTTTTAGTATAGATAAGGAAAAAAAGGTGATAGGTAATGAAGAAATAATTTCTAGGATGATAAAACTGAAAAAATATTTTAAAATAAAGAAAAATTAAGACCTCCAAGATTCCATAATGTATCTTAGATTTATAAAAGTCCAGTGGACTCAAATGACAATGGTAAAACAGAATGAATTATAATCTCTTAAAAAATATTATTAAATAAATAAATCCTTCGTTCTTTGGAAAATCTTATTGGAAGAATAAAAGATAATGAAATTTCAATGCTTACAATAGTTAGATCTGCTCAAAAGAAACTCAAACACTAAAACTGGGTTTAAGGGACCCTGATAATATACCAATGGTTAAGAACTACCAAATAGTTCTAAACTCCAGATGGTTCAGCTTTTGCTGACCATACTATGAGAAAGTTATCTGTGTTAACACTGCTTACTGAATGTATATTTATGATCATGAATAATTTTGGGGGATTATTTATGAGAAGGGGCTGTTAAAAAAAGTCCAAGAGTTGAAAGCAGATAAAAAGGATGTCTGAATGCCCTTTCAGTGTATTCTCTTCTTTTTAATGGCTATATATTTTTTGTTTGAATCACTATTTGTTATTGATTAGGTTTTGTGTGGGGGGGGTATTGGGGATTGAACACAGGGTCTTCACACTGAGCTACATACCCAGCTCTTTTTAAATTTTGAGACAAGGTCACTACATTGCCCAGGCTGAACCTGAACTTGTGATCCTCTTGCCTTAGCCTCCTAGAGTGCTGGAAGTACAAGAGTATGCCATCATGCCCCACTGATTGGGCTTTTATTTTGTTTTTTACAACTCTACAAAGGCAGAAGTTAGTTCTAGAAAACTCACAGCCATGCAAATAAATTTTGTAGGCAGAGATATAGATAAGCTTATTAGTCTTTTTGATATCTAATTTAGCAATCTAATTCCATCATTCTTTCTTTCAATGATTAGAATACCTGTGTTTCCTACTTCGTTGGCCAATTTTACTATCCTGTGATTTCACTCTTTTTTTTTATGTGGGTACCGGGAGTCGAACTCAGGACCTCGCACTTGCCAGCAGGCACTTGCACTGCTGAGTGATATCACTGGCCCCTTTTTTCCTTAATGTGGGTCCGGGAGTCAAACTCAGGACCTCACACTTGCCAGGCAGGCGCTCACGCCACTGAGCCATCTCACCGGCCCTTTTACTCTTTTTTTTTTTTTTTTGTGGGTACTGGGGGTCAACCTCAGGACCTCGCGCGCCAGCAGGCGCCCGTGCCGCTGAGCAATATCACCGGCCCTTTTTTTGTATGTGGGTTCTGGGAGTCGAACTCGGGCTCTTGTGCTTGCCAGGCAGGCGCCTAAGCCGCTGAGCTATCTCACCAGCCCTACTCTTAACTAAAGTTAAATCATTGATAAATCTTAACTCTAAAGAAAGCATTAACACAGCAAAAGAGAAAACCCACACACATAATTTACAACAAAAAGAAGAAACTTAAGTTTCTCCCAAATCTCAAAACAAGAACAGAAAGTAACAAATCAGACCTTCAGGAGACTTTCATGGTGCCAATAATGTACATAAAGAATGAGAATGAAGACCATGGAGCTTCTGTAATAGCCCTGAGATTAGGAAAACCCCTCAACTTCCAATGAAACCTCATGGCACGCTAATCTGAAAACAACAGCTTCATCTGAGAAGGGTGAGGGAAGGATCAAATTTCTAGGTTGAGGGCAAGAAAAGTACCCACAGAAACTGAAGTAACCTGGGCTATATTAATTTCAAAACTACCAGTGTTGTGAGAAAAACTGTTAGGAATAGAATCCAAATTAAGACAGGGATCGGTGACATAGCTCAGTGGCATAAGTGCCTGCCTGGCAAGTGCGAGGTCTTGAGTTCGACTCCTGGTACCCGCATAAAAAAAAAAAAAAAAAAAGCAAAGACAAAAGCCAGATAAAACAGAGGGAGTAGAAAAGAAAGATTTCAGAGGATATGAGGTCATACTTTCAAAAAATCACCTTGTGATTCTCTTCACCTAAAGAAACCAGGGCTCCTTTAAAAATGACTGATTTTAAGTATGCAGCAGAAAAAACTATACAAGTAGGCCTGGGATAAAAGACTTGTTATCTTGGGATGGCAAAGAGGATAGTAAACCTCTAGATAGGAGGGTAAGGTCATGTCAAAAGGACAGAGGAATGATCCTGAAATGGCCCACAATGGGTAAATTAGGCATCAGTAAGCATAATTGCTGAAATGAATCAAAGCAAAATGAATGTGTTTATATCCTTGAGTGCATAAGAATATTAGAAAGAAAAAAATCATTTCTTTTAGAGAACGCTAATGGATTAAACGTATTAATTATAAAAGGAAGGGTTCCTTGTCCTATCTTTATTATAAATCAGTACATTCGAGAAGCCAAACAGTTGATGTGGGAAATTTTCTTTACACACATATTCCAATTAACAGAGTACTGATAAAGGTATAATATCACTGCTTTGTAATACCCAATGAAAAAATGGATCTAAGTGATGATCATCAACTTTGAGACTACCACAAAAAGATATTACATACTTTCTGAAGAAAGTACATAGTCCAAAATACACAAATTTAATCAGGCGTTTAGATCTACCCACCAACTTATCAGAAATGCAATGCATGAGGAACATGGTAATGATACTATGGATGCAATCCTGAATATCCATGAAGTGGAAAGCTTGACAGAAAAAAATAGTTTCTTTAACAATAAAAAATAATGCAAAAACAAAAAAAAGCTATAGGGGGAGACTACAGATTAAAAGATACTTCAGAGATACCGTTAGGGTTGGGATGTAGCTCAGAGATAAAGTACCTGTCTAGCATATGTGAGGTTCAACTGCCAGCACCACGCACACACAAAATTAATCTTAATGTATGAATCTTATTTAGATTCCAATTCAAATAGCAAATAAAAACAAAAACATGTAAGTCAGGAAAATATGTGAACACTGAATCTAATGATAGTAAGGAAGTGCTTTGTTGTTTGTACTATTTTGTGAAAAATGATTTTTAATTGTGTGTTTTAGAAGTATTTATCTTGGCAAGACAAAATGGTGGAGCAGCGAGTGCCAGCAACTCAGCTTCTCCAGGTCAAAGTGTCTACAGTCTGGAAAACAATAGCTTGAAGAAGAACCGAAGTGAGATGAGAGTATACAGGAACCATGAGGGAGCTGGTTCTTTGAAAGAATAAATAAAATAATTAAGCTCTTAGCCAGACTCATCAAGAGAAAGAGAAAACACTGACATCAATGCAATTATAAATGAAAAAGGTGGCACTGTTGAAATCCAGAAGATATTAACTACTTCAAAAATTATATTCCAACAAATTAACAAATTTTGAAGAAACGGACAGATTCCTGGACACATACAAGCTACCAAAACTAACCCAAGAAGACATAAATATGCCTCACAACAAAATAACAAGAAATGGAATTGATTCAGTAATAATCTATCAACTAAAAAAAGCCCAGGCCCTGATGGATTCACTGCTGAATTCCACAAAACCTTTAAGGATGTTATATCGTCAATACTCCGAAAGCTGTTCAAAGAAATTGAAAGGGATGGAGTGCTCCCAAATTCACTCATGGAAGCCAACATCACCCTGATACCAAAACCAGATAAAGACCCAACTAAGAAAGAGAATGATCTCTTTAATGAACTTAAATGCAAAACTCCTCAAAGAGATATTAGCAAATAGAATGCAACACACTGTCAAAACAATGATACCTCATGATCAAGTAGGTTTCATCCCAGAGATTCAAGGATGGCTCAACATATGTAAGTCAATAAATGTAATATATCACAAACAGGAGCAAGGTAAAAACTCACATGATCGTATCAGTAGACACAGAAAAGGCTTTCAACAAAAGGCTTTCAACACCTTTTCATGATAAAAACCCTGAAGAAAACAGATATAGAAGGATCATACCAGAATATGATAAAGGCTATTTATGACAAACGAATAGCCAGCATCATACTAAATGGGGAAAAACAAAAAGCATTCCTCCTAAAATCAGGAACAAGACAAGGATGTCCACTATCACTTCTATTCAACATAATACTTGAAATATTAACCAGAGCAATTAGGCAAGAGAAAGAAATAAGATGGCTATATATAGGAAAGGAAGAACTCAAATTATCATTACTTGCAGATGACATGATACTCTACATAGAAAACCCAAAGAACTCCACCAAAAAACTCTTAGAACCAGCTTCAGCAAAGTAGCAGGATATAAGATTAACACACAAAAATCATTAGCATTTATGTGTATCAACAATGAACAGGATGAGAAGGAAATTATGAGAACAATACCATTCAAAGTAGCTTCAAGAAAAATGAACTATCTAGGAATTAACCTAACCAAGGAAGTGAAAAACCTCTACAAAGAAAACTACAGTACTCTGAATAAGGAGACTGAAGAGGACATCAGAAAATGGAAAGATGTCCCCTGCTCCTGGATAGACAGAATCAATATTGCCAAAATGGCTATAGTTTCCAAAACTGTTACACAGATTCAATGCAGTCCCAATCAAAATACCAACAGCATACTTTACAGACCTAGAACAATGCTAAAATTCATATGGAACCAGAAGAGATTCAGAATAGCAAAAATTTGGGCAATAAGAGCAAAGCAGGCAGCCTAGCAATACCTGACTTCAAGCTATACTACAAAGCAGCAGTGATAAAAACAGCATGGTACTGGAACAAAAACAGACATGTGGATCATTGGAACAGAACTGAGGATACAGAAACCTCCCCAGACATATTCAACTATGTGATATTTGACAAAGGGGCCAAAATCATATGTTGGAGGAAAGATAGCCTATTCAACAAGTGGTATGGCTGGGCGTGGTGGTGGCACACAACCTGTAATCCCAGCACTCAGGAGGCTGAGGCAGGAGGATCACTGTGAGTTCGAGGCCAGCCTGGGCTACACAGTGAGGTTAAGGCCAGCCGGAACTATGTAGCGAGACCCTGTCTCAAAAACAGACGAACAAACAAAAAACAAGTGGTATTAGGAAAACTGGTTTTCTGTCTGGGGAAGAATAAAAATGGGCCCTTATCTCTCACCATATACTAAAAAAAAAAAAAAAAAAAAAAAAAAAAAGGATCAAGGATCTAAGAAGATAAAATAGGTAAAACACTTAAAGACATAGGTGTAGGAAAAGATTTTCTAAATTGAACCTCAGTACACAAGAAAAAGCAGTAAGAATCAACGAAGGGATTATATCAGAGCAAAAAGCTTCTGTACAGCAAAAGAGTCAGTCAGTAGAGTGAAGAGACAACCTACAGAACGGGAAAAAATTTTTGCCAGCTACTCCTTAGACAGAGGACTAATATCTAGAATACACAAAGAACTCAAAAAAATTAAACCACCTTAAAATTAAAGATCCAGTCAAGAAATGGGCAAGAGAAATGAACAGACACTTCAGAGAAAGAAATACAAATGGTCAACAAATAGATGAAAAAATGTTCAACATCTCTGGCCATCAGAGTAATGCAAATTAAAACAATGCTAAGATTCCCTCTTACTCGAGAAAGAATAGCAAGTATTAAGAAATCAAATAATAACAAATGGTGGCAAGGCTGTGGTGAAAAGGAATGTAAACTAGTACAACCATTATGGAAAACAGTATGGAGATTTCTTACAGAACTGAAATTAGGAATTCTATATGACCCAGTGATCCCCCTGCTAGGTATCTTCCCCCAAAAGCTTAAGTCATCGTACTACAGTGATACATGCATACCAATGTTTATAGCAGCACAATTCACAATAGCTAAATCCTGGAAGCAGCCTGTATACCCATCAACAGGCAATTGGATACAGAAAATGTAATATCTATATATTATGGACTACTAATTGGCTATAATGAATGACACATTTCAGACATTTGTAGGAAAATGGATACTCCTGGAAAATATAATACTGAATGAAATAAACCAGACCCACAAGCTTAAATATCATATAGCATCCCCCATTTGAGGCAAAGGAGAAACAAAAAATGATAAAGGATGGATAGAAAGGGATGAGGGTACGAATCTCTTGCAATAGAGAAGTGGTTCAAGGGAACATGGGTGAGGGGTGAGGAGGATGGAAGGGGAAGGGGAAATGAGAAGAATAAAGATGTGGCATGTACAGGAACCTAATAAACCCAATTAATGTAAGCACCATATGCTATAACATGAGCTAAGACAAATAAGATCAAGTACAAAAAAGGGGATAGGGGAACCGGAAGAGAGGGGAGGAGGAGGAAAGAGGCTTAAAAAAAAAAAAAATGTAATATGTATATGTAACCACTCCCTTCTAGATGACTGTAAACTGCATGAATTGTGAACATGAACTAATAAAATTTTAAAAATTATATATATTTTTTAAAAAAACGAGAGGGAGTCTTTTGAGGGGGATTCATGGCAATGTGTCTTTTACTGTAATAAAGTTTTTCCATTTAATTGTTTTTAAAGTACTTATCTTTAAGACATTGAAAATAATTGACAGATAATAAAATATTTTCACATGAAATAACAGAACAGCTGCATTGTGCTTCAAAATAATCTAAGGG
Source organism: Erethizon dorsatum (assembly GCA_028451465.1). Taxonomy (NCBI): domain Eukaryota; kingdom Metazoa; phylum Chordata; class Mammalia; order Rodentia; family Erethizontidae; genus Erethizon; species Erethizon dorsatum. The sequence continues at coordinate 44,201,788 of CM051825.1, forward strand.
AGGCAAAAGTGAGTGGACAGATGAAACAAGGTTGATCTGATCATATCCTGGTAACTGCTAAAGCTGGATGGAAGAAAAATAGATCTGACTATGTAAATACATGTGGCAAACTATAAAAACTATCTTATTTCTGTATACAATTTGATTGGAAACATACCTAAAAATAGTCAGGGTTGCCAGTTCAGACTTTTAAAATACAAGATTTTTTTCCCTAGGTTCAAGGTTTTTTTTTAAATTAATTAAATTTATTGGTACATTTTAAGTATACATAATGATCATAGGGAATCTGTACCTCTATATAACTTGATTCTTTTTTGTTCCCATTCTTTACCCTTCAAGCGCTCTACCCCTTTTTATTTACAAAAGCTTTGTTTCCATTTTTCCTTTTCTCATTTTTTTCTTTTTCCTTCCTTCCCCCTTCCCCACTCCCTAGTTCTCCTTCCCACTTGAACATTTTCTTCCTACTTCACAGTATCTATTATTTTAAATGCAACTAAAATTGTTTTGCAAAAAGCCTAACACTTAAAAAACATAATTCTTTAAAAAGATACTATGTACTAAAAGAAAAAAGCTGAGTCTTGCTGGGTTTGCTAAAATGTCAACAGGCAGTATCTATAAAAATTTATGTTTTAGAGCCAGGTGTGATGGCACACTCCTGTAATTCCAGAACCCTGGAAGGCTGAGGCAGGAGGACTGCAAGGAGAACAGCCTGGGCAACTTAGTGACTCAGTGAGGTTCGTCTCAAACAAAACAAAACAAAACAAAACAAAACAAAAGGCTAGGGATGCAGCTCAGTGCAATGGCCCTAGGTTTAATCCCCAGAACTGTAAAGAAAAAAAAAAAAAAAAAAAAAAAAAAAAAGAGGGGCCGGGGATATAGCTCAGTGGCACAGCACCTGCCTGGCAAGAGCAAGATCCTGAGTTCAATTCCTAGTACCACAAAAAAAAAAAAAGAGAAGTGGAGAATAGTGCTTTTATTTAGTAAGAAGTAGCAGCTGCTGATATAAGCATGTCAAACATTTAAAACAAATCTCATTTAAAAAATGTAAAGCTTTTTTCATAATAATCTTTAAAAGATTCTCTAAAACTAAGATGCTTTTGTAAAATTTACCATTTGGCAAAAACAGAGTGAAAGTTCACTGCTACTAGGCTTTTGGACTTAAGTACAACTTTACAAAAAGGATATCCAACTATTTTACAGAAGTGTGCACTGAATTTTAGTTTACCATAGGTCTCAAGTGAGGCCTATAGGCCACATATGACTTGTAGAGTTGTTTGGCTTGCCTTTTTCTTTTCTTCTCTTTTTTTTTTATGTGGGTACCGGGGGTCAACCTCAGGACCTTGCACTTGCCAGCAAGCGCTTGTACCGCTGAGCGATATCACCGGCCCTTTTTTTTTCCTTTATGTGGGTTCCAGGAGTTGAACTCAGGACCTTGTGCCTGCTGGGCAGGCACTTATGCCGCTGAACTATCTCACCAGCCCCTTCCTTTTTTAATTAATTCAATATTTAAAATTCAGATTTCACTCAAAGGTCCAGATTCTGCCAGTCCTACATGCACCAATGGGTTAAAGCACAGTAATACTGCCTCTTTCTGAAAGGCATGGTGCTCTCCTTTTCACCACAGTCCCTCTGGTTACGTCTTTTCTTTATATATGCTATGGCCTTGGCATTGTGTTTGTGATTACCAGTTACAATCTAACATTGTTTTGAAGAGTGGTTTCCCCCTCTTTCTTAACCAAGACACAAAACAGCAAAATGAGGATATCTTAAAGAGGAGCTGGTATTACTCAGTAATACAAGCTGAAAACATGCAACAGACTCTCTTCTCCCCCATTAAACCCAGGATTTATTCTTCTCAGTGTTTCCTGCAAATTTTAAAATGGTTTTCTCTGCCAGGGCTGCAAGGCTTACCTTCAGATCAAGGCTGCTAAGGCTCACAACATCATCATCTTTCTCTCTTCGTTTTCTTTTCTACAAGAAAAAAAGATTTCATCCTTTTATAGAAGTGCACGTTATCCCATTAAACAAGGAAACTATAAAAATCACTTTTAAAAAGTTAAGCCTTTAGCTGTATGCAGGAGAAAATTATTTTGATGAAGGCCGCTCATAAATTGTCTCTGGCACACAATGTCTAAATAAGTATCTCTTAGATCTCTTGCTATGAAGTCATTCTACCCTCTTAAAAAGCTTATGTAAAATAGAACTCTTATGTAAGCCATAGACTGTCTATGTTAGAGAAAAAGTAAATATATTTAATACAGAAAAGTAACTTTTTTTTTTTTTTTTGAAGGAACCCATTATTTATGGTGGGGGGAGTCCTTCAGGAGGGGAAAAGTAAGTAAGATTTGTTGCCTGAAGTAGGATTATCAACTGGATTATTATCAACTGGAACATCCACATCCTTGAAGCATTTTCCAGTAATAATTCAGCTCTGCTGGTGCCAGCAGTAGCAGAACTGTATATATATCTATCATTTCTAGTTCTTAATAAATATTAAATAAGCACCCTTACATAACACTTCATTATCCCCCATCTCAAAATAACTCTTCACATTACTTGTGACACAAGCTCTTGTGAAATTTTTAAACTGACCAACCAGGGGTTTCTTCTGTTTCTTAGCCTCACAATGTGGAGAAACTGCTCGGAGTCTGACCACAACTGAGCAAGACGGAGTCAACAGAAAAACCAAAAATAGGAAAGAGAAAGTCCAGTTAGATGTGGGAGAAATAATAGAGGCAGAGGTCTCAGAAAGCAAGCCACCATGGAAACAACAGAGCAAAGTTAGAAAAGCTATGTGAACCAAGCCTCCTTGTAAAAGTGGAGGAAAACAAAATTCACATAGAAATGAACAAAAATTCCCAAAGTTAAACCCAACACAAAATCACTGTAAAAAGCTATACAAGTGGTAGTGAATCTAAGGTGTGCATGCTGCAGTGGGCTGTTGGCATCACTGAAAGCGCTCAAAGGCTATGCCATCCTATTAGGAAATGAAGGCACACAAAACTATAATATACTATTTTAAATTGAACTGAAATACATTAAGAAAATAATATAAGAAACAAAGGAACAATAAAAATAAAAATTGGAAAAAAAAACCCCTCAAAAATAAGGTTTCAAAACTGAAGGAATTGGCCGGTGAGATGGCTCAGCGGCTTAAGCGCCTGCCCGGTGAGTGCAAGGGCCCGAGTTCTACTCCTGGAACCCACATACGAAAAAGGGGCTGGTGATATCGCTCAGCGGCACGGGCGCCTGCTGGCGCGCAAGGTCCTGAGGTCGACCCCTCGGTACCCACAAAAAAAAAAAAAACTGAAGGAATGTTTATTGACCTGAAGATCATCTCCAGGAAAATATGAATTACATGATTGCAAATTTGAAAAGCCAATTAATAAAAAATCTTGTATTTATGTATCTATTTGTGAGCACATTTGTATTAGCAAATAGTGATATAAATAAAATATAGAAGATTTGGAGTAATACAAATGGTGTTGTTGACAAGGGTTAGAGTACAGGTTGGGGATGGAAGGATTTAAATGGGGAAGAAGATAGAAAAGGAAGGGCAAAGAAAGAGCCAAGCAAAAAGATTGTAATGAAGGAAAAAGTATGCACATGATTATAGGAAACCGTATGTATGTGAGTATACTTATAAAGAAATTTAACAGGTTTTAAAACATTCTACTGTAATTTCTTTTAAATATTTTAAAGTTTTCTCTTTAATCCATCTAGAAATTATACATGTATGTGTGTAGCTTGAGGTAGTATAATCAATTACATCCAACCTCAAACTTTGATGGGAGCCCCATTTCCTTCATCATGTCTACAATACAGTAAGGCCTCACATACACATAGGTTATTTTTTGGGTTCTCTATTTTTTTCCTAGATCTATTTATCAATCCCTGTGCCCTTATCATACTGTGTCTTAATAGCTAATAAAGTAAGTGATATGCTTCCTGTCTTGCATACTACTTTTGTTTTGAACCCTCTACTCTTCCACATAAATTGTAGAATGAGATCTATTAAAGTCTAACAGGATTTCTATTAAAACTGCACTGAATATGGAGCAGTTTGCATAGAACTGACATTTTTATGATACACTTTCTTTCATGAAACTGTATGTGCCCATTTAATTAGGTCTTTATATATTCCTCTTTAATGATTTACAATTTCTTCTATAAAATTCACATATCTTTTCATGGATTTATTCCTAGTTTTATTATTCCTGTTTTCATAAAAGTCTTTAAAATTACATTTGATTGTTTATTGCTAGCCTATATAAATTCTATTGACTTCTTTTTAAAATTCTTGTTTGAAATCATTAATTCAATAGCTGTTACTGATATTCTGCTGGATATTCTACACAAACAATTACTTTCTCTTCGTTTCTAATTTGTATACTTGTTTTTATCTTATTGTGTTGGCTTACTGTTTTGCTGAATAGACACAGTGACAGTAGGCTTCTAAATTTAAAAGTAATGTTTCTACCATTTTATCATTACAAATGTTTGTGGTAGGTCCCACATTAAGGAAGTTTGCCAGGAGTTTTATCATAAATGAGTGCTGATTCTTTTTCTCCCACCTTTCCTTCTGTTTTCTTTGTTTTACTCTACTGTTCTTTGTCTAACCTCTAGAATTAGATGCTTAGTTTTTGTTCCTTTCTCAAACTACAACTTAAGAGTTATAAATCTCTAGGGCCGGTGAGATGGCTCAGCGGCTTAAGCACCTGCCCGGCAAGTGTGAGGGCCCGAGTTCGACTCCTGGAGCCCACATACGAAAAAGGGGCCGGTGATATCGCTCAGTGGCACGGGCGCCTGCTGGCGCGCGAGGTCCTGAGGTTGACCCCCCAGTACCCACAAAAAAAAAAAAGTTATAAATCTCTCTTATTACTCCTTAATTTAATCATATTCCATAATTTTTAATACATAAATCAAGAGATACACCCTCTTTTGTCATAGGAGACCTCTACCAAATTGTTTTCCCAGGTGGGATGTACGCATTCCAGAGGCTCTGCAAGATACTGTCTTTGGAGTGCAGGAGGAAAATGCTGAAACTTCATTTTTTTAATGTATTTTAAATCCTTAAAAAGCTTTACTAATAATTAATATAGAGATAATGAATACATATATCATTGCTTACATTAGAAGGTTAAAAACAATGGTGATCTAATCAGGCTCAATAAGAAGTCATCCCCAAAATGAAATTATCATAACTATTTGAAATATAGATTCATGCCCACTACCATTAACTTTATCATAAATGAAAACTGTGCTTTGAGATACTATGTAAATTATAAACAATTATATCAGGAGTACACGTTCAAAATATATATATATATTTTTATGTGGGTACCAGGAGTCGAACTCAGGGCCTCGCGCTTACCAGCAGGCACTTGTGCCGCTGAGTGATACTACCTTCCCCTTTTTTTACTTTATGTGGGTACTGGGAGTCGAACTCAGGACCTTGAGCTTGCCAGGCAGATGTTTATGCCGCTGAGCTATCTCACCGGCCCTCAAAATATCTTTTGCTGATAAGTCTGCACAACAAAAATATGGAGACCCTTTTCCACTGAACTTTTTCTGTTTACGGTTAGGCTCATCAACCCGTGAGGGAAAGGAGCCAAGACAGGAAATGCTTCAAAGAAAAAATCAGAACCCTATTAAAATCATGAGACTTTTGCTATGAATGCTTCATTGGCTAACTTCATGTAATGGGTATAAAAGTACAGAAATTTGAACAGGAATGTCCAATAGAAATATACATTAAATACAAAACAACATCATACAAATTAGCAGAATCTATCGGAACATCATCAAAACATCAAAAGTAGTAGTATTTGGCCAATTAGAAACAGAATCATCTTTGCTATTTCTTCCAAATAAGAGTAAAACTCATGATCTATTTGTACATACTTTATTTACGTATGTATCATAATCAACTGAGGTTTAAGTACAGAAAGAATCAATTTTCTGGTATCATATTGAAGCAGAAATCCTGACCTAACTGCAGCCATTCTGTTCAATAAAGTTGTAGTCATTCTGTTCTCTGCCACTGAATTCAGCTAAAGCATGATTTGTCATCAAATTATAACTTCTGTGAATATGCTAAAAACAACATTGCTACATACAACTATGCTCACCACAAGATACCCATTGTACGATAACCTTCGGCAAAAGCTTATCTCGGGGCCGGTGAGATGGCTCAGCGGCAAAAGCGCCTGCCTGGCAAGCGCGAGGTCCTAAGTTCAACTCCCAGTACCCACATAAAGGAAAAAAAGGAGCCAGTGATATCGCTCAGCGGCACAAGCACCTGCTGTAAGTGCAAGGTGCTGAGTTCAACTCCTGGTACCCACATTAAAAAAAAAAAAAAAAAAAAGCTTATCTCGTTCTTGTAACTTCTGTTTGCCACCCCATAAATAAGACAAGCTCTCTGTAATCAACACCTCGGACTTTGGAGATTACTCCTCTGGGGTCTGCTTGAGTCAATAAAATTTCCTTTCTTGAGCCGGTGAGATGGCTCAGCGGCGTGAGTGCCTGCCCGGCAAGCGCGAGGGCCCGAGTTCGACTCCCGGAACCCACATACGAAAAAAGGGCCGGTGATATCGCTCAGCGGCACGGGCGACTAGTGGCGTGCGAGGTCCTGAGGTCAACTCCCGGTACCCACAAAAAAAAAAAAAAAAAATTTCCTTTCTTTTCCTGAGCTCCTGGCTTCTGTTGACTCAATTTTCCCCACAACAATATCACAAAAAATCACATGCCTCTGTAAAGTCTTGCCCTAAAAAAAATGAAAGAGTCCCTATGTATTAAGATGATCAATACAAGAAAATAATTCTACCAAAGTGTAAAATGTTTTATATTTTTCAACCACCAAAAAAAGCTGGTAGAGAATGTGCATAAAAATAACTTCATGTTTCATAATACAGATTCTTAAATTTAACAATGGTAGGCATAAGAAAGGATAGAGTTAAAAATTAATGGATATGAGTACTTTGCAAAATGTTTTATGTACTGAAGGAAAAATTTTTCTAGCTTATTAGTAGAAAAGAACTAAATTAGGCTGTCAAAGATGGCTACAGAAATTCTGTTCCTCAAGACACTCAGAACTGTGTAACAGACTTAAAGACAACCCAGGAATTAATTCCTTCTAGTGCCTTAAAATAAAAACTCAGATGTCTACTCACCAAGGTGAAGTCCCAGTGGGGGCCAGGTGTTAAAAAAGTAAAGGAGCTACCCCTCCGAAGGGAATATCTATTAACAGGAAAAAAAAAAAAAAAAAAAAAAAGCAGAATAACTTTAATATAATAAAGCATAAGGTGGATAAAAAGCTATCTTTCCCATAGTTTCAAAATTATTTGAAGTACTCTGATTCAATCTTAGAAATAGGAGAGAGTGTAACAAAACAAAACATAGCAAGGTATAGGTTGTGATCATTTTCAGAATGTTTACAGTGAAAGAGTCTATATAAAATTAGTGAACACATTATTAAAAAAATTCATTAGCTCAGTGGCACAGCTCCTGCCTGGTAAGTGAGAAGTCCTGAGTTCGATTCCCAGTGCAAAAAAAAAAAAAAAAAAAAAAAAACAAGCAGAGTTTAATTTCAGGAGCTTATGCTTAATTCAATAATAAATTTAATAAATCAAATAAAAAGTTCTGAATAATAAATTAGAGAAAAAGGTCTCATGTAAGACTAAAAATTGAAATTTTGTTTTTTTTGAGATTTTCCCTTTTCATTTTCTCTCCATTCAACATAAAGAAATAAAGCATGACAATGCTATGACAGCCTTTCTTTACCTTTCTGAAATATAAAACTTTATGTTTATAATACAAACTTTATATTTAAAAATATGTAGAAAAAAATCATGAAATATAGCTGCCACAGAAGATACAGTTCATAAACTATACTTACTGGTAGTCACTTCAGATGTAAATAAATGTGGAGCAGAGACGACCCCCACATCAAAATGAACAAAGACCAACCAATTGAGAAAAGCAGACGTCAGACGTCTGAACATGCTATAGCAAAGGAGTCTGCTATCCTCACTTGCATTTGACAGAGACTCAACAGCAGCTAGAAGAATATGAAACTTTATAACTGGAAAAAGAGGCAGCTCAAATATAACTTGATCAGGGGTTGTCAGGTCATCATCCATTTGTAAACTTTCTCTCTTATATTGACCATTAGGTTCTTTCTTCAGTATAAATTACAGAAACACAACCCATAGTTCTCATTCCTGCAAACATTTACACACTTAAATCAATTATGCTTCTGTACTTTTCTAAATTAAATAAGTAGAAGTGTTTTATATTTTGATAAGGAATGCAAAGAAAAATAGCTATAAGGACAAAGAGGTCAGGAGGCTTCACAGAAGAATGAGTACTTTAATACTAAAGCTCAATTTGAAAGAGAAATAGCAATTAGCAAAGTAATAAAGTGAGATGAAATGAATTACATTCAGGATATTTCAAGTAGTTTCTTTTGTTTGACAAAGAAACAAGAAAGGACTAACTCATGATGAAAGGCCTCATGCACTACATGGGCAATATTGAACTCTAAGTAACATGAAGGATGGAATGGAAGGCAAAACTGGAAACTAATTAGAAGGCAGCTTAGCAAGGTTAGAGAAGAGAAACTGAGTGGAGAGAGAGTTAAGTGACAAAACTGATAAAACAGACATTTCCTCCCTAAAATTAGTTTCACTTACCACCAAGATTTCTGACAGGGGGAAATATGATACCACTAGCAAAATGAGGATTATGATGCAGAAAGGTTTTAAGACATTGAACATATATATTCCCTAGGTATTTATTTGGCAAAGATCAAAACAGTACTCAAGGACCTCAAATTTTCTTTAGGGGAAAAAGGAACTTAAGGAACTGATTATGCTACTCTTTCCTGCCTCTACAGACAAGTCAAGCAACAATAAAGAAATTAGGTATGATTTTTTTGATAAAATACCAGAACATATATCAAACTAAACAAAGTATCACTGGAAAATATATAGGTATATTATCAACAAATGGTAAAAGGTTATGGGAAAGACAGGACCTTTATACCACGAGTCTACAGATTACATTTTTTTAAATTGCCCTAAGAAAGTGCTGTTGTATACTAAATGGAGAGCCACCAGTGGGGAGTGGGGTGAGAAGCAGCCATTATGATCGCAGAAGAAAATTTCTGATCTAGTAGAAATATGTATCACGAAGTGATGCTTACACTATTCAGTAAGAACTTCTTTTCGGGTATAAGACAAGTATTAAGGAGAATTACAAAACCAAAGCTATTCATTTCTTTATTGTGTAGCAATGACTATATTGACAGAAAGAATTTGATTTGAAAGCTGAAAAGAAAAATAGTTCTTAAGAATCTTAAAAAAGGGCCGGGGACAGTTCAGCGGCACAAGCGCCTGCCTGGCAAGCACAAGGTCCTGAGTTCGATTCCCAGTACCAAAAAACAAAAAAAACAAGAATCTTAAAAAAGTTAACAAACTGGAAAAATATTTCCAAATGGATGCTAAGATTCTTTCCAATACCATCTGTAATCAGCTTCACAGGAATGCTATTTTTTCTCATTTCAATAACAAATTCCTGTTTATTTTGAATACCCATGGAAAAAAAGAAACTTAAAAAACAAATTGTGCCCAGAAAGCAAGTGTAGCAGTGCCAACTTTTAAAAATCTTGGAAAGACACACTCTTTATTTTCTAAAATAGGAGTCAGACTCAAATGTAATACCTATTTTAGATTCTTGTGGGAAAACATTTTCAATTTCATAAAACATTAAAAAGTGGCCTTTCCAGAAGACATAATGGACAACCCACTTAAAAGAGGGAAGGATTCAGAGCCTGAAATAAGGAGCTAAAGAGGCAGTCCCTCAACTTTTCAAGAATTTTCATCCATATGTCCAACATATTTGTCCATGTACCCAAAATTACTATAACTTTAAGTAATAAAATAAAGTAAGACTTTAAGAAACTAGTATTGTTTATTAAAGTATTTCTTATGTAATTTCACCGTGATTACCCTTGGCCTCTAACACACTTCCTTTCATATTACTTGATGTGTTTCTGAACAATGTAAATTACTCGTACACTGAACTTGTTTTAATATAAATAAAGCAAAATTAGAATGGTATAGTTGTTGCTCAAAAAGAGAATCACTCTGTTAATTCATTCTTAAGCCAAACTGTATTTTCAGACATTCTGACCTGTGTCATTGCTCTCCTCTATTATGGCAGATAAGAGCTGAAGTGGAATTACAAATAGCAGAAAAGTATTCAATGACTCAATGGACATTTTCAAAAAAATGTATCAACAACATTATCACCAAAAAGGAGAATATACACTTTTAAAAGAAAAATTTTTCAAGGCTATTACTATAATAAATGTACAATGGGAGGGAGTTTAAAAAAAAAAAAGATATACCAAGTGGCTACTATGTGATAAGCACCATATATATTAGGTATTGTGAAAATATAACTCTTCTAATTAATAAGGAAAACCAAGGAAAAAAACTATAAAGACACTAGCTTATCATAAAGTAGATATTTAGAGGCTTACAATGAAAACAACCAGAATGAGTTAGTAAAGTTATATATATATATATATATATATATATATATATATATATATATATATATAATTTTTTTTTTTGGTGCTACTAAGGATTGGACCTAGGGCCTTTGCACTAAGCTGTATCCACAACCATTTTTAAATTTTGAGGAAAGGTTTTACTAAGTCCCTCCGTTGTCCAGGCTAGGCTAGAATTTACAATCCTGCCTCAGCCTCCTAGAGTGTTGGGGTTAAAGAAGTGAGCCATTGTGGTGGGCTAAAGGACTTATTTTTTAATTAAGAGGAATGAAAGGATTAATAATAGGAAAAGAGTGCACACACTCACTGAATAGAGAAATTAGGGAAACCACACCTATCACAATAGCATCAAAAAAATGAAATACTTAGGAATCAATCTAACAAAGGAAGTAAAAGATCTTTACATTGAAAACTATGGTACCCTAAAAAAGGAGATCGAACAGGATATCAGGAAGTGGAAAGATATCCCTTGCTCTTGGGTAGGAAGAACCAACATAGTGAATGAAAATGGCCATGCAGTACTTTTGAAATTGTTATACAGATTTAATGCAATCCTGATCAAAATACCAATAGCATACCTAATAGAATCAGAGAAAACAATCCTAAATTCATTTGGAACCAGAACCTAAAACAGAAAAAGCAAATTTAGGCACTAAGGTAAGGCAGAAGGCATCACAATCCCTGACTTGAAACTTTACTACAAAGTTAATATGATAAAACAGCATGGTACTGGCAAAAAAAAAAAACAGACCCAAAGATCAATGGAACAGATTAGAAGATTCAGAAACAACGCCAAACACACTCAGCCACCTAATCTTTGACAAAGGGGCCAAACACCTTCATTAGAAAAAAGATAGTCTCTTTAATAAATGGTCCTGGGAATCAATCTCACAAAGAAAATAAAAGACCTCTACACTGAAAACTACAGTACCCTGAAAAAGGAGATTGAAGAGGATATCAGAAAATGAAAAGATATCCCTTGCTCTTGGGTCAGAAGAACCAATATAGTGAAAATGGCCATACTTCCAAAATTGTTACACAGATTTAATGCAATTCCGATCAAAATTCCAACAACATATCTCACAGAGAAAACAATCCTAAAATTCATCTGGAACCAGAAGAAACCTAGAATAGCAAAGGCCATTCTGGGCAACAAAAGCAAGGCAAGGAGCATCACAATCCCTGATTTGAAAGTATACTATAAAGCTACTGTGATAAAAACAGCGTGGTATTGGCAAAAAAAAGACCTGAAGATCAATGGAATAGATTAGAAGATGCAGAAACAACTCCAGACATACTAAGCCACCTTATCTTTGACAAAGGTGCCAAACACATTCACTGGAAGACAGACAGCCTCTTTAATAAATGGTGCTGGAAAAATTGGCTCTACACATGCCGAAGATTAAAATTAGAACCATATCTTTCACCGTGCACTAAACTAAATTCAAAATGGATCAAAGAACTAAGTATTAAAACAGAAACATTAAATCTCCTGGAAAATAGAATAGGTAAAACTCTTGAAGACATTGGTGTAGGCAAAGACTTTATGAATAAAACTCCAATGGCACAGGAACTATCACAAAGAATCAACAACTGGGATCTTATCTTATTAAAAAGCTTTTGCACAGCAAGAGAAACCACCAACAGACAACCCACAACGTGGGAAAAAATGTTCGCCAGCTGTTCCTCAGACAAAGGATTACTATCGAGAACATACAAAGAACTCAAAAAAACCAGACCTTCCAAATTTAAAGACCCAGTCCAAAAATGGGCATCTGAGATGAATACACACTTCTCAGAGGAAGAAATACAAATGGCAAATAAATATATGAAAAAATGTTCAACCATCAATGGTCATTCGAGAGATGCAAATTAAAAACAACACTGAGATTCCATCTCACCCCAGAAAGAATGGCTATTATCAAGAAGTCAACTAATAACAAATGCTGGAGGGGCTGTGGGGAAAAAGGAACCCTTCTTCACTGTTGGTGGGAGTGTCAACTGGTGCAGCCACTGTGGAAATCAGTGTGGAGATTCCTCAAAAAACTAGGATTGGAGGTCCCATTTGACCCAGCTATTCCCCTTCTGGGTATCTTCCCAGAAGAGTTAAAAACATTGTACCACAGCGATATATGTGGATCCATGTTTATAGCAACACAATTTGTAATAGCTAGATCATGGAAACAACCCAAATGCCCATTAACCGAGGAATGGATAAAAAAGATGTGGTATTTTTATACAACGGAGTACTACTCAGCCATAAAGAAAGATAAACTGGAAACTTTTATAGGTAAATGGATGCAACTCGAGAAAATACTCACAAGCGAAATAAACAGGACACACATTTGTAAACATCGCATTGTCTCCCTAGAATGAAAATGCAATTTCACTATGACTATTCCATTCCTTAGTCTTCTATTTTTATCTAGCTTTTACATGGCTTAATCTTATACTGAGTAATGTTTTCCCCAAAAGGTATCTGTACATTCTCTAATGCTTGAGTTTGTTAATACATGAGAATGTTTAAAAAGTAAATAAATAAATAAATAAATGGTCCTGGGTAAACTGGCTTTCTACATGCCAAAGATTAAACCTAGACCTGTATCTCTCACCATGCACTAAACTAAAATCAAAATGAATCCAAGGGGCTGGTGAGATAGCTCAGCGGCATAAGTGCCTCCCTGGCAAGCACAAGGTCCCAAATTTGACTCCCGGAACCCACATACAAAAAAAAGGGCCAGTGATATCGCTCAGCGGCATGGGCGCCTGCTGGCGTGTGAGGTCCTGAGTTCGACCCCCGGTACCCACCAAAAAAAAAAAAAGAATCCAAGATCTAAATATTAAAACAGAAGCACTAAATCTGTTGGAAGAGAGAATAGGTAAAACTCTAGAAAACATAGGTGTAGGCAAAGACTTTATGAACAAAACCCCGATTGCACAAGAGATATCACAAAGATTCCACAACTGGCATCTCATCATTAAAAAGCTATTGTATAGCAAAAGAAACCATCAATAGAGTAAAGAGACAACCTACAGAGTGGGAAAACACTTTTTCCAGCTCTTCCTCAGACAAAGGACTACTATCTAGAATATATAAAGAACTCAAACAAATCAGACCCCCCAAATTTAAAGACCTGATCTAAAACTGGGCATCTGAAATGAATAGGCACTTCTCAGATGAAGCAATACAAACTACAAACAAATATATGAAATAATGTTCAACATCACTGGTCATTTGAGAGATGAAAATTAAAACAACACTGAGATTCTGGCTCACTCCAGAAAGAATGACTGTTATCAAAAAACCAACCAATAACAAATGCTGTCAGAGCTGTGGGGGAAAAGGAACCCTTCTCCGCTGTTGGTGAGAGTGTAGACTGGTGCAACCACTGTGGAAATTGTGTGACGATTTCTCAAAACCCTGAAACTAGAGATTCTATTTGACCCAGCTATTCCCCTTCTTGGTATCTTCCTGAAAGAACTGAAAGCATATCACAGCAATATATTCACATCCATGTTTATCACAGCACAATTTGCAATAGCTAAATCTTGGAAACAGCTGAAATGGCCATCAGTGGATGAATGGCTAGATGTGTTTTTTTTTTAATACAATGGAGTACTACTCTGCCATAAAGAAAGATAAACTTCAGACATTTCTAGGTAAATGGATGTACCTTGAGACCATATTCTTAAGTGAAATAAATCAGATACACATGTTTAAATATTGCAGATTCTCTGGAGTGAGAAACTGAAAGGGTAAATAAGGACCAAAATCTTATAGATACTGGGCAACAGGAAGAAAATGTTCAAATGGGAAGGGGAACAAGGAAGGGGTGAGGGGGAAAGGAAGGAAGGGAAAAGAAAAAAAAAAATAGAAGGGAAAAAATGGAAACAAAGCTTTTTGTTGAAGAGGGGTTGAAGGGAGAGGAAGAACTTTGGGAAAAAAGAATAATCAAGATATATTATGTATAGGTACAAATTCCCTATGATGAATGTGGACATTATGTATATCAAAAGTGTACCAATATAATTAATTTTTAAAAAAAGGAATAGAGTACACAACATTAGGAAGAAATAAGATTTGAGGTACAGGGACATTCAAGATACGCAAAGTATAACTGGAAATAGGGATGCCTCTAGAAATCTATTAAGAATTTCTTGCTATATTACTGATTCTGCATGGATCCATTATCTCTAAGTGGAATTTTAAATTTGGTATACAGAGCTGAACTCCCAGGATTTACAAATTTCCTAAAACTTTTGCATACATTTTTCCCCAAGAAGTTCTCATAAGATTCAGAATGGTTATGACCCCAAAACATTACTTCTTTTTTAATGAATCAGAGTGACTTTTAAAATAGAAATAGGGGCCGGTGATAAGGCTCAGCAGCAGAAGCGCCTGCCTGGCAAGTGCGAGGTCCTGAGTTCGACTCCCAGTACCCACATTAAAAAAAAAAATGCAAATAGGAGCACCCTATTGGTCTTGCCTTTCAGTATTGGAACCCCATTGTCTATCACGACAAACAAGGCCTCTTTATGATGTATCTCTTAGAATAATCTCTCATCACTATCTACTCCATGTCCTTATCTAAGTCTTCTCCCTTATATAACTAGTGTCTGTCCACAGTTATGACACTCAGACATCATGCACACTTGTCTTTGGGGCCTTTTTACATGCTTCATCTCTATATGAAATCACTCATTTATACCTGCTTTCTAAACTGGTCCTCCAAGGCTGAGGGATTATAATAGGGAATTATTTCCTATTCTCTTCAGGTAGAATTAAGTGTTCCTTTTTATTTTTATCTATGTCATTCTATGTGTACCACTATAGAAACTCTTATCAAACACTATATAATTACCTATACAATTAATTTGCTAATCTTTCACACTACATTATAAGTTTTTGAGCAATATTTTCTGTCTCCAGATTCCTAGTGTTTGGCACTCACACACTCATACTTCCTGAAAAAATCCTAACACATTCTCTTTGTGACACACTGTAAACCATTCTAAGTTCAATTCAGATGTGCCTTGACTAAGATGGGGTTATTTCTTGATGAAAACTTGTTTGAAAGGACTGCAAATATTATTAAATAAAACACACATTTAAATACACTTAACTGCCGGGAGTGCTGATTGTACTGTGTTGTACAGTACTGCAGTTTTATGTTGTTATATATCACACTACTGCATGTAAGAGCTATGCAAATAAAAGCAAAGTCATCAAGTTGGAGTTTCCTTTGGTCACTTCTTTGTTCTGAATATTGTAATGTACATACTATACACAATTCCTCATTTATTAACTAATTTAGTTAATGATCTAGTCGCAGGAACAGAACTTGGTTGTTAAACAAAGGATGCCTGTAACCTATTGTATTTCAAGCACATTCACTAAACATGTTGTACAAATAAACATAGCATTCATGAAAAGATAAATGTCTTCAAAATATGTATTATTTCTATAATGTCTGATATTGGGGAAAAATAAGCTACCTGATATTTTGTCATATATGAGGTTGCTTATTTTACTGGGCTCACTTCTAAGGACTATTTGCTTCCAATAGTTCCTCAGGTAATAACTGATTCATTTGGAGGTACATTAAATTCTCAGATATAAACAAACTCTTTAGAAGTGATGTTATCTTTGAAACTTTTCAATATGTAGAAATGTCTCATATGATATGGGTGCACATATTTTCTCAAGTGTTATATATACACTTCTGAAACACTGGAAACAATTGAACAATTAATGATAACTGTTATTCTTGGCTCTGTGATTGTTTCATGTGTTTAATTTTTGTCTTAGACTCCTGGCTAGTAAGCTCCTTTACTACATACTTTATACATCTTTCTATCCTCCAAGATATTTACTGCAGATAGAGCAATGGCTCCATTAATGCCAGTTTTTCACTGTCAAGGATATTAGATATTTCTAATGATTTTTACAGAGTTAAGCAGGTTCCTGGTTCTGTGATATCTTATTAATAGAATTTTAGTTTCATCAGTCCCTTGCAATAACCTGCAGAAGCTCCTTCATTTATGAGCCCAAACTGCACATTCAAAACACAGCTTTCAGCAATATCAAGTGTGTAATCAACATAACCTTGAAAAATTCATGGAACCTGCTATGATGCCAGGAAAGGGCATATGAGGAAATATAAGAATAGACACTTTACTGATTTGCTAAAGATCCTATTTGAATTGCATTTGTTTTACAATCATGATTATTCATGAGCACTTTCTATATCATTGCTATATCATAAGGTATCCTGGATTTTCTGAATAATTTTCATCCCTGGCTTTTCTGACCTGTGAGGGATCAATATTGCCTGAATCCAGCTGATGTGATTTATTGGTGGCTGCTATATTTTATTTTAAAGGTTACCATAAAGCATATGTTCTTTAGAAAAAACAAATCATTTTCATTGAACTATTTTGATAATATGATGTCTAATACAGTAAGTCCCCAACTCACGAATGAGTTCTGTTCTGGGAGAAGGTTTGTAAGTTGAATCTATTCATAAATTCAATAAAGTGAGTCTTACACATCTTTGACACAAATATACAATGTAAAGCATATAAAAACCAAATACACACAGGAAAGTACTTGCAAATAAACTATTTTTACTTTTAAGCTCAGTAAGCATACAGCAGCACAGTACAACTGTGATAATGTCCAGCAGACACATGAGCTACATCCCCAATTTGTTCCCAACTATGAATGTTACTAATGCGAGGTCCATTTGTACCTGTGAAAGTCTGCAACTCGAATGTTTGTAAGTAGCGGACTTGCTGTATAGATATTCTTCATTTAAAAACCTACCAGGTTAACAACTGTTCAGGTTTAAGACCAAGGTGCACTGTTCGGACTTATGACTGATCTTTTTTTTGGTACAGTTTTGTACATCTTGTTGCCCCAATGTCTTATTTTTGTACAGTATACCTCGTTTATATAGTAATTTCTGCTGACTGTACTGTGGTTTTATATTGTTATACATTACAATACTGCATGTAAGAGTTACGCAAATAAAAGCAAATCATCACGCTGGAGATTCCTTCAACCATTTCTTTGTTCTGAATACTACAATGTACATACTATCTACAATTCTCATTTAGTGACCAATCCGCTGAATGACATAGTAGCTGGGACGGAACTCAGTCATTAAATAAGTGTCTGTACTATCTTTTTTCCACCAACAGGATTTAAGTTTCAAAACAGGAATGACTTCATCTGTTTTTGATCACTTGAATTCCAGTTATTTACAACAATGTCTGATTTTATTTATTTATTTATTTATTTATTTATTTATTTATTTATTTATTTATTGTCTTTTTGAGACAGGGTCTCACTATACAGTTCAGGCTGGCCTTGAACTCACTTTGTAGCCCAGGCTGGCCTCAAACTCGCAGTGATCCTCCTGCCTCAGCCTCCTAAGTGCTGGGATTACAGGTGTGCACCTCCATGCCTGGCCAATGTCTGATATAAGTATTCAACAGTACGAGGGTGATCAAAATATACGGCAAATGTTGAAATTCTAAAAATTTTTATTACAGTAAGATACATTGCCATTAATCCCCAACATACTTCCCCGTGCTTTGAGCATACTCACTGTTCTTACCACTTTCTTTTTTTTTTTTTTTTGTGGGTACCGGGGGGTCGACCTCAGGACCTCGCGCGCCAACAGGCACCCGTGCCGCTGAGCGATATCACCGGCCCCTTTTTCGTATGTGGGATCCGGGAGTCGAACTCGGGCCCTCGCGCTTGCAAGGCAGGCGCTTATGCCGCTGAGCCATCTCACCGGCCCTCTTACCACTTTCTGATGCAGTTCTGAAAGTTCTCTTTTGTGTCTTTATGACATGTAATAAAAAAAAAAAAAAACATGGTGAGTGCTGCTGCTGAGTCCCATCCAATAGAAAGGTTCATAAAAATGTAACTGTGGCCATGTGTGGGGGTGCACACCTGTAAATCCAGCACTTGGGAGGCTGAGGCAGGAGGATCGCCACAAGTTCAAGGCCAGCCTGGGCTATATAGTGAGTTTAAGGCCAGCCTGAACTACAGAGCAAGAACCTGTCTCAAGAAAAACCCAAAAAACAAAAGACAAATAAATAAATAAATAAATAAATAACTGTCTGTCCATAACCACCTTCACAAGATCTGACACCATGCAATTTCTGGATCTTCACCAAAGTCAAAATAACCACAGAAAGTAATGCTTTGAATCAATTCAAGATAGCATGGTAACCACGACAATGCAATTAAAGACACTCACAAGAAAGGATTTCTAGAACTGCTTCAGAAAGTGGTAAGAATGATAGGTTAAGTATTCAAAGGGAGGGGAGGGGCCGGTGAGATGCCTCAGCAGCGTAAGCGCCTGCCTGGCAAGTGCCAGGGCCCAAGTTCAATTCCCAGAACGTTCGAAAAAAGGGCCGGTGATATCGCTCAGTGGCATGGGCGCCTGCTGGTGCGCGAGGTCCTGAGGTCAACCCCCAGTACCCACAAAAAAAAAAAAAAAAAAAAAAGGTGAGGGGAGTATGCTGAAGAGGATTAATTGCAATGTGTCTTTTACTGTAATTGTTTTTAAAAATTTAAACATTCACTGTTGTCTTAGTCATTCTCCTTGAGCTAAGACAAAATAACTACACCTGTAACTTAAAGGGGGAGAAGTTTATTTGGGTTCATGGTTAGTCCATAGTTGGCCAGTTGCAGGGCAGAAATATGGCAGATGGGTATAACAGAGGAAAGCTGCTCATGTCATGGTGGCCCAGAAGCAAAGAAAAAAGCAAGGAGCTAGGAAAGAAGATATATCCTTCCAGGTTAACCCCAGTGACCTGCTTCTTCCAACCAAACTCCACCTACGAACTGCGTCAGCTATATCGCCCCCATGAGTCAACCACCTCCCAAAAGCCCTGCCTATGAGCACATGAGGCCTTTAAGGGACATTCTTGATCTAAAACATAACATCCTGTCCCTGGCTCTGAAAAGACTCCAGTGGATCTCATTATGCAACATGAATTAGATCCATCTTAAAGAGCTGCCATGGGCCGGTGAGATGGCTGGGCCGGTGAGATGGCTGAGTGGCGTAAGTGCCTGCCTTGCAAGCGTGAGGGCCCGAGTTCGACTCCCGGAACCCACATACGAAAAAGGGGCCGGTGATAACGCTCAGCGGCACGGGTACCTGTCGGCGCGCGAGGTCCTGAGGTCGACCCCCCGGTACCCAAAAAAAAAAAAAAAAAAAAAAAAAAAGAGCTGCCAGTTTCAGCATTGCTGAAAAGTCCAAGTCCAAAGTTTGTTTTGAGACTCAAGGCAAACTCTTAGCTGTGAGCCCCTACCAAAATCAAAACGAAAGTTAAACACTGGTGACATAAAACGACACTGGATAAACATTCCAATTCCAAAAGGGAGGAATGGGGGATAAAAAGGAATGGGCCGGTGAGACGGCTCAGCGGCTTAAGCGCCTGCCTTGCAAGCGCGAAGGCCCGAGTTCGACTCCCGGAACCCACATACGAAAAAAGGGGCCGGTGATATCGCTCAGCGGCACGGGTGCCTGTTGGCGCGTGAGGTCCTGAGGTCGTCCCCCCGGTACCCACAAAAAAAAAAAAAAAAGGAATAGGACCAAAGCAAGACTGAAAACGAGTAGGGCAAATATTAAATCCTATACCTTTGCCACCAGCACCCAAGGTACACTGTGATGAGATGTGAACAACAAACAGCTTGTGCAAACCTGCTCCTATGGCATTGGCAGTGGCAGCCCTCATGGCCTCTCTCTTGGCGTAGCTTTGCCCACTGCCTACAGCTTTCTTCAGATGTTCCATGTTCCTGGCTTCTCCAACTTCCTGGGGTCTCTACTGCACTTCTGCTTCACTCTCATAACTTCACATACTGTCTTCTCAAGGGCACACTGCTCAGCCTATTAGGCCTCCTGAAATCTGGGTAGAACCCTCCTTGACCCCGTAACTCTTGCATTCCATATGCCTGTAAAACCAGCACCACCTGGATGATGCCAAAGTCTGCCACCAGCTCAAGCAGTAGTCAGGCTGCCTTGGATCATGGTTACTGAGGCCTTTGAGTGCCTGAATGGCTGAGCACTGTGAACTGAAGCCAGGGGAACCAATTTCCTAGGCTGCCCTTCTGGAGCTGGGTGCCCTGGGGCTCTCTTCTCAAGCTTAAGTCTTTCAAAGCAGTTTACTTTTACCCTTTTACACCGAAAGTCAGTGAAAGGTAGTGTCTTGCTGATTCCTGAGACGCCCTTAAGGTATGTTTCCTATTGTCCTGATGCAAAGTACTTGGTTTCTTTTTAATGCTAATTTTTTTAAGCAACCAAGCTCTCTGCTCCAACTTTGCAGGTACTTCCTTTCTGAGTAAAATGAAACTTTTCAAATGGGTTTTTTGCTCTTGGCTTTCAGGATAAACCTAGCTATATGCTGCCAGCAATACCCATGCTACAGCCTGAATACTAGTCTGCCTTGAAATTTCTTCTGCCAGATTGTTCGTCCACTGACCTTAATCTCAGTCTCCCACAAAGTCTCAGGACATGGGCAAAACACAAAGTTTCTGCCAGATAGTAACACACATGGTTTCGAGTCCAATTGTCAGTGGAGTCCTTCTTCCCTACTGAAACCTCCTAAATCTGGCTTTTACTATCTTCATTTCTAACAGCATCCTGGTCTTCTGAATTCTGACCAGAATTTCCCATTAAGCTAGGCCTACAGCATTTTATGGCATCTCTAGCTGGCAACTCCAAACACTTCTAAATTACTCCTGCAAACTAGTTCCAAAGGATTTTGAACCACATGGTAAGGTAGTCACAGCAACAACCCCACTTCTCTGGTATCAAAAGCTGTTTTAGTCACTTTTCATCACTAGGACACAATACCCAACACCCTAAACTTAAAGAAGAGGTTTATTTTGGCTCATGGTTACAGTCCACACTTAGCCAGCTCCAGGGAAGAAACAGCATGGCAGAGGGACACAGTGGAAGAAAGCTGCTTACATCATGGCACCCAAGAAGCAGAGTGAAAAGAAGCTGGGAAAAGAGATATTTCTTTCTAGGTTATGCCCCAGCAACTCCTTACTTCCAACCAGATTCCACTTCCTAAAAGCAAATCACCTATGTCACCCCAATTATTCAATTGGCCACAACTATAAACCAGGCGTGGTGGCATATGCCTGTAATTCCAGTACTCAGAGGCTGAGGCAGGAGAATCACTACAAGTTCAAAGCCAGCCTGAGCTATATGCTGAGACCCTGTCTCCAAAAACAAAAACAAAACAAAAAAAACCAACAACAACAACAACAAAAACAAAAAACAAAAAAGAAGAAGAAATTGGCTACAACTGGTACAGAGGTTCAGAAAGGTGTATTAAGGTAACAATTACCCTAAACTTCAAACTAACAAATCCGCATGGAGTGAAAAAGCTCTCTGCAGAGTAATGTGCATGGGGTTAATGAATGCTTTGTTGATGACTGTAGGGTGTCTTCCTATTTTTAAAAAATGGATTTGTATATTTTGGCAAGGATATGTAAGTTATGGCATGTAAGTTATGTAAAGAACTGTAGCTTATCTAAGATAATATTAAACGGATCACAGGGACTTATGAAAACATGGAGCAGATATGGAATTATTTTTATATAGATACAAACTGACAGATGACAGTTAATAAATAACTGTTAAGTTACTCAAACCTTCCTGTGTATAGGCCCATACTAAGTACTTCGCATTCATTATCTCGATGAATTCAAAATGCCCTTTATATGAAATGGGTACCACTATAATATTCATTGTTCAGAGAAGGGCTGCCTTGGAGATATTAAGAAACCTGACAAGTCACACGATTTGAAATTGGAACTAACTTCAATATTACTTCAGTACTTTTACACAGCTCCTTTTTTAGACACAACTTTATGACTCTCTGAGAGTTCGCAGCCCACAACCAGTTGGGTGTGAAAAACAAAAGCCAGTGTGGCTTTTCCTAAGCCTTCCCGTGCGAAGGGGTCCCCAGGAGAATGTCAACAAGCCCAACCCTTCCTCGCAGGGCTGGGCAGTGGCTGGCTGGGGCCTCCGAGGGACGCCGGCTCTAGTTCGCCCAGCTAGGGCACCCGCATCCCTCCTCGCCCTTCCCCCTCCCGGTTCTCCCAGTCTTCGGCCCTTCTCCCTCCTCTACCCTCCCCCCGTCCAGCGCACCCACTTCCCCCTGGTCCTCACCGCACCCCCGGCCCTCATTCAGCCGCGGCCTGGATCCGCACACCCTACTCACCTGCCGTCCGGCGGTCCCGGCCTCGGCGTGTCAGCCGAAGGACCCGCGGCGCAGTCCGCGCTGAGCCCAGAGGCCCGGCGGCTGCGTCTCCGCGGCCGGGGCTGCTTCGGTGCCGCCGGCTCTGGCTCCATGTCGTAGAAAAGGGGGAGGAGCGGTGGCCGAGTGCCCGGGAGACCGACACGGTTGGGCACGGTGCCCGCCAGCTCCTGTGAGGCAGCAAGTGCCTGCTAACAGGGAGCCGCCGCCACCATCATCCGGGGATTTGAAAATGGCGGCTGTGCAGGAATCAGCCAATCAGAGAGCAGGCAGCGGTTGCTAGGAGACACAAAGTCCTGCCCCTTCCCCCTACAGAAATAAAGATCCATGAGAAAGGGAGAGAAAATAACAGAGTGGGAATTAGGAAATTTGGTTTTAATTCTGACCCCATCCTGGAATCCAAGGAGTTACACCTCTTTCACTGCTTATTAGGACTCTCACTGCAGGCGAAGGCAATGGACTGGAAGTATTTTAGGTCACCAGATCTTACTTAGCATTTGGAGAGAAGAGAGGATAAAAGAAATGACCTGAACTGAGGTTTGGTTATTGGCCATGTACACTCTAAATTGTTCATGTGATCATGGAACTGTATTCTCAGGGCTGTTTTCAGGAAATCAGTGAAAGCTAGTTATTAGACCTCCTGTCTTCCAATAAGTCGGATACAGTCTCTCTGCAGGTCCTAGAAGCTCCTTTTGATGGTGTAATCAGAGGTGGTCAATCCTTCCGGAGCTTGTAATAATCTCTGTCAGTATTACAGGATGTTGATGTGGGGAGCCAGTGAAAAGTACTTTCCAGTGATCAGAACATTGTTATTTTAGGCATTCACTTGGGAACATGGTTTTCTTCAAGTATTCACAGGTACTTATTAAAGTCCTACAGTAATATTCTAGACCCTGTGCTAGATACTGTATTAGTGCAGGAATCGGAGATAGAAAACAAATTTTAACCAAAAAATTGGGGGCACCATAGATAGAAGCAGAATAAAAGAAACTGGGCTATATATTGAGAGGTGATCATTCAAGACCTAGAAAAGGCACCAGGGATATAGCTCAGTGGCACAGTCTGGCAAGTGTGAGGTTGTGAGTTCGATTCTTGGTACCAAAACAAAACAAAAGACCTGGAAAAGGTGATGAAATCTCTTGATCCTTCAAGAAATCAACTGTTTGATGGTTGAATGTCCATGTCACCAAATGCATTGCTTTACTCTGCCAAGGACAGTACTGGATACATGATATATTCTCTGAATCCTTAATATAGTACTTGGGATTTTAAGACATTGGTTAAATTTCAGTTTTCATATATGTATATGGTCAGGCACTAGATCTCCCTTCCTGAGAAAATATTGTTAACTTTATTGGACCTAAGTGTTATGCAAATTTCTTCAACCATAGACTAATGACCATATATTTAGAAATATTCTCTTGCAGTTCTAAAACTTTTACCTATCTGCAATGACATCAACCATTATGCAGTTCGATATTAAATATATTCAACAACCAGTATACAAATATAAATTAATATGTAAAACAATAACTCCAAATCTGTTTTCTTATATCAACTGGATAAATCAAACTATTTTTGCAAAACTGCTTACCAAGTAATATATATTATAGTGCAAAGCATTTATCAAATCAGTCTAATATTCTTACAATTATTTGTTCATTTTGATGAATTGTTTTGCCACCATTATCACTAGATAAATGTGCAAGCTCACATAGAGAACTGCAAAAAATTTGTAGTGACTTTCCCATCAGGGAACTAGTAGTTTAATAAGAAGGGAATTTCTCTTTATATAAATAATATTTTTCTTTTTGGTCTCAATCCTCTCAACTTCTGAGTAACTCACAGAAATGTGTATACATATGTAATATTATAATAATTTATTTTTTTTGGTGGGTACTGGGGGTCGACCTTAGGACCTCACGCACCAGCAGGTGCCCATGCTGCTGAGCGATATCACCGGCCCTTTTTTCGTATGTGGGTTCTGGGAGTCGAACTCGGGCTCTTGCGTTTGCCAGGCAGGCACTTACACCACTGAGCCATCTCACCGGCCCCTATAATAATTTTTAAAATTTGAAAAATATAGTATATTATCAAGTTATAAAACTATTTTTTAGACTAGCTTTTGGTTGGGTTAAACTTATTTGCTCCTACCAAATGAAAGATGCTGTAGTCCAATAGTTAAGTATGTAGGCTCTGTTGCTAGATTATAGTGTCTTATAACTACTGAAATAACTTGCCTTTCCATCAATTTCCATATCTATCAGGAATGTGTATTAGGTGGGTAATAATTATAATTATAGTACTTCAATGAATTAATATACCTTTAGAAGAATTGCTGGCATAGAATCAGAGCTGTACTGCCCTAGCTTCTATTTTCCATGAATAAAATTCATGTTGTTACTAGTGGAAGGTAGGAATTGGGTGGGTATCTAAAAATTCATCCATAAAATGGAGATGGAATCTGATGCTAAAGGTGAAAGCCACAGCTCCTATATAGTCATGGGATGGTGTCATAAGACCCTGCAAGTAGAAGTGGAGATTAAAGGACTGGGAGGTCAGAACCTGGCATTTGTCATGGGGCTACCGGTCCTGCAATGCCCAGGGAGGTGCATAAGAGTGGTAGCTGATGTGAACAAGTCAAAGCACCTGGCTGGTATGTCCCAGTGGTGCCTCCAGGACTGCCTAGGCCTGGGGTGGGTGGTCAGGCAAGACACTAGCTGATCCTCTGGGATGCCCAAGGGAAGCCACCAAGGGCCCAGGAGGCTGGACTTTCACGGCTAACTCGGACAGACAGGCACTAAGCCAGATTTCTTTTGGGTTTTGTTTCATTTTGTTTATTTGTAGTTTTGGCTTGTGGGACAGAGCAGGGGAGGCTCCATGGGTAGGCAGCGATGGGGCAATGTGGGAAAAACTTGGGTGCTCAGAACAGGTCTTTCTTTTCTTTCTTTCTTTCTTTCTTTCTTTCTTTCTTTCTTTCTTTCTTTCTTTCTTTCTTTCTTTCTTTCTTTCTTTCTTTCTTTCTTTCTTTCTTTCTTTCTTTCTTTCTAAATGTGGGTACCAGGAGTCAACCTCAGGACCTCGCACTTGCACTGCTGAGCAATATCACCAGCCCCATTTTTCCTTTATGTGAGTAGCGGGAGTCGAACTTGGGTGCTTGTGCTTGCCAGGCAGGCGCTTATGCCGCTGAGCTATCTCACCAGCCCAAGAACAGGTATTTCATATTAACTTTTATGAAAGTACTTCACTTTTTCTGTCATGTATAGCATATGGTATGTACCAGCTGTACATAACAGGTTTTATAGAGAAAATTTGTGCAATTTCTTCTCCTTCTGTTCTGCCATTCTCCGCAATTTGACTTGCCACTCTTCATCTTAAATACTTCAGTTTCTTTCATCAAACCATCAGTCTCATATTTTTCAGAAAAATCAGAATTAGAAGAATGCTTTTAAAGATATTGGACCTATAATCTTTCTTATATTGACAATGGGAAAATTATTTTTATGGTAAAATTATACCTCAAGGAAAAATTTCAGGAAAAATAATCTATAAGAAGTAGGCCCAATAAGCCAGGATATTTGATATCAGGTTTGTTATCTTTTAAATCTAGATTCTTTTTTTCTGAGACAGGGTCTTGCTATGTAGTGCAGGCTGGCCTTGAACTCAGTTATGTAGCCCAGGCTGGCCTCGAACTTGCAGCGATCCTCCTGCCTCAGCCTCCTGAGTATTGGGATTACAGGCATGTGTCACCATGCCTCGCTGGTTTATTATCTTTTAGAATATATCACCGTGGTGGAGGAGTTTGGTTCACTTTTCCCTATTTATCTATCTATCTATCTATCTATCTATCTATCTATCTATCTATCTAATCTATCTATCCTTCTATCATCTCTCTGCTATAATTTGGATCTTAAGTATTTCCCAAAGTTTCATGTGCTAAAATTTTGGTCCCCATCAGGAGCTATTGGGAAGTGGTGGAAACTTTATGCAATGGGGTCTGTGGGGGGGGGGTCTGTGGGTCATTAGAGGTGTGCCCTTGAGAGGGATAGTGGGACCCCAGCTCTTTTCTCTTCCTCTCATTTTTGCTTTCCAGCTGTAAACTGGTTTGCTCCACCACATGCTGCAGCCATGATGTGCTGCTGCAAGCCCAAAGGTATGAACCAATTGATCATGGACTGAAACGTTGAAAACTGTGAGCCCAAACAAACCTTTCTTTTCTATAAACTGATTATCTCAGATATTTTTACAGTAACAGAAAACTAATTGTGTATCATGTATGATTTATTTACTGTATTGGGGTTGTTCAGATATTCCAATGAGGAAAGGAGAAAATTCCAAGATTGGAGTGTTAGGTATTAGGTTTAGAGAAGAATCAAAGTTGAAGAGAAAAATGTACAGCCAAGAAGGCACTAATAATCAGAAGTAGACTGAGACTACTGTGCTTAGACTGTCTCACTAAGAGGTCATAGGAAATTTAAAAGGTTGAATTATGTTCTTAATGGGAAGGAAGGATGGACAAGGAAAAAGAGAAGGATTGGGATACAATGAGGAGGGAAAGATAATGGACAGAAATTTCCACTGTGGCATCCAGGGATGCCAACGAAGAATTATCAAAGAGAACTTCAAAAATCTCAGAACATCAATCAGAATTGCTTCTCAGTTGAAGAGTTTTTTAAAAATAAAGTATGTTATAAGGATTTGTTTCTTAGCCAATGAATTAACTGGCCCATTTACTTGAAAACAGTTAAAGAAACTTTGAAAAAAAAGGAAACACTACTATTAAACACCACACTTTTATCATTTAGAAAATTTTTCACTCTTTTAAGGACCTAAAGATAGCTACTAAGTGTGACCAAATACATATACATATACATATACATATACATATACATATACATATTCTTTTTGTTAGCATGTTTGCAGTACATAATGATTGCATTCATCATGGGTAGTTGGTACATGTAAATAACACATCTTTTTTTCTTTTGAGACAGGGTCTCACCATGTAGTCCAAGCTGGCCTCAAACTTACTATGTAAGTAGCCCAGCTGGCCTCGAACTTCTGGCAATCCTCCTGCCTCAGCCTCCAAGTGCTGGGATTACAGGCACGTGCCACCATAACACACCTTAATTCCTTTTTAAGCCTCTTTTGCTCCACAACCCCCCCCCACTCTCCACCTCAGGGATCCATTCCCTTTTGAAAAAGATCTTTCTCCCTGTTTTCTATTACCTATTTTGTATTTTGCTCTTCAATTTATTTATATTTGGAGTTATTCATGTAAGAAAAACTGTGCAATATTTAACCTTGTGTGTTCATTTTTTCAATTTTTTATTGATACATGTTTGTAGTACATAGTGATTACACTCATTATGGGGATCTGGTACATATACATGACATTTTAATAATTTTTAACCCCATTCCCCTCCCATCTCTTGGACTCCTTCATATATATAATATTTTATATATATTATACATATTTATATACATTTACATTTTATAAATATTATATATTTTATAGAATATTTTATATATATTATATATATTTATATATATATAAAACATAATGATATCACATTCCTCAAAGGGACTTGGTGTATGTACACAGCAATTCACAACCCACACCACCACTTCTTTCATCTCATTTTTCTCCCTTTTCTCCCCCTTCCCTCTCTCTTCATTTTGTTCCCACATGCCAAAGAGTCTTCTATTTCCTACTGTGTCTTATTTTATATTTTATTTATATATTATTTATATAGTTATATAGTTTATATATTATTTATATTAAATATAAATAATAATATATTATTTATATTTATATAAGAGAAACCATATAAGAGGTTCACATATAAGAGAAACCATGTGGGGCCGGTGAGATGGCTCAGCGGCTTAAGCGCCTGCCCGGCAAGCGCGAGGACCCGAGTTTGACTCCCGGAACCCACATACGAAAAAGGGGCCGGTGATATCGCTCAGCGGCACAGGCGCCTGCTGGCGCACGAGGTCCTGAGGTCGACCCCCCAGTACCCACAAAAAAAAAAAAAAAAGAGAAACCATGTGATATTAAAGCTTATGTGTCTGCTTTACTTCACTTAATGTTATGGTCTTAAAGTGCATCCATTTTCCTACAAATGACTCAAGTTTATCCTTCTTTATGGAAGAGTCTTACTCCGTTGTGTATACATATCATATTTTCTCTACCCATTAATCTGTTGATGAACATTTAGGCTACTTCCAATATTTAGCTATTGTAAATTGTGCTGCTATAAACATGGGTATGCATGTACCACTCTAATAAGAGACCATTAACACTTTTGGGAAGACACCTAGGAGGAAAAAAGTTGGGTCAAATGAAATCTTGATTTTTAGGGTTTTTTTGAGGAATCTCTATATAAATGTTTATACTGTTTGTAGCAGTTTACACTCCCACAACAATGAAGAATGGATCATTTTTCCCCCGCAGCCTCTTCAGCATTTGTAACTATTATTTGATTTCATGAATGTAGCCATTCTTTCTGGAGTGAGATGGAATCTCAGTTTTCCTTTAATTTTTTGAATGACCAGTGATGTTGAATATTTTTTCATGTATTTACTGGCCATTCGTACTTCTTTATCTGAGAAATATCTATTTATTTTAGATATCCATTTTTTATTGGGTCTTCAAAATTGGGGAGGGTCTTTTTTTAGTTCTTTATATATTATAAATATTAGTCCTTTGATGAGTAGTAGGCAATTTTTTTTTCACATTCTGTAGGTTATCTTTTTACTCTGTTTATGGCTTTTTTTTGCAGTGCAGAAGCTATTAAATTTGGCATGATCCCATTTGTTGAATCTTGGTATTATTTCTTATGCAACTGGGGTTCTGTGCAGACAGTCTTTGGCTACACATATGTCTTCAAGAGTTTCACCTATTTTGTCTATTAGCAGATTGTGTTTCTGTTTTAATATTTAGATCTCTGATCCATTTCGAATTGATTTTAGCGCATTGTGAGAGATAAAGATCTACGCTCACTCTTCAGTATGTGGAAAGTCAGTTTTCCCGATACCATTTGTTGAAGAGGCTACCTTTCCTCCATGAAAGTATTTGGTCCCTTTGTTAAAGATAAGGTAGTTGAGTGTGCCGGGAACTGTTTCTGGATCTTCTATTCTGTTCCATTGATCCATAAGCCTGAGTTGTTTGCCAGTATCATTCTGTTTTTATCACTGTAGCTTTGCAGTATAACTTTGCATCTGGAATTGTGATGCTTTCTACCCTTGCACTTGTTGCCCAGCATCCAGAATTGCTTTTGCTATTGTAGGTCTATTCTGGTTCCATATAAATTTTAGGATTGTTTTCTCTAGTTGATGTATGTTCTTGGTATTTTGATTGGGATTGCATTAAATCTGTATAACAGATTTGGAAACAGCCATTTTGACCGTATTGCTTCTGCATATACAGGAAGAGTGGGTAACTTTCCATTTTCTAATTCCCTCTTCAATCTCCTTTTTCAAAGTACTATAAACCTAAATAAAAATTGTAGAGGTCATCAACTTCCTTGGTAAGTTTGATTCCTAAGTATTTCATTTTTCTTGACGTTATTGTGAAAAATTTTCCCTGGTTCTTTCCCTAGTTTCTCTCTCTCTCTGTGAGTTTATTATTGATAAACTCAAACGCTATTGTTTTTTGAGAGTTGACTTTGTATCCTGCTATGCCACTGAATTTGGTTTTTAATTCAGGAGTCTTTTGGTTGAGTTTTGGGATCTTCCTTGCACAAGATCAAGTCATCTGCAAATAATGGTAATTTAAATTCTTCCTTTCCTCTCTATATTCTTTTTATTTCTTTCTCTTGCCTGATTGCTCTGGCTAATATTTTGAGAAATATATTGAACAGGTGTCATGATAGTGGACATACATGTCTTGTTCCTGATTGTAGAGGGAAAGCTTTCATTAGGACCTGCACTTTTCTGACTTAGTAGTGTTTTTATTACATCTGTAATTTCATTGACTGATACTGGATTATTAAAATTTTTTCTATCTTCTTGGTTCAGCTTTGGTAATTCATATGTATCTAGGAATTTATTCATTTCTTCCAAACTTTCCATTTTATTAGAGTAGAAGTTCTCAAAGTAGTTACCAATGATAATTGGGATTTTGCCAGAATCAATTATGATTTTGCATTTTTCATTTCTAATTGCATGAATTTGCTTCTTTTCTTACCTTATTTTGGTAAGATTGGCTAAGGGTTTTTGCTTTGTTTAATCTTTGAAAGGACTGGCTCTTCAACTCATTGATTCTTTGTATTGCTTTTTTGGTCTCAATTTCATTAATTTCTGCTGTGATCTTTATAATTTCCTTCCTTACACTATCTTTGGATTTGGATTGTTCTTGTTTTTCTAGGACCTTGAGGTGTATCATTAGGTTATTTATTTGTGCTTACTCTGTTTTTCTAATGTGGGTATTCCCCTCTATAAACTTCCCTCTTAGGACTGCTTTCATTGAGTCCCATTGGTTCTGGTATGTTTTACTGGCATTATTGTTTGATTCTAGAAACTGCCTAATTTTTTCCTAAATTTCTTCTGAAACACATTGGTTATTCAATAGAGTATTATTTAATTTCCATGTGATTGCATAGTTTCTCTTGTTTCTTTTGCCATTGATTTCAAGTTTCAGTGCACTATGACCTGATAATATGTATGTAATACTTTTGATTCTTTTGCATTTACTTGTGCATACTTTATGGCCTAGTATGCAATCTATTTTTGAGAAACTCCCAAATGCTACTGAGAAGAATGTGCACTACATTGTTTTTGGGTGGAAGAATCTGTACATGTCTACTTAGTCCATGTGTTCAAAAGTTTTGTTGAGCTCATTTTTTTGATTGTCTATTTCATTTATTTTTTTATTTTTTTATTTTTTTTGGTGGGTACTGGGGGGTCTACCTCAGGACCTCGCGCGCCAGCAGGCGCCCGTGCCGCTGAGCGATATCACCGGCCCCTTTTTCGTATGTGGGATCCGGGAGTCGAACTCGGGCCCTCGCGCTTGCAAGGCAGGCGCTTAAACCGCTGAGCCATCTCACCGGCCCTATTTCATTTATTTTTGACAGTGGGATATTGCAGTCCTTTATTACAATTGTATTGGTGTTTATCTGATTTTGCATGTCCATTACTATTGGTTTTATGAAGTTGGGCACATCAGTGTTTGGTGCACAAACGTTTATAGTTGTTATCTCTTCCTGCTGATGTATTCTACTGACAAATATGTAGTGATCTTCTTTGTCTATTCTGATCAATTTTGTCTTGAAATCAACTTATCGGAAATTAGGATAGCTACTCTAGCCTTTTTCTGGGTTCATGTCGAACGGAATACTGTTTTCCATCATTTGATTTTTAATATGCAAATTTGTTTTTGAATTAAATATGTTTCTTGTATACCACATATCATTGGGTTTTCTTTCTTTACCCATTTTGCCATTCTGTGACTTTAGATTGGGGAGTTGAAATTATTTGCATTGAGCGTTATTACTGATAAGCATTGACTTATTCCTGGCATTGCATTATCATTCTGTTGCTGATTTCCTTATTTCCTTTTTCTTAGCCACACATCTTGCCAGGTATATTAATTCTTTTTTACTTATTTGCATTGTTGGCTTTATTGTCTCTTTCTATGATATACTTGATAATTTTTTGTAGTACTTGTTTGGTGGTCATGAAGTTCTTGATGTGCTTCTTGTCATGGAAATAACTTATTTCTGTATCAATTTTGAAGGAAAGTCTTCCAGGATATGTAAGTTGGAGTCAGAATTTGTTACCTTTTAGTGCTTGAAACACTTCACTTCAAGACTTCCTGGTGTTTACGGTTTTTGTTGCGAAGTCTGCTATAATTTTAATAGGTTTAACTTTACATGTGACTCATTGTCTTTCTGTAAGAGCATTTAAGATTTTTATCCCTATGGATGACCTCTGGAACTTTGAGTGGAATGTGGCATAGAGTAATTCTCTATTTGTTGTGGCCATTTGGTGTTCCATATGCCTCATTCATCTGTTTTCCACCATTCTTTCAGTGAGCAGGTATTTTATGCCATTTCTGTTGTCTTATTTTTCACTTATTCCAATTACTCTTAGATTAGCCTTCATTACATCATCTAGAAGATGTTTGATACATTTTTCATGTTCTCTTGTTGATTTCAAGGTGTCTTTGTGTAGCTGGTCTTTGAAAGCCTCATTGCCTTCTATTTCTGTAACTACTCTTTTTTTTTTTTTTTTTTTTTGAGGCAGGGTCTCGCTGTGTATTGCAGGTTGGCCTTAAACTCACTTATGTAACCTAGGCTGGCCTTGAATTCATGGCAATCCTCCTGCCTCAGCCTCCCAATGTCTTCTATTTCTGAATTCTGTCCTCACAGTTGTAGCTTCTGCTGCCCATTCTTTCAATATAATTTTAATCTCCTGTACTTCTGATTGTAACATTTTCATAGACTGTAATTCTTTGCTAAACAGGTAATTCATGATATATATATATATATATATATATATTTGTTTTTTTTTTAATCTGTTTTCTAATCTCTTATGTTATCTTTTGGGTAATTCTGCTGTGTGATACTCTCCTGTTTGATTCTACTCCCATTGGCTTTGATCGAGTTGTGAGTTTTGGGATGTATTTTGTTGCCTAGTCTTTTATTGTTTTTATTTGTTTGGGGTGTGTGTGTGTGTGTGCACGTGTGTGTGCATGAGGTTTGTGCATGCATATAATGTAGACTTTGCAGCTTGTATAGAGATCTCTTTACTGACTTGCTTTGCAATGATGTACTTTGGGCATAGCTAACTACAGTCCTTTGCCTCTGTCCCAAGATCTCATCACCTCATTTAATTTGGCAAGGGAGGATGCAGTGTATGGGTCCAATCCTGAGTTCTCTGGAAATGTACCCTAATATTGTTAATGTCACTAGAATACTCTAATTTTTGTGGGTCAAACCAGCTATTGACCCACAGCTGAAATTCACTAAATACCACAGATATATCTCTGCAAATGGTAGAAAAAATTCAACAGTAATTTTATAAAATCAACTATCTAAAGGCCAATAAAACTGTTATTATTGTTATTATTAAAGATATAGGGGGAGGAAACAGGATTGCAAGAAGAAAAAATTGAAAACCATAAACTATATTTATATTCTATGAGAAGGAAGAGTGAGAAGTGGGCAATGTCTTAGTTACTTTTTCATTGCTGTAACAAAATACTCAGCACCTACAATTTAAGGGGGAAAGGTTTATTTCAACTCACAGTTTGTAGCAGTTTCAGTTCATAGTTGGCTGGCTTCAAGGCAGTGTGTCATGGCAGAGGGACATAGCAGAGGAGAAACAGTCCACGGCATGGTAGGCAGGAGGTAGCAAAGCAGTAGCAACAGCAGCAGCAGTAAGCCTACCTTTATATTCCATCCTAACTAGAAGCCTATTTGTTGGTGCCACCCATACCAGAGTGGGCCTTCCCATTATACACACTCATAACAATGCTAAACCAATCAGTGGACTGAATTATCACACACTTATTCCATTTGACAGACCCTAGATCCAGCCACCTTCTGAAAGCCTCATCTATGAGCTCATGAGGCTTTGGGGGGGACATCAAAATATAAGCCATAGCATTCCACTACTGGCCTCCAAAATATACACGCATATCCCTTTATGCAAAAGGCATTTAGTCATCTCTAAGAGTTGCCAAAGTCCTTATGGTTTCCACATTGGTGAAAAGTCCAAGTCCAAAGACTACTCTGAGATTTGAGGGAAACTCTTAGCTATGAGCCCCTGTACAAATGAAAAGAAAGTTAATCACCTCCAACATACAGTGGCATAACAAAAACATTACCATTCCACAAGAAACAAATAGGAGGATAAAAAGGATTAGGACAAAAGCAAGAACAACATATAGCAGGGCAAACACTAAATCTCACAGTTTCATGTTTAGCATCTGTGGCAATCTGCAGCAAGATGTTAACTCCACAGTTAGGTGTGTGGTGCCACCCCTACAGCAATGTCAGTGGTTCCAGCTCTCACAGCTTGTCTCTTGGACTGGCTTTGCACATTCCTTGCAGCTTTACTCAAGACAATCCACATTCCAGGCTTCTCCAACATTCTGGGGTCTCCACTGCACCTTTGGCTTCACACACACAGCTTCATACACTGCCCTCTCAGGGGCACACTGTCTGGCCTCCTAGGCCTTCTTCTAAAATCTGGGTGGAAGCCTTCCTGACTTGAAACTCTTCTAAAACCAGCACCTCGTGGATGATTCCAAGGTCTGCCACCAGCTTGAACAGTAGCCAGGCTTCCTTCTCTCCTGGGTGTAGGGGCCAAGTGACTGGATTGCTGAGTGCTGTGAATCCAATCCCGAGGAACAAATTCTTTAGGCCACCACCATTCTAGAACATGGTGCTCTGAGGTTTTCTTCTCAAAGCAAAGTATTTCACTTACGCAATTTTGAGGCTGCAAAGGGTGGAATCCTGCTGGTTCTTGTGATGCCCTCAGGCTATCTTTTCTATAGTCCAGTTTAAAAATATGTGGCCTTTTATTGGTAATCTTCTCAGCAACCAAATTCTCTCTTCCATCTTTGCAGGCCACAACTTTCCTGGAGTTTTCTTTGTGGCCAAACTCCAAAGTTTTAAATCATTCTGCTATCCCATCTTGTTGGGGACCACAAATAATAAATTAAAGATAGAATCTGTCTGAGGCCCATGCTTGCCCTGCCTTGTGGGCCAGTTTGGAATTAGGAAACTCCCATTTTCTCCTGCCCACTGCTGAGATCTTGATGGTTGGTGAGGCCGTGGTGCTCACAGGGCAGGATGAGACCTGCTGAGGAAAAAACAGGGAGAACTAGAGTGGGAAAGGATCTTACCTGGTTTCTTTTGTGATGTTAAACTTGTTCATTCCACTACTACTTCCATGCTGTTCCAGGAAAAGCACCCTCCTGTTCCCCCTGCACTTCTCACTGGAAAAATAAAAATGGGCCAGCAGAAGAGGTCTTTTGTCTTTGCCCATCTGGAGGCACTGACCTCCCAGCCCCTCTTTTATGTATTACTAAATTTGTTTGTTTTCTCTTCATCCTTCACCATACCTCTCATACAGGCAGTTGGGGATGTTGGCCAGGTTCCCAGCTGCTGCGTCCCACGCAACCTGTGAGGTCCTGAGAGGG
The DNA here is from genome assembly GCA_028451465.1 of Erethizon dorsatum. Taxonomy (NCBI): domain Eukaryota; kingdom Metazoa; phylum Chordata; class Mammalia; order Rodentia; family Erethizontidae; genus Erethizon; species Erethizon dorsatum. Next base: position 44,237,811 of record CM051825.1, read on the forward strand.
AGCGACGGGAGAGTAAGAAAAGACAAGACACACAATAAAAGTAAAGCTGGGACCAGCTGGGACATGACCTCTCTGATGGAGAGGCAGTGACAACTCACTGCGGTCTGTGTCTTTATTTATACACAGTAAAAAGGGGGGACGTGCGTGATGGGGTCAAAAGTACAAGGTCTCAGTGTTTTGCTGAGAACATGGAAAGCGAGACATTTTCAGAGCTATCTGTGCTGTAGTTAACAGGGAGGAATACCAAGGCTGGACACCTGCTGACATGCAACTGAGCTAGATGTCAACTTGTTTATATAGTCTGCCTCTGGTAGCCCATGTCCCCAGGACTGGCTTTGCTCTAGTCCCAACAATTTGTTCACATGGTTCCCCTTTGGCGCTCCATGTTCGCGGGGCTGGCCTTGCTCTAGCTCCGAATGTGTGGTTGATCTCCAGCTCAGCCGCTCCCCACACCCAGCACCACTTGCTCTTTTTTCTCAGCACAGATCTGCTAAAATCCCCAATAGTAGCCATGACACCACCCTAACATTAGACTGTCTTGAAATTTCTTCCATCAGGTTAATGACTCTGGCACACTTAATTTCAGTCTCAGGCAAAATATCTGGACATAAGCAAAATGTAGACAAATTTTCAGCTACTGCATAACACACATGATCTGGAGTCCTACTGCCAATGGAGGCCTTCTTTACAAATGAAAACTCCTGAGCCTTGTCTTTTCCAGCTGCATTTCCCTCAGCAATCTGGTCTTCTAATCTCTGACCAGATCTTCCATCAAGTTCAGTTTACAGAATTTCAGGGCTGCTTACTTAGCCAGCATCTCCAAACCTTCCCAAACACTTCATACAAGCCAAAGGCTGTTGAACCACATGGTCAGGTAGTGTGACAGCAATGAGCCCACTTCTCTGATATAAAAATCTGTCTCATTTACTTTTTCGTTACTGGAACAAAATACTCAATATTCACAAGTTAAAGGAGGAAAGGCTTATTGGCTCACAGTAGAAATTTCTGTCCATGGTTGGCTGGCTTCAAGGCAGGTTGGTATGGCAGAGCTGCATGGTAGAGGAGAAACAGTCCATGGTATGGCAGGCAGGAGGCAGCAAAGCAGCACCAGCGCCACCACCAATAAGCCTCCCTTTATATTCCATCCAGGCTACAAGCTTATTAGTTGGTGTCATCCATGCTCAGGGTGGGACTTTCCATTATCCACACCCAGAACTATGCTAAACCAATCAGAGGACTTACATATTTATTGGTTTTTTTGAGACAGGGTCTTGCTGTATAGTTCAGGCTGCCCCTGAACTCACTATGTAGCCCAGGCTGGACTTGAACTTGTGGCAATCTTCCTGCCTCAGCCTCCCGAGTGCTGGGATTACAGGTGTAAGCCACCACACCTGGCTTTTTTTTTTTTTTTTAGGACTAATTTAGTTATCACACATCCTTATTCCATTTGACACACCCTAGATCCAGCCACCTCCCAAAAGCCCAACCTATGAGCTCATGAGGCTTTTGTATATAGATACAAACCTTAAAAGCAAAGGATCCTATTGGGTGGTAGAGGGATGTTTATAGAATTAGCAAAAGGTAACAGGAAAAACTGACAAAAATTAGATGATAAAATAAGGGAGAAAAAAATTATATTCAGAAAGAAAAATAAAGTTGAGAAAAAACTAAAAAGAAGACTAAAACAGAAAGGATAGAAAAAAACACAAGAAAAAGCAGTAGAAAAATAAGCAGCAAAAAGGAGGAAAAGAGGGGTTAAAGGGAGGGGAGGGGAACAGGAAGAAAATAAAAGACAAATCAAGTTATATTATGTACAGGTACAAAATCCCTATGATGAATGTGATCATTGTATATGCATAAATTGTACCAATAAATTTAATTAAATTAAAAAATGATCAGCAAGGAAAAAAGACATTAAAATTTCCCAAATCTCAATAAACTACTGAAGAAAAACAAAAGAAAAAGCCGCACACTCACGGAAAGAAAGGAGAAAAAAATGACAATTTCCTGTGATTTTCAAGGTGTGGTTTTCTTCCAGGATCTAGAGTTTCAGGCAGTGTCCAAGTCAAGATGTGTCCCTGCTCACGCTGTAGATAAAGAAGGCGGTCAGAACCTAGATCCATTTTGGCATCAACAGACAGTAGGGCAAGAGTGCCAATGCTACAACTTTCAAATCCAGAGCAACTCAGGCTGTGCATAGTCACTGGCCATGGTTGTGGGGCCCATGCCCTTTAGCTCAAACCCTTCAGGGGGTCTCTTTCCAGCCTTCTTCCTGAGCACAGGTGTGTCCAGTGGCTGTCTCTCACACAGTTACTCTGGGAACATAACACTGTGCGACCTGCAGTGGAGCCGTGTCTCTATTCTGGGTTCCAGGTTCACACAATCAAACCTCTCCCAGGACAGTATATATCCAAGTGCTCACTCCAGGGATATGGCAGGTGCTTGTACTAAGTCACTAACCAGCTGTTGCTTGTAGAAGGACTCACTGGGATAAGACTCCTGTACTCTCTACATAGCACAGAAACTGCTGATCCAGCCACAGTACCTGACTTCAATCTATATTACAAAGCTAAAATGAGCAAAACAGCATGGACTGGTGCACAGACATGTGGATCAATGGAACAAAGTAGGGAATGGGAAACAACCCCAGACACTTTCAGCTATCACATCATTGACAAAGCTGCCAAACATGCTGGAGTAAGGACAGTATCTTTAACAAATGGTACTGCAGCCAGGTGTGGTGGCACATTCCTGTAATCCCAGCACTCAGGAGGCTGAGGCAGGAGGATCACAAGGAGTTGGAGGCCAGCCTGGGCTACATAATGAGTTCAAGGCCAGCCTGAACTATATAGTGAGACCCTGTCTCAAAAAAAAAAAAAAAAAAAAAAATAGTGTTGGAAAAATTGACTATCCACATGCAGAAAGTTGAATCTAGATCCATATCACTCACCATGTACTAAAATACAAACAAAATGGATCAAAAATCTAAATGTTAAAACAGAGATACTCATTTGAAAGATAAATAGGTTAAACTCTGAAGACATATGCATGCAAAGATTTGAATAGAACCCCAGTTGCCTAAGATATAACATCCAGAATCAACAACTGGAATATCAAAAATCTCCATATCACATGAAACAATGAACAATGTGAAAAGACAACCTAGAAAAGAAACAATTTTTGCCTGCTGCACCAACAATGGATTAATATATAGAATATATAAAAACTCAAAAAAACTTGACCTCTTAAAGTAAAAGACACAATCAAAAATGGGCAATTGAAATGAGTAGATACTCCTCAGCAGAAGTAGAAATTGTGGAGAATATGTGAAAAAATGTTCAATATCTCTGGCCACTAGAGAAATGCAAATTAAAGCAACACTGAAATTCCATCTTATTCCAGAATGGATGTCTATTATCAAGTAATGAGCTAATAACAAATGCTGTTGTGGTTGTGGGCGGAAAAATTCTACATTATTCGTGGGGAAGTATAACCACTATGGAAATCAGTATGGTAGCTCCTCACCAAACTAAAAATAGAATTTCCATTTGACCCAGCTATTCTTCTAGGTATCTTCCCACAATTGTTAAAAACGTCATATTACAGTGATACATGCATAGCTATGTTAATAGCAGCAAAACCCATATTTGCTAACTCTTGGAAGCAGCCTATATGTCCAACAACAGATAAATGGGTGAAGAAAAAGTATACACATTGGAGTACTTCTCTACCATAAAGAAGGATAAATTTGAGTCATAACATGGATGCACCCCAAAGACATAATATTAGTTAAAATAAATCAGATGTTGTGGAGGAAATATATGCAGTCATGAGCTGTGGCAACTCAACCTCTCCAAGATTTGGAATTTTGACTCTAGGAAGCAACAGCGTGGAGTGCAACAAGAGAGAGTAGATCCCCGAGAACCAGGAAGGATCTGACAGAAAAAAAAAAAATAGAAGAAACAGAACCCAACGTGGAGAAGGGAAGAGATCACCTGCACTTTCTCCATGGCTCATGGTGGCTCACAGTTTGTGGTGGCTCATGGCTCATGGTTGCTTGCACCTCACTGTGCACTGTACTGTGATGCTTCTTGTTTTGCTCTTGTTAGTCAGAATTGTTTTAGGTATCCTATTCTCTTCTGATTGCATATATAGGATGGTTTCTCTAGTTCTATGAGCAATGCTTCATGGTATTTTGTTTGATTTTAAAAATCTGTGTATTTGTTTTTGGAAGACTGGTCTTTTAGACATTATTGCTTCTGCCTATCATTGGTAACCAGATATATTTCCATTTCCTGATATCTACTTCAATCTCCTTTCAGAGTACTGTAGTTTTCATAGTAGAGGTTTTCACTTTCTTGTTTAGGTTAATTCCTAAATATTAATTTTTCTTCAAGCTGTAAATAATAGTTTTCCTAATTTTTCTTGGTGCATTCATGATTAGTGTACAATAATCCTGATTTTTAAAAAAATTCTACGATTTTTGTGTTTTGATTTTCTATTATGGTACACTACTGAAATTCGTTAATAACATTAGGAGTCTTTCTGTGGATTTTTGTCTTCTACGTAAAATCATATCATCTGCAGATAATAATTTGACTTCTTTTCTATACACATACAGTAAAACCTTGGTTTGTGAGAGTAATTCATTCTACTCATAATCCAAAGCACTTTTATATCAAAGCAGTGAGAATAAAACCAGGTGTGATCATGTAACACTCGGCATGATGTACTACTACCCATACTGCAAGACATCAGTTGTTTATCATAAAGTTAAAACTTCTTAGAAATGTTTACTGTGGAACACTCACAGACCAAGTTACTCACAATTCAAGCTTTGACTGTACTTTTATCTTTCCTGATAGTTCTGGCTAACCATTTGTGGTGTGTATTAAAGAGTTGTGATCACGAACATCCTTCTCTTACTAAGTTTTGAGGGTAAGTGTTGTTTTTTTCCATTGAATGTAACGACAGGTTTTACATAAATGGCTTTTGCTGGATTTAGATAAGGTGATTTTTTTTTTTTTTGAATGTGGGTACCAGGAGTTGAACTCAGGACCTCACGCTTGCCAGCAGGCGCTTGTGCTGCTGAGCGATATCACTGGCCCTTTTTTTCCTTTATGTGGGTTCCGGAAGTCGAACTCAGGACCTCGCGCTTGCCAGGCAGGCGCTTATGCCGCTGAGCTATGTCACCGGCCCTAGATAAGGTGATTTTATATGTACCTATTTTCTTCAGTTTTTCTTATCATGAATTATTGGATTTCATCAAAGGCTTTTTCTGCATCTACTCAGATGCTCATGTGGTGTTTTTTTATTGTTAGTCTCAATTTTAATTTTTGCTCTGATCTTAGTAATTTTCTTCTTTGTACTAGCTTCAAATTTGGATTGTGCTCATTTTTCTAGGACCTTTAGGTGCATAATTATATTACTTATGTGGACTCACTCCTTGGATATGGACATTTATTGCCATAAACTGCTATCCCCACCTGGTGTACTCATTCCAGAATTTTTGCAATCATAAGCTTGTCTCTAAGATGCATAATAACATTAATCATATACAGCAGTTCTGAATTTCATGTTTGTGACATGGTGATGGATACATGCAAATGTGTCAATCACCGTGGAAGAAAAAATCACGATGAGGTTTGTGGGTTTGGTGAACACCTACGTTCTCTGTGCTTGACTTTGTCAGATGGAATGGAAAATTTGGAATAGAAGCAATGATGAAATGCAATTCTAACAATTATGTAACCATATAAGTAGTGAGTAAAATAAAACTAAAAAAAATAAACTAAACACAGACTTTTATTGTACATTAAAAAACAAAACTTTCACAAAGAGTATTGAAGTTCTGAACCACATCAGCAGGTTTTTCATTGTTTACTTTGATTCAAGGTCCCACAGAGTTGCCCAGGCTGGCTTCAATCTTGCATTTCTGTTCCAGGTTTGCTTCTTGAGTGGGTTGGATAACAGGTATGATCTACCAGTATCAACAAGATTTTTTGATTCTAAGATAGTAGCAAATACATGTGCTCAGTATAAAATGCCTTCTACTTTTACTATCCTATCTCTGGCTGGAACAGCAGTATGCACTATGCAAATTGCAGATGATGGTAAGAAACAGAAGTGAACCACAATAAAATTAGCCACATGTTTAAGGATGTAAAAATACCATACTCTCCAATGCAGTTTATGAATTACTTGAGATGTTTCTATATTTCATAATGAAATAGACAAAATGTTTGATGATATTGCCCACCAGATGGCTAATTTAATTGTCTAAGCATAATTAGGTTAGGATAAGGTATACTCTTCACTTTAGATAATGCACTTGTCACTTATGTTTTCACCTTAGGATGGACTCATCAGAATGTAACCCCACAGGAAACTGAGCAGCTATTGTATTCATGGGAAAACGATCCAGAATATTTCACAAAATACTTCAGTGTTAGGCAGTAAAAAGGAAAAAAAACAAGGCAAAGATACCAGAGATGGACTCAGAGATGGCACAAATCTTTATGTGGCTGAAGATATATGTATCACTTCCTTCAATCATAAGACAGACAGGGGTTCTTATTGCTGATGAACAAAAGGATATTGTATAAATTTATCTCTAAAGTTGTAAACCAGAACACAATCTTAATCACAAAAATTAGTCAATTATGTCTTTCACTAAGCTGATTTGAGATTCCCAGGTAAAAGATTAATTTCCGATGACTGAATGGTATTCACAATATCAAGGAATAAAAAATTTTGTTTCAATACGGTGAACAGAAATCATTCTTCCCAAATTTCAAGACTGCCAAAAATTCCTTTGAGAATGTTCTGTCATACCACCATTTATAGTTTGTGGAGAGATTAATTACTACAATTCATTATATCTTGTTTGAGAAAAAATATGGTCCTGCTGCTCTGTGGTAGTTGGGGACTCACGGCTGTACATTTTTGGTATGATGACCACCAAAGTAAATCATGGCAATACAAGCATGAAAAGTAAGACTTTTGATAAAAAACACCTAAAATTTTATACACATTATAATGGATCTTGTATCAGAGAAAAAACAGGCAAAATTATGTACTGCATATAATCTGTAATTATGTTGGGATATATACAGATACCTTCTCAGAATATGGAAAACATAGTATTTGCTAATCTACAAGTTGTTTGAAAATAGTTTAACTATGTAAAACACATGTACAAATATGTTTTTGAAAATATACATTATAATTACAAAATAACAACTGATTAAAAATACCTTTGTTAGAAAAATGGCAAAATGAACTATATGCATCAAAAATTTAAATACATAGAGGCTACTGGTAGAATTACAACAATTAGCAAAAATTCAGTTTTTGGGCCGTATGATGCCACAATTTCTAAAAACAAAACCAAACAGCAACATAACAAAGGAGACAAAAAACGAACTACAAAAACAGTAACCTATGGGCACATAAGAAATACATTTCAATTCACCTGTGCATCTAACATGGTGCAAAATATTGATTTATCATTAACTTGATGAAAAGATAGCATTAAACCTCCATACTAATGCTTATAAGAACACACAATTATATGAACACATTTAGTATTAAAAGTGAACTTAGAATATGTAATCCAGAGATATAATTTAACAGGAAGTTTTCTATATTTATATTTTAGGATAGCTCTAGTTGTGTATTTTCTGCAAAAATAATTCATATCCCATTTTCATATAACTTACTTCTATAGGTTTGTATATGAGAAATGTTCAAAGGATTTTAAAATATTAGCTATAATTGAGAACTCTGTATATTCACAGGGTTTTGACCCAACATGCATTTCACATGTAGAACAACTTTGTACACCCCTTATGTTAATGGTTTATCACAATGCTGTGTTCATTTGTAATATGAGTAACACCAAATTGGCTGTAGAGATGTTCCCACAAAATATACGTTGATACAAGTTTCTTCGCTATGCAATTCCATGTTTGCATGAAAAGTCAAGTAAAAAAGACTTCTCACATTCTGTATTTATACTGATGCTCCTTGTGAGTTTGCACACATTTTCTGAGAATATGGAATCACAAAACGCTTCCTCACATTATCAACCTAGGGTTTCTCTTTACTGTGAGTTCTTCTGTATTTCAAATTAAGTGGAAAAAATTGAAGGGTTTCCCACACTGATTATGTACCTATGGCTCCTTTTTCATGTGAATCCTTTCATGTGCTTTTTTTTTTTTTTTTGGTACTGGGAATTGAACTCAGGACCTTGCACTTGCCAGGCGGGCACTGTGCCATTGAACTATATCCCCATCCCTCACATGTAATTGGAATGCATTGAAAAAAAACAAAACAAACAAAAAAAAAAACCTTTCCCACATTGCTCACTTATGTTCAGATTCTACTATGAATACTTTCATATTTAATGATACCTGTTTGTAGTGAAAGACTTTATATTGGTTACAAAGAAAGGGTTTGCCTCTACTATGAGTCTTTTCATGTCAGTGCAATCACTTTATATATTCAAGTCAACTTCTTTTTTACTTTTACAATGTGCATGATGATTACTGGAATAAATGAAGGCTTATATACATAGGGCTCACCAATGTAATTTCTTTCATGTATTTGACAATATGCCTGTGTACTGAATGCATTGCCATATTGTTACATATACAACATTTCTACCCATTGTGAGGCCTTCATTTATTTGACAATTTCCATATGTGTTGAAAGCTTTCCCACACTGGTTACTTACATAGGAATTCAATCTAGTGTGAGTTCTTTCATGTTTTTGATAGGTACAGCGTCTGCTGAAAGCTTTCCCACACTGCTTACATACATAAGGTTTCTCCCCAGTGTGAGTTCTTTCATGTATTTGACAATTACCATGTGTCCTGAAAGCTTTCCCACATTGCTTACATGCATAGGGTTTCTCCCCAGTGTGAGTTCTTTCATGTATTTGACAATTACCAAGTGTGCTGAAAGCTTTTCCACATTGCTTACATATATAGGGCTTCTCCCCAGTGTGAAGTTTTTCATGTTTTTGACAATTACCTTGTCTGCTGAAGGCTTTCCCACACTGCTTACATACATAGGGCTTCTCTCCAGTGTGAGTTCTTTCATGTTTTTGACAATGGCTGTATGTTCTGAAAGCTTTCCCACATTGTTTACATACATAGGGCCTTTCCCCAGTGTGAGTTCTTTCATGTGTCTGACAATTGTCTTGTCTGCTGAAGGCTTTCCCACATTGCTTACAAACATAGGGTTTCTCCCCAGTGTGAGTTCTTTCATGTATCTGACAATTACTGTGTGTTCTGAAAGCTTTCCCACATTGATTACACACATAGGGCTTCTCCCCAGTGTGAGTTCTTTCATGTCTTTGACAATGACTGTGTGTGCTGAAAGCTTTCCCACACTGCTTACATACATAGGGTTTTTCTCCAGTGTGAGCTCTTTCATGTATCTGAATATCATGGAGAGAATTAAAAGCTTTTCCACATTGTACACACACATAGGTATTCACTTCACTGTGATTTCTTTCACAGATTTGAACATAGTTGGGTGCACTGAAGGCTTTCACATCTTGCTTATATACAAAGGGTTTCTCTTCAGTGTTACTTCCTTCAATGCCTTCAGAGTAAGATTTTCCACACTGCTTATATTCATTTGGTTTATCTCCAGGATTTGTCTTTGTATGCTTCTGAAAGGACTGGAAGTCAGTGGAGGTTTTTCCATGTTTGTTACAGTTAGAGAGCTTCTCTTCAAATCCCTGATAGGATTCGAGTCCAGTGTTAGCCATGATGGGCACATTAGACAATGAATGATTAATCGGAGGCTTTCTACAAGCAAGACTTTCACCTGGTTTGCTACCAACTGCTTTCATGTGCACATTAGTATCTGGAGTCCAGAAAACCATTTCTCCATGTTTTTGACATAATTTACATTGACAGCATTTCCCTACCTCTTCACTTCTGTAAAAGAATAAAGATAACAAAATAACCAATCACATTAAGAAAAGTGTCTTGTTATTAATGGTTTACCAGGAGGATATCAGGTTTGATGTCTCTTGGAATATTTGATCATAAATTTACTCTATACTATGGATGATGCTGTGAAAACAGCTTTTAACAAAACAGTAGCAATTCACTTGGGAGTTTATGATAGACTTGTTTGCCATACATAATACATCCATTTTGAGGAACTGGTACATATATATACCATATATTATTTTTGATACCCTTTCCTCCATGATTTTAACACCTCCCCCTTCCACTGAGCCTTTTCACCCTTCTCCGAAATGCCTGCTTCTCTCTTTTCTACCATCTCTCCTTTATTTTACTCCTTAATTCCTATTTTGGGTTTCTCATACAAAATATATCATGTGAAATTGAAATTTCTGTGTTTGACTTATTTAACTTAGTATTATGGGCTCCAGATCCATCCATTTTTGGGTAAAATGACATCATTTCATTGTCCTTTATGGCTGAATACTATTCCATAATGTATACATGCCACATTTTTTTCAGTGCTGGAGACTGAACTCAGGGTTTTGCCACTAAGCTACATCCCCAGTCTTATTTATTTTGAGACAGAGTCTCATCAATCATTAAATTGCCCAGGCTGAGCATGAAAGTATGATTTTGTTGCCTCAGATTCCCAGAGTGCTAGTATTCCAAGCATGCACTATCATGCCTGGCTATTTCATGTTTCTTTAATCTACTCATCTGTGAATAGGCATCTAGGCTGTTTCCAGGGCTTAGCTATTACAAGTTGTGCTGCTATAAACATGGGTATGCATATATCAGTATAACATGATTATTTTAACTTTGGGGGTTATATACCTAGGAGAATTAATGGAATTTCTATTTTTTCTTTTTTAAGAAATTTCTACATACATTTCCATAGAAGTTATTTTATATTATATTCCCACCAACAATACAGGAATGTACATTGTAATATTTTGGAATATGAATGGATGAATGCTTTGGAAGATTGCTTGAAAACACCTATTACCAAAACAGTACAATTCATTTGGATTTTGAATACTTCCACATGGTTAGCAATTTTGGAAATATTGAATGTACATACCACATTTAAATATATATAGCTTCCTTACATAATATGTTTGATATGAAACTCGTCTTTAAAAAATACTCGTATGTGTATATATTTAAATATCCTGAACATGGCTTCTAGTCTAAACACAAAATTTGTTTTATATACACAAACAGTCAACACCTAAACACAATTTCATATGACATTTTTACAATCTTGAGCATGGGAAACAACTTGTTTTTTCTGATACATTAGATAATGTCACTTGTGGCATAATGTCAGTACTCCCTAAGTTTCAGATACTGGGATATATTAAATATTCAATTGTCAGGTTATAGATACTCAACATGTATGCATCTTTGGAGAGATTTTTTGAGATTAAAGAAATTTGAACATGGCTTCACTTGTACAGTACACTTGCTTTTAGTATTTCTACTCATATACTGACTTTCAAGGAACATTATTGTTCTTTTGAGGGCAAATTACCTTCCATTTTTCCTGCAATTTTTGTACTCATCTTCAATTTGCTGGTCATCCCAGTTTCTTCCTAAAGTGTAGAAACAGAAATGTGATGATGAGTTACTACATTACATAAAAACTAACAGATTCATTAGATTCATGGTACAGTGTGACAAAGCCTGGAAGATTCATCAAAACGTTTCCATATTCCAACAAAGGAAACTGCACTGATATGTAATAACTAGCGCTGTCTGACTACATAAATGAGAAAGTGATTTACTCCTTACCTATAGCAGCCACATTCCTAAAGTTTTCCCACATCACATCTCTATAGAGCTTCTTTTGGGATAGATCCAGCAAAGCCCACTCCTCCATGGTGAAGTTCACAGCCACATCCTCAAAGGTCACTGCCTCCTAAATCATCAGACATGTATTTTCAGAAGAGTCAGATTCACAACATGAAACATCTCAACTGTACTTATAAAAAGCTGAAATGAGGCTGAGTCTTTCAAATGTTTACTTTGTATCTTGGTCATCAAACACTTATTCTCCATCCATATGCACATCTCACACAGAAATTTTGATGGTACAGAGGAATTTATTGCTAAAGCAACAGTGGAATGAGAATACTGTTCTGCTGGTTAACCTGTTTTATTTGTATTTGCAAGTCTGTATCAAGGATCTGCAGTGGTAAGGGCCAAAGGTCAGTAGTGGAAACTAGAAAGTCTGCATCCCGGGATGAAGGATCTGTGCCAGCAGGCTGAAGGATCTGTACTGAAGCCAGGAAGCGACACTCAAAACTAAGGATCAGAGTTCCTCCAAAAAGAACTGCAGCCATCCTCAGCAACAGCTAGGACCCAAGCTCCTCTGATGAGGAGAACAGCCGAGTTCATATCAGGAAAGCCAACGTGACAAGCTTCTCCAGGAATACAGGCTTGGAACTTGGATGTGTTTGTAAAAGGAATAATTGTAGTGTTAAAAATACACACAATGCAAGCAGTTATTGAATATATAAAGAGCCAGAGAGATGAAATATTATCTCATCCAATCCCATGGTACATTCTGAGTTTTCCAGAGCAAAAGACCAATGAGGATAGAACTGCAATAGACAGTGAAGAGGTAGGTGAATGTGGAAATAAAGCAGGGGTATTTCTTTTTGAGAATATGAAATTTGTTGGTGGAGAACTCAATGAAATGGGCTCACTAGCAGTCAGATATTGGAGGTAAGTGAAGAGAGAAGCCACTACTAAAACTTACATTCACTTTGGAGAAGAAATGGGGAGAAGGGAAAGGAATTGATTCAGGAAAGATGCTACATGGGCCTGTGACTATAAGATAGACCCCTGGCATCATACCATGGTGACACTACTCATTTGCTATGATGACTTCTTAATCTGTCTCTTCAACATTCTTCCATCCCATGTGATACTTGGCTGTGGTTTTGGGAGGGAAACACAAAAAGCTCAAGAGCCTGTTGACATCATAAAGTCATAATGAAAATGGGAACAATAACTGCTTCTGTCATTGACCTTTTACATTTGTTATGTATGCTCTTCTCTGATACTTGCATCTCATTTGCTTTATAACATCCAGCGTTGCATTATTTTTCTAAAGTCTAAACAGAATAGTTAAGTTTCTAACCCCTATAACTTCTCAGTATGGATTATAAATTAGCATAGGAATCTTTGAGGAAACCTTAAGTCATAAACAATCCCTAACACTGCTCAACATACAGTAATTGTCATGTAATTATGTAACTGACATGCTCTGAATGGCTAAGCTTTCCCAAATTTCATGTGTTAAATCCTATTCCCCAACATGGTGGTATGAGATGGTGGAGACACTGGGAATGAATAAAAGCATGAGGTCAGAACTCTTAATAATGAAATACATACACACGTAAGAGACCAAAATCTTTCTGGCTATGTGAGGACACAGCTAGAAGGCACCATCTATACTTTACTAGACATTTAAATTGTGTATGCCTTGATCTTAGATTTATTAGCCTTCAAAACTGAACTATAAATGGCTGAATTTTTAGACACATTTATAGCCATAGTTATTTTAAATTTCCCTAATTTGACAATTTTAAATTCATTTCATTGAGGCAAAATGGTCATGTAAAATTGTATACATTGAAACTGTACAATTAAATGTGTCAATATATGTCTATACAGAGAAATAATTGTCATAACCTGTCTAGTTAGCGTATCTATCAACTAACAGCTATTTTTGAGTATGGGGTGAAAAGACTAAAAGCTACTGTTAGCAATTCCAAACCTATGTTGGGTAGTGTAACATTCACCATAGTCACCAGATCTCCAGGATCTGTACTGTGTAAAAAATATATTGCACCTTTTCATTGACCTCTCACAGTTTTCAAACCCTCACACATGTCAACCACCACTAAACTCTCTGCTTCTGTTTAGTGGACTGTTGAAGGTGCTCAATACAAATGTGTCATTTTTATGCTTGGAGTATTTCATTTAATGATCTCCATGTTAATACACATTGTCATGAATGGGAAGATGTCCTTTTTTGAAACTAAATAATATTGCATTGTATAATAAACCATATTATTCATATGCATTTGAACATTTTATAGAATGAAACAGCCTCTAAATGCCATGTTCTGTAGACTTTGTTGCAAGGTTGCAAGGTTCTGGGGCTTTGTTGCAAGGTTTTGAGGTTAGCTATGACACACTGATTCTGCCCTGCTTGTAGATTAATTTACTGATGTTTTCACAGGAAAGTTGCTGGGAATATGCTCTAGAATGGTACATTCCATTCCTGTACCCTCCTCTTCTTCCTTGGTGAAATGAGGGTAACCAGGTTTCCTCACCATGCCCTTCTGTAATGGCATATCTGCCTTTCTACAGGACTATAATGAATGAAGCAGGAATGAAGCAGGTTGAACAAGGACTGAAGCCTCTGAAACTAACTCAAAATAATCCTTTCCTTTTAAATTACGTCAACTATTTTTTTCCTAGCAACCAAAAAGTCACTAACAGAACCAGTGAAGTGGATTTATATTGTTTTTGTACCATGAATATTGAGAGTAATTTTTCAATGCACACGGGACCACAAATATGTCTTATAAATTCTGATTTCAGTGAATCAATTTCAATTCAACTCAACATTTTTCTTTTTTTTTTCTCCTTAAATTTTTGTAATAATGTGGCTGAACCCAGATCATGGCATATTCTAGGCAAGGCTCTGCAACTAATCTACATCCCCAGGCCTCAGTGATACCTTTGTATATTAGTGCATCTGCCAACAAAAATTTGATGCACAGTTCATTTCCTTTTCTAAACACAAGTGTTCAAACTCAGTCAACTATAGAGAAAAGGGTTTACTTTGCCTCACAAAATCATGCAAGGCAGGCCAAACTCACCAAGGCTTTGCTCAATTGTCTCACACTGGTATTTCCTCCTCCTATTTTAAGAACAGAATATTTGTAATGTTGTGTGTTGCATTCATGCTGACCCAAATTTGACTCATTTTCATCCATGTCTTTCCACATACCACAAAACACTAGCTTCTTTCATCACACACAGAAAACTATGCTTTTCATCTCCACTCATTTAAAAAGTTTGTTTTGTATTTTCCTCCTATCTAGTTAAAAAAGAGGAAGTATATCTGTTTCTTCATCTTAAGAATGGAACTAAAACTCCAATCTTTCTTAGGATGAAAATATCCATTTAATAGAAGCTCTTAAAACTATGTTTGTTACTAGTCATCAGTTTTGTTTGTGACAGCACAATAAAAAGTCATTAATAAGACAAGAGCCAGCGGGAGGCTGATGCAGGAGGATCACTGCAAGTTTGAGACCAGCCTGGGCTACATGGTGAGCTCAAGGCCAGCCTGAACTACATAGCCAAGACCCTGTCTCAAAACAAAAACAAAACAACAACAGCAACAACAATAGCCAGAAAGATACGCAGTAACAATTGTTGGAGAGGCTGTGCAGAAAACTCAAGCCATTATTGAGAAAATAGAAAGCATGCAGATAAATCTTTTGCAAAAATCAAGGGAACCAGGAGATGGAAGGAGGTGCTAGAGAAGGTGAGGGAATGGGATAGAAAATGAATAAAGTGCATGCACCAAATTGCCACAATGAATGTAATCATTGTGTACTGCAAACATGTACTAATAAAAACAAAGATTAAACAGATAAGAATGGGAGTCATGGTAGAACACACTCTTTTCAGTATTTGCAATAATGAAACAGGTACTTTTTTTCAGGCCATTTCTGTTTTTAAACAAAATGCTTCACACTAACTAAAAAATGAAGAAAAGAGGTTTACTTTTGCTCCCAATTTTGGGTCAAGGTTGAAAATTTGTATCTGCTATTGGCATTCGTGTTGATAAGAGTCTTGATTTCATATATGGAGAGAGACTGAATACATGTGTGTGCTCTTATCTCGATCTCTTCCAACTCCATTATTCAACAGGAGGGACACTAAAAAGAAAACTTACCTGTTTCTAATTGCATTTTAAGTGTCTCAACAGTGCATATTTACTCAGATGAAATTTAGTGTATCTCATTGGGAATTAGATTTTATCATGAGTTTTAAATGGAAAAATCTGTATACAAATGTAACAGCTTTCATATTTCCCTTGTATTTTCTTCCAGGCATATGAACAAAGCATGTGAAAATGTGCCTCTGGAAAAGACTCTCAACAAACATCTCATGGGAGGGAAGTAAAAAAATGGTAGAGCAGTGAGCAACTCAACTTCTCTAGGACAGAGTGTCTAGAGTCTGGAAAATAACTGCTTGCAGAGTAATTGAAGTGAGTGGAAATTACCCAGGAACCAGGAAGGAACTGACAGAGAAGAAAATAAGGTTAAGTGATACAGAAGAACTAGATCATACCATAGAGGAAAGACCATGCAGTGCCACCAACAGTGGCTGGCTAGCCGCCAGCTGGGAGGCAAAGTGAAACTAACAACTTTTTTGCTCACGGAGAACTGAAGAACTGCATTGGGACTGATCACTGGCAGTTGGAACCAGCAAGGAAAACTTGGGATATGCTTCCAAAGTGGCTGCTCACAGTCAACAGTTGGTGAGTGACCTTGGTACAACACCCACAGCCACAACCATAGAGTAGGAGCTGGCGTGGGTGCCATTATAGGTTCGGGCTGAGTGTTTGAACCTGGGTCCCAGAGCAGCACCTTTGCTACTTCACACTGCCAAGTTCCCAGAGAATAGACAAAGCGGGTGAAGTGTAACTGTAAGGACTATCATACAGAAGTGTTGTAAAATTTAATCTGTGGAGGCTGTGATAACCAGAAGTAACTTTCAGCAAAACACAGGGGCAGAGTCAAAATCACTCAAAGTAAATAACAGGAGTACATACTAGCACTGGACATACAAAGCTGAAAATTATTCATGGGGAAGCAACATCCTACTAAAAATCTCCATATAAGCTACAAACTCTCCTCACTTCTCTAGTCCCCAATCTGTAGTAATTCCCAGAAAAAGCAGGGGAAAAGAGGGGGGCATATATATTCTTAACAAATTATATACATATAATATATATATTATCTGTAAAATATATATGTATATGTATGCCAGACACACATAGGAGAATGGGGAAGCAAGGAAACAAGATCTTCAACCCCCTCCCCAACTTTCCCAAGGCAGAGCAAGGGGTCACAAAAGGAGAAGAAAATACACACCAGGTAGCAGAAATCTATGGAAAGTTCTTAGAAGGGATGAAGAAAATAGATGAGTTCAAAGAGGAAATGAACCAAAAGTTCACAGCAATTACACTCAATATGCCATGGTAAATTTTGAGGAAGTAGGTAAAAAACTGGATGAGCTAAGAAAAACAGTTCAAAATCTAAATGATAGATTCAACAAGGCTATGGAATCCTCAAGATGTCAGATAGAAACACCTGAAATAAAAAATTGTACAGAATTCATACATTGCAGAGATGATCAATGTAAAGTGTCTGACACTGAGTACAAAATAATGAATTATAATAAAGAGCTCAAAGAAGCCAAAAAGAAAATAAGAGAATAAGAGAAGACTATCCAGCAGCTACTAGATGATAAGAATACCAATCTAAGGCTAATTGGAGTTAGGGAAAAAACTAGAAGATAGCACAGATTGATTCACTAACAAGCTTATAGGAATCATAGAAGAAAATTTCCCAAACATAAGAAAAGAGTTTAAAAAAGAAGTAAGCAACGCTTATAGAACACCAAATAATTATGATAAAAAAGAAGCTCATCAACGTGTATCCTTATTATGTTACCAGATATCCAGCAACAAACCAGAATTTTTGTTTTTTTAAAGAGGAAAAAAAATAAAACAAAATGTCAACACAAGATAATAGGAGGGTAACAATGGTTAATACATTGTGTATTGTTATCTTTAGTTACTCAGAGTACAAAATATCGGCATTTAATTGTCCAAACAATGTTAGCACAAACATTTCTTTTCAATGAACTAAGAGAAATTAGTAGTATAACTATCTTAACTGTCTTTTATATATTTTTATATATATATACTTTTTTTTTTTTTTTTGCTTTTCCCTTCCTTCTTTCTCCATTCCCCCATCCCATTTTCTCTTTCCTTTTGAAGTTTCTTCTCATTTTACATTATCTATTGTACATTTTGGATCTTATTTACTCTTTCAGCTTCTCACATTGGACAATATGATTTTTACACGTGTGTCTGGTTTATTTCACTTATGAGTATGGTCTCGAGTTGCATCCATTTACCTTTAAAAGTCTCCAGTTTATCCTTCTTTATGGCTGAATAGTACTCCATTGTATAAAAAGACCACATCTTTTTTATCTATTCCTCAGTTGATGGGCATTTGGGTTGTTTCCAAGATTTAGCTATTATACATTGTGCTGCTATAAACTGAGTGCACATGTAATGCTGTGGTATCATGTTTTTAATTCTTCTGGGAAGATACCCAGAAGGGGAATAGCTGGGTCAAATGGGACCTCTAATCCTAGCTTTCTGAGGAATCTCCATGCTGATTTCCACAGTGGTTGTACCAGTCTATACTCCCACCAACAGTGGAGAAGGGTTCCTTTTTCCCCACAGCCCCTCCACCATTTGTTATTGGTTGATTTCTTGATGATAGCCATTCTTTCTGGGGTGAGATGGAATCTCAGTGCTGTCATAATTTGCATCTCTCAAATGATCAGTGATGTTGAACATTTTTTCATATATTTACTTGCCATTTGTGTTTCTTCACCTGAGAACTGTGTATTCATCTCAGATGCCCATTTTTGGATTGGGTCTTTGAATTTGGGGGGGTCTGAGTTTTTTCAATTCTTTATATGTTCTAGAAAGAAGTCCTTTGTCTTCTAAATAAGATCCAAAATGTACAATAGATAATGTAAAATGAGAAGAAACTTCAAAAGGAAAGAGAAAATGGGATGGGGGAATGGAGAAAGAAGGAAGGGAAAAGCAAAAAAAAAAAAAAAAAAAGACAATTGGCTAAAATTTTTTCCCATTGCGGGTTGCCTTTTCACTTTGTTGGTGATTTCTTTTGATGTGCAAAAGCTTTTTAGTAAGACAAGATCCCAGTTGTTGATTCTTTGAAGTACTTCCCATGCAGTTTGGTTTTTGTTCATGAACTCTCTGCCTACCACTATGTCTTTAAGATTTCTACCTACTTTCTCTTCCAGTAGATTGAGTGTTTGTTTTAATATTTAGATCTTTGATCATTTTGACTTTAGTTTCGTGCATGGTGACAGACATGGGTCTAGTTTTAGTCTTCAGCACATAGAGAGCCAATTTTTCCAACACCATTTATTAAAGAGGGTATCTGTCTTTCAGTGAATGTGTTTGGCCCTTTGTCAAAGATAAGGTGTCTGAGTGTGTCTGTAGTTGTGTCTGCATCTTTTAATCTGTTTTACTGGTCCTCAGGTCTGTTTCTTGCCAGTACCATGCTGATTTTATCACCGTAGCTTTATAGTATAATTTCAAGTCAGAGATTGTGATGTCTCCTGCCTTGCCTTTGCTGCCCAGGATTGCCTTTGCTATTCTAGGTCTCTTCTGGTTCCAGATGAATTTTAGGAATGTTTTCTCTAGTTCTGTGAGGTATGCTAATGGTATTTTGATTGAGATTGCATTAAATCTGTTTAACAGTTTTTGGGAGTATGGCCATTTTCACTATGTTGGTTCTTCCTAACCATGAGCATGGGAAATCTTTCCATTTTCTGATATCCTCTTTGATCTCCTTTTTCAGAGTACTGTAATTTTCAATATATAGATCCTTTATTTCCTTTGTGAGATTGATTCTTAAGTATTTCATTTTTTTGGATGCTACCGTGAAGGTTGTGGTTTCCCTAATCTCTCTCTCAGTGAGTTTGTTGTGTGTGTACAGGAATGTTATTGATTTTTGAGTGCTGACTTTGTATCCAGCTATGCTACTGAATTTAGTTATTAAATCTAGCAGTTTTTGGTGGAATTTTTGGGGTCTTCTATGTAGAGTATCATGTCATCTGTGAATAATGGTAACATAATTTCTTGCTTTCCTATCCTTATTCCTTGTATTTCTCTCTCTTATGTAGTTGCTGTCACTAGCGTTACCAGAACTATATTGAATAGGAGTGGTGATAGTGGACATCCTTGCTTATTCCTGATTTTAGAGTGAAAGCTTTCAGTTTTTGTCCATTTAGGATGAAGTTGGCTGTTGGTTTGTCATAGATGGCTTTTATCAGATTGAGATTAAGACCATCTATTCTGATTTTCTGTAGGGTTTTTATCATGAATGAGTGTTGGACTTGTCAAAAGGTTTTTCTTCATCTATTGAGATGATCATATGATTTTTGTTCTTGGCTCTGTTAATATGGTGTATTACATTTACTGATTTACGTACGTTGAATCATCCCTGCATTCCTGGGATGAATCCCACTTGGTCATGGTGTATAATCTTCTTGATGATTTGTTGCATTCTGTTTGCTAGTATCTTACTGAAGATGTTTGCATCTATATTCATTAGGGAGATTGCACTGCAGTTCTCTCTTTTGGTTGGGTCTTTCTCTGGTTTTGGTATCAGGGTAACACTTGCCTCCAGGAATGAGTTAGGGAGTATTGCTTCCCTTTCAATTTCATTAAAGAGTTTGAGGAGCAGTGGCATTAGATCTTCTCTAAATTTCTTGTAGAATTCAGCTGTGAATCCATCAGGACCTGGGCTTTTCCTTGTTGGAAAGTTTTAAATTACATTTTCAATTTCATTGACTGATATTGGATTATTCAGAACTTTTATATCTCCTTGATTCAGCTTTGTTAATTCATACATATCTAGGAATCTGTCCATTTCTTCTGTGTTTTCCATCCTATGAGAATAAAGATTTTCAAAGTAGGTACTGATAATCTTCTAAATTTCCACAGGATCTATAGTGATTTCACCCTTTTCATTACTCACTTTTCTTTCCTTTTTTGGATAAGACTGGCTAAGGGTTTATCAATTTCACTTATTCTTTCAAAGAACCAACTCTTTGAATCATTAATTCTTTTTATTGTTTTGTTAATGTCAATTGTGTTAACTTCTGCTCTCATCTTTATAATTTCCTCCCTTGTATGGGCTTTGGGTTTGACTTGCTCTTCTTTTTCTAGAAGCTTGAGGTGCAGCATTAGGTTGTTTATTTGTGCTCGTTCTGCTTTCCTGATGTGAGAATTCACCAGTATAAATTTCCCTCTTAGGACTGCTTTCATTGTGTCCTGCAGAGGACCCAGAATTCTTGCCAACCACAGAGAGGGAGATTGCACACATGGACAAAGCAATCTGTTCTTCCTCAGCAGAAGGGACTGACGTGACATCCACAATAAAGACACAGGAGAGGACAATGAGTACCAAACAGCTTGAGACCACAGACAAGGTGAATAGAATTTCTTCTCTGTATAAGCACACTTCACAAGAAGAAAAGTTGCAGAGAGGATTACATTAGACTTAAAGAAAGTAGATAACTACTATTATCACCTTAATTTCCATAAGTGAACACATTACAGGACAAATCCACAAGATAAGCATAGTCAAGGGTGTTAGTAAGCATATTTTAACAGAGGCAGCAAAATAAGACACATCAGGGATATAAGCCATAACCATAAGCAACGGTTGAATGTAGCAAAAGGTGAAGAAAAAGAACATCTTGTTAATCCAGGACAACAAATGACACAAAAGTGGAAGTACCCCAGGATTCCAAGCATTGACAATCACACTAACCACGACTTTAGAGATGGAGAAAGCAGACGAGGTCCATGGATGTGTGTAGACTTCACTCCAGACAGCACTCTGAGGAGAATATTGCCCTGCAGTGTGAATAGGTAGTTTAGCATGCACAGCAGGTAGGGAAGTAGATGGAGCTGCCATAAGAAAGCCAAGAAGCCGAGAGCATAAACTGAGAAAAACGTGAATATTTCTGAACAAGCATGACTGTGAATATTTCTGAACAAGCATGACTGTTGTACCTGCTCACATCCAAAAGAAAAATGAAGAAACAATGGTGAAAACTTAGGCTGTAGCAAAGATGAAACTGTATTGTAACACTGCAAAATAGAATTTTAAAGATTAGTTTTTTTTCCTTTAGATACAAGTGACTTCCTGAGACCTAGGGCATAAACAGCATCCCCCACCTCTCCTTAGCTTAGATAAAATATGTAGACAATGACAGAAGGAAGCGTGGAGCCCAGTTTCTTCTCCACAAGTAATAGGACAATGAGTTAAAGATGACTAAAAGTGGGCTGGTGAGATAGCTCTGCAGCACAAGCGCCTGCCCGGCAAGCGCAAGGTCCTGAGTTCGACTCCCAGAACCCACATAAAGGAAAAAAAGGGCCGGTGATATCACTCAATGGCATGGGCACTTGCTGGCAAGTGCGAGGTCCTGAGGTCGACTCCCGGTACCCACATTAAAAAAAAAAAAAAAAAAAAAGATGGCTAAAAGTGATAAAACAAGTGTAGAGATTTGCATTATCTTTCTGTACTCCCTCTCCCTTCTGTTCCTTCCTAAAGCAGAGGTGGTGATTTGAGGAAAATAGGCCCCTTTATCTCCCCAGAGCTACTTTTGAATAAATTCTTTTTATCTTTTACCTGAATATATGACCTCCTTTGATTTGGTCAGTGGCCAGCAGATGAACCTGAGCATGAGCCTAAGTGGCTGGTAATAGTTTATTCAACCAACAAGGGATGTAAGTCTCTGCTCCTAGGAGGCATGCATCCTGACAAGTGACCTGAGAAGAGGGACTGACTGCTCCTGGCTAGCTGTACCCATGGTCAGAATTCCAGGGATATTCCAGCAGCTGCCGGGGACACTTTTACACAGAAATCTACCTCACTTCCTGATCATGGCACAGCTGCCTACAAATGCTTTTATTTGCTGGGGAGTGCTAAAAAGCAAAAAGGTTGTTTTAGGAGATGATGAGCTCCATATGGTTTCCACTTAGAAAATGCACTCTGGAGATCTACTGTCTCTACAAT
The DNA here is from genome assembly GCA_028451465.1 of Erethizon dorsatum. Taxonomy (NCBI): domain Eukaryota; kingdom Metazoa; phylum Chordata; class Mammalia; order Rodentia; family Erethizontidae; genus Erethizon; species Erethizon dorsatum. The sequence continues at coordinate 44,260,759 of CM051825.1, forward strand.
TTAGACATTCTCATACATCATTTGGCAGTGCCATTTGGGTGAGGTAAGGACCTTCACTGTTTGTCTCCATTTTGGACCTAATGCAGGTTATTTTGGGCCACTAAGTGGTCATCAGTGCCAGCTGGGGTGAGGAAAGCACCTTCACCATTTGTGGTCATTTGGACATATTACAGGTCATTTTGAGACACTGAGAGGAGTTGAGAGGTAGAAAAATTTTCCTGGCATGGGGTACTCATTTGTTTTGGTTGGCTTTTTTACGCCATTTTTTGAATTTATTTTCTTTATCTTTCTCTTCATATAACCACTTTTACTCTAGGATGGGAAGCAGGGTTTTGGTATCATCTAGAATTATGTTAGCCCTTTGGGACTTCAAGTCACTCAGAGGCTTCTTTTTAAGCCAATATATAGTTCAAGTTCCAGCAAGACTAAAGGGCCATAGGACACTCTTTACCTTCTCCCCCGGTTGGACTGTCATCTCCACAGAGAAGCGCTGGGTAGTCATGATTATGGAGGAAAGAGACCAGCCTATTGCTGGACACCAAGGCTAGCCTTTCACTCCTTTTCAATCCTGGCCTTTCTTTCAGCCATCATACTTCAGTGAAAGGAGTCACTGGGGAGGAGGTGGTTCACTATTTCTCACAATCTTTAGGCTGTAACTAGGATGGCTTTCTCTTTTCCAAATGCTTTTTGATCATCCTTGAAACTCCAGAACCTCTTTTTGGGAGGAGATATATTATCTTGTTTAAATGGTATAATATTCATGCACCCAAGTCAGGTATGTTGCCTCCCTCATGGAGACCAAAATAAACTCTAAAGTATGGGCAACTAAGGATAAAATTGGGAGAGCAATAAGAGCTGCACCGGTGCAAATACATCTTAAAGACCCCACTATTTTTCCTCAGAGACAATATCCTCTAAGGCTTAACTTTAAAAAGGACTATTGCTTATAATTGACAACTTAAGGGCAAAGGTTTACTTATAACAGGCCTTGCAATATCCAATCTTGGGAGTTTTGAAATCCAGTGGAGAACAGAGGTCAGTATAGGATCTTAGATTGGTAAATGAGGCAGCAGTGCCTATCCACATGTGGTACCCAACCCAAACACTCCTTTTCCAGATCATTAAAGATGCCAGTTGGTTCTCAGTCTTAGATTTAAAAGATGCCTTCTTTTGTAATCCTTTGCACCCAGATTTCCAGTTTCTTTTAGCCTTTAAAAGTGTTCATAATCAGATCTTTCAACTGACTTACATCGTGATGCCTCAAGGGTTTGGAGATAGTCCTCATCTACATTATTTGGAAAAGTGCTTTCTGATGACTTGCCCTGTTTTGAATGTTCCCAAGTAAGAGCCCTGCTGTATGTAGATGATATAGTTATGTACCCCCCTCAGAAGACCTCTCCAGCAAGGGCACTCGTGCTCTGCTGAACTGTCTGGCTGATAGAAGTTATAGGTCTCTAGGCCTGGGGCACAACTTTGCAGCCTGTAGGTAAAATCTTGGGACCTTATCACATTTAAGGGAGCCCAAACGCTAGGGCAAGAAAGAATTAAACCTATACTTCCCTTCTCCCAGCCCAAGAACCTAAAAGAGCTAGAAATTACAGGATTTTGCTGCCTTTGGATAACAGGATATGGTGAGACCAGCTTATAAATGAAGCCCAAAAGGTAAGTACCCATATTTTAATCTGGGAATCTGATTCCCAAGTTATACTCCAAAAGCTTACACAACTGTTTCTAAATTCCCCAGCAATGAGCCTTCTGACAAGACACCATTTCAATCTCTATGTTGAAGAAAGGTAGGGTGTGGCCTTTGCAGTGCTTTTACACGATTGCAGATGTGTCCAATAGCCTGTAGGACAGTCATGAATTAGACATATAGTAAGTACCTAATTTACAAACAAGTTTCCTTTCGGGAGAATGTTCCTAAGTCAGATTCATTTGTAAGTCCAACAAAGTGAGTTGTATTTTCACTTTTGTTTCCATAGTTACTACACTGCCTAGCAGTCCCCTCCACATCACTACTGCTTTTTCTCTTGCTTCCAGACACTGATTGAGCACTGTATTGCACTGTACAGTAAGCACCGAGCAGCACAACTGTGACAACGTCCAGCAGACACGCAAGCTACTTCCATGATTTGTTCGCATTTATGAAAGTTCACAATTCAAGGTCTGTTCGTATCTGTGAAAGCTCGCAACTTGAATGTTTGTAAGTCAGGGACTTACTGTAGTAGCAAAGGGATGACCTGCTTGCCTTTAGACTGTAGTCACCATGGCTTTTTAGGTGCCAAAAGCATCGAAATTGACCTTAGGCAAAGACTGCCTTGTACGTACACCTCACAATGTGGCAGGACTTCTTTCCTTCAAAGTGAGACTATGACTATCAGACAGCCAGCTTCTGAAATATCAGGTTCTACTTCTAGAAGAACCAGCCACCCAAATAAAGACATGCTCCTCATTAAATCCTGGCACCTTTCTACCAAAAAAGAAAGAAAGAAAGAAAGAAAGAAAGAAAGAAAGAAAGAAAGAAAGAAAGAAAGAAAGAAAAGGCTGGAAGCTATGACTATAAACATGTAAGTTTCCACATGCACACAGCCAGAGAAGATTCGTTAGACACACCCCTAACTGATCCTTCATAAAAAAAAAAAAAAAAAAAAAAAAAAAAAAAGTGACAAAAATGCAGGATATGCTCTAGTGACTCTACATGAGATATTTAAAAACTCACTTCCTCCTGGGACTAGTGCCCAGCCGGCAGAACTCACAGCCCTGAAAAGAGCTGCATAACTCAGTAAAGGTCAAAAGTAACATCTACACTGATTTAAAATGCTTTCCTACTGCTGAATGCCCATGAGCTATACAAAAGAGAAACATTTTTTAACAGTCAACAAATCTCCCATAAAATATCAGAAGATAGATGTATTTCTATCATCCATCTACCTGCCCTCCAAGGTGGCAGTAATTCACTGTAGCATGCACTAAAAAAGGAGCTGATAAAGTATTTCAAGGTAACTAAATGGCTGATGCAGCTGCAAAAGAAGCTGCTCGAGGCCTCTCCCTTCGGGCCACCTCTGATTTCAGAAGGGTCCCTCAATCAGACTTGGCCCAAATACTCTCAGTCAAAAATTGAATGGGTTTTCTCCCACAGATTTCAATTCTTTCCACCAGCATGGCTACAATCAGACAATGGTAAATTGTTCCTTCCTGGTGCTAATCAAGGAAACATTAGTAAGTCTTTACATCAAAGCTTTCATTTGGAGGGAGATAAGATCCACCAGATGGCCTCAAAATTATTCATAGAAAAGGGACTCTCAGATAATACAAAAATTAAAATACCTGAGCTCTACCAAAAAAACAAAAATAAAACAAAAAACAAAAAACATCCTAACCAGACCATATTTCTTCTAGGTGTGCAGAGACATGGCAAATATCCTGGAAAAGATTAGTAGCTCGAATTATCCATATCCAAAAAATAACGGAATTCAATGCCTATTGGTCTGGGTAGGTACTTTTACTAATTGGGTTGAGGCCTTTTCTTGCAAAACAGAAAATGCACAACAGGTGGTAAAGGTTTTGGTCTCAAAAATCATTCCCAAATTTGGACTCTTAGGAGTTTATAGAGTGATAATGGGCCTTTGTTAAAGCAAGAGTCACAAGGTGTGTCTCAGGTAATGGGCATTCTTTATCCCTTTCATTGTGCCTAGAGACCACAGCCATCAGAAAAGGCTTAAAGAAAAAAAAAAAAAAAAAAAAGAGAGAACCTAAAGAGACACCTTCCAAATGGCACAGGAAACCTACCTACAGTGGTCCAAATTACTACCTTTAGCTTTTTTTTTTTTTTTTTTTTTTGAGATAGGGTCTCATGGTGTAGTTCAGGCTGGCCTTGAGTTCTCTATGTAGCCTAGGCTGCCCTTGAACTTGTGGCAATCCTCCTGCCTCAGACTCCTGAGTGCTGGGATTACAGGCATGTGCCACCATGTCTGGCTTACCTTTCACTCTTATTAAGAAATATGCTCCAGGGCCGGTGAGATGGCTCAGCAGCATAAGCGCCTGCCTGGCAAGTGCGAGGGCCCGAGTTCAACTCCCGGAACCCACATACGAAAAAAGGGCCGGTGATATCGCTCAGCGGCACGGGCACCTGCTGGTGCACGAGGTCCTGAGGTTGACCCCCGGTACCCACAAAAAAAAAAAAAAAAAAAAAAAGAAATATGCTCCAAATTGTAGGCCTCAGTCCTTTTGAGATGCTTTATGGATGACCTTTTCTCACTAAAAATTCTCTCTTCAATAGAGAAACAGATGCTTTAATAAATGATATAACCTCACCAACTAAATTCTAATGGACTATTCAACATCTAACAAAAGTTCAGTCCAAATCCCATATTGTACTCCAGAGATCTGGTACTGATAAGTCTCTCCCATCCCCTTCCCTAGGACCAAATTGGGAAGGACTGTAAACTGTGATCCTGTCAACCCACCCAGCTGTCAAGGTAGAGGACCTTGATCCTGGATACTCCATACTTGACTCAAACCCTGGGAAACAGAGACTGTTCCTGAGTGTGAACAAACACCTGAATAGTCCTATAAACCCATAAAAGACTTAAGTTCTTATTCAAAAGAAAAGCGATATCTTCAGATAAATCTAAGAAGTTATCTTTAGTCCTTTCAGTAATTACTTTCACACCACTTTTGAAGGACTGTCTAATTCCTTTCTAGTGTAGGCACAAAAATATGTAGTCATTATAAGCATCTTGATAGGTTTCTGGCCTGCTTCCCTTGTGAAATATATCCAGACTGTCTCGGTGGGTATCCTCATTTCAAGGAGAAGATTAAAATAAGTTATAAGACTACACTGATGAGACATGAAAAAGTTCAGCAGTTCATAGTTTACCTCATCATTACTAGGTAACTGAGTGGCCTATAAACTGTACCCTTCACAATCCTGGACATAATCAGATTTTTTTTTTTTTTTCTGGAAATGCCGCTAAAGCCTCTCTATGGGCTCTAATAAAACCCCTATTAAGAGTAAGGAACCTATTCTAAGAGTTAACAATCTTACATATCAAGATGGCTACTTTTAGATATGGGATAATTACACATGGTCAACTCCCTTAGTAAAAGGCCTCCTTATGTTGCAAGCAAAAAAAAAAAAAAAAAAAAAAAAAAAAAAAATCACTCCTACTCTCATTGGTCTAACTCTACTTAACATTGAGATGGACACTCCCCGATCAATGTATACATACCCGAAGTCTACAGACTGAGGACTGATTCGCAACAGACTGGTTTAATCACTCTGGGATTAGATCAGAAGCCCCTAGTGGCAATTAGTGGTCCTGCAAAACCAATCTGTGGTCCTGGCTACCTGCTGGGTGGATAGGGAGATGAATGCTGAGATACATGTGACTACAAGGCAGGAGTGTCAAAAATATTCATCAACCTCGAAACTTATCTCATTTACAACATCCATGGTCTAGGAGTGTGTTTCATTGGTATGATCATTTGGTTGTTATCTTTGTTCTTTCCCTGGGATTAGAGGATATCATGCACCACATTGAGGTCTTGACTATATACTTAATGAGCCTTAAATGGCACCTTAACTGGGATCTCTCTTCTAAATAAAGAAGTCAGATTAATGAGCCAACCTGTCCTCCAAAATGATATGGCCTTAGACATCTTAATAATGGAACAAGGAACCTGTGTGATTATAAAGGCTAAATGTTGTGTTTACTTTCCTGATCCTTCCGCTAATATCTCAATGGCTATTCAAGATATTAAATGGGTTAATGCCATGTCAGACACCAAAGCTCCCTGGACCTTCTCCTTACCCTCTTTATGGGAAGCTGTTATTGGCTCTTCCTGGTGAAAATATTTGTTGATCATACTAGTAATAACCTTGATCTTATTATCTGGACCATGCATACTTAACTGTTTCTTTGGCTTTGTCTCCTCCAGACTTAAAGCTATATACCTACCCAAGATGAGAATGCCTGACATCCATCAAGGTCCTCTAGACAGATCCTCCAAGGAATACCTCTGACTGCCAACCATAACTGTGACCCCTTCTAGCTGAAAGTAGCCAGAGAGGTGGTGTTTACCTATTGTCCACTAATGGCAGTAAGGGATACCTCCTCAGAGGGGTTAATATCATAGATAGCTAAGTTAGAAGCGAATTAACAGGCAGTTAGACAGGGATAGAGCCCTTGAACAAGTCAGTGCAAAAGATGAAAACACTTCAAAATTGTGGCTTCAGGTGAATCTAAAGAGGGCCAGGTCTTGATATAGAGATGTAACAGCCAGCCTTACAAGCTTTCCTAGAGATAAACAAGTTGAGATCATATTGTAATTAGCACCACCTGGTCCAATGAGCCCAGACAGGCATGAGACTCACAGGTGGGTGACTAAAACATCTGGATCCATCATCTCATCCCTTTCCAAGAATGCTTTTGTTCTTTCAATGTTAAAGATATAGATAGGTGAAAGCTAATGATGCTAGCCATATACCTGTGTGCCTCAATTTCCTACTGTATCAATATTAGCTAAGTGACCATGCCTTTAATCCTATTGGTTGATTGTAGTTAGACCTACATACTACACACATTCTGATTTTGCTGTAGAAAATAATCTTGGAGAAAGAGCTTCAGTGGCAACTCACTTCCCAGAGCCCTCCTACCTCTTAGGAGCTTTCTTTCAACAAACATTTCCTCCTGTTAACCTCCTTTGTTCTCAAAATTCACTCTTTGACATTTGGGAAACATGAATGTGGCACATCTAACATCTAATGGGTTTAGAGTTATTTCTCTTCACGAGTTTATTTGGTTTAAAATTTCTCTCATTTGGGCCAACAGTCAGTGGTCCATCCTAAAAAAGTAGTGTTTCAAAATGTGTATCAAAACTTTTTTGCTGAAAATTGACTTTTGCCTCCTGCCACTTTCATTTCTTAAGTAGAAACATGGAAAATTTTGACTGCAAATGCCTTGCCTTTGTGTTTTCCTTGGTTGGGAGTATTGTTCCTAAACTGGTTTCTTTTTTCCATACTAGAAACCTTAAGCCAGGATAAGATGGATAAACTTCTAATGAGCTATCCCTAAATTTTAGCACAATGAAAAATATCTTAAAACTTGATATGAAAGCTTTTAAATTGACTAAGACCTATTGTAAGTAAAGGCAGCCCCCAAAAAAGAACTTTAAAAAATTCAAACCCAGCTGGCCATGGCAGTGCATGCCTGTAATCCCAGCACTCAGGAAGCTGAGGCAGGAGACCTGGGCTATATCAGGAGTTCAAGGTCACCCTGAATTATAGAGCTAGACCCTGTCTAAAAAAAAATTCAAACCCAAATTAACCAGGCAACCAATCCCCTTTGACATACATATTTCTTACCTTGCTACAACCTAGAAACCTACGTTTAGACATGCAAATTTAAAATTAAGTATTGCTTAGGACTATAAAAAGGAAAATCATAACCACAGTGTAATTTTAAAAGCTGATAAATAACTTTAAGTCTTTGTTTTATGTGTGTTGGCATAAATGTGTGCATTATATGTTATATCTACATATATTTGTATATTTGCAGTTGCGTGCTGTTTAGATGGGATCAAATTAACTTAAAAATAAGAGCACCCAGTAACTAAAACAGCATAAATCTAAATGCCTTTTTGTTCACGACTTAATGTAATGTGTTAAAAGATGTAACAAATGTGTTCTCAAATGTTAACATAACTTTGCCAGTGTTAGCCAATAAGATTAAGTGTTTGATATTAAGAAAAATTTCAGTTTTGTAGAAGTTATTTTAAAAGATTAATGAGCATAAAGGGAATGTAATTGAACTTTCTGAGTTTATTAGGATCTTGTGACACACACATTAATATAGCATTGGTTGGGTATTCTTTTATTTATTTTTTATTTTTTTATTTTTTTGTGGGTACCGGGGGTCGACCTCAGGACCTCGTGTGCCAGCAGGCGCCCGTGCCGCTGAGCAATATCACCGGCCCTTTTTTTCGTATGTGGGTACCAGGAGTTGAACTCAGGACCTCACGCTTGCCGGGCAGGCACTTACGCCGCTGAGCCTTATGGCACTGAGCCATCTCACCAGCCCAGGTATTCTTTTATTTAAACTGTTTAGTTTCTCAGAAAGAAAATGTTTTGTAGCAATAGTCAGTACAAAGACTACTTCCAGTACTAGTGGAGGGGTCCTAAGAGACAGTGTCTTGCTAAACACTGGTTAAAAGAATATGGTTTATAGCAAAAACATATTATCTTTAAATCTGATGGAAAAAAACGCAAATTGTGCTTTTACTGAGTAGCAGGCAAAGGCTCATGTCTGCCTATTTCCCATCCCTATGATGGTCTTTCTGTCATGACTGCATCAGTTTTAGGGTTGGTCTGTTCCAAAATGTGCCCCAGACTCTTTTCTTAAACAAGAGTGGTTCACCAAGACTAGTAGCTTCTACTTGTTTATTCTACTCTGTTGAATTAGATAGTAGACATCCCCTGTGGCTTATTGCAGTAGAGAAGTAAGAGCAATTAAGTTTCTGTTTATTAGATATTACCTAATAAAAGTTCATTTGATACAATATATATTGTTGTCTATGTACAATAACTTGAGAGTTTTTCATTGGTCAAAAATAATGCATTATCCTTCTCCTAAGTCATCAAAATTTTGGAGATAATTATAGCTAAACTGGAGGACTTAAAACAAGATATCAGACTCCATCAGTAAAGGGGTCTAAGAGCCAATGGGTTACATTGCTATTCCAGTCGCTTAAGAACAGTTTCTAGACTTAACTGACAACTTGATTTCACTCATATGCCGAAGAATAAAGGAGTTCAATACTTATTAGTCTGGGTAGACACCTTCACAAACTGGGTCGAAGCCTTTCCTTGTAGAAGAGAAAAGGCACAAGAGATGGTAAAAGTTTTAGTCTCAGAAATCATTCCCAGATTTGGACTTCCTAAGAGCTTACAGAGGGATAATGGGCCTCCTTTTAACGCAACAGTTACACAAGGTGTCTCTCAGGCACTGGGAATTCTCTATCACCTCCAATGTGCATGGAGGCCACAATCATCAGGAAAGGTAGAAAAAAATGAATGAGACCCTAAAAAGACATCTTCATAAAATGGCTCAGGTGACCCACCTACAGTGGCCTCACTTACTACCTTTAGCGCTCACCTCAAATTCTAGGCCTCAGTCCATTTGAAATGCTTTATGGACACCTTTTCTCACTGACGATTTTCTCTTCGATAGAGAGACAGATGCCTTTTTGAAGGATGTCACATCGCTGGCTAAATTCCAACAGACTCTTCAACAGCTAACTGAAGCTCAGCCTAAAGAAAAGGGAAATCCTATATTCTACCCTGGAGACAGAACTGGTAAAGTCTCTTCCCTCATCATCTCCTTCCCTAGGACCAACTTGGGAAGAACCATACACTGTGATCCTGTCAACTCCATCAGCTGTCAAGGCAGCAGGCCTGAACTCCTGGATACACCACACCCGACTCAAGTCCTGGGAACCAGGGACTGTCGCTGAGTGTAAGCAACCATCATAGGAATACTCCTGCGAACCCACAGAAGACTTATGATTCTTGCTCAGGAAAAAACAAAGTCTTCGGATAAGTAATCTAAGATGTTACTTTTAGCCCTTTTACTAATTGCTTTACCACTTAAAGGAGAATGCAATCCCTTTCTAAGGTGGGCACAAGAATATGCAGAGTCGTTACAACAAACATCTTGATGGATATGCGGCTTGCTCCCCTTGTCCAGTGCATCTGGAATTCCTTGGTGCATATCCCCACTCTGAGGAGATGACTGGAATAAACTACAAGACTATACTGATGAGTTACAAAAGAGTTCAACGGTTCATAGTTTAGCCCACCATTACAAGGTGGCTGAGAAGCCTATAAACTATACTCTTAACGATCCTGGACATAATAGAAGTTTTTCTAACAATGCCACTGAAGCCCCTTTAAAGGCTCTGGTAGGACCCCTATTAAATAAAAGTAAGGGTCCTATCCTAAGGGCCAACAACCATAGATATCAAGATGACTATTTTCAGATATGGGATGATTATCTATGGTTAACCCCCACTATAGGACATCTTAGTAGAAAGGTCCCCTTATGTTGGGAACAGAAAAATCACTCCTATTCTCATTGACCTAACTCTACTAAATACTTGGGATGGACACCCCCCCGAACAATGTATATACACAATAACTTTACAGGCTGAAGACTGGTTTGCAACAAACTGGTTTAATCACCCTGGGATTAGATGGGAAGCCTCCAATGGCACTCATTGGTCCTGTGGAATCAATCTGTGGCCCTGGCTACCCCCTGGATGGATAGGAAGATGCACACCGGGATTTGCATGGTTACAAGGCAAAAGTGTTGGAAGTACTGACAAACCTGCAAACTTGCCCCCCCCACGGCATTTATGGTCTAGAAGTGTGTTTCACTGGTATGATCATTTGGCTTCTATCTTTATCCCTTCCCTAGGGTTAGAGGATGTCAAGCAACACATCAAGGCCTTAACTAACTATACTCAGCAGGCCTTAAATGACACCACAGCAGATCTCTCTCTCTTGAATGAAGAAGTAAAATTAATGAGGCAAGCGTCCTCCAAAATCAGGTGGCATTAGACATTCTAAAAGCAGCCCAAGGGGTACTTGTGCAATTATAAAAGCTGAATGTTGTGTGTATGCTCCTGATCCCTCTGCTAATATCTCAATAGCTGTTTAAGATATTAGGCGACAGGTTAATGACATGTCAGATTCTGAAATTCCCTGGACCTTCTCCTTATTCTCTTTATGGAAAGCTATTACTGGCTCTTCTTGGTGGAAAACCTTGTTGCTATAGTCATAATTATCCTGTTGATTTTATTATTTGGCCCATGCATACTTAACTGTTTCTGTGGCCTTGTCTCCTCCAGACTTAAAGCTGTACGTCTACCCAAGACAAGAACAACTGGCGTCTATCGAGGGCCTTTAGATAGACCCTCTGTGGAGTATCTCTGACTGCAGATCACAACTACAACCCTCATCAGCTGAAGTAGCCAGATCGGTCTTCGACCCCTTCCCTCATGGCAATTAGGGGTATTTCTTCAGAGAGGGGAATATCATAGACAGCTAAGTTAGGTAGAAATATTGTAGGCAGTCAGACAGGGCTGGGCCGTGGGAGAGGTCAATGCAAAAGACAACTACCCTTGGAGGTGTATTCTCTGAAGGCCAGGCTTCAAGAAAAAGAAGAACTACTCACCCATACACTTCCCCTAGGGATGAACAGCAGTGATTGATATTCTAAGTAGGCATCAATCACCTGGGGGTGGAGGACCAAACCTCCTTAACCTACTCCTTCCAGGAAAGTCCTTGTCCCTCCCATGTGCACTTGCTATGTGTCCCCATTTGATCCCCATTTAATCAATATTACCCAAGCAACTATACTTGTTGTACGCTTATTGGCTGACCATAGTTTTGTCCCATAGCTCACACACCATCCTATGATTTGCCATTGGATCAATATTACCTAAGCAACTGTACTTGTAATCTTACTGGTTGATTACAGTTCTGTCCCACCTTAAGCCCGCCTCACCTTGTGGCTTTGCTCAATAAAACACCCTTGAGAAGTGGGGTTGATGGGCAACCTACTTTCTGGGTGTTCTTCTGTCTCAGACAGAAGCTTTCTTTCGCTCAATAAATTCTTCCTACTCTTAAAAAAAAAAAGTTCATTTGAGATCATTCTTGGTAAGTCTGAGAAAGAGCAGACAGTTTTGTCTTATACATTAAATTATGTATGAATAAATATTGTCTAGTCATGCTATACTTTCTAATTTCATAAAAGGACTGAGTCCACGTTTACATGGGTAATAACTTCCACAAGTCTAGGAAGATGGAGCCAGGAGCTGCTTATATTGCAGAGTATTTCTCTATGAAGGACCACCTGGACGACTCTCCTTGAAAGAAGAGCAATTATCTCCATTTTGGCTGAACCTGGCCCTATTTCTATGTATTGATATGTACAGAGATGGCTAGGACTTTTCCTTATCCCTTCAATTGGCCTTAAGCAATGCAAATCGGTCTAGCTGAGGTGCTGATGTGTAGTCTTTGAAGCAAGGCACAGGTCAGTGTTTCTCCACCCCCGTAGCTCCCAAAACACATGTGTGAGCCGGGTGGGATGTAGAGCCGTGCTCCACGATGTGGGCTGGGAGAAGCTATGACTTCCCAGGGCATAGAAGATTACACATCAGAACTAAAGCACTGATCCAAAACCTACCTAGCCCAGCTCAGGTACTCACGGACTTCCCACCATTCTTACAGTCACTCATCCCCGAGCCACTCCCCGGGTTCGGCCCTGGGTCGTGGGCTTTGTTCGGGTAACCATCACCCTGGCTGGACTTAGGTCCCCCTTGGCTCCCCACAACTATAGATAAATCTTAGTGTCTTGATTCTTGCCATGGATTGCATTGGAAGTGGTAAATTGGAATAACCTTGCTAGAATTCTTGTAACTTTCCTTTGGGATTACAAATATAAACCTCCTGAACTGCGACGAGGACTGCGAAGAACTCACTATATTTCTCCTTGCAGTTCTTGAACCTTTCTAGGTCTTTTTCTTTTTTTTTTTGTGGGTACCGGGGGTCGACCTCAGGACCTCGCGTGCCAGCAGGCGCCTGTGCCGCTGAGCGATATCACTGGCCCTTTTTTTGTATGTGGGTACCGAAGTCGAACTCGGGACCTCGCGCTTGCCAGGCAGGCGCTTATGCCACTGAGCTGTATCACCGGCCAGAACTTTGTCATTTTAAATGCCCATGACTAGTAAAATTCCTTTTATGGTCTTACTATTAAATTCACTTATGGGCATCCTTATTATCTAGAATTGTTTGCTTTTGGTGACATAAAAATTTAGGTAAAAAAGAAATCACTGGGGTCAATGTAAATATTCAAGTTCAAAAGCCCCAGAATTCAAAAGTTTTAAATAGCATTCCATTGTAGCATATGGAAATCAATTTCTAGCCACTGACTACAGCTTATACATTTTTTTCTCCTCAGCAAAAAAACTGTTATGTGTTTTTCAGATGTTTTATATTTTGGGGCAATACAGTAGTAATTGTTAAAAATTAAATTAGATATATAAGTAAAATGTCTGAGTTATTTATGTTTATAATCAAGTTAAACTGCTAAAAATGTTTCCCAAGTACCAATTCATACTTTTTCCTTCTTAAAATTCATAAATGGTGTATTTGGTTCTACTAAATATATTTCACAGAATTTTTGTACATATGTATTTGTAACACTGAAATAAGATCAAAAGTTATCTAATTCTTTAACAAGTTTGGAACTTGTTAGAGGAACAATAGGTATCTAAAAATGGAGACTTGTCAAACTACAGGTCAACAAGTTAAAAATGAACTTTAAAGAATCAGTTTCAAAGTGATTGAAGGTTTTATCTGCTCATAATTTTAGGATCTCCTAAAGTTAAAAATTTATATAAGCACAACTCATTTAATATTCAAATAACAGTTGGTATTAAAAAACTTCTGCTATAAAAGGTTAATAGTTATGAATTTAATTGGTCTGTTAATGGGTTTATGTGGCCCAATGCTAATAGTTTTAAGAGATGCTAAAAGGCTTGCTTGCTTTTCTGTAATGGACAAACTGCTATTCTTTTATAGTCTACTCTTTGCTAAATAAAGTAAAATGAATCTTTTTTCATTTTTTTCTTCTTTTATTTTTTATTTATTTTTGGCTTTTTGAGACAGGGTCTCACTACATAGTTCAGGATGGCTTTGAACTCACTATGTAGCCCAGACTGGGCTCAAACTCATGGCAATCCTCTTGCCTCAGCTTCCCTAGTGCTGGGATTACATGTGTGTGCTACCACGTCTAGAAGTTTTTTCATTTTAAAATCACTTTGTATTTACAGAAAAGCCTTGTATAAAGTTCATGAGCAAAGATTTTGGACTTTTCCCAGCTCAAGTATATTAAATCTTCTTTTCTAATTCAACTTCTTTTTAACTAATTCAATTAAAAAGAAGTTTTGAATCTTTCAAAATAATTTTTGTTCCCCTGTTCTGTTAGGATTAAATGTTTTAAAAAATTAAGCTTTAAGAAGTTCATATATACTTAGATACCTACTTAAAGTTTTGTTTTGCAATTCTGGCTGCAGAAATTAGTATTATGTTATTTCCCTTTTTTTAAAATGTAATTCTCCTGGTATAATACAGTCAGTCATTATTGCTGTCTTACTATGCTGTAAAAGTTACTAAATTGTTTTGCTAAATGACTACCCACTGTATTGTTTATAGTCATACAATTGACAAAAGCCATGTTCCTCTTGGTCTGTAAGAGACCATTTTGCTCAAAAATGTATATTCTTAGTTGACAAAATAAACATTAATTTTTGTACACTGTTTACAGATCTGTAAGTATGCCTTAAAAATCCTAGTGTTACTAAACTGTAATTTTTGGTGTTGTTTAGGTCAGAGCACAAGAATACCATCCTCCTAAGAGCTTTTCCTTCCTGGCAAGTGAAGTGGAGAAACACCTCAACCATGTTGGAGCAACAGGTTAATTATCTCCAGTTTTACAAGCTGCCCATCCCATATAAATTGGCCAGTGTCCTTGTACAATACCATGGTCTCAACAATAAGTGGTCCAACTAGTTTTTCCCCCTTTTCATGTATTTTTTGTATCTGTAGGTGTTGGCCTCCACCAAAAGCTCAAAATCACCTCTAGAGAGTTCTCCAAGGATTTTTCCATCTTTGGTTATTTGAGAGCAAATATTCTCACATTTACTAAGTCCCTGAATGGAGGTTTAAACAAGTCTGATGGATAAAGTTTGCTTTAATGGCACTGAACACTCTGCAAACACACTATACCTTCCCCAGCTGCATGATGTCCACAGAAATAGTAATTCAGACTAGCAAAGATGAATACTGAAACTCCCTAAGGGAGTGGGTTATTAGATTTGGGAGCAGAGAAGGTGGAGAAGCCTTATACTCACTGAGCAAACCTTATCAATAATCTTATTCAAAGCCCCTTGCTGTGAAAATGGTAATCTTGGTGTCTTATCACCAGTTAAGACTGGAAAAGTTCATTTGAGATTCAGGCAGCCCAAAGAGATGCCACTGGCTGACTTAAACAGCTTTTATTCAGCCACTTAGCCATAGTCCACATAGTTTAGCCGCTCTTGTGGCCCCCCAAAACTGAACACTGACCTCCAGCCAGACCATTCTCACAGCATTTCTCAGCTGCTTAGTCTCCTTCCAGCTCTCATGGCAGTCTGCATTTATACCAAAACACACAATAGTGGCCCTGTGCCAATAACAACCCTGGTTATATAAGTTATGTACCCTGGCCAGCATCAACCTTGGTGATATCAGCTGCTTACATTGATGAGTTGTGCTTGTGCTGAAATCTTGCTGACTTGGACTTAATGTTCCATTATGTTGTACTGGCATTATTGTCTAATTGTAGAAAAAGTCTGATTTCTTCTTTAATTTCACCTGTGACCCAGTGGTTGTTCAGGAGGGTTTTATTTAATTTCCATGTTTTTATGAAGTTCTTGTGGTTTCTTTTGCCACTGATTTCCAATTTCATTGCACTATGGTCTGATAATATGCATGAGATAATTTCAATTCCTTTGCATTTACTTAAGCATGTTCTATGAGCTAGTATGTAGTCTATTTTGGAGAACGCCCCGTGTGTAGCTGAGAAGAATGTGTATTCTGACGTTGTGTGGAACACTCTGTAAACATCTACAAAGTCCATTTGTTCAAAAGTTTGTTTCAGTTCTAATATTTCACTGTTGATTTTTTTGTCTAGTTGATCTGTCTTTCTGTGACAGTGGGGTATTGAGATTCCCCCAATACAATTGTATTACTGCTTATTTCATTTTTCATGCTTGTTAATATTTGTTTTATATACCTGGGTGCACTGGTATTTGTTGCATATATATTTATGATTGTTATCTCTCTTCTTCTTGGATTGTTCCCTTTACAAGGATGTAGTGAACTTCTTTATCACTCTTAATCAGTCTTGGCTTGACATTCACTTTGTCTACAAATAGAGTAGTTACCCCTGCTTTTTCTGGGTTCCTGTTACATGGAGCATTGTTTTCTATCCTTGACTTTCAGTCTATGAATTTCTTTTTGAATTAAATGTGTTTCTTGTAGGCAGCATATTGTTGGATCTTGCTTCTTGATCCATTCTGCCAGTCTGTTTCTTTTGATTAGTGAATTGAGACCATTAACATTGATGGTTATAACTGATATGTACGGACTTATCCTTGTCATGTTTTTCTCCTGTTGTTGGCTCCCCTTCTTTTTTTTTCTCATCCCGCTGTTTAATTGTTTGCCTTGCCTGGTGGATTCCTTCCGTTGGGGTTCATGCAGTTGTAGTCCTCGTTATCTTTCTAGAATATCCTTCAATACATTTTGGAGTGCTGGTTTGGTGGTCATGAATTTCCTCAGCTGTTCTTTGTCAGGGAAGCATTTTATTTCTCCATCAGTTTTGAAAGATAGTTTTGAGGGGTACATCAGTCTGGGCTGAAGGTTATTTTCCTTTAGAACTTGAAATACTTCACTCCAAGCTCTTCTTGAGTTGAGGGTTTGTGCTGAGAAGTCTGGTGTGATTCTGATGGGCTTTTCCTTTTCTGATGGGTGATTTGTTTCTTTTCTCTAACAGCTTTTAAGATTCTATTCTTGTGTTGAATTTCTGGAATCTTGACTATGATATGCCTGGCTGAAGATTTTTTGATCATGGCTAATTGCAGTTCTATATGCCTCACTTATTTGTATGTCAAATTCTTTTTCTATACCAGGGAAATTTTCTGCCATGACATCTGTGAACAGTTTTTTTTTTTATATCATTTGAGCTATCTCCTGCTTTTTCATCGACTCCAATCAATCTTTTTTTTTTTTGTGGGTACCGGGGGGTCGACCTCAGGACCTCGCGCGCCAACAGGCGCCCGTGCCGCTGAGCAATATCACCGGCCCCTTTTTCGTATGTGGGATCCGGGAGTCGAACTCGGGCCCTCGCGCTTGCAAGGCAGGCGCTTATGCCGCTGAGCCATCTCACTGGCCCCGACTCCAATCAATCTTAAGTTACTCTTCTTTGCCTCATCTAGCAGCTGCTGGATTGATTTCTCATGGTCCCTTGCTATTTTTAAGAAATCTTTCTTTTCATGATTGCTAACTGCAAGTCTAAATTCTATATCTGAGATCCTGTCCTCATATTGGCTTAATCTGCTGCAGATACTTTCAATGAAATTTTTATTTTCCTGGATATCTGCTTGAATCTGCCTTATGGGTTCCATTTCTTTCCTATGGTGAGCATTCATGGTGTCCATAATTTTCTTAAGCTCATCTATTTTTTTTTTTTTTTTTTGTCTGTATATGCTCTGGAGTCACTAAGCATGGTTTTCATTGTGGACACCATCTCTGCAGTTATCTGAGAAATTATTTCTGATTTGATTTTTTTCTAGAGCCTCACTGAATTGCTTTGTTGTTACCTCTTCAGAGAGGCCAGGTGGGTGGCTTTTGGATTGTCCCACCTCAGTGCACCCTGGGTTTGCCTTTGGTGAACTGGATGTCTGGGGTTGCATCTTGTTTAAGTGTCTTCTCATTTTCTTTTCGTTTTTTAGTTTAATTCCTGGGGTGATGCTTATAAATTGTCTATGGTGTGTTGCTTTATTGCTAGTATTTAGAACCCTTAGGAAATGACTACTTCTCCAAGGTATCTTCCAGGTATAGCTGGTTTTTGGGTTTTGAGTTTGTTGCAAGAGCCCATCTCTTCAATTTGTTGGGGATGAGAAGTTGCTGCCTGTTTGGCCCAGCCCCTGGTTCTTTTTTTTTTTTTTTTTTTTTGTGGGTACCGGGGGGTCGACCTCAGGACCTCACGCGCCAACAGGCACCCGTGCCGCCGAGTGATATCACCGGCCCCTTTTTCATATGTGGGATCCGGGAGTCGAACTCGGGCCCTCGCGCTTGCAAGGCAGGCGCTTATGCCGCTGAGCCATCTCACCGGCCCCCAGCCCCTGGTTCTTTGGCACTGTGCCACAGTATTTTCTGTGACCCTTAGTCATCACTATGTTGTTGAGGCTGGCCTTGAACTATTGAGCTCAAGTGATCCTCTTGCTTTGGCCTGCCTAGCAGCCTGAACTACAGGTGGCTCGCTGCATCCAGCTTAGAGTTTTTAGTCTTATCATAAAGGAAGGATTACTTGACTCTCAGCACTGAAAGCACCTCTAATTATATAATCAAGACAACGGAATAGGGCAGGAACACATGCATTCCTAATTGGGCAAAAGAAGGCACTTTGGCTTGCCATATCTATAATGCTTTGTCATTTCTGAAAAATACACAGTACTACTGCAGAATTATACCTCATAAACATTGACATGCACCCATCAAAACTCATAAGAATCAAGATAATGATATACACCCATGACAGATGTATACATTAGTTTAGTCCCTAGGAAAGGTAATTCCTCAATATCTATCAAAGTTATACATGCATACATCTTTTAGCTCAGTTATACTTTAAAAAACAGCTAACTAAATAAATGATTTTCTACAGTATAACTAGGCTAAGTGATGTATAATGTTTATCACTAGACAGGGCAATGAAGTCTGTGTGAAACAACCCATGCATGAGCAAATTTACAGAGATTCAGAGTGAAAAATACTGCCTTTTTAAAAAATTAACTTTTTACCTTATATATAAAAATATACATATTTATGGAGTATAAGGTATGGCTTCATATAAGTGTACTTTGTACAATGTTTGAATCAAGTTAGACATAACTACCTCCTCAAGAGTCAAGCCCTGGGATCAATTGCCAGCACCACCACCAAAAAAAAAAAAAAAAAAAAAGCCTATTAGTCCCTTCAACTTCATCATTATCATTACCTCCATCACAATAGTCTAACCTATCCTACATATAGGTCGCCTTGTCTGTAGCTAAAGGTACCATAACATTAAGAAATGTTATGTTCTAAGCAACTACTTTGAAGATAACAATACACAATGTATTAACCATTGTTAATCTCCTATTATCTTGTTTTGAAATTCTTATCAGTTTTTCACTGTTTTTTGTCTTAAAAAAATGTTATGTAGCAATCAGTGTGAAGGATGTGTCTATTAGAAGGGGTCCTGAGAAGCAGTATTTTGCTGAACATTGGTTAAAAGAGTTAAGAGTTATAGTTTATCACAAAACTAAGTTTTTAAATGTCTGATGGAAAAAATTACAAATTATGCTTTTAATGAGTAGCAGGCAAAATATCATGTCTGCCTGTTTCCCATTGCTACAATGGTTTCCATGTCATGACCGTATCAGTTTCAGGATTGGTTTGTTCCAAAATGTCCTCAGAATTTCATTATTAAACAAGAGTAAGAGTGGTTTACAGAGACTGACTGCTTCTACTTGATTATTCTACTCAGCAGAAGTTGGGTAACATAATAGACATCCCTATGGTTTATTACAGTAGTGAAGTAGGAGCAATTAAAAACTTCTGTTTATTGATATTATCTAATGAATGTCCATGTGAGAATGTTCTAAGTCTATGCAAAGGAATGTAGGCACAAGGGCTCATAGGAAAAAGAATAAAATAGGATCTAATTAAGCTTTATTAAAAAAATTAATAGGAAATCTTACTAAAGGCAGCTTTTGCTTCTGCAGTTAGACTCCAGTAATCAGAAAGATAAAGGTAAAGAAAAAGAGAGAGAAATCGGACCTGGGAAGGCACCAGGTAACACAATTAACACTCTCCCATGTCTTCACTCTTCATAGGGGAACAAAGGAGGAGGGCTTTAAGCAGAAGGCAGAAACACTGTAACCATCATTTTGGTGGCAAAAACCATGCCCTTTCTGGCTTTTTTTTTTTTTTTTTTTTTGGTGGTACTAGAGATTGAACCCAGTATCTTGCTCACATTAAGCAAGCACTCTATCACTGAGCTAAATCTCAACCCCTTTTTTATTATTTTATTTTGAGACAGGGTTTTGCTCATGCTGGCTTTGAACTTGTGATCTTCCTCCCTCAGCCTCTTGAGTGGCTGGGATTACAGGCACGTACTGCCATGCTTGGCCCTTCCTTGCTTTCCTAAAATAGCTATTTTTTGCTTCTTATATAATTTCATCTATCTTTCTAGATTTCCTAAAAAATCATGCAATTAGGATGCTCTATAGAGTTAAAGGAGCCTTCATGGTAATGTCTTTACCCTTTACTTAATGATCAGCTTTCCTCCATAGGCCACTCCCACTGGCCAAAACAAACCTGCCCTGGAACAGTGTCCAGTACTCAGCTGACCTTCATGGCAAGAAATTAATCTGGTCAAAGAAACCTATGATGGCAGTTTGTGAGGTTGCTTCTAACAGCCTCCTAACAAAAACAAAATTTCACTCCAAACACCTCTAATGACCATTTAGTAATACTCATTTGGGAGGTTTTTCTGAAGGGGCTTCCTGGGCTTCCAGCAAATCACAACATAGAGGAAGCCTGGTGAGGTTACCAGTATATATCAAAACCAAAACCAAAAACTTCTCTAATCACTCTTTTCACTTCAGTGAAATACTTCATAGGTAACTGTTAGTGCAGAATTAGTCACTGTGGTTTGCCATGGTGTCATCTGTGTAACAAAGTTAAAAGGCTGCCATCCACTACCATTCCCAAAAATATCCCTTGACCCAACACAGCACTCTGAACAATAGTGTTTCCTTCCTCCAAGATACTAAGCAAAAAAAAATCAAAGAAGGCAGGAGAAAGGAGTTGTTTTATTTTGCAAATGCTAACTTTTCTGGATGATTTCTCTTTGGAAGCCTTTGTTTTCAGAGCCCAGATCCACTCCTTAAGAAAAAGGAAACTTGACTTTTACCCTCTATCTCACCCTCTTAAAATTCAGAGTAAAAACTAAAACAACTTTTGCAACATACAGTCCACAGTTTTAAGCACAGATTTAACAAAGCACCAAAAATTGAGGCACAGAAAACTAGGGATTTCATAAAAGAGTAAAAGTGATTTGTTTTAACACTTACCCATTTTTTGACACTAGGTGGCAGTTCACCATAAATATGTTCCTTGTCCCACAAAATACTGGACTTATCATACTGGTCCATCTTCAAGTTTTCACAGCAAAAAAAAAAATTATTAAAGCACAAGTAACAGTAACCAGGAACTTCAGCACAATGGCAATAGCCTAAAAAGGATTTAAAGATATTGACATAATTAATTTTAATTGCTTACTTAATTGCAATCTACCCTCTAAAAGTTAACCACTTAACAGTTTACCCCGAGTGTCACTTGGGCAGCCTGTTTGTTTATGTACTATCCCAAGTGTCACTTGGGCAGGTGTCATGCCAACCAGTCAATTCTCGTATTGAATACATTTGATAAAATTGTCATTTTAATATTTCTTGTTATATTATCTTACAAAAATTAATGAAAAAATGCAAATTTTTGGTCATCCTGTATTTCAATAATTGGACTGGTAATTAAAACTCTCATCTGCCTAAGGACCCATTAAATACCTGTGGTTTATGTGACATATAACTGAAGCAAATAGTTACATTTTAGACATGCCATAACCTCATCTACATCAACTGGGCTAAAGCTAGCAAAGCATCTAAATTTCCATGTATGTATACACATATAAAATTTGATTCAATCCTTAGAACAGGCTTAAAGCTAAGTACTATCCATCACTCCACTTTAGAGCTACAGAAAAGTAGTTCTGAAGCTAGTTCATTTATGGCCTTATTTTTATAAACATATGAAATGGTCAGTAACTTAAATCAATGGTATACTTTTAAAGAACTTGAAAAATACTTATCTCAGAATTAGCTTTAAGTATCCAAGCATGCCTATAATCTTGTTCAGAATATATGCTTGGCAGGGGTCACAGCTCAAGGGTAGAGCATTTGACTGCATAATACATGCCTGCAAATCTTTTTACACTCAATATAAATTTTCATCCATAGAAAATCTGTTTTACCATAAATTATGAAGGCATGGGTCAAACCAAACTATAAATTACAGCCAATGGACAAATAATTCCTTTGGTTTACCAGGCTTCTCTGTTTTCAGAGTTTTGGATATGAATTTCTTGTGACAAAGAAACACGCATGTTGATGGTTCTTCCAGTTTCTGATGAATGTATTAAGTGTATACTGACCTGGGAGGTTACTGAAGTAGAGGCAGGTACCAAGTCTCTGCCCTAGATATTCACTAATGGGTAACAGAAGGCTCTCCTCTGGCTATCTTACAGTGACATCCTTTCTCAAAGAATACAGGTTTCAAGGAGCCAGAGGATTAAGAGTGATGGGAGCATGGTAAGACAGTACTAATTCTGTCCCTATTTACCACAGCAATGTCTGAATGACAGCAACAAGCACTGTAAAAGGTACATCTGCAGGGAAAACAGTCTCTAAAATAAATACAGTTACTGGAGAAATTCTAATCCCCAAACAGTGACTCATTCAGGTGAAAGAATGTGAATTTCTATGATAGTGTAAAATAAGTGAGGTGGGGGTGTGTGTTAGTAACTCAGAAGATTTCAGGTGTTAATGACTCAAATTAGTCTATAGATTCAATATAACTCTTCAAAAATGTTAGCAGGCTTTTTTTTTCTTTTTTGGCAGAAATTGATTAAATGCTCCTAAAAATTCATATGAAAAAACAAGAACCAAATATTAAACAAAACAACCCTGAGATGATGGAGAACTAAAACTTCATAATGTTAAAAACTTACTACAGAGTTAAAAGCAATCAAGGCAGTGTGCATGAAGATAGAAGCGTAGATTAATAGAATCAATTGAGAGGCCAGAAATAAATGCTCACATTTATGGTCAATCCTTTTTTTCAAGACAGGGTGGTGGACTGGCAATTTAGCTCAGTGACAGAATGCCTGCCTGGCAAGCGAAGGGTCCTGAGTTTGAGTCCTGGTACCAAAAAAAAAAAAAAAAAAAAAAGGGTGGTGCAAAGAAATGAAACCCAGAACCTTGCACATGGCAGGCAAGCACTGTTACTACTGAGCTGTATCCCAAGCTCGTATGCTCTGTTTTGTTTGAGACAGTCCTGCTATACAATCCAGGTCACAGGTGAACTTGCTATGCATCCCAGGTTGGCATCAAACTTGTGATTCTCCTACCACAGCTTCCTAAGTATAGGGATTACAGGTGTGTGCAACCAGACCAGGCTTGGTCAATTCTTTTTTGACAAGGGCATAAAGAATGTTTAAGGGAGACGTAGTCCTTTCCACAAATACTGTGTCAACTAGAGAGTCATGCAAAGAATTCTGGACTCCTTTGTTACTCGACTACCAAAAAATTAACTCAAAATGGAGAAGACAGGTGTGCTAGCTCATGCCTATTATCCTAACACTTTGAGAGGCTGAGGGAAGAGGATCTCAAGTTCAAAGCCAGTATAGACTAGTGAGGCCCTATCTCAAGAAAAAAATAAATAAAAAATAAAGCAGCCAGGCATAGCAGCACATGCTTACAATCCAAGCACAAAGGAAGCATCACGGAGTTTGAGGCCATTCAGAATTACATAGTGAGCCCTTGTCTCAGAAAACAAACAAACAAACAAACAAACAAAAAAGCCAAGTATATGGCATTCTGGAAGGCTGAGGCAGAAGGATGGCAAGTTCAAGATCAGCACAGGCAACTTAGTGAGACCCTGTTTCAAGAAAGAACAATGACAACAAAGACAAAGGCTGAGGATGTAACTCACTGCAGAGTTGGACTCAATCTCCATTACCATAGGGAACAAAAGAAGGAAGGATGGAAAGAAGATCACAGACCTAACTATAAGAGATAAAATTATACAACTCTTAGAGGAAAACATAGAAATCTTTGTGCCCTTGAATTAGGAAAGCATTCTTAGATATGACATCAAAAACACAAGCAACAAAGGAAAAATCAGATAAATTAGACTTCATCAAAACTAAAAACTTCAGCACAAAGGAACTTGTCTCCAGATACATAAAAAAGTAATAAATACTCTAACTTAAAACTGAATAAAGAAATTAGCATTTCTGAGCTGAGAATGGTGATTTGGTTTAATAAGTCCAGCCAACCGTCTTTTTATTTTCTTTCTTTGTCCATTTTCTCTCAATCCCATTGGCCCTCTTAAGTGTAGTTTTTTCCTCTGAAGCAGTTTTCTCTTAACCCCTTTGTTTCTGAATCATAGTTTATCTTTTTTCTTTCCTTTTGCAGATATACAGTTGTCTTATTCTTTTCCAGCAGTTAGAGATTCCTAATCCTCTAGAAAATGGGTAATTGTATACAAAAGCACTAAAGACAAGAAGCATGTGCTCCCTCTAACTGGAAATGGGAAGAGACGTCAGGAGGCACTCTCCAAGATGCGCAGTAGCCTCACTAAATACTGCTTTAGGTTAGCACCATACCCTGTCCCTGGGTTAGGAGATTCTAAAAAATTTTGCCTGTCCAGGAAGATACAAAATAAGGATAAGCCTCCACCCAGTGTCTTGAAGAAAGTTTTTCATACAATCAGCATGGGAAACCAATCCTGAGACATAGAGGAAAGAACTGGTCTCCAGGACACACTGGAGGAAGCTATTCCAAAAAGCATATACATCTGTGGGGACCTAAGCAGTTTGGTCTAAGGGAGGTCCTCTAAACTGCTCTTTTTTTCTCTCTCACTAAAAACCAAAGGGCATGATAAGCTCAGTCTGCTTGAGGCCACAGCTCCCCTCTTGGGTGGCTGGAAACACATTCTAAGCCATGTAGATTCAAGTGGTCAATCAGGTGATAGCTGACTCTACCCACGAGACTTGAAGTCTACGAACCAAAAAGGAGGCCAACGTTTTGCCACTCCCCCATCTTCTTTCCCCTAACCCCTTAATCCCTTCCTTATCCCTTCTCTCCCACAGGATTTCATCTGTCAGAAAATTCAAACCCTGTAACTTTTTTTTCTGGTATTAGTTACCAGGGAGAGGTAGGCAACTGGAAAGTAGGAGTCTAAGTGTGTCCCACCATGTGGGAAGCACATGGCCTCTTTTATCTGATATATGATCTGTAGTTGTTAAATGACATCTCCAAACATATAAAACTCTCTGTGAGTTCCTTGTGTATGTTACAGATCCCTAGATATAAAAATCTTTGGGGTAAGTTTTTGAGTAAAGCCCAGCTTATTGTGTAAAACACCTTTTCTTGCTTTCTTGATCTGTTGATAAAAGTTGGAATAGCTGTGTTCCGGGAATAAGGATGCTTGTTCTGGCCATGACAGAAAACAGCAGAGCTGCTCCTTTGGGCAATTCTGACTCTAGGATAACAGGGCAGAGCTTCCTCCAAGGCAGTTCCAACACTGAGAAATGGGGCAGGCTGCACATGCAGCCTGACACCAGTTTGGGATGCGTATGTGGTATAACCCATTTTGGGGTACACTTCACTGTGGCATGGCTCAAGGATGATGTGGGCAGCTCATGGGGCCTGACCTTACAATCCATCTTTTTCTTTTCTTTTTCTCTTTCTGGAACTACACAAAGGAAATCTTGAAGGCATGCAGTGCACCTTACTGGAGTATGGGTTACTCAATATCTATTCCTGAAACATCAGCTTTAGGTTATATTTTGTAACATTGGGATCATTTTAGAAGAGGGTTTAAAAAAGAAAAAGATTATTTTTCTTTGCAACTCAGTATGGAGTCAGTGTTAAGTTAGAAAGTAGGGAGACATAGCCGCTGAATGGGACCTTAAATTTTAATGTAATGCACCAGCTTGATCTATTTTGTAAGGAAGAGGAAAGTCGGACAGAATCCCATATGTCTAGGTTTTTATGGCCCTATGTCAAGACCCAGGACTATATGGATCTTATGCAATCTTTTATGCCCATGTGCCAATAAGGCCAACTAAACCACACCCTGTAGAAGTTGATGAAATGATTACTCATTTAATCAGTGAGCTAGCCAATTATGAAAAGTTGATGAAATGATTACTCATTTAATTGGTAAGCTAGTCAATTATGAAAAGATTAGAGAAATTACCGAGGGTAGGGAAGAAAATCTTGCTTTGTTTCCATGCCGCTTAACTGAAGCCCTCTGTAAATAATACTAATATTGAGCTCAACTCACAGGAAGAACAAATTTTATTAGGAACATATTTTGTTACTGAGTCTGTCCCAGATAATCACAGAAAACTTCAGAAGCAGAGTATAGGTTTCTGTCTTAGACACTTTCTCATTGCTGGGACAAAATACCCAACACCCAAAATTAAAGGAGGAAAGGTTTATTTTATTTTATTTATTTATTTATTTATTTTGTGGGTACCAGGGGTTGAACTCTGGACCTTGCATGCCAGCAGGTGCCTGTGCCACTGAGAGATATCACCGGCCCTTTTTTCGTATGTGGGTACCGGGAGTCGAACTCAGGACTGCGCGCTTGCTAGGCAGGCACTTATACCACTGAGCTATCTCACCGGCCCGGAAAGGTATATTTTAGTTCACAGTTTGTAGAGGTTTCAGTCCATGAACAGCTGGCTCCAAGGCAGGACAGCATGGCAGAAGAGAAATAGTCCATGGCAGGGCTGGCAGAAAGCAGCAAACCTCTTTGCCTTTTATCCCATCCAGGCTAGAAGCCTGTTGGTTAGTGCTACCCACATGCAGGGTAGGCCTTCCCATTATCCACACCAAGAACTATGCTAAACCAATCAGCGGACTAATTTAGTTACCAAAGCCTTAATATGGATGCACATACCCTTAATCCACTTCACATACCCTAGATCCAGCCACCTCCAAAAAGCCCCACCTATGAGCAAATGAGGCTTTGTGGGGATATATAGATATAAGCCATAATAAGTCCTCAGGCCCCTATTTATGAACTTTTAAACTTGGTCTTATAGTCTTTAGCAACAGGGACAAGGCAGTAGCAAATGCCAATGGCCCAGGGTAAATGACTACAGGCACAGGAACAGGCCTAATTTATTCCTTTGGCATAAGAAAACAAAACCCTGCCTCCTGAGAATATCCCAAAGACTCCACATATGAAGGTGGAGAATGAGAGACCACCTGGCTGCTACCACTGTGGAGAGCCTGGACACTTACAAAAACTACGCAGTTAAGTAAGCCTTTTCTTCACCTGGGATGTGCCCCCATTATAAAGTGAGAAGACACCAGAAGTGAGATTTTCCTCTCCTCTGAAGTGAGGAAAGGCCACCTGCTTCCATCTTGGCTGCACTAGAAGACTGAAAGTGCTCAAGATCTTACAAAGTCCCTCCCAGCAAAGTAGATATCCCCCTGCAGGAGCTTTAAGGGACTTGACGTGGCAGGTAAAAATACGGGTTTTCTACTGGATGCAGGCCTTGTGAATCTGCCTTACTCAAATCCCCTGGATCTCTTTCTAATAAGACCTGTACTGTGGCTGGTGTTCATGGTGTCCTAGGGCCAAATGCCTTATAATGCCTCTAACCTGTATATTTGGGGAACTAATTTTCACTGACTTTCCTACTGTTCCTGGAATGCCCTAACACATTAGGCAGAGATGTTTTGGCCTATTTAGGGGCAATTCTTTATCTGGCACCAAAATATTCACCTCCTTTTTTTGGGTGCATTAGTATTATGTCCACTAGACGATATACTTACAGCTAAACCTAAGGAAATTTTATCAGAGGTAGAATCATGGTCTGGCATCCCAAAACCCCAGGAAAGGCAGTTCATGTCTAGCCTGTTGTCATTTCCTTAAAATACCCAAACAGCTATGCCCATACATGACAAAATCCTTTGAACCTGGAGGCCTGCTGGGCCCTTCAGCCTCTAATTTCTAAATTCCACAAGTATGATCTTTCATTCTATTGCCAGTCCCCATGCAACACTCCCCATGCTTCCAGTACTAAAACCAAATGGGGAATATTGACTAGTGAAAGATTTGTGAACCATGAATGAAGCTATAATACCACTCCATCCTATAGTTTCTAACCTGTGAACTATTTTAACCCAAATACCAAGTGGAATTACATGGTTTACTCTTAGATCTTATGTATGCCTTCTTCTGCATCCCACTGCATCCTGCTTTGGGGGCCTTTCAGACCCAGTCCCAGGGGCACATATAGTAATATAGCATTAGCTGGGCATTCTTTCATTAAAAGTTTAAACCATTTAGCTCTTCAGAAATGTTATGTAGCAATCAGTGTGAAGGATGCTTCCAGTATTAGAAGGAGTCCTGAGAGGCAGTATTTTGCTAAACACTGGTTAAAAGAGTTAAGAGTTATGGTTTATCACAAAACTAAGTTTTTAAATGTCTGATGGAAAAAAACACAAATCATGCTTTTAACGAGTAGCAGGCAAAAGATCATGTCTGCCTGTTTCCCATTGCTACAATGGTTTCTATGTCATGACCGCATCAGTTTCAGGATTGGTTTGTTCGAAAATGTCCTCAGGATTTCATTATTAAACAAGAGTAAGAGTGGTTTTTACAGAGACTGACTGCTTCTACTTGATTATTCTACTTAGCAGAAGTTGAGTAACATAACAGACATCCCTTATGGTTTATTACAGTAGTGAAGCTGGAGCAATTAAAAACTTTTGTTTATTGACATTATCTAATAAATGTCCATGTGAGAATGTTCTAAGTCTATGCAAAGGAATGTAGGCACAAGGGCTCATAGGAAAAAGAATAAAATAGGATCTCATTAAACTTTATTAAAAAATTAATAGGAAATCTTACTAAAGGCAGCTTTTGCCTCTGCAGTAAGACTCCACTGGTGTGGGGTGGCATGGCATTACCTCCCAATCCCATGACAGGAATAGAGTTTTGTCTTGTACATTAGGTTGGGGTAAACACTGTCCAGCTATGCTACACTTCCTAATTTCTTAAAAGGTGCCTTGACTCTGATTGATAGGGAGGTCCTTTTTTTTTTTTTTTTGTGGGTACTGGGGGTTGACCTCAGGACCTTGTGTGCCAGCAGGCGCCCGTGCCGCTGAGCGATCTGGCCCTTTTTTCATATGTGGGTTCCGGGAGTCGAACTTGGGCCCTCACACTTGCCGGGCAGGCGCTTACGCCGCTGAGCCATCTTACCGGCCCGGGAGGTCCTCTTGCAAGAAGGTACTATACCCTATCCCAAGCCTCTTCCACTGAGGCCAACCGGTGACACTCATGCTCCCTAGTTCTGCTCTCTTCTCTCACCCCTTGGGACAGAAAAAGGCTCACTCCTCCCCCATGCCTATAAACCTAACGAGAGTCAAGGATGGACACTTCCCAGGGACACTGACTCCCCTTGGTGACTGATCAATTACAGTGACGACTGACTTGTTCATTTACCCATGTTCCTAAGATCCTGGGCACAACTGAAGATGTTCAGTACAGACCCTAGTGCTGCTCTTCACAGTTACCTTTCTCTGCTCCTGATGGGAAATTCTCCTTCTATTCCTTCTTCCTCCCCCTTAGCCTGCCTCCAAAACGATCTGAAGCCTAAGTGTCTAGTATCTCTTTGTAACACTACCTGGCCAAGAGTAGGATCTTTGATCCCTTGTTCTGTGAGAATTAGACAAAAAAGGCTAAAAAAGTGGTTGAAAGTTCCCTATCTACAGGCAGTCTTTACCCTCCTTAATATTCCCACTTTGTGCACCTCATGTGATTCCTCTCAAATCCTTCTTCTGTCTCCCCCTTCAGGGCCTCTGGCTGCTACAGCCGATTCTTCACCCCCAGAGCTTCCCATGGTTGCTATAGCTACTCCCTCCCCTCCAGTAGGGCCTCTTGCTGATCACATACCTGATCTCACTCCACCCTATACCCAATCCCATTTGCAATTTGGCCCCAAAACCTTGCCCTCTGCCCCCCAGTTCCCACTCTGGGAGGTGGCAGGGGCAGACGGAATTGTTAAAGGGTTCATGTTCCTTTTTCTTTGACAGATCTCTCTCAAATTAAACAGCATCTGGGTTCCTTCTCCTCAGATCCCACCCAATATAATCAAGAGTTTCCATACCTAACTAAGTCATACCGCCTAACCTGGGATGATTTAGATATTATCCTTGGGTCCAGTCTTCAGAAGAGCGGAACGAGTAACCTTCCTGGCTCAGTCTTATGGGGATTAACAACTTATCCTAAAGGTGCATTTTATTACCCAATCAGCACCAGACATTTGTAAAAAATTACAGAAACTAAAGGCTGGCCCTCAGACCCCACAACAGGAACTTATCAATTTGGCTTCCAAGGTTTTTAATAATAGAGATGAGATTACAAGAAAGCAGCACATTTCTGAGCTATAGATGTTAGCCTCTGCTGTAAAAAACCCTCAGACTGGAGCACACCCTCAGCCCATTAGCCATTTCTAGGGCTTTTCTGCCCAAGGGCGTTCCTCCAGGGCCATGGTTCAAATGCAGCCAGAATGGTCACTTGGCTAGGGAATGCCCATAGCCTGGGATTACCCCCTAAGCTGTGTCCTTCCTGTGGGCATCCACTGGAAGTCAGATTACCCAATGCTGGCAGCCGCCCTTGCTGGCTCTGGACAATGGCCCAGGAACCACCCCCAACCAGCTCCTTCTCAGACCTTCTTGGCTTGGCCACTGAGGACTGACTAGGCCCAAAACCAGCAGAAGCGCCTTGGAACATGTTGAATGTGAAAACCACGTCTTATATAGAGAGAGATCCCACAAACAATGTTAGAAGAAAAAGAAGTTCTGCGTAAGCGAAAGAAGGTGTAGAGGTGACTGGATTGGAAGCTAGAAGAAGGAAAAAAGGGTGGAGCTGCCAAAATTCTTAAGATAAGACCAAGAGAAAAATACTGATTATAGGTAAAAGGTTTTTATTTCTTCTAATTCACATTATAAAAGATCTCTGCTAACTGACCTACAAAAAGTCTGACTAGTCTATTTGTGCTCTTGGTACAAAACTAAATTAAGAGACAAAGGTTTTCACATAGCTATAACATTCATTATTGCTAATTTCATGGTGTGCTAAGCATATTCATGCCTTTCAGATGCACAGGTCTCCTAGGATGTAAAACTGGGATTACTGGTGATAAACTTTTTCTTTTAGACTCAGATATCTGCCTTTCTCTTGTACTCCAGCTACTTCAAATAAGAGGTATATGTCAAACCAGCATGAGACCACCTGTCAAATAATAGTTTCTAAAGGCTTTTCTCCAATGCAGGACTGGCAGATTAATTTCACCCACATGCCACGAGTGTAAAAGCTAAGGTACCTTGGTTTGGGTAGCTGCCTTTACTGCATAGACAGAAGCTTTCCCCACGGGTTCGGAGAAGGCCTCAGCTGTTATCCACTGTCTTTTAGCTGAGGTAATTCCAAGGTTTGGTCTCCCCACTTCCATTCAATCAGATAATGGCCCAGTTTTATTACTCAAATTACCCAAGAGGTGTCTAAGTTGCTAGGGATCCAGTGGAATTTACATACTCCCAATCAACCTCAGTCCTCTGGTAAGGTAGAAAGAACTAACAGTCTACCTAGAGACCCATCTTACTAAACTTAAACTTACACTCACCCTTATGAGGATAACCTGGCTAATAAATTGGTTTTAATTAAAGATTTAAACTCTAGATTTCTGCAGAAAAAGCAGAAAGGACCTTACAGAGTTATCCATAGCACTCAAATGGCTGTTATCTGCAAGGCCCTCCCTCCACTGGATTCACTGCTCCCGAGGAGTAAAGCTGTGCCCTGCTGACAGTTCACCAGATCTCTCCTCTGCCTGGAAGTCACAAGTAATCTCCCCCACATCTGTCAGGCTGACCAGAACCTCAGAAAACACCTAAATGGCTTACCTTTGGCCCAATTAGCACTTTTCTTTCTTTCACCATGCCCCCAGGGCTGCTCTTCTGCAGCTTCATTAAATCATTACAAGACCTTAGTGTTAACTCTTTCATTGATGAACCGCTCCATCCTACCCTAGCCAAAGATTGCTGGCTCTTCATTTCCACGTCTACAGCAACCTATATAACCATCCCAGTCTCTCCCCAGGTCTGGGTTTCCATGTCTTCTCAGACTTCTCTCTCAGTTTTTTACAGGATTGTGTACAAGCCATTACCAACAGACAAATGCTGGCTCTGACTTCTCTTCGATACAGCTCTGTCCCTCAAGATTTCTCTCCCAACAGGCTGCCTGGGCTACCCCATTTGTCATGCCTGAAGCAGCCCTGAGACATTCCACCCTCTTTCCCACCCCCGCTCTATATAACAAAAAAAAACCCAAACAAAACAAAACAAAACAAAACAAACAAACAAAAAAAACCACGGGACTGTCAGGCCCAATCTAAGAGCGATCTGAGAGAGACCTGAAAGACCCCATGTCTCCCCTTGTACACAGGGGGAAACAATAGGCTGCCCTGGTAAACAAGAAGTAAGGGCAATAAAGACATTTAGGACCAGACCTAAATTCTTCCTGGTACCAAATTCTATACACACGTCTGTATTGATTTGACTTCAAACACTTCAGCTTTGACTTCAAACACTCTGAAGCTTGGACTTCAAACACTTTGTCTGGACTCTTTGAAATTCCAACCCCAATCCAAAAATCCTATATATAGTCAGTTTCCCCTCCAGATAGCTGCTGCTAACATGCCAATGTCAGCCTGCTTGTAGGTAGATGAATAAAATCCGATCTTTCCCACAGTCTCAGTCTCAGAGTGTTGCCTCATGCCTCCATTGACTTGATACTGGGTTCATCATGGGTAATAACTTCTACCACTCCAGAAAGATGAAGGGAGCAGGCACTGATATTGGACAGGTATTTATCCCTATAGTTCTTGGATCTTTCCAGTATTACAGACAGTTAAGTTAGGTAGAAATAGGCCTGACCTAAAAAGACCTTCCCAATAAACATGGTGCTCTCTACAAACAACAGGAATCCACGCTGCCCTTAGCAAATAGAATTGATGGCCATAAAGAAATTTAGGACTGGACCTGCAGTCTTCGTGACGCCAGAAGACCCAGCTTTATACGCATACCTGTGCTGACCGTCCTGCAGCTTTGACCTTATTCCATCCCAATTCCTTGGGACTATGACCCCCCAACCCCAAACCCTATATATACTTAGCCTCCCCTCCAGATATCTGCTATTATCACTCTGATTTCAGCCTGCCTGTACCTAGATTAAATCTAGTCTTTCCTATGGTTTTAGTCTCCAGGTGTTTCCTCATGCACCATAAAGTAACAGAAATATTATAGGCAGGCAGACAAGGCTAGGTCCTCCAGGGAGTCAGTGCAAAGGATGGAAATACATTACAACTGTGGCTGGAGGCACATCCACTGAAGGCCAGGCTTCAAGATAAAGAGAGAAGGACTAGGCCTACATGCCTCCCCAAAGGATAAGCAATATACTATAATTGATATCACCTGGTCTAATAAAGTCTAGATAGACATCAGTCACCCAGGTGGGTGACCAGGACCTCCTGAATCATCTCTTCCAAAACAGGTCCTTGTTCTTTCCATGAACACTTGCTACATGACTTGCTTTCCCACTGGATCAACATTACCTAAGCAGTTGTACTTGTAATCTTACTGGTTGATCGGTTTTGCCCCATATTGTACCCACCTCATGATTTTATACCCACCTCATGATTTTGCTCTATAAAACTTCCTTTGAAAAGCGGGTTCACTGGCCACCCACTCGGACCCCCTCCTGTCTGTCAGGAGCTCTCTCCCCCAATAAAGGTTTCCTACTCTTAACCTCTGTTGTTCCTTAGAATTCATTCTTTGATTTTGGGGAACATGAACTTGGTACATCTGGCATTTAGCAGGTTGGGAGTTATAGTATTTCCCTTATATCATTTGGAGGTCCTGTATCCCTAGATCTTCTGAGGTTTGCCACTGTAAATGCCTATGATTAGTAAATATCCTTTTATAGTCTTCCAAATGGATTCACTCACAGGCATCTTACTTATTATCCAAAGTAGTTTGCTTTTGGTTATGTGAAAATTTGGTAAAACATTATCCACAGGGGTCAATGTAAATATTCAACATCAAAATCAACAGAAAACCCTTGAAGCATTTTTAAATAGCATTATGTTGCAGTGCATGCAGATGCAATTCCCATGTATTGACAAATTTTGAATTTTTTTCCCCATTAAAAAACTGTCTTGAGACATTAACTTGCATTTCTCAGATGTTTTACATTTTATGGCCTATGTAGATATAATTGCTAAAAATTAAATAAATATATAAGTAAAACATTTAATTATATATAATGAAATTAAAATACTAATGTTAATAGCACAACTTATATATTCTTTGCTTCTTAAAATTTATAAATAAAAATGTATTTGTGGCTATTAAATGTATTCATAGATTGTTGGTGTATGTACCTGTAAGATACTGATATAAGATTAAAAAAAATTAGATCCTTTTAAGTTCCAGAATAACTATTCTAAGGTGACAATAAATATCTGAAAATGGAGACATCTGTCAAACTATAGGTTAACCAGATAAAAATGAACTTTAAAAAATAAGTCTCAAAGTGATTGAGCGTTGTATCTGCTCATCATTTTAAGATATCCTAATAGTACAGGTCACACAATTGGGGCTGAGAGACAATTCCTCTTCCATCCATCTAAATTTGGGTAATAACCCCAGGGTCATTCCCCCTTCCATTGTCATAAGAGAGGCAGAAATAAAAATATAAAGACCCAGAAAATCTCCAAAGCTCCAGGCCACAGCACATAAATATTATGACCAGATTATCTGTAATGTTTTCCCTCCCCAAGTTTTGTTAAAAGTTCAGACACAGGCACTTGTTGGGGACCATGAATTATAAATTGACATAGTATCTATTGGAGGCCCTCCTGCTTCCTCTCAGTCACCGCTGAGATCTTGATGGTCAGTGAGGCAGGAGAGTTCACAGAGCAGGATGAAGTCCGCTAAGGACAGTACAGAGAAAACTAGTACCCAGGTGTGGGGATGAATCTTAGT
The DNA here is from genome assembly GCA_028451465.1 of Erethizon dorsatum. Taxonomy (NCBI): domain Eukaryota; kingdom Metazoa; phylum Chordata; class Mammalia; order Rodentia; family Erethizontidae; genus Erethizon; species Erethizon dorsatum. The sequence continues at coordinate 44,295,598 of CM051825.1, forward strand.
TTGTTTTTCCTTTACGATGTTAAACGTGCCCATTCAACCACTACTTCTGTGCTTGGAGTTCCAGGAAAAGCACCATACCCCTCCCACTGCACAGGCTAATAAAACAGTGGCTAGCTGGAGATTCTTGGTCTTTGTTCACGGAGAACACTGATTGTCCTAGAGCCCTATTTCCTTACAATTCTTTTTGTTTGATTGTTTCATTATTTTTTATTTTTATTTTTTTATTTTATGGAAAAAGGTAAAACAAAATTTCCTAACAAAATAATAGGAGAATAACAATAGTTAATACATTGCATATTGTTATCTTTAAAGTAGTCATTCAGGGTACAAAATATGGGTATTAAAATTTTCTCCATTTGATATTAGTACAAACCTTCCTTTTCAATGAACTAAGAGACACTAATAGTATGAGTTGCTTTTTTATTCCTTTTTCCCTTCTGTCCATTCCCCTTTCCCCCCTCCTAGTTCCTTTTTCCTTTTGAACAATTTCTTCCCATTTCACAATATCTATTGTACATTTTAGACCTTATTTACTCTTTCAGTCTTTCACACCAGGGAGACAATTACAATGTTTACACGTGTGAGCCTGACTTATTTCACTTATGAGTACGGTCTTGAGTTGCATCCATTTACCTATAAAAGTCTCAAGTTTATCCTTCTTTATGGCTGAGTAGTACTCCACTGTATAAAAAGACCACATCTTTTTTATCCGTTCCTCAGTTGATAGGCATTTCGGTTGTTTCCAAGATTTAGCTATTACACATTGTGCTGCTATAAACACGAGTGCACATATATTGCTGTGGTATATTTTTAATTCTTCTGGGAAGATACCCAGAAGGGGAATAGCTGGGTCAAATGTGACCTCTAATCCTAGCATTCTGAGGAATCTCCATGCTGATTTCCACAGCGGTTGCACCAGTCTGCATTCCCACCAACAGTGGAGAAAGGTCCCTTTTTCCCACAGCACCTTCAGCATTTGTTATTGGTTGATTTCTTGATAGCCATTCTTACTAGGGTGAGATGGAATCTCAGTGTTGTTTTAATTTGCATCTCTAGAATGACAGTGATGTTGAACATTTTTTCATATATTTATTTGCCATTTGTATTTCTTCACCTGAGAAGTGTGTATTCATCTCAGATGCCCATTTTTGGATTGGGTCTTTGAATTTGGGGGACCTGATATTTTTCAATTCTTTGTATGTTCTGGATAGAAGTCCTCTGTCTGAGAGACAACTGGCTAAAACTTTTTCCCACTCTGTGGGTTGTCTTTTCATTCTTCTGGTGATTTCTTTTGGTGTGCAAAAGCTTTTTAATAACATGAGATCCCAGTTGTTGATTCTTTGAATTATTTCCTGTGTGGTCCAGTTTTTGTTCATGAACTCTGTGCCTACCCCTATGTCTTCAAGACTTCTACTTACTTTCTCTTCCAGTAGAGTTAGTATTTCTGTTTAAATACCTAGATCTTTGATCCATTTTTGACTTAAGTTTAGTGCATGGTGATAGACATGGGTCTAGTTTTAGTCTTTGGCATGTGGAAAGCCAGTTTTTCCAGAACCATTTATTAAAGATACTATCTTTCTTCCAGTGAACACGTTTGGCCCCTTTGTCAAAGAGAAGGTGGCTGAGTGTGTTTGGAGTTGTGTCTGTATCTTCTAATCTGTTCCACTGAACCGCAGGTCTGTTTTTTGGCCAGTACCATGCTGATTTTATCCCAGTAGCTTTGTAGTATAATTTCAAGTCAGGGATTGTGATGCCCCCTGCCTTGCTTCTGTTGCCCAGAATTGCCTTGCTTTTCTAGGTCTCTCCTTACAATTCTTATCTCTTGCTCTTTTTCTTTATCACCATAACTCTGGATAACTCCAGGCAACTCTGGGCAGGAGACTGGGGACTCACTGCAGGGGTTCCTGATAGTTGGCACCATAGAAAAGGTCACCAATAGGCACTATATCTCATGTATATGATTTAATCAGAGTGAATTCTGGAACAGACATGTGTATTATGGTGTCCCTGAGATGCCTCTGTACCCTGTAAATCATTTCTGTCAATTTTATCCCGAGACCCAGGCTGGGATGCACATCTTTTAAAATCTGCAAGACTGATTTATCTGTGTGCTTATTTTCCTGTTATCCCAACACCACTTTTATGTTCATGCCACCTTTTGCTTCTGTTGGCACAGACTTGCCCTCAGCATACTTTCCTGTTATCTTTAATAAATGCAGCTGCTTTTTGTTCTACTATTGATTATATACTTGGAATTCTTTGCTTGCTGTACACAAGAACTGGGAGTCTAGTCTTAGATACATCACACGGTATTACTAAAGTTAATAATTTATATAAGCACAACTCATTTCATAGTCTATTAACAGATTTTTTAAAAAACAGCTTTTGTTATGAAATAGTTAATAGCTATGACTTACCTGCTGTTAATGGATTTGTTTTGTTAATAGTTGTAAGAGATGGTAAAAGGCTTCCTTGCATTTCTGTAACAGATAAACTCATATTATTTTACTGTTTCATTTTTGCTTAAATTGAGTACTTAAAACTATTTTTTTTTTTTTTTTTTTTTTTTTGTGGGTACCAGGGGGTCGACCTCAGGACCTCGCGCGCCAGCAGGCGCCCGTGCCGCTGAGCGATATCACCGGCCCCTTTTTCGTATGTGGGTTCCGGGAGTCGAACTCGGGCCCTCGCGCTGGCAGGGCAGGCGCTTAAGCCACTGAGCCATCTCACCGGCCCTTAAAACTATTTTTTAAAAAAAACACTTAGTTTTTACTAGAAAAGCCTTAGAAGGTTCAAAACAAAAGACTTTGTGGATTTCCTGCCCCAAGTTTGTCTTTTCTAGAAGTATAGTGTTTATTTATGTATGACACAGTTTTGGATGCTAATGAGTTAATGAGTTTTAAAACTATTGGCTACCTATGTTCAGTGTGGCATAATTTTACAATAAAGTAAAAGTTAAACTTTTGTTGCAAATTTATCATATATGTTAACAGTATAAGTTCTAATAAAGCATTTCTAGTTAAAGACAGTATGTCCTCCGCAAAATATTTTTTTAAAAAATAAAAAATATAATACACAGGGATAATGTAAGGCAGGAAGCATTATAGCACCAGACTTCAAATTATACCCCAAAGCCGCAGTGATAAAAATGGCATGGTACTGGCACAAAAACAGACACATGGATCAATGGAATGGAACACAAGAGAGGATTCAGAAACATTCCCCAGAAGCATACAGCTATTTGATCTTTGACAAAGGGGCCAAAAGTATATGATAGAGGAAAGATGGTATTCAACAAATAGTGCTGGGAAAACTGGATTGGCTGTTGTCATAAGACTGAAGCAGGACCTATACCTTTCACCATGTACTAAACTACAATGAAAATGGATCAAAGATCTAAATACTAAAACACAAACACTGAACCCACTGTAAGGCAAAATGAGTAAAATACTTGAAGTTCAGGAAATAATTTTTTAAACAAAACCCCAATTGCACAAGAAATAATAACAAGAACCAACAAATGGGATTGAAATTAAAAAGCTTCTGCACAGCAAACGAATCAATTAGTAGAGTGAAGAGACAACCTACAATGAGAAAAAATTTTTACCAACTATTCCTTGGACAGAGAACAAATACCTAGAATATATAAAGAACTCAAAAAAAGGAGACCACTTAAAATAAAAGACCCAATCAAGAAACAGGCAAGTGAAATAAACACACTTCTCAGAAGAAGTAGGAATGGCCAAGAAATATATGAAAAAATGTTCAACATCCCTGGCCATTAGAGAAATGCAAATTAAAACAATATTAAGATTCCATCTTACTCCAGAAAGGATGGCAATTATCAGGAAGTCAAAGAATAACAGATGCTGGTGTGGCTGTGCTGAAAAATAAACCCTCCTCCATTGTTGGTGGGAATGCAAAGTAGCACAACCAATAAGGAAATCAGTATCAAGATTTCTCAAAGAACTAAAATTAGAAATTCCATGTGACCCAGATATACCCCTTCTAGGTATAGCTAAAGACATTATACTACAGTGATACATGCTTACCAATGAGCTAAAGAGCTGAAGACATCACACTACAGTGATACATACTTACCAATATTTACAGCAGCACAACACATAATAGCTAAATCCTGAAAGCAGCTGGTATACCATCAATAGATGAAGGAAAAAAGAAAATTTGGTATCTATATATAATGGAATACCACTTGGCTATAAAGAAGGACAAATTCACGACATTTGTAGGAAAATGGATGCATCTGGAAAATAAAATGTTGAGTGAAATAAATCAATCACACAAACTTAAACACCATATGGTATCTCTTATTTGAATAAGGCAAAGTACAAAGACAATACTAGAGGAAGGATAAAAGGAAACAAGGGAATAGATCTCTTATACATGGGAAGGAGTCCAGGAGATGAGGGCAAGGGGTGAGGGGAAGGGGAAAGGGAAGTAAGTAGAATTAAGATATACTATGTACAGGAACCTAATAACCTCAATGAATATAAACTTTATGTCATAAACATAACCTAAGAATTATAATAACAACAAGAAAGAAAATATGGAAAGAAGCTATGGAGGCCCAGGGAGGAAGGTAAGTGGGAAGGGGAAAGTGATTAAAAAACAATCAAGCTGTATTATGTCCACATACCCATGCCTAAGATGAATGAAAACATCATGTACTACAAACATGTACTATTTAATAAAAAGAAATTGAGCCCACCTTGGGCATTAAAAAAATGATGGAGAAATAAGGTATTTTCTTGATAATACAATAAGCACCTTAAAAAAACTGAAACCAACAGTATAAAAATTACTCAAGGATATCCTACAAAGAAACAATGAAGCCAATAATCCCAAAAAGTCTCACAGAATGACTACACCAGGCAGGGTGTACAATTAAGCAAAGAGGAAACAAAAAGTAAATCAGCAAGAGCAAGCTAATACAATGACAAGAATACATCATCTTTCAGTAATAACCCAATGTGAATGGTCTTAATTCCCCAATCAAAAGACACAGACTAGCAGAATGGATCAAGAAACAAAACACAATGACATGCTGTATAGAAGGAACACATTTAGTCTGAAAAGAAATTCACAGACTAAAAATCTAAGAATGGAAAACAATATTCCATGCAATGGGATACAAAAACAAGCAGGTGCAGCTATCCTGTTTTCAGATAAAGTGGACTTCAAGCCAAAACTGATCAGACACAAAGAAAGTCACTACATACTGGTTTTGGAAACAACTCAACAGGGAGAGATAACAATTATAACCATATATGCACCAAACACTGGTGTACCAAAGTTCATAAAGACAAACACTACTGGACAGAAAAGATCAGATAAACAGAAAAGATCAGATAAAGATCAGATAAATTAAAGTAGGGGACTTCAAAATCCCACTGTCACAAATAGATCAAGTAGAAAACATATTAACAAGGGAATAGCAGAGCTGAACGAAACCTTTGAACAAATGGACTTAAACATCTAGAGAGGGGCCGGTGAGATGGCTCAGCGGCTTAAGTGCCTGCCAGGCAAGCGCGAGGGCCCGAGTTCGACTCCCGGAGCCCACATATGAAAAAGGGGCCAGTGATATTGCTCAGCGACACGGGTGCCTGCTGGCGCGCGAGGTCCTGAGGTCGACCCCCCGGTACCCATACAAAAAAAAAAAAAAAAAAAAAAATCTAGAGAGTGATCGACCAGTGACAACAGAATATACATTCTTCTCACCAGCATGTGAAACTTTCTCCAAAACAGACCACATGTTTAAGTAAATTTAAAGAAATCAAAATTATCCCTTGTATATTATCAGATCATAGCACAGTGAAGGTAGAAATCAATGGCAAAGAAACTACAGAAATTATGCAAACACACGAAAATTAAACAACTCACACTTGCATAATCAATGTGTCACAGAAGAAACGAAGAAATTAGTTCATAGAATCAAATGATAATAGCAGTACAACCCACCAGAATTTATGGGACAGAATGAAAACAATTTTAAGAGAAAAGTTTATAGCTGTGCATGCCCACATCAGAAAAAGAACCAGACCAAATAAATAACCTAACCCTACATCTCAAGATCCTAGAAAAACATTAACAATGCAAATCCAAAGTAGTATAAGAAACAATAGTATAGAGATAAGAGCAGAAATTAAGGAAATTGAGATAAATAATACAAAGAATCAATAAATCAAAGAGCTGATTCTGCCAAAGAATAAAGAAAATGGACAGCCAGCCTTATGAAAAAAGCAAAGACACAAAAGAAAGCAATTAGAAATGAAAAAGATGAAATTACAACCAACACAGCCAAGTCCAGATTACTAGTATCTACTTTAAAAATGTGCACTCTAATAAATTGGAGAATTAAAAAGAAATCAATAGATTCCTAGATGTATATTCCTAGATGTGAATTACCAAAACAGAACCAGGGAGATATAAAATCTTTGAATGAGCTAGTAAAAGGCAATGAAATTAAAGTAGTAATAAAAGAAACCTAACAACTAGGAAAGCACAGGACCTGATGGAGTTACCTTTGAATTTGACAAGTACTTCAGGGAAGATCTGACACTAATACTTCTCAAACTCTTTAATGAAAAAGAAGGAGTACTCCCAAAGTCACTCCTGAAAGCTAGCGTTACTCTGATTCCAAAACCAGACAGGGACCTGCAAAAAAGAGAACTACAGGCCAATCTCTTTAGCAAACATAGATGCAAAAATATTCAATAAGACACTGGCAAACAGAATGCAACAAATCAATAAAAGGTGATACATCTTGAGCAAGCAGAATTCATCCCAGCGATACAAGGATAGTTCTACATATGCAACCAATAAATGTAATACATCACATAAATGGAAGCAAAGACAAAAACCACAGGATCATCTGAATAGATGCAGAAAAAGCATTTGACAAGATCCAACATCCATTCATGATAAGAACCACGAAAATATGTGTAAAAGGACTTTATCTCAATGTGAGTAAAGCCATTTATTTTTTGCAAACCTACTACAAACATAAATAGGGAAAAACTGAAAGCTTTTCCTCTAAAATTAGGAACAAGATGAGGATGTCCTCTATCACCATTTCTGTTCAATACTGTTCTCCAAAAATTAGCCATAGCAATCAGGAAAGAGAAAAAAATAAAAGGGACAATTATAGGAAAGGACAAAATAAAATTATCATTATTTGCAGATGACAAGATTGTCTACATAGAAGACCCAAAAAATTCCCAAAAAGACTCTTATAATTAATAACCAATTTCAGAAGTGTAGCAGGACACAAAATCAACACACAAAAGCAATAGTGTTCCTGTACACCAATAATGAACTCATTAATAAATTAGGAAATAACCATTCACAATAGCATTAAGAAAAATTAAATATTTGGGAATTAACCTAACCAAGGAAGTGGAAGGCCTCTAGAAGGAAAACTATAGCACTGTGAAAAAGGAAATCAAACAGGGCATCGGAAAATGCAAAGATATTCCCTGTTCCTGGATAGGCAGAACAAATATGGCCAAAATGGCCATACCTCTAAAACGAATATACAGATTTAAAACAATCCCAGTGAAAATACCAATAGCATTTCTCACAGAACTACAGAAAACAACCCTAAAATTCATATGGAACCAGAAGAGACCCAGAGTAGCAAAAGCAATCCTGGGCAACAAGAGCAAAACAGGATGCATCACAACACCTGGCTTCAAGTTACATTACAAAGCTACAGTGATAAAAATGGGATGTTACTAGAACAAAAACAGACATGTGGCTCAAACAGAACAGAGGATGCAGAAACAACCCCAAGCGCATTCAGCTATTTGATCTTTGGCAAAGGGGCTAAGACCATGCTGGAGGAAAGATAGCCTCTTTGGCAAATGATGCTAGGGAAACTGGCAGAAGATTGAAGCTACACTTGTATCTTGCACCATGCACTAAACTAAAATCAAAATGGACTACAGATCTAAATATTAAAATAGAAAACACTTAAAACACTGGAAGACAAAATAGGCAAAACTCTTGAAGACAAAGTTTTTTGCAAGGACTTTCTTTTTCATTTTGTTTTGTTTTTTGAGACAGGGTCTTCTCGCTTTTAAGTCCCAGCTGGCCTTGAACTCACTATGTAGCCCAGGCTGGCCTTGAACTCACAGCAATCCTCCTGCCTCAGCCTCCTGAGTGCTGGGATTACAGGAGTGTGCTACCATGCCCCTGGCTGTTTGAAAGGACTTTAAAAAGAAAACCACAATTGTACAAGTAGCATGAAGAATCAACAAGTAGCATCATACTGAATTAAAAAGCTTCTGCACTGCAAAGAAAACAACCAAGAGATTAAAGAGACAATTTAGATGAGAAACAATTTTTGCCAGCTATTCCTCAGACGGGACAGATACCTACAAAATATAAAGAACTGGGGCCGGTGAGATGGCTCAGCGGCGTAAGCGCCTGCCTTGCAAGCGTGAGGGCCCGAGTTCGACTCCCGGAACCCACATATGAAAAAGGGGCCAGTGATATCGCTCAGCGGCACGGGTGCCTGTTGGCGCGCGAGGTCCTGAGGTCGACCCCCCCGGTACCCACACAAAAAAAAAAAAAAAAAAATATATATATATATATATATATAAAGAACTGAAAAAAACTTAGACCTCCCCCCCAGGACAAGTTGTTAAAAAAGGTTCAACATCTCTGGCCATTAGAAAAATGGAAACTAAAACAACACTGAGATTGCAACTTACACCAGAATAATGATTATCATCAAGAAATCATGGGGCTGGTGAGATGGCTCAGCGGCTTAAGCGCCTGCCCGGCAAGCGCGAGGGCCCGAGTTCGACTCCCGGAACCCACATACGAAAAAGGGGCCGGTGATATCGCTCAGCGGCACAGGCGCCTGCTGGCGCGCGAGGTCCTGAGGTCGACCCCCCGGTACCCACAAAAAAAAAAAAAAAAAAAAAAAGAAATCAAATAACAAATGCTGGTGAGGCTACGGGGGAAAACGAACCCTTCTCCATTTTTGGTGGCAATGTATAAACTAGTACAAACATTATGGAAATCAGTTTTGAGATTCCTCAAAACACCAAAACCAAATTCCACATGACCCAGCTAATCCCTTTATAGGTATCTTCCTGAAAGAGTTAAAGACATCCTATTACAGTGATACATTCATACCCATGTATGTAACAGTACAAATCATAATCGCTAAATCTTGGAAGTGGCCCATATGCCCATCAACAGATCAATGGTTAAAGGAAATGTGTATTTACACACAATGGAGTACTACTCTTCCATAAAGAAGGATAAATTTGAGTTATTTTTAGGAAAGGGGATGCACCTTGAGACCATAATATTAAGTGAAATAAAACAGATACATAAGCTTAACTATTACATGATTTTTTATACAAGATAACCAAAATACTAAAAAAAAAATTGAAGAGCACATGAAAAAAAGATAGATAATTGGAAACAGAGATAAATCTCTTGTGAAAGGGAAGGGGATCAGAGATGGTGGGTCGGGGACAGAGGGGAAGGAAGTGAATGAAAAAATAATTAAGAATTATTATGTACATGTACCAATCCCTACGAAGAATGTAATCATTATGTACTGCAAATATAAACCAATAAAAATTAAAATTAGAAAAAGCAAAACTATACATAGGGCCAATAACTCAGAATAGGTTCTTTAAAAGGATAAACATGATTGATAAACCCTAGTCAAAACTTACCAAAAGAAGTAAAGAATAAACCCTATCTATGCATTTAGAAATGAAAAAAGTGAATTCACAATGAACATTGCTGAAATCCTAAGGATTATAAGAAACTATTTTAAAAATTTGTATTCCAAGAAACTGAAGAACCTAGAAGTAATGGAGAAATTCCTAGACACACATAAATACTAAAACTGAAAGAAGATATAAAAACCTGAACAGACCAATAACTGCAATGAAATAGTCACAGTAATAAGAATCCTACCATGGAAAGCCCAGGACCTGATAGATTCACTGCAGAATTCTACAAGAATTTCAGGAAAGGTCTAATGTCAATATTCCTTAAACTCTTCCATAAAACTGAATGGGAAACAGCACTGCCAAACTCTTGCCCAGAAGCTAGCATTACCCTGGTAGTAAAATTGGACATACATATTTTTGTTATGTATACAGTCATATAATACATAAATTTTAAAGAGTGAGACCTATGTATTATTTTCAACAGATGTGCGTAACTCATTTCTAGTGAGAAGTAAGCTGCAGAATAAAGTATATATTCCTATTTTTAACATAAATTAGAAAGACGGTAAACGATAACCACCTTTAGGTATAGGTATGTTTTTTTTTTTTTTTTTTTTTTTGTGGGTACCGGGGGATCGACCTCAGGACCTCGCGCGCCAACAGGCACCCGTGCCGCTGAGCGATATCACCGGCTCCTTTTTCGTATGTGGGTTCCGGGAGTCGAACTCGGGCCCTCGCGCTTGCAAGGCAGGCGCTTATGCCGCTGAGCCATCTCACCGGCCCTAGGTATGTTTTTGTAGGGCATTAGATTAAGCAATGGAACAAAGCATAAGGACAAGCGAAGGAAGGAGAGGGAAAGTTAAGACATCCACCACCTCCAAGTAGTCAGGGAGCCCCGCCCACCCAGCGCAGCCCCGCCTGTGCAGCGCAGCCTCGCCCCCACCCTTGAGACACAAACACTACCCTATTCCCCCCCACCAGCCCTAAGGCCCGCCCATTGCACATAGGGACCGCGGCAGCTCCACCCTCCAGGCCGTTCTGAAGCTCACCGTCACCTCAATTCCTGGAGAGGGAAACTAGAATTTCTCTTCAAAGACTAGACGTGGAACAGCTCAGTCTTACCCGGCTGCCTAAGGAGCCCTCTGGTCCCGAGTGCCGGAGTTCTAGCCACTTCTGCTCCCCGCGGCCCCGAGGCAGGAAACGGAAGTACGCGGGTGTGACGGGTGGGCGGGTCTTGTGCAGGACTGCAAGACGCTTGGCGGTGGGGGTGTCTCCGGGTCTGCAGGTGAGCCCGGATCCTTGGGGAGGTAGAGGAGGGCGGGGAAGGATCCGTGGGAGGGCCGGGAGCAAGGACGGTCCAGGCCTAAGCGGCGGTGCTGCTCCTCTCGTTCCGGGGTGCGGCCTGCGCAGCTCGACCTCGCAGCCGGGCGCCCCTTGCGGGTCGCTAGCTGTCGGGTATCCGAGTCTGACGGACAGCGCTGCCATTCTGTCGGAAAGGAAGCCCCAACCAAAGTCCAGTCCAGGGCCCCCAGCTCAGTCCTCACCTGTGCTCCCTGATGTGTAGGAAAAGTGCTCCGTGGGGCCCTGCCCTGCCTCTCATGCAAGATGACTGTATTAGTAATTGCCGTTTTATTTCACATGGTATTTATTATTATCTAGCTTTGCAGTTTGAAGTTAGGGCAGGGTCTAAATGTACGAGTTGATTTGAGTGACTCGTCAAGTTAATTTTTAAAATTGTAGGAATGAACTAGATGATCTGATATAGCTATATCTATAGCCATATAACCTTTTTATTTCCTTTTGTGGGGGCGGTGACCGACAATTTGCGATCCCTGTTAGCTTTGCTTCTGTTCCTTTTTCTCCTTTCTTTCTTTTTCTTTTCTCTTCTTCCTTCCTTCCTTCCTTCCTTCCTTCCTTCCTTCCTTCCTTCCTTCCTTTCTTTCTTTCTTTTTCATTTAAAAGTGAACTTTTGGGCCAGTGAGATAGCTCAGCGGCATAAGCGTCTGCCTGGCAAGCGTGAGGTCCAGAGTTCGACCCCCGGTACCCACAAAAAAAAAAAAAAAAAAAAAAGAACTTTTACTTTGGCTATGGGCATCAATTTTTGAATTTTTTTTTTTATTATGGTGTGAGGTCATCTAATGAAACGCTGTTTCTCAGGCCACAAATGTTATTATCAAGGAAAAGTAAGACTACTTAGTTCTTTTCATGTTGGCTCCAGTCCTCACCCCAAACTTGTAAACCACAAATCTTCAAAATATATGGGACTTCAGGAAAGGGGTGATATAAATTTTGTTAGTACCAGAAATGGAATATCCTTTGTAAAAATGAATTAAAGCTCATTCCTACTGAGATATGAGGAAAAGTTAACTCTGGAGGAAAATTAAAGATCAGCTTTCAGTGTGTGTAGGTGTATGTACTGAATAATTCATGAAGACTGTTGATATTTGGGCACATTTTCATTGGGATGCCTTCAATGAACTGGGCCCTAAATGGGGGAAACAGTGTAGCCCTTGACCCTGTGGAGGTTTTATTCTAGTTGTAAGAGGGATTTTACATTAATAGTGACAAGGGTGTTATGAGACTATGGAACAGGATAAGTTGAGGTCAAGGAAAGTATCTGAAAGGAGACAAATGTTTGAACCTAAAGGGTGAGTTCTGTGTAGCTAACCAAGGGGTTTGGCTCCACAGTAGGATTGTGGAGGAGATTTGAGAGCATATTTCATGTGCACAGTCCCTCAGGCAGTACAAAGCCTGGTGTGTTCTAGCGGCAGAAAAAAGACAAGGAAAGCTAAATTAGAGAAAATAAAACGGAGTGAATGACGAGGTTGGACAGGAAGGTAGGGCCCTGAAAGTCATGGGAAACTCTACAGTGTATTTTGTAAGGTTATTAGGAAGCCACTGTGTCATAGTTTTAAGGATGGGAGTGACATGTTTACTTTTGTAATTTAAACAAAACGTTGCTCCTGGATTGAACATAGAGTTTAGGATGGACAAAAATGAATGCAGAGCCTGTATAAGAGATTGAGTAAAATCAGGACTTGCATGATGGAAGGCAGGTATTAACGATTGTCAAATCAGAAAAGTTGAAAGTGTGTGTAGATAGAGGTAGAATTGAGAGGATTTGATGGCATGCATTTTTTGTAGCAGGGAGCAAAGGTCAGCAGTTGATGGCCTATGAGACAAATTGGGTCCAATTTTGGCTTTTACACAAAATTTTATTGGAACCCATTTGATTATGTGTAGTTCGTGGCTGTTTCTGTACTACCACCATATAGTTAAGTAGAGGTGACAGAGATCATGTAGCACATAAATGCTGAGACATTTCCTATTCAGTCTTCCGCAGAAAAAGTTTGTCAACCCAGAGTATAAAAAGTACTTGATGTTTATCATGTGCTGGTGTGGTTGCTGGATATGAAGTTCTGAAAAACTGGGCACAGGTTTACATTTACCATATTTGTATTGTAGTTGGAGAGAGCAAGATAAAGTCACCTAAAAAAATAAAGATGAATCACAACTTTTAAAGGGCAGTAGAGGGAAAGTGGAGGGAGTTAGAAGTGATTTTTGCAATACAAGAAGAAAAATTATCTTTTTATGAAGTGAGAGGAGCCAGTAGAAATCACTATGGGCTGTTGTCTGAAAGGTGGCTTACATGTAGTCCGCTATGTTGCTTAGTATAAATAAAATTTGTGTAAATGTTGTTAGCTTGGTTTTCCTGCTGGAAGAGGAAGAAAAGAGAGACAGAGTGTGGAGCATCTTCATTGCTGCCCTGGGGGACCTGGGGACATCTATCTGTGTATGACTTCTAGAAGGAACTGCTATGAGAGGTGTGTCCCACTGCAGACCCCAAGAGTGCACCTACCCAGCAGGGCTCCTCCAGCGCCATCCGTGCCATCTCTTGTGATTCCTACTGAAAATACCTGTGGCTGTATAAATTTAAATTTAAATTAGTTAGGATTCCATGAAATTAAAAATTCAGCGGCTACACATGCTCGTGGCTACCTTTTGGGAAAGCATAGGCAGAACATTCTCTTCATCACAGAGAGATGTGATAGACAGCACAGCTGTAGAGAGTTTAGAAATTTAAAGGCCATAAATTTTCTTGATCAGGATAGTTGGGTCTTTTCCTTGCTCCAAGAAAAATGATATAATTTTCATGTCTAATCGCAGGCCTATGCCCTTAGTAATTTACATCCTTTTGCATCAGTAATTAGAAAGTTTCTCTTTGGGAGCTGAATGAGTCACAGACAGAAGGACCATACTTGGATATAGATGAATTACAAAACTGTCCATGAAGATTTATATGTCTGGATTTGCTTCATGAATGGCAGGGAAGGCCCCGTCTAGTTTATAAGTCACACATTGTTTAATACACAAGTAATAAATCAACCACTTATGGAAAAGACCTTGTCAAAGTACACAGGTAGAGAAGGCTACTCTTCCCTAGTCCAGGTCAATAGTCAGGTATTGCTCAGAAACAGATTCCTCAGTGCCCATCATTACTTATCTTTCTATGTAGAGAGGCCTTGACAAGGAAAAGGATGTGACTTATTCTGTCGCAGAAGCTGGCCCCCATTCTGAGTTGCAACTTGGAACTTTGGGAAGATGAACATAGTTCTGGAGAATGGGAAGCTCTAGATGCAGAAACTTCCTTAGTGCATAGCCTTTCTATTAAACAAACTCTAATTAAGGCTGAGATAACTTCTGAGCCAAGCAAATGCATTAATAGTAGAAGGAGAGGGAAAGTTGTACATGAGGGACTGCAGTACTCAGAGGGTTTCCTTCTCCCTCACAGGGTGACAAGTGTGAAAACGGAATTCTTGGTGATTTTTATAGTAATGAAGAGTTCTGCAAGTGCTGACAGCACAAATATGAGCTGGGGAGCCTCCTCTTGCCAGAAGGACCAACCCAGCACTTGTCTGCACCACAGCTGTCCAGGTGAGTGGACCTGATCAGTGTTTGGTTTACTAACATATGCCGTAAGTATCAGTCTTTACCTTGACTTAGTGAGGAAGTAAATGAAAGCATCTATGAGCCATAGAACCTTCACTCTTCTTCTATCAATCGAAAAATCTGTACCAGGACCCAGAACGATGAAGGGACATATTAAAGCAGGTGTCACTCCCAAAATCTGTGAGCATCTCCGTCCCCGTTCTCAGGACTCAGAATCATCTGAGAGCTCTGGGTTGGGTCTTTCCATAGGATCTTGCCTTGCATCCTTCCATGTATTAAAAAATAAGGGAAATTTAAGTTACCAGGAAAATTTCTATTGTCTTCAGCCACCATTTCCACCTGCACTATGATTCTGTCAGCATTTTTAGCTTTCCTAAAATGCATTCACTTAACTTTTCAGTGCATTTCTGTATTTCCATTACAGACTATCTTTATCGTTTCCATTTTGGTGCTATTTCACTATCTCCCTTCTTTGCCTTTTTGTTAAATATGAGAATATTATGTCTATCTCCATTTTTCAACTTAGCCTAACATACAATATCACTCCACACATGAACATCAGCTTCATTCTTTACATGCCTGTTTGACAAGAAGACCAAAGACCTATCGTGATAAACATTGTAGTTGTTATTTTTTCTCTTTTAGAATTCCTAGTATAGTTTTTTCTCAGGCTGTGACTATGTATAAACTGAGGTAGCTTAAATTTTATCTGAATGCAATCCGGCAAGGTACAACAGCCTCATTATTTGAGTTGAGAAAACTGAGCCTTAGATCTGTGCACACCCCAGCCTACATAATGGGCCAATGGATCCAGATCGAGCACATCCCACCCACCTGAATGCAGAGCCTGTCTTTTAGATCAGTTGGACACCTTGTAGAGTTCTCTCTGTGTTGGCAGAAACTATGCTGAAGTGCACATTGGAACACTGAACATTTTTTTCAAATAAATGAGTATGACTATAAAATTTGTTCCTTTAAAAAATTCACTGAGTATGGGCCGGTAAGATGGCTCAGCGGCTTAAGCGCCTGCCCGGCAAGCGCGAGGGCCCGAGTTCGACTCCCGGAACCCACATACGAAAAAGGGGCCGGTGATATCGCTTAGCGGCACGGGCGCCTGCTGGCGCGCGAGGTCCTGAGGTCGACCCCCCAGTACCCACAAAAAAAAAAAAAAAAAAAAAATTCACTGAGTAAAAGTGCGTACATATTCCTAATCTTATTGCCAAATTCCTAATTACCATGCTTAGCTGATGGTTATATCTCCTGTGATGTACAAGACCCCTTCATCCCTAGAGTAGCCCCCCTGCAGCATGTTGTTTGCAGTGAAATTTTGCCAATTATTTTAGGGAAATGAATAATTCACCATAATTTTATTGGATAGTTCACAAATAAAAAAGCTTCATAATTCAAACTCATGCATTTCAGGATCAAAGATAGTAAAAAATAATCACTCTTCCCTTTTTATTGTCACAGTCTATTCCTCCTTCAGATGTGTCTGCTTGCATCGGTCCTAACACCCAGGTTAAGTACCCACGTGCATTCTATAGATGCAGCTCAATGACTATAGCATGTTGGCTGACCAGTGTCTATTTTGTTATTCTTTGTTTATTTAGACTGAAATACAGGTTGTGGTTGAAGCAGGCAACACTTTTTTTTTTTGTCTTCTTTGAGACAGGGTTTCACTATGTAGTTCAGGCTGCCCTTGACCTCACTTTATAGCCCAGGCTGGCCTCAAACTTGAAGCAATCCTCCTGCCTTAGCTTCCCGAGTGCTGGGATTATAGGCATGTGCCACCACGCCTGGCTCCCATGGCAACATATTTTTTTAGGTGAAATATCATCCCAGGAAAAGGTAGGGCAATTTCCACTAAGGACTTCAAATGCCTCTTTTGTGTTTGCAAGACTCTCACCAGTCGAAGGAGACATTGGAACATGCCTGCAGAAAGCTGTGTAGGTGTTACCTGAAGGACCCTGGGAACTGGGGAAACAAACCACATACTCATCTGCTGTTCCTTGGAATACTGGCCAAACAATGGAACATGCAAGCCACTGAGATCACTGCTTATATAATTAAATCTGTGAAACCCTTTCCTGCAATGACCGTATGTGGGGCAGAGCCCTGTGGAGTGCACCTGGCTGCCACTGGACAATGTGAGTACCTTCTGGGAGTCTCCAGTCTGGCCCATGCCACTGCCTCCTCGTGGTTTTCTGTCCGGCCCACTGTCAACAGATGCTGTGCATGATAGTCCCATTACCATGGGGCCCTCTTCTGTTAATAAGTTGCACTCTATCTAGTTCGTTTCTGTTAATTCTCATGAATAAGTTTCAATAAGCCCATGCCATCTCTCGGTATTTTATACACTCTCTCAGAAACTCACTCCATTGTCCTTGCTCCACTTGGCTATGGATAGGATACAAAGTAAGCAAGTACAAGTGACAAAATCATGTTATTTTGCCAGAGAAAATGTACCCAAATGTTTATTTGAAATTTATGACACAGTTTTACTTTCCTAGCATACATAATTCTTTTTTTCTTAATTTTTATTTTAAAGAGGAAAAAAAATTCAAAACAACATAATAGGAGGGAGACAATGGTTAATACATTGCGTATTGTTATCTTTAATTTAGTTACTCAGAGTACAAGATACCGGCATTCAGTTATCCAAACAATATTAGCACAAACTTTTCTTTTCAATGAATTAAGAGAAATTAATGATATATCTATCCTATCTTTTATATATATGTGTGTGTGTTTACATATATAGATATATATAGATATCTATATATATCTATTTTTTTTTTTTTTTTTTTTTGGCTTTCTCCTTCTTTTCTCCATTCCCCCATCCCAGTTTCTCTTTCCTTTTGAACACTTTCTTCCCGTTTTACAGTATCTATTGTACATTTTGGATCTTATTTACTCTTTCAGCTTCTCACACTAGGGAGACAATATGAGGTTTACACATGTGCATCTGGTTTATTTCACTTATGAGTATGGTCTGCAGTTGCATCCATTTACCTTAAAAGTCTCCAGTTTACTTCTTTATGGCTGAGTAGTATTCCACTGTATAAAAATATCACATCTTTTTTGTCCATTCCTTGGTTGATGGGCATTTGGGTTATTTCTAAGATCTAGCTATTACAAATTGTGCTGCTATAAGCATGGGTGCACATATATTGCTGTGATATGATGTTTTTTTTTTTTTTTTCTTTTTTTTTGTGGGTACTGGGGGTCGAACTCAGGACCTCGTGCTCCAGCAGGCACCCATGCTGCTGAGTGATATCACCGGCCCTTTTCTTGTATGTGGGTACCGGGAGTCGAACTCAGGACCTCGCACTTGCCAGGCAGGCGCTTATGCCACTGAGCCATCTCACTGGCCCTGATATGATGTTTTTAATTCTTCTGGGAAGATACCTAGAAGGGGAACAGCTGGGTCAAATGGGACCTCCAATCCTAGTTTTTTGAGGAATCTCCACACTGATTTCCATAGCGATTGCACCAATCTACACTCCTTCCAACAGTGGAGAAGGGTTCCTTTTTCCCCACAGCCCCTCCAGCATTTGTTATTGGTTGATTTCTTGATAATAGCCATTCTTTCTAGGGTGAGATGGAATCTCAGTGTTGTTTTAATTTGCATCTCTTGAATGATCAGTGATGTTGAACATTTTTTCATATATTTCTTTGCTGTTTGTATTTCTTCACCTGAGAAGTGTGTATTCATCTCAGATGCCCATTTTTGAATTGGGTCTTTAAATTTGGGAGATCTGATTTTTTTGAGTTCTTTGTGTGTTCTCGATAGTAATCCTTTGTCTGAGGAATGACTGGCAAACATTTTTTCCCACATTGTGCGTTGTCTCTTCACTCTGTTGGTGGTTTCTTTTCTTGGTGCAAAAGCTTTTTAATAAGATGAGATCCCAGTTGTTGATTCTTTGGGATAGTTCCTGTGCGATTGGGGCTTTATTCATAAAGTCTTTGCCTACACCAATGTCTTTAAGAGTTTTACCTATTCTATCTTCCAGCAGATTTAATGTTTCTGTTTTTTTTTTTTTTTTTTTTTGTGGGTACCGGGGGGGTTGACCTCAGGACCTTGCGCACCAGGAGGCGCCCGTGCCGCTGAGCGATATCACCGGCCCCTTTTTCGTATGTGGGTTCCGGGAGTCGAACTTGGGCCCTCGCGCTTGCCGGGCAGGTGCTTAAGCCACTGAGCCATCTCACCAGCCCAAATCTTTTTTTTTTTTTTTTTTGTGGGTACTGGGGCATCGACCTCAGGACCTCGCACGCCAGCAGGCGCCCGTGCTGAGCGATATCACCGGCACCTTTTTCGTATGTGGGTTCCGGGAGTCGAACTTGGGCCCTCGTGCTTGCCGGGCAGGCGCTTAAGCCGCTGAACCATCTCACCGGCCCTTTCTTAGTCCTTTTTTTTTTTTTTTTTTTTTTTTTTTTTTTTTTTGTGGGTACCGGGGGGTCGACCTCAGGACCTCGCGCGCCGGCAGGCGCCCGTGCCACTGAGCGATATCACCGGCCCCTTTTTCGTATGTGGGATCCGGGAGTCGAACTCGGGCCCTCGCGCTTGCCGGGCAGGCGCTTAAGCCGCTGAGCCATCTCACCGGCCCTCTTAGTCCTTTTTACCCAAGGACTGATACCTACATCTTTCTTTCATTACTCTTGCTAATTTATGCTCAGTGAATTTTGACTGGTAGAAATACAACTGAATGATATACACTTAGTTACTGTAAGAATTAATAAAAGAAGTAGTTTTCCAAAATTTTCAATGACTATAGAAGCAGCTAACCAAGTGGATATCCCTGTTTAATGCACAAAGGGGCTGAGACTGGCAAAATCAAATTCTAGAAACAATCTAATATGTAGTATTGTTATATCAGGTGTCTGGTGGACCCTATATGGAAGGAGAAAATGAAATCTGCCCAATAAAAGAAAAGGACCTGTAATCCTAGCACTTGGGAGGCTGAGGCAGGAGGATCACTGTGAGTTCGAGGCCAGCCTGGGCTACATAGCGAGTTCCAAACCAGCCTGGACTACATAGTGAGACCCCATCTCAAAAAACCACACACACACAAAAAAAAAAAAAAAAAAAAAAAAAAAAAAGAAAGAAAGAAAGAAAGAAAAGGAAACAGGTCATGAGAATGAGAGTGTTTTTGGTAGCTCTGATTTCTGGGCTGGAATTGTTTGCAAACTTGGAACTATGCAGGTAGAAGACATGCTTGTGATGTTTATACAGATGGAAGGCCATATACCCCCTGCTCCAGCCCATGAGACTCTGGAAGATGATATCTTGAAGAGCCATGAGAGAAAGGAAAAGCCACCTAACTCTTTGCCAGGATGTTAGCATGTACCACTGGCCAATACATTCCAATTCCAATTCCAGAACTATTCATGCTAGTGACTACTGTGACATAGTAAAGTAAGTTGGAACTTACAAAAAATTAAAAATCCAAAAGAGGAGGATACAAGGAGGAACTTGCCAATGGTCTGTGGTTTGAACTTTTTCCACGGGTAATCCTGGGACTAATGGTGATGACCTGGACCACACTGAGGAGACAGGTGGTGCAGATGGAGAGGCCTGGGCCGCCCTGCCCAGGTAAGTCATAGTTTTATGTCCTATATAACTTGGGAAGTTTCTGAAATAAAAAACTGTCAAAATGATTGTAATCCCTCCTATAGAAATCATTTGAGAAAACCAAGTGAATAAGAACAAAATCTTTGGGTCTTTTCTCAGGAACTGTGACTAAAGTCTATACATATATCTCAAATATAAGAGTGTTGCCTATGATTCCTAATCCCATGAGAGAAAGGATGATTGGTTGGTGAGGTCATTCCAGATCGTCTTCTGACTTCATGGATACAACTAGAAAAATCACTGTGAGAGCTATGAGTAAGTAAAGATGACATATTTCAGATCTGTGGATTTTCTCTGTTTTAAAGAACAAATTCTGAAATACATATGTATGATATAAATTCTAACCTGTTTCATCCACCAGCCTTTCCAAAAGATCCTAGCATTGGTCATGTGTAAAAATTTGTAAGAACATTTTCTTCCTAGGAAATAGGTACAAGAGGGACAACCTCTGTATTTTGTTTTTTTGCTTTTTGTGGGAGGAAACGGTCTCACTATGTAGTTTAGGCTAGCTTTGAACTCACTGTGTAGCTCAGGCTGGCCTCAAACTCACAGTAATCCTCCTGCCTCAGCCTCTCGAGTGCTGGGATTACAGGTGTGTACCGTCACATCCAGCTACAACCTCAATTTTTTTTTTTGTACCGGGAATCGAACTCAGGGCCTTGTGCTTGCCAGGCTGGTGCTGTGCCACTACAACCTCAATTTTTAAACCATGGTACTAAGTATGAGCTTAGGTACCTTTTTTGGTAATTAATATACAATAAATAATCTCCCTATTTTATTTATGGTCCACCTAGATCCTTTTTACCATCTCATATACTTTTATCCCTCAAGTGAGTAGTGTGCTAAGGAAGAATGTAGTATCTCCAAAGAATTGTACTAGGCCAAATGGAGTAGCTCCCTAGAATAGGTCATTTGGGTTACCCCTCTCCCCTGACCAATGAATAGCCCTTGGTCATAAGTGACATAGACTTTAATTAGGTAAAGGAGTATAAAAGTCCAGCACCCTTCTTTCAAGGTAGGACTAACTCCATGGTTAGCTGTGTCTTAGTTTTTCACATGGGTGGGATCTGACTGAAGCTGATTTTATTTTCTTCCCATTTATCCTATTTTTACTCTCCATTCTTCCTGAGAATACTTCCCTAAAAAAATCAGAAACACACTTCCCATCTTAGGTGGTGCTTCTGTGGACTCCAACTACAGACTCATTACTGACCGTGCCTTTTGAAGTTTGTCAAATCTACTGATAATTCTCAGTCAGAAACACCTGCCTTGTAAGGAGCCAGAAAGAGGAGGAGATAGGGAAGAATTGACCTGCAGTCTGTGGTTCGAACTTTTTCAACAGGGTAGTCCTGGGACTAACAGTGATGGCTTAGAGTACTATAATATTTCTCATTACGATTTGTATAACCACTTCATAGATGATATCCCTTTTCTGTTTAATTTATTAAGTTTTCTCACAAAAACAAACTTTGGAAACAAGTCTATTCCCCGTTTCCCTTCTTCAAAATAATATTTGGTATTCTTTCCTCCCTATCAAACTTAGGCCTGAAGTACTTTCAGTTCCCCCAAATGTAATGTGGGCACTTACCTTGTCACAAGAATGTGCATGACATTGACAGGCTGATACCCTTCATCACTAACCAATGCCTGTCTCTCACAAATGAGCTTAGAATTTTGTGCTCTGTACTTTCCCTGAACTTACCAGACTGTTGTATTTGTATCTGCTTCCTTCCTCCACTAAATAGTGAGAATGCCAGAGAGAAACTCTCTTTCTAGCATACTTACCACTGTGTCTGCTATTAAATGCACAAAATATGAAGGCATAACTCTGCATTAGTCATGAAGATGAACTGACAAGCCAATTGGGAGAGCTATTTGAATTGGCTTATGGTTGCTTGTGAGGCTGAAACTGGATGTCCTGGCCAAGACAATCCACTTTGGATGATGCATTCAGAAAAGTTATTAGTGTGATCTCATGTGTGGATGAGGTGCACTTCCCAACTTCCACTGGTCCAATGAATGACACGGACCATCCTCTAGGGACCCAGAGATCTCAGGGTCAAATCAGGATGCTCACTGAGCAGCCCCTCACATAGAAGCAGAAGCAAGTTCCAGCCTAATATGCATAAATCTCAACATAGAGACATAACCAATTTGAAAAGCCAAGACATCACCATTCCCTCAAAAGGTAATTCTCTATAAACTGATTTAAATAGTCCAAAAATTTGATTTTTAAAATAATCAGTGAATTCAAACAGGATACAAATAAATAGTTGAGTGAATCAAGAAAAACAAAAGAGTGTTTGAAAGAGTAATTCAGTAAAGAGAGATTCTGACTAGGATCCACTAAGAAATCTTGGAAATGCAAATCGCAAGTAAAACTCAGTTGAAAACCTTACCCATACAGTAGATTAAGCATGAGAAAGAGTGTCAGAACTTGACCAGGCATGGTGGAACATGCCTGTAATCCCAGTCACTTGGGAGACTGAAGATGGAGGATTGCAAGTTCAAGGCCAGACTAAAGAATAATACAAATGGTCAATAACAAAAGAGTTGGTCTGTTAAAAAGATAACAAGGTGCATGAGATCAACACTGTGTCATGACCTCATAGACTAGGGTCCTGTGAAGCAGTTCTTCCAACTAGAGCGAGTCTGTGCCTTCTGAACTCAGCCACAGGTGCTGGGGAAGCAGAAGCATGGTGGCAAGGGTTATGTCATTGTAAGAGACTATGTTTACCTGTGGTGCCATTTTATTCATTTGCAGATTAATTTCCACTGTCAAGATGTGAGATTTGTGCTGAAAATGTTATAATGAAGAGGAACTTGTGAAAAAGCAATGGATTTTATTAAAGAAAGAGAGATTGACTATTGGGAAATGAGAAAATATAAGTTATGAGAAGACCTTTTTCAAAGCTGCAGTGTGTGTGTGTGTTTATAAAAGAGCACTTTTAAGTAACATCTCTACATCCTCCATCAGACTGAGGTTTCAGGAGGAGTTGTGGCCCGTTACTCTCTTAATGTAAGCCATGCCAATCACTTTGTGTGGTATGTAACTGGCTGTGAACAAAGACTTCTGGACTAAATTGTTTCAGTGATGCAGATGCTGTTCTTCTTGTTTTCTTGGCCTTAATAATTTTGAGGATCACCATTTTGTAAATATATCTAACTTAGCATGTGTCTTTTGTTTTCTTTAGGGTAAAGCTGGGCTGGCAAGTTTTGGGAGGCATTACCACAGAGGGGAAGTGCCCTTCCCACCATAGCTGTTGCAAACTCAATTCTTTTCTCATTTGCTGAAATCCTAGCCCACAATGTGATGTTTGGAGGTGGAGCCATTGTAAGGTAATTAGGGTCAGTTCAGTTCATGAGAATGGAGACTTCATGTTGGATGAATGATATTACATGTTTTATACTGATGATCTAAAAATTATTTTGCTGGGCCGGTGAGATGGCTCAGTGGCTTAAGCGCCTGCCTGGCAAGTGCGAGGGCCCGAGTTCGACTCCCGGAACCCACATACGAAAAAAGGGCCGGTGATATCGCTCAGCGGCACGGGCGCCTGCTGGCGCGTGAGGTCCTGAGGTCGACCCCCCGGTACCCACAAAAAAAAATAAATAAAAATTATTTTGCTGAAGGAGTGTCTGCTAGGTTTTCCTTTTCCATAAAGTTTGCAGGTTTTGTCTTTTCTGTACACTACTCTTTGGAAAGAAGCCACTAGGTGGTGCTCTCAAGGGAATAAAGAATTAAGATCCAACTTCTGGAGTGGAGAGTATCTACGTAAGTTATTTGACATTATGCTGTAAAGAAGATCGATCGATTGATGTATCTATCCATCCAGCTATCTGTCTGTCTATTGCTCTTTCTATGTATCTATCTATATATGTATCTATATTTTGAGGCAGGGTCTTACTACATAGCCCAGGCTGGCCTCGAACTCTTGACAATCCTCTTGCTTCAGTTTCCCAAGTGCTAGGATTACAGACATATGCAACCTCTTTATTAATTGATTCAGCCCTCCATATAAGCATGTAAATGTAAAATTATGTTGTTGTTTTTTGTCTTTTTTGAGATAGGGTTTCACTATGCAGTTGAGGCTGGCTTTGAACTCACTTTGTAACGCAGGCTGGCCTCAAACTCACAGCAATCCTCCTTCCTCAGCCTCCCAAGTGCTGGAATTACAGATGTGTGCCACCACACCCAGCTGTAATATTACATTTTATTTTAGGTTCTAATTTAATGACATATTATTTTTGTTATTTTAAATTTTTTTGAAGTTCTATGCTTGGAATTTTTGGAAAGGAGAGAATGGATCATTTATTGAAGGGTAGGGCACAATCAGTTCATAAAGATATACCTGTAAATAAATGAACACTTTCCTCTTGTGGTTCGATTATCTTATAAATTGCCTGTGAATGTTAATAACTGGCAGTGTTCTAAAATCCCCCCAATCATACCAAAGCAAGAAAATAAACAAGCATGACAAACATTAAATCTGGTAGTTCCACCACTGGAACAAGTGGTGGTGAAATGGGAGCTCTGAAGGTGAACTTGTCCTATCCCATTGCCAGTTAGAACCCTCCTGGTCTCTCTCTGGGGTTGGCTCAGCTCACTGTCTGCATCTTTCCTCAGCAGATGTTCCACATTCCTGGCAACTGTAACTTCATGGGGTCTCCACTGCACTTTGGCTTCATTCTCATAGTGATTCACACTGACTTCTCAAGGGCATAATGCCTGATCTCTCAAAATCTGGGTGGCAGTATCTCTGACCTTACAAGTCCTGCATTCTTCATGCTCATTAAACCAGCACGACATGAATGACGCCTAGTTCTGCCACCAGCATGAGCAGTTAGATAGGCCTCCTTTAATCATGAATGCAGGGTCCTTGAGTGCCTGGATGGCTGAGCATGGCAAACAGAATCCCGGGGAATCATTTCCCTAGGTAGCTATTCTTAATTTGTGAACCAAGGTCTCTATTCTCAATTGAAAGTGTTCAGGTATTCACTCTTGAGGCTGTGAAGGGTGGTACTTTCCTGATTTCTGAGATACCCTCAAAGCACCTTTTCTATTGTCCAGATAGAAGGTATTTGGCTTCTTTTTAATGCTAATCCTTGTAGCCATCAAGCTTTCCTTGGCCAAAACTTTACAGGCCCCACCTTTGTAGATGTCAGTATTTTAGATCCCAGATTTACAGGTACTTCCTTTCTGACCACCAATAAAAATTTTCAAATAATTTAGCTCTGCTTTTTGGTCATGATTGTCATGGTAGATATGGCTGAAATCCTCTAGCAGTATCCATGCCACACTCTCAATATTGGGCTGCCATGACGTTTTCTTCACTAGTTGAATTCAACCACTGCCCTTAGTCTCCTGCAAAGTGTGAAGACCTGAGCAAAATGAAGATAATTTTTCTGCCAGAGCTTAACACACAAGGTCTAGAGTCCAACTGCTGTTGGAATCCTTTTTCCCAACTGAAGCCTTCTGAGTCTGGTCTTCATCATCTGCATTTTTATAAGCACTCTGGTCTTTTGAGCTCTGAATAGAATCTACCATTAAGCTTGGTTTACAGAAGTCTAGGATTTCCCTAGCCAGTATCTCCAAACCATTCCAGACTCCTCCCATGAAGCAGTTCCAAAGGGTCCTAACAGTGAAGACTCTACTTCTCTGGCATCAAAGTTTGTCTTAGTCACTTTCCTCATCCCTGGGACAAAATACACACCTACAGGTTAAAAGAGGAGCAGTTTATTTGGGGTCACATCTTCAGTCTGTGGTTGGCTGCCTTTAAGTCAGAAATGGCGTGGTGAAGGATATCTGCCCACATTGTGGTGGTCAGAATGCAGAAAGAGAAGGGAGGAGCCAAAGAGAGATACATAGCCCTCCAGGTCAAGGCCCCAGTAACCCACCTTTTCTGACTAGGTGTCACCTCCCATCAGCATACTCAGCTGCTGAACACACCATGGGATGAATCTACTGATGAGTTCAGAATCCTCAAGGGCCAGTCACCTTTCTTAAGCCCTGAGAGGCCGAAGCTCCTGGGGTACAATCTAGTTCTAAACCATAACATCAAGTCTCAACAATTCCAGCATTTTTCCAAGTCCAAGCCCTAGTCTCTTCTAAGACTCAAGGCAAACTCTTAGCTGTAAACCTCTGTATCAATCAAAAGTTGTAGAATCACAAGGTACAATGGCACAGGATAAACTTTTTTTTTTTTTTTTGTGGGTACCAGGGGTCGAACTCAGGACCTCGTGCACCAGCAGGCGCCCATGCTGGTGAGCGATATTACCAGCCCTTTTTTCATATGTGGGTACCAGGAGTCGAACTCAGGACCTCACGCTTGCCAGGCAGGCATTTATGCCGCTGAGCTATCTCACTGGCCCAGGGTAAACTTTTTTTAAATACCAAATAAGAGGAATAGGGGAGTGGAAAAGAAGAAGACCAACAACACTAATTAACAGGGCAAACATTAAGTCCTGTAGCTCCATGGCTGGTGTCCAGGGCACTTGGTTATGAGATACGAGTTCCAGTCTGGCCCCTATTACCTTGCTGGATATAGGCACATGGCTTCTCTTTTGTGCTGGTTTTTCCCGCTGCCTGCAACTTGTATTAGCAGATGTTCCTACTTCCTGGAATTTTCAGCTTCCTGGGGTTACCAATGCACCTTGAGTTTCATTTGCACAGCTTCACACACTGCCCTCAGAGGTTCCTTGCCTAGTCTCACAGATAGTCCCTTGAAATCTGAATGGATGCCTCGACCCCAGAACTTTGAATTTTGCATGCCAGTAAAACTAGCATCAAACAGACAATGCCAAGATCTGCAGTCAGTGGGAATAATAACTGTTTTCTCTTGTACCATTCCTATAGCAGATTCTGAGTACCTGGAAGGTTAAGCTCTGTGAAATGAATCCCAGGGAACCAAGTCCCTAGGAATTTCTTCTCATGCAGTGTTCTCAGGAATTCTGTCCTTAAATGAAAGATCTCCACTTTTACATCCTTAAGCCTGTGATGGATGAAGTATTGCTGATTTCTGAGATGCCTTCAAGACATTTTTCTTATTTCTGTAGAAATAACTCGATTTCTCTTTAACGATAATCTCTTCAGCAGCCAAGCCTCATTTGGCCCCAAATTTATACATGGTTCCTTCTGGTAAGTTTTTCAAATTTTTCTCTGCTTTTTGCCTTCATTTCTGACTATAAATCTGGCTTTAGAGACCCAGCATATACATGCCACAGCATGAATATTAGGCTGCCTTTGAATTCCCTTCAGATCAGTACACTGACTTTAATCTCAGTCCTCTACAAAGTTTCAGGACATGAGCAAAATGTAGAACAACTTTCTGCTGGAGCATAAAAACATTGCATGTATTCTAAATGCAAATGGAGTCCATTTTCCCAACTGAAACTTCTTCAGCCTGACTTTCATTGTCTGCATTCCTTCACCATTCTGTTTTCTGAGCTCCAGCCAGAATCACCCATTATGTTCTGTTTATGGCACTCTAAGGCTTCTCTAGCCTCCATCTCCAAAACTTCGTAAATACTCTTCGGGTAGAACAGTTCCAAGCACTTTGGAACTACATGTTCAGGTCAATTTATGGCAATGAACAACACTTTTCTGGTACCAGGTTTCTGTATTAGTGATTATTACAGTTGCTGGGACACAATACCAGTCACCCACAACGTAAAAGAGGGGAGGGTTAATTTAAGTCATGGTTTCAGAGGATTCTGTATATATAGTCAACAGGCTGCAAGGCAGGAACTTCATGGCAGAAGGGCATGGGGGTGCACAGCTTATTCATGGTGGCTGAGAAGCAGATCAAGGGAACAGCAGGAGAGAGGGAGAGGCAAAAGACCAGATGTATTACCCAAGGTCATATCTCCAGATCTACCTAGACATACCAGAAGTGTGTTCCAGTGATCTTCCAAGTAGGTTTCAAGACAATCAAGTTGATACAATAAAGTTTAACCACCACAGAATATCTCTGTTCACAAACAACAACGTACTATTTGGAGGAAATCCTAAAGATTTTCTACACACAAGAAAACCTGTTAGAGCTAATAAATTCAACAAATTTTCTAGATAGAATATTAACACATACGAATCAGTTGTTTTCATACAGAAACCTGAAAAGAAAATACAAAGAAAAATGTACACTTACGATAACATGAGCTAAAAAGAAAATAATAATACAAGTATAGCAAACTTAACCAGATGATAAATTTGTATGGTGAAAACTACAAAATATTGCTCAAAGAAATTAAGACAAATATATACAAAGGTGTGTCAGTTTTATTCATTGAAAGAATATTGTTATGATGTCAATATTAACCAAAAAAATCTATAAGCTTGCTGCAACATAATCAAAACCTGTAGGATATTTTTGAAAGAAATGGAAACATACAATTTTAATTTCATAAGGAATCCAAAGGGCCCTTGATAACCAAAACAATCTTTTTTTTTTTTTTGTGGGTACCGGGGGTCGAACTCAGGACCTCGTGTGCCAGCAGGCACCCATGCTGCTGAGCGATATCACTGGCCCTTTTTTTTGTATGTGGGTACCAGGAGTCGAACTCAGGACCTCGCGCTTGCCAGGCAGGCGCTTATGCCACTGAGCCATCTCACTGGCCAGCCAATACAATATTGAAAAACACAAAGTTCAAAGATTCACAGATCCTGGGGCCGGTGAGATGGCTCAGTGGCGTAAGCGCCTGCCTGGCAAGCGCGAGGGCCCGAGTTCGACTCCCGGAACCCACATATGAAAAAAGGGCCGGTGATATCACTCAGCGGCACGGGTGCCTGCTGGCGCGCAAGGTCCTGCGGTCGACCCCTGGTACCCACAAAAAAAAAAAATAAAAATTCACAGATCCTGATTTCAAAAGTCTCTATAATGCTAAAGTATTCAAATGCTATGTATTGGTAATGGAATTTTTACAGAACCCAGACAAAACCCTTATACATATGGTCAAATTATTTTTGAAAAGAGCATCAAGATTTTGCAATCAGGAAAAGTCACACTTTTCAAAAAATGGTACTGCAAAACTGGACAACAACATGCAAAATGAAGTTGGAATTTCCCTTATACTGGGTGCAAATTTGACTAAAAATGATTCCAAGACATAAAGTTGATGTAAAATTACACTTTGGGAGAAAAAGAAAAATTTTATGACATCACACCTAACTGATTTCTTGGATATGACAAATGGAGCAGTCAAGAATAGATACATTGTACTTAATCTGACTTATCTGATCTTTATGGATGCACTCTCTTCTGTGTCTGGTTTTGTGGATACAAGGGATGTAATGATAAATGATAAAGCACTTGTACTTTGATTGTAGTCATGCACGCACACAAATATCACTGCACGCAAATGCACATACACATGAATTTAGAGCTCAAGGTACATAACTGACTTCTGTTATGAGTGTGTAATTCATATTCTCACAAGCAGTGAACTGGTATCTTAGAAATCTGTGCTGTTGATTACATCATTACTAATGCCCAGTTTTTCTGAGTATAAAAATACTCAGCAAACAGTATACAGTATGGTGGTAACATCATCACACAGTCACTCATAACCTTAAGGTTAGAGGGAGGTCCAGTGCCACACAGAAAAACTTGTAAGAATTGAATAAAAATAGTAACTGAAAGAAAGATGTCTGCAGCAGCACAGGGTGAACTCTAGTGAGACCCAAGCTGCAGCAGCAGAGGATCCTGGAGCTGGGCCATGCAGGTGCAGATACCCACCAAGCTCTGCTACCCGGACAGCTCCTCTGGACACCACTAGGAGTCCAGCTTTCTTCTCTCCTCCTCTCACTCCTGCTTACATAATGCAGCTGACGAAAGTACTGCTGCTCTTGTGCCTACAAAAAGTGTCATCTGAACAGTAGGTGTCAGCTGTGTCCACTCACCTCAGTGCCTGCCCATCAGGAAGTGGAAGGTCACTGAGAAGGGTAGGAACGGGTGTCAATCAGAGAAGTGTTATTTAAGCAACTGCATAGCTGCCTTGGATATAGACTCAGATGCCTTCTCTCTGGATTTTATTTACTGTCTACTGGTGTAATGAGAGAAAAAAAAGGGACATATTTGAAAATGGCATTAGGGGCCAAGGACAGATGAGTATTTCTGGTTGTGACACCAACATATATATACAGCTCAGTTAGATCTGTGCAATAAGTGCAAAATCTGAGCTCTCAGAGGGCAGCCATTGTTAGGTAGGAAACTTTTATAAGAAAGACACAGACAAGATGTGCAGATGTCATAAGTGGCCATGTCAGTCAAGTGTATAAATTGAAAGATGCACACAGTGAGCACCCAGATCTGGAATCAGACTGGGCCCTTCTGCTGTGTTCTGGACCTACACCTGAAGCTTAGCCCATTCTACCACTTGATGATCTTTTATTAGCAATGTGAGGCATATTTTGAAATTGTTTTGGAAGTGACCACTTGGAATTAGCAAGTGTTTTTCTCCGATTGGTTCCTGTCTTTGATGGTGAATGGAGGAGATGAGACAAGAATGCAACCTGGGGCCCCTCAGTTAACTGTTCATCATTACAGTACCTCCTACTCATTACTGCATGTTCACTGTAATTAGCATGAGGAAGTTTCTGGGCTCAGCGATTAAGGACCAGTAGGGAGAGAGCAGAGCTGTGCCCCAGATATGGAGATGGAGCAGAAAGAGCTCTTTTCCCCTGGTGAAGCCGAGACTCAACATTGACATCTTGACAACAGTTGAGAGTTGGCCATGAATCCTGGGTCTCACTGAGGATAAAGATGGCCTGGCTGGTGTTGCTCTGCAGAACTCCCGCCCTCAGCTGGGCTGCACAGACTGCACATGTGTGTTCCTGACTCAGGAGTGGGGCTGCCTTGAGCTTTGGAAGGGGAGCTGCTGGAGGCAGGACTAGTTAGGGGTACGAGCAGGGAGAGAAGGGTCTAAATGCCCTGTCTCGTGGAAAAGGCAGATACCGGGACACAGAGAGGAGAGAGTCCATCATTTACCAAGTGACACTCAGAAAGCTCTGTCTCACTGATCCACAAGGGAGCCCTTGTGTGGAAGCACTGTATTTGTTCCACTATGTCTGAGGCAGCTTTTTTATACAGGAGAGGGAGGAATGGGAGCTCTGGGGCCTCAATTTCAACCTGGGTGTAAGGCAGCACTTAATCTCTGCAATATCCCTGCAGTTTGTGAATCTTTTCATTCACAGCAGTTGTAATTTTTGTATAAAACTATATATTATTTCTGGTGTCCTTCAGGCTTTTCAGGATGGGGAACTTGCCTTCTTTATTATTTCACTCATTCAGAAGTTTCCCTTTCCCAGACCTAAAATATAGCCCAATGTATATTACAAGAATGGGGGGGGGAGTGACAGTCATGACGACACACAGTAATTCTCACAATTACTTTTAGAAAATGATTCTTTAGTGCTTGCTTGGAAGTTATGTAATGTGTACTTCAGCTCATTGACGTCTCCCAATGCAAACAGCACAGAGCATCATCACTAGCTTATGAATAAGAGAACTTTAGGTCTTAGGCCAAGTAATGTGTTCATAGTCACACACATAGGTACTGGATCAGCCAGGATTGGAAGTACATAGTGGCTGAGTAAAGCTTTATTCATAAATTATGAACTATCACAAGTTTAATGGTATCCCTCCAGCCTGCGAAATATGTATACCCATCCAGAATTTACTACAGAAAATCTTGACTAGATTCACCAAGACTGCATCTTATTAATCCTTATATGCTGGAGTAAAAATGGTTGTGAAAATTTATTAAAATATAGACAAATATGTCTTCCTGACAACCTAGAAATAAGATATATTGTATAACTTTTCCAGACCAGGTATGATGTTTTTCAGGAAACAAAGACAAATTCCCTATTCTGCTATTGGTTATTGATGTTTCAGAGAACACAGAGATGTATCTCAAAAATCCAATCAGAAGATCAATACAGAGATATGGCAAGTGAAATTAACCATCACTTATAAGTCCCTTCTAGAGTAATCCATGTTATTTGCTGAATCAGAGGAGGGCAGGACTTTCCCTCATCTGTCCATGTGAGGTGACACTGAAATCTTACTGAATTTATCAGTCAGTGATGTGGTCCCTCCAGTGCATTCAGCACTGTTAGTAAGCAAACAGAAACCATTCAGATAGCTCCCCACATTGAATTGTCAGCTCATCTCTGTGACCAATTGGCAGTTTTATAACCAAAAGCCTCATTTAATAATTTACTTGTAAACTATCATTGAGTATTCTCTGCTGGGTCACTTAGCCACCAGACATAAAGACAGCATCTGTCAGGTATTCTCACTGTCCAGTGGAGGAAGGCAGCAGATGCACAGGTCACATAGCCTGGTGAGCTCAGAGAAAGTACAGCAGATAAAATTCTAGGCTGATTTGTGAGTGGTGGGCAGCAGGTATCTATGAAAGGTAGGGGTTGTCAAAAAGACCTTCCTGGATACATTGCATATATTATTGAGATAAGGTAAATACCAGTGTTACATTTGCTGGGGAGAGGAGTTCAAAGTTCCTCAGCGATAACTCTGAAAGGAAGACTACATGCCATATATTTTTTTTTCATTTTAAAAAATTTAAGGGGCCAGTGAGATGGCTCAGCGGTGTAAGCACCTGCCTGGCAGGTGTGAGGGCCCAAGTTCGACTCCCAGAACCCACATACGAATAAAGGGCTGGTGATGTCACTCAGTGGCACAGGCGCCTGCTGGCGGGCAAGGTCATGAGGTCAACCCCCAGTACCCACAAAAAAAAAAGAAAAAAAAATTAAATTTTTTATTGTTTATTGGTACACTTTGAGTATACATAATGATCACATTCATCATAGGGAATTCGTACCTCTACATGATACAACTTGATTCTTTTTTTTCCCCATTCCCCTCCTTATTCACAAAAACTTTGTTTCCATTTTTCCTTCTTTTCTCATTTTTCTCTTTTCCCTTCCTTCCCCCCACCCCCTCCCTAGTTCCACTTCCCATTTGAACATTTTCTGTTTATTTCAAAATATCTATTTGCATTTTGGTCGTTATTTACACTTTCAGTTTCTCACACCAGGAAACAATGGAGTATTTATACATGTAGACACCATGAAGTGATTCCTGGGTCATGATGGTTGACACCATCTCTTCACCCAACTGTCACGTGCAGGGTGTGGCGAGGCCTCCTGAAACCCACTCAGCAAGTTCCCAGCACACAGAGCAGTGTGAACCACAGCTACTGTGCTGTGCTTACAGCTCTAGACTAGCTCACCCACTCACCGTAGTGTGCGTCCTCTGTCCAGCTCCTCCGCGATTACCACTACCATTCCTGCTGCCCACAGTTCTACTCTGCTTCTGTGGTATCAGCTTCTTTAGAAACCACATTGAGTGAGATCATGAAGGATTTTCTCCTGTCTTGCTGTATCCACTGTCTTCATGCCTTCCAGCTTCGTCCTTGGGCTGTAAATGTCAGGATCTCCTCTCCAAGGACAGACCTCACTCACTATGTATGGCTTCATTTATTCATCAGCTGACACTTGGGCTGTTTGCACACCTTGGCTGTTGTGAGTAATGTGTTAGTGAACATGGGAGTGCAGATATCCATCAGGGACTCTGACTTTATTTCCTTTGGTCTGCACCCTGAAGAAGGATTGCTTGGTCATATGGGTTCTTCCTATTTTATTTTTTCAGCAACCTCCATGCTGTTTCCCATGCTGGGTGTACAAATTTGCATTTTTGTCAAGTGTATACAGGGATTTCTTTGTTTCTACATCCTTACCAACACATCTTTTTTTTTTTTTTTTGGTAATAGTGATCACAAGGCTGAAGTGGGTTGTTCGTGTGCTGGGTAAGGACTCCAGCTTGCTAGGGAGGAGCTGAGGGGTATCCTCAGTCCTTCACTGTTTTTGATCTGCATTTCTCTAGTGACTAGTGATGTTGAGCCTTTTAAAAATATTTTTATATGCCTGTTGGCCATTTGTATATCTTCTTTTAGAGCCTTTTTCATATACATTTTGGCCACTTGTTTATCTTCTTTGTTAAATGGTCTATCAATGTTGTTTGTCAATTTTGAAACCGGACTTTGTTTTATTGCTACTGATTTATGCATACCTTAACACAAAATTTGAATATTAACCCTTTACAATACTATTCTCACATGTTATTTTATGTTAATGATTGATTCCTGTACTGTGCAGAAAGCTTTTACTTTGCTGTAATCCTATTTGCCTGTTGCTGCTTTTGTTGTCTCAGTTTTCAGTGTCTTGCTAAAACTCATTGTCAAGGCCAGTTTTTTTTTTTTTTTTTTTTTTGTGGGAACCGGGGGGTCGACCTCAGGACCTCGCGCGCCAACAGGCGCCCGTGCCGCTGAGCGATATCACCGGCCCCTTTTCCGTATGTGGGATCCGGGAGTCGAACTCGGGCCCTCGCGCTTGCAAGGCAGGCACTTACGCCACTGAGCCATCTCACCGGCCCAAGGCCAGTTTTAAAGAGATTTCCTTCTACATTTTCTTTCTTCTAGGACTTTTATGGTTTCATATCTTGCATTCTCTATTTAATCCATCTTGACTTGATTTTTATGTACAGTCTGTGAGACAAGGGACTAACATCACTGCTTTTCCATGTAAATTTCCAACACCATTTATTGAAGAGTATGTTCTTTCCCCTTCATGTATTCCTGGCATCCTTGTGGAAAATCAGTTGACTGAGTATGCTTGTGTTTATTTCTGGGTTTATTCTATTCCATTGGTTTGTGTACCATACCGTTTTGATCTCTATAGCTTTGTAGTATATTTTGAAGGCAAGTAGTGTGATACCTCCAATTTTATTCTAGCTTCTTATAATTTCTTTAGCTCTTTGTAGTCTTTTGTGAGTCCGTATGAATTTTGGAATTGTTTATTTTTTTGTGTAAAATGTGATTTGAATTTTTATAGATACTGTTTAATCTGTATATGACTTTGAAAAATATGGACATTTTAGCAATATTAATAATTTCAGTCCATGAATATTTTTTCTATTTATTTGTGTCTTTTTCAATTTCTTTTATTAATGTTGATGATTTTGAAAGCATGTATCTTTTACCTCTTTGATTAAATTTACTCTTCAATATTTTCATGTGAGTTTTTGTAGTAGTAGTAAAAGGAATTGTTTTCTTAATTTTTTGGATAGTTTTTTTGGGTATAAATTTGATATGTACACAAAATGGAGAGTACCGTAAAGATAGATAAACAAGTCATTTATAGGAAAATGGATGCACCTTGAGACCATAATATTAAGTGAAATAAATCAAACACACAAGCCTAAATATTGCATGATAAACCAAAAGCACAAATAAATAGCAAAATAAAAGATAATAGGATACAGGGAGATAGATCTTTTTCAAATGGGAAGGAAAGCAGAGGAAAAGGGAGAAGAGGAACAAAGTGGGATAAAAAAAGTATTTAAATGTGTATATGCACCAACTCCACACACGGAATGTATACATTAAGTACTGCAAATATGTACAGAAAAAGAAGTAAATTGTGTTTTTGATGAATAACAGGTTTCCCCCACGTTGGTCTCCATGCTAGTTCTTTATGAATATTTGTATTTTTTTTCTGCAAAGTCAGTCAATGCACTGTGCTTAATCTAGGTCTCTCATGAAGTCTCAGGCTATGGGTAAAATGCAGGCAAATTATCTGCCATAATGTGACAAAGGCTACAGAGGTTCTTAGCTAAGAGTTTGCCTTAAGTAGAGAGACTTTGAGTTGGACTTTTGAAAAATACTGGAACTGTTGAGACACCGAGGAAGAAATAGTTGCTTTTCTGATTGTATCTAGGATAGTTGTGGCAACTGCCTATGGAGCCCTTGCTCCTAACTAAAATCTCCTGAACCTGGCCTTTACGCTTTCACTTCTATCAGTATTCTGGTCTTCTGAGTTCTCACCAGAATTATCCATCATGGTCTTTTTACAGCATTCTAAGGCCTCTCTAGCTTGCATCTCTAAACGTTTTCAAACTTTTTCCACAAACCAGTTGCAAAGGCTTCTAATCCACATTGTCAGGTACAGTTCATAGTATTGATCCCACTTCTGATACCAATTTTCTATATCAGTCAGCTTTCCTATTCTTGGAACATAATACCAAACACCTACAACTTAAGGGAGGAGAGATGTAATTTGGCTCATGGTTTAAATAGATTCAGTCCATAATCAGTAGGCTCCGAGACAGAAATATCATGGTGAAAGAGCTTGGCAGAGGATCATTGTTCACCTCATAGTGTCCAGGAAATAGAACAGAGGGAGAGTGTCAGAGAAGAAAAGGGAGGAACTGGATATAAACTCTGAGGTCATGAATCCCCGGAAGTCTAAAAGAACCCAGAAGTCTATCTCACCAATCCCCTGGCTGGTCCCCAAGCCAGTCAAGGTGGCACTATCAAGCTTAAGCACAACAGTCCCCTCAGACACAACTTCCCTATGGGAAATGAATAAAGATCAGGAGGACCTCAGTAGCCATCACCTTTGAAGTGAAAACAAAAAACAAAAAACCCTCTTCTCCTTGAAAATCTGCACAGTGTTGATGGCTAAGGATTCCTTCTGTCCTCATGAACAAGATCTTGAAATTTCTTTTTATTTGGGGGAAAAAATTCCTTGAATATATTGAAATGTCCTGTCCCTGAAAATGAAGCTATTTCCATTCATATTGCTTTACTATAGCTCTGTAATAGCTTATAATCTTCACTGGAGTTATTTTGCACATGGGTTATTTATCTATGTTTCATTTTTAATATGAATTTTTCAATTGTTTATTGTTACATAATACAGTCATTTTAGTCTGATTTTGGATCTGGTGAATTTTAATTGATACATTATATTTATTTTTCACTCTCAGCTTTTCTTCCAACACAATCATGTCAATTGTGAATAGGAAATAGCTTACTTTCATTCCTTTCTCTTACTTTCTCACACTGGCTAGAATTTCCAAAAGAATACTAAAAACAAATATTGATAATTAAAATCCTTTTCTCACATTTAACCTCAAAGGTAAATGTTCACTGTGTCATCACTGAGTATGATTTTATAGTTTTTCTGTAGTTACTATTTATCAAGTCATGAAAATGTTTGTCTACCATGAGGTGTTTGAGAAGTCTTAATTATTTTTAAAGATGGGGCATTATAATTTTTCAAGTGCATTTATGATTCTAACAAATAAATTCATATGTGATATTTTTCTTTTGTGTCTCCATGACATTAATTTTGTTCCCTTTCTGGCCCTTCTGTTTAATTTCTTGCCTTGCCTAGTGGATTCATTCTATTGGGATTCATGGAATTGTTGTCTTGTCCTTTTCTAGAATATCCTTCAAAATTTTTTGGAGTGCTGATTTAGTGGACATGAATTTCCTCAGGTGTTCTTTGTCATGGAAGTATCTTATTTCTCCATCAATTTTGAAAGATAGTTTTTTGGGTACATCAATATGGGTTGGAGGTTTTTTTCCTTTAGGGCTTGAAATACTTCACTCCAAACTCTCCTTAAGGGTTTGGGTTGAGAAGTCTGCTGTCATTCTGATGGGATTTCCTTTAAAGGTGATTTTTTTATTCTCTAACTTTTAATATTCTGTTCTTATGTTGAATTTCTGGAATCTTGACTATTATATGCCTTGATGTAGTTTTTTTTTTTGATCATGGCTAATTAGAGTTCTATATGCCTTGCTTATCTGTATGTCAAATTCTTTTTCTCTGCCAGAGAAGTTTTCTGCTATGACTTCTGTGAACAGGTTTTTTATGTCATTTGTGATATCACCTGCTTTTTCATGGACTCTGATCAATCTTATGTTGTTCTTTGCATCATCTAGTGTCTGTGGGATAGATTTTTCATGGTCCCTTGCTATTTTCAAGAGATCTTTCTTTTCATGATAGCTAACCACAATCCTGTCTTCTATATCTGAAATTCTTTGTTCACATTGGCTCATTCTGCCGTGTATACTTTCAGTGAAATTTTTAATCTGGATATCTGTGTGAATCTGTTTCATGAATTCCATTTCTTTCCTATTTTGGGTGTTCATGGTTTCCATCAGTTTCCTAAGTGCCCCTATTTTTTTTATCTGTATCTGCTCTAGAGTTACTAACCATGTCCTTCTTTATGGTCACTATCTCTGTAGTTATCTGAGAAATTATTTCTGATTTGATTTTTTTCTGGAGCCTCATTCATCTGGTTTGTTACTTCCATTGTTACCACTCCAGAGAGTCCAGGTGGGTGACTTTCGGATTGTTCCATATCAATGCTCTGGGGATTTGCATTGCATGAGCTGGAGGTCAGGGGCTTCATCTTGCTTCTGTGTCTTCTCATTTTTCTATTTTTTAAAATTTGTTTTCTGTGTTGATGCTTGTAAATTGTTTATGGTAGGTAGCTTTGTTACTATCAAGACCTCCTTAGGAAATGATTTCTTTTCAGAGATGTCTTCTAGATGTAGCTGGCTTTTGGCTTTGTAGTCTGTCCCAAGAGCCTACCTCTTTAATTTATTAGGGATGAGAAGTTGCTGCCTAGTTGGCCTAGCACCCAGTTCTATTGTGCTGAACTATGGTATTGTTTTTGGCCCCCACACTATCTCAGTATTGGTATACAAGGAAGAACAACTGATCACAACAACTATGTTACCATGGCTAAAGTAGTACAATAAGTAATAACAATAGCATCAAGCACAGTCTAGAAAATGACAAACTGTGGCAACTGTTAAATTTGTCATCTTACACCATGGGTACAAGATTTATAGTTACATAACAAATCTAAAACAAATCAGAAAATTATATGCAGTAAATATACCCTCAGTATGGTGATTTTACCCTCAGGGGAGAAAACTTAAGAGGCTTAAGGGGAAAAAATGAGAAATAATAGAAGAGAACGATACTTAGAAGCAACCCTGAAAGACAAAGGAAGATTACCCAAGCTTTGGGAAACTGGTGAAAAAGACAGGAGGGAAAGAAAGAAGGAAAAGGCAAAAACAAGAACAAAATATAACAGAAAAAAACCTAAAAATGATGTTCACACTCATGAAAACACAAAAATAATCATAAAAAAGAAAAACCCAAAAAGCAAGAGAGAAAAAAATAAGATATTTCTCTGTGATTATAAGCATGTGGTTATCTTTTGGGGTCGACAGTTTTGTGGTAATGTCTAATTCAGATTGTGACTCCAGTGTCTCTGGTAGACAAAAGAGGCAGAGCCTTGATCTGTCCTGGATGATCCCAGTAAGCCTGCAGTAGGATTAGGGAGGGGTACTAAATGATTACAGCAAGCCTGCAGTAGGGGTAGGGCAGGGTGCCAATTCTGTTACTTTAAACTCCATAGAAGTTCGGGAAGATCCTGGCCTCTGATTGTGGGGTTGGGGCCTGAGTTGTTCAGCCTGTAACACTCTGGATGTCTCTTGCTGGACTGACTTCGGCTCCTGACTCTGGATGTCTCCCATGGTTGTGCCTTGCTCAGTCGCTGGGGCCCCTGAGATGAAGCCAACCCAAATGTACTCTGAGTCTCAGGTTCATTTGGCCTCTCCCTAAAATGGCATCTGACCAAGCTCCTTCTCCAGGAGCTTCTCTCAGCATCCACTACTCCATTCCACTGGTGTGTTTCTCTGTACAGTCCTCTGGAGTCACCTACCTTGGAGGCCTCTGGGGTCACCCATCTTCACTGTGTCTGTAGATTCAAGCCTCCTCTCTCACACCTTGAGCTGGGAGTCAGGGAGAAAGTGCAGTTTGCTACCTCTTTTTTCTGCTTTGAGGTCTGTCTCTTTTTTTTTTTTTTGTGGGTACCGGGGGGTCGACCTCAGGACCTCGCGTGCCAGCAGGCGCCCGTGCCGCTGAGCGATATCACCGGCCCTTTTTTCGTATGTGGGTTCCGGGAGTCGAACTTGGGCCCTCGCGCTTGCCGGGCAGGCGCTTAAGCCTCTGAGCCATCTCACCGGCCCTGAGGTCTGTCTCTTCACTTTCCTTGTGAGCTCCAGTTCTCTTTTCAGATCCTTCCTGGGTTCCAGGGATCTACCTCCCTCCTTTTCTTCTGTGAGTTGTTATATTCCAATGTCCGGATTTTGAATCTCAAAGAGGCTGACCTACTGTTGCTTATTGCTCCACCATCTTCCAGGAAGTCCTCCAAAATCCCCTAACAAGCATTCTAATAACAGATCTGTTCATGCTATTCATTGCTCTGATGTAGTGGAGCAAGTTGGAGATTTTCAGAAAATTACAGATCCAAAAGAGGAAGTGGCAGGAAAGAATTTGCCATTTAGTCTGTGTCCTGAGCTTCGTCTCTGGGGTGTTCAGGGGACCGATGGTGATGGCCTAGACCACGTTGAGGAGACGGGTGATGCAAAAGGAAAGGCCCCGGGCCACCCTTCCCAGAAAAATCACAGTTTTACAACCAACATTACCTAAAAAATAATGAAAATGAAAAGATGATCTTATATATTAGAAACCATAGGCCCAGAGTGTCATTGCATTAGTGAATGCCAGTTGGCTTACAATAAAGTCTATGGGTTTTTTCTCAGTCCTATGCCTGAAGTGTGCACATGTTTCACAAAAAGAAATTCCCTGCAATCCCAGTTCCGTTAAGAGAAAGGAACATTATTTTTTGGATAAATTTACTCAAATCTCTGGTACCGTCTTTGGAGAATTGTCCTTGGCCAATGGACCAACGTGTCTATGGAGAATAAATTCTTTCTCCTTGCTCTGAAAAGTTTGCACAATTACTGACTGACAGGAAGGACAAGCTCCCCAGTACCTCAGCATTAGTGCCTGTGTTGTGCAAATCTGTTCCGTGGTGTCATAGACTGGAGATGGCTGAGGCAATTTGTTAATGGAACTATATTTGGATTCTAACTTTGTTTAGCTACTCACAGCTATTTATCCTGTCTGCTTCCTGTAACTCGCCAATAAATTATGTAAATACACATTCTGTTTTCAAAATCTGCTTC
This sequence comes from Erethizon dorsatum, assembly GCA_028451465.1. Classification (NCBI taxonomy): domain Eukaryota; kingdom Metazoa; phylum Chordata; class Mammalia; order Rodentia; family Erethizontidae; genus Erethizon; species Erethizon dorsatum. Next base: position 44,336,812 of record CM051825.1, read on the forward strand.
TGAGTAACCTAGACAAGCCCAGTGTTTCATTGATGCTATCTCTTAACATTTTCTTAATATCTCACTGTGACTGGTACAACATGTTTCTAACTCATCTCTCTTCCTCCAGGTATTTCCACCCATTGTCCACCCAAATGAGATTATGAGACAGAAACCTGTTTATTCCAATCTAGGTATCTTATGATGCCACATGCCACAGGTGGCATGATCTTATGATGTCAATGCCACAGGTGACGTTAGGGGATGTCGCGCGCTTCTGCTCGTCCAGCGAGAAGAATCACACAACACGAGTCGGTGAAAGCTTGCTTTAATCGTTCACAGCTCCAGAGCCTTTACACACGTCCGCCCTGTGGCGGCTTCGTCCGTGCTCTGCCGAGATCTCCCTCGAAAAGGCGGAGTAACATGTTTTTATAAGGAGAGGGGCGCCAATAGCAATACAGCAGGAAATGAAAGCTCATAGGCTAAACTCATCAGTCTCTAGGCAGACTCACACATTTACAGGGCGCGGACAGCACTGACCGCAACCAGGAAGCAGGAAATAGGCGCCATCTTGCCCAGGTCGATGGGAGGGGTAATTTAGCACAGGCCTTGAGTCAGGCACAAGGCCGCGCCGGAGGCCTGATTGTGATGTTGGCCTCCAACATTTCCCCCTTATAAATCACATAAAAAGGCAGACGTAGCCAGTCTCGAGTGAATGTATTGGCCTGCACCCCACTATTAGCCCGGTGGTCGTTTGTGCCAGCGGCCGTCTAGCACCGACCATCCTGGGCCTCATCCTTTTTTGTGGGGCTAGGAAATAACTGGATGGAACCTAGATGCATGCAGGCATGCATTAGGTGTTCCGCCATGAACCCCCCTGCGGAGCACCTCGTGACTTTCCTAGTCACACACTCGACGGCGGTCACCACTCAATGGGATGGGGCCTGTCTTAGGTTGAGTCAAGGCTGGGGATCCTTGCTCTTACCCGTCTTTGGCTCACCCACCCAGCTAAAAGCGATGTTCTGCGACCCTGAGCAGGTAGGCAGCCGCTGGCCTGGCTGTAGGGCCTCCATCCGCCAACTGCATGGCAGCCATTGCTGTCAAGCGCACCTGTTGTTGAGTCTGCATTAATCTATCCAGCAGGCACTTGATAACAACCAAGACAACAAGAATACCGACTCCGATTGCAACCCAAGTTGCCAGACTGGGCCAGCTAAACCAGGAGGTGACCTTTTCCCACAATTTTGTGATGACAGTTCCCAAACTGGACAGGTCAAAAGTAACAGGCTGTAAATTTATCTTTTTCATATCTTCTAAGCCAATGAAAACCTGCTCTGAGAGGTTTTTAAAGGAGGGTAAATATGTGTTTTTGAGCCAGTAAGACACCGTGTGGATGGAAGCCGTCAGATTAGCCCTGACCGGGGTGACACATATCTTGTGGGGTACCCATCTTTTATCGCAAAGATGACCAGCCACTTGCCACAGGGCATCAATCTCTTGCCCTATTTCTTCTATTTCCTTTTGGAGTTGAGTAATGGCCTGGCTAGTAAGTTGTAGTACGCCTTGTTGTGCTTCAATCATCTGACGGGTGGTGTTAGCTATTCTGTTGACCTCCTCCATGGTTAGCGCCAGCTGGTTTGAAGTCCATGACTGCAGCACTGCGAGACCTACGGCAGGAACAAAGAGAGACGCCCCTATCCCCAAAACATTTTGTAGCCAATCTTTTATACTATGTGGACCTCTTGAAGAGAGGCTATCAAGTTTAATTTGGGAAAGTACAGGGCCCACCCATTCTTTGGTCTTTACGGGGACCCAAAGGTAACTTGGGCGATATACTAGGATGCCGTAGGCAGGGTAACCATTCCAGCAATTAGTCAGCCGACAACTGGTGTCTGAGTCGTTACAGTCGAAGGAAGAATTGTCAGAGAGCAAAAACATGAAAGGAGCTTTGACGCAGACTTTTGTATGAAGCGTGAAAGTCACATTATTAGCATTAGCCGCTGTGGAGGTGTTAGTCACGCTCCCATTTATCAGCATTAGAGGTCTGAGATCTACACATCCCCCCAGGGGGTTGCAAGCCTGATATTGGCTAAAGAGTTGAACTCTCCATTTATAGGGGTTATCTTGTTGTTCTCTGCACCTGGTAACGTGGGGCCAAACCTCACTCGAGGAGTTGCACTTTCGTAATTTGGTGACCTTAGGTGGCACCATCGGTCCTGTAGCCCAGACCCACCACTCCTCATTGGAGAGAACATAAGGGTGGACAGTGGACAGGCAGGGACGCCAGAAAAAATCTGAGAGCGTCACCATGGCTGGCAGGGAATGATCGCAGGGAGCAAGATGTGGATGAGTTTGGGTGACATCCCCAGTACACTTGGGGAGGACCGGCCAAGTAGCATTAAGCACTAAGCAATGCTTAGGGGAAGGTAAACCATCAGAGGAATTGAGCCTAGCAGTGCCGTAGCATGAGTATCGAGTCACGTTGACAAACTCCAAGAATGGCATGGAGGGACGAGTGGGATTACACTCTGCCATGAGGTTGGCAAAAGAAAGCACTAAGGTGCCTGGAGAAAGTGGGAAGCTAGTATTAAAGTTAATAGAAGTGGTATTGATTCCCCCTAAATAAGGGAGATCCAGAGTATTGTTTTCAGTTACATAAAAGTCAGGTGAGACAGGAGAGGTGGCTGAGAAAGGGGCTAAACTAGGTGGATGGTGCCACAAAGCCCACAGGTACTCATCTGCGTCTTTACTCTGACTCTGGAGGGTCAGAGCTGACCAGGTGCCGAGCAGGAGCCAGACAATCACCATCAGCGGCGGTGGAGTGCCCATCTTCCTTGGTGGTCGGGTCTTGGTGGGTTTTTGATATATTTGCGGTCCTCGTCAGTCTTTCGGGGACCCACACCGGTTCCCGTCCAGGATCCTGTGGGAAGACACAAACCGCACCTCGGACCCAGCTGACTACCGGGTCCGGGCCCATCCACTGTCCCGTGATGACATCCTTCCAAGTGACCATCCCCTTATTTTTGGGGGAAGGATTGCAATGTTCCATCGCAGGGGAGCAGTTGTCCGAATTTAAAGTTAAAAAATTGATGGTAAATAGAGCAAGGGAGAGCTTTCCTTTTGGTGAGAGGCCACGACCTATCCCCTCCTTTTGTTTATTTAGAGTATCTTTAAGCGTTCGGTGTGTTCTTTCAATAATAGCCTGGCCCATTGGGTTGTATGGAATGCCATGTTTAAGGACTATTTCCATGGTTGCACCGAAGCTTTTGAAGGCCGCACCTGTATACGCGGGCCCATTATCTGTTTTTAGTATTTTAGGCTTTCCCCATGCAGCCCAAGCCGCAAGGCAGTGATTGATAACATTAGATGTCTTTTCTCCCGTTTCTGCCGTGGCAAAAACAACTTGAGAACAAGTATCTACTGAGACATGGACATATTTGACAGACCCAAATTCTGGGATGTGTGTTACATCCATTTGCCAGATATGACCTGGTCTGAGTCCTCGCGGGTTAATCCCATCGGACCGCTGGGGGCGCATCACGGCGCAGGTACTGCAATGCCGGACAATGTCTCGAGCCTGGGCCCTGGGGATCTTAAAGTGAGCTGCCAAGGTCTGAGCATTGACATGAAATTTTTTGTGAAACTGTTGGGCTCTCTCAGCCGGGGATGAGAGCGTACATATCCATATTGGGCGCGTGGCTGCATCTACCATTGCATTGCCCTCCGAGAGCGGGCCTGGGAGCTGGGTATGTGCTCTGATATGAGCCACATAAACTTTGTGGGTCCTGTTTTGTAATTGTGTCTGGATAGTTTGGAGTATAGTGAACACCGAAGAAGTGGAATTTATCTGGCCCGCGGTTTCCAGAATCTGTAAAGCATTGACCACATATTTGGAATCTGAGAGGATATTAATATCCGTGGGGAATCTTGTAAGCACCACTGATACAATTTGCAATTCCACTAGTTGGGGCTGATTTGGTTGAAACTGTACCAATACAGGTTTAGAGCCTGATATCATATATGCTCCAATTCCCGTCTTGGACCCATCTGTAAAGACCGTGGGAGCCCCAAAGATGGGCTCTTGAACAGTGGATTTTGGAAAAATGATTGGATGTGATGTGACAAATTGTAAAATAGGATCCTTGGGGTATTGATTGTCGATCGTGCCCTGGAAAACACACTTGAGTATGGCCCACGCATCCAGGCAGGCTGCCAATACTAAAATCTGTTGGGCAGTATAGGGCACCCGCACGGCCCCGGGGTGTACCCCGAAGTGCTGTGTTGTTTTTAATATAGCCTCAGTGGCCAAGATGGCCACCGAATCTGGGTAATGTTCAATGCTTTTAGCAGGGGACACCTTGGGGTGTATCCACAGCAGTGGCTTTTCTTGCCAGATGACAGCGGTAGGCTGTCTATTTGTTTTTAGAATACATACCTCAAGAGGCTTGTCTGGGTTGAAGCGACCGATAGCCGTGCTGCCCAACGCTCGTTCAACCTTTTGCAAAGCCTCAGTAGCCTCTCTATTAAGGGTCCAGGGGGAGTTAAGCCCCGGGTCCCCCTTAAGGACGTCATACAAAGGTTTTAAATCATCATTGGACAAGTGTAGGTAGGATCTAATCCAATTGATATCCCCCATCAATTTTTGCATGTCATTTAAGGTCCTAATGTCGTCCATGCGTATAGTTAATTTACATGGCGTTACTTGAGTAGGGGTAATTTTTGATCCTAGATAGGTACAGACCAGAGACTTTTGAACTTTGTCTGGGGCAATGTGAAGATTGGCCAAACGTAACGCTTTAATTAATTGGCCTAACATCTTATATAGTTCATTAGCATTTTTACCAGTGATAAGTATATCATCCATATAATGAAGACACTTTATTTTGGGAAAATCTTCCCGGAGGGGAGCTAATACGTTGTCCACGTGTAATTGGCATATGGTTGGGCTATTAGTCATTCCTTGGGGGAGGACTGTCCACTCATATCAAAGGTCTGGCTTTTCTTGATTGACCGTGGGTAGAGTGAAGGCAAAACGAGGACTATCCTCCGGGTGAAGTGGGACTGAGAAAAAGCAATCCTTAAGATCTATCACCACTATTGGCCAGTGTTGAGGGAGAGCAGAAAGCAAAGGAAGACCCCTTTGAACAGCCCCTAATACCTGAACCTGCGCATTGACAGCGCGTAAATCTTGGAGCAGGCGCCACCTGGTGGCCCCCTTTCTTATGACAAAAATAGGGGTATTCCAAGGGGAGGTGGAGGGGCGAAGGTGTCCAGCCTGTAATTGTTCTTTTATAATCTCTAACGTGGCTTGTACTTTCTCTTCAGGGAGTGGCCACTGAGGCACCCAAATTGGGTCATTGGTCTTCCACGTAAGTTTAATTGTTTCGGGCGGAGAAAAGCCCTCAGTGGCCCCTAGGAAAAACCCAGCCCCTTATGGTCGTTTTTAGGGGCGATCTGAATGGGGGAGGCGCGGCCCTGTAGGCGGGCGCCGAGGCCTTTCCCAGGCGTGTATCCCTGCCTTTTAATCATGTTTTGGGACTGTTTTGAACAGGATGTAGTGAAGGTTACATCCATTGCCATAAGGACATCTCTACCCCACAAGGAGACTGGGAGTGGAAGGACAAAAGGCTTGAACTTTCCTGTGTGACCTTCTGTATCTTGCCAGTTTAAGAGAGCCGCGCTGACCAAAGGAGCATGCACCAAACCCAACCCTTGAAGAGTCTGCTGGGCCATATCTGTGGGCCATGTATTAGGCCAATCCTTAGTACAAATAATAGAGCGATCAGCCCCTGTATCCAGCAGACCCTTCATGGGCTTTCCATTAACTATTAATGTATGTATGGGCCTCTCTTGTAGCGTCATATGGAGCCCCTCGAAAATGTCTCCGGAAGACCCGAATCCAAGGTCTCCTCGGGGTGTCTCCCGTGAAGGAAAGTTCAAGTGCAGGCTGGGTAGAAGCAAGAGCTGAGCAATCCTGTCTCCCTTATTTATGACAGCAGTGCCTTTTGGGCATTGGACCATGATTTGAACATATCCTGTGAAGTCAGAGTCAACAACTCCGGGCACAACCTCTAGGCCCATTAAAGCAGACGAGGCTCGTCCCAGAACAAGCCCCACTGCCCCTGAGGGTAACGGGCCCTTAAATAGGGTCTCTACCAACTGGACACCCATATCAGGCGTCAATATGAGCTCGGAGGCGGCACAGAGGTCCAATCCTGCTGACCCTGGGGTTGCTCTGACTGGCTGCTGGCTCTGAGGAGGGTGGCATTGTTCTGGAGGGGGCCCGCTCTCTGCACGGGCCCCCTCAGGCTGTTTTTTGACTCATCGTCCTTTCTCCCTGTTAGGCGATTGCCTTCGCTGTCAAACACTGAGCGGCAATCTTTAGCTGCATGGTTTCCTTTGTGACACCGTTGACAAAGCTTTGGGTTTTTAGTCTCCTGTCCACTTTTCTGTGGACAGTACTTTCGAATATGGCCAGGTTGATGACACCCATAGCACAGTCCCTTTTGTGGGCCCTTTTGATCCTTGCGCTTATTGCGCTCCAGAGAAGCCTGGACTGCCGCTCCAACAAAGGCGGCTAATCCAGAATTTGTCAAGGGGCCCCCAATTTCTCTGCACACTCTAATCCATTTTTCTAACCCCTCATTTCTATGTGGTGTAATGGCCACGCGGCATTCCCCAGTACATTGTTCGAAAATGAGCTGCTTAATAAGAGGTCCTGCCAGGCCAGGATCATAAAAGACCTTCTGGGCGGCCTCCTCCATTCTGGCCACAAAATCTGAGAATGGCTCTCCCGGGGTTTGAACTATCTTGGTGAGGCAAGCCTGGTGTTCCCCTTGGTTAGCCAGGCGTCACCACGCCTGGGTGGCACACTGGGTGATTTGGTCATAGACAGGATTAGGATATTGTAATTGGTTTTGTGCATAAGGGCCTTTGCCGAGCAACATGTCTGCATTCCATCGCCTATTACCTTCCCTATTGTTGCGATCAGCCCGGTCCATGCAAAGGTCGGTATTCCATGCTTTCCAATCAATAAACTGCCCAGGGGAAAGACATGCCCTTGCAAGTTGCGTCCAGTCTCCAGGGGTCATAGGAGCAGTCGCTATAGTCTCCAATACAGCGAGTGTGAAAGGAGCATTGGGGCCATAGGAAGAGACTGCTTCTTTTAGTTGCTTTATAAGCTTAAGGTCAAGGGGTTGATGGTATGGTTGCCCTCCCTGGCTGGTGAGAACCGGATAAATCCCGTATGGGCCTCGGTCAATGCCGGGGACATTTCTGGTCCCTGTTTTCTTTATGACCTCCCATGTGGGGCCGTGGAAGGTATGGCAAGCAGAGGGCAAAGGGCCATCTTGGAATGGGGGAGGCGGCTCCCAGGGCGGGGCACTGGGCATAGGTCCGCCCTCCCCGTTGCCCTCCCCTAGCAGAGGCCGGCCTAGGCTTAACTCTTTGAAGTCATCATACAATTTCCGGAAAGGATTAGAAGTCTGCCACATAGCAGCCGTAGCGCCACGTCTTGGGGAGGGGAGGCCCTCTGTTGGCGCCAAGCCTTTATTGACAGCAGCCTGAGGCCCCCGCTCTAACCCCTCTGTCTCTTCCGCCTCTGAGTCTGAAGAGGAAGAATCCGACCCCGCCCTAGAATTAGCCCTCGAGCTCTCTGAGTGAGCCTTCTCAAGCGCCTTTTCAAGAGCCTCACGGGCCTCCGAAAGCGGAAGAGATCCGCTCGGGCCCTCCTCCACTTTGAGGCAATATCTAACCATCTCCCAGAGGGGGCGTATGGAGGGGTCAATTACTCCCTCTTCCTCAGCAAAACTGATATCATGTCCTAACTTTTCCCAGCAGGGTAGAGTAAGGTGCCCAGTGGGCCAAAACCACGGGGCAATCTCATGTATATTTTTTAAAAAATTTTGAACAGTTTTAGAACTCACCTTAATGCCGCGTGCTTTTAGCAAGTCTCGCATCGGCTTGTGCATCGGGGCACTGTCGGAGTTCCCCATTGTGAAATGAAACTGCTCCAGCGACACCGTCCCCGCTGTGAGCCCGCCCGATATATGGGCAACCCCCGCCTCAGCAATTGAGAGCGGAATTTCCCTGAAAGTGCGTCCACCCAGGGCCAGGTTAAGCCTCCCGCTTACCTGAAGGTACGTACCGTCCTGTGACTCGATGCAGCTCCACCAGACCCCGCACGAAGGGTGATCAGTTCCCCATACGGGCCACCAAATGTCGTGCGCTTCTGCTCGTCCAGCGAGAAGAATCACACAACACGGGTCGGTGAAAGCTTGCTTTAATCGTTCACAGCTCCAGAGCCTTTACACACGTCCGCCCTGTGGCGGCTTCGTCCGTGCTCTGCCGAGATCTCCCTCGAAAAGGCGGAGTAACATGTTTTTATAAGGAGAGGGGCGCCAATAGCAATACAGCAGGAAATGAAAGCTCATAGGCTAAACTCATCAGTCTCTAGGCAGACTCACACATTTACAGGGCGCGGACAGCACTGACCGCAACCAGGAAGCAGGAAATAGGCGCCATCTTGCCCAGGTCGATGGGAGGGGTAATTTAGCACAGGCCTTGAGTCAGGCACAAGGCTGTGCCGGAGGCCTGATTGTGATGTTGGCCTCCAACAAGGGGACAATTATGGGAGATGTCATTTGAGGAGATTGGTTGTCACTGTGTCTCTAAATGCTAGATGTCCTGGTGAACTCAGTTTCGTTCCTGCTCGATGACACTTGAGTTCCTAACTTCGTTATCTCTTTGGATGAACAGAGTAGTTTGAGTTTTGCAATCAGCTACTCTGAAGTTCTGATCCTGCCTTCCCCAATTTCTAACTGCAGGCTACTTGACCTTGTAGTACCCAAAATCTTCATCTGTGCATCAGGGGTGATGCCATGTACTCCCTTGGTCTATGGTGAGGAGGAGTAGGTGAGGCAGTAGACAGTGCCTATGTCTGTGCCTGGTAACCACCAAGGAGCAGGTGCTCAAAGATAGCTATTATTACTACTCTGATTGAGTGATCCTTCTATCTGTCCTTCTTATAATCTGTCAACAATTCTCTATAAGAGTGCATCACATTAAGTTTGCACCTGGGTATTACTTAAAGGGAAAATGCATAATAAATTTAAAAATTTATTAGAAATCTCAGAAAAGAGGCAGGAGTATCACATACTAAAAAGGGCACCAGAGATAAGATACATAGCCTAAGAAAAATTGAAGTACAAATTCCCCTATTGTGAGTGGAAAACACATAAAGATTAAAGGGAGACTGAAGAGAATCAATACTCCTATATTGGCAGGCTGAAATGACCTGGCATCCCCAGGTCTCCTATGCCTCCCTGTCCTGTAGAAAAGCACAGTGCAGCACACACGGTGCTGAACAGGGCTCCCTCATGGATCGGTAAAATAAAAGATTCTGGATGATACTTAGTAAATGATGGGCCATCATTTCCCTGTGTCCTGGCACCTGCCTCTTCCGCATAAGACAGGGAGCTCTAGTCCCTTCTCTCTCCTCACCTGGCCCTGACCAGCCCTGACTCCAGCAGCTCGCCTTCCGCAGCCCAGTCCACTAAGCCAGGCGTGCTCGCCTGTGCAGTCTGTGCAGCCGGCTCAGGGTGGGAGTTCTGCAGAGCAGGCCCTGTTTATCCTTCCCTGAGTCCCAGGGCTCATGGCCAACTGTTGTCAAGATGTCAACGTCATGAGTCTGGGCTTCACCAAGGGAAAGGAGCTCCTTCTGCTCCATCTCCATTGCCAGGGCACCACCCCTCCCGTCTCTATCCTGCTGCATAATGTGCTGAGCCCAGAAATGTCTGGATGCTAATTAAAGTGAGTGTGCAGTAGTGAGTAGGAGGCACCCTAACGATATGCAGGTAACTGAGGGGTCCACGCATTATGGAATTTTTCATTTTCTCATTTCATCTCTTCCATTCACTATGGAATTAACCAGTTTGGAAGAAATATTTGAAAATCTGAATCAAGGTTCATTCTATGTTGATATTAGCAGTCCATGAAGTGCTAGCACTGGAGGTGACCTTTGAGGTGTAGGGTGTGAGGCAGAGAGGGGACTTTGGGGAGCTAGTGTGGTGTATCTCTTGATGTGAGTGGTGCGTGTATGCATGACTCGGTTCCTGCACCTCAATGATATCTTTGCTTATGATTCCTGCAATTCTTTGACTGCATCTTTCTTTTTAAAGTTCTCTACCAAACCGTGGCTCCCCTACTGGAACCTCAAATTCTGCTGTTTATTGCCCACATCAGTTGGAGATGGTGTGTGTGGACCTCAATACGAAAATTGCACATCAGTTCTGGGTCCCTAATACTATTTTTAGGAATGGGCTATTTTTTTCTCATTGACCTATTATAAAATAAAGAGCCAAGGAGAAAGCAATCAAATTTACATTCATTACAGGTAGCAATGTGAAGTTGCTTAACTAACACTTCTCTTATCTCTACCCGGCCTTTCCCTGATCAGTGGCCTGTCCTCTTTCCAATGTGAAGGTATTCACAGAAGAGAGTGAAAGCAGCTGAGACTTATCATCCAAGTGACACTATTTTTCTAGCCACAAAAGCAGCTATGCTTCTGTGAGCAGAGTTAGGTAAGCAGGAGTGAGCAGAGGAGGGAAGACAGCAGGGCTCCTAATGATGCCCAGAGAAGCTGACCTGGTAGCAGAGCCTGCTGGGTGTCTACACCTGCATGGCCCAGCTGCAGGCTCTTCTGCTGCTGTGACCTGCATCTCACCGATGACTTAGAGTCAACCCTGTGCTGCCTTGGAGCTACTGAAGAGATACATTTTCCTCCTCCTCTTTAATTCAATTTCTGTGAGTCCCTCAATGTGAATTGGAGGTCTCTCCAAACTGGAGAGAGAGAGAGAGAGACGGAGGGAGGGAGAGAGGGAGAGAGATATCACAACCATACTGTGTATGGTTTGCAGAACTCTTGCACAGGCACAGAGAAAATGTATGCATCAGTATTTCACTAATGAACAAAACAGATTTACTGATCAGTGCCTGTGAGAAGATGAACTCAAACATTCATAAAGAATTCTATATGTAGAGTATTTTTTTTGTAAATTATTTTATCTTTATGACCAGCTGGGAAATAAGTTAGATGCTCACTAGGTGGGTTAAATGACTTAAAAAAGTCTGAATATATAAATCACAAATCTATATCTCATGGCTTATGTTAATCATAATCTCCCCAAATTAGTTTAATACCAAGGCATAAACCAGTTATCTGTATTTATAAGTATTCTGAATTACCATTTTGAATATATATGTTCCTGTAAGAAATAAACAAAAGGTAAAAAAGTACAGAAAAAAAGCAGCCATATTTCAAAGTATGAAAAAGGAGTATAAAAAGATGCAGAGATTCTCAGTCTCAATAGCTTTATGGCAAAATAAATTAAAAACACAAAAACAATTTTTTATCTAAATAAAAGGGGCAGAATAATAAGTGTTGGTGAGGATATAGAGAACAGTCGAGGCTTAAGGCTGATATGTTGTTAATTGGAACATTGGGGGAAATATTTTGAAATTATTAACTAGCAGATTAAATAATTTAATACTTATGTCTCAGCAATGAAATTACTACCTGTATGCTTTATTATTACTATACACCTTATGAGTGAATTACTATGCATGTGAGATCATTAGCCTTCAAAGTGTGGCCCTGGATCCAGAATCATCATAATCATCACCTGGAACTTGGTGTAAATGGATTATCAGGGCTGGAGACAAACTTTGGTGGTAGAGCATGTCCCAGACATGTACCAGGCTCTGAATTTTTTCTCTAGCATCAGACACACACATACACACAACCTCACACACATATATATAAACACAAACATACATAAATATGTGCATATATAGAAATTACCATTTTATTTTAAATTACTAGACATGTAGGTTTTCTTGCAGGCTTTAGAAGGCTCACCATTTAGTTCTTTATAAACATGAAGCCTATGCTCACAGGTGATCTTCAATAAGGCATCAAATCTGGCTCTGGTTTAATCTGGGCAACTCAGTCACACAGACTTAAGTGCAGGCCTGGAGAGACTGTCCATTCCACCTCCACTTTCCACACACAGGAGCGAGACAAGGAGGTTATGCAGACTAGTTACCAAAATACCACTTATCTCCTGCCAGAATACATTAGTCCTCTATGCTGTATAACAAATTCCTACAATTGAGTGTGTTACATCTGGGGGGTGTATTGGGGGTGGAAGTAGGGATGCCCTGTAATGACCCTCCTTCTTCGGGTCCTTGCTCTCACTCCAGTGAAGAATGAAGTGGGGCTCTTAGAGGAAAATGAGGGAGTCAAGACTGATATAGTGTGAAGTGAAAGTTTGTTTAAAGTGTGGCAAACGCAGAGGAAGCGGAAAAAGAGCTATCTTGATAACGCTAGGATGTTGGGCATCAACGTGATGCCCAACGCAGGATGCCCAAGGAGTTTGAGGTGTACTTCATACTTATAGGGGTAAGCTGGTTTCTGAAAATAACCGTTTCACTGATTGGTGTGGTCTAAGCCAATCAGGGTCTTAGCCTTTGTTTCTGAGACAAGGTCAGCATACAAAAAATGTGAGTAACACTTTCATGAGGATATAGTAGGGTGCATTTTCTTAAGCACATGATACACGATAAGCATTTGATGATTTTAAAAAGTTACAGTTTTCATCCACAGATAAGCATGTGATGATTTTACAGTGTTAGTCATCTGGATCTTGCCCCATGTTTTTTTGTCTAAATCTACCTCTACAAGGGCACTTATTTTCTAAGTTTCTGTTGTACAAATTCCAGGCTTAGGTGGGTTCTCTGCTTCATGCTCTCACTAGGATGCAACCCAAGAGTGAGCCATAGCCGTGATTCCACCAACCCCATGACTGAGGAAAGATCCAGTTCCCAGTGACTCAATTTGGCCAACTCACTTTATTGTGATTGTAAAATTTGGGCTTTAGTTCCTCACCACATGGGCTCCTCCATCGTGACCACTGGCTCCGTCACTGCTTCCCTCTTTAAGACAAACAGTGGAAAGAGCCCCTCACATTGGTGAAGTCTCACTTCGTCTAAGATCCTTCCCCTGAATCTGTGAAGCCCACCAGTGAAATCTCCATTCTGATTACTTCATTGTATAATTTGGCACCTTGATTTTATCTTCAGTTCCTTTTACCTTTGCTAATTCTGTTGGCTAAAAGGAAGTCATGGGTCCCACCTTTACTCAAGGGAGGCCTTTACAGGAGTGAGTGAATATGTGGAGATGGGAGTCATCTGAGGGTCCCCATAGGGTCTCCCCGCCACCAGAGGAACATGTTCTCATTGTGAGCATGGATTTCTCTGGGCCACACTGACTCAGCAGGGTCTACAACTTGCTTCAGTGGCAGCACCTTCAAACCCTGTCCTCCTGGCGACTCTGTGTGTCCATTCTTCATGTGAGCACCACAATTGAATAAGGAAAGCAGTGGCATTTCTCTTGAGTTTTAACAATTACTTTACACTCAAGCATCACTTTAAATTTCACAGAAGGTGAGAGTTGGATAACGTTTTCAGTTTTGAAAAATAATGAAGCAGGAGCCTGTATTAAAAATGGATGTACATAGTGAATGGTGATTCCAGAAATGACAGCCACATTCTCACACCGCTTCTGTGAGGGTGCTCTTCCTCTACATCTTTCTATAAATTAGAGACAGCTAAGGAGAAGCATTGTGGAAGAACATCAGGCAATTCAGCAGCATCTTAGGAAGGACTTTAAATAAGTGGCTTCTATGAGAAAGATGTGCTCGTAGAGATAGATCAAGAAATGGACCCAGAATCATCATGCGGTCAGCTAAAAGTGTAACGCTACATGTTCTGAATTGTCACATCCTAGGAAGAATCTAGGATTTTAACATAGATGAGTGAGGGCTGTGGATTTTTGCCAGTATTTCAGTAAGCAACTATCATGAACTATGTGAGCATAAACGTTCTTCCTAACGGATTGTACACAGTAATATATGTTGGGTGAGAACCAAATCAAATTTCCCCATAAAGTCAACATTGAACCTAACCACTAAATTTGATTTTGTTCTCGTCCAACTCGGTTTGAGACCAGAATCGTGGAAAGAATCAAGTTCGTGAAGATAGGCAGCACTGTGTTAAGATATCAACAACTTTCCAAATGATATCATTTATGCCAAAAGATAATTTAAAACCATGTGATACATCTACGTTTTGGTGTCATGCCTCTTCGAGTAATTTTATCCTCTAAAACTTTCTCAGTCTTTTTTTTTTTTTTAATTACTTTGATAGTCTGGAAAGCATGGGACAGTTCCATCCTGTCTTTTAAGTTTTTCTGACGCCCTCCTTGTGGGTAGCTCAGATAGAGGCCCTTGGTGGGAATACAGGGAAGGATGTTGAGCGCCGCGCATTCCTGCACGCAGGCTGCGGAGGCGTTGCGTGACCCCCTGGCCAGCTGCCATCTTTCAGTGTCCAGTGCGTTCAACATCATGAAACTGTTTTACGCTCTGTTAGTACTGTGAACCTTTTGGTGAGATGTTTTGAAATACTACTGATATTTTGCTGCACCTGTACTTTCACCTAGTAGTTTTAGCCCTCATGAATGATTCCTTCCTGAAGAAATTTTTATTGCAATAGTTTGTGAAGTGTGGCTTAATGATTTCATTCTTCTGTATATACCTGTTAGTTGAATTTTCAGTACAAGTTGGAATTTATCCTTCTCTCATTCTTTCATTTCAGTTGTGAACAAATGGATTCTTAACTTATTCAAAAGGTAGTAACATTTGAAGTCGTTATCACTTTGATTGTCATATTTTCTCAAATTTGGCGGGGTAGGCCCTTTCATCTTCCTTTGTATTTAACGGAGACTTTGAGAACTTCTTTACATTTTCACATAATAAGATGCTCTACTTTTACTTTGAGCTTTTTCTGTATTTGCCCTAAACTAAAACTGTTCTCTGAAGAGACTTGTACCTTTTAGGAAGAAATAGTATTTAGAAATAAAATCTGGACATGAAGTGAATTTTCATTAAACAATATCATTTTTCTGGTCTAACATCATAGACAACTTCTTATCCAATTGAAAACAAATAGTACTTCCCCGTGAAGGCTAGTGTTTTTATTTATGACACAGTGT
This sequence comes from Erethizon dorsatum, assembly GCA_028451465.1. Lineage (NCBI taxonomy): Eukaryota > Metazoa > Chordata > Mammalia > Rodentia > Erethizontidae > Erethizon > Erethizon dorsatum. The sequence continues at coordinate 44,351,900 of CM051825.1, forward strand.
TTTCCACCTCTGTTATGTGACAATTATACCTGTAAGTAATGAGGGCATAGTTACACAGGAAATAAAGGGGTGAGCAGTGACCAGGGCCTGACTCCTAGAACAACACTGTACTGCTCTAATTTTTGAAAAACAATGCAGAAATAGTGCTATTCTTAACCCTAATCTCAGATCTGTCCTCCATTTGTGTATTTCTTTGCATCAGGGAGAGGAAGGGCATTCTGGGTGTAGAATGAGTGATAGTGGGATCATATTTGGGTGTAGATGAATCATAAAAGTGTTATTGAAGCTTTATAGACATGATTGGCTTTGAAAAGTGAAGGAGATGGGTCCTTCTGAGTTTGGATTATCACATTGTTTAACGGGTGAAAAATAAAAACCCCAATTTGGGTAGGACCTTGAGCAACTGATGTGCACAGGTGCAGCCAGTGACTCTTCTGTGGCTCAGGTGTATGTCTGGACATGCTCAGAAAGCAGAGTCCCCAGTGCAGATAATTGCTTATATTCCTGTGTTTAAAGAAGCTCCTGAGAAGAAAAGGGAAGTGAATTATTCTCTGTCTCACAAACTAGTCCTCATTCTGATTCATGGTTGTGGAACTTCAAGAAGGTGAAAAAGGGGCCAGAGAACTGACGAACACTAGATAGAGACATCTCGCTAGTTGATCATTTTCTCACTGCCATTTTTCTTATTAATTAAACAACAATCGAGCCTGAGATAACTTACGGGCCACACAGATACATTGATTAGGGAGGAAGACAAAATGATGTACATGAGGGACAGCGATTTACAGAGGGCTTATAGCTCCTTGACAAGATGACAATTGTGAAATCAAAATCTCGCTGATAATTTATGGTAGCCAGGAGATCTACAAATCCTGAAGGTACAAATAAAACTTGAGGATCCTCTCCTTGCCAGTGAGACCAACCCAGAGCTTGTCCATACCACAGCTGCCAAGATGTCCTTGATTTATTCTCATGAAGCATGAAAATTCCCTCAGAAGCTTGAATATTAATCCTTTTGATTAAACCAGGGCTGTGATGTCAGTGACTGTGGGTTGTGGGACCTTCATTCTTTTTCTGATCTTTAGAAATAAAAGGCAACTAACTGAGACCAGGAAGATAAAGAGAACCTTTTACAGTAGATGTCACTCCAGAAATACTTGAGCATCTCTGTCCCCTTTTCAGACTCTGGTGTCAGAGGTCGCTGAAGTAGGTTTTGGTATAAATTTCTCACCTGTGTTCATAAAAATTTAGAAATATTGAGAAGGCCTTTTGTGATTTCATGAGAAAGCTCTGTTTCATTTTGCCTTCAATTTTAACTACATTGTAATTCTGTTAGCATTAGTAGCTTTCATAAAATTTTTCACCTCTTTTTGTATGTTTCTTTTTTTTTTCTTTTTTTATGAATTAAGTTTATTGGCACCTTTTAGATATACATAATGATCACATTCATCATAAGGAATTTCTACCTATACATGATATATCTTGATTCTTTTTCTCCCCATTCCCCTCCCCTCCACCCTTCTTCCCCTCCTTATTTACAAAAGTTTGTTTCTATTTTTTCTCTTTTTCTGGTTTTTTCTTTTCCCTTCTTTCCTTTCCCCCTTACCTCTTTCCAGATACCCTTCCCACTTGAACATTTTCTTCCTATTTCATAATAACTGTTCAAATTTGTTCCTAATCTACTTTCAGTTTCTCACACTAGATAAACAAGGTATTTACACATTATGTGTCTGATTTATTTCACTTAAGAGTATGGTCTCAAGGTGCATCCATTTAGCTAGAAATGCCTTAAGTTTATCCTTCTTTATGACAGAGTAGTATTCCATTGTGTAAAAAACCCACAACTTCTTTATTCATTGGTTAATGGGCATTTGGGCTGTTTCCAAGATTTAGCTATTACAAACTATGCTGCTATAAACATGGGTGTGCATATATTGCTGTGGTATGATGCTTTTAATTCTTTCAGGAAGATACCAAGAAGGGGAAAATCTGGGTCAAATGGAACCTATAGTTTTAGTTTTTTGAGGAATCTCCGCACTAATTTCCACAGTGATTGCACCAGTCTACACTCCCACTAACAGTAGAAAAGGGCTCCCTTTTCCCCACAGCCCTGCTAGCATTTCCTATTGGTTGATTTCTTGATAACAGTCATTCTTTCTGGAGTGAGGTAGAATCTCAGTGTTGTTTTAATAGCATCTCTTGAATGACAGTAATGTTGACCATTTTTCATATATTTATTTGCCATTTGTACTTCTTCATTTGAGAAGTGTCTATTCACTTCAGATGCCCACATTTGGATTGGTCTTTAAATTTAGAAGGTTTGACTTGTGTTCTTTATATATTCTAGATATTAGGCCTTTATCTGAGGAACAGCTGGCAAAAAATGTTTTCCCACTCTGTGGGTTGTCTCTTCACTCTGTTGGTGGTTTCTTTTGCTGTGCAAAAGCTTTTTAAAAAGATGATATCCCAGTTGTTGATTCTTTGTGATATTTCCTGAGTGTTTGGGATATTGTTCATGAAGTCTTTGCCTACACCAATGTCTTCAAGAGTTTTACCTATCCTCTCTTCCAGCAGATTTAGTGTTTCTGTTTTAATATTTAGATCTTTGATCCATTTTGATTTTAGTTTAGTGCATGATGAAAGATATAGATCTAGTTTTAATCCTTGGCATTAAAAGCCAGTTTTTCAAGCACCATTAATTAAAGAGGCTGTCTTTCTTCCAGTGAAGCTTGTTTGGCTCCTTTGTCAAAGATAAGGTGGCTGAATGTTTTCAGAGTTGTTTCTGCATCTTCTAATCTGTTCCATTGATCATCAGGTTTTTGGTTTTTTTTTTTTTTTTTTTTTTTTGGCCAGTACCATGCTCCTTTTATCATAGTAGCCTTGTATTATAGTTTCAAGTCAGAGATTGTGATGCCCCTGTCTTGCCTTTGATGCCCAGAATTCCTTTTGCTACTCTAAGTCTCTTCTGGTTCCAAACGAATTTTAGGATTGTTTTCTCTAATTCTGTGAGATATGCTATTAGAATTTTGACTGGGATTGCATTAAGTCTGCATAACGATTTTGGAAGTATGGCCATTTTCACTATATTGGTTGTTTCTACCCAAGAACAAGGGGTATCTTTCCATTTTCTGATATCCTCTTCAATCTCCTTTTTCAGAGTACTGTAGATTTCAATGTAAAGGTTTTTTACTTTCTCCATTAGATTGATTCCTAGGTATTTCATTTTTTTGGATGCTATTGTGAAAGGTGCTGTTTCCCTAATTTTGCCCTCAGTGAGTTTGTTGTTCGTGTACAGGAACGCTATGGATTTTTGAGCGTTGACTTTGTATTCAACTATGCTACTGAATTTGCTTATTAAATCTAGAAGTTTTTTTGGTGGAGTTTTTGGGGTCTTCTATGTAGAGTATCATGTCATCCACAAATAATGATAATTTAACTTCTTTGTTTCCTATCTTTATTCCTTGTTTTTCTTTCTCTTGTGTAATTGCTCTGGCTAATGTTTACAGAACTATATTGAATAGGAGTAGTGACAGTGGACATCCTTATCTTGGTGCTGATTTTAGAAAGAAAGCTTTCAGTTTTTGTCCATTTAGTATGATGTTGGTTGTTGGTTTGTCATAGATGGATTCTGTCAGATTGAGATAAAGACCATCTATTCCAATTTTCTGCAGGTTTTTTTTTTTTTATCCTGAATGGGTGTTGGACTTTGTTAAATACTTTCTCTCCATCTATTGAAATGCTCATATGGTTTTGTCCTTGGCTCTGTTAATATAGTGTATTACAATAATTGATTTGGGTATATTGAACTGTCCTTGCATCATTGGGATGAATCCTACTTGGTCATGGTGTATAATCTTCTTGATGATTTTCTGGATTCTGTTTGCTAGTGTCTTATTGAGTATTTTTGCATTCATGTTCATGAGGGAGATTGGCCTGTAGTTCTCTTTCTTGTTTGGCTACTTCTCTGGTTTTGGTATCAGGGCAATGCTCGCTTCCAGGAATGAATTTGGGAGTATTGCTTCCCTTTCATTAAAGAGTTTGAGAAGCAGTGGCAGTAGGTCTTCTTGTGTAGAATTCAGCAGTGAATCCATCAGGGCATGGGCTTTTCTTTGTTGGTAGATTTTTAATTACATTTTCAATTTCATTGACTGATACTGGTTTATTTAGAATTTATATATCTTCTTGATTCAGCTTTGGTAATTCATATGTCTCTAGGAATCTCTCCATTTTTTCTGTGTTTTCCATCTTATTAGAATGGAGGTTCTCGAAGTAGGTATTGATGATCATGTGGATTTCTGCAGGATCTCTTTTTTTTTTTTTTTTTTTGTGGGTACCGGGGGGTCGACCTCAGGACCTCGCGCGCCAGCAGGCGCCCGTGCCGCTGAGCGATATCACCGGCCCCTTTTTCGTATGTGGGATCCGGGAGTCGAACTCGGGCCCTTGCGCTTGCCGGGCAGGTGCTTAAGCCGCTGAGCCATCTCACCGGCCCGCCTCTGCAGGATCTCTTGTGATTTCACCCTTTTCGTTCCTAATTGCATGGGTCGGAGTCTTTTCTTTCTTTTTTTTGATAAGGTTGGCTAAGGTTTGATAATTTTATTTAATCTTTCAAAGAACCAACTCTTGAATTCATTGATTCTTTGTTTTGTTTTCTTAGTCTCCATTGCATTACTTTCTCCTCTGAGCTTTATAGTTTCCTCCCTCATACAAGCTTTGGGTTTGACTCACTCTTCTTTTTCTTGAAGCTTGAGATTCAACATTAGGTTGTTTATTTGAACTTGCTTTGTTTTCCTGATATGGGTACTCACCACTATAACTTTCCCTCATAGGCTTGCTTTCATTGTGTCCCATGAGTTCTGGTATGTTATATTAGAATTATTATTTAATTGTAGAAACTATCTAATTTCTTCTTTAATTTCACCTGTGACTCATTGGTTGTTCAGGAGGGTGTTATTTAATTTGCATTCGTTTATGAAGTTCTTTGGTTTCTTTTGCCATTGATTTCCAATTTCATTGCACTATGGTCTGATAATATGCATGGGATAATTTCAATTCCTTTGTATTTACATAAGCATGTTCTACGAGCTAGTAGTGGTCCATTTTGGAGAACATCCCATGTGCAGCTGAGAAGAGCATGCATTCTGATGATATGGAGTAGAATACTCTGTAGACATCTGCTAAATCCATTTGTTCAAAGGTTTGGTTCAGTTTTAATGTTTCATTGTTGATATTTTGTCTACTTGATCTGTCTGTTTGTGACAGTGGGGTATTGAGGTCCCCCAAAACAATTGTATTAGTGCTTTTTTGACTTTTCATTTCCATTAATATTTCTTTTCTATAGTTGGGTGCACTGGTATTTAGTGCATATATATTTATGCTTGTTATCTCTTCCTCTTGGATTGTTCCCTTTAGAAGAAGGCGGTAACCTTCTTTGTCTCTTTTGATCAGTCTTGGCCTGAAATCCAATTTGTCTGCAAATAGAATAGGTACCCCTGCTTTTTTCCTAGTTCCTGTCACATGGAGTATTGTTTTCCATCCTTTGACTTTCAATCTATGACTTTCTTTTTGAATTAAATTTGTTTCTGTGTGTAGCATGTTGTTGGATCCCAAGTTGATTCATGACAGCCAGCCAGCTGTAGCTTTATGGCAGTGTTGCAGATAATCCCAGCAAGCCTGAACCTTTATTTCCACTGAAGTTCAGGCTGGTTTGTGGCTATGAGGCTGGAACCAGATTTGTTCATCCTACAGCAGTCCATGTGCCTCCTGCTGGTTTGAGCTTGAGTTCCTGATCCTGTCACTGGGAGCCACTAGATGGAGCTGGAGCACACCTGTTCTAAGTTCTGTGCTCAGCCCCTCGCCAAGGTGGCTGCTGGGCTATCACCCTCTCCTAGGGGATGTCTGAACCCAAACAACTCACCAGCCACTGCAGTCTGCTGTGTCTACTGCTCTGTTACACTGGCGGATCTCTTTGTGGAGGCCTCTGGGTTCACCAGTAGTCACTATGTGTCTGCAGGCTTGAACCTCCCCCGCTTCATGCAGTGAGTCCAGGCTCTGGGAGAAAACGCTGCCTGCCACCTCCTTCTTCTTCATTGAAGTCTGTCTCTTTATTCTCCTCATGGGCTTCAATTCTCACTTCAGATCCTTCCCAGGTCCTGGGGATCCACTTCCCTTCTTCCGTATGCATTTCTGTATTTCTGATGTTTTTGTTCTCCATCAAGTTTCTAATCGCCTACAAACACTTGTGTTTAGCTCAAAGGTATTCTTTGTGCATACATCCTTACAATTTTGCTATTCTATAGTACATGTTATAGGTTGGTTTAATGGAAACCTTGTTAACAATTATGATCATAACTATAGTTCTTCTTTTAGAATTCCCAGTACGAGTTTGCAGGCATTGAGTTAGCACACATCTCAGTAATTCACTTTAATTTTGATTTCATTTTGTGCAGCAAGGAAGAATAGTTCCATTATTTGAGTGTGGAGCCTGAGCCTGATAAGGGTGCACTTCCCTGCCTAACCTCTCCTTGTTAGATCCAGATGGGGTCGCATTAATCTGATTGCAAAGCCTATCTTTTATAACAATGTACCATATCCTTTGCTGAGATAATCTGAGAGTATATTCTCTCATCCCTCTTCTGACAGTCTTTCTTTCCTTCCATCAAGAACAAAAAGAAGAGACTACTTCAGTGTCTGAAATACGAATCCTATATCATGGTTTACATGTCTTTCTTTATCTCCTCTATTTTTTTTTATCAGTATCTTCTTTGGTCTCACTAATGATTTCTTTTATTAGGGTCATATTATCACTGCAGTTATCTGTACTTCGAATTTGCCAGGTGTCATATTCACCTGTTTTTTTGCTTCCTCTGCTACCATTATAGATATTTCAGTTGTGTGACTTTAGATTTCTTTCCCTTCAATGCTTCTCCTGGATTTGCTTTGGCAGAGTTTTGAGCTTTTAGGGGGCATTTTGCTTCCATGTTTCTCATTTTATTTTTCCTTTTTAAAATCTGTTTTCTGTGTTGAGGCTTGCAAATTGTTTATGGTGATATGGCTGAAGTGACTCCATTCTGTTTTAGGACTCCATTTTAGATTAGTTAACCTTTAGATGAACTCACTCCTCACTCACTCCCTTTAGTTAACCATAAAACCCACAAGGGAGGAACAAGCAGTTAAAGGAACAAACAGGATAGAATGTTTGTCAAACCTAACCGTATTCTAAGATTAACAGAGCCGTGAACCTTGTGAAATTCCAAAGTGTGTGAAGTAATGTGGTTACTATGGTTACTGCATGTCCATTAATGTATAAAAACCCCTGAGAACAAAGCCGCGGGGTCAGAGTCTCAGCTGCTTGCTGACCACCGTCCACTGGCTAATAAAGCTTGCTTGTATCTATACTTGGCCTTTGTGAGTGTCTTGTGCAATTCTGCTATAACAATGGTGGGTAGCTTTATTGCTAGTATTGAGACCTCTTTAGGTAATGACTCCTTTAATGATTTCCTTTTTTTTTTTTGTGGGTACTGGGGGTCGACCTCAGGACCTTGCGCGCCAGCAGGCGCCCGTGCTGCTGAGCGATATCACCGGCCCTTTTTTCGTATGTGGGTTCCAGGAGTCGAACTCAGGACCTCATGCTTGCTGGGCAGGCACTTATGCCACTGAGCCATCTCACTGGCCCCCTAATGGTTTTCTTTAAAACATTATCAAGATATATTTTGTAAATTATATGAAATAGATGTACAGGAAATAGATACATCTTGTTTATAAGTATGTGAAAAAGAAAAAATATCATCAGGGACTAATGATCTAAGGGACTCAGAGATGTCCTTTAGGCGTAGCTAGCTATTGGCTTTTGTATCTATCCCAGGATCCTACCACCTCTTTTTGTTATGGAGGGAAAGCTGCAGCCTTGGTAATGGATTATATCACTGTTTATGAATCCCAAACATTCTAGATATTGGCATATAGAGAAGACCAGTTGATAGCAACAATGATGTCACCTTGGCTAAATTAGTAATATCAACAACAACAATAGTATCAAACACAGAGTAAATATTAACAATCTATAATAACACTGTACTAACTTTATCCAAAAACTCAAGATCTGTAGTTATAGTATGAACTCTAAGACAAACCAGGTATTTACATACAGTAAATATCTACTCAATACACTACAATAGACCTCCAATCACAACAGAACAGCTTTGAACCATAGTAAGAAATAGTTAACTACTTGTAGATTCAAGGAGTAGGTGGTTATGCTAGTATGGATGAGGTACAGACATGGGAGTTTGTAGAAAGAAAAACAGACTTCGAAAAAATCAATTGAAGATGGGAAGAAGGTAATAAAATTGATATAAACAATCCTATAATGCATAAGAGAAAATTAATAATATTAAATAACAGTAACAGAGAAAACTAACAGGGAGCAGGATAAATGATAAAGAATAGAGATTAAACTAGAGAAAAAAGATAATAAGGAAACTGAAAGAGATAGCAAGAAAAGGAGATGATAGACAGGCAGAGATGCAGAGAGACAGAGACAGAGAGACCCTCATCAAATAAATAAAATAAAGTAATATAAAACAAGGGGGAATAAGAACACACATAATAGAACTCCAGACTCCACCAACAAGAATAAAATAAAAATAAAAAAGCAATAGAGAAGAAAAAAATGGATAGAAGAGGGGGCTAGGTATGATACAGAAGAGTCGAAGTGATAATATGGGGAGGATAGTGGATTGATACAATAGAAATTAGGAGAGAGAGAGAGAGGGAGAGTGCAGAATATGAAAAATTAGAAACAAGAGGAGGAGTTAATGTACTGTTAATTTTCTTTCCGAAAAAAATTAAGCAATAGAATTTCTGTGGGATCTTGAGGTGCAGAACTAGATAAGGAGATGAGAGGAAGGCAAGAATGTAGACACCAGCTACACCAAAACAAATAGAAGAAAAATGAACAAAAACAAAAACCATCCAACTCTGCAGAGTTATGGAGCTCAAGTGTAAATGATATACAAGAGAATTTGGTGATGACCAACTTTTAGAATATTTTCCTGTGTGATGCAGTTATTTGCTTCAACTCAAGTCTTCACAAAGCTATGATATGAGAATCATAACATAGTAATGTGTTCAGACACATATTCTCACAGATTTATCAACTAAACATCAGAGAATAAGACTACATTTTCACAGCTACTTAGAACATATGGTTTATAAATGAGTAAGAGGAAGCTGAAATACTTAGGCATGTGCTATGAACATGTGATCACATTTAAGAATTCATAGGTAGGTGGGTATATGGTCTAAAACCTATGAAAATTTTGATTTTTTGAACAGAAACTTCATAGTAAGAGTTAGAAATAGTCTTTTCCCAAAATATTGATAAAGGAAAGTGGCAAAAATTTCTCTGTTGATATGGTAAGCAAATTAAGGTTTACTTCTGTCATATGTCCAGGGAAAATATTAAAAACACTCATCTGATAACCCAGGTGTCTCTGACTCTTGTGGATCATATGTTGCCATTAAGCATGTAGTCCCTAATTATCTTTTCTCTTTTTCACGTACTTATAAACAAGATATATCTATTTCCCATACATCTATTTCATATAATTTATAAAATATATCTTGATACTGTTTTAAAGAAAATCATTAAATTGGCATGTAGTAATATTTAAAGATAATGTTTTAAAATAATTACATGAAAAAATTACAATATGAACCATGAACTTGTCCTCTCATGTTATTCTTGTGAAATTCAGGCTTTGTTTTAAAAAATTGCATCTGTCAAATAACCTTGTAAATGTGATCAGGTGGCATATTTGAATCATGTATAAACTGAGGGTTAGGACTATATTATTTTTAGCATTACTTAGGGGACTATGGTCCTGCAAGCATAAGGACTGCGGTACAGTAGATGTGTGTAGATGCTCTATATTTACTCAACATTCAAGATGTTATGGGATCAGTGGGTTATTACGTGAAAATGGTAAGTATTCCCCTTTCTCAAGAACATTAATTCAGGAAAATGACAAATTTTGATGCATTCAGTAGTGCTCATTTAGTTCGTGTGGTGCACCAGAAAGATGACAAGAAATATGACGATCATCCAGCTATCTCCAAATTTTGTGATCAAATACTGCTATATTAATGAAACACACTCCAAATATTTTCATACTATGTATGTAAATGTTATATAGAAAGGTATGTAGCTGCTTCTGTACTAATATTTTATTAGAAAATATCCTCTGGAAATCAGGAACACATCTTGAAAACAAACTAACAGAAATGCTATAGTGTGTCCCTACCAGTTATGCCTCATCCATTTCACACCTGTCTAGCAAACTACAGCTTAGGAGACCAGGAGATAAGACAGCAACTCTTTTCAACTGCAGGATGATATAGAAGACCATGAAATATGTCTTTTAGGCATGACAATGCTGAGACAGGACCTGGTTTACCAAAATAGCACAAAAATTTCATTTCCCACATTGGACGAAACAAATTGCCTTCAGAGAGATAGAGGATAATAAATAAATGAGTCACAGGATTCATCATGGCCATTGTGGTGGCCATCAATACTGTCCTTGTCTATAATTTAAGGTAAAAAGAACAAAACAGCATGGGACATGAGATTGAACATGAACACAAGAGTGGGTTAATTTTGATAGTATATTGGTTGACGTTTTCCAACTTTTGGCAGAATTCTAGCTGGAAAACTACAAACAGAAAAAGGAGAAAACAGCTGACACACCAGGGAAGGCAAATCAGCTCCAACTAGAATGAAAGTCTGTGCTCAGTACACAGCATTTGTGAAAAGCATATCTACAAGAGAAGGAAGAAGAAAATCCAAGGGCATGAATGGCAGCTGTGTATTTTTTTTTATTTTAAAGAGAAAAACAATAAAAATGATACAGAATTTCAAAACAAGGTAATAGGAAATTAAAAATGGTTAATATATTGTGTATTGTAATTTTCAAAGTAGTTGCTCAGATTACGAGATAGGAATGCAAAAATGATCAAACAATATAAGCACACACTGTTCTTTCAACAAGAAGAAATAAGTGGTATAACTATCTTAGCTGTCTTGTGTGTATACATATATATTTTCTTTTCCCTTCCTTCTTTTCTCCTTTCCCCCATCCCAGTTGTTCTTTTGTTTTGAGCAGTTTCTTTCCCTTTCACAATGTCTATTGTACATTTTGGATCTTATTTACTCTTTCAGTTTCTTACACGAGGGAGACAATATGATGTTTACACGTGTGAGTTTGATTTATTTCACTTATGAGTATGGTCTCGAATTGCAACCATTTACCTATAAAAGCCTAGAGTTTATCCTTCTTTATAGCTGAGTAGTATTCCATTATGTAAAAATATCACATCTTTTTTATCCATTCCTTTGTTGATGGGCATTTGGGTTGTTTCCAAGATTTAGCTATTATGAATTGTGCTGCTATAAACATGGCTGCACATATATCACTGTGGTATGATGTTTTTAATTCTTCCAGGAAGATACCCAGAAGGGGAATAGCTGGGTGGAGTGGGACCTCTAATCCTAGTTTCTTGAGGAATCTCCACACTTATTTCCACAGTGGTTGTACCAGTCTACATTCCCACCAACAGTGGAGAAGGGTTCCTTTCTCCCCACAGCCCCACCAGCATTTGTTACTGGTTAATTTCTTGATGATAGCCATACTTTCTGAGGTGAGATGGAATCTCAATGTTGTTTTAATTTGCATTTCTCAATTGACCAATGATGTTGAACATTTTCTCATGTATTTATTTGCCATTTGTATTTCTTCATCTGAGAAGTGTGTATTCATCTCAGATGCCCATTTTGGATTGGGTCTTTGAATTTAGTGGGCCTGATTTTTCCAATTCTTTATATGTTCTGGATAGAAGTCCTTTGAGGGACAGTTGGTTAAAATTTTTTTCTACTCTGTGGGTTGTCTTTTCACTTTGTTGATGATTTCTTTTGATGTGCAAAATCTTTTTAATAAGATGAGATTGCAGTTGTTGATTCTTTGAAGTATTTCCCATGCAGTTTGGTTTTTGTTCATGAACTCTTTGCCTACCCCTATATCCTCAAGATTTCTACCTACTTTCTCTTCCAGTAGAGTTAGTGTTTCTGTTTTAATATTTAGTTCTTTGATCCATTTTGACTTTAGTTTAGTGCATGGTGATAGACATAGGTCTATTTTTAGTCTTCAGCATGTGGAAAGCCAATTTTTCTAGCACCATTTATTAAAGAGGCTTTCTTCCAGTGAACACGTTTGGCCCCTTTGTCAAAGATAAGGTGGCTGAGTGTGCTTGGTGTTGTGTCTGTATCTTCTATTCTGTTCCACTGATCCTCAAATCTGTTTTTTTGCCGGTACCATGCTGATTTTATCCCAGTAGCTTTGTAGTATAATTTCAAGTCAGGGATTGTGATGCCTCCTGCCTTGTCTTTGTTGCCCAGGATTGCTTTGGTATTCTAGGTCTCGTCTATTTCCAAATGAATTTTATGAAGGTTTTCCCTAGTTCTGTGAGGTATGCTAATGGTATTTTGATTGAGATTGCATTAAATCTGTATAACAGTTTTGGGAGTATGGCCATTTTCACAATGTGGGTTCTTCCTATCCATGAACAAGGGATATCTTTCCATTTTCTGATATCCTCTTCAATCTCTTTTTTCAGAGTTCTGTAATTTTCAATGTATAGATCTTTTACTTCCTTGTTAGATTGATTCCTAAGTATTTCATTTTTTGGATCCTGTTGTGAAGGGTGTAGTTTCCCTAATTTTTTTCTCAGTGAGTTTGTTGTTTGTGTACAAGATGCTATTGATTTTTGAGTGTTGACTTTGTATCCAGCTATGCTACTGAATTTGGTTATTAATTCTGGAAGTCTTTTGGTGGAGTTTTTGGGGTCTTCTATGTAGAGTATCATGTCATGTCAAATAATGATAATTTAACTTCTTCGTTTCCTGTCCTTATTCCTTGTATTTCTCTCTCTTGTCTAATTGTTCTGGCTAATGTTTCCAGAACTATATTGAACAGGAGTGGTGATATTGGATATCCTTGTCTTGTTCCTGATTTTAGAGAGAAAGCTTTCAGTTTTTGGCCATTTAGTATGATGTTGGCTGTTGGTTTGTCATAGATAGCTTTTATAAGGTTGAGGTAAAGATCATCTATTCCAATTTTCTGTAGGGTTTTTTTTTTATCATGAATGAGTTTTGGACTTTATCAAATGCTTTTTCTGCATCTATTGCAGATGATCATGTGATTTTTGTCTTTGGCTCTGTTGGTATGGTGTATTATATTTATTGATTTGTATGTGTTGAACCATCCCTTCCATCCTGGGGTGAATGCCACTTGGTCATGCTGTATAATCTTATTGATGATTTGCTGCATTCTGTTTGCTGGTATCTTATTGAGGATTTTTGCATCTATGTTCATTAGGGAGATTGGCATGTTGTTCTTTTTTTTTTTTTTGGCTGGGTCTTTCTCTGGTTTTGGTATCAGAGTAATACTTGCCTCCAGGAATGAGTTGGGGAGAATTGCTTTCCTTTCAATTTCATTAAAGAGTTTGAGGACTATTGGCATTAAATCTTCTCTAGATTTCTTGTATAATTCAGCCATGAATCCATCAGGGCTTGGGCTTTTCTTTGTTGGTAAGTTTTTAATTACGTTTTCAATGTCATTAACTGATATTGGGTTGTTCAGAATTTTTATATCTTAATTCAGTTTTGGTAGTTCATACATTTCTAGGAATCTTTCCATTTCTTCTGTGTTTTCCATCATATGCAAGTAAAGATTTTTGAAGGAAGTATTGATGAGCTTCTGAATTTCCGCACAATCTATAGTGATTTCACGCCTTTCATTCCTTATTTCATGAATTTGAATTTTTTCTTTACTTTTTTTGATAAGGTTGGCTAGTGTTTATCAATTTTATTTATTCTTTCAGAGAACCAACTCTTTGATTCATTAATTCTTTGCATTGTTTTCTTAGTCTCACTTGTGTTAATTTCTGCTCTGATCTTTATAATTTCCTGCCTTGTATGGGCTTTGGGCTTGACTTGTTCTTCTTTTTCTAGAAACTTGAGAGGCAGCATTAGGTTGTTTATTTCTGCTCATTCTGTTTTCCTGATGTGAGAATTCACTGCTATATATTTCCCTTTTAGGACTGCTTTCATTGTGTCCCACAGGATCTGGTATGCTGTATTTGCATTTTCATTTGACTGTAGATATTGTTTAATTTCTTCTTTAATTTCATCTGTGACCCATTGGTTGTTCAGGAGGGTGTTATTTAATTTCAATGTGTTTATGAAGTGGTTTGTTTTGTCATTAATTTCCGATTTTATTGCATTATGGTCAGAAAATATGCATTGGATAATTTCAGTTCCATTGCATTTACTTAAGCATGTTCTATGGGCTAGTATATTGTCTATTTTCAAGAATGTCCCATGTGCAGCTGAGAAGAATGTGTATTCTGATGTTGTTAGGTGGAACACTCTGTAAATGTCTATTAAGTCCATTTGTTCACAGGTTTGGTTCAGTTCTGATATTTCTTTGCTGATTTTTTGTCTGGTTGATCCATCTCTTTGTGACATTGGGGTCTTAAGTTCCCCCATTACAATTGTGTTACTGCTTATTTTATTTTTCATGTCTATTTACATTCGTCTTATACAGTTGGGTGCTCCCATATTTGGTGCATATATATTTATGATTGTTATCTCTTCCTCTCAAATTTTTCCCCTAACAAGTATGTACTGACCTTCTTTATCTCTTTTGATCATTCTTGGTTTGAAGTTCATATTGTCTGCAAACAGAATAGCTACCCCTGCTTTTTTCTGGGTTCCCGTTGCATGGAGCATTGTTTTCTATCCTTTGACTTTCAGTCTTTGAATTTCTTTTTGAGTGAAATGTGTTTCTTCTATAAGCATATTGTTGGATCTTGTTTCTTGTTCCATTCTGCCAATCTGTTTCTTTTGATTGGTGAATTGAGGCCATTTACATTGTTGGTTATTAGTGATATGTATTGACTTGTCTTTGTCATGTTATTTTCCTGCTGCTGGTTCCCTACTTTTCCCCTGTGTTTAATTGCTTGCCCTGCTTGGTGTTTTTTTTTTTTTTTTTATGTGGGTACCGGGAGTCGACCTCAGGACCTCGCACTTGCTGGGCAGGCACTTATGCTGCTGAGCTATCTCACCAGCCCTGCTTGGTGGTTTCTTTCTATTATTGTTCTTGGAATTGTGGTCATTTTTGTCTCTGTCTAGAATATCTTTCAGTACCCTTTGTAGGGTTGGTTTGGTGGTCATGAATTTCTTCAGTTGTTCTTTGTCATGGAAGTATCTTATTTCTCCTTTCATTTTGAAAGATAGTTTTGCAGGGTACCTCAATCTGTGTTGGATGTTGTTTTCTTTCAGGACTTGAAATACTTCACTCCAAGCTCTTCTTTACTTGAGGGTTTGTGTTGTGAAGTCTGCCTTGATTCTGATGAGCTTTCCTTTATAGGTGATCTGTTTCTTTACTCTAACAGCTTTTAATATTTTGTTCTTGTGCTGAATTTCTAGGATATTGATTATTATATGTCTCAGTGTAGATTTATTTTGGTTATGGCTAATTGGAGTTCTATATGCCTCACTTATCTGTATGTGAGATTCTCTTCCCATGCTTGGGAAATATTCTACTATGATTTCTGCAAGTAGTCATTTTTGTTGACTCCTGCTTTTTCATTGACATCAATTATTCTTATATTATTATTCTTTGCTTTATCTTGCAGCTGTTGAATTGTTATTTCCTTATCTTTTGTTATTTTCAAGAGATCATTCTTTTCATGATCACTAGCTGCAATCATGTCTTCAAGGTCTGAAAGTCTGTCTTTAGTTTCGTTCAAGTGGTTTTGCCAGCTTTCAATGGAATTTTTAATTTCCTGGATATCTGTTTGAATCTGTTTCATGCATTCTATTTCTTTCCTATATTGATCTTTCATGGTTTTCATCTTCTTCCTATCATCGTCTTTTTTTTTTAATCTATCTTTACTCTAAATTGGCTGAGCAATTCCTTTATAAATGTTGACATTTCCTTTTTACCTGAGAGATTATTTCTGATCTGATTTCCTCTATAGCCTCATGGATTGGTTTCTTTACTTTGGTTGCAGAAATTTCAGGTGTGTGTCTTCCAATTTCTTCTATGTTTGTGTCTCCTGGACTTGTTCTAGGTTGGATGGAGGTCTGAGATTGCATTTTGCTTCTACCCCTTGTCATTTTGTATTTCAAAAAAATGTTTATTTTGTTTTCTGTGATGATTGTTGTGAGTTTTTTAGTGGGTAGCTATATCACTAGTATCAAGGCTTCTCTAGGAAAAGCCTGTTCTTCAGGGATGTCTTCTGTGTATAGGAGATTCTTGGTTTGTGTCTGTCACAAGATCCTATCTTCTCAATTAATTAAGAGTGGGATGTTGGTATCTGTTTGACTTAGTCCCTAGTCCTTTGGTGTAGGGCTGTGGTAAGGTTATTACCCTAGAGCTTTCCAGTATTGTAACAGAAGGGAGAACAACTGATTACAACAGATATGTCATCCTAGCTAAAGTAGTACAATTAGCAATAACAATAGCATCAAGCACAATTTAGAAACTGACAAACTGTGGTCACTATTGTTTTTTGTACTTTAGACCGTGGGAGCAGAGTCTATAGTTATATAACAGAACCAATCATAAATTAGGAGTTTGTATGCAAAGTGTTTCCCCTTGGTAGAGTGGTTTTACACTGTGGTGGGGAAATTTAGGAGGATAGTGTATAAAACAAAGATAACTGGAAAGGAAGTAGAAGCAAGGCTTGGGACAAAGGATGATCATGCAAGATTTGGGAAACTAGAGAAATGGGTAGAAAAGAGCACAGAGTATTTGAGGGATTATCTGAACTTTGTTTCTGGTTTTGGGTGATAGGATTAGTTTTCTGTGGCTGAAATTCTCCCCTGCTGTTTAGAAAGGAGAGAGATAAAAAGGAAGAAAGAAAGAAAGAAAGAAAGAAAGAGGGAAGAAGTAGAAGAAAAAGAGAAGATGAAGAGGAAGAATAAAAACAGAAAAAAAGAAAAAAAAGAAAGGAAACAGAAAAAAAATTGTGAGCAAAGGGCCAGTTCCCGAGGGTCCCGGGTTCTTCCAGAGCTGGTTGCGGGTCCCACAGAGGCCTCAGTGACCTGTTGGCTCGTATTGTTATTGCTGCTTCAGACTTTTCATGCCACTAGTCTCGCCTGTTCATCCTGTGCGCCTTAGTTGGGAGCCTACTGTCTCTCTGGTATTTCCTCTGGTCTCTGGGCCTTTTGGCGCAGTTCTCCTGGGTTCCCGCAGCTGAGAAGATGGCGATGGGATGGTGATGCCTTCACAGAGCTCACCTGGGTTCCTGTGCTTTGTATTTTTAGAAAGAGAGTGAAAATTATCTTTTTGCTAATTTAAAGGATGCTAATTTACAGCTCAGTAGCTCATTTACCCATGGGAACTCACAGCATCAATAAGTTTACATCTATTTTCAGAAAAATCAAGATAAGATATTCACTATTCTAAAGTTAAATAAAAAGAAAAACCTCAGAAGCACTTTGTTACCAATACGAAGCTGCCATCCTTCACAAATACAACCGTGCATGAAGTTTCTCTGATCAACCCTGTAGTGAATTAAGGAAAGTCTTGTATTCTTGCTAAACAGCTTTCATTTTCATTTGTCATTATATTCTTTGCATTTTATTACCTATAAAGGAGATTAGTCCACATTTATTCTGTTGATAATAAGTATTTCAATGATCATTAAGGGACGGGGTAATCTAACATGCAAACATGGATATTAAGACAGGTGAACATATCTTGTTTGAAATTTTTCCCATGGTGAAAGTGATTCTGGGGGCCGGTGAGATGGCTCAGCGGCGTAAGCGCCTGCCCGGCAAGCGCGAGGGCCCGAGTTTGACTCCCGGAACCCACATACGAAAAAGGGGCCAGTGATATCGCTCAGCGGCACGGGCGCCTGCTGGCGCGCGAGGTCCTGAGGTCGACCCCCCGGTACCCACAAAAAAAAAAAAAAGAAAGTGATTCTGTCATATTCACTGTAAAAGCAGAACAAGTATTTTAAAAATAAAGATATATACAGAAAATATTAATTGACATAATCTTTCTTCTCAACAAATTCCTGTGGATTATATTATTAGACCTTTTCTAGAAAGGGAGGGTAAAATCTCTATCATCATCACTTTTTTTTTTTTTTTGTGGGTACTGGTGGTCGACCTCAGGACCTCGCGTGCCAGCAGGCGCCTGTGCCGCTGAGCCATATCACCGGCCCCTTTTTCGTATGTGGGTTCCGGGAGTCGAACTCGGGCCCTCGCGCTTGCCAGGCAGGCGCTTACGCCGCTGAGCCATCTCACCGGCCCTATCATCATCACTTTTTAAACTTTTAATGTAACTGCAGTCTAACTTTCATTGTTCTCTGATACAAAATTTCCGGACAGGTAGATGATGTGTAAGGGTGGACACCATTATTGTGAAATTTGTGAAATAAACCGTGACACAAAAATGTCTTTATGAGAAAATTCTTGCATATATTTTGTAGGAATGAAGTTAAACTCTTTCAGAGCTGATGCTTTGAACAAAGAACCTCATTTCATACTAAACAATTTAAATTGTTTTTAAATAACCCAAAGTACAAAGGTTACTTGTTCAAAACATTTTAATTGACTTAAGAGAAACTGAATATATGTAATGAAAACCCATAGCAAAAGTTCATCTTTTTTATGAGGGATGTAAATATAAATTCAAAAGCTTTAGTCTTTTTTTTTTTTTGTGGGTACCGGGGGGTTGACCTTAGGACCTCGTGTGCCAGCAGGCGCCCATGCCACTGAGTGATATCACTGGCCCTTTCTTCGTATGTGGGTTCTGGGAGTCAAACTCAGGACCTCGTGCTTGCCAGGCAGGCGCTTATGCTGCTGAGCCATCTCACCGGCCCCAAAAGCTTTAGTCTTAAGTGGCAATATCTTGAGAAATAATATAGCAAGCAAATAAGGCCATTTAATTCAGAGAAATGAGCACAAGCCTGAAATTAATTTATTATTTCATATGAAACACATACTAATTTTATGAGTCAGTAATTAAAGGCTGAATGGCTAATCTGAGTGTATAACAAGCAAAGAAAACTCACCACAAGCCCCACTCACCTTCTTCCATAGCCTTGGAAGGAACAGAGAGGCACTTACCCAGAGGAACACATGGCGCATTGGTGCCCCTGAGAAGACCTTACCAGCTGCAAGGAAAGGATGTTATTAGCTCACCTTTCTGCAGGCCTGTAATTTTAGTGTCTGTAGAATGCTCATCATATACCACTGGAGAGGACAGAACTACAGAATCTCCTGTGGAATATTTCACCTGCCTCTGGATTTTACTTTATTCTGTCTTGGATAATAGCCATCTGGGGAAAACTCTGCTCAAAAGTTTTCTCTATGTTCTCTTGACACATGTGCATGAGAGATCAGAAAGGCCACATTATGTAGACATTGTGAAGTTCTCTTTTTGATCCTAAGTTCAAATTGATCCAATTCCATTGAAAATTAGTCCAAGCTCATTACATACTTGTCTGAGGTGAGAGTATCCTGGCACCTCTCAAGAGTTTGCAGTGGCTCTAGGAGTCCTCGTCCTATGACACGTGACAGGCACCCTCCTCTCTAGAGCATGCTCACATGCAGTACCTGGTTTCTGGGTATTATTAGTTGTGTATTCCATCATTTCCAAGTTCTTAGTCTCGGGTTTCAAGCTGAGAGTCAAATTTCAATGTGAATTTTAAAAGAAATAAAATAATAAATGGAATAGTAGAGGCACAATAGGAGGTTTTGGGTTGAGGCAGTCATAAGCACATGAACATAACTGGAGCTGAGGCAGACCCCGGGCTGGACTCCACTCTATGATGAAGCTGAGTGTTGAGCCTTCATCATTAAGAGTGGAGGTGAGAAAAGAGCTGCATTTTCTCTGAATTAAAAAAATACATAATTAGGCTTCAGCCTCCACTGTAGCTTATGCAAAACTATATACAGAATTGAGATCTGTGATGAAATGGGACACTGTGACCAATACAGAGGAAAATACATTTTTTTATCTAGACTTACAGATGTCCCTGATATCGGAATTAGTAGCTAGTGCTTTAAAAACTACTATTATTAGTATGATAAATGTTAACTCAGATATAATGCATGAAAAACTAGTTTTTTTCCAGAGAGAAATGGAAATTTAAAGAGAGTTTGTTGTAAATGTAGTAACTAAAACATGTGGTATTTACAATATGAATTTTCATATGAATGGGCTTGGGTAGGAGTGAACAGCACAGAGAAAGTTTTTAAGGAACTTCAAACAGGTCAACAGTGTCAAAACTCAGAGAGGGTGAAAAATGGTTTTAAAAAAGAAATTAACTCTCAATTTATTATCAATATTTTCATCTTTTTTTTTTTTTCTTTTTATACCCGGAATCAAACTCAGGACCTTGCATTTGCCAGATAGGCACTGTGCTGCTGAGCTGTATCCCCGGCCCCTCATCTTTCTAAAATTAAGTGGCCCTACATTAGTATGTTTGTATAGTTATTCTATTTCCTTTCTTGTTATCATTTCACATTTCTATCAATGAGTTTCTCAGGATTTGCCATTAGTTTACAGCTATGAAATTCTTCCACTGAATCCCTTGCTTCCAAGTAGATGACGCAGAAAGCTTAAACTCTCCTTTAGCCTTGCCCCCAGCAGGTGGCGACATTCAGAATCCATCTTGCTGTGTGGGTGGAAGACTCTCAACAGGGGTATCTATTCCCCTGCCTGTCTTGCGTGTTCCTTTGGTTGTTGAAATTTTCTGTTCCCCAAGTGTCTGAATTTTTGGCTATCTTTTGCCTTTGACTTTTGTGTTTAATGTTTAAATGCTGTTTAAATGTTTGGTTTTGCTGGAGATATTGCTCAGTGGCACAGCGCCTGCCTGGCAAGTGCGAGGTCCTGAGTTCGATTCCCAGTACCAAAAAAAAAAAGGTTTGGTTTAAGTAGATCAATCCCTCTGATTGACCTACTGTTACTCTTATTTAATACTCAAGGTGCTTGCTTGTCTGACTCCTAACACACTCTTTCATTTTGAATTTCAGTTTATAGTGCTATAATTTTCCTGAATAATCACTATTACAGATTACCACCAAATGAAATCTGTTAAATTCTGCCAGTTTCTAGAGCTTCTAATCCTGACATTTTACTGGGCATTTATTCTTAGCTCGTATTGTTCTAATCAGAGCGTATATAAGAGGATGTTGCTTGTAAAAAATAAACTTAGGAGAAGACTTAACAAAAATAGGCTTTCACTTTGGGGAAAGGACGAATTCCTTCCTAAACCGCCATCTCTCCCCACTGTCCTCATCAACATAAAGACCCTCATTGGCATGAGGTCACCACCACCCTCTGAGGCATCCTTAATCCCTCCCATACGGTACACACCCTATAAATAGTGGCTCGCTCACAGTGGCTTTGGCTTTGCCCTTTCTGAGGCATTGACCTCCCAGCCCCACTGCCATGCATTACTAAATTTGTCTCTGGTTTTGATATTGTCTTTTCTCCATAGCCCTCGTGCAGGCAGTTAGGGATCTTGGCCAGGTCTCTGATAGTTAGGCTTTCTGTTTGACTTAGGTTTCGATTTACTAGTGTGGTTTGTGTTTCTATGAGAGTTAGTGTTTAGGGGTTAGGCACATGGTTGAGGTTTAAGGTTAGGCTTAGGATTACGGTTTAGGGTTAAGGTCAAGTTGGAGGCTATCCTCTGGCCTAGGTCACCTCCAGTGCCAGGATGACAGGTGCACTTCTCCACACGTCTAGCTTCTTCTTACGTTTAGAAGCATGAGATTTAGGGTTAGGGTTAGGGTTTAGGGTTTAGGGTAAGGGTTTAGGGTTTAGGGTTAGGGTTTAGGGTTTAGGGTTAGGGGTTTAGGGTTTAGGGTTAGGGTTAGGTAGGGTTAGGTTAGGGTTAGGGTTTAGGGGATTTAGGGTTAGGGTTTAGGGTTTAGGGTTTGGGGTATAGGGTTAGGGTTTAGGTTTTAGGGTTAGGGTTTAGGGTGTAGAGTAAGGGTTCATGGTTTAGGGATAGGGTTCAGGGTTTAGGGTTACGCTTTTGGGTTTAGGGTTAGGGTTTTGGTTTTAGGGATAGGGATTAGGGTTTAGGTTTATGGTTTAGGGTTAGGGTTTAGGGTTTAAGGTTTGTGTTTAGGGTTTAGGGTTAGGGTTTTAGGGTTAGGGTTTTTGTTTTGGGTTAGGGTTTAGGTTGTAGTGTAAGGGTTTAGGATTAGGGTTAGCATTTAGGGTTTTAGGGTTAGGGTTTAGGGTTTAGGGTTTAGGTTTAGGGTTTAGTGTTATTGTTTAGGGTTTAGGGTTTAGGGTTTAGTGATTAGTGTTAGGGTTAGGGTGAGGATTAGGGTTTAGGTTTTAGGGTTAGGGTTAGGGTTTCGGTTTTCGGGTTAGCGTTTAGGGTTTTTAGGGTAGGGTTAGGGTTTAGGGATAGGGTTTAGGGTAGGGTTAGGGTTTAGGGTTAGGGTTTAGGTTTAGGGTTAGGGTTAGGGTTTAGGGTTTAGGGTTAGGGTTTAGGGTTAGGGTTTAGGTTTTAGGGTTACGGTTTAAGATTTAGGGTTAGGGTTTGGGGTTTAAGGTTAGGTTTAGGGTTTAGGGTTAGGGTTTAGGTTTTAGGGTTAGGGTTTTGTGTTAGGGTTAGGGTTTAGGTTGTAGGGTATGGGTTTAGGATTTAGGGTTAGCGTTTAGGGTTTAGGGTTTAGGGTTTAGGGTTAGGGTTTAGCGTTTAGTGTTAGGGTTTAGGGTTAGGGTTTAGAGTTTAGGGTTAGGGTTAGGGTTAGGGTTTAGGTTTTAGGGTTAGGGTTAGGGTTTAGGGTTTAGGGTTAGGGTTTAGTGTTTAGGGTTGTGGTTTAGGGTTTAGGGTTTAGGGTTAGCGTTTAGTGTTTAGGTTTAGGTTTTAGGTTTTAGTGTTAGGGTTTAGGTTTAGTGTTAGGGTTTAGGGTTTAGGGTTAGTGTTTATGGTTTAGGGTTAGGGTTTAGGGTTTAGGGTTAGGGGTTAGGGTTAGGGTTAGGGTTAGGGTTAGGGTTAGTTTCTAGTGCTAGGGCTTGAGACAGGACTAGGGGCATAGCCAGAGCTATGGTATCAGCATGCTTATGGTTAGGTTTAGAGCTAGGGTTTTATTTTGGATTTCAGCAGGGTGAGGTTTAGGTTGAGGTTGTGGTTGAGGCTGAGGTTGAGGGTTAGGCTTCAGTTTTTGTCTCGGATTAGCCTAGGGCTAGAAATAGTTTTGGGTTAGGGTTAGGGTTAGGGTTAGGGTTAAGCCCTTCTGACTTGCCACTTAAGAGCCAAAATAATCCTCTCCTTTAAGTTGTGGTTGTCAGGTATTCTGTCTCAGCAACAAGAACGGGACTAATGCGCCATGTCATCCCAACCTGCACAGCCTCTGCTGATGCTGTAGGGCCGGATCACCTGGGGGCTCTGTCTCTGCTCTTCAAGAGGGTAGCCTTCTTACTTCCCCCACCTAGGCACTCACCTTAGCCTCCGCAGAGTATCAGCTCTGTGGAACCAGTGGAAATTCTTGTACTGGGGTCAAGCTTACTTCAATATTCTGTGATCATGCCAGTTCAGCCACACACCTATGAAAGAGTAGCTCAAGCCACTTCCCATGTTGCTGGAGATAAACCCTGGTGGCCACATGGAAGTGGGAGTCTTGACTTTCAGGCATAACAGCTTTTCTTGCTCTAAGGTACTGCCTCAGCACAGGAAGAAGTGAAAATAGAGGCAAAAGCTGGTTCCTGTTCCATTCTAGCATTTACCCTTTTCCAGGCAGCTACCCAGAGAAGGGGAGGCAGCAGCTTTACTGCAAAGCTAACAGCAAACCCTGGGCTGCCGAGTCCCTGGCACGCAGGCTGAGTAGGCAAGAATGGGCTGTTGCCCTCAGAGAGACCAAGAGCCCTGTTCTGAGATTTGAGATTCTCACTGCTCCAGCCAGGCATGGGAAGGAGTGAAAATCATGTCACTTGGGTGGGATGGGGATGCAGCAATGTCCACTGACATGGGGTTAGGTTTAGGGTTAGGGTTAGGGTTCCACCAGGGTTAGGGTTCCACCAGGGTTAGGGTTAGGGTTAGTTAGTGTTAGGGTTAGGGTTAGGGTTAGGGTTAGGGTTAGGGTTAGGGTAGGGTTAGGGGGTTAGGGTTAGGGTTAGGGTTAGGGTAGGGTTCCACCAGGGTTAGGGTTAGGGTTAGGGTTAGGGTTAGTGTTAGGGTTAGTGTTAGGGTTTGGGCTAGGGTTTAGGGTTAGGGTTTAGTGTTTAGGGTTAGGGTTTAGGGTTAGGGTTTGGGCTTCCCTGTGGTCAGCCCCAGACACCCGGCCTCTGGGAGCACAGGCTGACCCTGGAGCTTTGGGACGGCCTGCACAGGGCTGGGATGGGTGGAGCCTCCATACCTGAGGGCTTTCCTCGCCCACTGACCTGAGGAGCCATGGCGCCCGATGTACAAGCCCGGCGGGCCAAAGCACCAGGTCCAGGCTCACCTCTGCCCTGTGTGGCTTTGCCGGTCCGTGATGCGTCGGGTGGCCTGAAGGTGAGGCACAACCCCTCTCTCCTCAGGGCAGACACGGGGTAGTGGCTGCTCCTCTCTGGAGTCCCCAGTGTCCCCTTCCCCATGATGCGACCACCACAGCGAACCCCGAGTGCAGCTCACTGCACAACCCTGCACTCAGAGCTGCACCACCACCCGCCTCGGGTCTCCTGAGGTTCCATGACAGACTGAGCGAGTTTAAATGGTGCAGATGTGAGCGTGCAAAGCCAAGCGGAATCTGACTGAGGGTGGAGAGCAGAGGAGCAAACACCATAGGCAGACAGAGGAGGAGCTCTTAGTCCATTTCAGTCAGCCTTCTGATTCCTGGAGGCTCGGGGAAAGGACGGTGTTCTTAGCAAAAGCAACCTGAGCAGCCTTGGTCCACCAGGCAGCTGCTCCCGTACCGCCCCCATCAGAGGTGCTGTCCACGGCAAACTGATAGCGCACTGCCCGGCTAGATGTCCGGAGTTTTCGGAGCACTGAGAGCTGGTGAAGCGGAGCGTTTCATCCGGTTGCTGCTTGGTAACTGTTTCTCACTTCCTGCCCACCTTCTGTGCCTGTGGCTCAGGGGTCTCCTGGTGGGGCTGGGGAAACACACGGTGCTGCAGAGAGAGGGCTGTGGCTCAAGGCACCCAGGACATGACATTGTCACACCAGCCATGTGTCCTGCCACTGTTCCTCCCGAGCTCCCTCTGCCTCAGTGAGGTCAGCTCCCCGCTCTCTCAGTGAGTTGGGATATTGCCCAGGCCCTCAGGTACCTGCCTGACTTTAGTAGTGAACCCTGGCATTGTGTCGGGAGGGTTTCAAGTGCGCATTCCCATCGGTGGGCTTCCTCCCGGGCCATCCCCAAGATACGAGTGTGAAATTCCCCCAGGCTCTGCTCTACCACTTACCTTCCAGGTTATGCTTCTGGAAGAGCTCAGCAGTCATGTCCGAAAACTGCCGTGGCTTTCTACCTCCTCCATAGAATTAAATCCCTCCCGAGCATTTGCTTTCCCCCGTCAAGGCCTGCAGCTGTACACTGTGCCCTGGGAGTGGGCCAGCTGGGCCTCAGGGTGGCACAGAGCTCTCCATGGGATGCGGAGTGCTGCCCAGTGCCTAGCATAGGCCTGGGCCTTCAGGTGCAGGGCCCCAGCACAAGCCTCGCCCCTTGCCGGCCTGTCTCTGTGCCCTTCTCAGCACTTGAGAGTCCCCATCACACCGGGGTCTTCCCAGTCCCTTCCTCCAGCACGTGCTGTGCATGTCTTCCCCACAGGACCCAGGGGCTCTGGGATGTAGCTGGGCAGTGCCGTGGGGTGTGCAGCATGGTGTGAGGATTTAGCACCCCTAGATGTGCATTTAAAATAAAGAGAGTTCCATTTTATTACACTCCAACTTTGTTCAATTGATCCAATTTTAATAAATATATTAAACTCAAATTTCCTATCCATGCCAAACATAGATTGGAAAACCACAAGACCAAAATCTGACTTCTCCATGTGAGGGAGGGAGAGCCATGTCCCTGCAGCCCTGCAAGGTGGGGCGGCCTGAGTTGTCCCGCGGGTGGATGACCAGCTGCCACAGAGGAGGGAGAGAGGGGAATATGGGGTCATGCTGCGGGGCCTCTGCTTGTGGAGCTTCAGATCCCGCAGTGGCAGAGAAGGCAGTGGCGGCTCCCGTCCTCCCCCTGCTCCTGGGTCTCTCTTCAAGGCTGCTGCTCTGGAAGCCGTTCTGACCCTAGCGGCAGCAGGAGAAAAAATTCCTCCATGACAGCCCTTCCCTGAGTCATTCCCAAGGCAGAACAGCCTCTATCCTGCAGAGAAGCACCCCCCCAGCCTCTGACCCCTCAGCAGGACATCATCCCAACTGGGGTCCACCGCCATCAGTGGTCCCAGCCTCTTCCTTCTGCTCCTGACAACAGCACCTTCTGGAGCCTCCTCCTGGTGGGGCCCAGCGTGACCCCTGCTGCCCCTCCTGGGGCACCCACCCTGGCGTCCTCACCCTCAGGATCTGTTCATATTTAGTGAGCTCCGGGTTCCGTCAGGAGTCTGCACGCTTGCAGGATGATTTCCGAGTCTGGCAGGTTGATGAGTGCATAGGCCACGAGCTGCTTCAGGCTGGCCAGGTCTGGGCACTGGCAAAAGTCTCCTGGGTATCGGAGTAACCAGGCCTCCAGGATGGAGCTCAGAGTGCTAGGGGCAGGAGGGCAGGAGAGTCAGAGGCCTGGCCTCTCCCCCTGCCATAGCCTGTCACGGACCCTGAAGGGAGGGCTGTCTGGCAGAGCCCACCCTGTCCCCGAGCAGCTGGGCACAGAGGGCAAGGGTGTGGGGCTCATGCGTGAGTAGTCTGCACCCCACACCTCCCGTGCAGCCCCCATACAGGATGGCGTGGGCTGGCCTGGCTGGGAAGGGGCTGTGTGTAGATGGGTCCTCACGGGGACCTGCGCTGAGCCCCGGCAACCCCTTGCTTCCCGCATGCACAGGACCCCCACCACAGCTCTCTGTCATCCTCCTCCTGTAGGTGCAGCCCCAGACCCCAGCCCTCTAGCAGGAATCCATGAAAAGTGAGTGAGCCCGGGTTTTCCCAGCCCAACCGAAGCCCACTTCCCAGTTACCCGCCCTGGAGACAGGCGCTGACCCTGTTAGCCCCAGGCCCTCTCACCTCTTGTTTTGCTGGTCCTCCTCAGAGTTGGGGTGGAAGAACCTGTACCTAGAGGAGCCAAGAGGGAGTGACCTTTCCGCACCCGTGTCCCCACCTGCCAGGATGTCTAGGGGACGATCTGATTCTGGGATGGGAAGGGAAGCAGGGGAGGCTGAGAGGTTTCCCTGTGCTGCTCCCTGAATGACAGGGAAGTGTCAGGAAACGTGTCCCCGCACGGTAGGTGGCCCGTACACATTTGTGCAGTGAACAAACCCAGCCAGCTGTGCCCACATATCTCAGTATGCCGGGGTGCACGGTCTGCCCCTAAGGGTCCCCCCTCTGGATTCATCTAGGTAGGAACCTAGGAAAGTGCGGCCCCACCTAGACAGCTCCTTCATGGGGCAGGGACAGCCCCACAACCCCGGGCCACTCACCCTGTACAGAGCCAGACCTGGGGTAGGTGCTCTGGGGCCTCAGCCTACTTGGTCCTGACTACACCCTCTGACGGGGGGATTCTCTGAGCACCCCAGTTTCCACAGAGCCAACCGGGACTGGGAATGGTGCAGGGTATTCCCAAGAGCCATCGGGAGGCGGTGGGTCCCCTGCCTTGGAGGAGGGGCACACCTGAGGAACAGCAGATACAGCACCTGCCGCGTGGTGGCGAACCTCCTGCAGGAGGTCAGGAAGGCGGGCACGAAGATGGGGTCGCTGTGGCGATGGGCAGGCACCAGGTGGTTCACCAGCTTCTTCAGTATGCCTGGCTCCAAGGTCCCCACCCTACCGGCCTCCTCCAGCTTTGGGCTGGACTCATTTTCACCCTGAGGTGGTACCAACAAGGGAGAGTTCAAGCTGGGAATCTGTAGCACACTCGCAAGAGCTCAGCACCCAAGAGAAACAGCATGGAAAGAAGTCCCCTTGATTCTCACACACCCACACACGCGCACTCAGCCACACACAACCCAGGCAGCGGTCTGGGGCCTCCCTGGGTGGTCAGCGTGATGGACTGGCTGACTCTGACCTGTTCTGGGCTGTCCCGTGTCACCTTTGGGATCCTCGGGTGACTTGGCCAGAGGCGCCGGGAGTGGCAGCTCTCCCCGCGTGTCCGCGTTCAGACAAGACCCCCACTCCACCACCTCTTGTGTCCCGAACCTAGGAAATTTGTGATACAACACGAGAACATCCTGCCTGTGGCTGAGTCTCTCCACAAGTAACTGGAGCCAACCAGCCTCTGGGGTTCCGTGTTCTGTTTGGTGCGTTGTCAAGGAAGTGAGGTCACTTCCTGGGGTCCCCCTCCCCCTCCATGTCACCTCCAACTGCCGGTTCCCCCTGCCCGACCTGCTGTTGGCAAAACTGGACCCACCAACCCAACACACCCCGTGCTATTACCCGCACTCACACCCCAGTGCAGCCAGCTCCCGCTGGGCGGAGACGCCTGGCCTGAGAATGGTCCCTCCTAGTTAGAGTTCAGGTTTAGGGTATAGGGAGAAGGATTTGAGCTAGGTCTGGGTGAGGGTTAGTGTGACGGGTTCAACCCAAGGGAGGTGTTTTATCTCAGTCTCTGGTTATGCTTAGGGTGAGCGTGCGGGTGTGGCTTTCAAGTGGGTTTGAGTGTTCATTACAGCGGGTAGGCTTCGCAGTTTGGGGCCGGGTCAGGTTGAGACATTTATGTGAAGGTCAGCGTTAGGGTTCTTTGTCATGTGAGGGTGTTCGTTAGGGTTAGGTCTGTTTGGATTTGTTCACTGCTCATATTAGGGCTAGGGTTTTGGTTAGTGGGCACGTTGTATATTATTTTCATCACTAAGCACATCGATAATCAAATTCCATGGCAGTAGAGGAAATGTAGGGTTAGCGTTAGGGATAGTGTTAGGGTGAGGGCGAAGGTTAGGGTGATGGAGAGGATGAGGGTTAGTTTCGGGGTTCAGCTGAGGGTTGGTGACAGGGTTAGGGCGAGTGGTGGGTTTAGCATGAGTATAAGGAATTCAGCAAGAATGAAGATAAGGAGTTAGCCTTAGTGTTAGGCTGATCT